>OX422220.1:211445682-212695682 GCA_949130495.1 Sambucus nigra | reverse complement strand
TGAATGGAACCAGGTCCACCAGCCCTAGGTGACGAAAGAGGTGGCGGTAATTCCGGTGCCATGTGTTAGCAATAAAGAGCTGGTGTAGTAGATGAGCTTAAT
This sequence comes from Sambucus nigra, assembly GCA_949130495.1. Lineage (NCBI taxonomy): Eukaryota > Viridiplantae > Streptophyta > Magnoliopsida > Dipsacales > Adoxaceae > Sambucus > Sambucus nigra. Next base: position 212,695,580 of record OX422220.1, on the reverse strand, counting down.
ACCTTACAGGATCTCTTTAAATGGTGAAACATCTCCACGCAAGGGGTGAGGCCTGGTTCACCACCAGTGTCTGCGGTGAGGTTAAGCAAGAGATGAGGAAGAGATAGCTTCTCATTCCCACAGACGATGCCAAAATGATGATGCTGGAAATAGCACCACCAGTCAAGGTGTTTGTATGCTCAAACTAGTTATAACAATGGCAACATATGAGTATACTATATATAAGAGATTGTGGTGAGGGGAAGAGGATTAACATCGGAATATAAGTGGTTCAACCAATCAGGCCTACGTCTACTGCGCTAGTGTGTGTGATTAATATCACTGTGTGAGGGCACTAATGTCCATGGATACAATCTCTCAAGCTTTCTCTCTCTACTGTATATTTGGACAAAGTTTCTGCTAGGAGTGCCATTTTTGGATCTTTTACAAGGTAGATGATGACCTTTATATATAGTGCTTGGGGAGGTGTAATGTACCCCCCAAGCATGCAATGAGCAGGTGTGTGATGATATAGCCAATCTGATGAAGACATCTATCACTGTCACATGTAGAGAATGATGATGAAATATTCCCCCACGTGAGGGGATTAATTTGTTATAACTGATTGTGTACACGTGTTCCCAACCATACATATGCTGATGAAGACTCAGCCATCTGTGATTGGTCCCAACCTCGGCCTGGAAGAGGACGAGGTTAGTGTGGTCGAGAAACTGCTCGATCAACGGTGACCTTGGCTCAATGGGAGAGCCGAGGTAAGGTAGGTGGAGCTGCAACGTCAGCCCGGGCTAAGGTGATGGTGGAGTAGCAGGAACGTCGGTTGATTACCAGCCAAAACTAGTTACGATGATGGAGTGGCCCTTGCAACCTCGGCCTGCGCCGAGCCGAGGTTGCCAGCCTTGGCTGACCTAATGAATAACTTCCCCCGTGGATCATGAAGATCTCTCCTGCTGAGGTAACTAGTAATGTCAGCCGTGGCTGACCTTGCTTAGGACGAGTCCATTGGGAGCCAATCTAAGGCCCTTCTAACCTCGTCCATCTCCCTGGCCGAGGTTGATGTCTCTGAGCTGGTGGGGTACATTTAGGGTATATCAAATCCGGTTCTCAAAATTACGAGGTATTACATGTGCATAAAGAAAAAATGAATCATAAATGTTTCAAATTGTATTTAATTCAAACCATGTGAGAACTGGTTAAAAAACATCAAATCATATTATGGATTAGGCAAGTTGTTTCCATCCATTTCATAAACTCCCTCAATCTATAAGAAAAAAGTTATATTGTTGTCATAACACTGAATTTATAAAACATATGTTATTAACGTCATATTGATTAAAGATATTGCCCACCGACATCAAAACGACATCAAAAGATCCATCACACCAAAGTACAAGCCTCATAACATGTAATACGGGTGGGGAAATTAATTTTTGAAATATAAATTCATTAAGCTTTGGTGAATTTTAAAAATATTTTTTTGTTATGAATATTCTGAAGGAGTTTTTAAAGGGTTTTATGTACAAAGACATACTTTTCTAAAACTTGAAAATGCCCCTAAAGGTTTTTCCATGCTCAAGTTGTTTTTATAAGTTTAAAAGAAAAAAGGGAGGTTACCCAACCAGTAGCTTTGCGAGGAATCTGCGGATAGGCTGCAAAGTCTGACCAAGGTTGGGGATCAAATATTCATGGTCGCAGCCTTTCAACCCGCGACTGCAGGTTCAACATACGAACATCGGTGGTTTGTCGACAAATATGATTTTGTTTCCTTGACTCAATCTCTTGGATCTAACATACGTGTTTATAAATTTTAAACACTTTTTCTTGTTTTATTTTCATAAAATTCTTAAAATCTTATCTCTAACTTTCTGTAAAAATAAAATTTTTTAATTAGTTTTGCGTGACCTCTTTTTACTTCTTGAGCGAACCATTTTCTACTATTAACGAATATGGTATCTCGTATACTATTCTCTATTTCTCAATTTATTGAATTGGTTGAGCCCGAGCTTTCTCAAAAAATCTTACCTCTCAACCTCCAAACCAAAAATCTCAAAAGATCCTAATACTACCGGGATTCATGAGCCCTGCTTGCTCGACCAAGGACTCCTGCTAAGTCAATCTGTCAAAACAAATATAATTAATATGTTAATGTGGGGCTTCTCGTGCACCTATTTTCTTTACTAACGAGGGGTTTCTCATAAATCCCTATAAAGTAATTGAGGGGTCACTCATGTACGCCTATGAAATAATTAACCTATTAACGAGGGATCACTCATACATCACTCCAAGTTTACTGAGGGGCTGCTTGTACATCCCTCTAAAGTAACTAAGGCGTGGCTCGTGTACCCCTATATAATAATTAACTTGTTAATTAGGGATCGCTCGTGAATCCCTCTTAGTTTATTAAAGGGATTTTAATGCATCCGTCTAAAGTAACTAAGGGGTTTCTTGTGTACCCCTCTATATTAGCCCCCTCATACATAAGTCTCTCATTCATTTTGAAAATATTGAGTTTTTTATAAAACTTATAAGAATATTTGAGTGGATACTTGTCATCATTACATATGTGGTGTATTAAATGCTTCAACACACTTAAACTTGCACAATACGCTTACCTATGGGATGAAACGCCATGTGTCATATTGGGTAGGGTCACGTTTATTTGCTAACGATTTGTATTTTTTTGTAACTAACGATACCATTTTGTATTCTATAAGCATAAATACCTCATAAACTTACTTTATTCCTTCATTCTTCTTAGAGAGAGAGCTTCTGAGTTCTTTTTGTTCAATTTTTTTTTGAAAAAGTACTTATTTTCCCTTTCAAACTTCATTCCATTTCAGTGGCTTCTTAAAGCTCTGTCATTTCTTCATCCATTACCACTACCATTGTAGGAGAGTAGTGAGACTGGGGTCTATGAATAACTGGAAAGGGTGAGGAATGACCCACTCCAATGGACGATGTCTACAAGGTTCTCAAGAACTTCTGGAACAGCTTTTGATAAAACCTTCTCCTTTTGGTAAAAATGGAGCTCAAGCTGGAACTCCCTCCCTGAAGAAGATGAACTTCCACAACAATAATAGTATTTTTCTCAAGAGGAGTTCCTGAAAATGATGGCTGTCAGTGGGGAGTGAAAGAACAAAGCACTTATAACTTAGAGAGAGAGAGCAGGGAGAGAATACTAGAGAGGTTTTACTGTGATTTTGACAGAGTAACGGTGCTATTGAGTTTTTCTATCTTCTCTTGACCTTGTCCAAGGGTACTATTTATAATTGGGCACTAGGGATGGGTTAGAACTTTTGGCGCCAAAAACTTAGAGGGCTTGTGAGGGACAATGTCTGCAGTGTACCATTTGTCCCTACCCGTGTGTAGCATCCTGTCCCTCAGACAGGTGTCACCTAGTGCAAACCAAATTCAAAAAGAAAATATGTCTCCTAATGAAGACAAAATATGTGATTTGGTAAATATATTTTGAAACGGTAACTTTTGGTACCAACTTTGTAAACTCGAGGGGGATCTCAAGGAACACCTCCTCTAAAATTTTTGTAAGCTTGAGGGGGGTCTTGAGGACACCCTTCTAAAATCATGTTTCGTGAGAGGGGCCTATATAACCCTCTCCTTTAAAATCAATTTATAAATAGTTCTTTTCTTATGAGTAACCCTTTGGCTGCTCACCCTTGTTGTGTCTGACTGTGAGGTGTGTGAGGACTGGGCGACCCTAGGGTCTTTCTACTAGTATTCTCTCAATCTTATATTCTAAGTGGTTGAGCTTTCTCAACAAACTTTGTTCCTCAGCCGCCAAGCCAAACCTCCCAAGAGATCCCAACTGGCCTATTTGAGCCCTGCCTGCTCAACTAGGCTACCTCTACAACAAAGCAAAGTGTTAATACTATTATTCTTTTGAAGAATGACTTTTCATGGTGAGGTGTTGCTCATGATAGCCACTCCCTAATCCTTCTTACAGTCGATTTGAGGGGTTTCTCATGATAGCCACTCCCTAATCCTGTCTTACAGTGTTAATACTATTATTCTAGAAGTTGAGGGGGAGGAACTTGAGGGTTCCGCACCCAAATGTGTTCTTACAGTCGAGTGAGGGGAACCTTGAGGGTTCTGTGACCAAATTTTTTCTTGGGCTTGAGGGACCCTGGGGGTTCCTTATCCAATATGGATTTTCTGCGGTCGAGGGACCCCGGGGTTCCTTCTCAATATGACATTTATGTTGTTGAGGTACCTTGGGGGTTCCTTCTCTAATTTGAATTTATGTTATTGAGGGACCCTGGGGGTTCCTTCTCCAATATGGCATTTATGCGGTTGAGGGACCCTGAGGGTTCCTTCTCTAATATGGAATTTTTGCGGTCGAGGGACCCTAGGGTTCCTTATCCAATATGAATTTATGTTGTTGAGGGACCCTGGGGGTTCTTTATCCAATATGGCGTTTCTGCGGTCGAGAGACCCTTAGGGGTTCCTGCTCCAATATGGCATTTCTGCGGTTGAGGGGCCCTGCGAGTTCCTTCTACAATATGAATTTGTACTTTTGAGGGACCCTAAGGGGAGTTCCTTCTAAATGTCAACTTTTGCAGGGACCCTGTGGGAGTCCCTCTTAACATGGGCTTCTTCCACCACCTAGGTGAGGCTCCTTCTCAACTTGAATTTTTTCAAGGACCCTAGGGGGTCCTTCTCAACATGGGCTTCTGCCGCCACCTAGGTGAGGTTCCTTCTCGACTTGAGTTTCTGCAGGTACCTTGGGGGGGTTCCGCGTCCTAAATATTTTCTTACAGTTGAGGTGGATTACTTTGATTGCTCCTCGCCTCAACATTTTCTAGAAGCTGAGGGGCATGAACTTGACTTCTCCTCGCCCCTACATATTTTGGAAGCTGGGGGGTCATGAGGGACCCTCACCCCAAAATATAGTGGGCAGACCTGAAACACCCTTCTACATTAGCCCCTCGTGCAAAGTCTTTGTGTTGAGTAGACCCAAAAGGCTTTGTACGCTATAAATTTAATTTTTTTAGGGACCCTAGGGTTCCTTCATTATTCCCTCTAGGGTCATTAAATGTTCTGCCACCTCATCCTGAGTTTTGTAGATGAGGTTACTTATGGTGAACCTCCTTATCTGGTTATCAACTTTGGCTGAGGGATTGCTCGCGATGAGCCCCTCGTCCTTGGCCTTTTTCTGTGGCCTTCTATCTCCATTAGAGGGGTTACTTGTAGTGAGCCCCTTATCCTTATCCTTATTCTATGGACTTCTATCCTATTTAGTGGCCTTCTATCTCGGGTCGAGGAGTTGCTCCTAGTGAGCCCTCGCCCTTGGCCTTCTTCTGTGGCCTTCTATCTAGGGTAGAGGGGTTGCTCGCGGTGATACCCTCGCCCTTTGCCTTCTTCTATGGCCTTCTATCTTTGGTATAGGGGTTTCTCGCGGTGAGACCTTCACCCTTGGCCTTCCTTTGTGTCCTTCTATATTTGGCAGAGGAGTTGCTCGCAGTGAGCCCCCCACCCTTGGTCGTCTTCTTCTGTGGCCTTCTATCTTGGGTAGAGGGGTCGCTCGCGGTGAGCCCCTCATCCTTGGCCTTCTTATGTGGCCTTCTATCTTGGGTAGAGGGGTTGCTCGCGGTGAGGCCCTCTCCCTTGGCCTTCTTTTATGTCCTTCTATCTTGAGTATAGGGGTTGCTCGTGGTGAACCCCTCACCCTTGGTTTTACACCTTGTTATAGGGCCACTCATGGTCCCTTACTATAAATAGTTTCTTTCTAACTTGAGCAGTAGGATCCCCTTTAGGAGGGCTCACTCACCCTTGGATATTTTAGAATAACTGCTGGACACCCCTCTACATTAGTCCCCTCATAAAAAAATCTTTGTGTTGGGTAGACCAAAGGGTTTTATACGAAATAATTGCTTCATATTGGAATGCGAAAGTTTCATATCTTTACATCATTACACTGTTCGATTTGGAGTGAATAAGGGGTCCCTCGTGGTGGACTTTCTAATCCTTAGTCATTCTCTTTTCTGCATCAACTTTGGGCAGAGGGGAGACTCTAGGTGAGTCCCCTTGTCCTAACTCATTTTTCATTATTCCCAGTTTATGAAGTGAGGAGGGGGGAGCCCTTTGGGGTAGACCCTTTTTTTTTATGTTTGTCTTTAGCAGACGGGTCACATATTTTGGACTCCCTTGCCCTAGGTTTTCCTCTTTCTATTTGCTTATGGCTAAGGGGGGTTACTCGAAGTGAACTCCCTATCCATAAACTGTTTATGCCTTTGACTGTAGGTGAGGGGCCACTCGTGTTGTGCCCCCTCACCACCAGCTATTTTGTAACATTGCTCTTAGTCGAGGGTCCACTTGTGGTGGACTCCGTCGACATAAACTATTTCTTATTATAATCTTAACTGAGGGACCATTTGTGGTGGATTCCCTCATCCTCGAACTGTTACATGTGTTAGTCTTGGCAGAGGGGCCACTCAAAGTGGACCCCCTTGCCATAAGCTATTTCTTATATTGATCTTGGCAGAGGGTACCACTCGTGGTGGACCCCTCGCCTCGAGTCATTTTCTGTAGAATCAAGTTTGGGAAGAAGGGCCACTCAAGTTGGATCCCCTCGCCCTAGGCTATTTTCTGTCAAAGTTGCGATCTTGGGAAGGTGGATCCACTTTAAGTGGATCCCCACGCTCTAGGCTATTTCGCTCTTCGTTCCCTGGCTTGAGGACTTCTTAATATTAGCCCCCTCATGCAGAAGTGTCTTGTAGTGTTGAGAGACTTGTGCACGAGATATCATAATCAAGATTTTACTCATTGCTTACTAGCTTGAGGACTTCTCAGCATTAGCCCATTCTCAAGAAGAATACAGGTTAATAGTATGGGCACCTGAATGCCCTTGGATCCCCAGGTACTAAAATGTCATACCGTTTATTTATACTAGACTTTTTCTCAATATTATGAGCGCTCCTATGTCCTTGGTGCTCGAGGTACTAAATTTTCATACCTTATATGTATATTTGGCACTTTCTCAATACTGTGAGCACTCTGGTGCCCTTGGAGCCTTAGGTACAAAACCGTCGTACCTTATATTTATACTAGGTACTTGCTCAAGACTGTGAGCGCTCCGGTGCCCTTGAAGCCTTAAGTACAAAACTGTCGTACTTATATGTATACTTGGCCCTTGCTTAAGACTGTGAGTGATCCTTCTCCCTTAGGGCCTTAGGTACTACACTTTCGTACCTGACATTATACTTGGCCTTTGCTCAAGACTATGAGCGCTCCGACGCCTTTGGAGCCTTAGATGCTAAACTGTCGCACCTTATACTTATACTTGACACGTGCTCAATATTTTGAGTGCTCTAGTGCCCTTGGCGTCTTAGGTGTTAGAGAGTTGTACCTTATATTTATACTTGACACTTTCTCTATACTGTGAGCGCTTTGGTGCCCTTGGAGCCTTAGGTACTAAACTGTTGTACCTTATATTTATACTTGGTCTTTGCTGAAGACTGTGAGCACTCGGGCGCCCTTGGAGCCCGAGGTACTAAATTTTTGTACCTTATATGTATACTTGGCACTTCCTCATTACTGTGAGAGCTCCAGTGCTCTTGGAGCCTTAGGTACTAAACTATCATACCTTATATATATACTTGGCATTTGCTCAATACTGTGAGTGCTCCGGTGCCCTTGGAGCCTTAGGTACTAAACTGTTGTACCTTATATTTATACTTGGCACTTGCTGAAGACTGTGAGCGTTCTTATGCCCTTGGAGCCTTAGGTACTAAACTGTCATACCTTATATATCTACTTGGCAGTTGCTCAAGACTATGAGCACTCCAGTACCCTTAGAGCCTTAGGCACTACACCAAATCTGCCCATTTGTCAAGGTCATTGACCTTGACAAATCCACCTTGTCAAGGTCAATGACCGTGACATTTCGAGGCGAGACAACTTTTTTTGTCACGGTCGTGTCACGGTCATTGACCTTGACAAAAATCTCGCGTTTTGTGTCACGTTCGTGTCAAGGTCAATGACCGTGACATAACCGTGACCCCTCTTGCCCAGAATTATCACGGTCATTGACCGTGACAATTCTGGGCAGAATTTAAAAAAAATCTGCTGGGCAGTATGGCCACCGCCACTGCCCAGCAGTATATTTGTACCTGTTATAGCAACGTTGTACCTGTTCCAAACATCATATATCCAACACAAACTAAAGATAATGCAAATATATATTCATGACGATATAATCCAAATATTCAAAGTAAAAACAATATACATGACGATATAATCCAAATATAATTAAAATGGACAAACTTAAAAATAATGTTACTACATGTCTTGGATAAAATTGAGGAGGTGAGTAGGCCACACGACATACGAATTGACGCACCCACTAATATATGTCGTGCCGCATTGTTCGCGCAACCACAATAGGGAGTTCTCCTTCCCGGGTATGACATGCGTGACGAGCACCCTGGACTCCATCTCTTGAAGCACACGTCCATGGACTATTCCACCCTCGACGATATTCGGGTCCCTCAACCCCCGCCCTATCCGCTGGTCATCAAATACGTCCAATATGAACACGCTTGGCCAACCAATTGTCGACAATGGTCTGTTGGAGGGCGTCAAATAGGGAAGTGGATCGTCGAAGTACGAACGTGTCGGTGATGAAGCAGCGAGGTCCACATCCTCGTCATCCTGCGCCTCGTCCTCCCGCACCTCCTCCTCCACCGCCTTCTCCTTCTCTTTCCCTTTCCCTTTACGGTCTCCACCCAACGTACGCTTCATGAATGCGTACATATCTTGGACCGTCGCCTCCAAACGGGATAGCTTCGCGTCGTGTGAATCCACCATTCGAGACAACCCGGTGTCGCTCGTCTCCAATCCGATGATCCTAGATTTGGCCACCCGCGAGCTCACTCCCCTTGTCCTCCCTTTGCGATCAGAGCCAAGCACTTGGCTGAGTGCGTCTGTGGACAAAGATGCCTTGTCGGCATCAGACTGCGACTCATGCACTTCCTTAAGCTTTGCCTGAAACGACAAAAAGCACATGATTAGTAAAATAAGTAAACTAAAAAATTATAACGTAATTAACAATAATTAAACTGTCGGATTACTTACAATCGTGGCCGCGACGCTCGGGGACACCTCCTTGTCCTTCCCCTTCTTCGTCCGAAGAGCCACATAAGTATCGAGCCTATGTGGCTTACCCCCTGGCCCACTCCCTACCCCCTGAAATAAAATAAAGTAAAGTAAAATTAGTATCGGCCCCGCAAAGTAAAATAATATCCAATAATATATTTCTGTAGTTATAGATAAATTAAATCTTACCTGCATCCTATGCTCCACCTCAGTGTAAGAGGTCCGGCCGGAGTAGTGCACGTCCGTCTTTTTAGCCCGATTTTCCCTCCCCGATTGGCGAGATGCCAATTGTCGATCCTCGATCTCATTGTCAATGAACTTTTGCCATTGTGCCAATGAGATCGGCTCCTTGGGCGGGACGGATCCGCGCCATTGTAAAATGGACTCTCGTGTTTTTCCAAAGTACCGTGTCCGCATATTTTTCTTCCACGTCTTGTGTTGCTCCCTCAACTTCTCCAAGATGGAATCGCGTAGCTTTGGATCCAAGTTGAATTGTTCCTGTCCAACAAATACAATGTTAGTTGCGAATAAATATAAATATAAATATAAATTGAAATATTCATATAAATATTACCTGTAGTGCCGCCCAAACAGCTAACTTGAGCTCATACGGCACCTCCTTCCAACTCATAAACCCCGGGCCGATGACCGTCTTTAGCAGCTCGAGGGATCTCGCTAAAAGCTCCGACATATTTTCGACGGTAATCCCAAATTTTCCATATTTGGGAAGCCTAGCGGCGGAGGAGCCCTCGTCGCCTCTGCTACCACCGAACCCAGATGACATCATCATAAACAGCATCATCATCTTCGCCTTAACATCTAAAGGAGACATTTTTGCTGTAAAAAAAATGTTATTGGTACAGATAAAAAAAAATGTTAATAGTACACATTTCGTTTTACCTAATTGAATTAATTGAATTAATAGTACAGATAAAAAAATGTTCCGTCTATATTATAACGTATGTGTAAGTTCCGTCAATACCATTTCGTTTCAATTTTGTAATATTATGTTTTTTCCAAATATTTAAAGAGTTATTAAATGGGTGCCCCACCCACACCCCCACCCACCGCCACACACACATGCACACCTACGCACCTACGCACACACACACACACACACACACACACACACACACACCCCACCCCACCCCCACCCCCTCCCCCACCACGACCGTGACAACTACATATATTGTTTATCAATAAAATTATGACATGAGATAATTATAATTGTAGCATAAATTTCATTATCATGGGTTTTACCTAATTGAATTAATTTCATGAATAAAATTATTATCAATTTAAATGAAAATATCAATTATTATCCAATATTTTTGAATGAAATATTTATTTTGAATGAAAATATCAATTATTATCTAATTATTATCCAACTATTATCAATTATTTATTTTGAATGTAAATAATATTCAAAACCCCACCCACCCCCACCCCCACCCCCACCCCCACCCCCTCCCGATGTTTATTATCCAATTATTATCCAACTATTATCAATTATTTATAAAATTGATGTCTACTTTTAGTGTTGTGTATATATGTTAGTTGATGCCATTATATTTTTACCCTAATAAGATTCTAAGGTTATCTCAATTTATATTTTAAGTTCGTATCCATTTGTGATGTTCAAGTAGTTTGAAATGTTGGAATTATATACTATTACTTAGACCGTTAGTTTGTGCACTAACTAAATTGAACATCACACACACACACACACCCCACCCCACCCCACCCCACCCCCTGCCCCCCTCCACCACCCCCTCCCCCACCACACACCACCACACACACACACACACCCCACCCCACCCCACCCCCTACAAGTCTAAGGATGTTCTTGATTAAACATGGGAAATCTCATATCGTTTGCAAAAAGTTCATAGATTCTCAATCCCTAGGGTTATGGATATTAAATTTCTTTCACAATTATTTCTTCGATTGCGATGGGTGAAGTTCAATTATATGTTAGAACAATAGATCCTCGCAAGTTGGTCAATCATTGTGTGAATAGGTATGAGATCATAATTTGGAGGAATTCACATCCAAGAAATAATTTGGATTGTGATACCCCTTGATAGACTTATATGTTTTGTTTACCCGACCGATGAACTATTTTATAATCCTATAGAATTAAGTTTTAGAATCAAGGAATTGATCATATTCATTAAAATCGGTTAGTAGAAAATTTATTTAACCAAGAGGGTATCGAAAACATAACGTGGGGAATCATAATATACCGTAATCAACTTTAATAATAAGAACACATTCTTTCGAGTGATTTATAAATAATAAAATTTGAGTGCAATCATGATTATTTAGTGGAATGAATCGTGATTAAATAAATAAAGGATATAAATTAGACGGTTATAAATTGGGATTTCCTAGTATTTACTTTGAATCCAGTTTATTTATTTATCTTTGGTCCCTAGTATAGTCATTGCCCAAGTAGTAGGAGTGAAACTCTATAAAACTCTAGTTTAGCTAAAGCCCGTGAATTATCCCTCCCCCACTACACACCACACACACACACCCACACCCACACCCACACCACCCCACCCCCTGCCCCCCTCCACCACCCCCTCCCCCACCACACACCACCACACACACACACACCCCACCCCACCCCACCCCCTGCCCCCCTCCCCCACCCCCTCCCCCACCACACACCACCACACACACCCCACCCCACCCCCTGCCCCCCTCCACTACCCCCTCCCCCCCCTCCACCACCCCCTCCACCACCCTCTCCCCCAAAACAAACCACCACACACACACACACACACCGCACCCCACCCCACCCCACCCCCTGCCCCCCTCCACCATCCCCTCCCCCACCCTGCCCCACCCCGCCCCACCCCGCCCACCTCGCCCCACCCCCCCACACGCACACACATACACACATATATATATACACATACACACATAAATATATACACAAATATATATATAAATGGAAGAGAGAGAGAGAGAGAGAGAGAAATTGGACCTGAAAGTAGAGAGAGAGAGAGAGAGAGAGAGAGAGAGAGAGAGAGAGAGAGAGGGAGGGAACGGTGGGAGGGAAAAAAGAAGGGGGAAAGGGTTTTTGCTGGAAAAGTTGTTATGGTCGTGTCAAGGTCATTGACCGTGACAAGACCGTGACAATTAAATTTGTCACGGACTTGTCATGGTCAATGACCGTGACAATTAGTTGTCACGGTCGTGTCAAGGTCAATGACCGTGACATAAAACGCGTGTTTTTTTGTCACGGTCAATGACCTTGACAAGGGTGGCCGGCTGAAAGGTGACAATTTTCCCATTTTGGTGTAGTGAGGTACTAAATTATTATACCTTTTGCTTATCATTGGTATATGTTTAATGCGAGTTGCTCTATCTTCTGCGAGAACTTCAAGATTGAACTACCCCGTAGTCTGTGGGGTACTTGCCTATGAAATGAGCAGGTAAAAATTTGGAAGCGTCCCCTCTAGCTGTGGGCTACTTGCATATAATTAAACAAGTTAAAATCTGGAATCTACCCCTTTAACTGCGGGGTACTTACATACAACTGAGCAAGTTAAAATTTGGAAGCTACCCCTCTGGCTGTGGTGTACTTGCATATAACTTAGCAAGTTAAAATCTAGAAGCTACCCCTCTAACTGCGGGGTACTTTCATACAACAGATCAAGTTAAAATTTTGAAGCTACCCCTCTAACTGTAGGGTACTTGCATATAACTGAGCAAGTTAAAATTTGGAAGCTGCCCCTCTAGCTGTGGGGTACTTGCATATAACTGAGAAAGTTAAAATTTTGAAGCTACTCCTCTAACTTCGTGGTACTTACGTATAACTAAGAAAGTTAAAATTTGGAAGCTACCCCTCTAACTGTGGGGTACTTGCATACAACTGAACAAGTTAAAATATGGAAGCTATCCCTATAATTGCGGGGCAGATCAATTTAAAATTTTAAAGCTTCCCCTCTAGCTGTGGGGTACTTGCATATAACAAAGCAAGTTAAAATTTTAAGTCTCCCCCTCTAACCGTGGGGTACTTTCATATAACTAAGCAAGTTAAAATTTGGAAGCTACCCCTCTAGATGTGGGGTACTTGCATATAACTGAGCAAGTTAAAATTTTGAAACTACCCCTCTAACTACGGGGTACTTGCATATAACTGAGCAAGTTAAAATTTGGAAGCTAACCCTCTAACTGTGGGGTACTTGCATACAATTGAGTAAGTTAAAATCTGGAAGCTACCCCTCTAACTGTGGGGTACTTGCATATAACTGAGCAAGTTAAAATTTGGAAGTTGCCCCTCTAGCTGTGGGGTACTTGCATATAACTGAGCAAGTTAAAATTTTGAAGTTCCCCCTCTAACTACGGGGTATTTGCATATGATCTATGCAAGTTATTATTTCTGAAGCTACCCTTCTAACTGCGGGGTACTTGCATATGAGCTGAGCAAGTTATGACTTTTTAGCGCAGCCCCATGTGACCATGGGTTACTCTTTAGCGTAACCCCGTGTAACTTTGGGGCATATTTTTTTTAGAGCAGCCCCGTGACTGTGGGGTATTTTGTTATGCACATTCATTTCTTAGGGAGTAACTAGGAGATGGGGTTAGCCCTTCTCCTTCCCACAAGCTTTGAATAAAATTTCACATATATCGTAAGTAAAGAAATGATTATTTCTTTATACTAAAAATTTCCCTTGGTCTGGAGGGTCCTTGTTCCAATATTTTCTTAGGAACCTTTTTGTCTTATAAAAATAACAAGTCTAGAGAGGGGGTAGACCCGCTTCTCCCTATTTTTTGAAAACTAGTTAGGACTTATTCTCTAGTTTGTAAATTTGGATATTATAATAATAATAATAATAATAATAATAATAATAATAATAATAATAATAATAATAATAATAATAATAATAATAATAATAAAATGTAGTGATTTTTTTCTTTATTACTAGGAGGGTACCCTCTACTAGTCTGGTGATAAAAAATAAGTGTTATGTCTGCAAGGACTTTACTCAGTATACTTTTCCCTTGGGATGGATATTCCTCCAAGTATAATGAGGAAATACCTTCATGTCACGGACCCTCTTCTAATCTAGTCGAGGTTATACTATTTAATTAAGAAAGAGAAAACAGTAGTCCGGTGTACCTTTTGTTGAGTGACTCCAGTCCCTTCTGCCTATATTCCGATCCCTTTTACTTTTTTGAGTTTAAATGCTTAAGGGGTTCCTCGTTTGGAGTTTATTCTCTTGTGGATTCCTCGTCTAAGACTTTGAACATGGGGGTTCCTTATTGGGAGACTTTGTGATTGTGGCCCATGAGATATGACATCTTTATATACTAACAAGTAAAAATGTACTATGAGGCACCACGTCTTAATTCGTGATGTTGATAAACAATTATTGACTTATGATGTCCGGAAACAATTCTTGATGCCGAGGTTACGAGGGATTCCTCGCCCACTGTGAGTTACTCGCGAGTGTCGTCAATCAATGTGGGTTCCTCACCCTAATTATTTACAGTGGCAAGTCCCCCATTTCACCATATCGGGTTCCTCGACGACAGTATCACCCATAAGGGTTCCACGCAGGGTACTGCGACTAAGGCTTTCCTTGTTCTGAGGCTTTGAGTTTGTTGAAGGTTCCTCGCGATCACAAACAACTCTCAAGGGTTCACAATTTTTTTCAACCGCCATTGGCTAAAACTAGTTCCTCGTTGGTGGGTTCCACACACCTTCTATCGAGGGATTCCTTGCATGCTGCGGGTTCCTCACTAGTTCCTTCAATCAATTTGGTTCCTCCCATAAATTTTTTGCAGTGGCAAGTCCCCCTTTCACCATATTGGGTTCCTCGACGGCATTATCACCCATAAGGGTTCCTCGCAGGCTGCTGTGATTGCAGGTTTCCTCTTTCTGAGGCTTTGTGTTTGTTGAACGTTCCTCGTGATCACAAACAACTCATAAGGGTTATTAATTTTTTTCGACCACCATTGGATGAAACTGGTTCCTCGTTGGTGGGTTCCACACGATTACCCTGGGATGACGAGGGGTACAAGTTTCTGGGTTCCTCGCCACCATCCTTAGCTAAGGAGGGTTCTCTGACCTCATTTACTGTGATAATGGGTTCCTAAAGTGTGAGTTTTGACATAAGGGGTTCCTCATCTAAGTCTTTTCTATGGAGATGTCCCTCGCACCATGTTAAGATGACCATGGGGTGTTCCTCGTGACCATTTGGTTCATTGGCTACTGTTATGGACTAGCAAGGCTCGGGTTCCTCGTGCCTCACTTTTGGAATAAGTGAAGAGTTCCTCGCTGCAAGAGAGGCATTTATGGGCCAGGGTTCCTCGCCCTTTGTAGCTGTTAACACTTCTCACCCAACCAAGGGTTCCTCGCTAGTCAGCGTTTCTAGAGGGGCTACTGCCGCGACTTCTTTATTGATGATGAGGGACATCCAGGGTTCCTCGTGGGTGGGGTTTATACCCGTGGGTTCCTCGCGACCCACTTTTAAATGCAGCGCTATTATTAGCGAGACACATCTCAGCCCTTCACGCGTGACTCTCGGAATGGGTTCCTCGTCGGGTAATTTGAGACTTGTTTCAAATGAGGGTGTCTCGACTTTGGATTTCATCGAGGGTTCCTCGCATACCAGTTTTGTGTCTGGTAGTTCCTCGTCGGGTTTCTTCGCCACCATGGGTTTTTCTGTTAGAGAGGGTCTCTTGTCTAGTGCTCCAATCATAAAAGGTTCCTCAACTGCACCAGAGCTGCTGAGGTAGAGGAGGGTTCCTCACACGCTACCGTTGATGAGGCATTTTATTTTGAGTTGGGTCCCTCGCGCGCTACTGGGTCCGATCTTATCGCGAGTTCCTCGATCGTTTTCTTTACGAGGTGTGTCTTATTTTATGTCTTGTCTTCAAAGATTTCATCACCTGTTATTGAGGTAATGATGGGTTACTCGCATGCTGTGGGTTCCTCTTAGTTGAGTTCTTTGCCATTTTGTTCTTCGCAACCACTAGAAGCTCACATGGGTTCCTCATGACTGAGTTCTCATGGGTCACTCGCACGTTGGTTCCTCACAGGTGGCCTCATTAGCTGGAGAGAGTTCGTCTCCCCTGGAGGTTTTTAAATCTGGGGAACAGGCATGTTTGTTGGCCATCGATTAAAGCTTGGGACGAGTACCCCTAAGGGTTCCACACTATTGACTGAAATCGAGGAGGGCTCCTTGGCTAAAGGTTCCTCAATTATGTCTCCGCCAATGACGGGTTGCTCGTTGGGGACCCATATTACTGAGGGTTCCTCGCACGGGACTTCTGCTACCCTTGGGTTTTTTCCTTTACCCCTGAACTTGATAAATTTTGATGAAACATACCCCTTTGGGTATGACTTCTCATTTACTTCCTGTGGGCATGGGAAGGGGTCTTACAACCCTTCATATACATGAGGACCCTCCCTCTGTGAGGAGGAGAGAAACTTCCTGGCCTCTTCTATAGTAAAGACTTTGGAAGGTGATTCCTCCCAACTCATTCCCTTGGCTGCTGGTGAAGACGGCATCATAAATTTATTCGACACCGCCCTCCGTGATCGAGTTACTTCCATCTAAATAACTGTCGGGGCGGCTGCCCCTCCATAGGGGTAGTTGCTGTTGTTACCCAACCTTGAACCAAACTTGCTAAGTTTACTTTATATTGTTTCAAAAAACTCAAAACCT
The DNA here is from genome assembly GCA_949130495.1 of Sambucus nigra. Taxonomy (NCBI): domain Eukaryota; kingdom Viridiplantae; phylum Streptophyta; class Magnoliopsida; order Dipsacales; family Adoxaceae; genus Sambucus; species Sambucus nigra. The sequence continues at coordinate 212,678,781 of OX422220.1, read as the reverse complement.
AGCTCACAAGGTTGATACCTGTTGCTGGAGCCGCTGCCGGAGATGCTATCGGTGAACAGGTCTACCCTCCTTGAGGAGCAGGTACTCTAGCTCCGGTCACCACCACATCCCCCTGAGTGGTCTGGTCTCTTTGAGCTCCATTACCATATGAAATGTCTTCAAACATTAGCTGCCTAGAAACATTAAAACCTTATTTGTCCATGGAAGTAAGGATACCTCCCAGCAGAGTCTCCAAATGTAGGAGGGTAGTAAGATTGGGGTCTATGAATAACTGGAAAGGGTGAGGCATGATCCACTCCAATGGACATTGTCTGCAAGGTTCTCAAGAACTTCTGGAGTATCTTGTCCTAAAACCTTCTCCTTTTGGTAAAAATGGAGCTCAAGCTGGAACTCCCTCCCTGCAAGAAGATGAACTTCCACATCAATAATAGTAATTTTCTCAAGAGGAGCTCCTGAGAATGATGGATGTCAGTGGGGAGAGAAAGAACAAGGCACTTAGCACTTAGACAGAGAGCAGGGATAGAATACTAGAGAGGTTCTAGTGTGATTTGACAGAGTAACGGTGCTATTGAGTTTTTCTATCTTCTCTTGACCTTGACCAAGGGTCCTATTTATACTTGGGCACTAGGGTTGGGTTGGTAGTTTTGGTGCCAAAAACTTAGAGGGTTGGTGAGGGACAAGGTCTGCTATGTACCATTTGTCCCTACCTGTGTGCAGCAGCCTGTCCTCTCAGACAGGTGACACCTGGTGCAAACCAAATTCAAAAAGCAAATATGTTTCCTAATGAAGACAAAATATCTGATTTGATAAATATCTTTTAAAACGGTAACTTTTGGTACCAACTTTGTAAACTTGAGGGCGGTCTCAAGGACCACCTCCTCTAAAATCTTTGTAAGATTGAGGGGGGTCTTGAGGACCCCCTTCTAAAATCATTTTTCTTGAGAGGGGCTAAGATAACCCTCTCCTTTAAAATCAATTTATAAACAGTTATTTTCTTATGAGTAATCCTTTGGCTGCTCACCCTGGTTGTGTCTGACTGTGAGGTTAGTGAGGACTGGGCCACCCTAGGGTCTTTCTACTAGCATTATCTCAATCCTAAAGTGCTAAGTGGTTGAAATTTCTCAGCAAACCTTGTTCCTCAGCCACCAAGATAAAACTCCCAAGAGATCCCATCTGGCCTATTTGAGCCCTGCCTGCTCAACTAGGCTACCTATACTACAAAGAAAAGTGTTAATATTGTTGTTCTTTTGAAGAATGACTTTTCATGGTGAAGGGTTGCAACACTCCCTCATCCTAGCTTATTTTCTAGAAGCCGAGGGGGAGGACCTTGAGGGTTCCTTCTTGCAGTCTAGTGAGGGGAACCTTGAGGGTTCTGTGACCAAATGTTTTCTGGGGCTTGAGGGACCCTGGGCATTCCTTCTCCAATATGGATTTTCTTTAGTCGAGGGACCCTAGGGTTCCTTCTCAATATGGCATTTCTGGTATTGAGGGACCCTGGGGGTTCCTTATCCAATATGAATTTCTGTTGTTGAGGGACCCTGGGAATGGGTTCCTTCTCCAATAAGGCATTTCTACGATCGAGGGGCCTGGGGGTTCCTTCTCTAATATGACATTTCTGCGGTCGAGGGACCCTGGGGTTCCTTCTCCAAGATGAATTTCTTCTATTGAGGGACCCTCGGGGTTCCTTCTCCAATATGGCATTTCTGCGGTCGAGAGACCCTGGGGGTTCCATCTCTAATATGGAATTTCTGTGGTCGAGGGACCTTGAGGGTTCCTTCTCCAATATGAATTTATGCTGTTGAGGAACCCTAGGGAGGATTCCTTCTCAATGTCAACTTCTGCAGGGACCCTGGGGGGAGTCCCTCTAAACATGGGCTTCTGTCGCCACCTAGGTGAGGTTCCTTATCAACTTGAGTTTTTGCAGGGACCCTGGAGGGTCCTTCTCAACATGGTCTTATTTCGCCACCTAGGTGAGGATCCTTTTCGACTTGAGTTTCTGCAAGTACCTTGGGGGGGTTCCACGTCCCAAATATTTTCTTGCAGTTGAGGGGGAGGACTTTGACTGCTCCTCGCCCCAACACCATCTTAGTAGGCATTATGCCTATAAAGTGTATATATGTGGTGTTTCTTCTGTAGATCCACTTTTTTGAACCCTTATGACATCCATTTCCATAAACATCACAACCGCTGAGGGTGGAGTTGGGCTATCTTGCCACCGGGTTAGGACCAACAGTACTGTCATTGTGAAAAAGTCTCAACATAAAAACTTGGAGCAAAGTTTGACTTGATATTTCTCTCCTTATAAGTGTGCCAATTTCTCTAGGGATGAAGATAATTTTACATCATCGGTGGAAGATTTATAGCGAAGTCAACTGCCTTGCTGAGGGAGAGACTCTTTATTGGATTTCTAGTGTCGAGAGACTCGGCTTATACATCAATTTTGAAACTAAATAGAATTTTCAGTGTACGAATAAATATGGGTGACTTTCCCTTCTCTATTATAAACTTTGATGTTTAAGGGGGATCCCCCAAGGAATGGGAGTCCTGGGTTAAATATGTTATGTCGGTAGTGGAGTATCATTAAATAATTAAATAACTTGCATTGGGGAAAAACTATTAGGAGTTTCAATAGTTTCAACTTAAAACAGATCTTGAGTTCCCTCCATGCTCTAGTTTCTCGGTGGAGAGTGGATACTTAGACTTTTCTAATAGATTAGGGGATTTCACCATTACTTTGGAGGATAATTGGGAGCTACCCCGCTTTTCAGTCTTGGGAAATAATATATATTCTGATGGATATGAGAATATGACCTAAAATTTATTATATGAGGAACTTGAGAGAGCTATGATCGAGTGCATCCACCACATAGTCCTTATTCAGACGGGGATGAGCAAGCATTATTTTGCTAAGTGGAAATGGTAGTGGTTTAGGGACTTTGAGCCTATATCTAAAGCAAAATCTCTCATCAAAGAGCCTAAGAGCTTGGATGGACCAGGTTTGAATACAACTGGTTATTTGGATGCTTTTTTGTAACTTTATTAACTTGATTTTTTTCATTGGAAGGTCGAAAGATTTTCTTTGTGAGAGTCTCTATTGTTTAGCTATTCCCCTTGCTCGCGGGAAGAAAGTTTTATTGTATCCTATAACTTTAGGAACATCGTATACTTGGTTAGCTCGGGAACATATTGACATGGAGAGTTAACACAGGCTCTATATTGTGGTGAATTTTTCCAACATAATTATTTTGATGGGATTTTTATTCAAGCAATTCCCAAATTGGGATCCTGAACCCCACTCGTTGTCAAGGAATACTACTCGTATTGCCAGGTGGCATAGGAAATCCAAAAAGAGCCATTTTTGCCCTCTCTTGGATGATATCAAAGAATTTGTTTTTGCTCTTATGTGAAAAGGATAGGAAGTACTTATGTCTGTAGCTTTTTTCCTCATATTCAATAAAGGTTTGTTCCTCATCTCAACCCCAAAAAATTAAAGATCAACTTTTTCATTGCTATGATGATAATCATCTTTCCCTGCATTCTTCTATCCTTTACCGATTTAGGTCAATGTGTAGAGTTTTAATATCCTGAATGAGCAAGGAGGTAACTAGGTTATAATTAAGGGACCTCTTCCTCTAATTTTACAAACACTCGCTCAACAAATCAACTCTTTAATAGTTCATACGTAAACTTTACCCCTAAGGGTGTGTTTACAAGGTTTTCTAAGTTCAATATTTCCCTATTGCTTCTCATCATTATCTTGCCATAATGAGAAGTAATTGGTTTACTTTATGGAAATACCAAATACAAGTATGAAAACATGCATCCAGAATTTTCCACGAGAAACTTATATTGAGGTTATCCCTCCTTTGGATAAGTATTTGAGCAAATGTACTCATAAATAAACATGGCACCATAGCCAAGTTACGAGACCCCATTTGGAATCTATAACTCCTATTCATGTAAATCCTTTTTGTGAAGAAACTATTCTTTCAAATCTAACTAGTGTGGAAGCAAAGAAAGTATAGACCAAGTCCAAGGGTAAGGCCAAGGTCCCAACTAAGAGGAAGCATACAGACTTGGATGTTTCTAACTTCATTTATTACCAAGTTGTGGGGTCTTCCTTATCCATGTATCCTACCCAAAAGTGAGCAGGGAGGAAAAAACTTGAGCAACGAAAATCGAGGGAAGTACTGCGCTGGCTGACCAAAGCTTAGATACTGACATAGTTAGAATTGATAAAATATACCAAGCAGTCATCGAGTTAGGATATGAGGCATTTGATAAAACATCTTATCATCCCTTTGTCCCAACCACATATCCTCATATGAAAGATACTTATATTATTTTTTATAATATTTATAATGATTAAAGCATAGGGGATATTAATGCGTGCTCAACATCACGTTCATTTGAAGAGTGTTTCAAGCCTGCCCACTAAATCTTGGGGTGAGGGACCCTCAAGGACCTTCCCCCTTAGCTTCCAAAAACAAATTAGATGAGGAACCCCCAAGGTCCCTCATCTTCCATAAAATATTATATGAGGAACCTCCTAGGTCCTTCAGCTTCCAGAAAATATCAGGTGAGGAACCCTCAAGGTCCTCTCCCTCAGCTTCCAGAAAATATTGGGTGAGGAACCCTCAACGTCCTCCCCACAGTTTCCAGAAAATATTAGATGAGGAACCCCCAAGGTCCCTCAGCCTTCAGAAAATATTAGATGAGGAACCCCAAGGTCCTCACCTTCCAAAAAATATTGGGTGAGGAACCCTTAAGGTCTTCCCCCTCAACTTCTAGAAAATATTGGGTGAGGAACCCTCAAGGCCCTCCCCGCAGTTTCTAAAAAATATTAGGTGAGGAACCCTCAAGGTCCTCCCCTAAACTTCAAGAAAATATTAGATGAGGAACCCCCAAAGTCCCCCATCTTCCAAAAAACATTGGTTGAGGAACCGTCAAGGTCCTTTCCCTTAGCTTCCAGAAAATATTCCATGAGGAACCCCTAAGGTCCCTCAGCTTCCAGAACCCTGAAGGTCCTCCCCTCAGTTTCAAGAAAATAGGCCAGGATGAGGGAGGGACTACCACGAGAAACCCCTCATCATAACAAATTATTGTTTTAAAGAATAAAAAATGCTAATATTTATTTTCTTGTACAGGTAGCCTAGTTGAGCAAGCAGGGCTCAAATAGGCCAATTGGGATCTCTTGGGAGTTCTGGATTAGCGACTGAGGAACAAGGTTTGTTGACCAAGCTTAACCATTTATCACTTTAGGATTGAGATAATACTAGTAGAAAGACCCTAGGAGTCAATCAAGTCCTTACACAGCACACTCAGTCGTAACTGAAATGAGCAACCAAGAGGTTGCTCGCCAAAAATGAATTTTTGTTATAAAAAATAATTTTAGAGAAGGGGGTCCTCAAGACCCCCCCTCAATATAAATGATGTTAGAGGAGGTGGTTCTTGAGGCCTCCCCTCTCAAGTTTACAAAGTTGGCACCACAAGTTACCATTTTAAAAGATATTTACCAAATCAGATATTTTGTCTTCAAGCGCAGACATATTTGCTTTTTGACTTTAGTTTGCACCAGGTGGCACCTATCAGAGGGGACAGGCGACTGCACACAGGTGGGGATAAATGATACATTTCAGACCTTTTCCCTCACTAACCCTCTCAAGTTTTGAACCCAGAAGTGCCAACTCAGCCCTAGTGCCTAAGTATAAATAGGACCCCTGAGCAAGGTCAAGTAAGAATCATAACTGAAGTCATATTGTTACTCTCTCAAAATCACGCCAAAACCTCCTAGTATTCTCTCCTTACTCTCTCTCTAGTGCTAAGTGCCTTGTTCTTTCACTCCTCACTAACAACCATTATTCTTAGGAGTTTCTCTTGATAAAAGCTGCTATTCTTGTTTTGGAAGTTTATCTTCTTGCAGGGAGTGAGTTCCAGCTTCAATTCCATTTTTACTAAAAGGAGAAGGTTTTATCATAAGATGCTCCAGACGTTCTGGAGAACCTTGAAGACAACGTCCATTGGAGTGGGTCACGCCTCACGCTTTCCAGTTATTCATAAACTCCAGTGTCACTACCTTTTTACATTTGGCGACTTCGCTAGGGAGATATTCTTGCTTTAATGGACAAAGAAGGTTTCAACATTTCTAAGTACCTAATTTTTTAAGACGTTCCACTTGGGAATGGAATGCAAAGTGACCAGACCACTGAAGAGGATAAGGTGGTGATCAGAGCAAAGACACCTTCTCCTCAGGGAGGGCAGACCAGCTCACCGGCAGCAGCTCCGATTATAGGTATGAATCTCATGAGCATGTTTTCTGACTTCTTGAAGTAAAACAATGTAGACCTATCAAGTTTTGGTCAAAGCTACTTAATACCCGCAACTGTCCCCTCTAGTGGGGCAGCCACCCTTACAACGATTCCGACGGAAGTGGCTCCACCATGAAAAGCGGTGTCGGAGCAAGTTGGAGCACCATCAATTTCACCAGCAACCAAGGGAATGAGTTTGGAGGAATCACCCTCCAAAGACGTTACTATGGAGGAAGTGAGGAAGCTTCTCTCCTCCTCTCAGAGGGAGGGTCCTCATCTATATGAGGAGTTGCAGGACCCCTACCCACAAGATGTGAACGAGAATCCATACCCATAGGGGTATATCCCACCAAAGTTTATTAAGTTCAGCATCAAAGGTTAGAGTCCAAGAGAGCACGTGAAAAGGTTCGTTGAGTACTTAGGAGTACATCCAAGGATAAAAATTCGAGGTTGAGGGAGTTCTCTAAGAACCTCACAAGGAAGGCCTATACATGGTACTCTCATTTGGCACCCAACAATATCCCTACATGGGAAGAGATGCACATGCAGTTCCTCCAGAAGTTCTTTGTAGCGGGTGAAGTGGATATCATCCTCACTCTAGATGAAGGGGGACATCCGAGGTTGTAAGGACATAATTTTATAAATGTCGGGGAAGAATCTAGAAATTTTCTATTTTCCCTAGATCATAGTTTGTATGTCTGATACCGCTACATTCGGCATGTCATCATAATCATCCACGACGTCTTTTTTCCGAATCCATGCATCCATCATCTTCACACGTGCATCATGCTACATGCGACGTGCTACTCAACCGTTTCCCACTAATCCACGACACATTACTGGTAAAATGATTTATTGGAGTTGTTTATATTTGCATAAATATTTGGGAATTTTTTAAAAAATATTTTTTTGAAGTCTGAATTATTTTTTATCAAAATGCATAAATTTTTTTATGTGTAGAAGCGGTCATCTTAGTAAGTTTGCTCATTCAAACGAGATTACTGTGTCATTCGAGTGATATGCCTATGTCGTTCGAACGCTGCCGCCGCCTCAATTTTTGTCACCACTACTTGATGGTCAAAATCTTTTTCCAACATTCTGAGCAAAATCCTGCATAGAATCGGCCATCTTTTAATAGACTTGCTTTTTGGGCTATTATGCCTCTTTATAAAAGAAAACTCTCTCCCATTTATGTGTGTGCATTTTCATAAACCTCCAAGAGGTTAATTTTATTTATCTGGAGTATTTTGTGGAGAAGTCGATCTCTTCTTCATTGCTGCCCATCTAGAGTTCTTGCGAGAGATTCCAGCCGACGACATCGGAACCGACACCTACGGGTATTTCGTATGTCACACTTATTTTCATTATAATCCATGTAACCGTTTTTTACAAATTATAGTGAAAATAAATGTTTTTTCCCTGCGGGGATTTTTCCTGATATTTTGAGTCACAAGCTTTATATATTTATGGTTTGACACAAGTTCACACGTAGGTGCATGTTTTTAGGATTTAATTGAAAAAACCTGTTTAATTAAATAATTTATTAATTTGAACAAAAATGCACTCTTAGAGCCAATTACACAATTATACCATGTAATTTTCTGCAAAAATTTTCTATGATATCAATTTTCTGAAAAATTGATTTTTGAAAGAGGGCGTGTTCAATGGAGAAATTATATAATAAGATGCCAGTTTTTGACAGGACAAACTATGCTTACTGGAAAGCCCGCATGAAATCTGCTTTAAAAGCCATTGATGAACGTGTTTGGATTTTGGTTGAAAGAGGGTGGACACTTCCCTCCGTCACTGCTTATAACGTGACTAATTTAAAATGTGTGACTGAATGTACTGAAGACGAATTTAAATGATCATCTTTTAATTCTAAGGGTTTAAGTTCTATTTCTGGATCCGTCACACCTGACGAGTTTCAACGGATTATGACGTGCACCACGTCAAAAAAGGCATGGGATGTTTTGCAACTTACCCATGAAGGAACTAATGTCGTGAAAGAGTCTAAACTGCAAAATTTAACAAATAAATTTGAAACTATCACCATGATTGAGACTGAATGTTTTGATGAATTTTATGCTAGGTTATCTGATATTGTTAACACTAGTTTTAATCTTGGCGACGATATTCCTAATGCTAGAGTTGTTTAAAAAGATTCTAAGATCACTTCCTAAGCGTTTTATCCCTAAAGTCACTGTGCTAAATTCTATTGGTAATTTAAACACGCTTAAATTGGAGGAACTTGCAGGAGACTTACAAACGTATGAAATTGGTATGTTTTCTAAATCCTTCAAACCTAAAGATAAGGGTATTGCACTTAATGCCCAAGATAGAAAAAGTGAGGGGTTGGCAAGAAATAGAGTTGAGTCATCTAGAAAAAGAGAGATAGAAACGTCAGATTCTGAGTGTGATTTTGATTTAGATGATTTGGCCCTATTTGCTAAAAATTTTAAGAAAATTCTCAAATTCAAGAAAAATGGAAATTTCAAAGATAATTTTTTTTTGAGAAAAATGAAAAAGATTTCAAATACCCTCCTAAGAAAGACGGTGAGAGATGCTATGATTGCGACGGTAAGGGTCATAGAGCTTTTGAGTGTGCTACAAGGCTAAACAAACTTGCAAAAGATAAGGACAAAGCTATCCTTAATGTTACCCTTAGTGACGACAGTGAGGTCGAGTCGGTGGACTCTGGAGAAAAGTAACCGCATGAATGTAACTTCACTGCATTCATGGCTAGTCATACTTCTAGTGCTCCTCATGACGTTGATGATGCTGCTTCACAGGGACACCTCGACAGTGAAAATGGTGTGAGTGAGGGGGAGGATGATGCTCGTGAGAGCGAGAGTAATCTTTAATGCGCCTACACTGAGTTAAATAATGAGTCATTTAAAACCAAAAAGCGTAACAAGGCGCTAGTTATTAGGATCACCGCTTTAGAGGAAGATTTAGAAGAAGCTAGAGAGAGAGAATCCTCCACCTATACTACCTTGAGAGAGAGAGAGAGTCTACTTGTGTTAAGAAGGAAAGTTTATTTAGAAAGAGAGAGCGTGGTTTTGAGAAAGAGAAAGGGGAATTGACTAAACAAGTTACTAGTCTTACGAGTGAGCTCCATTCCTCCATGGAGACTTGAAAGAAACTTGAAGCCCTTGTTGCCCATCTTACTCATGATCTTGAGAGAGCACGATAAATTAAGGTTCAAATCGAGGACAGATCTGGAAAGATGGGAAAGATGCTCCTCTTCCCCACTTTAAGTTTTGGTGATAGGAAGGGAATAGGTTTTGATGGTGCCTCCACGGCCCAAATTGCACCTGGACCTGTTCCTGAGTTTACTACTACTCCATATGGCCAACGTGAAATATCACGAGGAAGAGTTCGACCAAGAAATGCAAATCCAGGTCCGCCTAAGACTGTGTTCTTTTGTACGTACTATAAAAGAAATGGCCACCTCAGGGAGTTTTGCTATAGTTTAGGTCGGACACGACGTACTACTGCTCCACCACATCATTCTGATGATTTTACCAGTCTAGTTGCCACCTCACAGAGTTTGGCGGAGGAATTCCGTCGGATGTCTTTACCGTCAGTGAATGCTTCCCGCATCCCTTCTAAAACCAACAACAACAAGGGTAAACAAAAGGTTACCACATCTTGGGTACCTAAAAAAGAAGAAAAGGCCCTTGTTGTTCATGTCTCTCTCAAAACACATAATACCTCACAATGGTATTTTGATAGTGGGTGATCCAGACATATGACAGGTGATGTCTCATTCTTTACCTACCCAGAGGATTATAAGGAAGGTAGAGTCACCTTTGGAGACGGTAGCAAGTCTAGAATCGTAGGATGAGGTACAATTGTGTTACCAGGATTTCCTAAGCTTGAGAATGTTTTGTACATCAAAGGTTTTAAGGCAAACCTTATCAGCATTAGCCAACTATGCGATGCTGACTTTGCCGTAAAGTTTGACCGGGATGCATGTAATGTTTATAATCAAGACGGTAAACTTTTAGTGCAAGGGATGCGGACATAAGATAATTTCTAAGGGACTATGCCCACGTCCTCACTTGTCTGCAACAGCGCCATAATCACTCCTATGGATCTAGGGCACTAACGTCTAGGTCACGTGAACGTTAGAGATTTGACACATTTAGCTAAAAAGGACCTAGTACGTGGCTTACCATCTCTTGGAAAACCAACTTCCACAATTTATGGACCCTGTTAGTTGGGAAAACAAATCTGCAGCCCCCACCGGAAGTTGCATTCCATTACCACCTCCCATGTGCTTGAGGTGATTCACATGGATCTTATGGGTCCTACTCATACTGAGAGTTTGGGTGGCAAGAGGTATATCCTCGTGATGGTAGATGATTTCTACAGATATTTGATTATTGGTTTTCTAAGAGAGAAATGCGATGCTGTAGAGTTTTTAACGACCAAGTGCCATATCCTACAAAGTCAACACAGAGTCATTGTTAAAAGGATACGTAGTGACAACGACACGAAATTTAAGGAAGTGAAGGTAGATCTTTACTGTAACAACCTAGGAATCAAACATGAGTTTTCTTTTATGAAGACTCCTCAGCAAAATGGGGTTGTTGTGAGAAAGAATAAGACGATTCAAGAAATGGCTAGATCTATGCTTCTAGGTCGTAAGCTTGCTAGAATATTTTGGGAAGAGGCAGTGTTTACTACATGCCATATAGTGAGTAGGGTTTACCTGCATCCACACACTCTTAAGATGCCTTATGAATTATGGACTAGAAAGAAACCCAACCTTGCATATTTCTGTGTCTTTGGGAGTAAATGATACATCTTACGGGATAGAGATCAATTAGGAAAGTTTGACTTCCAAAGAGACGAGGGAATATTTCTTGGACACTCATCCAATAGTAGAGCGTACCGAGTTTTTAACCTGAAGAGCTCTAAGGTTATGGACTCAATAAACGTCACCGTACAAGACGACGAACCTTCGACGTTTATTAATCCTAGCCTTCAGTGTGAGGATAAGGACTTTTCTGGAAGCGATTTACTTGTCCCTCACCCACACTCTGTGGACCCTACTCCTGTGTTAGGGACACATATGTTTGGGTTCGCAAGAGTCATGATCCATCTGCCATTGTTGGCGATCCCACTTTAGGGGTCAAGACTCGTGCTCAGCTAGAGAACGTTGTTAGTCATTTTTGATACACGTCCACAGTCGAGCTTAAGAATCACAAAGAAGCACTCAAGGATGAACACTAGATATCTGCCATGCAGGATGAGTTGCTTCAGTTTAAAAAGAATAATGTCTAGAAACTTGTCCCATGACCTAGTGAGACTAATGTGATAGGTACCAAGTGGATTTTCAAGAATAAAATGAATGAAGATGGTACCATAATCAGAAATAAGGCTAGGTTGGTCGCTCAAGGCTACAACAGATTGAGGGTGTAGACTTTGGGGAGACATTTACTCTTGTTGCGAGGCTTGAGTCCGTCCGCTTATTACTCGCCATGGCATGTCATCTGCACTTCAAGTTATATCAGATGGATGTCAAGAGTGCCTTTCTAAATGGAATTCTGGAGGAGGAGGTTTATGTGGGGCAACCAAAAGGGTTTGAAGACCCTAAGCACCCGGAGCACGTCTACTATGTGAGGAAATCCTTATATGGTTTGAATCAATCACCCCGTGCTTGGTACAAGAGGCTTACTTCCTATCTCTTAGCCCGTGGCTTCAAGAGAGGGGGAGTTGATATGACGTTGTTCATCAGAAGAGATGATGGTGCTATTTTGGTTACCAAGGTCTATGTGGATGACATAGTCTTTGGATACACATGCTCCCAGCGTGCTCACCACTTTGAGGAGGAGATGAAAAGTGAGTTTGAGATGAGCATAGTAGGTGAGCTTACTTTCTTCCTTGGTCTCCAGGTTCATCAGCTAGAGGATAGGATGTTCATCTCCCAATCCAAGTATTCTAGAGACTTATTGAAGAAATTTGGTTTAGACTCCGCTAAGCATGCTCGTACACCTATGAGTACTTCTATCAAGCTTAGTAAGGACACTTCAGGCAAGGACGTAGAGCAAACCTTGTATCGGAGTATGATAGGTAGTCTTCTCTACTTGACTTCCAGTCGTCCCAACATAGCCTTTAGTGTTAGAGTCTATGTGCGATATCACGCGTCCTTAAAAGGTCACACTTAATCGTTCTAAAACGTATTATCAAATACGTGAGTGGGACTCTCTCATACGGTATTTGGTATTCCTTTGATACCGATGACCGTTTGTCCGCCTATTCAGATGCCGATTGGGTCGAGGATGTAGATGGATGTCAGAGCACTTCTGGTGGGTGTTTCTATTTTGGATTTGCTCTTGTCTCTTGTTGAGCAAGAAGTAAAACTCCATCTCTTTGTCCACTGCGGAGGCTGAGTACATCGCCGTCGGAGCAAGAAGTAAAACTCCATCTCTTTCTCTTATGGATGAAACAGATGCTGGAGGATTATACGATTTCACTGGACACCAAGACCATTTCCTGTGACAACACGAGTGCGATACACATATCCCGCAATCCAGTCCAACATTCGCGTACAAAGCACATCAGGATACGAGAGCACTTTATGCGATAACTAGTTGAGGAGAAAGTCGTATCCCTGAGTTACGTACCCACCGACCGTTAGTTAGCCGATATTTTCACGAAACCTTTAGATGCCCTTAGATTCTAGAGTCTTAGGATGTATTTAGGGATTTGTACAGTTGACTGAGGGGTTGGTACGTGTCTAATATAGGATGCTTTATCATGTTCATATCATATGATTCCTATTGCTAGTTATTATCATGTGTATTATTATTTATATATTTTTTTAAAAAAATCCAAAAAGATTTTCTTTTTACAAAAATTTTAGAAAAACACAAAAAGATTTTTGTATTTTGTTTACACCTATTATGGATGAGCATTTAAGATAGCTGAGTCACAAATTTCATTCCACTTATCCAAATGACTGTTTGATAGTGATTTGAGACGCTACATCATTGCATCCATGTGCTTTACATTGTTTGAAGTCTTTGAGATGTGATTAATGATATATTTCTACATGTTTGGCTCCTTATCTCCTTTATTGCACACATGCACGGTTTTATTTGATTATTGTACTTGTCTATCACATGTTGGCTTGAGTGTTTTCAACTCAATTCTGTCTATACAACGAACCTTATGCGATAAAACTTGACAAGATTGGAATGCATGTTAAAACCGTTTGATGAGATTGTGTGGTATTTTAAAACGGTGAAGGGCTACGAAAGGTAATTATCTATCCTTTGCGATTAAGCCACTGTTATATCGGACCGAAAAAATTGAGGAATTTTATTATCCGGGGTTCAAAGAGGTTAAAAGAGCCCAAAAAATTTAAAGGTAATAAAAAGCAATACATGCCAAATATGGGCCATTAGGTTTCACCATCAATCCTCCAAAGTTTGAGAATTTAGATCACCTCTATTCAAAATATAAATCTGAGGGAGTTTGGTTGGAGAATTTAAATGGGTTTGCACTTCCTTGAATGTCCTGAAAAAGCATTTAATCGTTTTGGACGTTATTGGTGTGGAAATCACTTTGAGCTTTGATTTGCTGATTAGATTGAGTCAATGTCTCTTATTTCCATCATTTTACACCTAAGGAAGATGTTGAGTTCATTCGTTAGGAGTATCCGATATTCATCGTGCACATATGTCATGTTTGTATGCATTGATTTCCCTATCAAATTTGTTCACACCCCTACATTTACGCTATCATCAACTTGGTTATTTTTGTGTTCTTTCATGGTGTGATTCTTTGTTGTATATTTTGTGTAAAAATTTTAAAAAATGTCAAAAATATAAAAAAAAAATTGTAACATTTTTTTTCTTCATATTCTTTGTTGTATATTTTGAGTGAATTTTTTTAAAATAAAAAATAAAAAATAGAAGACTTTTTTTGTGACATTTTCCATATTTATGCTTCTCATATCTATCTATTTGGGGACATCATAAAAAGGGGGAGAATGAATTATGGGGGAGAATTTTTTGTTGATTTATCTATGATTTTCCTAAGCTTAATTGATCTTTGATTTTTGCATATCATTATATTTCAAACTATTGCGTGTCACGAGTATTAACTTTTTCTCATGTGTGTAGGTACAAAGTTGATATCTATTGGATTGCACACCCTGATGAGAAAAGATTTGGGAGTTTCTGAAGATTTGAAGATGTTGAAGTTTGATTGAAGACACGCCATTTAGTATTCTCAGTTTGAGGGTTTAATGGGGATATTATCTTATATGTCATTTACTTTAGGGAGATTGCATAATTCGGATTTTTTATGTATGTACCAGCATAGACATAGGGGGAGATTTGTAAGAACATAATTTTATAAATGTACGGGTAGAATCTAGGAATTTTCTATTTTCCCTAGATCACAGTTTGTATGTCTAATACTGCTACATTCGGCACGTCATCACGATCATCTACGACGTCCTTTTTCCGAATCCACGCATCCATCATCTTCACACGTGCATTATGCTACATGCGATGGGCTACTCAACTGTTTCCCACTACTCCACAACACATTACTGGTAAAATGATTTATTGGAGTTGTTTATATTTGCATAAATATTTGGGAATTTTTTAGAAAATATTTTTTTGAAGTCTAAATTATTTTTTATCAAAATGCAAAATTTTTTATATGTGTAGAAGCGGTGATCTTGGTAAGCATGCTCGTTCAAACGAGATTACTATGTCGTTCGAGCGACCTATGCATGTCGCACAAACTCGTTCGAACTACACGTGTCTTCGTTCGAGCGACATGCCTATGTCGTTCGAACGCCGCCGCTGCCTCGATTTTTGTATCAATTTCAGTCACCACTACTTGATGGTCAAAATCTTTTTCCAACATTTTGAGAAAAATCCGATACAGAATCGGCCATCTTTTGATAGACTTGCTTTTAGGCTATTATGCCTCTTTATAAAAGAAAACTCTCTCCCATTGATGTGTGTGCATTTTCATAAACCTTCAAGAGGTTAATTTTACTTATCTGGAGTATTTTGTGGAGAAGCCGGTCTCTTTATCATTGCTTCCCATCTGGAGTTCTTGCGGGAGATTCCAGCCAACGACATCGGAACCGATACCTACGGGTATTTCGTATGTCACTTATTTTAATTATAATCCACATAACCGTTTTTTTTACAAATTATAGTGAAAATAAATTGTTTTTCCCTGCGAGGATTGTTCCTGATATTTTGTGTCACATGCTTTATATATTTATGGTTTGACACAAGTACACACGTAGGTGCATGTTTTTAGGATTTAATTGAAAATTTGTGTTTAATTGGATAATTTCTTATTTTGAACAAAAGCGCACTCTTCAAAGGTAGAATGTATTTGTAATGCCCAGACATATGAGGTAGACATGGATTCTAAATGCGAGGTCATAGCGAGGAGCCCCAAGTTCAAGTGGTTATTCGACCAAATAGGAGAGAAGTATGACACCAGAGTAGTCATTATAAGACACGTTTTAGAAGCTGTGTAGTAATGCAGAGACCCCTCACTGAATTGGGTGGGACCAATTGGGAGGTTGATAAAAAAATACACTTTTGAAGTTGTCTTTTCTGAGGCAGATAAGCAGGTACCTTACTTCCACAACCACCACTATATGTTACAGTTATGATCAATGAAATCTCATTTCCCAAAGCATTAATGGATGGAGGAGCATCTATAAACATTATGCCAATTAGTACGTTATACAAGATGAGGATCTATCAGAAAAAGATAGTGCCTGTGCCATTAATGATATCTAGATTTGACAACGCCAGAATGGAATATCTTGGATATGTGAATGTAGGAATTAAGTTGTGAAATTTCACTTCTCACATCAAATTCCATGTCATCAATGCTAATACCAGCTACCAGTTGCTCATTGGGAGGGTTTGGATGCATACCCATAGCATAGTACCCTCCACCTACCATCAATGTGCGAAGGCCAATATCATAGGCACAGAGATCATCATCAAAGAAACATAGAAGCCTTTTTCCATTAAGGAGGACCATCTGGTGGATGCGGCATTCTACACGGAACTGGATGAAGAAAGAAAGAATTCAATAAGAAAACTAGAAGATAAGCAGGTGGTTGGAGGAAGTGACCCACCAAAGAAGTTTTTCCATGATCTTCTAGGGGGAAGGTGATCCCCTACATATCAAAAGGCAAGAGGAAGGTGGAGGAAATGGTAAAACCTTCTCAAACTTATAAGAAAGTGGTTGCCCAATGGGAAATATATTTACCATTTATAATGGTCTGCCCGGGCGGTGTTTGGGGATGAGGGCATTGACTTGGAACCAAATTTTTTGTTGTAGATGAATCCCATATCATTGAGCACATCAAAGAACCACAAGAAGATCCAGAATGTATGCAGGATGGACCCAGGTAACAACTACAAGAGTTAGAGGAGATTAACCTCGGGGTAAAGGTAGACCCATCCTCATCTCTAAGAGTCTGGTCCCAAAACAGAAGTAAGAGATCATTGTGTTGCTCAAAGAGTTCACCGACGTGTTTTCCTGGAAGTAAATGGAATTCCAGGGATAGATCATGAGGTAAGCTCTCACAAATTGAATGTTCTTCCTAATGCTCTTCCGATAATGCAAGCAACACGCACGTACAAAGCTGATCTCATCCTGAAGATAAAAGCGGAGGTGGAGAAGTTGTTGGTAGTAGGGTTCAAGCTTATCTATCATCCTGTCTGGATTTCTAGCATAGTATCGGTTGCAAATAAGGACAAGATCCAAATTCAAATTTGTGTGGACTTTTATGAGTTGAATCAGGCATGTCCTAAGGACGAGTTTCCTTTTCCAAGAATAGACAACTTAGTCAACGCTACCGCAGACCATGATATGTATAGTTTCATGGATGGATACATCGGCTACAATTAGATTAAGATGGATTCGGCAAACGCGAAGAATACTTCCATAAGCATGCCATTTGGGAACTTCCACTACACAGTCATGCCACTTGGGTTGAAGAACACCGGGGCCACATACCAAAGTACCATAATGGAAAATTTTCATAATCTATTTCATAAGATACTAGAATTTTATGTGGACGATTTAGTGGTGAAATCCAAGAAAGAAACAAAGAACATACAGGCCCTCCGGAAAGTGTTTGAGAGGTGCTGCGGGTACAAGATGTGGATGAACCCCACGAAGTGTGCCTTCGGGGCCACCGCGGGAAAGTTTTTGGGATTTTTTGTGAATAGGTAGGGGGTGCAAGTAGATGCTGAAAAAATGAAAGCCATAGTGATGATGTCACCCCCGAAAAGTTAGAAGCAGCTTAAGAGATTGTTTGGGAAGGTATCCTACATGAGGAGGTTTATATCTGCACTAGCGGAAGTGACTCACCCATTTACACCCCTGCTGAAGGAAAAGGCCAAATGGGCCTGGGGGAGGAGCAGAAGAAAGCATTTGAGAAGATTAAGAAATTTTAGCCTCTCGATCCATGATGATCCCACCAGAGGCTGGAGCACCGTTATTGCTATACCTCCCCTCAATAGAAAGGTCTATAGGAGAACTTTTTGCCCAAGAGAAAGAAGGAGTATAGAAGCCAGTGTACTACTTGTCGAGAGTGATCTGAGGAACAAAATCCAAATACTCCAGCATGGAAAAGCACTGACTTGCCTTGGTTTTTGTCGCTCAAAAGTTGAGACATTATCTGCTAGCCTTTATCATTCATATAGTCACTAAGTGTGACCATATTAAGTACCTCCTAGGGAGGACAATTGGTTTTTGTGGTTTTTGATTTTTCCAGAGTATGATTTAAAATTCATAGTGCCCAGATCCATTAAGAGTCAAGCAGTAGAAGATCTGTTGCCCATTTTCCAAGAGGAAACTTTAAACCCCCTAGTGAAGAGATACATGGGGAGAACTTCCAAGCATGAATGGTGGAGGAAATGGAAAAGTGGGAAATGGAGTTCGATGGCTCTAGAGCCTAAGGCACAAGAGGTGCGAGCATCATACTCTCGAACAACAAGGAGAAGATCACCCTATCTTTCAAGTTAGACTTCAAATTCTCAAACAATAAGGTTGAGTATGAAGCTCTCATTTTGGGGATTCTAGAAGAACTCCGGAGAGGTGTCAGGGCATTATGCATCTGGGGGGGGGGGGGGGGGGCTATAACCTGTTGGTGAAACAGGTTAATGGGGAGTTCTCTCTCAAACATTCTAACTTGTCACCCTACAGATACATCATCCAGATCTTACTGGGACAATTCTTGGAAGTAGCTATTGAGAGATGAGCAAGAATAATGAATAGGCATCCCGATGTGCTAGCTGCGATAGCGCAAAAGTTAGACGTGGATGAAGCATAAGCCCCGATCACAGTGTGGCAGAAGACATAACCTACCACGGTGAAGTCTTTATTCCTAAGCTATGAGACGAAAGACTGGAGGCACCTAGTTGTGAAGGAGTTAAAGACAAGAGAGGGGACGATAAAGATGTTAGAGTTAGCTAACTACCACCTGATCTGGGGAACTTTACTTCAAGAGTCCTGGAGGGTTCTTATCAAGGTGTGTTGGAGAATAAGAAGCTAAATTGAGGTTGGCCTAGATGCATGAAAAGCATTGCTGGGACACCGATATCTCACTTTACTGCCGGTTGCAGCGCCGGGGGGGGAGGGGGGGGGTACTATTGGCCCATCATGAGCACAGGGGTTGCTCGTATGTAACAAGTTTGTTTCAACATAAGAAATTTTTTTGGAGGCCTTTGAAGATTAGAGGAAATCGTACATAGCGTATTTGAAAGATGGTGAGTTTCCCACAGAGAGAGCATATGAAATTTATCTCCAGAAGAGGGTAGCCCGTTTTTACTTGGTGTAAGGAGATCTCTACAGGAAAGGCTGTAAGGAGAATGCACGGGAGTGCATAGCTAAGAAAGACACAAAGAGAGTGTTGAAGGAAGCCCATGAGCCCTCCCACATGAGAGGTGCTAAGCTGTATGATCAGTTGATGATGTTGGGGTATTATTGGCCAACCATGGAGGCTGACTCCATTGGTTATGTGAAAAAATGCAGACCTTTCCAAGTACATAAAAACATGGTGCATGCCCCTTCTGTCAAATTGCAAAGCCTCGCATCTCCCTACCCCTTCCACACTTGGGCAGTTGATCTGGTGGGAATGATGAGCCTAGCTTCTCATGACAAAGCTTTCATCATTGTAGCTACATAATTATATACCAAGTGGGAAGATGCCATTCCTCCAAGAAGGGTGACTGCCCAAGTGGTAACCCAGTTTATCAAGGCGTATATTATATGCAGGTTTGGTATACCCAAGGTAATTCTCACATTTAATTGAAAATAGTTTGTAAGTAAGGAGTTAGCACTTCTCACTGACAAGTAAAAAATTGTGCATAACAACTCAACTATCTCCTACCTAAAGGGAAATGTCCAGGTGGAGGCCACCAATAAGACCTTGATTAATATCTTAAAAAAAGATGCTAGAAGACATGCCAGGGGCATGGGATGAGAAGTTATCCATGGTGTTATGGGCCTGCCGCACTTCGAAGAGAAAGCTGACCGAGTTTACTCCATTCTCACTTATGTATGGGACTAAAGTTGTCCTACTGGTGGAACTGGTAGTGCCCTCAGCTAGGGTCGCTCTAAGAAATGGACTCATCCCTGAACCACGACACGTGCAGTTGGAGGAGTTGGATGAGCACAGAGATAAGGCCAGGGAGAACTTCAAAGTTTACACCCATTAGCTATCCAGAGCTTATGAAAACCTAATCAAGCCCAGAGAGTTTGAAGTGGAAGACTTAGTCCTCCAAGCATCTACTCATCACATTCACAGCATGTCAGCATCAAAGTTCAAACCCATCTGGGAAGGCCCCTTTCTGATGGGAGGGGTAGGGAAGTGAGGATACTACCAAATTTCAGAGCCGAAGAGCAAATCCCTCCATTCAATCAATTGCAAATGGTTAAAGAGGTATTATTCCTAGTTTTTCTAAATTTTCATTTTTGTAATAAAATCTGAGGGGTTTTCTCTCATACCAGAAAAGTTCTTTTTTGTAAAAAAAATGATAGAGAAATACCATCTTGTAAACAATACACAATAGCAAATAAATGAATAGAAACATTTTTTTATCATTGTTGATGTTTGTTTGATTAATTACCTACTATGAGGTAGACCCAATAGAATATTTTTTTTTCCAAAAATGCTCTCTACTAGCCTAGAAGAGGGTACATGAAAAAAAGAGAGGAATTTTGTCATTACACTTAAGGGGTAAGCCCACCCTAAGAGAAAGTATACTAAGTAAAGTCCTCCCAGATATAGCAGACAATTTGTGATAAATTTTGGCAATTTGTCACCTGACCAATAAGAGGATATCCTCCAAGAAATAATTTTTTTTAGGGAACAAGTTTTAACCTCTGTTCTCAAAGAAATGCTTTACTTGACCATATCAATAGAAATGTGGATAATGACGTCAAATCCCCCATCTCTAATATTTTGAGATCTTGAAATCCTTTAAAGAAAACATAGAGCAAGGACCCCATAGACTAGGGGCTAGTTAATTAAAAAAAAGAGAAGAATCAGTTATCATCTATTTTTTCTATTTTAAAAATATTCTTTTGAAATAAAACCTAAGGGAAGGAGGTGGGGTCACCCCCCCTCCAAGTTATTCCTTATAAACACAAATAATATGTGTAGGAGCACCCCCATAAACAGAGGGGGGAAACTCCAAAATAGTAACTTACCCGGATAACATGCAAACACCCCGTTGTCATAGGGGGTTGCGCTTAAAAGAACAATGTGTATATGTACATAACTTGCTCAGATTAATGCAAGTACCTCGCAGTATATGGGGCAACCTAAATTGACCAAATGCTCACAGAAAATTATAGCAGGTCTTAGTTAACAAATGTCAAAAGTATAGATGGGGGCAAAGGAAAAGAAAACTGTAAGAGAAACAGAACAAAATTTTCTCATTTATAAATGATCACTTATCTACATATGAAAAGAAAAATATAACAAGGCAAGAACTAGACTATCCACTAGAAATAACAAAAAACAAGTCGTCGTGGGTGAGGGAGCCACGATATGATGGACCACCTTCTTATAAGAACTCTTCCTCTAGCCTGCCAACTTGGCCACATCATCCTGGTCACCAGGCTAAAGTCTCTCAAGTCGGGACTGAAGTGATGCAATATGAGATTGAAGCGATGCAATCTGACCTTAAATCCTCACAGCCTCGGCCTATCGCTGCTCGATCCTAGATTGTCTAGATGTGTGAAGTATCACCATCTTTCGAAAGGGAATGCTCAGAAAATGACGAACTCCGACATCCATCTAACCTAGATGAAAATGATAGAACTGCTGCAAATCACGAAGAGCATCCAAGAATAGCAAAGTAAATACTCTAGTCATCCAGAAGGAGAAGTGGCTAAGAGGTCATGAACATGGCTGGAAAGAGCCTTCAGGTTGAACATCGTGAGGCTATCAATATGAAGTACACTCTGAGTTGTGAATGTCCCAAGATGATGCTCTAATATCAAATTTAGGATCTGGCGCTCATGTGTCCTGAAGTGCCCTGGTCGCTCCTCGCGCCATAGTCTACTCATAAAGGATGCAGGAGCCTCTACCTCAGCATCACCATTGGAATGGTGCGACTCCATCTCAGAAGGAAGGAAATAAGACTCCCCACCAGAATTAACATCATCGGCTGTAAGAGTGGCCTCAAAACTTTGACCCCCTCATCTGCTACCTCAGTGGACCCACTAATAAGATCTTGAAAATAAATGTTTATGATGGGTCAAAAGAGAAATAAGAAAGTGAAATTTGTGTCCAGACTCTAAAAAAGGCCATGATTGGGAGCTTACCTTAAAACTCAAGGGGTGAGTATGCTGCCACCAGTCTGAAGGGGGTCAAGCGAATGGGGGATGCCAAGTTATGAGAAAGAAATAGCAACGAGAAATATCAATTCAACTCACAAGTTATCAATTGGGTAATAGTAACTTGGGTATGGCAGTCAAATACCTGAGGAGTACACAACACAACACTCTCTGTCTGCTCCATAAATGTCGGAGCAGCCGCCTCACTCACCTAGAAACAATGAAACAAGGGTGAATGTGAGATCACTTGCACAGTATAAACAAGGAGAAAAAGGGGAAAGAATAAAACAGATACGGTATGCCAGTATAATACCTCTCTTGTAGCCATCCCCCCAATAAGCTCCACAGTTATCGGAGCAGCCTCACTCACAAGGGTGAAGGTGAGAGAACTTGCACAATATAAGTAAGAAGAAAAAGAAAAAATATAAAAAGAGAGAAGATATACTAGTATAATACCTATTTCAAAGCAATCTCTCCGACATGCCCCACTGTTACTGGAGCAGTTGCCTCACTAGCCTGGAAACAATGAAACATGGACAGAGGTAAGCACACTTACACAGTAAAAGTAAGAAGAAAAAGAATGGGAAGTGGAAAATAGGGAAAGGTATGATAGTCCAATAACTATCCCATAGCTAACCCCCCCAATACATTCCGCAATCACTGGAACGATCACAACACTAATCTGAGAACAGAGAAACTGGTAAGTGATAGCAAACATTTACACAATTTATACCTACCTACCTACCTACATACATACATACATACATACACACACACACACACACACACACACACACACACACACACACATATATATATATATATATATATATATATATATATATATATATATATATATATATATATATATATATAGGCAAACCAAGTATTTATTTGGATAGCTTCATCTGAAGTGTTAGCTAAGAGCCCCGCAGCAACGAGGGTAGAACTAATAATAGGTTCTGTCGACGAAGGAACCTCAGTTATGATAGCCTGGTCACAAAATTTGAAAAAGAAGAAGGGTTTATACCATTTAAAATAGTGGTACAAAAATGACTACTCTCATATATGATACCTGAATAATTCCCTCCATAACAATTGAGGGGAGAGATACAGTTACTTCTGAAGGGGCTGCCTCCGTAATACTTGCCGCAAATGCGGTGAATAACGAATCCTCCACAAAGCTAACCTATAAATGAAGAGGAAAAGATAAGAGTTAGCAAGTCACTTACTTCACGAAGACAAGTATATAGAAGAAAACCCAAAGACCCATGAAGAAAATGGTTACTGGGAGAGACACTATGATAGGACTCTTGTCGAAGGTAACATGGCGAGGTGACTCATCTGCAGCAGGGGCTGCTGGAGGAATAGTAGCAAGAACCACAGGGGAAGTAGTATCAGGGGACAGTTGAAAGGAAAGAGATGATATTGTCAGTACATGCTAGCTAAAGAAATAACATGTAAGAAGATATTAGAATACCTGGGGGCCATCTAAGGAGGAAGAGCAAAAGATGACTACTGGTGCAGTAGGGGTTGTGCCGATGGCCTGCAGACATTAAAAGATGTTATAATCATAAATATGGGAGAAGAATCTACCGGTACCTGAACACAAGAAGAAACTTGTGAAATAGGCTCAGTAGTTGAGGCTGCAGTAAATACTGGCCCATGAGAGATAGGTTGGATCAAAGGCCTACCTGATGAGTGCGCATATAATCTTCCCAATCCTGAGAAGAAGATGGAAGTGGTGGAAGAACTGCCAATGGCCATTGGTTCAAGTGATTAACCCACAGTTACTGAAGGCCCAAACAAGGAACCCCCCATATTCAATACCCCAGGTGAGGCACTCATAACTGCAAAATGTCCAGACTAGGAACCCAAGAGAAAGGAACCCTTGCCAATATCCTATAGTCGTGAGGAAACTGGATGTGAGGAACCCAACTGTGAAGAACTCAACTGTGAGAAACCCTCTCCATGAAAATGTGTTCGTAAGGAACCCGATCACAAGGAACCCTACCGCAAGGAACACAACTGTGAAGAACTCAATTGTGAGAAACCCTCTCTAGTTATTGGTGGATGCGAGAAACCCATTACAGTCAAAATAATGGATGAGGAACCCAAGGGTGCAAACAATACCAACGACGAACCCCTCAAAATCAAACTAGAGGTCGAGGAACCCATCATCACCCAAGCCTCTGATGAGGAACTCCTCATAACCACACTGGCGGTCGAGGAACCCACCGCCATAAAAGCATCAGACGAGGAACTCTTCACAGGCAAAAACTCAGTAGAGGAACCCAAAGTTGTCAAGACTCCCAATGAGGAACCCATCATAGTCAAATTGATGGTCGAGGAACCCATAGTTACTAAATCCTCTAGCAAGGAACCCCTCACAACCACATTGGCGGTCGAGGAATCCGTCGCCACAAAATCCTCAGACGAGGAAATCTTCATAGGTGAAATTCAGTCGAGGAAACCAAAATTATCAATGCTTCTAATGGGGAAACCCTTGTATTCAATGTAGCAGGTGAGAAAGCTTCAGTTATAAAGTTACGAACGAGGAACCTGGACCTAAAATTGAGGGAGGAACCGACAATGTTTGGAGCTTCAATGAGGAACGATCGCTGCCAACTGTGACCTCAATTAGGTTGGGTTAAAAAATCATTTCTGAAAAAGAAAAAGCCTCTAATAGCGAGGAGCCTAAGGCGATGGCAACGGCTAAAGATAAATGGGATGAGACTGGGGTAACCGAGTTGCCTTGGACAGTGGTTATGGTGGTGGTGCCAGTGGACACCACCATAGATATAGAAATAGAGATAGGTAAAGAGCCTATCATTATGGGAATGATGATGACATCAACGTATGAAGAAGCAATAGGTGATGATGAAGCCATTAATTGTATTTTGAAGAAACTTGAACGAAAAAGTTATGGAGTTTTTGGAATTTCTCTCACTAGAAAACTTTACTCTCTGTGAATGGTTTGAGAAGATGGTAAAAGTAAAAGCTTTTATTCAAAAATTATCTTTTATACGCAAATGGGAAAATGTTTAGGAATACCAAAAGGTTATCAGATTTTTCCCCAAATGATGATATGATAGTTCCCATACCGACGTGTGGCTTCTCAAGAACTAAAAACCTAGAACAAAGGGACAGTGAATATAATGACCCTAGGGGCAATGATAAGGAAGCCCTAGGACCCCTAAAATTTTTTTTTGGGAAATTGAATTTATGGTGTACAAAGACTTTTGGTCTCACCAACACAAAAAATTTGCACGAGGGGCTAATGTAGAAAGGTGTTTCAAGCATGCCCACTAAATCTTGGGGTGAGGGAGCCTCAAGGCCCTTCCTCCTCAGCTTTCAGAAAATATTATATGAGGAAATGCCAAGGTCCCTCAGCTTCAAGAAAATATTAGATGAGGAACCCCCAAGGTACCTCAGCATTCAGAAAATATTGGGTGAGGAACCCTCAAGGTCTTCCCCCTCACCTTCCAGAAAATATTGGGTGAGGAACCCTCAATGTCCTCCTCGTAGTTTCTAGAAAAATTTAGATGACAAGATACCTCATCTTCCAAAAAATATTAGATGGCGAACCCCAAGGTCCCTCAGCTTCCAAAATAATATTAGGCGAGGAACCCTCAAGGTCCTCCCCCCATCTTCTAGAAAATATTGGGTGAGGAACCCTCAAGCTCCTCCCTACAGTTTCCAAAAAATCTTGGATAAGGAACCCTCAAGGTCCTCCCCCTCAGCTTTTCAAAAATATTAGATGAGGTCCCCCAAAGACCCCCAGCTTCCAGAAAATATTGGGTGAGTAACCCTCATGTCCCTCCCCCTACCTTCTTGAAAATATTAGATGAGGAATACCTAAGGTCCCTCAGCTTCTAGAAAGTCTTAGGTGAGGAACCCTCAAGGTCCTCCATTCAGTTTCTAGAAAATAGGCCGGGATGAGGGAGGGTCTACCATGAGCAACCCCTCATCATGAAATATTATTCTTTTAAAGAATAAAAAATAACAATATTTATTTTCTTATACCGGTAGCCTAGTTGAGCAGGCAGGGCTCATATAAGCCAGTGGGGATCTCTTGGGAGTTTTGGCTTAGCAACTGAGGAACAAGGTTTGTTGAGAAAGTTCAACTACTTAGCACTTTAGTATTGAGAGAGTACTAGTAGAAAGAACCTAGGACTCAATTAAGTCCTTACACAGCACACTCAGTCATAACTGAAATGAGCAACTAAGAGGTTGCTCACCAGAAATGAATTTTTATTGTAAAAACTAATTTAGAAAAGCGGGTCCTCAAGACCCCCCTCTCAACCTAAATGATTTTAGAGGAGGTGCTCCTTGAGGCCTCCCCTCCCAATTTTACAAATTTTGTATCACAAGTTACCGTTTTAAAATATATTTACCAAATCAGATATTTTATCTTCAAGTGCAGACATATTTGCTTTTTGACTTTGATTTGCACCTGGTGGCACATGTCAAAGGGGACATGCGATTGCACACAGGTGGGGACAAATGGTACATTTCAGACCTTGTCCCTTACCAACCCTCTCAATTTTGGCATCCAAAAGTGACAACTTAGCCCTAATGACCAAGTATAAATAGGACCCCTGGGTAAGGGCAATTAAGAATCATAAATCAAGTCATATTGTTACTCTGTCAAAATCATACCAGAACCTCCTAGTATTCTCTCCCTATTTTCTCTCTAGTGCTAAGTGCCTTGTTCTTTCACTCCACACTTACAACCATTATTATCAAGAGTTTATCTTGCGAAAAGTTAATATTCTTGCTGTGGAAGTTCATCTTATTGCAAATAGTGAGTTCCAGCTTGAGTTCCATTTTTACCAAAAAGAGAAGGTTTTATCAGAAGCTGCTCCAGAAGTTCTTGAGAACTTTGAAGATAACAACCATTGGAGTAGGCCACGCCTCACCCTTTCTAGTTATTCATAGACCCTAGGCTCATTACCCTCCTAAAAAGAGGAACTTATTCATTATGGAAGTTTTCCTTCCTATGATTGTTATAATTCGTATTTAAATGACATTGGGCCGCTTGCAATTATTTAAGACCATTTAACCGATGATTTTCTTATTTTATATCAATTCATAAAGAAATGATGGTTGACCTTGAGGATAGTCTATAAGTCACTGCCAGGAGGTGATGATTCCTTCTTCAAGCACTACTAGCCCCATCACTAGACTATTACCTTATGTCCAGTTTCATCATCATGATGTTGTAAATTTTTCTTTACTTCTTGCATTATTCTTTATCCTTGATGAAATACATATTTAACAAAACTTTATGTTTTTTAATAGTTTATTTCTGTTAGGATGAGCGTGAACCCAACGACGAGCATTTCCCATTTATCCACCTAGACAGAATTCCCTCCCATTTATGTTTCGTTCTTCCTAGAGGGGATTCTATGCTACTAAACCCATTGAGACTTTCTCATGTAGTAATTTTACCTTTTAAGTTACTTTTGGGAAACACTTCAATTTTATATTTCCCGTTGACTTTTATAGTGAATCATATAAGAATTGCTCATCTTGAGGGTCGTTCGACTAGTATACGCAATTTACATGTATATATATATATATATATATATATATATATATATTATAGAGGGGGCTTGAAGGTAATCCTGAGATTAGAGATAATCCCCCAATTAACAATAGTGTTTGGGATTAAGGCAGCTCAGCGTGGCAACTCAGAGGGACCTTCTAGCGAGGAAACTGATCGAAAGAGCTCGTCCTTTAGTCTTGTTGATTAACTTAGTCTTGTTGTATCTTTTGTTTATATTGACTATGAGCTATAACGATTGCGAAGATGTAATGCGTATAATGATTGTGTGTGAGGTCGAACGGTACTCGCGAGAGACCAGGCTTGACAGGGCCTGGGAGAGCTTTCATGCTCTATCGAACGACCTCACCGTGGAAACTTTGGAGGGACATGGTTTGGAGGATTGAGAAGTGAGGTACCGTTGGGTCTTTTCCTGACCATCTTAGATACACCTGGTAAAATACAAAAGGACCCTTATCGTGAAACCTCGGGCGAAGCAGCTTTGAGTTCCATCGGGCATTGAGTTGTGAGCCAAACAATCCTCTACTTAATGTCACATCTACTATAGGTGATGGCACTAGACATCTAGACAAAAGTCAAATTTTCACTTAAGTAAACCACCATGGTATTTGGGGTTGTTACACAGTTAGTGAGCCACCTCTGTGATGACAGCCACCTGACACACTGTGGTTAGGCAGAAGGCATGTCTTAGCATTTAATGTCTATGACGTGGAGATAACTAGTGCATCAGGCATTTAATGTTGTGACATAAAGTATGAGGGATGTTTTTCATAGTCTTTAATGACTAAGTTACCTCAGGAGTAGTGGTGGGGAGGGGGGGGGGGGGGCTATTTAAGAACCACAACCACCCCTGAGGAGGGCATGTTATTATTGAGAATTTTGAAGTTATTACTAGAGAGATTTATTACGAGCCAGAGAGTTTACTCACCCACCATTGCCATTTATTACGAAGATTTAAACATTTGACAGAGATCATTGAGCATGGTGAGGGTGTTTGGCTGCCTGCCAAGGTGTATCTAGGGTGCTCATTTTCTCTCTTCCTCTAAGAAAAGTGGCTTCTAAGTTCATTATTACCTTCCGAGTTATACACGAGAGATTTTGTGAGTTCAAAATGAGTCTATCTTCACTGAGTTGTGTTTGCATGCCCTATGGTTAATCAATAGTGTTGTTGTTCAACTAATCATTACTGTACTCGAAAGGAGTTACGCCTCCATCTGATCTAAACTACCCTCTTACATTTGGCGACTCTGTTGGGGAGGCATTATTCTAAGAAAGGAATATGGCGCAGGATAACGTTAATCGAAAGCTTAACTTTGATGAGATTCAACACAATGAAGAACAGGAGGTGAAAGAGCTGGAGGTTTCAAGGGACGAGGCTACTCGAATAGAGGTACCTCCAGTTCAAGCGGCGATAGGCGTTCCAGGGATGACACAAGCTTCCACGAGCGCTGGGTTGGGACCAGCCCAAGTGGAACTCCTCATGAATAAATTTTATGAGTTCTTGCAAACTCCTGTAGATTCAACGGTGTTGGGAGGATTTGAAGCCAACTCCTTCGTGACACCGAGAATAGCCTCAACGGCCCCACCAAGTGCAGTCATAGCGGGAACTGTCCCAACAAATATTCCCTATGTTGTGAATCCAGTGTAACACCCCGCCTAATTAAATATCGGGTGGCCAATCCAATACCAAATTAAAACAGAATATACAGTTGGCTCACTCTTAGCATCACTGTCGAAAACATGTACAACTCACCCAATACCTAATTAAGCTGGTGTTAAAAACTTTCCAAATTTTAATTTCAACAAATCCATTTTTAAATTTAAGAATAACACCACACATACTATTCTACAATACTTATAACTGAACATATAACATAAAAGAATTTAAATGCAATTGGAATAAACATTCCCAAATAATATTATTCCATTACAGTAATCCCAACAGTCACAAATGTATTAAAATGACACGAACACAATAGTATATGATCCGATAGAAACTGATAAATGAAATCCTTTGGGCGACATGCCCTAACTATAAGAATACTATGAATCAAATGAAAATAGTCGTCTAAGCAAAACTCCATAGCTCCATAGCTCGTCATAATCCGCTAAGGTTGGTGTCCATGTTGCTGGGCACCTGATATAGAAGATACAATAAAAAAGAGAATATGCAAGGAAACGGGTCAGAGCCCGATTGTGAAAATGATTTTTAAAACAACAAGTATTTAAAAAGTTCAATAAAGCATTTATTATGTACATGTTAGTATCCAACTCTCACTTGCTATTCTCACCTCTCAACTAGAGTGCACACTTAACGTTTCCAATTAACCTCCTAGTTAATGGTTCCTCATTACTGATTTCCATAATATGATTTCATCCCATATCATAACCCCGTATGTCCCATATCATACGTTATATAATCACTCTTATACATTTCTCATTTTTAATGAATTGTTTCTCATTAACATGAATTAAGCTCTTCAATAAGTATTCATTAACTTACTTCAATTCCTTTCTCAATTCACCGTTATCTACAATTATCATACAATAGATTATTTAACCACAAAATATATCCATTCATACATTTAATTCATTGTATATATATATCTCTATATACTATAAAATGCAAAACAAGGCATTTATGATCATTTAAGACTCCTCCTCATTGAGAGTGTCCACGTGGCACTCTATATTTTAAAATGCTATTATCTAATAACATAATATAATTTTGATGTCTCTTAAGAGAACATTGATACGTGGCTTGCATTTAATTTAAGGAGCTTTCAATTCTCCTAAACACACGTGGCTTCCATTTAATTTAAGGAGCTTTCAATTCTCCTAAACAATTACTGCATCCACATGGCATTTTAATTAATCAACCATCGTGAAAGGCAACCTTGCCTTTTCTTCTTCCAAGAAAAACTCTTCGTTTCATGTAATTAATCTCCTTAAAAGATCCACGCATGGCTTTTCTTAAATTACAATAAAACTTCTCCCACACTTCTTATTTTGTGACTGTAGGGCTCAGTGCTTGAACTGCCTTTCATTACCAACCCTTCTGTTCATCTTCCCTCCGTGTTCTCTTTCTTCTTACGATTGGTAAAAAACTGTTAGGTATTATCAAGTTACCACTTCATACGAAGTCTTCTCTATCTCAAAAGAAAAAAAGATGGTTATATTCACTTTTTCCTTTTCAATATCTCATTTAAAACGAGTGATCGTCCACTTTGTAAATGATGGTACCCGTCTTGAAACGGGGTTAGAAGGAGATGTTTAGATGCATGTATATGTGTGTTTACAATAATTTGCAAACTTTTAGTCAAGAATCTATGTTATTTTAGCTTGAAAATGTTTGGCTATACCATTTAATAAATTTGTGGTTCATGCTCAAAAGAGTTTTGATGATACTTTTTTTTTCTGACTTGTGCATGTGAAATGTGCATGAGCTTTTGGTATCTTCTTATTTTCTTATCCATTTTGTAATTCTTAAAATTCATTTAACCAGGCCAAAGGTTTAGCAATAGCCAAATTAATTGAATATTAATTTAATAAGATTTGAAAATAACTATTGAATTACTTGGATTGTCCAGTCACAAAGCAACCAATGATCGCCATTTTAACCCAGTGCCTTATTCCATGTTATTGTCCCAGCACAGACATAAGACAAATGCTACTTCATGCACAGTTGAATCTATGTGATTTTAGGCTTGAAAATGTTTGGGTATAATCTTATTTACATATTTACATTACTATTTACAAGCACCCGCGCATCGCGCGGGTTACAAACTAGTTCATATATAATACGGCACCCCGAGTCACTGCTGCGGTGCAATGCATTACTATGCTATCATGTCCCATCATCGCTGGTCGCCGAATATGAGACAAAAGGTTCGGTAAGGATTCCTCGAACCACAAACATCAACAAACAAATTAGAGGTGAACATAGTTCTCATACCCATGGGCCACGCACATACCTACGTTCCCATAGTCAGCGGACTTACCAACTCCCCGATAAGTCTTTCATAGACCTATGTTCTTGAGCGACAAATCAAAGATCCCATGGATTCATCAGGACATGAAAGCCCTCACGCGCAAACCTCCTGTTGATAGCAAGTAAGCTAGGTATGTCATACACATAATCATAAATAAATCAAATAGGCATTATCATACCTATAATATACTATCAACAAGGTACTCACATTACCCTTAGATTATTCCCTTACGTAGCATTATATCTCTTTAAATCCCACGTATTAAAATATCATAACTTTACTTCTTAAATTTAGTTATCTCGAGCCTCACTCAATACTCAAGGTTCAAATAGGTTTTTCCTAAACATATATTCAGTAAGAAGTCACTAATATCCTACTGGTCCATATCGTCATATCTCCCGAATTACGACAAATTAAACTCTCCCTTTAATTAAGGTTAAAACCAATAGTTTCAAATCTCTTATAAACACATCTTCTTTCACATAGGATTAAACCCTATTCTAAACTTAAGGATACCCAGGTGTTATGTTCAACAACCCCTACTGGTCCTATCTTTAATCCTCATGCATACCAATTAGAATCCAACAATTGAATCTAGTAACCGAAATTCCTTTAAATTAATTATCATTATTTTCATCAATTAAATCCCAATCAAATTACTTCAAATCTTGTCTAGGGCTTACTGATCTTATATAAGTCCCATAATATATAATTAATAATCACCAAAGATCTACCAAAGGTTTGGGATAAGAATCAACATTAAAAAGAAACAACTTTAACAATCCTGGGGAGGTCGATCGATCGAAGGCAGGGGGTCGATCGATCGATCACTCAGGTAACAACCCAGTTTTTCTGCATTTCTGCAACTATGGGTTTAGCCATTTTAGATCATTCAAACCTTCATATTAACATCCCAAATGACTTATGATAATTACTACATGATATACCAACATATATAAATGATTTCTAATCATCTAAACATCCTAGAATCATCAAGAGATCGAATTAAAAGCATGTTTATATCCACTTTTTCCAGAAAATTATCAACATAATATCTTCAAGAACACATCAATGGTTTTCATAATTTATTCAACAGATTCATGATTATTTCGTGGATTACTAACTACCTACAACATGAGTTTGATTCCTATATATTTTCAATTTCCAGAAATCCATTTATCAACTCCATTATTTCTTCCAAACATGAAAAATCATCTCTTTTAATAACTATTCAAACATGGATAATATACAAACTTAGATTGCCATTATCAAACACTTGACTCTAATGAAGGTTTGATCCTTTGGTGTAGTATATCTCAGGAAGTTCTCCCTTCTCCGGTGAGCTTCCGATGGTGGTGACCTTTGGTCTTTGTTCTTCTCCTTCCCAAGTAAGCTTTTCCCTTCCCAAGCAACCTTTCACTCTCTCTAGGAAGATGACTTCTCTATTTTGTGTAGAGGAGATGAATAAACCACGTACACTTAATCTCCAAATACTTATAATAGGACAAAATCCGAAATCACTATTCATCTCCCTTATAAAAATGACCAAAATGCCCTTTTGGGTTGTCTTTTCATTTCCAAATGACCCGAGACTCAAAATTAACATCCAAATAGACTTTTCTGACTAATTTGAACCTTCCGGACGCAACGACGCAGTCAAAATGACTATAAGGTCAATAGAAAATAAATTTTCTTTTTAATCTCATAATTTAGTCCTGACACGTCCCATACCGCGTCCGACTAAAATTACAAACTACTGAATTAATAACACACCGCCATATCAATAGCATCACATTCATATATTACCTAAATATCTTTAAGTAATATTCAGAATTATACAATTTTAATATCCTCAATTTGGATAAAACCCAAATGAATTAATTAATAATAAAATCCAATTAATTCATTAACTTAAAATATAACTCATTTTAAAAGTCATTAAAAATTACGGGGTATTACATACTTCCCCCCTTATAACAGAATTTTGTCCTGAAATTCAGGAATATAAATCATACCGGTAAGGTCAACTCCGAGTATAAAAGACGTACCGCCCATACAGTACATTATAAAAAATCCCTATTGATGTTATACGCCCAACCTCACCATATAGTTTCAAGTGAATTGAATTTAATCTTTACCCAATCTTCCTTATACCATCGACGTAACCAAGTTCAGAAAAAATGATCCTTATACTTTCACATCTTTGAAAACTACTACCATTCAACCATCCGGGGTGCCCATACACCCTATCGTACCACTTTAATTATAAGATTTATCGCAAAAGTTATAAACTCATATCCTAAAGACCTAACTTATTTTGACTCCCAACGGTTATTAGTTTCATGCGTGGGGTGTCTCGCAAGCGAAATCCAAACAACGAACCCCCCGATACACTACTACCTAAAGTAATTGGTCATCGAAACTCCTCAGGTCCTTAGTCAACAGTATATAAAAATTAGGTTTATCGATTTGAAAAAGAAATCAGGTTTATAAAAAAAAAATTGGTTTTATCGATTTCAAATTTGAGTCCATTCATCTACTCTCTTATAGAAGATAAGATGCTAGAAAGTAGAAGCACATACGCTCTCATATACCACAAGTCAATGAACGCAGTTAGTCACATCATGCTCGGACATGCCTAAAGTAAGTAATCCCATGACAAAAATCAGACTCGCGTGATGACATGAAAAATATAGGTGTCCCAAACCCCTCGGTGAGTCTACATAAGTAACAATGCTATAGGCTAAGTTTAGCAACCCCTTTTGCCCATATAATATTAATCCCTACAAAAATCAATATACACCTCATAATTCCTTAGATGGAAAACATACCCTCATTCACGGGTGGTGGTTGTTGATTCGCTGGCTGATGGATGTTATATACACGCTCGTACTGACCCTACTGTGCGGGTGCTGATGGAATGGGAGGTAGAGCTAGCACCAGAGCTGGAGCTGGAAGAGCAGCTGGTGGAAACACTGGTACCTGTGGCTCCTGTCGAGCATTTTATTGCT
Organism: Sambucus nigra; assembly: GCA_949130495.1. Classification (NCBI taxonomy): domain Eukaryota; kingdom Viridiplantae; phylum Streptophyta; class Magnoliopsida; order Dipsacales; family Adoxaceae; genus Sambucus; species Sambucus nigra. Next base: position 212,644,031 of record OX422220.1, on the reverse strand, counting down.
GAGGGAATTTGTCTTTATCAGGACAATCTTGTCGTTTATGGCCATACTTACCGCACACGAAACATTTTCCCGCAAACTTTCCACCACTTTGCCCCTGTTGGCCCCATCCCTGCTGGCCAATACCTCATTTCCCTTGGCCCTGATGAGCCTGTCTCTGGCCTTGATGGCCCTGCTGTCCTTTCCCATTACCTTTATCCTTAAATCGAGAATCTCCAGATTGCAAACGCTTAGCATAATCCCTTGTCTGGGAACCCTACTCACCCTAACGCTGATGACTCTGCCCTGGATGAGTCCCACTAGAACTTCCCCCAGTACTCTTGCCTTGCAGGTTTGATCCAAACCCCCGCTTAACACCCTGAACATGAAAGTGGTTATCCTGGCAGTGAAACATTGCAGCATTAAGTACATCTGCATACGTACATAGTGAAGGATTCCCCAATAAATGTTGGCGAATCTTATAGTTCAACCCATCAGTGAACATTAGAATTCTCTTCTCCTCAGTGGGTACCTCTGCTGGTACCAAATTAGTTAATCTCACAAATTCTTCCTTGTATTCTGCCATTGTCTTCTCTCCCTGCTTCAAATCAAGTAGTTTTCGCCTCATCTCTGTCTGGATGGCAGAAGGAAAATACTTCCCATCAAATCGTATTCAAAAGTCTTGGATAGTCATTGTGTCTCTCTCCTCCATAGTGGTCGTAGCTTTCCACCATTGTAAAGCTGTCCCTACTAGCTTGAATGTGGCTAGTATTTGACGTTGAACCTCAGTGCATTCGAGCATTCTCAAGTACCGTTGGATATTTTTCTTCCATTGGCTAGCAGTCACAACATCTGATCCTTCCTGAAACTCAGGTGGGTGGGCCTTCTGAAAGGCATCCCTCACTCGTTCCCACGCAGTAGGAAACACTTGCCCTTGCACGAGTGGCACAATCGATGCTGGTGCTGGAGCCTGCTGAACAGCAGTTAGAGCTGCATTAACTGCCTGAGCGACAATTGCAGCAACTTCGGCCGCAGTCATCGTACCCTGAGCTGGGGGAGGGGATGTGGTGCACTTCGAGGACGCATCTGAAATGAGAGAATACTATCAGTATTTGATATATCAAAACAGCTGAAGAACGTAGGCGTAAATAGAAAAGCAATAATCTTACTCATATGGCTCTACATCAAAGAACGCTAAGCTGAGAACATAATAAGCCGTACAGACCCTAAAGGACACTAGAACCTGATGTTCTGATACCACCTGTAACACCCCGCCTAATTAAATACTGGATGGCCAATCCCATACCAAATTAAAACAGAATATACAGTTGGCTCATTCTTAGCATCACTGTCGAAAACATTTACAACTCACCCAATACCCAATTAAGCTGGTGTTAAAAACTTTCCAAATTTTAATTTCAACAATTCCATTTTTAAATTTAAGAATAACACCACACATACTATTCAACAACACTTATAACTGAACATATAACATAAAAGGATTTAAATGCAATTGGAATAAACATCCCCAAATAATATTAATCCATTACAGTAATCCCAACAATCACAAATGTATTAAAATGACATGAACACAATAGTATATGACTCCGATAGAAACTGATAACTGAAATCCTTTGGGCGACATGCCCTAACTATAAGAATACTATGAATCAAATGAAAATAGGCGTCTAAACAAAACTCCATAGCTCCATAGCTCGTCATAATCCGCTAAAGTTGGCGTCCCTGTTGCTGGACACCTGATATAGAAGATACAATAGAAAAGAGAATATGCAAGGAAACGGGTCAGAGCCCGATTGTGAAAATGATTTTTAAAACAACAAGTATTTAACAAGTGCAATAAAGCATTTATTATGTACATGTTAGTATCCAACTCTCACTTGCTGTTCTCACCTCTCAACTAGAGTGCACACTTAACGTTTCCTATTAACCTCCTAGTTAATGGTTCCTCATTACTGATTTCCATAATATGATTTCATCCCATATCATAACCCCGTATGTCCCATACCATACGTTATATAATCACTCTTATACATTTCTCATTTTTAATGAATTATTTCTCATTAACATGAATTAAGATCTTCAATAAATATTCATTAACTTACTTCAATTCCTTTCTCAATTCACTGATATCTACAATAATCATATAGTAGATTATTTAACCACAAAATATATCCATTCATACATTAAATTCATTATATATATATATATATATATATATATATATATATATATATATATAATACGGCACCCCGAGTAACTGCTGCGATGCAATGCATTACTCTGCTATCATGTCCCATCATCGCTGGTCGCTGAATAGGAGACAAAAGGTTCGGTAAGGATTCCTCGAACCACAAACATCAACAAACAAATTAGAGGCGAACATAGTTCTCATACCCACGGGCCACGAACATACCTACATTCCCATAGTCAGCAGACTTACCAACTCCCCGATAAGTCTTTCATAGACCTATGTTCTCGAGTGACAAATCAAAGATCCCATGAATTCATCAGGATATGAATGCCCTCACGCGCAAACCTCCCGTCGATAGCAAGTAGGCTAGGTATGTCATACACATAATCATAAATCAATCAAATAGGCATTATCATACCTATAATATACTATCAACAAGGTACTCACATTACCCTTAGATTATTCCCTTACGTAGCATTATATCTCTTTAAATCCCACGTATTAAAATATCATAACTTTACTTCTGAAATTTAGTTATCCCCGAGCCTCACTCAATAATCAAGGTTCAAATAGGTTTTTCCTCAACATATATTCAGTAAGAAGTCACTAATATCCTACTGGTCCATATCATCGTATCTCCCGAATTACGACAAATTAAACTCTCCCTTTAATTAAGGTTAAAATCAATAGTTTCAAATCTCTTATAAACACATCTTTTTTCACTTAGGATTAAACCCTCTTCTAAACTTAAGGATACCCAGGTGTTATGTTCAATCACCCCTACTGGTCCAATCTTTAATCCTCATTCATACCAATTATAATCCAATTATTGAATCTAGTAACCGAAATTCCTTTAAATTAATTATCATTATTTTCATCAATTAAATCCCAATCAAATTAATTCAAATCATATCGAGGGCTTATTGATCTTATATAAGTCCCATAACATCTAATTAATAATCACCAAAGGTTTTGGATAAGAATCAACATTAAAAAGAAACAACTTTAACAATCCTGGGGAGGTCGATCGATCGAAGGTAGGGGGTCGATCGATCGATCACTCAGGTAACAACCCAGTTTTTCTGCATTTCTGCAACTACGGGTTTAGCCATTTTAGATCATTCAAACCTTCATATTAACATTCTAAATGATTTATGATCCTTACTACATGATATACCAACATATATAAATGATTTCTAATCATCTAAACATCCTAGAATCATCAAGAGATCGAATTAAAAACATGTTTATTTCCACTTTTTCCACAAAATTATCAACATAATATCTTCAAGAACATATCAATGGTTTTCATAATTTCTTCAACAGATTCATGATTATTTCGTGGATTACTAACTACCTACAACATGAGTTTGATTCCTATATATTTTCAGTTTCCAGAAATCCATTTAACAACTCCATTATTTGTTCCAAACATGAAAAATCATCTCTTTTAATAACTATTCTAACATGGACAATATACATACTTAGATTGACATTATCAAACACTTGACTCTAATGAAGGTTTGATCCATTGGTGTAGTATATCTCAGGAGGTTCTCCCTTCTCCGTGAGCTTTCGGTGGTGGTTGGTGGTGGTGACCTTTGGTCTTTGTTCTTCTCCTTCCCAAGTAAGATTTTCCCTTCCCAAGAAACCTTTCACTCTCTCTAGGAAGATGACTTCTCTATTTTGTGTAGAGGAGATGAATAACCCATGTACACTTAATCTCCAAATACTTATAATAGGACAAAATCCGAAACCACCATTCATCTCCCTTGTAAAAATGACCAAAATTCCCTTTTGGGTTGTCTTTTCATTTCCAAATGACCCGAGACTCAAAATTAACATCCAACTAGACTTTTTGGACTATTTCGAACCTTCCGGATGCAACGACGCAGTCAAAATGACTATAAGATCAATAGAAAATAAATTTCCTTTTTAATCTCACCATTTAGTCCCGACACGTCCCATACCGCGTCCGACTAAAAATACAAACTATTGAACCACCATATCAATAGCATCACATTCATATATTACCTAAATATCTTTAAGTAATATTTAGAATTATACCATTTTAATATCCTCAATTCGGATAAAACCCAAATGAGTTAATTAATAATAAAATCCATTTAATCCAATAACTTAAAATATAACTCATTTTTAAATTCACTAAAAATTACGGGGTATTACATCCAGCAGTAGGAACCCCAGGAGTATCAACGGCTCCAACTGTGATGATTTCTCCAGTTGTAACGGGCACTCAGCCTATGGTCCTGTTAATAGGCATTTTAACGGCATCACCGATGGAAGAGATGAGGAAAGCAATGCAGAAAGATATGTTGAAATTCATGCAAGCCTCCTCCCAATCTGCGGGTGAGGTAGCTTCGATCTATGATGACTTTCGGACGCCTTACCCCCAGTAATACAACGATGAGCCCTACCCAAAAGATTATATTCCTCCTATTTTTGATAAATACACAAGAAAGGGTGGAAACCCGAAGGAACATATTAAACGCTTCGTTGAACACTTGGGGACGAATTGCAATAATAATAAACTCAGGTTGAGGGGATTTTCTAAATCCTTAATCGATAAAGTATATACTTGGTATTCTCATTTAGCACCCACCCAAGAGTGTTTTCACATGGGAGGAGATGCACGTTTTGTTTGTCCAGAAGTTCTTTTTGGCAGAAGATGAGTTTACTTTGACCCAACTGGGGAAGGAGAAGCAACGGCCAGGGGAACATGTAGTGGCATATGTTCGCAGATTCAGGGAAAGGTCACTCGATGTAAGAGAGGAGGCCAAAGAATCCAAACTTCTACAGATTTGTGAGGAAGGACTGCTTCTTGAGTACATCTGTCATCTTATTAATGAGACGCGCGAGGGGACTTTTTCCACTTTCCAAAAAGCAGTAAGGAATATCTCGTTGATTGTGCGACCAAATCCACTGGTGGTGCCCATGATGTTCAAGCAATCGATACAACCCGTGGGAGGGAGGTCGAAGCCCCCACGGGTGGGATACACCTAAGGAACAAATGGTGGCAAGGTGGCAAAGAGGGATAATAATAGGAAGTCCGGAAGAGACAGGGAAGACACACCACCGTTGCCTTGTATAGTAGATGAGGTTGTCAGCTATTACAACGCAATGGTCCGAGGAGGAACGACGTACGAACCAAAGGGCATTCCCATTGGGGAACCCGACATTGTAACAAGTTTAGATCCTAAATATTTTCAATTCATCGAAAGATCCAACATCCAACGGAGAGCTGTTTCACGCTAAGAAGAATCATTGACAAGTATGTGAAGGCAGAAACATTGCAAATCCCTCCACAAAACGTTAACAATAACCCACTACCAGCGCATGGGACCAATCTGGTGGTGGCCTACAACGAGGAGGATGAGAGAGAAGAAAGGGAACTAATGACGAAGCAGGAGGAGTTTGAAGAATATTTGGAAGATTGCACTAGGGGAATGGCTAACGTAGTATTAGCTTATGATAATGCAAGTGCTAAGGATGTCGAGGACATATATATCGTTGAAGGAGAGGAAACATATCAAATTATAGAATACTATGCAATTTTGAAATCCCAAAGGTTCACCTAGTTCTTTGACCAGGTGGGGATACCAAACGAGAGTTGGGTGGAAATAACTCGCGCAATACCTGACATTATAGGGAAGAATGCAGTCCCTTCGCCGAGATGGAAGGGACCCATGGCCAGATTAGTAAAGAGGTTTCTCTTATAAATAATTTTCAGTGACGTAGATAGGGCCGTAAAGTTCCCTCATAATAGACCATTGTATGTGACTGCCAGCATCAACGGGGTTATCTTTACAAGGGCTCTTATGGATGGGGCAAACTCCATCAATATCATGCCAATAAACTCTTTCCATGCAGCTAATATTCCGGAGGAAAGGTTAGTCCCCATGTCGTTGGTGATTTTAGGTTATGACAACCATTTTTCCAAATCCATTAGTTATGTGAACGTTGGGATTGTGCTGGGAAATCTGAGTTCCCACATCAAATTCCACATGATAGAGAGTGCAACTTCCTACCATCTATTGGTAGGAAGGGTGTGGATTCACAACTAAGGGATAGTTCCTTCGACGTATCACTAATGTGCCAAGGCAAACATAAAGGGAACGGAGGTGACCATTAGGGCTATGAAGAGGCCCTTCGCTGTCGAGGAGGCTCACCTAGTAGATGCAGTGTGATATGCCCCAAGTGTAACCTCGGCCTAGAGACATCAACCTCAGCCGGTATTATGGTCGAGGTGGGGCATGTCTTGGACACGCGATATCACCCCTCGGCCATATCAAGGTCGGCCCAGGCCGACACTACCATGAGCCTCTCCAAGGGACGTCACAAGGATCGGCAGCACTCTCGTATACCTTGGAATGGAAACCTCAGTCAGATGTAGGCCGAGCTCGCATCAAGCCACCAGCAACCTCGTCAAGCCACCAGTTCAACCTCATCTCAGGCCGACCTTGCCCATTGTCTCGGCCATAATTAGGCCGAGACCTCCATGGAATCCTCGAACTGAACAGGTATCAAGACTCACCAACCTCGGCCTCATCAAGGCCGAGGTCATACCCCAGACGTGATAGCCGAGCACCTGCTGACATTTAGATAAGGACACGTGAACACAGGTCAGTTATAACAAGATTATTCCCCACACGTGGGGAGAATATTGCATCATCATTCTCTACATGTGACAGTGACAGATGGCACTCCCATATTGGTGAGGTAACCACACACATGCTCATTGCATGCATGGGGGGTACATTAGACCCCCTAGGTACTATATATAGAGGTCATCCTCTACCTTGCAAAAGGATCCCATATATTCAACCCTAGATGAAACTCTGTCTAGATACACAGTAGAGAGAGAAAGCTTGAGAGACTCTATCCATGGCCATTAGAGCCTTATTGCAGTGAGATTATTCACACACACACAGTGGATGTAGGCCAATCTAGGTTGAACCACTTATATCCTGGTGTACTCTCCCCTTCTCCTCATCTCATTCTCTTTCCATTTACATAACTATACTGCCTTTGCTGTTCTTAGATTGAGCTTAAAAACACCTTACCTGGTGGTGCTAATTCCAGCATCATCACAGTGTTTTAGACATAATTGGAGGAGGATGTCACTACACCAAAATGGGTAAATTGTCACCTTTCAGCCGGCCAGCCTTGTCAAGGTCATTGACCGTGACAAAAAAACACGCGTTTTATGTCACGGTCATTGACCTTGACACGACCGTGACAACTAATTGTCACGGTCATTGACCGTGACAAGGCCGTGACAAATTTAATTGTCACGGGCTTGTCACGGTCAATGACCTTGACACGACCGTGACAACTTTTCCAGCAAAAACCCTTTCCCCCTTCTTTTTTCCCTCCCACCGTTCCCTGCCTCTCTCTCTCTCTCTCTCTCTCTCTCTCTCTCTCTCTCTACTTTCAGGTCCAATTTCTCTCTCTCTCTCTCTCTCTCTCTCTCTCTCTCTCTTACATTTATATATATTTGTGTGTATATTTATGTGTGTATGTGTATATATATATATGTGTGTGTATGTGTGTGCGTGTGTGGGGGGTGGGGCAGGGTGGGGGAGGGGTGGTGGAGGGGGGCAGGGGGTGGGGCGGGGTGGGGCAGGGTGGGGGAGGGGGTGGTGGTGGGGTGGGGTGTGTGTGTGTGTGTGTGAATAGGTATAATTTTTTTCACTCCCTCTCTAACCCTCCACAATTGATTCTTATGCTAAAATCCTCGCTTACACAATATATATAGGTATAATTCACGGGCTTTAGATAAACTAGGGTAATAATTGATAATAGTTGGATAATAATTGGATAATAGTAGATAATAACTAAACTAGGGTAATCAATAAAAAAGCCGAGGACTAACATATATACACAACACTAAAAGTAGACATCAATTTTTTAAATAATTAATAATAGTTGGATAATAAACATCGGGAGGGGGTGGGGGTGGGTGGGGTTTTGAATATTATTTACATCCAAAATAAATAATTGATAATAGTTGGATAATAATTGGATAATAATTGTTTTTATACCTATAGAACAACTTAGATAGTGTGTGTGTGTGTGTGTGTGTGTATGTGGTAAATACATGAATTTATTTTTGTATTTGAATTATCCCATGAATTTATTTTTGTATTTGAATTAACCCATTATATGAAACATACTTGAAATTAAATATAGTGCGCATAGATACTAGCATTCTAGTTCTTATGCGTACGCATTCAATAACCCTTAGACCCATTCGAGAGTCATTACCCCTGTAATGAGATCTCTCGAATTGTCCCGTTTGGACAGTTTGAGACTGTATAATTTATGTATAATATTCTTATTGGCTTAAAGTTGTTACTTTTGGAGGAAGTTCTGCAGTCGTATCTTAATGTTCTCTGGGTACATACTAGATTGACAAGTGTGACTGTTATTTTAATTGACCAATTGAAATAACACTCACACCAGCCAATCTACGTCGTGTACTTGGAGAACTAAGGGGATATGCTGTCGAATTTTTTTCAAATCGTAACAATGTGCATGAGCTGTTAAGTATATTACAGAAAAATGCATTCTTGAATGGGATAGGACCACTTACCCTTTAATAGGATAATTAAATGATGGGATAATTAAATAAAACATACTATAAATCTAAGTTTTGTTTACCTTTAATAGGTGTTTAGTTGTGGTAGCTGTGATGGGATATCCGAAATACAAAGAGTGGATGGGTGAGACTAATAGAATGGGGGATGTGTTTCGCAGAGGTGCTAACGAATTTGTGAAATATGAAAAGAGATGTCGTAATGATGAAGAGTTTCCATGTCCGTGTGCTAGGTGTAAGAATGGTAAGGTGTTTGAGTGGAAAATAGTTGAACTACATTTGTTAAGATCGGGTATGCAAGATAGTTATCGATTTTGGAGTTTTCACGGTGAATTGAAGGTTCCTTTTGTCCCTGACCAACCTTCACAACATCCTTCAACAAGTAGAATAGATGAAGAAGGGGACGACGTAGATCATAATATGTTAGAGGATTTAGTTGATGATGCGTACGGAGTTTATGAAGCTGAGGAGAATGAGGTTACTGATGATGTAGAAGATTCAAGTGCTCGTGAAGATAACACGATAAAACTTGACGATGACTACCAAAGTTTAAAATTTAAGGCGACCCAACCATTATACTCTGGCTGTGAGAAAGATCAAACAACTTTACATGCCATGGTTGGTTTGCACAGTTTGAAGATGCAGTACGGTTTGTCTGGCAATAGCGTGACGGGAATTCTGAAATGGGTGAAGGGCTTATTACCCAAGGTGAATACACTTCCAAATAGCTATCCTGTTATGAAGAACAGTTTGAAAGGTTTGGGAATGAAGTATAAATCGATTCATGCTTGTGTGTATGACTGCATACTATACCGAAAGGAGTATGAAAATCTCGATCGTTGTCCGGTATGCGATGAACCTAGATATGTCCAATCTACTAGTAAGGAAGGCACAAGCTCAAAAGTGCCTCAAAAAGTATTGAAATATTTTCCCGTTGGGCCTAGATTAAAGCGATTTTTCACAGTACCATGGATTGCAGAGGCAATGACTTGGCATGCTAGGGCTGAAGTAGGGGGTAATATCATGCGTCATCCTATTGATTCTACTGCCTGGCGGAGGATGAATTATGAGTATCCCGATTTTGCTCGAGAACAACGCAACATTCGTTTGGCTATATCAACAGATGGTTTCAATCCATTTGGAAATCTAAGCACCAATCAGAGTGTATGGCCAGTGATCCTAGCCCCACTCAACCTCCCTCCTTCACAGTGTATGAGACCTGAATTTTCGATGATGGCTTTATTGATACCTGGGCCAAAGGCACCAAGTGAAGACATTGATATCTACCTGGCTCCTTTGGTAGAAGAATTAAATGAGTTGAGGGAAGAGGGTGTGCAATCATTTGACTCTTTTAGAAAAGAAGAGTTCATGCTGAAAGCTATGTTGATGTGGGCAATTCATGATTTTCCAGCTTATGGGACATTATCCGGATGTGTAGTACATGGTTATTTGGGGTGTCCTATTTGTGGAGAGGAGACTGAATCTCTTCATCTATCCTCCAGCTTAAAAAATGTATACCATTGCGACAGGAGGTTTTTACCCCCAGCTCATAGTTCAGATTTGAGAAAGCTTCCAATTTTTTATTGGGCGGAGTTGAACATAGGCTACCGCCGAGACAACTTTCGGGTTCAGAAATTTAAAGTAAACCTTCTGAATGTGGCCCAAATATGCCAGGTAAGAATCCCAAATTTAAGAATGTCAAGCATAAGAAGACCCCAACTGGGAATGAAACTGAGATAAGAAAGGCATGGTCTCGGAGGTCAATTTTATTTGACTTGCCTTATTGGAAGAAAAACCCGGTGCGCCATGTATTGGATGTGATGCATGCAGAGAAGAACTTCGCTGAACATATTGTGGGTACTTGCCTTGGGGGAGTCATTCGAAGGATGGAGAAAATGCACGAAAAGACCTTAAAACGTTAAAACTTAAACCACAACTATGGTTGAAAGAAGATAGTAGAGGAAGGACAATAATTCCCCCTGGTGCGTTTACTTTGACGAGTGAGGAAAGGAAGGTGCTTCTAGACACAATATATAATTTGAAGGGCCCATCTACTTTTTCGTCCAACTTGCAAAGGATTGTGAATTATGTTACTCACGATTTACATAAGTGTAAGTCCCACGATTGGCATGTGATCATGCAATTGGTTCCTCTATTGTTTAAGCACTGTTTATCCAAGCACAAGGATTTGCGTAGGGCTATTATGCAAATTAGTATTACCTTTACCCTCTTGTGTGAGAAGGTAGTGAATCGAGAACACATAGTGGCCGCAAAATTGGTTGTGAACGAAGCAATTTGTGTATTGGAGAAGTACTTTCCCCCAGCATTCTTTGACATAAGTGTTCACTTGTTGGTACACCTATGCGACGAGGCACTTCTTTGTGGTCCAGTTAGATATCGGTGGATGTATCCATTTGAAAGATTGATGAAAGTTTTTAAAGATTACGTCAAGAATACGCGATATATTGCAGGATCAATTGCAGAGGAATACATCACCGTGGAGTCATCAATATATACTCGGGAATATATGACTGACTCTACCAGCGTTGATGACACTGATGAATTCCTCGATAATGGTGGTAATGTGATGGGAAAACGAGTGAAATTAATGAGTTTGCAACATGAACAAGTAGCTCGTTATCTATTTGACACACATGAAGATGTCGAAGAATGGAAAAAGTAAGTTTCGAATATTATAATGTTTAACATTATTTTAGATTATTTTATACATGATTAATTTTGTAATATGCAGTAAATATGAAGCCTGTGAGAACAATAAAAGACGAAAAACAGTGGTACAATCAGACAGCGAATTTAGGCTATGGTTGACACAAGAGGTAATTACAATGAAAACAGTCGTTATATAACGTTACATTACACTCAAATTTTACCACTAATATAATTAATTTATCTATATTCTCAGCTCCTAAAGATGGGTGATGCGACATCAAGGCTTGCTCGTCTAGCCACTGGACCCTTGTTCGTGGCACAAGAGTACAAAAAATATCGATTGAACGGTTACATTTTCGGCGCTAAAGTGTACGAGGAAAGTACAAATGTACAGAACTCGGGAATTTCATACAAGGCTCTTACTTTCTTTCGAGCGAGCGCAAAAGATAAAAACCTCGTTGAAGCTGAAATGACTTACTATGGTGTAATCCAAAATATATTTGAATTGGATTATATAAGCTTCAAAGAGGTTGTATTTTACTGTGAATGGGTAAGAGTTGAGGATAAAAATGCTTGTAAAGTTGATCCTGTAACCAATTTGATCATGGTTGACTTGTCCAAGTTGAAGAACAACGACCACGTGAGCGATGAGCCGTTTGTTTGTGCATTTCAAAAGGTTAAGCAAGTGTTTTACTCGGAGTATATCAACAACGTGCTGTGGTCAATTGTCCAACACGCGCCAAGGCGTCTAAATAGTGGTGTGGATGACTTGGCTGCTCCTACCGAATATCAATCCATTTTTTATGATAACCCGAATTTGAAACAATTTTTCAATTTGTAATAAATATTTCAATTTGTATCGAAACATCCATTTTTAATGCTTTTACTTGATCTGCACTTTATCATTTTCACTCTTGTGTAGTGTGCGTGTGTGGAGAGGAGATTAATACATAAATATTCCAACTACATCTAAGTTTTGTTTATACTAATCCATGAATATACGCTTCTTACCTTTAATAGGTGATTAGTACATAGTTATTTTGGGTGTCCTATTTGTGGAGAGGAGACTGAATCTCTTCGTCTATCCGAACACTAAGAAATGCCATAATCCTATGGAGCGATGCTCTGCAAATTCCTCCCAACCATTATGTAGCCAAACATCACCGGTTGAAGTTGTCAATTCCACTTTCCATACCCCACCACTTTCCATACCCCATTCAAAGGTGGAGTTGACAACTTCAACTGCTGATTTTTGGCTACACAACGGTTGGAAGGAATTTGCAACGCATACCTCCATAGGATTATGGTGTTTCTTAGTGTTTAGATATGAAGAGAATTATAATTGACACGATTGACCGGGGTACATTAGTTGGAAGGAGGTGCCATATGAGCTCAAGCTAGCTGTTTGAGTGACACTACAGGTAATGTATTTATATTTATATGTCAATTTCGATTTCGATTTCAATTTCAATTACGATTTATATTTATCTATATTTGAGGGGCGGATACTAATTTTACTTTATTTCAATTCAGGGGACAGGGAGTGGCCCTAAGGGTAGGCCACATATGCTTTATACTTATGTGGCTATTCGGACGAGAAGGGAAGGATAAGGAGGTGTTCCCGAGCGTCGCGGTACAAAATCTCTTTTCCATGCAAATAGTTTGTAGAATTGAGATAAAATGATGGTGATGTTGTTTCTTTTGAAATAGTTTCTTATTTGAATATATATTTGCATTATATTTAGTTTGTTCGAATATATGATGTTTGGAACAGGTACAACGTTGCTATATCAGGTACAAATATACTGCTAGGCAGTGGCAGTGGCCATACTGCCCAGCAGTTTTTTTTAATTCTGCCCAGAATTGTCACGGTCATTGACCGTGACACGTCCGTGACAAAATTGTCACGGACGTGTCACGATCAATGACCGTGACAATTTTTAAAAAAAGGGTCACGTCTTTGTCACGGTTATAAACCGTGACAAACGTGTCACGGTCATTGACCTTGACACGACCGTGACACAAAACGCGAGTTTTTTGTCAAGGTCAATGACCGTGACACGACCGTGACAAAAAAAGTTGTGTCGCCTCAAAATGTCACGGTCATTGACCTTGACAAGGTGAATTTGTCAAGGTCAATGACCTTGACAAATGGGCAGATTTGGTGTAGTGTGTCCGGGTTCTAACAAGAAAAATGAAGGGAGCATGGGTTCCCTCGATCAGAGAAAGAATGGGGCCTTTGAATGAGCAGAATAAAGAGGTCGTGAGCGGTGAGGGAATGATGGTCGAAGAAGCCCATCAGGTGATCCCTTGGCCCTAAAACATTTCAAAGTGGATCAAAGATAGAATAAGGCCTAGAGTGGATCCAATGCAATATGAGGTCTAACGACAAAGCGTACTAAGCATATTTTCAGGAGGAAGAGTTATTGAGGCTTCTAGAGAAAAAAAGAGGAGGGAAGTTGCAGCTACCAGTAGTCAGTGAAAGAAAATTATTACCGAAGAGGGAAAGATGGTGTATCATTTATAATGGTGTGAATGGGCGTCTGAAGAAGCTGATGATGAGGCTAAACCGATATACGAGTGTTTTTTAGTGGATCAACGAGGGTAATGTATGGTGATAGACAACTCTAATATACAAGAGTTCATAAAAGATATTGTCGAAGAACCACATTACATGGAAGATCAACCGAAGCCACAGTACAAGAGTTGGAGTAGTTAAACCTGATGAAAGAAGGGGAGGATCAAAGGCCTATTTTTATCTCTAAAGATCTCAGTAAGGATAAATAAGAGGCCTTGGTGGAGTTGATTCAAGAGTTTATAGACATTTTTGCGTGGAAGTACACAGAGATGGAAGGACTGGATGAGGGAGTGAGCTGCCACAAGTTAAACGTGATGCCTTCAGCCATTCCCATGAAATAAGCAACGAGAACGTACAAGCCTGAGCTAGACTTGAAGATCATGGAAGAAGTCCAACGCTTATGGATGGCAGGGTTTATCAAATCGATACAACACCCGCTTTGGTTGTCTAGTATTATCCCAGCGGGAAAGAAAGATAAAAATCAAAGAAGGATCTGTGTGGATTTCAGAGACTTAAATAGGGCTTTCCCTAAGGATGAGTTCCCTCTACCCTCCATAGATAACTTGATAGATGCAACGGCTGGGTCATGAGATGTACAACTTCATGGATGGGTATGTAGGGTACAACCATATCAAGATGGACCTCATGGATGCAGAGAAAATGGCATTTAGAACCCCATTGGGTAACTTCATGTACAAAGTAATGTCGTTTGGACTCAAGAACGCTAGGGATACTTATCAAAGAACAATAATGGCCATTTTCCATGACTTATTTCACAAGTTTATGGAATTTTATGTGGATGATTTAGTCATCAAGTCGAGGACGGATGAGTCCCATTTGAGCGATTTGAGGAAGGTGTTTGCCCGATGCAAGAAGTATAAGTTGAAGATGAACCCACTAAAGTGCATCTTCAGAGTAACAAGTGGAAAATTTCTAGACTTCGTAGTTGAGCGAGAAGGGGTGCAGATGGACCAGGACAAACAGGGAGTGATCTTGGAGATGCCAAGTCCAAAAATGGCGAAGGAGATGAAGAGTTTACTCGGTAAAGTTTTCTACCTTAGGATATTTGTGCCTGGATTGGCCGAAATGATGAACCCATTGATGCAACTTTTGTGAAAGAACACAAAATTCATGTGGGAGGAGGTTCACCGGGAGTCTCTTACTGGACTGAAAAAGCTGCTCGTTTCACCATAGACCATGGTTCCTCCAAAGGCATGAATATCATTGCAGCTATGCCTCACATCCACCATGAGGTCCATTGGAGATTTACTGGAACAAAAGATTGACGGGCAAGAACGACCAGTCTACTACCTCAACAGAATTATACATGGGCCAGAGGTCAAATACAGTAGCTTGGAAAGGCATTGTTTAGCCTTAGTCTTTGTAGAGCAAAAACTTAGACATTATATGCTATCTTTTACAATTCATATTATAACCAGATGTGATCATATTAAATATTTGCTGGCAAGAACTATATTGATTGGTAGAGAAGCTAGGTTGTTCCTCATCCTCTCAGAATATGGCTTGAAGTGTGTGGTCCCTCGCGCGATCAAGAGCAAGGCGTACACTGACCTGTTGGCAATCTTCCCCTCTAGGACGTTTGAGCCACCTAAAGAAAGTATTCCAGGAGATGACTTGCAAGATAATTACATGGATGCAAGTGATGAAGAATGGATGATGCAGTTTGATGGATCTTCGGCAAAAAAAAAGGAGGGGCAGGGGTTATTCTTTCAAAAGGAATGGAGGAGATTTGTCTTTCCTACAAATTATATTTCCCTTATTGCAACAATAAAGCAGAGTATGAAGCGTTAGTGCTGGGGTTACTGGAGGCCCATCGAAGGGGGATTCGTTCACATTGTATCAAAGGTGATTAGGACTTCGTGATTCAATAAGTCAATGGAGAATATGCGTTGAAACACCTAAGCCTGGAACCATACGAAGAAATTATTCAGAGGATCCTCAGCCAGTTCCATCGGACCAAGATCAAGAGGCACCTTCGAATGATGAATGGCCATCCAAACGCCTATTCCACCATCGCCTAAGAAATGGTCACGAGGAATGATACGACTACAGTCGTGATTCAACGAAGAATGGCTTCTTTGGTGGTATAGTCAATTCTGCCGATGAATGAGGAGGATGACTGGAGGGGAGAGATTAGGGTGCAACTGAAATCTAGGGAAGGAGTGATGGAGCTGAGAGAACTAGCCTAATACTTTACAAATCAGGGAAATCTTTACTTTAAAAACACATGGGATGCTTATCAAGATGTATCGACCCAGAAGAAGCAGAGTGGAGGTTAAAGAAAACACATGAAGAGAACTGCGAAACAACTGAGATACCTCTTTATAGGAGAATTCAAAGGGAAGGTTATTTCTATCCTAGAATAAAGCAGGTTACATCAGAGTTACAACGGAAGTGCACTAAGTGCCAGTTGTTCTTTGAGGCAGCTAAGTATCATTTCATTGAAACTCAACCAGACTGGAGGAAACCTTCTATTGACTTCATTAAAGATGGAGTTTTCCCGATAGAGAAGATTAATGCAATGGGACTTAAGCGAAGGGCCCCGAGGTTCTACGTTCAAGAGCGACAACTTTATTCAAGGGGTTATTTCAACAGGCCATTGCCTTGTATCACGAAGGAAGAAGCAACCGAAGTTCTAAAGCAAGCGCATGATCCAGCTCACATAAGAGGGGACAAGTTGTATGACCAGTTGATGACGCTGGGGTATTATTGGCCAATAATGGAGAAAGACTTTGCTGAGTTCGTTCGAAAGTGCAAGGCTTGACAACTTCATAGAAATATGATCCATGCCCCATCAGTGGACTTACACTCCCTAGAAATGCCTTATCCTTTTCACACTTGGGCGTTCGACCTGGTAGGGGCAAAACATCCTTCTTCGAGGGGGAAGATGTGGATACTAGTAGCAACGGAGTGCTTTACCAAGTGGGCTAAAGCGATACCACTAAGAAGATATACAGTTGGGGTGGTGAGCAACTTAATCAGAGAATACAACATTTGTCATTTTGGGATTCCAAAGGTTATTCTCTCTGATAACGAAACCCCATTCGTCAATTCAAAGGTAACAATGCTCACAGACAAGTACTCCATTGTTCATCATACTTCAACGGTAGCATACCCAAAGGGAAACGGTCAAGCCGAAGAAACTAACATAACCTTGGTTAATATTTTGGCTAAAATAATGGAAGATTTCCCAGGATCGTGGGATGACAAGATACCAACTGTTTTGTGGGCCTATCGAATAACCAAGAGGAAGACCACAGGGTATAATCCGTTCTCCCTTGTTTACGGGGCTAAGGCAATCCTGCAGTGGAGTTAAAAGTTCCATCTGCTCGATATCCCTTACGAAGTAGCATGCTCCCTCAGAATAAACATGTGCAGTTGGAAGCATTGGACGAACATAGAGACAATGCAATATAACACTTTTAAATGTATACGAGGTAGCTCTATAGGGCATATGATAACTTAGTGAGACCAAGGAAGTTCGTGGAGATAGACCTCATTTTGAAGGCACTAGTAAAGCACATCAGGGAGCTTCCTGTACCTAAGTTTGCAGTGAATTAGGAAGGACCTTTTGTTGTAAAATAAGCTCATGATTCAGGTTATTGCTTAATCTCTAAGATGAAAGAAGACAAGCCATTCAAGATTAAAAATAGATGGTTGAAAGTCTATCATGTGTACGCAATTGAGTTTAGACTACTGATGTATCTAGTAGTTGTTATGAATGTACAAGTTTTTTTTTTGTATCTTGAGTGGAGATGAAAGAAATATAGAACTTCATAATATATGCAAAAATTTATGGAACAAAGAAATGATATGGAGGAAAACAGACATCTTTTTATCATTCATTCATAAACTTAGGGACATTACGAAATTGGGAGCTACTACCCAAGAATTACATAAAAAGAAGAAAAAGAAAATGTATACAAAATTTTATTGGCCTAAGAGAAACCACAGGTCGGGAGTCGAGAAAAATTCTCCAGGAAGGCCCGAAGCTGCTAGGCAAGACTATTAGGAATTTATAGAAACCTCCAATCTCATTTGCGCTTGTGTACGCTCAATAAGGAGTTTCTCTCATTTTTATTTCACCAGACGCGAAGCTTCTTCGACATCCTACACCTCCTTATTAACAGCTTCAAGCGGAGGTGCTAGTTCAGTCAACTTAGCTTCCTCAACCCATTGATCCTTCTGATGTTTTCGGAGTATCTCCCTCTGGTTGACCAGTCGCTAGATCTTTAAGGTTTTTAAGTGCGTAATAAGCCAGTCAAAACAGAAGCCATCGCGACCCAACTCCCTCAAATAGCCCAGGAATTGATTAAGGAGGGCTCTGGTAACGTTTGAAGTAGGAGTGTTGATGATATCAGCAACAACAGTCGCCATGCCCTGAAGCCTATAGCTCATCACAGGGATGTTAGAAGTAGATAATCCACAGTAAAAGTCTCAGGATGGTGGCTTGCAAGATGCTCAACTACCAAATGATGGCTGGTAGGCATTTGATGGGAATGCTAAAGGACCATGAGGTAAAAAGTGTGAGGAGCTAAGTCGGGCAGAGGGATCTCACAACCATATTTGTGCTCAGCAGCAGTGCCAGTCGTGGAACCTCGATCGTTGTGACTAGAATCTTCAGAGATAACGGGTTTCCGATGGGGTGTAGCGATGGGTGAAAGAAGTGGTGGAGAATTCTCCCGTGAAACCTGAGAACATGTAGAAGAAATAATGAGTGAAAGGAAAAAAAACCTAAATAAGTGTTTTCATTGTTAAGTCATCAATATAGGTGGAGTTTATGAAAAATCTTAACAAGTGTTTTCATTGTTAAGTCACCGATATAGGTGGAGTTTATGAAAAATCTTAACAAGAGTGTAGTCATTGTTAAGTCACCGATATAGGTGGAGTTTATGAAAAATCTTAATAAGTGCTTTCATTGTTAAGTCACCATTATAGGTGGAGTTTGTGAAAAATCTTAACAAGTGTTTTCAGTGTTAAGTCACCGTTATAAGTGGAGTTTGAAAAAAAATATTAACAAGTGTTTTTATTGTTAAGTCACCATTACTGGTGGGGTTTGACGAAAATTTTTAATAAGAGTTTTCATTTGTTGAGTCATCGATATAGGTGGAGTTCACAGAAAATCTAACAAGCATTTCCGTTGTTAAGTCACCGTTATAGGTGGAGCTTATGGAAAATCTTAACAAGTGTTTTCATTGGTAAGTCACCAACATAGGTGAAGTTTAGGGAAAATCTTAACAAGTGTTTTCGTTGTTAAGTCACTGTTATAGGTAAAGTTTGAAAGTTTGGGAAAGAAGACTCTTCTAAATAGTACATTGTCAAGAATAAAAGACAAATAATGAGAAACGAAGAGAAACTAGCGAAGTACCTCAGCAGTATCAGGAGCGAGAATGGGAGTCATTATTTGTCTTTTATTCTTGACAATGTACCTCAGAAGCCATAACGACGGGAAATAAGCAGTAGCAGTACCTCAGCCATATCGACGGGAACTGTTGGGGGTAGGCTTATTTCCTTAGAAGCCTCAACGGCACCCCCAACTGAAGAAGCCTCAACGGTCGGTAAATCTCCCTCGCCAACAAAAGGTACCAAGTCCAACATATGAGTTTCATTGGGAGAAGACGTTGGACCTCCAAATGATGCCCCAACATGGGTGGGTACAGAAGAACCACCACGCTGGGCAAAAGCATCAACCTTGGCCTTAGAAACATGGAGACCACCAAGAGAAGAGGGTGGGGCAATACTTGGAGAAATGTGCAAACATGAAGCTAAGTGTTAGACATGAGGAATAAGTACAGAAGAAGTGAGAAATACCTCTAAGTGTTCCTTACCTTAGTTATGGCACCAAAGAGGGAAACTGCATCTAGTGGTCTCGTCAGCATAGGGGGAAGAAGAATGTTAGCTAACAAAGATGCCATTTCAACCTAGGGCATCCCAACATGTCAAAGTTTAGCAGGCCAAACAGAAAAAGGGATGGAGGAGCACAACCACAGGTGGTGGCGTAAAAGACGAGAGGAAGAAGAAAACTAGGTGAAAACTTAGTAACAATGGAGTTCTGGAAAAGTTTCTCTCTCTAGAGTAGATGGAAGCTTAAAGAAGACAAAGGAAAGAGAAGAGTTTTGAAATATAAACGTTTGAGATATTTTAAACCCGTCTGTTGAGTTTCCCACCACCACACGTGCAAAGGCGCCCATAATCATTTCAAATGGACACGGGGCACTTCGGGAAGTGCCCTGACAGTAAAAAATACAGTGCCACATCAGTTGAGAAGTGACGCATGGGGAATAGAAAGGGTTTCCTTCCTAGGCAAGTTTGAGTTTTGGCACCAGAATTTTTGTCAGACATATCCAACAAACTCCCAACAAAGAAGCTGTCCCAACTGACCAAAAAAGTTTCGATGTCCCCTTGCCACAAGTCCAAACGTTGTTTAATTGTGACTCAACTACATCGGGGATAATTTATGATTTTTTGAACATAGTGAAACGTTACAAGGGAGAATTTCACAAGTCACAATGATAGGGGCAGTCCTAACAAAAAAACTCACTGCCTACAACTATACTTCACAAACAGCTTCACGTCCCCAAAGTCAAAACGAGTATTTGGACAGGTTATCGAGTCTATCAGGAGAATTTCAAATAGTCAAGCTAGAACGGTGGAAACTCAGTGTAAATGGAAGAGTGGCGATATCCCTTCGCCAAAGCCCTAATAGGTCGCAGTGCTTCGGCTCAAGTATGTCGGGGGGGGGGGGGATTTTACTTTTTTCTACAAGTACTAACGCAGTGGTTATCATGAAGTAAAAGATGCCATAATTTTTTAACACAAAGAAAGTTCATCGGATTGAGAAGTTTTTCGAGCATACATTTCTTTTTCCCACAACAAATCCCTCCACGAATGGGAAAATGTAGAGGGGGATTGAAGGTAATCCTGAGATTAGAGATAACCCCGCCCCCATTAACAACAGTGTTTGGAATTATGGCAGCTCTGTGTGGCAACTCAGTGTGGCAGCCCAGAGGGACCTTCCAGCAAGGAAACTGACCGAAAGAGCTCGTCCTTTAGTCCTGCTGATTAACTTAGTCTTGTTATATCTTTTGTTTATATTGACTATGAGCTATAATGATTGTGAAGATTTAATTAGAATAATTATTATGTGTGAGGTCGAACGGTATTCGCGAGAGACCAGGCTTGGCAGGGCCTGGGAGATCTTTCTTGCTCTATCGAACGACCTCACCGTGGGAACTTTGGAGGGACTTTATTTGGAGGATTGGGAAGTGAGGTACCATTGGGGTTGTCCTGACCATCTTAGATACACCTGGTAAAACACTGAAGGACCCTTACTGTGGAACCTCAGGCGGAGAAACTTTGAGTTCCATCGGCCATTGAGTTGTGAGCCAAACAACCGTCTACTTAATGTCACATCTACTATAGGTGATGTCACTAGGCAGCTAGACAAATGTCAAATCTGCACTTGAGTAAACCACCATGGTATTTGGGGCTGTCAGACAGTTGGTGAGCCACCTCTGTGACGATGGCCACCTGACACACAGTGGTTAGGCAAAAGGCACGTCTTATCATTTAATGTCTATGATATGGAGCTAACTAGTGCATCAGGCATTTAATGTTGTGACATAAAGTATGAGGGATGTCTTTCATAGTCTTTAATGACTGAGTTACCTCGAGAGTGGTGTGGGGAGGATATTTAGGGACCCCAACCACCCCTGAGGAGGGCATGTTATTATTGAGAATTAATAAGTTATTAATAGAGAGATTTATTATGATCCAGATAGTTTACTAACCCACCATTGCCATTTATTACGAAGCTTTAAACATCTGACAGAGATCATTGAGGGTGGTGAGGGTGTTTGGATGCCTGCCAAGGTGTATCTAGGGTGCTTATTTTCTCTCTTCCTCTAAGCAAAGTGTCTTCTAAGTTCATTATTACCTTTCGAGTTATACATGAGAGATTTTGCGATTTCAAGCCGAGTCTATATTCACTGAGTTGTGTTTGCATGTCCTATGGTTAATCAATAGTGTTGTTGTTCAATTTATCATTACTGTACTCTAAAGGAGTTACGCCTCCATCTGATCTAAAATACGAACACCATAAAAACACCAACATACATACTAAGGATAATGGATAATAAACTGATACTTTTGTAGTACAAACACTTAAATGCTTAGGTCGAACCTAGAAGAAGTACAAAAAAAGAGTTTCCCATTGCGTACTAAACATTTAGGTGAGTACGATCATTACGTATCAGAATCAACATATTCTTTGTTATAGTTTGATATATTTGGTTCGTACTCTTCCCCATTATTTTCATATACGCATTTTGAAAAGTAATCATAACCATAAATGTTGTAGTCTGAAATGTCATTATCTAATGCCAACGCACAATCGTTATATATGTTAATCATTTATTCCTGAATGTGACGACCAAATTGCATCATGTGTTGTGCTTTATGATAATGTTTTAAGCGGCTCTCCATCTGCCATATCTCTTCCTATAAGAAATCAAGGCAAAATATCTCTTCTTCTTAGGGATAGGATATTGTCCAAAATGTGGCAACCCGATTTATTGGCACATGTATATAATGATAATGGCAAAGAACCTCCAAGTCACACCTTTCATCATATTTTTCTGGCCAAGACAGGTGTTCCCAAGGGTACTCAACTCCGTCTCCTGGTTCAAAAGTGGGGGAGATTATGAAAATATAACTAAAGTCATTAAGAAAACATCGAGAAGTATCAATCGGATAAGTTTAAAACATTTGTTTCTTTCCATGACAAATGTTACCGGCAATATCTGTGTATGACCCATTGTAAATGGATGAATTGTATGGAGATGGAACCATATTTGTAATGTTGGACGAAAAGGCGTTATATATAAACTTGTGGACTAGAATCTTTTCAGCTTTAGTCCTATAGACTTGTTGTGTGGGACTTTTTTTACCGTTAAATAAGGACAATTTGTCTCGTCATGTCAAATATGAGGAGTGATATTTTGTGGACATGAATCTTTTCAGCTTTAGTCATGTATACTTGTTTGGTGGGACTTGTTTTACCGTCCAACAAGGACGATTTGTCACATCATGTAAACATGAGGACTGATATTTTTTGGACTAGAATATTTTTAGCTTTAGTCCTGTATACTTGTTGGGCGGGACTTATTTTACCGTTCAACAAGGATGATTTGTCACATCATGTAAAATATGAGGACTGATATTTTTTGGACTTGAATCTTTTCAGCTTTAGTCCTGTATACTTGTTGGGCGGGACTTGTTTTACCATCCAACAAGGACGATTTATCACGTCATGTAAAATATGAGGACTGATATTTTGTGGACATGAATCTTTTCAACTTCAGTCCTGTATACTTGTTGGGCGGGACTTGTTTTACCGTCCAACAATGATTATTTGCTATGTCATGTAAAATATGAGGACTGATATTTTGTGGACTTGAATCTTTTCAGCTTTAGTCCTATATACTTGTTGGGTGGAACTTGTTTTACCATCCAACAAGGAAGATTTGTGTATACTTGAGGAACCTCTGACTGGGAAAGGCTACGAGTCTAAAGTTGAGCTAACGGGGTTTATATGGGTGATGATGTTGAAGGTACACCTTTCGAGTAAGCCCCACGACTGTCCTCACAAGGACCTGATCAATCTGGCCGTTCGAATGGCCTGTGGTGTAAAGATCCCTCTTATGGCTATTATTCTTGGGTCTCTGTACACTTGGTTAGATCGGGTGTGACTCCGCTCAAAGCGTTGGTAGGTTCGATGTGTCTAACTATGCCATCAATATTCTTTTGATGACATTACTTTATGCACATTTCAAGGGTTATGCTCCTGCTAGCCACTTCCCCAGTTCACAGGATGTGAGAGTCCCCCGTATTTGCTGTTGAAAAAATAAAAGTGTGAAGAATCCTATGTTAGCACTAATTGACCGCGTTGAGTGATTCAACCCTCACACTTATGTTGGCGTAAGCCAGTTTTTTACGAACAACTTCTTTAGTAAATAGGAGCGTCCCATTGCTCCTATTGAAGAAGACCTGACCAAAAATTTCCTCGAGCACAGTGTCCCCTGTTGTTGATCCCTTCCTATTTGACTTCATATACTGAGTGGTTGTTGTTTTACTCTATTTATAGCCCCCAAAGGGTAGCCATGCAGTTTGTCTACGATCAAGGGCCCCCCTTGTTAGGTCATTTTACCAGAGAGAAGCCCACTAACTTTTCATTTGCTTGTTCAAACTTCCTCACGTCTACCATTGCCAGTCTATGCGCCCATTATCCTGCTAACCCCGTAATCTCGAGCAAGGGATCTCAAGGAGGGAGATCGATGATGTTCATCAATGTCTTCTGGCAGAACCAATTGGTTCATTTCCAAACTAACCTTCTTAAAGAATACCATTATCCCGAAGTTGAGAGATTTCCACCCACTGAGTTGGGTTTGAGGAATTGCAACACCCAATCATCTATTTTTCCCCTTAGTACAACTAATATTGGTGTTCCCCTTGAGCTTCCTCCCCAGTGCCTATGGATCAGACAGTTGTAAAGAGAAAGAGAGCCACTCAATCTTCGCTTCTTCCAACCGATGTTTCCCCTAGTCCTTCGAGGTCGATTTAAAGAACCAAGTCTCCTCGCGCTACTTAAACTGGTGCAGTGGTTAGGGCCACTCGAAAGGTTAATTTAAAGAAACTTAAACCTACTATACAACCTACATTTATCTCTTTTCCTGACCCAAAGGTTTCCAAGGCAGTGAGCCAAATGCTAAATCATCTTTGCCAGACTTGGGAGCATTTTGGTGAGGAAGATTGGGCTTTCATATCAGCCGAGATGTTTACTCGTGGATTTTCTTATGACCCTCAATCTACTAAGGGTAGAAAAAAGGGGAAAGTGATTAGCCCCCTCAATATTGTAATGGAAGAGTCGAGCGGGTCTAGTGAGGAGGAGATTGTTGAAGAACATTTATCTAGTGGAGATGTCAATGAAGGTGATGATGATGATGAGAAATGAGAGGGGAAGGAAGAAGAAGAAGAAGAAGAAGATGAGGAAGAGGAAGAGGAAGAGGAATATGAGGAAGAGATTGCCTTAGTGCGTAGGTGTAGGTTGAGGATAATGGTTTCTTCCTCGAAACCTAACTCGCCCCCTCAAGACTATGAAATTGTTGAGGATGTGATGGAAGAGGAGGTAAATTTATTACATCTCTTACTCTAAGTACCCTCCTTTTATTCATTCTTTCTCATGTTGATGCCCCCCAGTTTGTTATAATTTGCTCTTTTTCCTCTGTCAGGTTTGTCGGCAGGTTGATGCGTGTGATGGTGTTGAGGAGAATCTCCCCCTCGAAGCAGTTGCCCTTACTATTTCTCAGGTAGTCACCCATTCCCCCTAGGGGCAGTTGTATATGATACTTATCTAGTGGTAGCTATTCCCCTGACCTTTCGTTTTTGTGCGAGCAGGTTGGCCTTGAGAGGAGTGTGCCTTCGGCCAAAGTAATTGAAGCTATATCTGTACCTATTATTGTTGTGACTTCGATGCCTTTGGTAAGTCTTTACTTTCATCATTTATCTCCCCCTTTTACTGATCCTATTGATTGTTCTGATTCAATTTATGCTTTTCTTTCCTTCTTAAGGCTCCCACGCCCGTTTCCACCATCCCCGTTGTGTCTCCACCTTCTAACGATCAAATTCTTGTTATTATATTAGGGCCTTCAATCTTTAACCCTGAAGGCATTGATCCAGCTGCCATAAACCAAGAAGAGGGTGAACAAGAACATGTTGTTGAGACAGTGGAGGGTAGACAATATCAGGTAGCTACGGTTGTGGAGAATGTTATTGTCCCTCAAATTCATCCCCATTGGTGACCCCCGAGGTGGGTGAGGAGGAGGACGTGGTTCAGATAGCCACTCACGAGTTTATTGAGGAGAAACAATATGAGGTATTTCCACTATTCTATCTATCTTCTGTACATAGATATAATTTATCTTTAAGATCAAAATGTCCCATGATCGCGGGTCGAGCGGGCCTAGGAATGTATGGCTTTATACTTCATAAATCTCCCATAATCGAGGGTCAGGCAGGCCTAGTCTTATAGGAATAAATTTCCCATAATCGAGGGTCAGGCGAGGCTAGTCTTATAGGAATAAATCTCCCATAATCGAGGGTGATACGGGCCTAGATTTATAGGCATAAATCTCCCATAACCACGGGTCAGGCGGGCCTATTCTTATAGGCATAAATCTCCCATAACTGAGGGTCAGGCGGGCCTAGTCTTATAGGCATAAATCTCCTATAACTGAGGGTTAGGAGGGCCTAGTCTTAGAGTCATAAGTCTCCCATCAGCGAGGGTCAGGCGCGCCTAGTCTTATAGGCATAAATCTCTTATTTTTTCATTTTTTCCTTTGTCTCTATTGGTAACTTCAACTATTTGCTGTGTTTCAGGTGGAGGTCAATCAATTAGCAACTCATGGGCTCGAAGTGAAGCCTATTGTTAAGGATTCCTTTCAAGCACCAATAATATCTTCAGCTGCTTCTTTGGGCAAGGCTTGTGTACTTGGTGATACTTATGCACCCCGTGTTCCTCAAGTGCAAGCCAATGATAGTGCCTCGTACACCCGACGACCATATACTAGTGGTAGAATTTTCAGTGTTCATCCACTCGAGGCATCCCCCGAGGTGGTTGTGAGATAAAATTTGACCAACTTCCCTTTTGTTCTGACTGAGGGTACCCTCTTATTGATCGAGCGATTGCTAGCTCTCTTTCGTGCGACCTTTACTATTCGATATTTGCGTCTCTTATTGGGATAATGATTGGCCAATTTTTAGGGCTAGCTCTCTTAGCCCTAACACTGCCAAAACGTTATTAGGCTGGGTTAATGCGTTAACCAATGATTATTTTTCCTAACATGGTTGGTGGAGCTTTTGCAGAGTTTCAAAAAGTGTAATCTTCCTAGTGTTTATGACTGCTTTTAGAATTCTCATCGCAAGCAGGTGGTTGTCTCTGAAGAACTGGTGGGTCTGGAGTTACAGTTGCTGGTGGATGAGCAAGCAGCTCAAGGGGCTAGCGAGGTAGTTGCTCGTGCGGAGGCACAGTTGGTTGAAAAGGAGAAAGAGCTAGAGACCATTTACGGGTTTCAAGATATTCTCTAGAAGAAACTAGCTGACCTTATTGCAAAGCAGAGCTAACTTGAGCAGAATCTTCCCCCACATCACCATCGGCTGTTTGGTTAAGAGAATCTTCACTTCATTATGGATGACCCAAGCTCCATTATCCAATGTTTCTTTTGTTGGTCTTGCCATTTTCATTGAAACTTTTGAATTTTTTTTTTCTAACTTAGTTGTAACCACAAATGATATCATTTATTTGGAATAAAGAAATATTGTCAACTTTGGTGATTCCCTTCTGTTCTATTATTTAATTGATTTCGATCTATGACTAGACATCAAAGCTAATTTAATCAAATATAATAAATGGGTCAATCAATGGACTTGCAAAAATAAAATATCGATCAAGCATATGCCTTCTGAATTTTACTTCTGACTATATTAAATGGGCAAGCCCAATTGCTTTAAAGTGCACATCTATCGTTTAGTAAAAAAAAGAATAAGTCATTAAACATGAGTGACAGGACATACATTCAGACGTAATAAATCTTCAGCCACTTATTTTTCAATTTGAAGGTCACATTATCTTCCAACTTAGATATCTCGTAGTAGCTCAAATCATGAGTTGCTCGAACGATATAAGGCCCTTCCCAGTTTGCCTCAAACTTTGGTAGTGACAAGCCTCTTATGTGTCTCGTGCATGAATTTAGAACCAAGTCTCCTTCTTTGAACTTCCTTGGCCTCACGAATTAGTCATAAGATCTGGATAACTGCTTCCTATATATCTCAAAGTGTCTTGCGGTGTTATCCCTATGTTCTTCTAAGGTTCGAGTTGTACATGGCGACTGTGAGGCAGTATAGCACTTCGTAGGTTGTAGCAAGCTGAAGGTACCTCGAGTTTGACTAACAGCATAATTTCTTCCCCAAATACTAGGGAGAACGGTGTGTAACCTGTTGGTTTCTCTTCATCGTTCGATAGGCCTATAAAACTTATAGGATCTTATCATCCCATGTGCCTTGGAAGTCCTCTATCATCTTTGCCAAAATATTCACCAGCGTCTTATTGGTGGCTTCTGCTTGCCCGTTGCATTTTGGGTAGGCCACTATTGACTTGTGATGGATTATGGATTACTTTTCCATTAGCAAGCGCACTTCGCTGTTCACAAAGGTAGTACCGTTGTTAGACAAAAACACCTTCGGGATGCCAAAGGAGCAAATAATGTATTCCTTCATGAATCAAGCTACTACCTCTGTAGTGGCCTTCTTCAGTTATATGGCCTCCGCCTATTTTATGAAACATTTTGTGGCTACTAAAATCCATATCTTTCCTCGTGATGAAGGGTTGATGGCTCGTACCAGATCAAAATCCCAAGTGTGGAATGGGAATGGTGTAGACAAAGAGTGCAGGTCCACTGACGGCACGTGGATCATATTTCCATATAACTGGCAAGCTTTGCACTTTCTAACGAAATCGGCTGAGTCGTTATCCATCAAAGGCCAGTAATAGCCCAAGGTCATTAGTTGATCGTAAAGTTTGGCTCCCCCAATGTGACCTAGCTCATGATCCTTCTTCAATATCTCTTCATCCTCTTCACGTCTAATGCACCTTAGGGGCCTATCGTGATAGTCTCGTCGGTACAGCCATCCATCTTGCATGAATTACCTCGATTCTCTCCTCTTTATCTTCATAACTTCTTCTTTATCTGCTGGCACTACTCCATCCACCAAGAAGTCCATGTAGGGTTGTCTCCAATCTTGAGATTGATCAATTAAGTTGAACTATGCTTCTTAATAGAAAAGGCAACACTTCGGGCACTCTCTTTGTATTGCGATGGCTTCTTATCTCATCGAGGGCTAGTAGTACTCCACCCATTGTATCCTTATGTATAGGGGAATCTCGATAATCTCACAACGATTCTCATGTACTTTTATCAATCTTATCTTAGCCTCGTCAGGGTCCAAGCATCAGGACAACTAACCCCCTTTGTTCTTAAAATATAAGTTTCCCCTGACAACAAAGTAGTGTGATAAGTCGACCAATCTAAGTGGTCCTTCTCCTCTCTCTAGCTTCTTTCTGATTTCAACTCTCCAGTTATCTTTGTCCTCTGATGGCAGCATCTTAGATACCGTCGAGGGGGAAATTCTCTTTGTGACTTGGATCACGATTGACTCCCCATCAAATAAAATCTTTTGAGTGATGGTGGAATAGGCATCCACATGACTTCCTTTTTATCTTTATCACCTCAAACTGGCCCAGTAATCACTGGATAATCGTGCGGTAAGGATCCAAACTCATGTTCTTCAGTGCAAACTACCATGTCACTTGCTTCAGCACCAAACTTGAATCCCCTTTTATTGTTAGAACCTAGATACCCCTCCTCAACGCTTCGAGTAACCTAAGTACCAGTGCCTCGTAC
The DNA here is from genome assembly GCA_949130495.1 of Sambucus nigra. NCBI lineage: Eukaryota > Viridiplantae > Streptophyta > Magnoliopsida > Dipsacales > Adoxaceae > Sambucus > Sambucus nigra. The sequence goes on along the minus strand of OX422220.1, from coordinate 212,614,440 downwards.
TCAGCCTCATTATTTGAGCATTCGAACTCCAATTTGAACGACAGGAGAATCTCTTCACTACCTCTTCGTAAAATAACTCCCGCTCCTCATTTCTTCTCGGCTGAGGATCCATCGAACTCCATGCTCTATTATTCTAGGCTAGTGGCTACAAAATTGTCCTGGAGGTCATCACCCGGGAGCTCTTCGATAAGTGGCTCAAACGTTCTCGAAGGGAAAATGGCCAACAAATCTGCATATGCCAGACTTTTGATGGCCCGAGGGACAACACACTTCAGATCATACTCTGAGAGGATTAGGAACCATCTAGTTGCCCTGCCTATTAATACAGTTCTAGCCAGCAAACACTTTATTGGGTCACATCTAGTTACAATGTGAACTATGAATGATAGCAGTTAGTGCCTAAGTTTTTGCACCACAAACACGAGGGATAAGCAATGCCTCTCAATGCTAGTCTATATGGCCTTGGGCCCATGTATAATTATACTTAGATAATAAACAGGTTTTTCTATCCCTTCGCTCTCTTGAGCCAATAAAGCCCCAATAGACCATTCTGTTGATGTGAGATATAAATGTAAAGGGGTACCTGCCTTCGGGGGGATCATCGTTTGAGGGGAGGTAAATAACGCCTTCAACTTGTCCATGGCCTCCTGGTGCCCTATTTCCCATGTAAACTTCATGCCCTTCCTCATCAGCTCCATTAAGGGATGCGTCACCTTAGCCAGCCCCTGGATGAACCGCCTCAAGTAGGACACCTAACCCATGAAACTCTTTAGCTCTTTCATGGATTTTGGTCTCGGCATATCAAGGATGGCTCGTCATTTATCGAAGTCCATTTGTACCCCTGGAGATTTACTACGAACCCCAAAAATTTCCCACTCGTTACCCCAAAGGCGCATTTGAGAGGGTTCATCTTTAGTTTATACTTTCGATAGCGAGTGAATACCCACCTCAAATCGTCTAGGTGGATTCTTCCTTATTGGACTTAATCACCAAGTCATCGACATAAAACTCCACAGTTTTGTGGAAAAGGTCATAAAATATGGCCATCATCGTTCTTTGATAGGTGGCTCCTGCATTCTTCAACCCGAAAGGCATGACTTTGTACATGAAATTGGCCAAGGATGATTAAAACCCTAGTGAATTCTCTAGCCCTAATTTGGTTGAAGAACCATTTAGTTTATAACTCTGAGTGATTGTGATGATTTTTTATTCTAGATTCACTTCATAAGTTTGAGCATTACCAATATATTCTACATATGAGGTTCCACTTCATCTAATGTGAGCATTACTATCACAGTCCCTTCTTCAAAATCCAATTCCTTATCCCATTTGCATTTGTAATCCACACTGTCCATCTCTCACAAAAAATCATCACACACATGGTGATTTTCTTTTCACTCTATGGAGTTCATCACTTCTTCTTGATCATAAGAAATAACCATATTCATAGTCTTGTATTGATGAGTTTTCCATGGGTTCTCATTTACATCTAATGGAGGGATCTGACGAGTACCTTGAACGACTTGATCGTTGATTATCTTATGCAGATAATAAAATCCTTTTCTAAGTGTTGAACCATTTGATGCAAATTGAAAAACTATGCATTAGCTCTGTCTTCCACTGCGGGCTCTTTGTCGAGTAGTTTGGGTGGACCCGTAACTCCTTCTTGTATCAAAGTGCGATACCAATCTATTTTTTCTTCCACTTTACATGGTAAAGGTAGAGGTACCTCACTATCAATCTTCCTATTTCTAGATCCCCTATTATTTTGATTTCTTGGTGCATTTTTCTCCCCTTTTGAACTACCATCCACATAATTAATAGTTTGTGTTTGAGTGAATTGGAATCTTCCTTGTTGAGGAATTTTTCTCTAGATATGACCTTTTGGTTTGATGATCATTACAATGATCCTTATCGCTCGCGTGAGATTTAGATGTACATTCTTTGGTCTCATTCATTAGGTGAATCTTGTACTCTTCGAGCAACCATTTTGGTCTCATTCATTAGGTGAATCTTGTACTCTTCGAGCAACCCTTATACATATATTTTTATTAATCATCCATATGTGTCTTCCTTATGCATATTCAGAGATATTTCTCTAAAGCGATTGGCATATTGCATCAAATCCTTACCAGGTTTTTAAACTTCCTTGGATAAATGCCTCAAAGTGAACTCATCTTCTTTCGTAAAGAATTTTGTATGGAATTTCTTGTGAATCTCTTCCCAAGTAGGGATTTTATTTAGTGTCAAGTGAGTCTACCACGAGTAGTCATTTCCTGTAAGAGTTTTCAAGATATCTCTGACCTCGGATTCATATCATTACAATGTACCCCAAGGTGTTCCACAAACATTTTGACACTTTGTTTGGGGTTTTCGCCCTTCCCATCAAACTTGATGAATTTTTTAGGTACATACCCTTCTGGGTATGGTATATCACTTAGACTTTGGGGAAAAGGATTTTTGAATTCCTCGTAAAGAAAAGGAGATTCATTTTGGATTAGCGAGATAAGTTTCTTTACCTTTTCATGAGTGACTTTCTGTGAATAAGGCTCTTCTTCTTTAATTTTATTAGCCAAGGGAGATGCTTTCTAGGCAAGAAGTTACTCAATAAGTGATTTCTTCATCGATGGTGCTTCTTGTATGGTTACTCCCGTAGCATGGTGACCAGGGGTATAGTGTTAGTCTGCCCAGACCAGACATGTCAACATTGTCCTTATATAAAATCTGAAAGAATAATCCCATGATGTTTATCCCTGTTAGCTACGGAGTTACAGACGAGTTTCTAATCTAGATCACAAACGGACTAGGCCCTCTACTATTAGTATCAATCACGTCTTCACCGGAGGTTTTGCTACTATGGTCTCCATTATCCACTAGCGTGTCTTAAAAAACAAGTTCCTTGGATATATTATAACCTTTTTTTTCATAGTTGTGAGGATACCTCCCTAGTGGAGTCACTAAATTTAGTAGGGTTATGGTACTCCGGTATATAATAGGCTCGTCCTGCTTTTATAGAATATTTTTTCATATAATAGTATTTGAAATCTTGCAAATGAACATAAAGGAACTTTTCTTTATAATAACTATGAATTCTATTATAGAGCAGTAGCAATGATTGAATATAACACTTTGCAATATGTAAGCAACTTACAATTATAAATAAAGAGTAGGGGCCCTCTTGAGAGTGATGGTTCTTTAAGAGAGGAGAATTAAAAACTTAAATGAATATGAGAGAGAAGGGAGAGAATATCTTTGTGATTTTGTGGATTTTTGTTCAACATAATAGTTCTCTGTTATATCACAACTTTTAGTGTTTAGGGGAGGTTATATTTATAGGCAAACTTTAGGGTTGGCGTGTCATTACGCGCCTCTAGAATATTATGTGTGATAAATATCTTAGAAAATTGTATCCGTTATGTTTTTTGTCACTACCCGACCACTATTTACTTTTAGTGGTGTGACACTTGGTGACAAAAAGGTGGCTTAGGGTCATATTTGTGGTGGAGATAATAAAACTAGTATTATGGATGTTCAAAGTTCAGAATGACAACGATTTTTTTGTGGTGATCAAATTTGCATTAAAATTCGTGTTTGACCTTTTTATAAATCATGTAAACATTATTACTGGTATACTTGTGTTTGGGGTGGTTCCATGTGGTTTATACCGAAAGGTTTCCACATTAAATATCGTTTCCCTTGTGTGTGTGATTACATTTATTTTTTGCCTTTCTCTATTGTTCTCACCTCATATGTAATTTGGACCTAATTAGTTAATCAGTAAATTATAAAATTTGACTTAATTAATTTTATTGGAATAAACCGGTATTTTTAATTCGCACCATGTTTGTTTTATTTTAATTAATATTGAATTAATAACTTTTACACAAGATAAATTATTAATCAGAATTGAAATTAAAAATAATTAATTGACTTTATCGACCCATACAAAATCATACTATTTGAAACTAGTATTAAAGGATTGTCTAAAATTTACCTATGCATAAATCCTGGGTGAGGGCTTCATGGAGGGTTAATAGGTTTCTAGACCACCTTGATTTGATTGATCTAATTACATGTATTAGAAGACGTGTATGAATTTTTTTCTTAAGTCACTTGATGAGAAAGTTTTGGAAGCTTTTTAAAATGGGTGGAATAATCACATGACTAAGGAAGGAGAAAAAATTGTCTCTTATGTAACCATAATTAACAGGGGCTTAAATATTTATTGTATGGTGTGACATTGGAGGAGTTCCATTAAATTAAGACGTGTGAAACTTCTAAAGAGGCATGGAAAACACTTTAAGTTACCCATGAGGTACTGATGCATGTACGAGTATCAAATATTTACAATCTCACCACTTAGTTCGAGATGTGGTCGATGCAATAAAATGAAACTTTTGATGAGTTATAGAGTAAACTCTCTATTAGTGTGAACTTTTGTTTTAATTTGGGTGAGAAAATTACTAATAACAAGGTATATCATAAGATTTGAGGTCTTTACCTCCTAGGTTTCCTCCACATGTTGTATGAGAGTAGTCTGTTTTGGGTGTTTAATGAATAAGTATGAGGCATAACCCAATATTAGTGCTTGGAGTAAATGCGATCAAAGATTTTTGACACATATTTTTTTATTACAGCTTAGAAAGACAAATAAGACAGATGAAAGCAATAATAATGAGATATAATCGTAAAATGTCATATGGTGGAGCTGATCCCGATGGAGATAGCACAAGAACTCTCAATCACAATAAATAGTTAGAGATTTCAAAAAGTACCACTCTATTCTTGTTGAAATTAATGAGGAAGGAGTAAATATTCAATTATTTGCTTTGAAAGATCTTTGTAAATTGTTTTTGTGTAAAATATCAACGCTTATTTTACATGATCAAGAAATGTTCCCTTTTTTATCATAGATTTTTAAGCTAGAGTAATCCTCAATAAACAATTAATTCTCATTCGCTCTAACCATACCTAACATGTAAAATGCATTAAATGCGATGGCAATTTCAATGGAGATATCACATTGACTCATGACACTAGCGTGAAGGCGGTGCGAAAGAGCTACCAACCGTTAGCCCAAGGTATGTAACTGATTTGATGTGTTAGTTTTGGTCATATTTATGATTGGATGTAAATCTAAACTATTCTCATTTTTTGCGCCAAAAACTATACAGTTGGAAATGCCCATAAGGTATATTGGATTGACCTCCATCGTGGATCTGTCCAATAGACCTTGGAAATTTGTACTTTCGTGCTTAGAATGGTTAATTATGTAACTTAACATTTCATTCCTCTCTATCCTCTAATACAGGTCCCTCGTGAGATGCCAATATCAATATCCTTCGATAAATCTCATCAAAGTGCTCACCCAAGTTCTACCAACTTAGTTCATCAGTGATATCGAAGGATCTCTTACCAATGCCAATCGTTAGTGCTCTAAATATGTTTTTGACTCTTTCATCTTGATATGTCCTACTTATTCTTAATTATTCAATTATCTACCACTAATCCTTTTGGCTAAGGGGTTCAGCATTAGCCTTCTCCTACACATGTCATGGTCCTAAATGTTTTAGGTAATATCGATAGGATGAAGGTTGAGTAACCCATGAGTTCTTTTTAAACCTTTGCATTAGAAGATTGAAATTAGCCCCAAAAAGGAAGGGGAGTTTCTTTAAAATCATATAAGGCGGCTATAACCGATTCTAATAATGAATTTGAAAGTGAGAAAGTGGATTTTACCCTTCGATGAAATAGTTTATAAAAATTCTCAAAGAAAACCTAATTTTTCTGAATTTAAAATTTTGAAAACCAAAAAACCAATGAGGCATGAAAAAATTTGGGGAGTTGAAAAAGAAACGAAAAGGGTTCGCGTAGGTGTTATGAGTGTGACGGTATATGACATAGGTCATTTGAGTGTTCCCCAAAACAAAACTTAAGGGTAAGAAAAAGTCATTAAATTCCACCCGTGGTGATAGTGATTTGGAGTATGATGACAATGAGTCTCCTCGTGACTATAACTTTATTGCTTTTATCGCTACTTTTTACTTAGACATAGCTAGTCCTAAGTCTTTCCTCATTGAAGATGAGGTTCAGGATTTTAGTGAGTAATCCATATATGTGAGCTCACGAGATTAGAACACCATAGAAAAAAATGGCTTGTGACCTTAGGGAGAAAGATACTCTTTTGGGTACTTTAAACGTCTGTGAGTATACCCTTACTAAAGATATTTAAGAAAGGGATAGATAGATAGATAGATAGATAGATAGATAGATAGATAGATAGATAGATAGATAGATAGATAGATAGATAGACACACACACACACACACACATAGAGAGGGGGAGAGAGAGAGAGAGAGAGAGAGAGAGAGAGAGAGAGAGAGAGAGAGAGAGGGAGAGAGAGATTACATACGAAGGTCACTAGCCTAAATAAAGCATTACTCAAGTCATCATAGGATCAAACATTGTTTTAATAACTAAATGCTAGGATAACAATGACCTAAATGTGTCTTTAAACTTAAGGTTGGCCTTGAAAATATATCCAAGAAGATTGGGAATATGATTTTAGCACTATTCAGTCTTCGAATAACAAAATCTTCATTGTCTATGACGAGACAATAAAGTCTATCCCAAAAGTCAAGGTAAAAATTATCAAAGCTCCCAAGTTGTCACAAACTCATCCCCTATCTAAATATGTCCCTAAAATGCTGAAGGTGTGATGGAGATCAATATATGCGGAATAAAAACTTAACCCAGGTATCTTTGAATGATTATGAAAAAGTAAGAAGAAAATACAAAAATTAGGTTTGAATCTGAAACCCAGGGGGATGAATACAATACTTTTGTAGATCCGGTTGCAATCTAATATGGAGAAAGGTATTTGTTAATGATTTGGTTATGCCTTCTTTTGTCCTCCAAAATCTTACCAAAACACTTCCAAATTTTTGGATTATCTAGTTTTATGAACCATCCAAATTAGGTATGTGTTTGGACACCTCATGAGATGAAAACACTTTCTTATGAGTGAGATCTGTTCCTTTCTCTCTCTTGGTTTCTTTACAATAATACGAATAGTGTTTTCTCTCCTCCCTCTCAAACCCTAATAATCAATTATTCACCTTAAAACCCTGACTTAAACCACTATATATTAGTATAAGTGGTGGTCTTAGGTCAAACTAGGTTTCTTGAGAATCTAGTCCTAACTACTTAGGTATATGGTTTATACTAGGGACCCAAGAAAAATAAAAAATTTGGCTTCCAAATAAATACTTGTAAATCCCAAATTACATTCCAATAACTACTTCCTTTATTTATTTAATCATAATTAATTCCATTAAATAATTATGATTGCACTCCAATTTAATTATCTCATAAATCACTCGAATATAACGAGGTCTTATTTGCAAAGTTTATTCTGGTGCATAATGTGTTTCCCGACCTTAAGCTTCGGATACCCATTTGATCCAATAAATTTTTGTTAATCGATTTTAACCAATATCTAATCAATTCCTCAATTCTTAGACTTCACTTATTTCTACTCCACGAGAATATAAAATAATCCACTAATCAAGTTTTAATTGGTGGAAACTATCGCAATTCAAGGTATCCCTGGGATGTGAATTCCTCCGAACTATAATCGCAAACCAGCCTAAACAATTGCTACCCAATGTGTGGGGATTTATTGACCCAATAAAAAATCTAATCGCACCCATGGCAATCAGAGAAACAATTGTGCAAGCATACCAATCTTCATAATTCTCTGCACTAAGAATTTATGAATCCTTTATAAATGGTGTGACGTTACCAAAGTCTAATCAAGACACACCTTAGACTTAAATGTCACAAATGGCCCTATTCAATGCATTCCTAGATACATCAGTCACAATACTCCTTCGAAATATTAAATAAGTTCTCAATCCTTTAACCAGGTTCCCATAGTTTGAAATAAACCACTAAGATTGTATGGCAACCTTTCTAATAAAATGTTAACCTTGTATTTAGGTTATAAATTGTTCAGTAGTACTAGAACCAAAATTCTGAACTCCTGTGATCAAGACATACCCAACTCAGTGGAATTACTACTAAGTGAAATTTATCGATATATATAAAATAATATATTTAATGAACATAAATATAAAGAAGTCTCACAAACGTGATTTTTATTTTTAAGCAAACTAGGCAAAACCTTTTATTAATAAATAAAAACGTCTTTACATGGTTTTAATAATTAAACCACAAGAAGGTGATACCCCCCCCCCCCCACCCCCCACCCCCACAACAATATTTTCTCCTTTATTGTAAGATAAAGGGTCACATTAAGGAGTGTGTTTTTTACCTAGAGGAGGACATAAGTATATCTCCAAGTCCGTGCTTTGGAACTATTTTAAATCTACACAAGCACGTAAAATACCTAGTAAAGACCAACCAATAACTCATGAGTGAGTTCAAGAAGTCATATCCTCCCCAATAAGGTAGAGTTAGGATAGGTTCTATGCATAAGAGAATACCATATTGCCTCCTGACACCAGTGTGCAGGCGGCGTGGAACAACTACCAACCGTCAGCCCAAGGTATGTAACTGATTTGATGTGCTAGTTTTGGTTTGATATATGATTGGACATAAACCCAAAATATCCTATCCTATATAGTGCAACGCAGGAATCCACCCACTCAAAATGCTATAACGTGTGAGTCTGCACACCCCTTAGTATCCACTGCACAGTCTCAATAATTGTCTTCCGATACCGAATACGGAGGCACCGCTTATTCACCAAAACACCAAAAACCTAGAGTCCACCATTTGTAAACACCATACATGAAATCCACCATATAACACGTACTATACAGAGATGAGTAAAACCATATTGGTGCCCACAAAATAAGATATCAAACCATATAAAGATTGAAAGTTGGATCTTTAAAGTGTTTGGGAGCAACTAGGGTTTGGGAGCTTTTGGATAGGTATTGAAAAATAAATTTTTCCAAAAGTCTCTCTAAAAACTGATGCTTGATCCCCTATATAGAAAACATGATTTTTTAGGCGGAATAATTTTTGAGAAAATTCGTTCGAATGAAAACTAGACTTCATTCCAAAGAAACAACAATCTCATTCGAACCAAGTCAAAGCTCGTTTGAACGAAATGCAAAACTCATTCGAACTAACTGCGATCGAGCTTCAAACGAGTTTGGTTCTATAAATAGATAAACCTCATTTGAACGAGCTGTCATTTTCTTTAGAATGAAACCCTAATGTCATTCAAATGACTCTAAACAAAAATATTCTTCTTTTAAAATCATTTTAAAAATAGATCCAAACAATATTGTAAAAACAAACACCCAAAAATAAACTTCCAAGGAATAAAATTCATATGCATTCATACTTGAGAGATCCTAAAAAATATGAAGATGAAATGGGAAATGAAACATAGAATGGTATGTAATCTCTGATTCTTTTCCTCTACATCTTCAATCAAACACGTCGCAGGCTTGGAAGGTCAATAACTAAAAGTATAACGTATAAGTCAAAATGTTTTATCCAGAATTTAGACAATACATACAAATGACTCAATTGAAAATTTTGTCCATACAAATCTCCCCCTTTGTCTATTTTGGGACAAAACCAAAACCAAAACACCTATAGGTCATTAAGATCTTTAAAAGACTCAATACCAACCCCAAAAGGAAAAAGTAAAAATGCTCGAGAAATGCATATGCTAAGTAGCTTTGCATGTTTGTAAAATTTGCCCCATGTTGTAAACCAACACACTTAAATACACCTTCAATTACAACTTGAATAGATAATAATATAAACTGCATAAGAATAAAACTCTCCCTATATCTAACGATCCTAACCTAGGTAAGACTTCTTCCCCTAAGATAAAGATATAATCCTAACAATAAAGTGAAAGATACCATTTCTCTTCCTTTTTGTTCAGGAAAAGATAAAGTAAGAATGCATAAAACTATTTCTTCGCCATAAGCCATATCTCCCCTAAAATGTGACAGAATGTGATACCAAGAGAAATTAAGAAATAATGAATAATATCACACAATGGTGTAAAGTGAAACAAAACACAATATGGCAACAAAAGTACAAATAATCCATGGAATCATCAATTAATACGAATATTGATGCATATCAACTTGAATATACAAGAAAGCATAATATATCAATGCAACAATATATATATATATGTATATAAGAGACACCAATATAATCATATAGCATGCCAATAAGATTCAAAGATAAAGTACATGATAAATATGGATTAAATGCAAAATCAAAGACTTAAAATAGAATAATATAATACCATATATAAATATTCAAAATATACCAATGACACATAGACACATGTATATAGGTATAAATGACTACAATATGACATAAAACATATACGCTTTACAAAATAGCAGTATCGACGTGTCTAAACACGTAGGATGGAATGAGTGAGTATGAACTAGATACAAGCGAATTATATTGAAGGTGAGAGAGATTGTATTTGAGGTTTAATGGAGGCTATAAAGAAAGAGCTTATTGAGTTTGAAGAGACTATGAGTTTACTTGAGCCTACGATAATGAAGCTTGAAGAGAGATTGATAGACTCGAGTCGTGTCAAGTTTGACATGGGTGGTCTCCCACCAAAGTTTTACATTTCCCATTGTCAATGGCCTCTGATCCGTTTAAACTGTCGACCCCGCTCTATGACACAGTTCCACACACGATAAGACATAAATCGTTCGCTGAACCGTTTAAATTATCGGTCCCTGACACATTATGTCGCCATGGATTTTAATATCTATTTTTATCTTAGACATTAATTATCATATTCTCAATTTACTTTATCATATTACTCCACCCTTATTAACGATGTGAGATCCTCAAAATACCCCTTAGTCCCATACCTAAGGGTCCCCAAAGTACACAAGCATCCTATCCTATGTATATGATGAATTTCTAATTTACATCTTGTCCCAGTCTCATGCCTAAGCTAGCGCAATGTGTAATACCCCATATTTTTAATGACTTTTGAAATGGGATTAATTAGAATTAATTGTGATATAATTGGAAATTAATCCGGATTTAAATATTACTCGAGAATAAAGAAATATGTGATTTATTTTGAATATTACTTAGTGATTAAAGTAATATATATGATTATTACTTTATAATTGATTATGACTTTATAAAATTGTCGCGAATTATGTGTGCGACAATTATGGTAATTAAGTCGGGACGCGTATTTGAGTCGTGTTGGGATTATAATTTAATGGAATAAAAGTGAATTATTATTATGTCATCCGAATGGTCATTTTGACTGCGCCAAAGTGTCCGGAAGGGTTCAAATAGTCGAAAAAGTCTGCTTGGGTGTTTGATTTGGGTCTCGGGGAACTTTGGAACCGAAAGGACACCCCGGAGGGGTATTTCGGTCATTTTACAAGGGAGGTGAATAGTAACTATGGAAATATGAGTTTATTTTATAAGTAAAGATATTAAAGAGCTTTGATTTGTTCACCAAAAATAAGAGGAAAAGGTTTAGGGGAGATTGAGAGACTTTCTATGGGAGAATAAGAGACTTTTCTAGGAAACCAAAGGACATCCATCTTGCACCACCAAGAGCCACCACCACCACTGCCGGAAGTTGGCCGAAAAAAGAGAGGTCCACTAGTAGAGTATCATCCCCAATGGATAATAACTACAATCTTAAGGCAGGTGATTAGTAATTGCAATCTAAGCTTATATATTGTCCATGTTAGGATAGTTAGGAAAATTATAAAAAGTTGCATGAACAAAGATAAATTTGTGATAATATTTAAATGGATATTATCTAGGAGTGATCTCTTTTGATTTTAGTATAAAATCCATGAATTTTAATATTATCTTGCGAAGAAATATGGGATTTACACTCTTATTGATGATAAAGTCAAAAATTAGAGTTCTTGAGAATAAAATAAAATTTGAGTAAACTGATTGATGTTAATGATGTTTAAATGATTTTGGATATGTTAGAACTCATCCATATATGATGGTATATGATATGAATATCATGAGATTAGACTGGGAATCATTTGGTGAAGAAAAATTGGAGTTTATATGATGTTCATGGATAAATATAAAAAAAATGAGTTTTTCTGGAAATAGTATGTTTTAAATCCAAACTTCTTGATGACTCTAGGTTGTTTAGATCAGTAGGAATCATTTAGGTATGTGGCTATATCATGTGGTATGGATTATAAGAAGTCTGGGACGTTAAAATAGAGATTTGATTGATTAAAAGATGTGAAACTCGTAGAATAAAGATTTCAGAATCTGGACTGATATCTGGGTGATCGATCGACCCATGACCATTAATCGGTCGACCTCCCCAGAAAAGATGAAGTTGGTTCTTTAATTCTTGAATTAGTCCCAAAACTTTTAGGAATCTGTTGTGATTATTATTTGAACATAATGGGACTTAGGGAAGGATAGTAGGCCATAGGTAAGACCCGAAAATATTATTTTTGGGATTTTTTAATGAGGGAAAATTAACGACTGTTAATTAAACGAATTATTATCGAGACTTATCTTACTTGGGATTTAAATTGGATAATTGATAATTTAAGGTTGGGACCATTAATAAGAAAGTTATTAATTACCGATATAACCTTAAGAATAGGTGGGATTAACCCTAAGAGATAGAATGAAGGGTTAAGAATGAATTAAGGGTTATCGAGAATTAAACCTAATTAAAGATGAGTTTAATTCATAGAATTTCGGAAGTTGTGATGACATGGACAAGTAGGGTGTAGACATTTACCTACTCAATTAGGTTAAGGAATACTTATTTAATCTTCGAGTAATAAGTGAGGCTCGGGAATATAAAATAAATAAGTAAAGTCATAATCTTTAATACGTAGGATTTGATAGATAAAAATACTGCGTATGTGAATTATCATATGGTTGTGCTAATGCCTTATGGATGTTATATTTATATAGGTGTGATGACTGCCTATATTATTATTTGTACGTATGACATACCTACACTGCTTGCTATCAGGTTGGAGGTTTCACATTGTTGACGATCTTATCCTGTGTGCCCATTTGGAAGGATTTTAGATTCGTACCCTGAGCATAGGACTTTGGACACATGTTATCGTGTATACGATAGTTTTAACGGTTGAATGGGAGTGTAGGTATGTGCGTGACCCATTTGTATGGGGAGTATGCTCGCCTCCAATATATTTGTGTTATAATATGATTCGTGAGAGACGTCGAATCAATAGTCCTCTATACAGTGACACTATGTATCAAGACATGATAACAGAGTATGCATGCACCGTAACTGTGACTGGGGAGGTTCCGTATTAGTATATATATAATTAATGTTATATTATATATATAAACTGTGATGTAATCTACTGTGTGGCATTGTAAATATAGAGATTTAATCTTCTGTGTGAAATTGTAGATCAAAAATACAAACTGTGATTTAATCTACTGTGTAATGTTGTAGATAGAAGTAAATAATGAAATCTAAATTAAATTAAGTGAACACTTAATTCCAATCTTGTAACAAGACTAGTTCAAATTAAAGAGAAATGAATATGGATAATTATATTACGTATGGTATGGGACATACGGGGTTACGATATGCATTGGAATTATGTTATTAGTTAGGAGGGAACCTTAACTAGGATGTTAATTAGATACGATAGGTGTGCACTCTAGATGAGAGGTGAGAATTCTCAAGAGAGAGCCCGAGAAACTAAGGTGTACATAATAAATGCTTATTTGTAATTGTTAAGCACTTGCAATTTTTAAAATCTTTTACAATCGAGCTCTGACCCGTTTCCTTACATATTCTCTTCTCTACTATATCTTGTACATCAGGTATCCAGCAGTAGGGATGCCCAGTATAGATTATGGATGTTCTGATGGATTATACCTACTAGTAGAGATGCGGATTTTGTTTAGACGTTTTCTTTCTGTTGATTCACTCATTTGTAGCGTATACTTCATTTAGGGCACGTCGTCCAAGATTTTAGAGGTTGTAATTATTTATGTAAGAATTATGGTTATCAGTTTTATTTAGTATAAAAAATTATACTTTAACTAGGGTGTAATTCCAGTCACATTTATTCTTGTTATAGTTAATTCAGCTGTGATGAGTTTTTGCATATTATTATTCCGTGTCATGGAATGGTTTTAATTAAATTAAAAATGGAAAAAGGTTTTAACACTTAGCTCAATTAACTATTAGGTGATTAATAAAGAAATTGTTTTCAATAGTGATGCTGAGAATGAACCAACTGGATATTCTGATTTAATTAAATAAAATACTGATCACCCGATATTTAATTAGGCGGGTTGTTACAGGTGGTATCAGAGCATCAGGTTCTAGTGTCTTTAGGATCTGTGTGGCTTACTACGTTTCAGCATAGCGTTCTTTGATGTAGAGCCCTATTATTTGGATGTTGAATTCTTCTGCGTATTTCGACTTACGTTCTCCTGCCATGAAGTATGTGAGATGCAATGCTTATACGAGTTCAGCCAGGCCAAACACATTAGGACGACTATCAAGAGCCGTTAGAAGGATGGCAGATGAGGACTCAGTCAAGGATATAGAGTATTTTGAAAAATGGTATTGGAGATACAAACCATCATAGTTAATAGTTGTGCCATTTTTAACTCACCCAGTACTTTATGTGAAAGGTGAGGGAGTCGAAAGGACTTTTATGAAGGAAGAAATTCAAAGACAATTGTGAACGGTGAAGTGTAGTAATACCCAGGATTTGAAAATTTTCTAGTAACATTTTTCTAGGAATAACAAACTTAAGTGATGAGAGTTAGACATCACATATAAAGAACATGTGTGAAGCTAAATTAAGAATTTTAGGTATGGTTCGATAGTGAAATTTTTCATTGGACGTTTTGATCGGGATATGAATGGAATTTCGAAACTTATCTCTTATGAGCAAAAAAAAAGAGAGAAATAACTTGTTTAACGAACTCCTTACCCTAGGAAGAATGGGGTACATAGACGATTAATAAATTCATTATGTGAAAGGACTCGTGAGTGAAATACAATAGTGTGAGTGGAAATCTGACAAAGACGACTAGGATTAACGTCACCAAGAAATTTGATGATGCTTCCAAATGAAGGGGAGCTAGAAGGGTTAGGAAACCTAGCCAAATGGCAAGATTGAATTAAATATTGTTAATGAAACATCATCAGAAGGTGTACCCAGTAAGGGACCCATTTAAAGTGACATGATTAAACCCCTACTTAGTGGCGATGAAATCAACCAAGACTAGTGTAGTCGACAATGTATCCCATTGGACCCGTAAGGAGAAAATAATAATAGGAATAGCAATTGGGAGTTAATATTGATAGACCCAAGAGAAGGAAGTTAGAATGGCCAGTAACGAGGAAATAGTGAGGGAAATGACCCTATGTGTAGAGAGAGAGATTACTAAGTGGTAAATGTGTCCACATTGAGTAGTGAGACCGATAAATTTTAGGAATAGTAAACCATACCAATTAGGCATAAAAACTGGAGGAGTGAGACTTCTAGGGGAGTAATTGGGTCAAGAGAATTAGGCCCAGGAAATTTACGACCCAAGAGTAGTAGGTTTAAATAGGACCAGCGTAGTCCTTAATAATATTAGCATATCGTATTTTAAGGTCGGCGGGGTCCAAGAAGAAAACAAGGGAGGTTGGTAAGACCATAATTGAGGCCTAGATATGTTGGGCCAACGTTTCAATAATGGGTCTATAAACCACATGAGTGAATAATTTTTCCACAACGGGTGGGTACAACTATAGGATGAAAACCTAGATGTATATTGGGTGTAAGTGATCGTGGGTCATTTTGACTGTGAGAAGTGCATGTAAAGACCCTACGTGATCAGGAGAGACTGCTGAAGTTTTATTTCATCCTTGTGAATAAAGCATTAATTCTAGTGACATGGTGTGTCACAACACACATATATAAATTGAAAATCCTAAATTCGCGTGCGAGTCGAGGTTTGTGGAAGCGATAATTTTAACAGTCTGGTTACAAAAGTACTTCTCGTTGATAGCGAGACTTTTTGGTGTCGCCCATGAGTCAACCGAGTGGGTCCTAAGAGTATACTTTGTTATTATAATTTGCTATAGATTTTAGTTAGCATAATAAAACTTATTATGGTAATTTGTAGTGATAAATTACCAAATGTTTAAACGATAGTAGATTGAGTGATAAGACTATCGTGTTGGATACTCCGGGGGGAGTAAAATTAATTTTGTGTGGCGCCAACTGAAATAGGGTTGGGCCTATATTTCATGATATCATAGACCTTAGTGAAAATGCTGTCTAGATATATGTGTAAGTAGAAATTTATTTTATGAATGTGACTCAGGATATATTATGTTTTTGTCGAACAACA
The DNA here is from genome assembly GCA_949130495.1 of Sambucus nigra. Classification (NCBI taxonomy): domain Eukaryota; kingdom Viridiplantae; phylum Streptophyta; class Magnoliopsida; order Dipsacales; family Adoxaceae; genus Sambucus; species Sambucus nigra. The sequence goes on along the minus strand of OX422220.1, from coordinate 212,598,036 downwards.
AGAAATAACTCATTATTAAAAGCGCCGAGAATTTTGGGAAGGTGAGAGTAACACGTTTTATGTTATTTTTAGGGATATATAAGCACGAACTAGTAGACTTTTATGTTAACATACATAAATTATGGGGAGGTATAGATTATGGACTAAAGGTCATTATGGATCTTGATGACCGACTATGCTACCTTATTTGGATTTCGCTTTGCGAGACATCCCACGCATGAAACTAGCGATCGTCGGGAGTGGTAGAGAAGTTTGGTCGATAGTGCATAAGTTAGTACCTTAGTCATTTTCTATATACAAACATAAATTTAAAGTTGATAATTCTATTATGAATTCAGAGTCGCCTAGTCCTTGTAACGTTATGAATATAACTATGATTCCACTGACAGAGTGATTAAGTTATGACTAGTGGAGTCATTGAGTGCACCCCTACCATATCAGTATGACAAGTGAGCAAAACTTGATTTAAGAAGAGTATATGTTATTTTTGCAACAATGCGAGAGATATAGGGTTTATGAGAACCCTAGGTAATTGAATCTAGCATTGTTCCCCATTTTAGAGATATGGGATAATGAAAATAAATATAGAGGCTTAGATATCAGGACTTGAATGTCCGATCATTCATGACGATTAGAGATATAGTCGGCAGAATAACAAATGTATCAGGCTATAAGTAACTATGGTAATAGGATTTAAATGAAGAGATGTTTGGCTATATTCCTCTTGTAGCGGGCCACCTATCTGTTGGAATTAGGGTGGACAATTCAAAACCAATAGAGGTTTCTCTAACCATTAGGTATTTTTAAGTAGTATTGGGAGATTATTCATAAGGATTTTATCGCGAAGATGGTTACGATCCTATATGGGTGATAGTGGATCAGTTGACCGAAGTAGATCACATTATGCCAGTTAGGGTTGATCATACTATGAGACAATATGCTTTGATCTTAAGATAACTTAGATAGTGAGGTTACATAGGGTACCGATTAATATTGTGTCCAATTAGGACGAGACTTTGTCTCCTGATTTTAGAAGAATTGTCACGAGGCATGGTTACCTAGTTGTGATTGGGTATGATCTATCATCAGCAGAATAATGGGCAAACTAAGCGAACAAATCTGATGTTGGAAGATATATAATGTTTGTACCCTTGAATCTTAAGGGAGGACGAGAGACGTACGTTCCACTAGTGAAGATGGTGTACTATAACTCTTAGAAGTTTACTGTTGGGCATGGTTCTAGTTAAAGTATGGTACGTTAAGTCTTATTGTTTCTCCTACTTGTGGGGTAAAAGTGAGGAACTAGGAACTATGGTGAATAGTAGAGATGATTTGAAACTTATAGTATATATTGTGTGTAAGATATATATTGCACAATTAACCTACTTGTGTATGATAATCTCAAAACGAGTTGGTATTTATCTAAAGAACGGTTAATCTATTTAAGTGGATATAGTAGAAGGTTAGATAGTGAATATCTAGAATAAAGTATAAGTAGTGAAACTTAAATTGTAAGGCTTGGACAAGAACCTACGTGACAGGATAAGCCGGGGTTCAAATGATCATAAATGAGGTATTAATTATTGGGGGTATTAGATAGCATACTGTATGGGCTGTACAGAGTAGTCTACATGGGCGCAAGTATATGTAATGCACAATACTTATCCAGAATTTTTCTTGCCTACTATTCTTTTGTTTTCAAAATTTCGGGACGAAATTCCGTTGTAAGGGGGGAAGTATGTAATACCCCGTATTTTTAATGACTTTTGAAATAAAATTAATTAGAATTAATTGTGATATAATTGAAAATTAATCCTGATTTAAATATTACTCGAGAATAAAGTAATATGTGATTTATGTGAATATTACTTAGTGATTAGAGTAATATATATGATTATGACTTTACAATTGATTTATGTGAATATTATTTAGTGATTAGAGTAATATATATGGGAGTGTGTGAAATCCACAACCAAGTTCCCAAAGGACCCCACCTAGGTTGTACTAAGGCTAGTCCATATTGGGGTCGACCTCATCATCCATGCTCTCGATCCTCTTATGAGCCGAGACCCTAAGGCAGCATTTCAATAGCAAAGACATGTCGTATCCTCTATTTTCGTCGATACTTGGTAATAGCGTGTAAGGCACATATCAGCCTGACACGTTCAATCGAGGCCACACTCAACACTTTCCAGCATATAATCTTATAATACATTAGAAGTCTCGTACTCGGCTAGGCCGAGACCCCTCCAGACGACATCTACAGTACGAGTAGTAAAAAGTTACAGGATGTAAAATCCAACGTGGACAAGTCTGTTACAATTAGATTATCCCCACGTGAGGGAATATTACATCATAATTAGCTACATGTGTGATGGACATGTGTCAACTCTTTATTGGGATCCTTCCCATGCCCATGTTGATTAGATGCTTGGAGGTACACTACACCCCCAAGCACTATAAATACATTTCATCGCCTATATTATAAAGTGATCACATATTAAAAACCCTACTGAAACTCTGTCAATCTAACTGTAGAGAGAGAAAGCTTGAGTGCATGTATCTTAAGGCCGATAGAGCCTATATTAGTGGATTTCACACACTCTCACGGTGGATGTAGGCCTTCAATAGGATGAACCATTTAATCCTAGTGTTAAATTCCTCTTTACCTCATCTCTTGCTATCATTGTATTGATGTATTCCTACCATTGTTGTATTAGTGTGAGCTCATTTATCACTTTGACCCGGTGATACCAATTCTGGTATCATCAAAATGGCGTCGTCTGTGGGAAAGGGATAGCCATTCTCTTCCCTTCTTCTATAGCTACTCTACTAGATTTTATGGTAGTGGTCCAATCTCATCTGTTAGTGAGCTTGAGCCACTATTGAAAGATCTCTGGGTGAGTTTTAACTCATTTTCTGCTCTTTCGACTAACTACCAATACCTCAATTAATTTTTTAAATTGCCAGAATTATCTCCAGATTGCAACAGATATGCCAATTATAGGTAGTCCTAATACCAGCCATGCCCCTCCTCAGTCAAAAATGGCTGAGGTAGTGACAGCCCTATGCTCCTTGGTAGACAGTTAATGACGGATGCAAGCAACCCTTGCTACTATTAGCCAAAATATGGTAGTTAGGTCTGTCGGCGCTTGGAGATCAGCTGATAACTTCGTTCGCCAGAGATAGTACTATAGATTAAATGTCCAGGGGCCCCAGGCTCCATAAAAGGATCTCCTACCTTAACACAGGCGTAGGGACATGGACGACCATAGGCATTTACACCTAGGGTGGCTAGGTCAAGAATGCCCTGATGAAGAGGGAGACCACTATGATGATGAGGATGAAAGGGAATGCTGGGAACCTTATGAAATTTCTAGAGGCACTATACAACCAATCAACCTAGTCGGTCTGAGTGTGGTAGGCAGAGCCGAGAGTCCAGGAACAAAGCATCAACATTGGATAGGTTGAGCAGGGGGTTGGACTTTGATAGGCTCATCCCAATAACAGATGATTTAAGGAACCACCTATCCAGGTCCAGATGTATTGTAGGATCCAGAAGAAATGAGAGAGTTGATGACCATTATCCTTTAAGCGGCCAAGTTGAGGAGCAGAGGGAAGTTAATAGCTGACAAAGGATAGCTCCTAGGTATCACTCAGTGCGTCTGAATGTCAAAGAGAGTGCTGGAGATAATATATCCCAAGCTGATATTGTAGCGGCGGTCGAGAGACCCTTAAAAGATTCTATTCAAAGGTTGGAGGATAAAATAGGGGATATTTTAAAGATTTGAGACCTCTTGTAGAAGGAATACTCTGAAGGCTCCCCCTTTGTGGCTAGGATCGTCAGTTATCTAACCCCGACCAAATTCAAGTCTACGGTGGTCATTCCCAAGTATGATTGGAGCATTAATCCAGTCCATCACATGGAGATATACCAGTCAGTTGTCAATATTTACTCAGTCTCAGATGAGATGAGATGCCGTGCTAGAGATTTCTTAAGAACATTGATCGGAGCAACCCATGTCTAGTTTACATCACACCCTAAGAACTCAGTTAATAATTTCAAATAGCTCACAGAGATATTCAGACACAACTTCTGCTTTAGGGTAAGACCCCAAAAGAAGACAAAAAATCTAATGTACGTCAAGTAGTGTATTAATAAGATTTTTGGGAGTATATTGTGAGGTTCAACAAAGAGAATCTAGAGGTCGAAGATTATGAGGAGAGCATCGTATTAACAACTCTGATTAGAGGTATGTAGAAAGGAAACTACTTTGGAAAGTTATTGAAGACCCACCAAAGTTCATGGACAAGCTATTAGCAATGGATGGCAAGGTCATGAATGCCAAATAGGCTACGTCAGTAAATAATGAGGATAATAAATAAACAAGCAGCGGAGGTAAGTTCTAGAAAAAGAACAAGGACGGTAAGAAAAGGTCGATGGATGACAAATTTTTTGACCTCTCTAGACCTCCATTCAGAGTTTTACTGATCCCAAAGGTCTGTATACGATCTCACATAAGGTCAAGATGATATGTGGAGGAATTACAGGAGGAGGTAAATAAGTCGCTAACAGAAAAGCACATGTAGCAGATATAGGTCCCCAAAATATAACTTTTGCTTTAACGAATTTAAGTTAAGGATGAATGCAACTCAACTTTCTCTATTTGAAAACTATTTTTCAATTTTATCAAACCAAGTTGTGACACAAATTAACTTAACCAAATTTTATCTTAATTAATCCTAAACATGCATCTAGTGATTAAAGCAAGTAAAGTTAAGTAAAGATACTCACAATACCGGATGTACGAGAAAAAGCCCAAACGGGAAAAAAACCATGGACGACCCAAGCCAGACAATCACTATGAACAATGGTTTTACAAAACAGGTTGGCCTTACTCAATGAATCAATCCCCATGTGTCTTGATGACCCTTCAGATCTTCTACCATTCTTCAATAGTGCCCAAGTAGAAATTCCGTCTTTCACGATGCTCGTCCATAACACTCGACTCACGAATGTCTCGATGTCCACCGATATAGCTTGATACGTCTACAATGTTGAACATGATGTTCATCGCTTCTCCACCGAAAAACCAGCAACCACAAGTTGTCCAAATATGGTTGAACAAGTTCCACTTGATGCAAATGTAAGATCTCTATCGCATATAAATATGAAAAATCGGATCTTTAAACCCAAAGGATGATTTTACTATGAAAACCTTTGTAAACCGTTGTGCAGAAAATGTAATAGTGTTCTGAAAATATTTGGGTCTGCACACCTCGAGAAAAGGACTGGGACCTGACTTAAATAAAAAATTCAAGTTGGTGCAATATCGTTCGAGCGAGATGACATGTCGTTCGAATGATATTGCATCTCGTTCGAATGACATCGTTTGTCATTTGAACGACATGTTGATTAGAGTCCAAACTGATTAATCTTTTAAACAAAGAGTCTTAATGCAAATCAACTCTAATCCAACACTGGTCTGTCCTTTATCTGATGTGAAAATAAATGAAACATTAAAAATATTTTAAAAAATTCATCCTTAAACAATTTGCGATTTCCATAATCATTTAGCATTCATACCTTAGAGAAATTCGGAATGCATTATTCAATTTGAATGAAGACTTCGAACTTGCATCAATAACACAGCATGATAAACGCTGAAGCATGTCCGCTACATCTTCAAATCAATATGTCACAGACTCATGGGATCGGACAATAAAAAATTATCTATGACTCAAACATGTTTTGTTCCGACAATAAGTCAAAACTACATTAAGACTCAATTGGAAATTTGGTCCTTACAAATCTCCCCCTTTGACTATTCTGGGACAAAACCAAAAGTGAAATGCATAAGATGGGCCGTCAAGACGTATGACACCTAAAACCCATCCCATAAAAGCAAAAAATGAAAAATACATCATTAGTACATGATAAGATTCTTCAACAATGGACCGGCAAGCATGAAACTGTCTCAAATGTCGAAATGTGATGTAGACTTGAAATATTGATCTTCTTTAATCATACCTACACACATGAAACAGAAAAATACCCAGTGAAGTATGGAGGAACAAATGATATAAATTAATATGAATACCAATATGTAAACATGACATAAAACTCCCCCTACATAACAGACATCTCTCCCCCTTTTTGTCTAGAATGGACAATCCGGTGAAAAGATAAACAAAACTAGCATGTGATATACCAATATGATTTCTTGAATGCATATTATGTTAGATAAATATGAAACTACCAGCTAAATATGATCAAGTAATGTCAAATCAGTAGCTAATAAATAATGAATGGCACAAAAAATATACCAATCTAATCATGTGTGATAAGCAAACCAATGCAGAAACAAAATAATAATCTATCAAGATAAACTGTATAAACATAATCCTAGTAGCAAAATATGAATCAATATGTAGCAGGGTGCTGAAACAAAAATCAACCAGAAAAAGTCAAACTGGTCAAACAGTCTGTCATTCGAATGAGCTAGGGATGTCGTTTGAACGAAAAACGGCATCACTCGAACGAAACAGTATGTCGTTAGAACGACATTTCCAAACTTTCACAGTCTCCCCAGAAAAATAAACAGTGTTGCCCAGTAAAAAAATATGTGAAAATTCTAACTGGAAGGAGCTCAAAACTGCGAAACAGTAGCAAAACTAAGAAAAAAAAACAAATATGAGTAACGTGCTAACATAGTACCAATGTGCTCAAACATGAACATGGAATAAATGTGTGTGAACTACAACAAATGAATCACAATTTCAACACATCGAAATGATCAAGAATCTCTAAGTGATAGCAATCTATCATCAAAATTTATCATAGACATATGTAACAATTAAAGTGTGAGCTTAATGAACTAAACAAACATCATGCACATGAATCCGAAATTTTGACGATTCTACAAACAATAGCGCCTTGGCACGAATTTTCAACGTTAGGATTCTTTGTGCAAACCCATTTAAATTTTTATTTCATCCAAGCTCCCTTAATAATATACCATATATTATTTTTAATGAACTAAACTAATTTGGCCCATTCTTGGCATATGATTCTTTTTATTGCCTTTCGATTTTTTGCGGCTCTTTTAAATGGTGGCTTTCATGACGAGTTAATATTACACTCTCGCATCCCTTTCCCGTACACTCATCATATTTTCAATATAGGTTAAAATGTTCACAGGTAAACGGTTATTACATGCACACTTCCTCCATATATCTACTTACGCATAGATGACAAAATTAAGATAAGAATGTCTTACCAAACGCTAATATGCAAGAGTAGTCAAACATCCATATCAACTCGTGCATGTGTGCAAAGATAGCATAAATTCAAAGTCGAATCAAAACGCATCTCAATTTAGAAATATCCCCATAATACAATGGTTAAGATCAATCTAAGCATTGATAATAATGACCAAATGTCCTAGCCACATAGATAATGGAAGGAAGGGGGTTTAAGCACACCAATATGCCACATCAAACATGTTACCTCATGACCCAAAAACAAAAACTAAAAATCTTTTTGGCTTTTTCAAAAATATTTTTACTCAAATAAAACAAAATCTTTTTGTGTTTTTCTCAAAAAAAATTTCGAAACCAAAAATCATTTTGTATTTTTTAAAAAAATAAAATGCAATAAATGAAAAATATAATACAAAATAATAAACATGTTAACACACTAAACCTTTTAGATTTAGCATTAGAAGAATCAAGTTCAACCAAATGAGAACCATGAAGTTTTAGTCGTAAATCTACCAAATCCGACTTCCAAACCCAAGTAGATGTGTAACTATGCATGGGGGTGGGGGGAATCGAGACAACTTTTTTCCTAAACGTCCTAAACTTTCGAGGAGCTTTCGTAAGGTCATAGCAAAACTTTCTAAGGTGACCTTTCCTAGCACAAAATGTGTAAGTGTAGCGATGGTATGAAAAGTGACCTACATGTGGACTTTTTCTAACGTTCCTATATGGCTCTCTCACATGTGCGGGGGGGGGGGGGGGGGAGGAACAACACGATCATCAAAACCAATACCACCCCTATCTCTCTTAATTTTTACGGTGCCTAGAATCCTAACCAATTTATCACTTCTAGCCTCAAAGTTAAACTTAACTCTAGACGAGTCTCTCAAACTCTCCTCTAACTCCTTAATCCTAGACTCAAGTAGACGCCTAGACTCCTCAAACTCTAGCACCTCCTTTTTCGAAGACTCCATTAAACCTCTAAGGGTGTCTCTCTATTTCTAGACGTACTCTAGCCTCTCCCTAAGCTTCTTCTCCCGTGCCCTAAGATCCTCAATCAACGCATCATTATTTTCTACGGCACGCTCTTTCAACTTAGCTTGCAATTTTGAGTTAGCCTTTTTCACCTTTACCGTTTCCTCAAACAACTATCAAAATACAACTTGTAACTAACCTACTTTGATCTCCTCATCCTCGCTCTCATAACCCTCACCCTCTCGGGAAGCATTCTTAACAGCCTTGGAAGTGTGATGCACATGAGTGTCCTCGTGAGAAGATATATCATCGTCGCTCACATGACATGCCATAAACGCAACAAAGTTACGCTCAATGGAGGGAATCCTCTCCCTCTTCAGATTCACTATCACTTAAGGTGGCATTATATGCAATTGGTTGCTTGCCCTCTTTCTTAAGTCTAGTGGGGCACTCCTTAACTTTGTGACCATACCCCCCACACCCGAAATACCTATCAGATTCATCTCTCTTAGGCTTCTCACTATTATCCTTAGGGGTGGAGTCTCCACTGTTCTTCAATTTTTCAAACTTTTTGGCATCTTTTGATTGCTTATAAATTTGAAGAAAATTTTTTAACTTCCTTACCCACAGGACGACATCCTCAAAGTCAAAATCCCAGTCGTCATTTGAAACTTTAGTCTCCTCCTTCAGGGCTTTCAAAGCAATGCCCTTTTCTTTATTTGGCACATGCTTGGAGGTAAACATACCAAGTTCATAGGTTTGTAAGTCACCTACGATCTCTTCTAGTTTTGACGAGTCAGGCATACCGATGGAATTCATAACTGTCACTTTTGCATCAAACCTACTTGGCAACGATCTTAAAATTTTATTAATCACTCAGTTATCGGGATTATTCTCACGGAGGATAAACGCCGAATTAACAATAGTGGACAACCTAGTGTAAAACTCATCAAACGTCTCACTCTCTAACATCTTAATTGTCTCAAACTGTGTAGTGATATTTTGCATCTTAGACGCCCTAACTGTGATCATGCCCTCGTGAGTGAGTGTTAGTGTATTCCAAGCTTCTTTCAAAGTTTCACAAGTCATGATACGATTATACTCTTCAAGTGTGACATGTGAAGAAATAACGTGCAGACCTTTAGAGTTATAATATGCAAGCCTATGTTCAGTCTCAGTCTATGACTCAATAGGTTTCAAACTAGAGACCTCACCCTCTCGTGTGACAGGTGGTGTCCAACCTTTTTCAACAACTAACCAGACACGCTCATAAATGGATTCTAAAGCATTTTTCATTCGCATTTTCCAATAAGCATAATTAGTTCCATAAAAAACAGGAGCGGGAAAACTATCATAATTTCCAAAATTCATCCTTATAAGCAAAAATGGATTAAACACAATAAAAATGTATTTTTAGCTCTAATACTAATTTAAAAGTCCCCAAAATATAACTTTTTCTTTAGCGGAAATAAGTTAAGGATGAATGCAACTCAACTTTCTCTATTTGAAAACTCTTTTTCAATTTTATCAAACGAAGTTGTGACACAAATTAACTTAACCAAATTTTATCTTGATTAATCCTAAACATGCATCTAGTGATTAGAGCAAGTAAAATTAAGTAAAGATACTCACAATGTCGGATGTACGAGAAAAAACCCAAACGGGAAAAAAACTGGGACGACCCAAGCCAGAAAATCACTATAAACAATGGTTTTACAAAGACAAATTAGGCTTACTCAACGACTCGATCCCCACGGGTCTTAACACTCCTTCAAATCTTCTACCGTTATTCAATAGTTCCCACGCAGAAATTCCATCTTCCACGATGCTCGTCCACAACACTCGACTCCACGAATATCTCAATGTCCACCGATACATCTTGATACATCTACGATGTTGAACACGATGTCCATCGCTTCTCCACCGCAAAACCAGCAACCACAAGTTGTCCAAAGATGGTTGAACAAATTCAACTTGATGCAAACGTAAGATCTCTATCGCATTTGAAAATGAAAAATCGGATCTTTAAACCAAAGGATGATTTTACTATGAAAACATTTGTAAACTGTTGTGCATAAAATGTAACAGTATTCTGAAAGTATTTGGCTCTATTCACCTCAAGAAAAGTACTGGGACCTTACTTAAATAAAAAATTCAAGTCGGTACAATCTCGTTCGAGCGAGATGACATGGCGTTCGAACGACAGTGCATCTCATTTGAACGACATCGTTTGTCATTTGAACGACATGTTTATTAGAGTCCAAAATGATTCAACTTTTAAACAAAGAGTTTTAATGCAAACCAACATTGATCCGTCCTTTATTTTATGTGTAAACAAATGAAACATTAAAAAAAAATTAAAAATTCATCCTTAAATAATTTCCAATTTCCATAATCATTTTGCATTCATACCTTAGAGAAATTTGGAATGCATTATTCAATTTGATTGAAGACTTCAAACTTGCATCAATAACACAACATGATAAATGCTGAAGCTTGGCCGCTACGTCTTCAAATCAATATGTCACTGACTCGCGCGATCAGAAAATAAAAAACTATCTATGACTCAAACATGTTTTGTTCCGAGAATAAGTCAAAACTATATTAAGACTCAATTGGAAATTTGGTCCTTACAGTAGAGGCTAAAGCACTCCCTCCAAAGCCAAAGACTCTGAACGCAGCTGTAATAGAGCCTGTGAAATGTAAGAGAGATAAAGTTGATATGAATACCTTAGTTATTGGGTTTTTAAGATTAGATTTTAAAGGGATTTTGGATCCACACGATGACCCTCTTATCATCACCACACTAGTACACGGTTATAAAATGCCAAGGATTTTGGTAGACGGTGGTTGTTAGACCAACATTATGTTTTGGGACTGTTACAAATGTTCGGGTCTGGGCAAAAAGAGATTGATTCCCTATCACCAACTGCTCATCGGCTTTAGTGGTGAGAAGGTGCATCCCCTAGGTAAATATGAAATGGAAGTGAGAATAGGAAATATTTGATCGAAATGTCTTACAAATAAGATCAACTTCTTCATCATGGATTAAAAACATCTACTCAACCTACAATATAATTTTCAGAAGGGTAGCCCTAAATGAGTTTAAGGTCGTGCCCTCGACAGTCCACCAGATGATTAGATTCTCGAGTCCGTATGGGGTAGAGGGAGTTCAGGGGGACCAAGTTGAGGCACGTGAATGCTACTTCAACTCGGATTATGAGAGGGAAGAACTTAAAAGGGTCGCTACGACCAACAACATTGATACCTTGGACCCTAGAGATGAAAAGAAGTTGAAGAAGGGAGAGGTCACTGAGGAGGTAGAATCCATCATCCTTAATTAGGACGAGCCGAAAAAAAAATCTAAATCGACAAATCCCTAAATAAAGAGGTCAAAGAGGAGTTGATCAAGCTGTTACAGAAGATATAACGTATCTTAGCTTGGAGCCATCAGGATATGCCAGGCACTGATCCGAAGGTCCTTTGCCACAGACTCAACGTGGGCGAGGATGAAAAGTCGATCAGGAAGAGAATGAGAGTTTACTCTCAAGAGAAGTATGATATCATTCGGGAAAAGGTGAAGAATTTAGAGAAGGCTGACTTTATGAGGGAGGTCATTTACCTTATATGACTTGTGAATGCTCTCATTGTCTCCAAAGCTAACGGCAAGTGGAGCATGTGTATTAATTTTATGAATCTGAACAAAGCCTGCCCCAAAGATAACCATATTGCCAAGGATAGATCAGTTGGTTGATTCTAATTATGGCCATGAGTTAATGAACTTTATGGATGCCTACTCAGGCCCTAATCAAATATTTATGGATCCGGCCAATAAAGTGAAGACATCTTTTATAACTGACAAGTGGACCTATTGCTACAAGGTCATGCCCTTAGGATTGAAAAATGATAGGGAAACATACCAAAGGTTGGGGAACAAGATGTTCGAAGATCAGATTGGAAACATGATGGGAGTTTATGTCGATGAGATATTGACGAAGAGTCTCAGGGACGACACTTATGTGTCCGACATTGAGCGCACTTTTGACACGATGGATGAGTATAGAATGAAACTCACCCCCGTAAAGTGTGTCTTTGGCAGGGAGTAGGCAAATTCTTAGGCTTCATTGTGAATCAGAGGGGGATTGAAGCCAACCCTAAAAATATCAATGCTTTGTTGGAGATGAAGACTCCCATAATAATAAAGGATGTGTAAAGACTAATTGGACGAGTGGCCGCATTAAACATGTTTATGTCTAGGGCTACCAATAAAGTCCTTCCCTTCTTTAAAGTGTTAAAAAAAGGTTTTGAATGGAACGATGAGTGTGATAAGGCCTTTCAAGAGTTGAAGTCGTATATCAGCTCTCCATTTTTGTTATATCCTTATCTAGCAATTTCAGAGTCGGTCATTAGTGCCCCTATTTTCAAAAAAGAGGATGGAGTCTAGAAACTAGTGTACTTTAATAGAAAGGTCCTCCGGGGGTTGAGCAAAGATACCCCAAAATGGAAAAGCTGGCCTATGCTCTGATTCATGCCTCACGGAAGATGAAGTCGTATTTTTAGACACATACCATGGTGGTCCTCACAGACTCTCCTCTCCGATAAGTCATTCAAAATATTGAGAAGTCAGAAAGGTTGATGGCCTAAGAAATTGAATTGGGGATTTTGACATCATCTACCAGCTGAGAACGGCTATTAAGGGGAAGTCCCTAGATGACTTAGTAGCCTAATTCAAATGGGACAAGGCCAATACCGAGGAGACTGAAGCTACAACTTGTGAGAAAGAAAATAGGGTGTTCCTCCCTCCGATCGAGGTCTAGATGAGTTCAGTAAGAAGTAAGGTGTTTGAGAATGAAGAAGAGCGATACCTCTTTAAGAATGGAACCCTCGAAGAGGGAAATTTTTCTCAAAATGGTACTGTATGGAGCATGTTCATTGATGGATCTTCGTGTGAGAATGGAAGTGAGGTAGGTTTAATTGTGTCGACTCCAGATGGGACCGATATTGAATATGCACTGAGATTTAGCTTTAAATCTTTCAATAATGAATGAGAGTACGAAGCCTGATAAGTCACGAATATTGCATTTTTTGCCCGTTAACTTATGTATTTTTAGGCCCCTCGGGTGCTTTAATGCATGTATTTATGCTCATTAATCAGGCAACCTCTATTTGATATGATAACATGTTATTTGAGGTATTATTGAGGTTTTATAGGTGTTACAGTGCTTAGTGTGAAGTTTTGTCACGTTCCAGTAAAGTTCCGTAGACTTGCACATTCAGGGGCATTGTCATAATTTCACACTTCAAGATTTTTTACCAAAGTCTTCACAGAAGTTATTTATCTCGGGTCAAGCATCGTGTGGCCTTGAACGGTGCTCTAATTGGAATTCGAACAAAGAAAACACGGGTCTTTAGTCAGAGGAAGAATTAAAAGAAATAAATAATAATTTTATTAATTCCCTCATGTCCCTTATCTCTTTTACTAACAATCTCATAAATACCCTCCATGTCCCTAACTCGTTTTTACAGCAAACTTCATAAAGATATGGCAATTTTGGCTTTTTGCTTGGGTTTTAGTTTTGTCCAAAATTGGAGCCTTTCGTCCAAAATTGGAGCTCGAATTTTGTTACGCGCATATCGAAATGGATCTCGAGTTTTTTAATTTTGCAAATGGGTCACAGTTTGTGTGATTTGGGTTTGGTGGGTTTTTTCCATGGACATGGAGATTTGTTAGAGGTGTTGATCTGCTACAAAATGAGGAGAAACCAACCTACAGGTTCAAATCGATTTGCCAAGAGACAGTGCACTCTCCTTCGTTGAGTGAATCGATTCGCCCCATGGGGAATCGATTCGGTCCTCTGTTTTGGCCAACTCTATTTTGCTGCTATCTTTTTTTTCTATTTTTATTTTCTTTTGTTGGTTTAATTAGAGACTTATCCTTTTTTTATTTCTTTTCCTTTTTCTTTTATTCCTTTATGTAACTTAGTATAAGTATAACCACTTATTTATTTTTGTAGGGATCTCATTTTTAGTGAGTTTTAGGGTATTGTTCTTTGGGAGCTTTGCCCATTTCCTCCATTTTTCTTTGGTGTACCTATTTTAATGTAAGGTTTTTACTATTTATTCATCTTCTAGCTCTGTGCTTTATTTACTTGCTTTCTAATTTAGTCTTTTCCATGTTTTCCATTTTCTTCCATGCCTAGATAATTTTAGAGTTAATTTATTTAGTGTTGCTTAATTAATTAAGTACTTTAATTTATGCATTTAATTATTCTTAGCATCTAATTTAAATTAGTTTGTGTCGGATTGAATTCACTTTGGGTTGACGGGTTGCTTTGCTTTGGTGATGGTTTCTCACGGGTTTATTTTGAGTGGGTTGTCCTAGTTATTATGCCTAGAAAATTTAATGGGGTATATCATGTATGCTCCATATTTATGACCTTGCGTGCGTAATTTTCGAGATGTTTGTTGACGCCAAAATCATATTAGTCTTTTATGTGAATTTAGGGGTGTGGTGACTCTTGATTTAATTAATTGACGAAACGAGACTCAATATGAATAATCCGTGAACCCATGTATCCATTTTATATTAATTAACCTGGGGTGAGGGATATTTGACCCAACCTATAGTTTTTATTCCTTTGTTAACGTTGTTTAAACACACTCATGCCTAGTTTATCTTTTCTTTCTTTTTAGTTAGAAAATTACCTTTTACATCTTTATTGAGAAGTATTAAATCAGTTAAATTCTAGCACATTTCTCTGTGGATTCGATACACGGACTTGGCCGATATACTCCCTTAAAAGAGTGTAGTCATTAGTTTAGGTTTTTGTATTGAGTAGGTGAGACGAATACCAGTATCAGTGACGCAATACTGTGGCAAAATCCTCTCTATCAAAGCCCTTCTGGCAGGTCTCTCCCTTTCCCGAGCACTGAATGTCTGCTAGCTCCTTGGCCATAGTGATTCCAGTTTGGTCGTGAACCAAAATTTAGGAGCATATGAGGCCAAGGACGACATAATGGCCAAATACTTGGGAAGGGTGAAGACAGTATTGAAGCATTTTATCGAAGTGAAACTGAAGAGGATACCCCAAAAAGACAATGACCGAGTCGATGCTCTGGTAAGGTTAGCTTCAGCCACCAAAATTAATATTAGAAGAACGGTCCTGATGGAGATCCTCCATTGATTAACGATTGAAGGAGAAGAAAATATTGTGGAATTTTTCTTCAACTTGAATATAGGATATTTTTAGATGGATCCTATTATCCAGTACATTAGAGATGGGGAGCTTCCAGAGTCCAAAGCCGAGAGAAAGAAGCTAAGGTATAAAGTAATTAAGTTATCCCTCATAGGAGACATAATATACAAAAAAGGGTTCCTACTTCCTCTGCTCAGATGTGTCAATCCAACTGAGGTAGAGTATATTTTAAAGGGCGTGCATGAGGGGTCCTGCTCTAGTCGTATTGGAGGTAGTTAGCTAAGAGGATCATCACGCAAGGTTACCGGTGGACGACGTTGGCAAAAGGATGCAGTTGCATATGTCAAGAAGTGTGATAAGTGCCAGAGGTTTGCCACCGTACCCCATCAACTTCATCAGCCTCTTACTTCTATTACTTCTCCTTGTCCATTTGCAATATGGGGGATTGATTTGGTAGGACCACTACAAAGAGCTGTGAATTTTTATCACTATTTAATTATGGCAATTAATAATTTTTTAAAATGGTTAGAGGCCGAGTCGATGATTACAATCACATAGAGGAAAACCTTTGAGTTTATTTGGAAGAACATCATCTGTAGGTACGGCTTACCTAACACCCTAATTTATGATAACGGGTCGCAGTTCAAAAACATCTCCCTAGAGAAATATTTTGAATGAGTCGGCATCAAGAAGTTCTTCTCCACCCTTGGTCGACCCCAGGTTAATGGGAAAACAGAGGTCACCAACAGGATAATCCATGACAGAATCAAGAAAAAGCTGGGGGACGCTAAGAGGAGATGGACTAAGAAAGTGCATGTTGTTCTATGTGCATAAAGGCCAACAGAGAGGACTCCGATGAGGGAAACTCCATTCATGATAGCCTATGGCTCAGAGGCTATAGTGACGACAAAGATAGGTCTCCCAACCCATATAATCCAAGTGTACGACCCAAAGCAAAATATGGAAGAGAAGAGACTGGATTTGGATCTTGTAGAGTAACAAAGAGAATATATTGAGTTTAGGCAAGCTGCCTATAAGCAAAGAATAATAAGATTTTATAATAAGAGGGTGAAGGACCGGCCACTGGAAGTAAGAGACCTCATTTCGAAAAAGACATGGTGAAAGCCCAATGAAATTCATCCTAACAGGCATGGTCCCTATAGGGTGATTGAAGAGGTAGTTCCATGCATATATCGGTTGGAAAACTTAGAAGGATAGACATTTTCTAATCCATGGAACGTTGAACATCTCAAGAAATATTACCAGTACGACTCCAGTTTTGATTGTCTCTTATCAATTCCATTTTAGTATATGTGTATGAGAATCAAATATGAGTGAAATTCAATAAAAAAAATTGAGTATTCCCTCATACTCTGTCTATTGTTTGAATATTTATTGCTTGTATGTACCAACTCATCTTAAGCTATAAAACATCATTCATGGTGAAGTAGACTCACGATGAGACGACAACTAAGACAAGGTCGACCTCGTCCATGGATTGTCAATAACATCGAGGGGTAAAAATCACTTAGTTGCGGTTCATTATCAATACATCACTAATTTGGTGGAAAAACTCTCTCGGTCGAGACGACAGTGCATGGACGAGATGACTCTCATCCATACACTCTCAAAACGACGAGAGGGGAATTATGATCTAACACCATAATTTGGTGGATTCAAATTTAATATCACTTAGTTGTGGTTCATTATTAAACATCATTAATTTGGTGTAAAACTCTCTTGGCCAAAACGAAAGTACATGGACGAGATGACTTTCATCCATACACTCTCAAAACGTTGAGAGGGGACTTATGATCTGACACCATAATTTGGTGGATTCAAATTTAAAATCACTTAGTTGTGGTTCATTATTAAACATCATTAATTTGGTGGAAAAACTCTCTTGGTCGAGATAACCATTCATGGATGAGATGACTCTCATCCCTGCACTCTCAAAATGATGAGAGGGGAATTATTATCTAACACCATAATTTGGTGGATTCAAATTTAAAATCATTTAGTTATGGTTCATTATTAAACATCATTAATTTAGTGTAAAAACTCTCTCGGTCAAAACGACAATGCATGGACGAGGTGACTTTCATTTATACACTCTCGAAATGATGAGAGGGGACTTATGAATTATGATGGATTCAAATTATGATACTAATGAAAAATTGGGGCAGACACATTTACATAACACAAGAAGAAGACAAGAGCACATAAAGAGATTCATTTCATAATAATGAGGTTACAAATCAGTCCAATATAAGTGCTACACAAAAACAACTGATTATAAGGACACAAACAGTCATCCCAACAAAAACAAAAAGCAACAAACAAGCCTAGTTGTAAACTATCCTCAGCATCTACCTGAGCCGACCCACCAGCAGGAATAGACTTGGCCCTAGTAGGGGTAGTCTCAGCCCCATCATTATTAGCATCGGTCTCTCCCTCAGCATCATTTGTCTCAGTAACCTTGATGGGGTTGACCTCCAAAGGGTCAGCTGGATTATCAACATCAACTGTATCAGTATCAAGAAAGGGTTCGCTGAAGTCAAGACCCACAAAGTCCTCAAGAGTCAGGTTTCCAAACTCAACGTGCTTAAGTGCAACCCATCATCTAACAGTCTTTATACTCCTCTCAAGATACTCAGAGGCATAGCCCCGAACTCATCAGACTCTTTGAATTGGGCTATGGCTTGTGCCTTAGCCTCATCCAAGGCAGCCTTGACAATAGCATCGATCTTAACCTATTTGTTCTCGGACATCCTCTTCAAGGTATTGGCATGCTCAGTCTTCAGATTCGTAACCTCATCGACTGATTTTTGTAGGGCCAACTTGGAATTTTAAAGTTCGTCCTTCAGGTTATTCTCGATCATCACTAGATCTCTTACTTTCTAAATCAAGGGAAGTTTCTTATGGATCTAGTCCCCCGTCCAATTGAGGGAAACCACTTTCTATAATAAAAAATATGGACAGATAAATCAGTATGAGATAAGACTAAAGAGACTACACTTGGCAGTTCTATGAAAATACCTGAACAACCCTATGGATAGAAAACTTAGTGAGTAGAGAGACGTTCAGGGACTAGAGGAAGCACTTATCACCGTCGGAGATGAGGTAGCTGACACCATCCATAGCCAAGGACACTCTCGTTATCTAATTTCAATTGGGAGAGACGAACTTCCAAAGCCTCATCTGTAGAAATGGGGATTACTCTCTCAAGACGAACCTACTTAGCTGGATGGTGAGCGGTAGTGTCTTCGGCTCGTCCTTTCCTCTTCTTCCCAGCATCGTCGGCTTGATTGAGGCTACCCACAATGGTTTTGTTAGTTTTACAATAAGGGTGTCGAACTTCTTATCGTGTTTATCGAAAAGCTTTCTCAGGTTTGGGGCCACCATCTTCCAAATATGATATGGTATATTCTCTGGACGATCTATAAAAATGGATGAGGTCAACAATGAAAAATTAAAAAAATATAACATAACAGTTGATAAGAAAAATCACTAACGCAATTCGGCTAGGGGTCAACCCCCAGACATGTCTGCGCTAAGTAGTATGGGGTCATCAGATGATCAAATTTAACAAGATAACCACCATCACATTATTCACGAAGTTTCTTAACTTTTTCAGTAGCCTCGGGGTTCAAGCCCGGATTAAGTTTGGCCGACACAGAGACCTTACCCATCGCGGAGGAGTCCTGGGCTCATAGGTGCCACAAGCATCATAGGACCAAATTCCCAAACCCTAGAGATGAAAAAATAGTGAGGATTCCAA
Organism: Sambucus nigra; assembly: GCA_949130495.1. Classification (NCBI taxonomy): domain Eukaryota; kingdom Viridiplantae; phylum Streptophyta; class Magnoliopsida; order Dipsacales; family Adoxaceae; genus Sambucus; species Sambucus nigra. Next base: position 212,578,824 of record OX422220.1, on the reverse strand, counting down.
TTATGGTTAGAAGTTTGGGTCACCAATACGACCTTCTTTGTAGGTTTCCTGGCTACGAGATGATAATAGACATGTTGAGTCTTGGAGGATGACATAGCGTAGCAAGCCATACAAATGTTAAGTGGAAGGTCAGTTTGGTGAACAATTTTACAGATAGAAATAAAGTCGAGAATAACTCTCCAGGCATTTAGAGAAAGCTGAGATGGGGAAAGTCTTGAGTGGGCTAGGATGATGGTCGGGTGAATAGGTAGTCAAAATCCGACCTCAAACATCTGCCCATAGACACCGACCTCACCCTCTCGGTCATGAAAGACTCTTTAGTCCTCAGAGGGTTTTCTCATAGAAATGGAGGGTCCTATGCCATAAAGGTGTCTCCAAACTACAAGATGGGCCTCAGAGATAGTGCTCTCATATGACTCAGTGACAGAGGTGTCAAGTTCACTCTCTTCACCACTGTCTTTTGGCTGTGCGGCCTGGGAAATGTTTGGATCGCCACTTATGAATTTTTGGACAAACTCAACTCTCATCGTGGCCGAGAGGGGAATCTCTTCTAATGGAGGTGGAATGGAAATACTAGGCTCAAGTATTTTGATGGAAGATTCAGATGGATCTGACGTCTCGACCCTCTGAGGGGATCAGACATGAAAATAAGCTTCATCTACCTCAGACCCTGCCGCATGGGGTGTAGGGTAAGCCATGGATTCCTTATAATAGTTAGCAGTCTCGACCGACTGGGAGATAGACATATTATCGTCTAGAAAAGATGACGACTCAAACATAAGGTCACTCATCTCAACAACTGGGGGACGAATGACGGCTAGTGGGGGAGGATAAATGGGACGAATGGGAAATGCCTCGGCGTTACACCACTCGACTTCCTCAACCTCTACCCTCCTAATTTCTTGAAAATACCTCTCTCTGAGGCTTTGAAACTCCTCAAATAGTTTATACAATTGTCTTAACATTAACAAGACAAGACTAAACTTGGGTGAAAAATAGAAAGGGGCCAAATAAGATGCAAGTTGACTTTTGTTGACTAAAGGATCTAAAGTTAGAAGGTTAATCATTTTTCTCAAGAATAAGCAAAAACAGAAAGCAGTGATTTCGGAGAAAATGACTGGAGCTGTACCAGAAAATCCCTAAGGGGAATAACTACCGGGATAGTGGGGTGAGAAACCCTAAGACTACCACAATCCAACCATAAAACACGCCCAACAGGAGCTAAAGCCACTAATGGGGGTCGTTGGAGGTCTAAAAACTCATCAAAAAAATAAACAAACACAGAATCAACCCCAAATCAATGGAACGAAGCACAAATGAGAAGAAATGAGGTTACATGGAAGTGAACTTGTAAAAAAACCTAAGAATGGTTGAAGAATGCCTTTGAATGGAAGAGAGAGATTGTTACTGAAAAGATTCGGATTTTAGAAGAGAAAGAGAGAGATTGCGCACATAATGAAGAAGAAGGCTAAAATGGGGGTTTGAATCATTTTTAAACCCCCTAATGATTAAGCACGAATTCCAGAGCTCCATCATTGAGGGCATGAAGCCCTAAGCGTCAACTGTCAAATTAAACTTGGGGTAGATGCTACCCAATCAGAATAAAGACACGTGTCACTCTCTTATCCTACGAGCAGTAAGCATCCAACATATCAGAGATGTATAATCAAAGACAACTCCAACTCGTATCCCTCAGCCACCTCTTAACATAGATGGATAAGGTCTAGGGACGATTGATATGACCAAGTGTGACCTCGTCCTGAGAAGAGGGTCATTAGTGTCCACAACTGAGTTCCCAAAGGACCCCACCTAAGTTGTACCCAAGGCTTGTCCAGATTGGGGTTGGCCTCATCATCCATTCTCTCGGCCCACTTTTGAGCCGAGACCCTAGGGTAGCCTTTCATCAGCAAAGACATGTCTCATCCTCTATTCTCGTCGATACCTGGTAATAGCGTGTAAGTCACATCTCTGCCTGACGCGTTCAATCGAGACCACACTTGACACTTGCCAGCATGTAATTCTATAATACAACAAAAGTCTCGTACTCAGCCACGCCGAGACCCCTCCAGATGACATCTACAGTACGAGTAGTACAAAGTTCCAGGATACCAAATCCAACGTGGACAAGTCTATTACAATAAGAGTATCCCCTCACATGAGGGAATATTACATCATAATTAGCTACATGTCTTATGGACAGGTCTCAACTCTTTATTGGGATCCTTCCCATGCCCATGTTGATTAGATGCTTGGAGGTACACTACACCCCCAAGCACTATAAATACATTTCATCTTCTACATTGTAAAGTGATCACATATTAAAAACCCTACTGAAACTCTGCTAATCTAACTGTGGAGAGAGAAAGCTTGAGTGCATGTATCTTAAGGCCAATAGAGCCTATATTAGTGTATTTCACACACTCCCACGGTGGATGTAGGCCTTCAATAGGCTGAACCACTTAATCCTGGTGTTCAATTCCTCTTTACCTCATCTCTTTTTATTATTATATTATTGTATTTATGGCATTGATATACTGGTGTGAGCTCATTTATCACTTTTGACCTAGTGATACCAATTTTGGTATCATAAGTGACGATAGTTTGATGGTTTCAGAGATAGTATTATCTTATTTAGTATTTATTTATACCTTGGTATTGTATTTTTTTAGTTTTTTTGTTTTCGTTATTCTGAGTGATATGCCCAAATATAACTTCATCCCCACAAGAGGATTTCTCATCTAGGGTTGAGCCACACATATAAGCGCTCTGCAAGGACTAACTTTGGTGACCTTGGTATCGTCTCGACCATTAGGTCGAGACCTCTATGTGACCCAGTCTACATAACTAGTCTCTTACTTTTGTAGGTTGAGACTTATCACAGGCACACGTCAGACTCATCTCGGCCAGACACCACCATCAGCCGAGACCACTATTCCATCTTTGCTTATATAACTGTACCATTGGAGGTGTCATACTCATCCGGTAGACGCCCCCATAATAGGATACATTTGACACTTGGTAGAGATCGTAGAATGGAGCATGCATGGGAGAGTGCGCATGGGCTGCGATCCCCATGTGGATAAAATCATTGCAACATCATTTCCCTCATGTGTGAGAGATATTTCATCATAATAATCTACTCGTGATAGCGACAATGGCTTCTCATTATTGGATTCCACACACTACACATTCTTATTACATACTTGGGGGTACACTACACCCCCAGACACTATATATATCAGTCCCCTTCAACCTTGGGAAGGATCCTTAATTCATAACCCTAGCAAAACTCTGTTAAAATTATAGTATGGAGAGAGAAAATTGAGTGCATTGTAATCCAAGGCCATTTTGATAGTAAACATTCACTCACCTGCACAGTGGAGTAGGCCTAGATACATGGAACCACTTATATTGTTGTCTTTCTCCTCTTTGCCTCAGCTCCTACTTTATTTATATTGTTTTGATTTAACCATTGTTACATACTTGAGATCTTACTTGGTTGAGCACTCACTCATTTACTTGGTGGTACCTATTTGGCACCATTATTTTGGATCCATCTGTGGGAAGCCAGACCATCATCTCCTTCCTTTTATTTGAATCTTACTCTTCACCGGATTCTCTGTTAGTAATCTAATCCCACACTTCGTTGGGCTCGAGCCACCATTAAAAGGTCTCTTGTTTGAGTTCAAGCTTTCTTACAGCTCATTCAGATCTTCCAATACACCTCTTGTTCTTTTTGTTCACCAGATTCTATGGCATCAGATCTTCCACCAAGTGGTGGCCCTAGTTCCAGTCAAGCACCGCCACAATCTAATATGGCGAACATCACAGCAGTGTTATGCTCATTAGTAGCCAGTCGAGTTAAGATATAGGTGCAGCCGACTGCCTTCAGCCAGAATTTCTTGGTCAAGCCCACTGGCGTGACAGTGGAGATAATAACTCTGACTGTCAGGGAAGGAGTACATCAGTCAACAGGGGGACCACCCCCGAAGCCACAGAAGGATGCACCACCATAATAGAGGCAAAGAGATGTTGCTAACCCCAGGCACTTAGGGAGGTAAGGTCAAGAATGTGGAGATAATGAGTATGATAATGATGAAGAGTGCTTGGAACCATATAAAATTTAGGGAGATATTGTGCAACCTATTCAAGGTAGTAGGGGAAACACTATAAGGCAGAGTCGAGAAGGACGATCTCATCCATCAGCATTTAATAGGCTTAACAGGGGTTTCGACTTTGATAGACTCATCCCCATCGGTGACCTCCGAGACCAATTATCTAGGTCTCATAGCAGGGCAGGATCCAGGAAAAATAAAGGGTGTGCTGACAAACGAAACCCCTTTAGCCGAGATGAGGAGCAATGCGAATTCAATATCCGTTAGAGAACGGATGATTGAGAACTCATCCAGCATCACGCCGAGAGGGAAGGGGCTTGATAGAATGCTACCCTAATTGAGGGAGATAATGCCATAGCTGCTGCTATTGAAAATCCATGGAACATCTCTATTCAAAGACTTGAAGACAAGATTGGAGATTTATTAAAGAGCTAAAACCCTCTGTAGATGGGTTATATGGAAGGGTTGCCATTCGTTTCAGTACCCCGAATAAGTTTAAGCCACTAATGGTGACACCGAGGTATGATGGGAGTACCAATCCAGTCCACCATGTGGAAATGTATCAATCCGTCGTAAACATCTTCTCGGTATTAGATGAGATGAGGTGCAGGGCTTTCTCTAGCACCCTCACTGGAGCAGCGCACGTCTAGTATACCTCTCTCCCTGGAAACTCAATTGAGAACTTCAAGCAACTGGCAGTAAGGTTCATTCATAACTTCTATTTTAGGGTTAAGTCGAGGAAAAAACACCCACTTATTGTACATAAAGCAAGGGAAGAACAAATCTCTGTGGGACTACATTCCTCATTTTAACAAAGACAAATTAAAGGTGGAATCTCATGATGAGAATATTACAATGACTGCTCTGATAGGTTGTCGACATGAAGGAAAGATTTTGTGGAAGATGGCCAAGGACCCCCTAAGTCCAAGGTGAACTCCTGGCTACGGCCGGGAAAGTCATGAATGTTGAGGAGGCCATGGAGGCCAAAGGTGAAGAAGAAAAGGGAGATAGTGGTAGCAAGTCCCCAAAATTCAAAGGCAAGGGAGACACGAAGAGGTCGACAGATGACAAGTTCGATGACTATACCCCACTAGTTACCACCCCAGAAATGATCCTGAATGAGATCAAGAATAATAGATCCTTGAGATAGCCAGAGAATCTTAAGGCCCCTCCTCATAAGAGGGATAAAGGTAAATGGTGTGAATTTCACCAAGGCCATGGCCATACCACTAACATATGCTTCGCACTGAAAGATGAAATAGAAAAGATGATGAAGAAAGGGATACTTAGAATGTACGTGGATAAGAGGGGTGGTCGAGACGACACTAGAAATTAAAAATATGATAAGTGTAAATCATATGAACTAGTGAATATGGATGACGATGCATCAGACGATGATGAGGAGATCAACCCCAAAGAAAACTGATCCCAAGGGATGGTTGCATTATATTTCTCATGATGTGAAAATGATATGTGGTTGTTTGGCCTATGGTGGTAAAGAGATAGCTAGCCTTAAAGCCCATGTTGCAGAAGTTAAATCTCTTCCCAAGCTAGAGGTATTAAACTCGGTCGCTATTGATTCGAAGTCGGGTAAGAATAAGAAAGTTGAGATGAACACCTTGGTTGTGGACTTCTCGTAATTTCACTTTAAGGGGATATTAGCCCCACATGATGACCCATTGGTGATCACTACGAGAGTACATGGGAATGAGGTCCTTATGATACTAGTTAACGGTGGAAGTTTAGCCAATGAAATGTTCCGGGATTATTTCACTAGCCTAGGATTAAGCAAGAAGAGGCTCATCCCATATCATCAACCACTAATTATCTATAGTGGGGAGAAAGTACATCCTCTAGGGATTTATGAGATGGACGTCAACATGGGGGAAACTTGGCTGAGATATCTCACAAAGAAAATCAATTTCTTCATCATGGATGAGAATGTTTATTTAGTGTATAACATAATTATGGGGTGAGTATCCCTCAAAGAGTTTGAGGTCGTGCCCTCAACCGTTTAATAAATGGTAAAATTACTGACAAGTTCTAGGTGACCAGCTTGAGTAATGTGAATGCTACTTCAATTCAACTGAGAGGAGAGAGGCGCATAAGAGGGCCACCACTACTTACTACATAGACACTCTCGACCCCATATACAAAATGAACCTGAAGATGGGAAAATCCACCGAGGAGGTAGAATCCATCATCTTCAATGAGGACGAGCTAGAAAAACCGTCCAAATTGCAAAACCCTGAAGAGAGAGGTCAAAGAAGAATTGATTAAAATCCTGAGGATGAGGGATATCATTTTTTATTAGAGTCATGAAGATATGCCAATAATTGATTCGGAGGTCCTCTGCCACAAATTAAATGTAGCCGAGGTAGCTAAACTGGTTAGATAAAGACAGAGGATCTACTCCAGGGAGAAATACAAAGTGATAAGAGATTACATAAAGAAGTTAGAGAAAGCTAACTTTATCAGAGAGGTTATCTACCCAGAGTGGTTAGCCAATGTTGTCATTGTTCCAAAGCCCAATGGAAAATGGAGAATGTGTGTTGACTTCACAAATATGAATAAGGTATTCCCGAAAGACAGTTTTCCCTTGCTGATAATAGATTAAATAGTTGATGCCACGGCGGGTCATGAACTGATGAGTTTTATGAATGCCTACTCAGGCTATAATCAGATATTCATGGACCTAGCTGATGCCGAAAAAACCTCGTTCATCAGGGACAAAGGTGCATACTGCAACAAGATAATGCCCTTCGACCTCAAGAACGTCGAAGCTACACATTGAAGGCTAGTAAACAAAATGTTGGAGGATCAAATAGGTGAGACCATGGACGTATACGTTAATGACATGCTCGCCAAGAGCCTCAAGGTGAGATGTATGTGGCCGACCTAGAGTGTAACTTTAACACGATGGACCAATATAGGATGAAGCTTAATCCTACAAAGTGTGTCTTCGACATCGAAGTAGGAAAGTGTGTAGGTTTCATTGTTAATCAACAAGGGATAGAGGCTAACCCAGAAAAAATCAAAGCTTTGGTGGAGATGAAGACTCCTAAGGCCATATAAGACGTCCAGAAGATGACTGAACGAGTTACAGTGCTGAATAAATTCGTATCAAGGTCAACAGACAAGTGTCTAACCTTCTTCAAGGTGTTGATAAAAGCCTTTGAGTGGAATGAGGAGTATGAGAGGGACTTTCAGGATTTGAAGGTCTATCTCGATTCCCCACTCTTGTTGTCAAGGAGAAAAGTTATATTTGTACCTGGCCGTGTTAGAGTCATCCATCAGTGCATCAATTGTGAGAAATGATAAGGGTGTCCAGAAGCTAGTCTATTTCAATAGCAAGACTCTTCAAGGGGCCGAGCAAAGGTATTCAAAAATGGAAAACTTGGCTTATGCTCTCATAAATGCATCTAAAAAGATGAGACCCTAATTTCAGTTCAATATAATGGTTGTCCTAATAGACTCTCCTCTCATACAAGTCATCCATAAACTCAAGAAATTGGGTAGGTTGATATCCTGGTCCATAGAGTTGGGATAATTTGACAACGTCTATCAATCGAGAATAACAATTAAGGGGCAGTCTTTAGCTGATTTTGAAGCTCAGTTCACATGGGACGAGATAAATGCATTGGAGATTATAAATCTAGCCAATGGGCTAGAAAAAGAAAGCACTAACCCGTATGAAGCTGAGATGAGTACGGCTAGGACAGTGGTGGATAATAATAAAGAAGAAAACTTTATGTTCAAAAATGGATCATTGGAAGAGGGAAGTTTCTCTTAAAAAGGTACTGTGTGGAGTCTCTTTATTGACTATTCTTCATTTGAGGCAGGGAGTGGAGCCGACCTGATAGTGTCATCTCCAGATGGAATTGATATAGAGTATGCTTTGAGATTAAAGTTCAAGGCATCCAATAATGAATTCGAGTACAAAGCACTCCTAGCAGGTCTCTCCCTCGCTAAGGCACTGGATGTCGTCTAGTTGATGGTTTACAGTGACTCTAGACTAGTAGTGAATCAAATCCTATAAGTATATGAAATAAAGGATAAGAGGATGGATAGACACCTAGCTAGTGTAAAAGCAACATTGAAAAACTTTAGGGAGGTGAAACTGAAAAGGATCCCTCGACTAGATAATAGCCGAGCCGATGCACTAGAAAGAGTAGCGTCAACAGTTAGGATAGAAACCAAAAGGTTAGTACCAGTGAAGATCCAAAATCGATCGAGCATTGAAGAGGAAGACAACACAGTTGAGTTCTGCTTAAAGCTTGAGATATGGGAATCTTGGATGGACTCTGTCATCCGATATATAACAGATGGTGAACTACCAGACTCAAAGTTGGAAAGGAATTAGCTAAGGTATAAGGTGACTAAGTTCTCAGTCATTGGTAATGTTTTATACAAGAAATGATTCCTCCTACCTCTACTCCAATGTGTTCATCCGACCGAGGTAAAATACATCTTGAAAGATATACATGAGGGCACCTGCTCCAGTCATATAAGAGGAGATTGTTGGGAAATACGGTTATCGTAAAAGGGTATTAATGGTCGACCTTGGCCAAGATACGACCAATTATGTGAAGAGGAGTGATAAATGAAAAGATATGCTAGATTCCCTCATCAACCTCTATCTTATATTACCTCTCCCTGGCCATTTTCTATTTGGGGAATTGATTTGGTAGGACCCTTCCCTAGGTCAACTGGCAACTATAGGTATCTCATTATGGCATTCGACTATTTCTCCGAATAGGTTAAGGCGGAGGCCATGATAACCATTATCGAGATGAATACCTTCAAATTTATTTGAAGGAACGTTATTTATAAATATGGCCTAACTCATACCCTGATCTCAAAAAATAAAAAACAGATCAAAAACTCATCTTTGGAGGATTATTGTAAGAGGGTCGGCATCAAGAAATTTTACTCAGGTCTAGGACGACCTCAGGCAATGGCCAAACGAAGGTGACAAATAGAACCATATTTGATGGGATAAAAAAAATTGAAGACACCAAAGGTATTTATACTGAAGAAGTGCATATTGTCCTATGGGACTACAGGACGACAGGGAGAACTCCAATAAAAGAGACCTTTTTTATGCTTGCATATGACTCAGAGGCAGTGATCCCTATAGAAATTGGACTACCAAGCCACATAGTTTAGACATATCACCCATAAGTTAACATTAAATAATGAAGGTTAGACCTATACCTCATTGAAGAGTGGAGAGAGGAAGCAAAAGTCCGGCAGGTTACCTATCAGCGGAGGACTGCTACATTCTACAAAAAGGGTAAAGGTTAGGCCATTGGTTGTGGGAGACTTGGTTTTGAAGAAATATTGGCAAAAGCCAAACAAACATCATGCTAACTGTCATGGTACCTATAGCATTAGAGAAGAAGTAGTTCACATCTCGACTCGAGAATTCAAAAGGAAAGTCATTCTCCAATCCTTGGAATGATGATCATCTACAGAAATATTATCAATAAGCCATTGTAAAGATTTTTCTTTTATTATTATAGAATTGTATGAGACATGTGTGCAAAAAAGTAATGAATGAAAAATTACAAGTGTTCTCTCCTATCCTTATTGTATGAATCGGTCAAACTATATGTTACCACTCGTCCTAAGCCATAGAACATCACTCACGTGGTGGAATGCCCGAGAGGGGATGCATTGTGATAACATTATCTCTAGTGGTGAAAAATGAACAATTATCTCAACATCTTTGATGATACAAGAAATCGCCCACTTGTCATTCTCGTACCAACAAGTCGAGTATAAGATATGTTATGAATAGATAAAGCAAGTAAAGAGAGATAAAAGACAAGATATAAAGTGGTTCGACTATAAAAATGAGCCTACATCCACTTTGGTGCCATACTCTCATTATATATGCTGTTTGGTACACAGTAATTAGGCCTAAAGAGGCGTACAAGCATAAGAATATAATATAGTACATGACTGATGATTTTAGTGGCTCCGGGATGTCAGTTGCGATGCTAGAAAGAAGCCCCCAAGTTATGCTGAGCGATGTCGAGAGAATGGATGGCTCTGAGATAGGTGTCAATGTAAGAAATGAATCCACCTCCATTCGAGGTGTGGGCCTCTATATATAGGAGGTGTATGCATTGTACTATTACTGTGATGAGAAGATGTTATGGCCAGCTGAATGATGGGGTTGTGGCCGCGGCATGTAACTTGTACTGCAGCATGTAACTTGCAAGGGCCGCAGACTGTATGAATAGGGTTACGGCAGGGGTTAAGATACATTTACCTCAAAAGGAAATAGGGTCGCGGCTGTTAGACGATAGTACTGTAGTATTGCTTCCACAGTAGGAGTACAATATATGTGCTATCAATAAGCCCCCAGGGCGTAGTGCGAAGGAACTGGCATTGTGTCTTGATACTATTAGTGTCACTATAAGTTGACTCTACGGTAGCTTCCCAAAATGATGCTTCGTCTTGCCTCACCCTCTTATATAAATATAATCGGTCGTGGACTTCATTATATTTTCCAAACCCTTAAGAGCATATCGAAGGCAAATCTTTGTCCGTTCCTCATCTTAACTTTTCTGGCGACCTTTTAAGTTCTGGGTGTGGTGGTATTGAGGTGGCGCAAGGCATTTGAGGCTGAGAAATCGATTTCCTTCCATTTCCAGGTAATCTTTCAACTGGTTTCCTCATTTTTCTATCATTTCTGCAAATCGTGCTTCAAATATGAGTAGAAATTTATGGTTTGTGATAATACACACGTTTTTTTAATAAAAAAAACAAATCCATTGAAAGAAACTTAGGGTTTTGATTAGGATTGTCCCATTGAACTTGTGTTTATGCAAAATAAGTATTGTATCTGAATGATTCTTCATGTGAATTCGTATTCGCCCATCTCATGATGAATTGATCTTATAACAAAACCTGAATTTCTATAATTACTGATCTTCGATCGATTTTAAATCAGCTCGTGCTAATATCCATGTAATAAACCCATAAAATATAGTCCTGTTGGATTGGCTGGATTTAGAGTGGTACAAGTATTTGAACATACCACTGTTTTTGATGTTCTTGAACAAACCTTACATATTCTAAGGCTTTAATTCTTAAATTTAATCAACATCAAATACTAAACTGTTTGAGTATAGGGACGCAACCTGAGGAATACTTGGCCCAGGCATAACAAAATCCCTTTTGAAATATAGGGTGGTCTCAGGTAAATGTATGCATCCCTTAATTATTAGCCTATTTAAGAACTGGATGCAGTACATAAATATATAGCTGCGGCATGTAAATGTTAGTGTTCGCAGAATTTAACCCATAGTCCAATGACTACGGCATGTACGGAAATAACACCTCCTTCCTCCAAGAGAATATGTCGCGGTGGAAGTTAACTTCTACGACTTGAGCCCAACACTTGGTGTAGTTAGCTAATTTTTGCTTAACATTTCTACTTTAGCCTTCAAACTTGATATATCTTTTTTCATGTCGCGACCTCTAAGAGGCCTGTATGACCATGTTGGTTGCAGTACCTAACTGCGGACCCTTTCTGCATTTCAGGTGTTATAGCATCCATATGAGTTTTGATCCTAACGAATTTCTCAAAAACTTTTAGAACGAACACTTTGGAGTTTCTCCTCCTGAGTTTCCTTTAATGAGTCCTTTGAGGACACAATAGGGTCATGCTAGTTGAGAAATTTCCCAAACAGTGTAGTGCTAGATTCAGACTCAGACTCCGCGATCATGGAGGAAGAGGCTAATTCAAGCAACCAACCAACGGATAAAAAATTTTCCGCAGTGGATACGTCTGAGGTTAGGGATACCCCTGGTGGCATATCTGGGATGGCTAAGAGACCATTTGCTGCACTTAGTGTTCGCAGCACTATGACCCAAGAGTGGGTTGATCAGGTGGCTAGGGCCTTTAAATTTCCTGACAATGTAGTTTGCACGGTACAATCCACAGAACAAAGGTTTTGCTCTGTGATTACTGATGAGGGGATCTATTTCCCCCCTCACGCTTTTGTGTATAGGATGAGGCTACCTATGCCAGTTGCAGTTAGAAGAATTTTCCAAATAATGAAGTTATTCCCAACCCAATTAGATCCCAATGGCTGGAGGGAAATTCTTGCAGCTATTTTACTGTGGAAGAAGAAATTCAAGAGAGACATTACTCTTGTGGAGTTTTTCTACTTCTACGGCCCAAAGGAAAACTCCATAAAATTTACGGGGTATTATTACTTTTCAATCCCTGACAGAGAAGAAAACCTTTATTCTGGGAGGCCTACTAGTGTAAAGAACTAGAAGGGAAAATATTTTTTCATTTCTGGAGAAGGGTGGGAGATCCACCTCTAAGAGACTGAGAGGGAGAGAACCTTTAGGATACCGCAGGAGTGGGGATGTCCCTCTAATCTTGGTAAATGACTTTTTGAATTATGGACGCATCCCCTTTTTATAGTTGCGTATTATTCTCCATGTTTTACTTTTGTACTAACCTTTGCATTTTTCTACAGTTCTTGACAATTTGCAGCTGAGTGAGCGGTAATAGAAGAGGGTTGGTGAGGTCGCAGCAGTTCCAGCTGATAAGAAGAAGTTCAACACTCTTATAATCTCTGCTTCAATCTATAAGGGAAGCTTCTTTCCCAACAAGTTTGTTCCCAAAGTTATAGGTGCTCGAGGTAATATTATTTTTGATTTTGCAGCACTTACTTCAAACTTGGATATTGATCTTGATTTATTTCTTCTCAGGTGAGGAGATTGATAGATCTCTGTTAGTAGCTCAGCTTAATGAGATGGATGAGGATGCAGTTGTCCTGAATAACACAGCCAGGCAAGGAAAAAGGAAGAGGACAAAGTTCAAAGCTCCTTCCACAATACCTTCTGGTGACCAAGTTGGTCTTATCGCTCCCCAAAATCAGGCTACGGATCATACCAATGCTACTGCGCCCCCACTCCAGGTTGAGGAGTAAGCCCCTCACAAGAGGCCTGAGGGTAATTTTGACGATGATATTGGAGCTAATTTGGTCACGACAGGGTTAATGTAAACTTCTGAACATCTTGAAGGCCGCGGCACCTCTCCAATGAATACTTAAAATTCACCTCCTCCAATAATAGTGGTTGTCAATGCCAACCTGACACCTCCTCAATGTCGTGTCAATGTTGGTCTTGATGGCCATCCGCGGCCTCAGCTTGGGCATCCCAACCCTGAATCTTCTTGAAGAGGGTTCCAGATGACATGGACCTTGATCATCACGTGAATGAAGACCACGATGACTTGGAGGATTATGCCCTCTATAGCCTGTTGAGGGTAAGTGTAAGTTCTTTTTAGCATCATTTTTACACTTCATATTTTCCTTATAACGTTAAATTTCTTTATAGATCGTGGACATTGTGATGTCCCAGAAGCAGAAGTATGAAGCCCTCTATAAACTGAAGGAGGCTGTGAAGAGAGTGCACTCTGCTGACCTGGAGAATGTCAGGGCTACATCCTTTCAATCTACGAAGCAGTCCTCTATCGCGGCACTTGAGGCGTATAAGATGGATACGAACAAGAAGAGTAAGGCCGTGAAAAAATATAAGAAGGAGGTCGAGGATAACTTCAAACAGGCTGCAGACTCTTTGAAAATTACTCAAGCTCAAGCAGTTAAAGCTGCCCAAGACGTGGCGTTCAATGAATTGGAGAGCAAGACTGCGAATAATGCTGAGACCCATACCACGGCTATCAAGAAATCAAAGGAAGATCATACCGGGGTCATTACAAAGATAAATGTTGACAATGCTGAGGCTATCCAATTATCCATTGACCATGTTGTGGAATCTTTCAAAGGCTCCAAGGATTTCTTTATCATCAATAATAAAGCCTACCTATGCGAATACCAAGAGTATAGGCACAGAGTTATGAAAAATTTCCTGAAAGTAAAGAAACAGTTCTTGCATGGGGCCTTGGTGATGCTGAAAATATGCAATGCGATGCGTGGCTGAGGCAGAGGTCGCGGCAGCTGAGTAGAGACAGAGACTGCTGTCGAAGATGAAGCGGGGAATGAGAAAGACGATGCAGCCTCTTAGTCTTTCAGAACAGAAATTATGTGTCATTGGGCTGCGTCCCTACTTAATTTTAATGTTTTGCTGATATTAAAGGCTACAGCCTTTTATATGTATAAACACACTACTCTTTTACTAAAGTTTTAGCCTTTGATCTGATTGACATATGGGGTTGCTGCCCTTTTAAGCTTTTGCAAACCTTATTATTCGGGTTGCGACCTCTTCTAGAAATTAATATTTTCCACACACTATATGCATGATTTATTTCCCCAATGCTTCAACACTCGCATAGATGTTTTTATACTGCTTGAATGTATAACAATATTTTCAAATTGCTCCTTTGTTCTCTACTTTGATACTTGAATGATCTTGCAGAACTTCATCAGGAAATACAATGGATATAAGGCCACGATAGTCTTATATAAATTTTTTATCCAAACAGGTTGTGGCATGTTGTGCTTTGTAGCTGTGGCTCAACTTTTACTTCCTCTATTTTCCCAAGTGGATTGTAATGCCGAGGCCATGGCTTAATTTCTTTTGCTACGATCTTCCATCACTTTCCAAGCCTTATAGTTCAACCCAAATGATAAGGCTGAGGTATTATTTTTGCTACATTTGCGAGAATGAACTCCAAGTCACCACCGCGGTAACTTTTAGTCGCTTTAATATTGTTTCTCTGCCGTGTCTTCTTAATGAATGAACTTAGCGGCTACAGCCATAATGATAAGGCTGCGGCACCTTTCTAGCCCATGACTTCTGAATGGGTTTTTGTAGACATACAGGATACTTTTAATCCTTCACGGGCTGGATTACATTATTAATCCACCCACAATTAATATACGGGATACTATCAAGCCTCCCCAGGCTAGGTTATGTTATTAAGCCATCCACAACTAATATAAGGGATATTATCAGGCCTCCTAGAGCTGGGTTATGTTATTAATCCACCCACAGTTAATATACGGGATACTATTAAGCCTCCCCGGGCTGGGTTTTGTTATTAAGCCACCCACATCTAATATACGGGATATTATTAAGCCTACGCAGGCTAGGTTATGTTATTAAGCCACCCACAGTTGTTGATATATATAAATCCATCCCTAGCTAGATATTAGAAGCCTCCATGCTTAATGACGCATCCCCTTATCTAAGAACGGGCATTGTAAGCCCCAGTGGCTAATGACGAATCCCGAAAGCTAAGAACGGGCATTGTAAGCCCTCGTAGCTAATAATGCTTTCTGATATATGATTTCATGAATATATCCATAATATGCTACAATATAGTCCCTATGACTGATGTTGCAGACCAATTTAGATAGCTGCTCTCAATACTTACTTTGCCATTTTTAATTATCACTTGCTTTCAGACAATCAGACGTCACGACTGGCGTTGTGGGCCCATTTAGATATTATCATTCCCGATATAACATATTGTCTCGATTCAAAATCTTTTTAAGAGAAAGAGTATTTTATAAGATAACCTTTAATGGAAATAAGAATCAAAATATGGCACTATCAAGTGAACTTGATTTCATATATATACGACTTTGTAAGGACAATAAAAAAGTCTAAATTAAAACAGCTTAAGAAGAGTTTCACTATAAAATAGAAACAGATGAAACATGAACGTAAGCATGGAGAATGGGATTGTGGCTTTTCTAACAAAGCTACATCCCTTAGGCATCCTTGAGGAAGCATTGCAGCATTCCCTATCTTATGAGCCTTTCAATTTCATCCTTTAGGGCATAGCACTGTTCAGTGTCATGGTCGTGGTCCTGATGAAACTTGTACCATTTGGATTTGTTTCACTTGTAGGGTGGAGCCCTTAGCTTCTCAAGCCACCTCAGCAGCTTATCCTCCTTTACGAACTCAAAGATGTCTTCAACTGGGAAGGCCAATGGGGTGTAGGCCTTGAAGTATCTTTCAGCTTTCTCCACTTTCCTCTTCTGGGTCTTGCTAGCCGCCTCTAGGGTTGGAGCTTTTGGTACGGTCGCGACAGTGATGGTTGATGCAGCAATGACCATGGGTGCCGCACCCATATTGGATGAGGTTGTGACCTTTAGCATGAGGACCCTTTCGGTCAAATAATTGACTTGGGTTTGGAGTGATGCATGATTGTTGTAGAGATGGTTGAGGTGATTGTACAATTGCATAATTTCATCTTTGACTTCTGTGCTCTGGCTAGATTTTCCTTCCATTTTCCGCTTTGTTAGTCTTTAAAATATATATAATCTAAGACAAAACTAATAGAAGTGAGTTATAACAGAAATATAGGATGAACATAGTATAAAGTTAGGATGCAACATTTGCACTGTTGCATGGTATTTACTGATGAGGCTACGACCAGTGAGGCACATAAGTGTACGTCGTGGCCCTTTGAACAATAGAACTCTCTAAGGTTGAGATCGAGTCCACTCGATGCTTTTAAGCTACTGTGATCCAACTACACTAATAGAGGTCACAGCTAGAAGGGCAGTTGAGCTACCGGGTCGCATCCCATTCTAGGCAGTGAAGGGATTGTTCTCAGAATTGAAACTCAGACACTGTTTTTCTCCCAAAACACATGGAGAGCACACCTACTAGGGTCTATCCAGGAGAAAATAACCTCTTAATGCACAAAATGGCACAATTTCAATGAGAAACCCCAGATCATAGGTCAAGAATAGTAAAAAGGGGGTAACATAATTCTTCCCTAATCACTCACCATTATGGGGATAAAGTCCATCATGCTTTTCAGCATTATCTAGATAAAATGATATCACAGGGGTATTTAAAATAGATCTAAGGTCGTAAAAAAGGAGACACAAAATCATATCTGAATATATGCTAGACCCTCTTAAGGGTGCAAATACAAAATAGAGCTCAATAACCAAAATTCACCCATAAGATGATGATCTAAAGGATCCCCGTGAATAAAAAAAGGTGTTTAAGAACTCAAAATATACAGAAACAAGGTTGAGATACCTCATTTCCTACAGACGGCGCCAAATTGATGATGTGAGAAATCTCCCACTTGTCATTCTCGTACCAGCAAGTCGAGTTTAAGATAAGTAATGAGCAAATAAAGCAAGTAAAGAGAGATAAAAGATAAGATATAGAGTGGTTCAGCTATAAAAGTGAGGCTACGTCCACTTTGGTGCCATACTCTCATTATATATGTTGTTTGGTACATAGTAATTAGGCTTAAAAGGTTTACAAGCATGAGAATAGAATATAGTACATGACTATGAGGATTCCGGTGGCTCCGGGATGTCGG
Organism: Sambucus nigra; assembly: GCA_949130495.1. Taxonomy (NCBI): domain Eukaryota; kingdom Viridiplantae; phylum Streptophyta; class Magnoliopsida; order Dipsacales; family Adoxaceae; genus Sambucus; species Sambucus nigra. The sequence goes on along the minus strand of OX422220.1, from coordinate 212,561,418 downwards.
CTGCGATGCTAGAGAGAAGCCCCCAAGCTATGCTGAGCGATGTCGAGAGAATGGATGGCTCTGAGCTAGCTGTTAGTGTAAGAAATGAATCCACCTCCATTTAGAGGTGTGGGCCTCTATATATAGGAGGTGTACGCATTGTACTGTTGTTGTGATGAGAAGATGTTATGGCCAGCTGAATGATGGGGTTGTTGCTGTAGCATGCAACTTGTAAGGGCTGCAGACTATATGAATAGGGATAAGACAAGGGATATGGTACATTTACCTCTAAAGGAAATAGGGTCGCGGCTGTTAGACGATAGTATTGTAGTATTGCTTCCGTGTCAAGGGTACAATATATGTGTTATCAAACATTAACTTATTGAAGAACTCTCTTGGACGAGACAGTGTATGATGAGACGTCACTCATCCATACCCTCTCAAAATGGCACAAGGGGACTTATGATTAAACACCATAATTTGGTGAGTTCAAATCTAAAAATCATTTAATTATGATTTTTCTCAACGTAATTAACTTAGTGAAAAACTCTCTCAATCGAGACGATAGTGTAAGACAAGACGTCACTCGTCCATACACTCTCAAAATGACAAGAGGGGAATTGTGGTTAAACTCCACAATTTTGTTAATTCAAATTCAAAAATCATTTAATTATGGTTTTTCTCAACATCATTAACTTAGTGAAGAACTCTCTCGGCTGAGACGACAGTGTAGGACGAGACCTCACTCGTCCATACACTATCAAAACGATGAGAGGGGAATTGTGATGAAACACCATAAGTTGGTGGATTTAAATTCAAAAATCATTTAACTATGGTTTGTCTCAATATCATTAACTTGGTGAAGAATTCTCTTGGCCAAGACGATAATGAAGGACGAGACATCAATTGTCCATAAACTCTCAAAACAACGAGAGAGGAGTTGTATTAACACCATAATTTGGTGAATTCAAGTTTGAAAAATCATCAATTTGGTTATACTCATCAAGGCTAAGTATCAGAAGAAATTGGAGAAACGACACCATTAAGCCAGTGATCTCCTACTCAAAATCAATTCATTATGGTAACTTAGAGTCATTTTGTATGGCCCTGACAACATTAAAGTGGTAATCTACCAATCAAATAAGTGATATAGGCGAATAAGCGAATATCAGAATAATAAATCCATTCATGCAAACGTCAATAAAAACATTGCTCTAAAACGACATTAGGTAAGAAGTTGTAATTATCTCAAGGACATTGTTCATGAAAAAAGATATACAGACAAGGGCTAACAAGGCCACAAACAGCTGCCCAGAGTAGACTTAAACTTGAGGAGTCTCTTCAGGAGGAACCACAGACTGACAAATGGCAATGTTTCTTACAGGGGTCTGAGTCTCAGCTCTTTCGTCATTAACACCATCTTTGGCCACATCTTCAACATGCTTAGTGAAATTGATTGAGTTGGCCTCAGTAATTTTTATTAGTTTCTCCACATCGGCCAATGCACTGCCGAGCAGGGGGTCATTAAAATCAAGGAATTAAAATTCCTTAGGGGTCATAATCTCGGTTATAGCGTGCTTAAGGGCGGTCCATTGGTAAACCCTCTTTACTCCTCTTTTAAGAAATAAAAAGTCGTATCCCCCAAACTCGTTAAACTCTTTGAACTAGTCCACGGCTTGCGCTTTTGCCTCGTCCAAAGTTGTCTTGACTGAATCATATATATCATCTTGCCTCTTGTCGACCAGCTCCTACAAGAGCTTATCGTGTTCTTCTTTCATATTGGTCAACTCCTTGCTCTTCTGCTACTCAGTAGTCACGGCCTTTTGAAGATCGGCTTCGTTAGCTGCCAAGTTATTCCTCAAGCCCTACTCCTTCTTCTTCGTATATTTTCCCTTATAAATTAAGGGAAGATTCCTCTCAAGCCAGTACCCCAGGCAATAGAAGGAAAGCATATACTGTAAAAGATGAATAATTAAATTAGTACGAGAAAACACTTGAAAAATAAAAACTATCAAGTTCAAGCAATTAACTATGATGATGCTGTAATCAGCATCACCAGATTAAGATAAGATTATGAGTACCTTAAGCTCAATCACACCACAACATTGGACATGGATATATATATATATAAGAGAAGGATATGAGGATAAGAAGATGAACTCAATGATTTAAAGTGGTTCATCCAATTAGGCCTACATCCACTGTGTGAGTGTGTGAGAAATCCACTAAACAAGGGCACTAATGGCCATGGATACAACACTCAAATATCTCTCTCTCTCTCTCTCTCTCTCCTGCACACAATTGGACAGAGTTATATTATGGTTGTGAATTAAGGATCCCCCCTTAATGAAGAAGATGAAGTGTATATATAGGGCTTGCGGGGTGTAATGTACCCCCTTAGCATGTAATCAGTATGTGCATAAGGCAACCCCAATAAGATGAAGACACTTGTCCCTAGCACATGGATATAATAATGATGTAATATTCCCTCACTTAAGGGAATGATCTTGTTATAACAAAGTTTTCCACATGGGCTTGCCACTTCTGCACTTGCTAAGCCTGACAACGAGTCGTATTGGGTCATATTTGTGTCTTGTTTTAATGGTTTCGTGTAAAATCACCCGAACCCGAACACGACCCACTAGCTTAACGATTTTAAAATTTTAAACCCGAACATGACCCAATAATATTAACGGGTGACACGAACCGAACCATTAATACCCGTTAGTAAACGGGTGGATTTGGGTCGTGTCATAATTAACCCGTTATGTAAACCATTACCCGTTAAGAAAATTGTTTTCCAAAAATTTAGAAAATTAATTTATATTATTTTCTTCAAATCAAATTTTAAATGGGTGGATTTGATGTCTAATTTTTTAATCTAACGGTTGAGATTAACTTTTATATATATATATATTTGTTTACCTACTAACGAATTATAATGTGTGTAATATTAGTTCGGGTCACACGACCTAATAAAACCCGGTACCACCAACGGGTAATAATGGGTGTTAATGGGTTTAATTGTGTAAGAGTACAAACCCAAACCCGATTCGTTATAATAACGAATTTACCATGTTGACCCGTTAATGACCCAAACGCGATAAGACTAAACCCATTTACTTATAATTTTGTGTTGTGTCATGCCGTGTTATCATGTCGTGCCTCATTTTTCCAGGTCTAGCACTTACATATGCTCGCGCTGCTTGATGTCATCCGGTGGAAGCTCGGCCTAGCAGGATACGAGGTTTTTGACTCCGATAGGATGATACCATGCTCACAGACACAAGTATGACCTCAGCTGAATAGATCCGGCCGATGTTGGATTAGCGCGGTGAATCATGTTATCGGCCATGGTAGAAATAGGTCTTTACTGAACGCGTGATGCTTTTGCGATCTCGGTTTTCTGTATTGTCGAGGCTAGCCAAGACGAGGAAGGACGACACCGTCAATGACAAGTGGGTCCCTTATGACAACTCGACCATGAGATGTGATGCCACTCGTCCTAAGAGGCGAGGGTACACTTTGGCCATATTAATCAGCCCCTAGACCTTAGCCTTTTATGTGAATAAGAGGCTGAGGAGTACGAGTTGCTGAGGGCACTGATGGGACATTTCTGATGCTCTAGCTGTATGCGTCTTGATGGATGAATGGCTAGCACATGTCACTACTCTGGTGGGTTGGAATCTACCCCAAGTTTAATTGGTGCCTGCATGCTTAGGGTTTCATGCCCTCAATGATGGCAGTATTGGGAAATGTGATTAATCATAAGGGGAGATTTAAAAAACTAAAAAAATTTAATTTCTCTTTCTTCCCCAAGAAAACCTTTGCGCCTTCTCTCATTTTCTGAAAAACCTCCATAGCTACAAAACTACGAAAAACCTGCAAGTCTTCCTTTCTCAAGCCACTTTCTGTCAACCTCCCCTACCTCAAGAGCTTAGTATTGTTCAGGTACCTTCTTTACCCAACTTTTTTCATTTTTAGCAATTCTAATCGCTGTTTGAATTTTTCCAATTGGTGTTTTGATTTTTCGGTGGTTGTCCTGCCATTATTGTGAGGTCTTTAGGTTAAGAAAGGAATTTTATTAGTAGTTTGGAGTGTGATTGGGTGGTTGTGAGGAGTCTTTAGGGTTAGACTGCAAGTGTATAGGTTTTTAGGAAACTCATGTCATCATCTCCGGTTGGTCAAGTTAGGTTTGTTCTTGGTGTTCTTAGGAAAACTTTTCAAATTCCCAAGTTTGTTCCTTGAGTCAACTATAGTCAACCTTTAAGTTGTTTGCCCCTTATTACCTTTTCATGTCTCACCCAAGTGTAGCCTCGTCCTTCGGATGATATGACCCTTGTATAATTTAGAAGATAACTTTCCAAGCCTAAGAGAGAAGTGCTTTGACAAGATTAGGCATATAGAGTAAGCCCAAGTCGAGAGTCGAAAGGCCGAGGCTTTTCCAGTTCACCCTATCTTTCCACCACCCTTGGTTGTAGTATAGCCCCAAGTCGTTAAGATTGGTGAACCAATGTAAGAGTTGTCTGCTGTCGACCCCATGTCCACCTATGAACAAGCCGAGAGCATGGATTCATATGAAGAGGCTATGGATTATTCCCCTATGTAAAATGCAGAGTCGGATGATGAAGAGGTTTCCTCTCATATCTCGTCTTCTAAAGGGGTCAAGTAATCACATGGCTCTGATTCTGTGTAAATATTAGAGCCCAATGTTTCATTCCCTCCTCTGATAAATGCCCTTCCATTATCGGCCGCAACTAGAGCCGAGTTCACTGAGAGGTTCCCTAGTGGTGACCCGAAGAATACCAAGACCGAGGCCTGGAGATTAATAGTGAGGAGGAGAGTGAAGTGGACACCTCCATCACCGCTGAGTATGAGAGTAATGTGTCTGAGGCTGACCTCTTAGTCTTCATACACCTCTATGGTATAGATACCTTTATTTCTACGAGGGTTCCTCTTAAGAACGAGAGAGCCTTTCACGATCGGGATGGTGAGATATGTGCCTATGAACAGATCCTTAAGTTAGGTTTTCGTCTGCCTATTCATCCCATACTTCGAGCCATACTTGCTCACATAAACCTTTCCCCTTCTCAGCTATCTTTGAATGCGTGAAGAGTTATGATTGGATCAATAGTCCTTTAGAAGGTTGTACATCAAACTGACCTTTCAGTTCATATATTCCTTGGTTATTACACACCATTGTCTTTAAAGACTCATACAGACTATTATCATTTTGTATCCAGGAAGTCTGAAAAGAAAATATTATTGGTGACTCGGACCTCCAACCATAATTGGAAACCCCGATACTTATTCGTTTCGGGAGCTTAGGATTTAGGCCCCAACTAAGCCTATGGGACATCTGTGCCTATGACTCATGTGAGGTGGGACAAGGTTCCCATATCGGCCAGAGCTAAAGCGGGATTGAGCCCTGATGCCTATAAGAAGATTAACAAACTTTGTAGCCAAGGTGATAAAGGTCATCTTGTGAAGTTCAAGCATCTGATGACCCCTTACTAACTTGCTCAGATAGGTCTGGGGGTGTCCCCCTGATCGAACTTCGTAAGTTATTTTATTATTGTTGTTAAATGATGCCTCGTACCATTATATAGACGAAAAACTTATTCTTAGACTTTTTTTTGCAAATCGTCCAGAAGGAACTTCAGACGATCTTTGGAAGATGTCGGCCCCAAATTTGAGCAAGCTTATTAACAGGCATGGCAACAAGACTTCCCCTCTAACTGTACTACCAAAGAAGATTGACAAATCTAGAAGAAACGATGGTGCCGATAAGAAGAGGAAGAGTCAGCCAGCCGATCCAACCTTCATGCAGCCTTCCAAAACTCAGCGTTTTGACCATTCCATCCCTATTTCAACAGTCGATGCTATTGTTGCTCGTCTATCACAGCTAAAAATAAGTTACCATAGAATCATTAGTCATAGTCTTAAAGTTGTAGATGCCCTCAGCTCCATAATCTCAGAGGATGATAAATGTTTCCTCCAATCTGTAGACATCCCTCTGCTGGCCGAATTCGTCGTTTACCAAACTATCCAGGTATCTTTGAGAAAGAAGAACCATTAACCGATGGGTTGTCTCTTCATTTCTTGTGTCTCGTACTCAAGTGTCTGCCACTTTTATTGCATGGTACCTTTTTTCTTCATCGCTTAGCCAACTGGACTCTGAAGAGGTTGCCCATAATCCAAAAGGGCCAAGATGCTAAAAAGGCAGAGAAGGCCTGGAAGGCCGACCTTGATAAGGTCAAGGGGGATCTGAGGAAGGAGAAAGATCTGGTCGCCACTCTGAAGGCTGACCATGATAAAACTTTTAAAGATAAGGATGAGAGCATAAAGGCCAGCATTTATGCCCCCGTAAAAGCTTCCTTGGTTAAGGTTAAGGACCAAATCATTGTTAACTACAAAGTGTTTGAAGAATTTGTGGACTTCGGGTTTGATTATCTGGAGAGAGTCATCAAGGCTGCTGAACGATGGGAAGACATTACACACGCAGAGACTAACAGCCTATCACCGGATGACTTCGTGGGCCTTAGCTTTGGTGACATTCACCTCAGAGGTTCTTTGACTGAGTTGAGAACGCTGCTACTTCCCCTGTAGAGACTAAACATCTAGAGGTTAAGGAGAATAATAAGGAGTTGGTTGACCATGACGATGGCTGAGATCACCAACGTTAAGATCAATAAGACTATTCAGACAGGTGATAGGTCGACCCCAATCGAGGGTAAGGTTCAGCCTTGAGGGATCCTTAATTATCATCTTTCTTGTTAAGGCAGTAAGCCTTAAGGGCTTGTATTTTTCTCGAGGACTTTTGTATTTGGATAATTCTGCTACCTGTAACCTCTGATTATTAATGGATGAATTGTTTCCTTCCATAATTTTTTTTGTCTTGTGTTTGCTGTCTTTTAAAATATGAAACCACCAACTAATGATGTTTGAGATCCTTAAATCAAAATCACTCACAACACCACGTTAAATCAAAATCACTCTCATCACCACATTAATGATGTTTAAGGTCTAAGATCACCAAACTAATGATGTTTAAGGTCTAAGATCACCAAACTAATGATGTTTCATCTCATATACACCAAATTAATGACGTTTAGGGTTTGAACTAATGATGTTTAATCTCATATTCACCAAATTAATGATGTTTAGGGTTTGAGATCACCAAACTAATGACGTTTCATCTCATATTGACCAAATTCATGATGTTTCATCTCATATTCACAAAATTAATTATGTTTAGGGTTTGAGATCACCAAACTAATGATGTTTCATCTCATATTCACTAAATTAATGATGTTTAGGGTTTGAGATCACCAAACTAATGATGTTTCATCTCATATTCACCAAATTAATGATGTTTTAACAATGAAACACACCCAAGTGATTTTGAATTTGGATTTACCGGATTATGGTGTTATGCCATACCTCCTCTCAGATTTTTGAGAGTTCATGGTTGAGCGGCGTCTCGTCCATGGACTGTCGGCTCAGGCGAGAGAGTCTTTTTTCACCAAGTTAGTGATGTTTTAATAATTAAGTTAACCCCTCTTGGTGTTATTGAAAATCCATAGATGGGGTCGGCCCCACTCCTTGTTATCATTTCACCAAGGTTGGGTTATTGCTATCTCACCACGAATGATGTTTTATATCGTGAGGACATTTGGACCATATAATTTAATTGCTACAAACAATAGATGAGGGAACATATGAAAGATAATTTTCATTTATAGACTATATCATATAGTGGAAAAAGAAAAACATACAATATATCTCAAAAATCTTTAATTGGTAGTATCTTCTTAAATGGTTGGCGTTCTAGGGTTTGGAGACGGTCTATCTCTTTAGATTTTCCAGCCAGTTGGTCCCTAGGATGACTTCATCAATAACTCTGTAAGGGCCATGCCAGTTGTCATGGAGCTTGTTCAATTTCTTCCACGCCCTTTTCAGAACTAAATCTCCCATGGCTATCGGCCTTGATCTGACCCTCTTGTTATAGAACTTAGTCATCCAATGCTGGTAGGTTGCTTGCCTAACCTTTACATCTTCTCTTCTCTCTTCAATCAGATCTAGGTTCAGTCTTCTCTCTGCCATATTTCCCTCAGGGTCATACGTTTGAACTTTGTGAGTGGGGAGACTAATATCTATAGGCACGATAACTTCTGAACCATAAGCTAACACAAATGGGGTCTCCCCTATCAGTGTTTTCATTATCGTCCGATAAGCCCATAGTACATCATGTACCTCTTTAGTCCATATCCCCTTAGCGTCTTTCGACCTTTTTTTTATTCCATCAAGAATAGTTCTATTGGTGACTTCAGTCTGACCATTATTCTGAGGTCGGCCTGGTGTTGAGAAGAATTACTTGATGTTGACCCTTTTATAATATTTTTCTAGGGAGATGTTCTTGAACTGGGTACCATTATCTGAGATGAGTGTATTAGGCAAGCCGTATTGGAAAATAATGTTCTTCTACATGAACTGAAAGGTCTTCTTTTCTGTGATCTTGATCATAGCCTCAGCCTCTACCCACTTTGAAAAGTAGTCTATCACCACAATCAAATATTTGTAGTTGCCCATGGCCCTTGGCAGAGGTCCAACCAAATCGATCCCCCACGCTGCAAATGGCTATGGTGAGCTGATAGACGTCAAAGGTTGAAGGCATTGATGAGTGATGGTGGCTTACCGCTGGCACTTGTCGCACTTCTTTACGTACTCATTTAAATATTTGGACAAGGTCGGCCACCAATACCTTTGAGCGATGATCCTCTTTGCCAATAATCTTCCCCCAATATGGCTTGAGCAAGAACCTTCTTGTACATACTTCAAAATATAATCTACTTCAGCTGGGTGGACACATCTGAGCAGAGGTAAAAGAAACCCCTTCTTATATAACACGTCCCCTAAGATAGAGAACATGGCGGCTTTGTATCTCAACTTCCTTTTTTCGGCCTTAGACTCCAAAAAATTCCATTTCTTATATACTGAATTAGGGGGTCCATCCAAGATGGTCCTAGGTTTAATTTGAAGAAAAAATTCAACTTCGTGTCATCATCTTCTATGGTCGATCGAGGAAGGATATCTACTATCACCGACCTTTTGGTCTCTGTTCGTGTGGTCGAGGCTAGCCTTTCCAAAGCATCGACTCGACTATTATCCACTTGATGCACCCTTTTGACTTTGATTTCACTAAAGTCCTTCATCATCTTACTCACCTATGCTAGGTACCATGCCATTCTATCATCTTTGGCTTCATAAATCCCCAGGACCTGATTAACTACAACCTAACAGTCGTTACAGACTAAATGTTAGCCGATGTTGAGAGCTCTGGCGAGGGAGATTCCGGCTATGAGGGCCTCATACTTTGACTTATTATTGGAAGCCTTAAAACTGAATCTAAACACGTACTATATATCTGTTCAGTCCGAGGCCGACACAATTAGGTCGGCTCCACTCTCATTTTCGCAGGATGAACCATCAATAAACAAGCTCCACACCGCCCCTTTTGAAAATGCCCGCTCTTTATTAACATCAGTTCTGAGCAAAAAATTGTCAGTCTCGATTGTAAGAGGTCTCGTCGTGCTTATCTCGACCTCTACTGGTTCGGTACTAGTTTTGGCCAACCTTTTAAGACTGTCTGCTTCTTCACTATCAGACCAGATGAACCCTACCACAAAGTCTACTAAGGCTTTCCCCTTTATTGCCACCCTCGGATGATAGACTATGTTGTATTCTCCTAGCTCAATGGCCTAGGACATCAACCTACTAGATTTATTGGGTTTATGGATGACCTGTCTGAGGGATGAGTCTGTCAAGATTACCATAGTCTGGGCTTGGAAGTATGGATTCATTTTCTTAAAGCATGGATTAGGGCATAGACCAGTTTCTCCATCTTCAAATACCTATATTCAGCCCCGTGGAGGGCCTTGCTGTTGAAATACATTGGTCTTTGCACACCCTCATCATCTCGTACTATCGTCGCGTTAATAGCCGACTCAGACATGTTTAATTATAGATAAAGTTTCTCTCCTTGGACAGGATGAGATAGTAAAAGTGGAGAGTCGAGATAAGACTTTAGCTCCATAAATGATCTCTCGCATTCTTCATCCCACTCAAAAGATTTTTTGAGAACTTCAAAGAATGGGAAACATTTATCCGTGGCTTTAGAGATGAACCTGTTTAGAGCAGCCACTCATCCAATGAGCCTCTAAATGTCCTTGATGGTCTTTAGGGTCTGCATTTCTATCGAGTCTTTGATCTTCTCAGGGTTTGCCTCTATTCTTCTATGATTCATGATGAATCCCAGAAACTTACTAGCTCCAACACCGAACATGGACTTCACTGGATTGAGCTTCATTTTATACTCATACAATGTGTTGAACGTTCTTTTAAGGTCGGTCACATGTGTATCGACCTTCAGACTCTTCGTGAGCACATCATCGACATAGACCTCCATCGCCTTTCCTATCTGATCTTTAAATATATTATTAAATAAACACCGATAGGTGGCCTTGACATTATTGAAACCAAAAGGCATGACCTTGTAGCAGTAGGTCCCTTTGTCGATGATAAAAGTTATCTTCTCTTCATCGTCCTGGTCCATAAAGATTTAGTTATAGACTAAGTTGGCATCCATAAAACTCATCAATTCATGTCCAATCGTGGCATCTACCAACTGATTAATATAAGGGAGAGGGAAGCTGCCTTTAGGATAAGACTTATTTAAATTAGTGAAGTCCATGCACATTCTCCACTTGCCATTGGATTTAGGTACTATGACAGCATTTGAAATCCATTCAAGGTATATCACCTCGCTGATGAACTCAGCCTTCTCAAGCTTTTTAACCTCGTCCCTAATAACCTTGTACTTCTCCCTTGAGTAGATTCTCCTTCTCTATTTGATCGGATTGGCACCATTAATGACATTCAACTTGTGAGACATTACCTTTGGGTCAATCCCAGGCATGTCTTCGTGACTCCACGCGAAGATACTGTCTCTTCCTCAAAAATTTGATCAACTCATCTTTGAAACCTTATTTTAGGGTTTTGTCGACTTGGACAATTTTTTTCGACTCATCCTCATTGAGTACGATGGGATACTGTCTCTCCTTTGTTAAGTTTTGTCTCGTCTTTGGGATCAAGGGTGTCAATGTTGTATGTGGTTATTTCTTTCTTTTGTGCCTCTCTTTCCTCAGCTGAGTTAAAGTAGCATTCACGTGCCGATGTTTGGTTACCTTGAACTTCCCCTACCCCATATGGAGTCAGTAATTTTATCATTTGGTGGACTGTTGAAGACACGACCTCAAACTCTTTGAGAGCTACCCGTCCTAATATGAGATTATAAGCTGAGAAGATGTTCTCATCCATCACAAAGAAGTTGATCTTCTTGGTAAGCCTCTTCAGCCACTCATCTCCTATTCTGACATCCATTTCGTACATCCCAAGAGGGTGAACCTTTTCTCCGATGAATCCTATCAGAGGATGGTGGTATGGGACGAGCCTAGCCCAGCTAAGTCCTAAGCCTTTGAAGAACGGACAGAACATGATATCTGTAAAGTTTTTGCCGTCAACAAAGATTCTTAGTACCTCACACCCATGTACTCTGGGGGTAATAATGAGCAGATCATCATGATGAGCTAGGATACCTTTAAAATCTAGTCTTGAAAATCTGACTATGAGGGTTTTCATATTTACCTTCTTCCTCTTCTCGAGCGTAACATCAATAGAGGCTGAGTTTATAACCTCGACATTAGTTATTGATTTAGCCTCTGCCACGTGCGCTTTTCGATCGGCCACCTCAGAGCCTTCTCCTACTAGGCTACCAAAAATCATGCCTACACCAAATGAAATCATGTTGAGCCTCTTCAACGAGGCATTATCGTCCTTTAGTGGGAGATACGAATCATCATTATCATCATTCAAAGGGTTAGTTCGCTTAGCTGGAGCATCTTGTCTACATTTATCATTTCTCCTCTTCCTAGGGTCATCTCAGTCTTGGTCATCTTGGCCTCAGCCTAAACTTCTCTTATCAACATATTTCCTCAACTTACCAGATTTTAGCAATTTTTTTATCTGGTCTTTGAGGTCGAAGCATTTGCTGGTGATGTGCCCATGATCTTGGTGGAATTTGTACCAAAGATTTCTATTTCTCTAGTGAGGAGTTGTCTTCAACTTTTTTGGACACCTAAAAGACCGTTCATTTTTTATCTCGTTCAAAATGTGCTCACAACTAACTGTTAGAGGCGTGTAGTTCGCAAACTTGTTGTCTATTGGCCTTTTCTTACTATCCTTACCCTTGGACTTCTGACCCTTTCCATCACTGTGAGCTCTCGTTTCTTCATCGTCTTTAGTGGCCATCGCCTTCTCTACATTAATGACTCTCCTGGCCGTAACTAGGAGTTCAGCCATGGACTTTGGAGGGTCCTCGACTAGCTTCTAGAGTAGATTTCCTTTCTAAAGACCTCCCATAAGGGTTGTCATTGCGATACTGTCTACATAATCTTTGACTTCCAACTCCTTGTTAAAACGGGCTATATATTCCCTCAGAGTCTCTTCCTTCCCCTATTTGCTGTGCGGCAGGTGGGTCGTCTACTTCCTAGGTTTCACCCCAAAAAAAAAATTACGGACAAAACTATCGGCTAGCTGCTAAAAACTCCCTATTGAGTTCTTGGGAAGGGAGGTGAACCATATGTGGGCTGACCTTGTCAATGTATTATAGAATTCTAGGCAACTCATCTCGTCTGAGATTAAATAGATATTGGAGGGCGATTGATACATCTCCATATGATGCATCGGATTTGAGCTCCCATCATACTTCGGAGTAACCACCGGTGGCTTAAACTTGGCCAGGGTTGGGTAGTTCAGTATCTTTGCCACAAATGGATATCCTTTATCATATCCCCAATACAAGGGTCTCAAATTTTTATGATATCCCCTATTTTGTTCTCCAACCTCTATTTGGACTCATTCCAAGGCTTGTCTGCTACAACGTCAGCTTTTGCAGGGATGGCAGTTTCCCTGGACCATTCTCTATCATCTAGTTGAGATGATCATTCTCTATTAACTGGGTCGACTGAGGGTGCCCTCTCTTTACACCTAGGTTGACTGACGACCTCTCTTTGCTCCTCTCATTCTTGAGGAGGTTTGTAGTCATCCCTCCTTTCATTACTTCTTAATCCGGTAACACCCATTGATCTGGAAAGACGCTTCCCCAGATCTTATTGGGGGCCGAGCCAATCAAAAGTTGACCCTCTGTTTATCCTATCTAAGGTTTATTACCTTGGTCTGCCTCTCGGCTTTGCCAACGCTCTTATTCCCGGCTCAGTCATAGAGGGTAAATAGTGCCCCTGGAGATCTGATATGGTCCTAACATTCTCTCTCTTTATCATCCTCATAAAGGTCATCCCCCACCTCATCATCATGGAGTTCTTGACTTTGACTACTTGGGGTCAGCAACGTCTCTCTGCCTCTGTTGTAGAGGAAAGTCTTTTTATGGTGCTTGGGGTGGTCCCCTGTCTTGTTGATCAATAACGCCTTCTCTGACAACCAGAGTCACAAACTCAACTCTAGCACCTCCAGCCCTGGTCGTGAAATTCTGGCTAAACATAGCAAATTAGTTTTGCATATACTATTGGCTAGTTATGAGGGAGCAGAGAGCCATCGCTACCTTATCCATTTCAGACTGAGGCGATACTTGAATGGAGCTTGTTCCACCTTCATGTGGTGGTGCCAGGTGATTCTCAAGAGGAGGAGGTGGATCCATAGCCATTGATGTAAACTGTATGAGATGTGAACTGAAGAAGGAGAGCTTAAAAATCTCAATAAGATCTCATTCAATGGTGAAACAACTGCACAAAGAGGGAGGACTGGTTTAACGCCAGAGACTCCGATGAGTACAAGCTAAAACAAGGAAGAGATGACTATCCTCATTCCCACAGATGGTGCCAAATTGATGATGCTGTAATCAGCACCACCAGATTAAGATAAGATTATGAGTTGCTTAAGCACAATCACATCACAACATTAGAGATGGATATATGTATATATAAGAGAAGGAGATGGGGATAAGAAGATGAACTCAATGATTTAAAGTGGTTCGGCCAAATAGGCCTACATCCACTATGTGAGTGTGTGAGAAATCCACTAAACAAGGGAATTAATAGCCATGGATACAACACTGAAAGCTCTCTCTCTCCTCTGTATATAATTAGATAGATTTTTTTTATCATTGTAAGTTAAGGATCCCACCTCTCATGAAGAAGATGAAGTGTATATATAGGGCATGGGGTTGTAATTTACCCCCTAAGCATGTAATCAGCATGTGCATGAGGAAACACCCAATAAGATGAAGACACCTGTCCCTGGTACATGGATATAATAATAATGTAATATTCCCTCAAGTGAGGGAATGATCTTGTTATAACAGAATTATCCACGTGGGCATGCCACTTCGGCACTTTCATATGCCCGCGCTGCTTGATGTCGTCCTGTGGAAGCTTGACCTGGCAGGATACGAGGTTGCCGACTATGATAGGATGATCCCATGCTCACAAACACAAGTATAACCTTTGTTAAATATATCAGGTCGAGGTTGGATTAGCGCGGTCAAACCTGCTATCGTCCATGGCAGAGTATGAAACGGGTCTTTACAAATAGGTGATGCTCTTACGATCTCGACTTTCTGTATTGTCAAGGATAGTTGAGATGAGGCCGACCCTTATCAGGACGACACCATCAATGAAACATGGGACCCTTATGACAACTCGGCCATGAGATGTGACATGACTCATCCTAAGAGGAGAGGGTACACTTTGGCCATCTCAACCTGAATGGACCTTTGAAGACTAAATTCAGCGAGAAGGGTCGAGTTCATAGATTGAAGAAAGTGCGTATCAGCATCGGATATCAAGGAGACGATGGAGGCAATTGAATTCTTATCACTCCCAATCAAACTCTCATCGTTAAGATTTAATTAGGTAAGACTAGCGGTGAGGGTGTCATTAGTAGAGATGGGAATCACCCTGTTAGACCCTCTGTCCGGTTGAATTTGCTTTTATTGGCAATAGATAGCAGTGTCCTCCACCTGATCTTTCCTTTTCCTTGTATCCCCGACTCGGCTTGAGCCGCTAGAAGTTATCTTCTTCGTCTAGACACTTGGGGCTACTTTTTTCTTCCCAAATTTATTAACCATGTTGGCAAGATTGGGGGCCACCATCTTTTAACTTTCCTCGAGTGTACCTTTTGGATGATTTGTAAAAGTTCAAAGGTTAATATTGAAGATGTCAAAAATGAAACTATAATTAATGAAGAGGTTACAACGTGTTTATCAAATTTACTTACAAATCTCGGTAAAAGGACCAATGTCTAGTCCCGTCTCGGTAAGGATGTTAGGGGTCATGAGGCCCTCATATTCAGCGAGACCACCATCCTTACCTTGGATACTAATCGTCTCAATCTTCTCCAAATCGCATAAGCTTAAGTCGAGGTCAAGATTCGTAGCCATGGACACTTTACCCCATTTCTAGGGGACTCTCGGCTTGGAGGAGAAACAGACGTAGTTAGTGGGGAACTCCCACGTGCCAGGTACAAAGAGATATCTTGGCTTCCAATGATGGTTGGATATTTGGTTGATGAAAATAACTTTCTTCATCGGCTTCCTAGCCATAAGGTGGTAGTAGCCATCTTGTGCCCTTATGCAAGAGACATTGTAGCATGACTTGAACATAGTGACTGGAAGCTCAGTGCCATGATAGAACTTCCGAAGCAATATAAAGCCGAGCAAAATCCTCCAAGCGTTCGGAAAAAGTTGAGTATGAGCCATGTCTAAGTTGGTAAGGATGAAAAGTATGACATGATGTACTGGAAGGAAAAAGATGAGTTTGAACATTTTCTCATACACTGCAACCTCACCTGGTTGGCCATTAAAATCCCTCTCAGACTCATCAAGGACCCTCATCATAATATCAGAGTTTATTCCATATTTGAGACTCCAATGTAAGAGGTCAACATCACTTACAATGCTCTGAAATTTTTGAGCATGAGTGGTATCCAGTGGCTCCCCGGCCTCATCTCTTAAGTCGACGACATTGGCAGTCGGTACTCCACTTGGAAATCTATCCTAAAATCCCCCCTCGGTCATGGTCGAGATGGGGACAACTATTTGGATTGGAGGTTGATCAACGGTAACTCTTAGCCCCTTAGGGACTAAATCATTATCAGGCAGGTTTGCCTCATCAGATTGAGTGCTCCCAGTGTCAATCGTACTATAGTCCCTACAAAGTAACTATACCTTATTAGAGTTAGTGGCCCCCATCTCGGTAGTATAAGAGGAAGACACCCTCATAGCATGATCAAAAGAGTTAACTTTATCCAATATCCTAAATGAAGAAGGACTTCAACCCTCTGATGATGAGATGTTAATGGCATTGTCACTCATAAACGAGCTCGCACTCATCGTATCTCCACTTATGACGATTATGGGGGGATGAGTGGTTGAAGAATCCTCTTGTCTCTCAGAAGTAGGAGGACGAGATCTTAGAGGATCCTCTCATCTCTCAACTATCTAGGGATAGATGACAATAAGGAGAACTGGAAATACGCAAAGGAAATTCCTCAGCCCAGCGTATGGCCTCGACTTCGGCGTCCTCGTACTGACGGATCTCATTAAAGAGCCTATCCCTAAGGTCTAGGAATTGGTCGATCAGCTCATACAATCTACTTAATATTTAGAAGACGAGTTTCAACTTGAAGTTTTGAATTAACTAAAATATGCAAACAACTTGCAAGTTTGACTGTGTTGACTAAATGATCAAAAAGGGAAGACATATCGTTTTTAAGAAAAAAACTCAAGAACACTACAAAGAAGATAATCGGAGAAGGTGACCAGATAATCATCAAAATAACTAATAAATATGCTTCTAGGTTTAAAATTTCCAAGTGAATGACCTAAACACCACCTACCGTCTAACACCCACCAAGAAACCTAAAATATTGGCCTTAAAACCACCAAATTTATCGCCAGAGAACACGAAACTCACTGGAAATGGAAAATCACATAAATATAAACAAAGGATAAACTAATCAAAGGATTTTTTATGGAAGCAAGTTACCTGGTTTACTAGAAGCTGTGGAGGGGGAAAATTCCATAAACCACCTTGAATCAAAGCTCTAAATAAGAATGGTTATGGCGGTTAAATGCAAAAAGCTATAGGCGAGAGAATGCAGTGTTTAAGAACAAAGTGGAATGAAAATTGTGTTTTAAATACCATCGAATTATTGCGCATGATTCTCAAGTCCATCATCATTAAGGCATTGAGCCCAAAGTGCCCCAACTGTCATTCATTCTTGGGGGAGACGCTAATCAATGAAAATTGAGACATGTGTCGCTTCAAGCCTAAAAAATGTGATTTTGTAATACCAAAGGTCAGTTCCCCGCATCCATAATCAATCTGTCTCTGGAAATTCAGACATCATATTATTAGCTTGCAATGCTATATTCTTACCCCTCAGTCTCCTATTTACACAGAACACTAAGGGCTAAGGGGTGATTGATATGCCAAGATATGACCTCGTCCCCACAAGAGGACTTATCGCCTAGGGCCTAGCTACACATACAAGCGTTTTGTATGGACGAACTTCTATGAACTTGGTCTCATCTCGACTATTAATTGGATACCTCTTTGCGACCCAGGCTACATAACTCATCTCGTACTCTTATAGGCTGAGACTTATCACAGTCACACGTTTGACTCGTCTCGGCTAGACACCACAATTAGTCGAGATCAGTATTCCATCTTTTTCTCATACAGCTATACCATTGGAGGTGTCGTACTCGTCCAGGCTGACACCCCCACAACAGGATACATTTGACACTTGGTAGAGCATGTGGGATAGAGCATGCGTGGGAGAGTGTGATATGCCCCAAGTGTAACCTCGGCCTAGAGACACCAACCTCGGCCTAGATCATGGCAGACGTTGGACGAGTCCTGGGCACGCGATATCATCCCTCGGTCGTATCAGGGTCGGCCCAGGCCGACACTACTATGAGCCTCTCCAAGGGACATCATAAGGATCGACAGCACTCGCATATGCCTTGAAATGGCAACCTCGGCCATACATAGGCCGAGCCTGTAGGAAGTCACCAGCAACCTCATCATACCACCAGTTCAACCTCATATCAGGCCGACCCTGCCCATTGTCTCGGCTAAGATCAGGCCAAGACCTACATGGAACACTCGGACTGAACAGGTATCAAGACTCACCAACCTCGGCCTCACCAAGTCCGAGGTCATACACCAGGCACGATAGCCGAGCACCTGCTGACATTCAGATAAGGACACGTTGACACAAATCAGTTATAACAAGATTATTCCCCACACGTGGGGAGAATAATGCATCATCATTCTCTACATGTGACAGTGGCAGATGGCACTCCCACATTGGTGAGGTAACTACACACATGCTCATGGCATGCATGGGGGGTACATTACACCCCCTAGGTACTATATATAGAGGTCATCCACTACCTTGCAAAAGGATCCCCAAAATATTCAACCCTAGCTGAAACTCTGTCCATATACACAGTAAGAGAGAGAAAGCTTGAGAGATTGTATCCATGGACATTAGTGCCTTGTTGCAGTGAGATTATTCACACACACAGTGGACGTAGGCCAATCTAGGCTGAACCACTTATATCCTGGTGTATTCTCCTCTTCTCCTCATCTCATTCTCTTACTTCTTTACATAATTGTGTTTCCATTGTTGTCCTTAGATTGAGCTTGAGAACACCTTATCTGGTGGTGCTAATTCTAGCATCATCCGAGTGTGCATGGGCTACGAGCCCCATGTGGATAAAACCTTTTCAACAGCATCTCCCTCGTGTGTGAGGGATATGTCATCATCTTAATCTACTCATGACAGCAACCAGTGGCTGCTAATTATTAGATGGCACACACTACGCATGCTTATTACATGCTTGGGGGGGGGGGGGTACACTATACCCCTAGGCACTATATCTACCAGTCTCCTTCAACCTTAAGAAGGATCCTTAATTCATAACCCTAACAAAACTCTATTAAAATTGTAGCTCGGAGATAGAAAGTTGAGTGCATTGTAATACAAGGCCATTATAACCTAGTTTGATAGTAAACATTTACTCCCCTGCACAGTGGATAGGCCTAGATAGGCTAAACCACTTATATTTCTATCTTTCTCCTCTTTGCCTCACCTCCGCCTTCATTTATATTGCTGTGATTTTACCATTGGTACACACTTGAGATCTTACTGGATTGAGCACTCACTCATTTACTTGGTGGTACCATATTTGGCACCATCATTGAGAATGTTACCAAATGTATTTGATTCCCATAATTTTTATGTTAGACATGAGCAATCTATTTATGGATTTTTACAGGGTGTCACAGTTGGTATCAAAGCATTTAAGGTCATAGTGTCCCAGAGACT
The DNA here is from genome assembly GCA_949130495.1 of Sambucus nigra. NCBI lineage: Eukaryota > Viridiplantae > Streptophyta > Magnoliopsida > Dipsacales > Adoxaceae > Sambucus > Sambucus nigra. The sequence continues at coordinate 212,541,966 of OX422220.1, read as the reverse complement.
TAAGTGCGTCTGTTACTATTTTGCATTGCTTTCTTTGATGACTTTAGATCTTTATAGTTTAGGAATTGTACTCTGTATAACGATGACTTCTTAGGGGGTTTCACGTAATTATCCCATACAAACGATGAGAATAAGATCGAAGAGTATCAGGAGGGTTTCTTATTTAAATTTTCTTTATGACACATCCCACGCGTGAGGTCCATTTCGATCAGGAGTTAGGGACTTTGGGTCATGAGACCTTTAGTGAGCATTTAACATCTGGTTCGAGAGGAAATGCTTCCACTCACCATCTGTAATGACATTAGAAGTAAGTTTTTGAAGCTCTCGTCTGGGTGACCACATGGTAGCTAGTATAAGGAGGAATTAAACTATATTTCTATTTCTGTATCGAGAGAGACTAATAAAGAAGCAAATAAAGTTTTTTGGGTTATTTGCAACTAATTTTAAAGACATATTATGTTAGTAAATTTATTTTCATAAGGTTTTGGTTTGTATTATTGAATAACCGTCCTTCACCACATATGGGTAAATAGTGGAAGTTATCCTTCTACATCGCCAGAATCACTATAAGTATCTGAAGGATAGGGTTCCTAAGATTGAGAATATTGGGGCCTAATTAGGGTTAAAAGACTAGAGATGGTGTGGTGTTATCGTGAGTCGAGGAAAACCTCACCTACAGAAGGAACCACATCAGGGGAGTAGACCCTAAGAGGTTCTTGGGAGCATAAAAGTGGGAGTATCATAAACATTAGAACCAAGGGCATTATGGCCAGTGGAGACTTCACTAATGAAAACAGGGCCGATGGGGCTAGTTTTAGCAAAATTGACCACGGAGATAGAGTCATCAAGATACTTAGTAGAACACCTATTTCAGTGTTTCATTTTAAGGGAAAGCGTTATACTTAGTGAGGACACTTACCTAGTAAATGTCGAAGGGGAAACCTGTTTATAAAAGTAGCATCGGGGGATAGTTATGCTTATGCTTACATTTCACGCACATAAGTCTTACTTTGACACTGAGGAGTTGTCATCCTTTCTTAGTATCTTGTTTACTATGGTTACACTCTCTCTCTCTCTCTCTCTATATATATATATATATATATATATATATATATATATATATATATATATATATATATATATATATATATATATATTATCGAGCTCTATTTATATATGGATAGCCTAATGGGTAGGGGCTACCTTCCATCATGATTGTGGAGACGTGACAGTATGTTTGGTCGGCTTAGTGTTCAGCCACTTTGTTGATTTAGACATTTGGTCTTATGACTTTATTATGTAGCTTTAATTATTATCTATATGTATTACACTTATATCGATTACGGAGGGTAGGATTTTATTCCCTTTTTTGGACAGGAGATGTTTCTTATAGTTATGCTTAGGCTCAGGAATGGTTCTAACACACACTTGTCTATGTATAATTGCGAGAACATTAAAGGGGTTACAGTTTCATGGATATGTTACCGATAGTCCAAAGTTTTTATTTGAATTGGTGTGGATACCAAATTACCACTGACACGAGATATTAGTTTTGGGCTTAGTGTTGGCATTAGTTTTAAATCTTTCATGTAAGAATTTTAGTTGGTTTGACTATATTATTAAGGATGGAGTGTCATGGGAGCAGACACAGTAGTCTGGAGCCAATGGATTTATATTGAGTTATATGTTATTTTAGAGGAACTCCAGTCCTTTTTATTAAATGATGGACGATTCTCTTTATTGAGTAGAACACCGAGAGTTGATGAGGTCAGGATGCAGAATAAGTCTTCATTGTCGTGCGTCAATAATTTATTGGAAAATTTGAAAGAATATCATTATTATGATGAGTTTATGGTTATATTTAACAATTACCTCTTGTTGAAGTGGAAACGTTTGTAGAAGTGCTTGTCGTTATACCTGATGTTGTGCTAAGGGTGGTTTAGGGATAAGCCTTTTTTTTAACCAATAGGAGGTATGCAAGTTCTAAATAGGAGGAGTCTCTTTCCTCATTGACATAGGTAGAAGGGTATAGTACCAACTAAAATCATTTGTGTTGGAGGATCCAAAGCTACGAGAATTATTTTCCACCAAGGTTCATAGTAGGTAGTATGTTGTACATTTCAAGGGAAACCCGTATGTATCATGATTCGAGAAGTTGGTACCAGTGGTAAAAGTTGAGTGGTTAGTGGAATAGTTTATGTCTATGGCTCTCATATAATTAGTGAAGATAGAGAACTATAGATATATGAAGAGTTGTAATAATTGGTGATTTTAGTGTAAAGGTGGGATATTAGATTTCTTTTGAATTCTCGTAAGGTACAGAGGTCCCAAGAGCGAACGTGTGGTCCATCCGATTAATTTGAGTTAGGTTGACTAAGTTGAGTAAGATCTAAGAGTTATCAAGTTATTATATGTGAACGTACTCAAAAAACTTCATAGTAGGTGGTGCTAATAATAGAGTGTAGAAGCCTATCGGAGCAGACAAAGGAACTTTCAAGTCTAGAGGAAGTGCGATTTAGGGTTCCAAGAGGAAGAGCAAGTGATTTTGAAAATCTCAATGAAGATTGGAATTGTGAAGCTCGAATTCCAAGAAAATTTTGACATTCCTATGCATAGGTCATTTTCACACTCTTGGATAGGGCAAGGCGAATATTATTTCACCTTACCTTATCACCTTCAATGCATACATAATATTTTCGCAACTATATCATGAAGGGAGTTCCTATAGGACAAGTTGATATTTTAACGGTTAGAATAGTTTGGTTGAGTGTTAGACAAATAAAATTTATGATGAGAGACCTTAGTGTGTATTAAGTCGTTAGATGAGAAGATTTTGTATAGAGTCTGAGGGCGCTATGGGCGAGATATTCCTAGATTTTCAAGTAGAAGTATGATCAATTCAAATTTTAAGGATGAAATTCTTTGTTTAAGGGGGAGAATGTAATACCCCGTATTTTATGAACATTATTTAATTATGAAAATTAATTATGTGTGCTTGATGTGACATGTGATGTCACTAATTAGATTTATGTGTTATATTATTCGTATTTGAACTCGAACTCAATATTTAACAATTCATTAATTTAATAATTGATAATTGAATTCGTACCGATTAAATATTAATTTTTTATAGTATCATATTTTGGTTTAGCATTTGGGACAACTAGACTGTCTGTTTTTCACTTAAAATAGTGGATTTTAAGTCTATTGGGTTAGTACATGGCTTGGGTAGAGTTTAGGTGATTTGGAGGTGCATTTAGGCTCATTGGGTTGAAGCCCATATAGGGCCTAGGGTTAATATCGTGGGAAGCTAAGCTTAGTGATCATTGGAAATATCCTAAACACTTGTTAGGCAATAGGAAAACCCCTAGAGAGATTGTGACAAGATACATCAAGGGTTAGAAGAAGAATTGGGAGGTTTTGGTAATCGATTCCTATATTGATTCATTAGCAAGTTTATATCAATTAAAAATTTAATTTGGAGTGTGTTATAATAGTAGTAATCCATTGGATTATGATATTTATCATTGAAATGTGAATTGTAATTATATAATAATCATTTTTTATAATTAGATTAATTACATGCTCAATTCTTAACCTCGTGTTCATCAACTAATATAAATGATTGATGAATCCTTTAAATTGACTCATGAATTCATATATTTAGAATATAGAAACTTTAGATATGTAATCTAATGATATTAATTTGTAATATCCCTAAAGTATGTATGATCCTTGTAAATAATTCATACATTAATTTAGGAAATTGGGTTTTAGAAAGAATCTAGAGTTTAATGATTTAAATTTGAGTTTATACCTTAATTCTTATTGATAATTGCCAAAACCATTTAGATATAGGTTTATATTTATTATAGGTTGGTTAGATTGGAAAGACAAGGGATAAATTCATGTTTTATAGGCTTTAGGTTTGGGTTACAAATGGTTATGGCCATTAAATGTTTTATTAAGGAAGAACGTTGCCCAGGATCATCGGATTGATCCAATTTTGGGTCCAAATCGATCTGATCCAATGGGGTTAGTCCAATTTTACATATTTGAATTATGAACGCGTGGCCACTAGTTTCGTATTTTTATCATTTTTTTTCAACAGTGCGTAAGGAAAAAATTCTGGGTTGGTGATTTTGGATTTAAGGTTAGTGTTGTGTTCGTTTGGTTATGGTTTTAATTGGGGAGTTACTTTGGGATTACATTCTGATATGTTATTGTAGTAATCCTAGAACATATTGGATTTTTATATGACTTATTGAAGGTTTATAATATCGAGATAAATGGTTAGGATGATTATATATAGTTTGTCAATTGTTTGACCTAGACAAAAGTGTTTCAAGGGTTTTCTTTATTGAACTTAGCTTGCGAGAAGTCATGTGTATGGATTCTCGGAAGACTAGGAGTTTTAAGTACTTGGTTGTTATCAATCATTTATTAGAATACAGTTATAAACCCAAGCTTAGGGTAGTTATTATATTAAATGAGTTATTACATAAGTTAGGTATTGATACCAATATTTGAGAGCCTTGGGTATTCAGGCTAGGTTATTTATGTCCAGTTATAGTTAACATGCGTATTAACTAATTATAATAAAGACTTTTTATAGGGTTGTTTATATTTTTTTAAACCTTGTTGTGAAGGTTTATGCTTATTTGGGTGTTTTATTTACTACATACCATATGTGAGTTCTCATGGGATACATACTAAAGGGGTTATCCTTTATGGAGCATGTGCGATATCGATCATTGTAAGGACGTATTTTTAATAATTCCGTCACAATTAATTATGTCGTTTACCGCTACAAGTCGTCGAAGAATTATGAAGATTGCATTTACAAAAGACGGATTCGAATTACCAGTTGCCTTCAACATTCAAGCCCAACAATATGAACTTTGATAAGATATTGTTTTAAAGTTTCATTTACATTTCATATTAAGAGTGTTGGGATATTTTTAAAAGGGTTTTAAATAAACTTTGTTATAAAAATTATTTTTATAAATGTTTGTTTTTTAAAGAGGTTTTATAATTGTTTGTGAAAATCTGCTACAGCAGTAAACGTACCTCAATTTCGACGCCAAGGTTGTTCAAGCGAGACCTCAATCTCGTTCGAATGACATTGGGATGTCGTGTGTAGTCATTCAAACGACACGCGATCTCGTTCAAGCGATATGGAGTTCTCGTTCGAACGACCCTACTTTTAGCTGACACGTCTGACTTCATCCTAATCCCTTGACCGACTCAATTTTCCTATAAAAGAGATCTGCCAGCCTTTGTATTTCGTGGAGAACAGTTTCAGCTTTAAAGTGTTTTATCTTTTTGAAACTTTTGTATATCTGCCCAGTTTTAATTCAATACCTTTTGGCAAAAAGTTTTTCTCCAACAATTTTAAGGGTTAAAATGTTTTGTTTTTTAATTCACAAAATTCCAATTACTTTTATGTGAATTGTTTTGTGGAACCTAAGAACATATTTTGCTTTGGTTTATTCTTTGTGGGGAAAACTCTACAACTGACAGCTGCGTGCTATTGTGGAGGGAGTCCTTATAAAGTTTACATCTTGTGGAGAAGCCGTCTTCTTCTTCAATGCAGCCCTCCTGGAAAGGGAAAGTTCCAACCGACGACATCAGAACCGACACCTGCGGGTATTTTTGTGTCAATATTTCTAGCCGTTGCTTTGGAGGTTTGACGAAGACACCGTGCGTTATACTTGTGGACGATTATCAGGTTGTATGTAAGTCAATGGTCTTGTAAATTCTTCAAAGTTCTAGAAATAAAAGGTTTTTCCCCTTTGGGGGATTTTTCCTGAATATTTGTGTCACATGCTTTATTTATTTATGGATTGACACATGCACTTTTAGATGCATGTTTAGGGGATGGATTAATTTGGTTTAAAAATAGACTCTAATTAAATAAGTGTGTCAAATTAGATATTTGCCAATTTAATCAATTATCACACAGTCACGTTTTCTCCAATTGGTATTAGATCTTATTTAAGCAATCACCACTTCCCAAATTGGTATCAGAGCGGGTTACGCTAATTTATTGCGTATTAGTATTTTCCGTAAAATTTGTGTAATATTGATTTTTTTTGAAAAATCAGCTTTTTAAAAAATTGCAATTTTTTCGATGGAGCACTTATCTAATCGGATGCCCTCCTTTGATGACCCGAGTCAGTTTTGATGATATAAATCATTTGAATTTGACGTTTGCAAAAAGAATTAAAGTTTTGGAAAAATAAAATTCTTGTTTTAAATCCGCGATGGATCTTTTGCAAACGGTTCAAAATCAACTAGATTTTCATCGTGAAAAATTTATTTCCTTGGACCATGACTTTATTGCTTTAAAATTATCCAAGAAGGAGAGTGATGATAGGGTCCTATTTTTAGAGAAAGAATTCGAGGACCTTAAAAATTCGATGGTTTGTGTTTGTGCCAAAGAGGATAAAAATAAATTTAATCATTTTACGGCACGTGAAAAGACTCTTAGGGATAAGTTTGTTTTAATTGAGGGTGAGCGCAATAAACTCTTAAGTTTAATTGAAAATTTGAAAAAGAAATGCCTATCTTTGGAAAAGTCTAATTCTTTGTTTGAGTAAAAATTTTTGAAGTTAAAAAATGATTTGACATATTCAAGTAGGTTTGATAGTGATGGTAATGGCTGATCATGTTCTCATGCTTCTAATGCTAAAGCCAAAACCATTATTTGTTTTAGAGGATCAACTGTTCCAAGGGATGTTAGAAAAGATCAACCCATAGGTGTCATTCCACCCATTTACACATGTTCATATTGTGGTAGGAAAGGTCACCTTAGGAGATTTTGTTTCGATCTTGGAAGAGGTCCTAGGAATTCGAAGTCTAGTATTTTGTTGGTTCCCAAATCCCCGTGTCGATGTTTCACATCTATTTGGGTTAGGAAATCACTTTTGAATACGCTAGATTTTAGACAAGTTGATTCTCATTTGCATGCACATGATTCTCCTCTTTCCATATCATATACATGATTGTGTTCACTTGTTTGTCATACACTAGTTGTGGTTTCATGATATATATATTCTAGTGTAATGACATGTACTTTTTGTATAGACTTTTTTGTTTTGAAAAATTTTAAAAAATACAAAAAGATTTTATTTTGATAAAATTTTGAGAAAAATCCAAAAAGAGTTTTGTTTTTTGTTTGCACCTTTTATGGATGAACACTTAGGATGACCGAGTCACAACATCATTCCGTTTTTTTCATGTGACTATTTGATAGTGTTTTGAGACAATAGGTCAATTCATCCATGTGCTTTACAATGTTTGGAATCATTGAGATGTAATTTAGTGTTACTTCATACATGTTTGACTCATGATTTCCTATATTGCACACATGCACGGATTTGTTTGATTATTGTTCTTGTCTTATCACATGTTGGTTGGGTGTTTTCACTTCAATCCTGTCCTTAAAACGAACCAAGCGCGATAAATTTTGATAAGGAAATTAAGCATATAAAAACCGTTTTGTGAGTTTGTGTGCTTTGTTTGAAAATGGGGAAGGGCTGCGAAAGGTTCATTTTGCCTTTGCGGATACTAAGCCACCGTTAAATTGGACCTAAAAATGGAGGAATTTTATTATCCGGGGTCCAAAGAGGTTTAAAAGAGCCCGAAAAAATTTAAAGGCAATAAAAAGAAATTCATGCCAAATTATGGGCCATTTAGGTTTTTGCACCAATTCTCCGAAGTTTGAGAATTTAGATTTCCTCTAAAAGAAAATATATACGAGGGTGTTTGGTTGGAGATTTTAAACGGGTTTGCACGTCCTCGAAAATCTTGAAAAAACGCTAAATAGTTTTGGAAGTTATTGGTGTGGAAATCATTTGACTTTGATTTGTTGATTTGTATAAGACGATGTCATTTAAATTCAACAAATTTTTACACCTAAGGATTCTTTTGATGTTCATTCATTAGGGGTACACGTATGGATCATGTACATATGATTGATTGAGTTTATTTACCTATCGAATGTGTTCACACCCATACATTCCATTTCAATGACTTGGTTGTTTGAGTTTAAATCAATGGTGTGATTTTTTTTGTATCCTGTTTTTGTATGAAAAAAAATTAAAAAATCCAAAAATAGTTTGTGAAATTTTTGGGGACATACCTTTGCATGCGTGTAGTTTGATCCACATTTTCTATGCATTTTTTCGTGACACTCCATGTTTTGATTTTTTTCTTCTTATCTGTCTATTTGGGGACATCATAAAAAGGGGGAGAAAGAATTATCATGTAATGAGGGAGGTTTTTGCATTATGAGGGATATTTGATTATTAATGCTCTATTCCTATATTATTTCAAACTCGATACGTCACGAAGGTTTTGGCCTTATCTCATGTGTGTAGGTACGAAGATTGAAGATCATGATGTTGCACACCCTAATGAGAAAATCTTTGAGAGTTTTGATGTTGAAGAAAAATTTGAGAACTTGCAAATTTTAACTTTTCAGTTTTGGGATTCATGGGAGGGTAGATTCGTATAAGCATTTTGGTTTTTGATAATTCGGATGTTTTTATGTATGTACCGTCATAGACATAGGGGGATATTTGTAAGGACGTATTTTTAATAAGTCCGTCACAATTAATTATGTCATATACCGCTACAAGTCATCGAAGAATTATGAAGATTGCATCTACAAAAGACAGATCCGAATTACCAGTTGCCTTCAACATTCAAGCCCAACAATATGAACTTTGGTAAGATATTGTTATAAAGTTTCATTTACATTTCATATTAAGAGTGTTGGGATATTTTTAAAAGGGTTTTAAATAAACTTTGTTATAAAAATTATTTTTATAAATGTTTGTTTTTTAAAGAGGTTTTATAATTGTTTGTGAAAATCTGCTACAGCAGTAAACGTACCTCGGTTTCGACGCTAAGGATGTTCAAACGAGATCTCAATCTCGTTCGAATGACATTGGTATGTCGTGCGTAGTCGTTCAAAGGACACGCGATCTCGTTCAAGCGATATGGGGTTCTCGTTCGAACGACCCTGCTTTTAGCTGACACGTCTGACTTCATCCTGATCCCTTGACCGACTCAATTTTCCTATAAAAGAGATCTGCCAGCCTTTGTATTTCGTGGAGAACAGTTTCAACTTTAAAGTGTTTATCTTTTTGAAACTTTTGTGTATCTGCCCAGTTTTAATTCAATACCTTTTGGTAGAAAGTTTTTCTCCAACAATTTTAAGGGTTCAAATGTTTTGTTTTTTAATTCACAAAATCCCAATTACTTTTATGTGAATTGTTTTGTGGAACCTAAGAACATATTTTTCTTTGGTTTATTCTTTGTGGGGAAAACTCTACAACCGACAGTTGCGTGCTATTGTGGAGGGGGTCCTTATAAAGTTCACATCTTGTGGAGAAACTGTCTTCTTCTTCATTGCATCCCTCCTGGAAAGGGAAAGTTCTAGTCGACGACATCAAAACCGACACCTGCGGGTATTTCTGTGTCAATATTTCTAGCCGCTGCTTTGGAGGTTTGACGAAGACACCGTGCATTATACTTGTGGGCGATTATTAGGTTGTATGTAAGTCAATGGTCTTGTAAATTCTTCAAAGTTCTAGAAATAAAAGGTTTTTCCCCTTTGGGGGATTTTTCCTAAATATTTGTGTCACATGCTTTATTTATTTTTGGGTTGACACACGCACTTTTAAATGCATGTTTAGGGGCTGCATTAATTCGGTTTAAAAATAAACTATAATTAAATAAGTGTGCCAAATTAGATATTTGCGAATTTAATCAATTATCGCACAGTCACGTTTTCTCAAATTGGTATCAGAGCTTATTTAAGCGATCACCACTTCTCAATCATGCTGGCACATCGGTGATAAATCCAGGCTCTACCTTGGTGGTTTTACCCTGGACATTACATAATTAAAGTACTTATTGTATCCCTAGGGTATTATCGAGGGTATCGTCTCATATAACCTGGGGTATGGGGCCATATGATTAGTGTGATGGCATAGTGATGATTCTTTAATAATGTTTTGATCTTATATGTGTGGAATGGAAAATGACAATGCCTAGTATGTGCGAGCGGTCCCCTAAGGTGATTGTGATAGGCCTTGGTGATGTGCGGGCTTGAGGATAGCCCATTTGTTATATACATGGTTATGACCATACTTTTGTGGAGGTTAGATATAGATGTTTTCATTCCTCATATGTATGTGCTTTTATGTTGCGGTACTTATTTTTGTCTTACCAGTTTATAACTTATACTAGAGATCTATATGATTTATATTGGAGATGTATAGTTATTAACTTATAATTAAAGATTTATGTAACACGTATGCTAGATACACATATATACTACATTAGTGGTATGATATCACTCGGGACTTATAGATACAGTGTTTGGCATTGTACCTAGAGAATATTAGCGGTACATTAGTTATTTAGCAAGAAGTGATTAGGGTTAGAGAATACCTTAAGATAAATAATTCATAATCTAAAAGGTTAATTTAAGAATAAGAACACAAAGAATAATGGACTAAGAGATGAACTTTATTCACATGGGTCACATATACGTTTGGGAGTACAACTACGTTTATTTTAGGTTGCTTGGGTTGCGTAACATAAATGACTTTAAAATACACCTAAAATGGGATGAGCTGTATTATTATTAATATTGTGGCCCAACTTAAGTTAAATTCTTATTATTTATAAACCTATTGTTTACATTATTTTTTAATCTATTTTTACATTTCTTAGGTTATTGTTATTGGTTTATACTTGGGTTGATTCATTAGAGGAGTATCTCTAGCGAAATTATATTCATTGATGATACCAGAAATTGTATCACAAAATCAATGTAATTGTGCAAGCTCAAACCAGTGTATCAATGGAGTATAAACAGGTATACATGCGTAATGAGATGAGGCAAAGAGGGAGATAACATAGAATATGAGCAGTCAAAGGTAGAAGAAAAAGTCAAAGGAATCTCGGACCGATCTGAAATGCCAATTTCCAGAGAACCCCGGACCGAAGACGGATCGAAGCTAAAGGAAAATAAACGAACCGATCTGTATCAGATCGATCCGGCCAAGAAATAAATGAACCAAATTGGATTCCATCCAGACCGAGCCGAAGAAGGCCCGGACCGGTCTGATTGTCGAATTTTGATTTTTTTACTCTTCTTCTAATGGAGAGTCCTAGTTCAGCTAAAACTCTTGGAGCTTTATAGAGTATTTAAATCCGATTTATTATCATTCTAAGAAACGGAGAATCTATCTAATTTTCCATTCTTTTCAGTAAAACCCTAGTTTGAAGATAGATTATAATTTTAATTCCAAGATTGAAGATTGTTAAGATTTCTGTGATTACAAGTACTTTTAGTTGATGATTTCAGTGCTTTGTTAAGATTAATGATTAATTTCCTCTGTTTAATTTCCCGTTCACATCATTCTTCAATTTTCCCTTAGTTTAATCATGAATTCCTGCAATTCCAAAATCGTTTTCATTACTTTCATCATGGTAGGCTAGACTTTTAAGGGTCGGGATGCATGAACCCAACCCGATGTGGTAGTTGCATGTGTATAAAAGTAATCCTCTAAATTTAATGATTTGATTACGATCGTATTGCGTAGGAACACGACAATTGTAGATCTTTGGATCTCGTTTGCTTCAGGGTAATCGGGATGCTTTAGAATACAATTCGAGTGTAATTATTGCAATACCGATTTACTCGTCCTTTGATTAAGTATGGTGAGGGCTTGAACCTCATATACGTAATTCCTGGGAGTACTAAATTCTGGGTCTAATTAATCATTTAAATTTACGATTAGTTTTATATCATCAATACACTAGGGTTGGGGGATTGTATTCCCGACTTGTTTTTCTCATCACATAGTTCGATTTTTTAAATCATTCATCGTTAGTAATTTAGGTAATTTAAAATAATTGCATTTCATTCGTACTTAAGTTCCTTAGTTAAATATTTTCAAAATTTGCATTTAGTTATGGTCAATTCTCAAACCAATCATCTTTTCCTTTTTCCTTAGAGACAGAGTTAGGATTCATTCATCTGTCCAACGTCGTTATAATTCCATTGTCCTATTTCCCTGTTGATACGATCTCGACTTACCGAGTTTATTACTAACGCGACATGCTTGCACATGAGCCTAGAGAGTACGCACTTCTGAGACACATTCTTAGTTGCGATAAGTTTTTGGCACCGTTACCGGGGACTTAGGTAGACTTAGGATTAGATCGAGTCAATCTAAAATATTAACCAAAAATCCAAAAACATATAAAAATTTTAAAAAACGCACAAAAAGATTCATCATCATCTCTCATAAGCTGTTAATGCAAAATTCTGAACTTACTTCAACTCCCCATAATACTCCAATCCACATTCACGAAAATCCAATAGTTGAGTACGACCCTGATAGCCCTCACACTCCTAACGCTCCACAGTTCTGGGTGCCACATCCCTCACCGTCACACTCAATCTCAAATAACACGCCATTTTCCCTCTTAGGACACACTTTCGAGCGCGCTCCGAGTATACCAAGTGAGGATACCGAATCTTTGAGAGAGAGATACATGTCACAACACGGTAGTGCAGCCGTCGATGAGGGAGAGGCCCCATGTCGCCTTTTGAAAGACAGCTTATATCCTGAGCACACTGTCACTCCGGGATGCATTTTACTAACGTAAAATGTTGGGAAATTTTGCTTTAGGAATGGGATGACCCAAATACTTCCCAATTATCATGGAATGGATTCAGAAAATCCATATGCCCACATCATGGAATTTGAGGAGGCGTGCGAGACTCTCAGTGATCAAACTTGCACAAAAGATGTGCTCCGCCTTAAACTCCTTCCATTCTCACTAAAGGATAAGGCTAAGACATGGATATGGTCTTTACCTCCAAATTTGATTTCATCATGGAACGAGCTACAATACAAATTTCTCAAGAAGTTCTTTCCTCCACATCGAACATATATATAAGTATCACATGATGATCTAACCTATACACAACCTACATCATAAGCTAGAGGCATGGTACCTGGTCCAGCAAAACAATCTCATCAAATACCCATGGATAGTGATATGCCCAAGTATAACCTCGGCCCAGGGACACCTACCTCGGCCGAGATGATGGCCGAAACATTGATCGACCCTATGAAGGCCAGGGGCCCGCGATACTATCCCTCGGCCAGACCTACCTCGGCCCAGGCCGACACTACCATATACACTGCCAAGGGGCCCTGCGCGCATCACGGGCATCAACAGCACTCTCATACACCTGGGTATGGAAACGTCGACCAAGGGTGGGCCGAGGTGACAGGGAGCCGACCCTCGGATTGGAACCGGATCAACCTCAGCTTGGGACGAGGTCACAAGAGGCCTCAGTAATCACCAGCATGGGACTATCCCTACCTCAGCTGGGGACGAGCTAGCATAATGTCTCGGCTGAGATCAGGCCGAGACTCCTTATGACACCTCTCGGATTGAACGGACATCAAGCCTTTACAGCTCGGCCTCTCCCAGGCCGAGGTCATTCACCAACATGACTGCCGAGCATCTGTTGACATTTGGATAAGGACACCTGGGCATAAATCAGTTGTAACAAGATTATTCTTCACGTGTGGGAGAATATCTCATCATCATTACTTACATGTGACAGTGACAGATGGCATTCCCACATTGGTGAGGATATCACACACATGCTCATTGCATGCATGGGGGGTACATTACACCCCCTAGGCACTATATATAGGGGTCATCCCCTACGTAGCAAAGGGATCCCAGTGATTCTACCCTAACCAAAACTCTGTCTAAATATACAGTAGAGAGAGAGAGCTTGAGTGAATTGTATCCATGGCCATTAGTGCCTTCATTCAGTGATATTACTCACACACTCACTGTGGACGTAGGCCAGATTGGCTTAACCACCTATATTCCGGTGTTGATTCCTCATATTCTCACCTCATTCTCTTATCTCTTTATATAGCTGTGTTGCCATTGTTATTCATATATTGAGCTTGGAAACACCTTACCTGGTGGTGCTGATTCTTAGCAGCATATTTTTGGCACCGTCTGTGGGAAGCGAGAGGCTATCTCTTCCTCTTTTTCTGCTTTACCTCACCGGAGACTCTAGTGGTGAACCAGGAACCACCCCTTATGTGGAGATGTTTCACCATTGAAAGAGGTCCTTTAAGGTATTAAGCTCACTTGCTGTTCAATCTCTTTATTATTAATACATGGCACCAGAATTACCACCGCCTCTTCCGCCGCCTGGAGGTGGAGGGGCTAGTTCCAGTCAGGCTCCTCCCCAGTCCGAAATGGCGGAGGTGGCAGCAGCTTTGAAATATTTAGCTGCAACACAACAAGCCATAAAGGAGAAATTTGCCCAGCTCAGCCAAACCATGATGATGAGGCCACCTGGAGTCTCCCCGGACATGATAACTCCGGCGGCAGTTCAACCTCATCCTAACGTCAGGGGACCACCCCAGGCGCCCATGAAGGACCAACCTGCACCCCAGCGGAGGGGGGACGTTGCTGACCCTAGGTGCTTGCGCCTGGGGAGGCAAGGAAACCCTTGCCCAGAGGACAGGTATGATGACCTAGAAGCTGAAGAGGCCCCGGAAGACTGTTGGGAGCCGTATGAGGTGTCAGATAACACCGTACGACCTCTTAGGCAGAGCCAAGGATGTGTCGGCCGAAGAAGAGACGAGGCCCAACAAAGAGGGTCGGCCTTTGATAGGCAGAGTCAAGGATGTGTCGGCCGAAGAAGAGATGAGGCCCAACAAAGAGGGTCGGCCTTAAACAGGTTGAGCAGAGGGTCGGCCTTCGAGAGGCTGGGCCCAGTCAATGACCTGAGACAGAGGCTATCGAGGTCAAGGAGCGCGGCAGGCTCTCAAAGAGGGAATAGGAAGGCTCGGCCAGATCAAGGCCGACCCTTGGAGAGAAGAGCTAGGGAGCAGGAAGAGGTCAACAGTCAATGGGTCGTGGCTGGGGAACCCTTTGTCCATCGCAGAGAGGTGGCAGGGGATAACCTCGGCCAAGTTGATGAGAGACGACCCTGGAATGACTCAATCCAACGTCTCGAGGAGAAAATAGGGGACCTCATAAAGAGCAGGGACCCGTTACAGAGGGGCTACTCGGAGGGTTCCCCGTTTGTAGCTAGGATAGTGGGGTTCCCAACCCCAGCTAAGTTCAATCCTCCTACAGTGACTCCTAAGTATGATGGAAGCACTAACCCAGTGCACCATATCGAGATGTATCAGTCGGCGGTTGATATTTACTCGATACCCGATGAGATGAAGTGCAGGGCCTTCTCGGGAACCTTGACAGGGGCTGCACACAGCTGGTTCACCTCTCTTCCGAAGAACTCGATCGAGAACTTCAAAGGCTTAGCTGAGCAGTTCATCCACAACTTCTGCTTTGGGGTAAGACCTCAAAAGAAGACTACCCACCTCCTATATGTCAAATAGGCTAAGGGTGAAAGCCTAAGAGACTACATAGCAAGATTCAACAAGGAGAAGTTGGAGGTGGAGGATTACGAAGAGAGCATAGCCATGACCGCCCTTATAGGAGGCCTCCAGAAGGGAAAGCTACTGTGGAAACTGGCGGAAGACCCTCCTAAGTCTATGGCAGAGCTGCTGGAAACCGCGGGGAAAGTGATGAATGCGAAAGAGGCAATGTCCGCCAAATATGAGGAGGAGAACCGTGGTAGCACTGGGAGGTCCCAGGGCAAGAAAGAGGGGAAGAAGAGGTCAGCAGATGACAAGTTCGCTCATTACACTCCTCTGACTGTAAGCTGTGAGCACATCCTTAATGAGATCAAGACTGATCGGACTCTGAGGTGGCCAGAGAAATTGAAGGCCCCACCACATAAGAGGAATAAAAACCTCTGGTGTGAGTTCCATCAGGATCACGGCCATGTCACAGATAGATGCTTCGCTCTGAAGGATGAGATTGAGAAGATACTGAAATCCGGGAAGCTGAGAAAGTATGTGGATGGCAAGGCCCCAAAGGGTGGAAGAGAAGACCCAAAGAAGAGAAGAAATGACAGGATCCGTGGCGATGTCCCGGCTAGAAGGCATGATGATTCAGAGGGTGATGATGGAGATGACCCGGATCTCCCACCAAAGGATGATAACACCCCAGTGAAGAGGGTCGGAATGATCTCCTTTGGTGTTAGCACCATATGTGGGGGATTCGCAGGAGGTGGCTCTGAGGTAGCCGATTGGAAGGCTCATGTAGCGGAGGCCAAGTCAGTGGTCAAGCCTGAGGTTGTGAATCTAACGTCTTCTAACGCAGTGCAGAAGAGGAAAAAGGTGGACATGGACACCCTCGTAGTGGGGTTCTCCAGACTCGACTTCAAGGGCATCTTAGCCCCCCATGATGACCCTTTAGTCATAACAACAAGGGTGCATGGGTGCGATGTAGGGAGAATCCTCATAGATGGGGGAAGCTCAGCAGATGTGATGTTCTGGCCTTGTTTCAAGAGCTTGGGTCTTAGCAGGGCAAGGTTGGTTCCCTACCATCACCCATTGATAGGCTTCAGTGGTGAGAAGGTACACCCATTGGTCATGTATGAAATGGATGTACGGATGGGAGATGAATGGCCTAAGAGGCTGACCAAGAAGATAAAACTTTTTTGTTATGGACAAAAATGTCTTCTCGGCCTACAACCTCATCATCGGAAGAGTGGCCCTCAAAGAGTTTGAAGTCGTGCCGTCGACGGTCCACCAGATGCTAAAATTCCTGACTCCTTATGGGGTAGGGGAAGTGCAAGGGGACCAGACCATGGTACGGGAATGTTATTTCAACTCGGTCGAAGAGAGAGAGGCCCATAAGAGAGCTACCGCCACCTACAGCATTGACACTCTTGATCCCAGAGATGAAACAAAATTAAAGAAGGGCGAGGCCGCGGAAGAGGTAGAATCCATCGTCCTCAATGAGGAAGAGCCGAAAAAAACCGTCCAGGTCGGCAAGGCCCTGGAACAAGGGATCAAGGAAGAGCTGATAAACTTCCTCAGGAGGAGGCAGAGTGTCTTCGCATGGAGTCACGCAGACATGCCTGGTATCGACCCTGAGATCATGACCCATAAGCTCAACGTGGACAGATATGCCAGGCCTATAAAGCAGAGGCGAAGAGTCTACTCCAGGGATAAGTATGAGGTCATCCGGGAAGAGGTGAAGAAGTTGGAAGAGGCCGAGTTCATAAGAGAAGTTACTTATCCAGAGTGGCTCTCAAATGCAGTCATCGTGCCTAAGGCCAACGGAAAGTGGTGAATGTGTGTAGATTTCACAGACCTGAACAGGTCTTGCCCGAAAGACAGCTATCCCTTACCTAGGATAGACCAGATGGTGGATGCAACGGCAGGGCACGAGATCATGAGTTTCATGGATGCTTATTCAGGTTATAACCAAATCTTCATGGATGCCGAAGGCTCTGAGAAGACAGCCTTCATTACTGACAAGGGGACGTACTGTTACAAGGTGATGCCCTTTGGTTTGAAAAATGCGGGTGCGACCTATCAACGTCTTGTCAATAAGATGTTCGAGGAACAGATAGGTAAGACCATGGAGGTGTATGTGGACGATATGCTAACGAAGAGCCTGAAAGCATGTACTCACGTGGCAGACCTTGAGAAGACCTTCAATGTCATGGACTCGTACAGAATGAAGCTCAACCTGGCGAAGTGTGTCTTCGGGGTAGGAGCCGGGAAAGTCCCGGGGTTCATCGTTAATCAGAGGGGGATTGAAGCAAACCCTGAGAAAATCAAGGCCTTGCTCGACATGAAGACTCCTAGGAGTATCAAGGATGTACAGAGACTCACGGGAAGAGTGGCAGCCCTTAACAGGTTTATTTCTAGGGCAACGGACAAGTGTCTTCCGTTCTTTAAAGTTCTGAGAAAGGCCTTCTAATGGGACGAAGAGTGTGAAAAAGCCTTTGACCAACTCAAGTCCTACTTGGGGTCTCCCTTGTTGCTGTCTCGGCCCATCACGGGGGAGAGGTTGTTTGTATATCTGGCAGTCTCTGAGTCAGCCATCAGCGCAGCTATCGTACGGGAAGAGGATGGAATCCAGAGGCCTGTGTATTTCAACAGTAAGGCCCTTTAAGGGTCTGAACAAAACTATCCCCGGATGGAGAAATTGGCTTATGCCCTGATACATGCCTCAAGGAAGATGAAGCCTTACTTTCAAGCTCATTCCATGGTAATCCTCACTGACTTCCCACTAAGGCAGGTTCTGCACAAGCCTGAGAAGTCCGGAAGACTAATGACCTGGGCCATCGAGCTAGGAGAGTATGATCTTACCTACCAGCCCAGGACAGCCATTAAGGGGCAGGCCCTCGCAGACTTTGTTGCAGAGTTCACTTGGGAAGAGGCCGAGACAGAGAAAGGTTCAGATAACGGCGAAGAGACGAACCGAAGTGTCTTCCGAGATTCGGAAGAGACTGCCCCGTACGTCTTCCGAGGCCGAGAAGAGGTTGTCCCGGGAAAAACTCGGAGCAGAGTAGAAGAAAATGAAGAGGATCGATACCTCTTCGAAAAGGGGGTTATGAGAGAAGAGGTCTTCTCATCAGATGCAGACGTATGGAGCCTCTTCGTTGATGGCTCTTCCTGTGACAGTGGAAGCGGCGCGGGGCTAATACTCTCGGCTCCAGATGGCGCCAACATTGAGTACGCCTTGAGATTCAACTTCCAGGTCTCCAACAACGAGTCTGAGTATGAGGCCATGATAGCAGGTCTCTTATTGGTAACAAATCTTCGAGTAAAGCGACTCCTACTCCATAGTGACTCAAGGTTGGTTGTCAATCAAGTGTTGGGGGCATACGAGGCCAAAGATGAAAGGATGGCCAAATACCTAAAGAAGGTAAGAGAGTTGCAAGAGTATTTTGAAGAAGTAAAGCTGAAGAGAGTACCTCGGCTGAGCAACAACCACGCTGATGCATTGGCAAGACTGGCCTCGGCAATGAAAACAGATTTGGGAAGGACCATTCCAATCGAGGTCTTAGGAAAAGCAAGCATCGAGGAGGATTAGGTATGTAGCCCTTGTCACAATGTGAACCTAGGAGACTCGTGGATTGACCAGCTTGTCAGATACCTAAGAGAGGGGGAGCTACCCGAGTCCAAGATGGAAAGAAGAAAGTTGAGATACAGGGCTGCAAAGTTCTCATTGGTAGGAGACGTCTTGTACAAAAAGGGGTTTCTACTGCCTCTCCTTAGATGTGTGCACCCTGCGGAAGTACCCCAGGTCTTAAGGGAGGTTCATGAGGGTTCTTGCTCAAGCCACATTGGGGGAAGACCCTTAGCCAAGAGGATCATCACTCAGGGATACTGGTGGCCTACCCTGTCTAAGGACGCAGCAGACTATGTGAAGAGGTGCGACAAATGTCAAAGGTTCGCCACCATCCCTCACCAACCTCATCAGCCTATGACGTCGATCTCTTCTCCATGGCCATTTGCAGTATGGGGAATTGACTTAGTAGGACCTTTGCCAAGAGCTGTCAACAACTATAGATTCTTGATAGTTGCCATTGACTACTTTTCAAAATGGGTAGAGGCAGAGCCGATGATAACCATTACAGAGCAGAAGACCTTCCAGTTCATCTGGAAGAACATCATATGTAGATATGGCCTCCCGAACACGCTCATCTCGAACAATGGGACCCAGTTCAAGAATGCCTCCTTGGAGAAGTATTGCCAAAGTGTGGGGATCAGACAGTTCTTCTCATCTCCTGGTTGACCTCAGGCAAATGGCCAGACCGAGGTAACGAACAGAACCATCTTGGATGGAATCAAGAAGAGGTTAGAATACGCGAAGGGGAGATGGATAGAATAGGTCTACACTGTGCTATGGGCTTACAGAACTACGGCAAGTACACCCACAGGAGAAACCCCATTCATGCTGGCACATGGCTCAGAGGCTGTCATACCAACGAAGGTAGGACTGCCAACTCATCGGATTCAGACCTATGACCCTGACAGCAATGGGGAGAAGAGAAGGCTAGACCTAGATCTCATCGAAGAAAGAAGGGAAGATGCAGAGGTCAGAAAAGCAGCCTACCAGCAGAGGGCAGCAAAATTCTACAACCAGAGGGTGAAGTCAAGACCCATTGCAGTGGGAGACCTAGTTCTAAAGAAGACACTACAGAAGGCAAACAAGCTACACCCAAACTAGCATGTCCCCTATAAGGTGACGGAAGAGGTTGTGCCTGGCACTTACAGTCTAGAAAACCTAGAAGGAGAACCTTTCACTAACCCGTGGAATGCTGACCATCTCAAGAGATATTACATATGATGTATAGAATTTTATGAAAATGTACTATCTTACTGAGAGGAGGTTATTAATAAAGATCAGTTTCCATATCAAGTTCTTGTTTCGTTCTTTAGACCAGAAGTTTATTATGGGGCTAACCTCCTAGGTGATGACCTCAGACCCTCATAACATCACTCGGTGGTGACGAGGTCTGAGCTCAGACACCTTGGTTAGATAACCTCAAACCCTTAACATCATTAATTTGGTGACACTTATTATGAGGCTAACCCCTTAGGTGATGACCTCAGACCCTCATAACATCACTCGGTGGTGACGAGGTCTGAGCTCAGACACCTTGGTTAGATGACCTCAGACCCTTAACATCATTAATTTTGTGACACTTATTATGAGGCTAACCTCTTAGGTGATGACCTCAGACCCTCATAACATCACTCGATGGTGATGAGGTCTGAGCTCAGACACCTTGGTTAGATGACCTCAGACCCTTAAACATCATTAATTTGGTGACACTTATTATGAGGCTAACCTCTTAGGTGATGACCTCAGACCCTCATAACATCACTCGGTGGTGACGAGGTCTGAGCTCAAACACCTGGGTTAGATGACCTCAGACCCTTAACATCATTAATTTGGTGACACTTATTATGAGGCTAACCTCTTAGGTGATGACCTCAGACCCTCATAACATCACTCGGTGGTGACGAGGTCTGAGCTCAGCCACCTGGGTTAGACGACCTCTTAGGTGATGACCTCAGACCCTCATAACATCACTCGGTGGTGACGAGGTCTGAGCTCAGACACCTGGGTTAGATGACCTCAGACCCTAAACATCATTAATTTGGTGACACTTATTATGAGGCTAACCTCTTAGGTGATGACCTCAGACCCTCATAACATCACTCAGTGGTGACGAGGTCTGAGCTCAGACACCTGGGTTAGACGACCTCTTAGGTGATGACCTCAGACCCTCATAACATCACTCGGTGGTGACGAGGTCTGAGCTCAGACACCTTGGTTAAGATGACCTCAGATCCTTAACATCATTAATTTGGTGACACTTGTTATGAGGCTAACCTCTTAGGTGATGACCTCAGACCCTCATAACATCACTCGGTGGTGATGAGGTCTGAGCTCAGACACCTGGGTTAGACGACCTCAGACCCTTGACAAATAATTTGGTGATATTTATTATGAGGCTAACCTCTTAGCATTCAGATGTCATATAGCATTCATAGATCATATAGCATTCAGAGACATTCAGAGGTCAAAATAAAGGAAGAGATTGGCATTCAGTAAAAATAAGAGATTACAAATATTCATTACAAAGTACTGATGTTACAAATTACAAGCTCAGTTACAAGTCAAAAATTACAAATTACAACTTAAAGGTCTAAGGGGGGAGCATTGACAGTATCGGCTGGGTTGACCTGATTAACATTGGTCACCTCAGCCACATCATCAGCAGGGTCAGTCCCTCCGAGATCAGTCCCTTCCAGAGTAGCAGTCTCACCAGGGGCAGCAGCCTCGTCTTCTACCTCTTGTAGTGCCTGGGCAAACTGAGGGTCGACGAAGCCGAGGCCCACAAAGTCGGAGGCCTTTATAGTGCCAACCTCCTTCTCTCTGACCTCGGCCCATTTGGTGGTGGCTTTGATACCTCTTTCGAGGTATTCAAAACCAAAACCCACGAACTCCTCAGAGACTTTGTATTCAGAAATTATTCTCTCTGAGGCATCTTCAAGGGCAGCCTTCACAGCCGCGTTGACCTTCCACTGCAGGGCATCATCCTTATCCATCAGGGCCTGGGCGTGGTTTTGGACGAGCGCAGAGATATCTTTTTCCAAACTCTGGGCCTTATTTTCAGAGTTCTTGGCCTTATTCTCAGAATTCTGTAACTCTGACCTCAAATGGTCAACCTTGGCCTTCAGGGCGCTCTCGACCTTCTCAGCCTCCTGCCCCTTCTGAATGAGGGGCAATTTCCTCATGGCCCAGTTAGACAGTTGGTACATGGCAGTCGCACCCTGCACAATTAATGAAGAGGTTAGGTGAGAGTAAAATCAGATGTTGCACTTATAAAATTCTGACAAAGGAACAATTCATACTTGGACGACTCTGTGAAGGCCGCATTCAACCATCATAGGGGTGTCCATGGCCCTGTAAAAATGCTTATCTGCCTCGGTCATCACATTGGCGAGTGCGTCCATGGCCTGTCTGCTGTTGCCGACCATGCTATCAGTAAGCTTCAGCTGGTCCAGACGAGCCGAAAGGGTGTCGACTGAGATAGGGATCGCAGCATCTGAGGTCTTCTTTTGCCTTGAGGTCGGCCTCTGATCCTCAGAGGCCGGGACCTCATGGGCCCTCTTCTTGGATTTGGATGTTGAGGGGGCTGGAGGAGGAGCGTTCAAGCCAGTCTTCTTTGCAAGTCTTGCCAAACTCGGAGCTGCCATCTCCCACAATTCGTCTGGGACACCTGGTGGTCTCTCTGCAAAAGTGAAAAGATAAGAGTCAGAAATCAAACATGAATGATCAGGGGTTAGACTTGAAATAAAAAGAAAAAAATCCTTACCAAAGTCAACAAGGGGACTTCCACCTAGGCTCGTCCCAGAGAGATACTGGGGGGTCAGCAGATGTTCGAACTTGACAAACAGACCATGTGCCCCTTGGTCTTGCAGGGCCTTCACCTTTTTGATATTTTGAAGACTTAGGCCAGGATCGGCCCTGGCAGACATGGTGACCTTACCCCATCTGAGGGGTATCCTCGGCTCAAAAGTGGAAGAGGGAACAGATGAGACAAATTCCCATGGCCTTGAGGCGAAAAAATACCGGAGCTTCCAATTATGATTAGAGGTCTGAGTGACCTGGAGCATCTTCTTCTCAGGCCTCCGAGCCACGAAGTGATAATAGCTCGGATGATTTTTGGTCGAGGTAGGGATGTAGCAACCATCAAAGACCTGAACTGGGAGGTCAGAGTGGTGGACTCCCCTCCACAAGATGATTGCCCCAATAATGACTCTCCAAGAATTGGGAGAGATCTGCGAGGGGGCCAAGTTGATGAAGGAAAGAATGGATCTGATGACAGGATGAATGGGTAGGCGAAACCCTAACTTAAACATCTACTCGTACAAGCAGATTTCTCCATCTCGACCATGATAGGCCCTCTCTTCCCTCAGAGGTCTCCTTAATCTGATTGAGGGACTGATGGAGTATAAATATCTGAAGTGCAAAAGATCCACTTCAGTGACAGTGCTCTCAAACTCGGCTGCTTTAGAGATGTCAACATCACTTTCAGCATCCTCATCATCGTTAGGATCAACGTCGGGTGGAGCAGACGTAGAGGGGTGACCAGGGAATCTCTGAGCAAACTCAGCCCCTGTAACGGCCGATAGAGGGATGGCATCAAGAATGGGTGGCACAGCTACATTTGGCACAACAAGTTCGACCTCTGAAGAATAATTTGAGGTGCTTGAGCCATTCTGAGACGAGGCTCGGCTGGAGACCTCGTCCTGGTCAGGGGCCTGACCAGGCCGAGATGTAAAGTCCATGGCTTCTTGGAAAGAGTCCACAGACATGGGGTCTGAGGTGGAGGACTCAGACTCAGACATCGGCAATTGGTTAGCAGAGACGTCTTTCTGATAGAAGTTCTCAGGAGGATCAGGGTATACCACCTTGAGAGGTGGGGGAAAGATAGGTTTAATAGGGAACTCCTAAGACCTACGAGCTTCTTCCTGAGCTCTCTCTATTTGCCTAATTTTTTCTAAGGTCTTCTCTCTAAGAGAGGGGAAGTCCTCAAGAAGTTGGTACAGGGGTCTGAGCATCAGAGGACGACCCAAAACTTGGGACGACCCTAAACTTGGGAAATCTCTAAAAGATACAAACACGTTTGGCTTATGAAATGAGGAAGCCTAAAGATCAAACTAAGAAGTTTTTAAGAAAATCTAGTTCACCTGAGTTAATAGAGCTAGCCGAAAAACTCAGAGAACCACCGGAAAACTCAAAACAAAACGCCAAAAAATGCAAACAAAATATGAAAAACAGAGGATATAGAAAAGGAGAGGTACCTGGAAGTGAATCGACGAACGAAACAAAGAGAGACTTACAAGAAAATCGATGAAATCCTCTGATTTAGGACGATGGGTGAAGAAGCTTTAGAGAGAAGAAATTTGCAGGAAACAGCGTGCGCGGGAAAGAAAAGAGGAAGAAGAAAGAGGAAGGAAGGGTTTAACCCCTTAAATACTTGGGCACACTTCCCAAGGCCCATCATTGCCTTGGGAAAACCCAAGGGATAACTACTGACAGCACACACCAAGTTGGCACGCCCTAGATTGGGACAGGTGTCATGCAGGTGTTAGCCTTGGGACGGACAGGCCTCGGAGGTAAAGCAATCCCCTAGCCACTTGCTCTCGCATATGACTAAGGGATGGGGGGTGATTGATATGCCCAAGTATAACCTCGGCCCAGGGACACCTACCTCGGCCGAGATGATGGCCGAAACATTGATCGACCCTATGAAGGCCAGGGGCCCGCGATACCATCCCTCAGCCAGACCTACCTCGGCCTAGGCCGACACTACCATATACACTGCCAAGGGGCCCTGCGCACATCACGGGCATCAACAGCACTCTCATACACCCGGGTATGGAAACCTCGACCAAGGGTGGGCCGAGGTGACAGGGAGCCGACCCTCGGCTTGGAACCGGATCAACCTCGGCTTGGGACGAGGTCACAAGAGGCCTTAGTAATCACCAGCATGGGACTATCCCTACCTCGGCTGGGGCCGAGCTAGCATAATGTCTCGGCTGAGATCAGGCCGAGACTCCTTATGACACTTCTCGGATTGAACGGACATCAAGCCTTTACAGCTCGGCCTCTCCCAGACCGAGGTCATTCACCAACATGACTGCCGAGCATCTGTTGACATTTGGATAAGGACACCTGGGCACACATCAGTTGTAACAAGATTATTCTCCACATGTGGGAGAATATCTCATCATCATTACTTACATGTGACAGTGACAGATGGCATTCCCACATTGGTGAGGATATCACACACATGCTCATTGCATGCATGGGGGGTACATTACGCCCCCTAGGCACTATATATAGGGGTCATCCCCTACCTAGCAAAGGGATCCTAGTGATTCTACCCTAACCAAAACTCTGTCTAAATATACAGTAGAGAGAGAGAGCTTGGGAGAATTGTATCCATGGCCATTAGTGCCTTCATTCAGTGATATTACTCATACATTCACTGTGGACGTAGGCCAGATTGGCTGAACCACCTATATTCCGGTGTTGATTCCTCATATTCTCACCTCATTCTCTTATCACTTTATATAGCTGTGTTGCTATTGTTATTCATATATTGAGCTTGGAAACACCTTACCTGGTGGTGCTGATTCTTAGCATCATCAGATAGATTCCTAAATAATTCACGCATACCCCCATGGTAACCCCGTAAATAGCACATAAGTCATATATTCACCAATACATGTAAACGAATAGTGTATACCACCCTAATCGTACACATCGAACTAAACATCCCCTAGATATAACCTCAATCTTATAACCATAATATCCACAAATAAATATAGGATAATCAACTTAATAACACAACTAGCAACCCACAAAAACCCTTAGCTACAAATCTAAGCTATCATATTCAAATCCTTATAAAAAACCACAAAAACCATCTTTCTACTAAGCATGCAACCACGACTATAAGGGGTGAAATCGCGGCCCTGGGTGGCATGTTTGCAGACCTTTCCCCCAATACAGCATTTCCCATCTAATAGTGCAAAAGGACATCATTATATAAATTGATTTAGAACCAAAAAAAAAATTGATTTCTTAACACACTATATCGTAATTATGGTCTTTTATACCCTACAATCAGTCCCAAATCATCCCAATAACGTCTCTAATAGTTACTAAACATGTTTCTAACATTATATAATTATTAAATAGATCAGATTCATCAAAATAAAGGTTAAATCTTCACTTACATCATTTGTTTAATTAGGGTTGAATTTAATAGTGGGTTTACTAATTTAAATCAGATTCAAGCCATCAAAGTCTTATCCTAATCATGTGAATCATCATATTAAATTAATCCTACAATAATTCTAAACAATTCTAATCATTTGACATCATTAAAACTAAGGTATATTATGAATATTTGTGAGATCTCGGCCTAATAATGACTAATCCTTATTTAATTATACACAGTAATCAATCATAAACAATTTACATATAATACGTAGTTAAAAACGTTATTCCTTGTGTGAAATCGTAAGATTGAATCCTTGATTAAGTCATGTTAGTGTTCCACTTT
This sequence comes from Sambucus nigra, assembly GCA_949130495.1. Classification (NCBI taxonomy): domain Eukaryota; kingdom Viridiplantae; phylum Streptophyta; class Magnoliopsida; order Dipsacales; family Adoxaceae; genus Sambucus; species Sambucus nigra. The sequence goes on along the minus strand of OX422220.1, from coordinate 212,515,355 downwards.
CTCTCCCAAAATATTCTATGTTGTTAAGTTGTTATATTATGTTTTATATGTGTTATTAATGAAGATTAAATATTTATTCAAACCCTTTATCACGTAAGTCTCCTATAGGCCTAATTTAGGACCTTTAAATGATCCTAAAACTCTACCAAAATGCTCCCAAAACATATCCCAAATGGGTACCTACTGTGGGGCCAAATTAGGCATACTAAAAACATCACTTTGGGCTTTTGTATCCATCCGGCCCAGTCCAACAATACTAGCTCGTAGCATCAAAATAAATCACCAAGTCATTATTAAATTACAAGTCATTCACATATAATTTAATATGTTGTTTTAACTCAACTACAACACTAAAATTAAAGGTTATGAAAATAAATAATCACTAATAATTATATAAAAATACAAGGTATTATATTATAACCTCCATGTCTCATTGGATCCGTAATCTCAGTCCGAATAGCACAAACAAGTCAAGACGTCAATAAAAACATATTAAGTCATATACCTAAAAATTCACCAAAACACACAAAACCTAAAAATAAAGATATGATCTCGCAAGTGAGCACTAAAAAGTGCAAACTACTATAATACTAATAAAATGAATCTATGTGTGCAAATACCTCTGAAATGTCCTAGAGGAGGGTGATTAGGACTCAATCCAATTTCAAGAAATATTTCCTAATTCAAAAATCTAACAATCCTAGTTTTTAAATGTTGTGTGAAAATTGATTTCAGGCCATAGATTTGCAATTGAATATCTGTGGAGATGTGTTTAATTCATAAAAAAACATTTTGAATGAATTGATTTCAAATTCACTCACAAATACATAATTATAATCAATTAACTAAATGATATCCCATAAATAGTACAATTTCCTAAACAATTATCAGATAACCCAAGATCTAGGTGACTTGATGTGTGATATGATCTAAATTAATAATCCAAAACACCAAACAATCACAGAACAACAAAACTATAAGGAAAACCCCCTAGGGGAAAAAAACTCGGATGCAAGATCTCTCTCATTAAAATTGAAAAGATAATTTTACACAATGTAAGAGAAAAGCTCTCACCTGATATATTGAAAAGATAGTTGCCTTTGGACATCAATTTTTTCCTATTCTTTTAGAATCAAAATAATATATCCACTGATATTGGGAGGAAGTCCATTCCAAAAAACTGTATATTATAACACTAAGATTTATCGAGTCCAAAATATTAGGATATACAAATTTCTTAAACAATTTAAGTACCATTCTCAGTATGTAAAGAAACAATAGAATATAGTGGGTATAGAAATCGTAAGTGACCTCAGACCCAATAGGTGCTCACCTAAGGACCTCAGATAGGTAAAATGGGATAAGTGTCAAAGTGTAAGACAGCTATTTAATGTGATTTAGATCTCAGCTGAGAGTCCTACATCCACTGTCAAAGGTTGTTATACTTTTTATTAGATCATAAAAGAGTTATTACAATTTATAAGACCTCTTGGGCTTTGTCTAAGAGAATCTGAGGTCCTTGCGGCATTTATCACTAATCCAAATGACCTTAAGAAGTAATTAATGGAAAATTAAAAGGATTCTTGAGTATTAATTTAGGTATCAATAAGGTATACAATAAGTAAGGTAGTTGGTAATGATCTTAAGTATGTTTTATTACTCATACCAATAGGTGGAGAGTGTATATAACAATGAGGAAACACTTATATAATCTTAAAATTCTTTGTTCTGCAGAAGTATGATGATTTGAACTTATATTCAACCATTCTCCAACCTCCTATATATATGTGAACTCTTGGAAAAGGAATGAGTGGACTATCAAAGCATGGCTATAGTGTCTCTGAGGTTTGATGACATCAACAAGGAGTTGGAGCAAGGTACAAAGGTATCATAGGTGGTGTAAGGTAGTTGTTTAGTGCGTTTAAGTGTTTGTGGTAGGAGAATATTGTTGTGCTTTTTACATACCCACCAGATAAACTATAGGGGTTATACCAAATGATTGGGAGGTCTGTAACCCTCAATGGTAAGCCATAGGAAGTCTTTGAAGTATGTTTCCATAATTTACCTATGGGTTGAGGGTTAGACGAGCTCTAGAAGCCATTTCTCTTAGGACTGAGATTTATTTTGTATGTCAAACATAATGGGATGCTGATGTTGAGGTCTCTCAGCTTGGTTATAGATATACATTAGAATGACTGATCATTATAGGAAATAAAAGAGGTCATTGAGGTATGTAGTGCCTCAGGGGTCATTTGTTGAAGTCAATAGAGGTCTCGGGGACTTGTTAATCGTTTGGATGAGGTCAGGATTTGACTTTAGGACCTTAATCCTAGTATGAGGGAAGTTAGGGGGTCTGAGAACTCATGGAATACTTGGGGTCAAATATAGTGTCAACAGTAGACCCCCTGTTATTCTTTTTAAGGATTGTAATGGGAAAGACTTATCCATTTTGTAAGTTGGAGGTAGAAACGTAACTAACCATCGAGATTCTTATCATAACTAGATTGCATTGGGAAGGATCTTACATTGTGCATTCAAGTTGATGAGAGTACTGATACGGCATTCCTTGGGGATGAAGGGACCGAAGCACCAGGCCTTAGGGGTTATAAAGGAAGCCATTAGGATAGTTTAAAATCTTCACTTCTCAATATTTCCTTTTGTATAGGGTCAGTTACCACTACCTTTTCCAATGGTGAGGATAGTGAGGCCATTGGGTAAGCCCCTTCTCAATTGGTAGCTAATTCCCAGGGGCTCTTGATGGTCACTGTCTTGGCATTTAGAAAGTCAAATGGGGGGATTAATAACGTCACTTTGGACTAATTTTTCAAGTTATATAGAGTCCTAGAGCAAAGAAAACCCAAAGACGATGGGTTAAAGTAATTCACTTCTAAGGTCCTAGTGGTCTTTGCCAATGATAAACATAGTTCCCCTAAGAACTCGAAGGAGAAATTCTTTTTTATTGGGGGAGATTGCACCACCCTAGACCCTGGGATCCTATCGGTTGTCCTACCTTCTATTTTTCTCCCTCGGACATGGGTAATCTAACCTTTACTTTTTCTTTTCCATTTTTGCTTGTTTACTGACTTTTAGACATGGGTTTTAATGATCTATCTTCTTTTGTAGTGGTTGTTGAGACTTTTAAAGAGGAGGAGAACAAGATATTTCGGGCCTAAAAGTTGGACTAAATCAACTTTAAGGCCTTGTTACCGTAAAAACCCTTTTCAAAAGTGGGTTGGGTCCTAAGCCCAAGGTTCTGACATGAGGAGGTGGTCATGAGGCCCATTAAATCGTAGTTGGGGAGTCGTTGGGGACTGATCCCTTTACTTTGGCGCTTGGAAAGAGAAAATTTATTGTGGATGTCTCTTCTGAAGTTTTTAATGCCTCTGAGGGTGGAGATGACAAGCTCAGGGGTAAGGCTGAGCTTCTCCCCAGTATTGAAGAGATTCTTCCCACAATTCGGCGTGCAATCTTGCTAGACTCTAATTGTTATCCTAGTAAGTACCTTTCTCTTTCTCTCTTTATATTACTACGCTCATTATTGGTTATTGATAACTAATTTTAATCTTATTTTTGATCCAATGGATGAACGCGAGGAGCGAAGGATGTCCAGGTTATTCATCAAATAAGCCCGTGTTGAGTCTGTAGTTAAGAATGGGAAGAGATCTAAACCTACCAATCACCCGAAGTTCAGCACGTTAGTGGGTATTCCAATCCCTAGAGTTAAGTTATTGATAGAGGAAGAGCTGAGGTTCTAATCTGGTGAAGGCCTATTATTGGGGTTTAATTCTCAAACCCTGCCCTCACTACAAGTATATTCAGAGGAAGGTGGAACCTCTTAGGAAACCCAGAGAAATTTTTCTATTTTAGGGGACTTGTATCCCTTAGTCTTAACGTGATCCCCTTATAATAGGTAAAGAGGTGATGGTTTCCTCTTAGAAGGAGGGGAGCCTGAAGAGTGACACTAAGGCCTTAGGATAACTCGGGGGGAAACTATTGTAGAAAGGGAAGGCATGTTGACCTCTGGAGTTAAGGTATATTAAAGACCTCATTTTGTTTAGGAGATGAACTTATATGCTTCATATGTATATGAACTTCACTCTTTGACCAAGACAAATTGCTTTGACATGGTGTCTATGGTGATGGGCCGAGGGAACTATGTCAATGCTCAGGAACTAATCCCTCTTCTTGGCAAGGTACTTTTAAATTTCTTCTTTTTTACTTTTCTCTAGTAAAATCTTACTTTATATGCTTTTTCCTCATTTTTTTTCTTTTATATGTTTAGCACTTGACTAAGACCTCCTATGGTTGATGTCGTTGAGGGTCATAAAGGGTGGAATAAGTCCCTAGAGATGGATGACAAGTACGATATAATCCAAGTAGAATTTAATCAATTAATTAATAATCCATGATTAAGGGTGCTTACTTTGGAGAAGGAGAGAGTGGCCTTGAATTCGTTAATCCAACCGTTGGAATAGAGCATGCCTTAATGAGAAAACCCTCAAAGGAAGGGACACCCTATTTGCTTCTTCCCGAGACTCTTTGGATAAAGTTAAGGACACCCATACTCTGGCTCGGATCAAGGATAAAGTGGTGGTAGAGTCACTTCGGGGTCTAATTCTAAAACCCTGCCCTCACTGCTTCAGAAGATCCATGTCCTAGGACATCGATCTTTTGAAGCAGTGAGGGAAGGATTTTACAAAATTCTTACGACTGAAAAGGACATGGATTTTCTAAAGCAGTTTACAGTAGATCTCAATATCCTAAAGGACTTGTTGACCGCTAAGGGTCTGGAGCTGCAGAATGAGTATGTCGAGGTTTTGGTGAGGCACATTGAGATCTAGGGGAGGATTCATGTCACCGTGAATAGATACATAGATGAACACCTTGAGTCTGATGCTTATAATAAGTTTCTTTTCTAGAAATATGCCTCTAGGTTTGAGTCATGAAAATCCAAGGTACAAGAGCTCTCCCCTGATGTGGACGTTTATGTCCTCTTTTTCGAATCCCTCCCCCCCCCCTCCCCCCCCCCCCCCCAGTCTGCTGATGAGAACGTTGACACTGGGATGAAGAATGGGGAGGTTGCTGAAGCCTCTAATGCCAAGGAAGAAAAAGCAGTCCGAAAATAAGCCCCCACTCCTCAACTTGAGTCAAGCCCTCCAAAGAAAGAAAGTGAAGCCCTTGTGAAGGAAAATCGCATCAATCCCCAGACTTGAGAGGGAATTTATGTAATTTTTTATTTTGATTTGAACTTTATCAGGCCACGGTCCTTTTATTATAATCCCTCAACTTTTTATTATCAATGACAATATCTTGGTTTCTAGAATTTTGACTTCTCAAACGCTTTCCTTTGCTTTACATTTGCTCTACTTTTCCTTTTCCATTGAATTTTTACATAGCATTTATATATTTAAGATCTTCTAGTATGTAGTATTTCCCCTTAGCCCCCCAAGATTACTTGGTAAAGCAAGATAACATAGGCAACAACTTTGTCAAAGTGGACTTAAGGGTCATGAGACCTCTGCCATTTAATTGAACACCCCTTGAGGTCAAGACTAAGGCTTTAAAATGGATCATAAGACCTTAGAACTATAAAAGTGCATGATTGTACTTTTTGAGAACTAAAATCCCAAATTTTTTTTGCACAAACACTTAGTCCCCAAATTTTGGGGGGTATAAAGGCCAAAACAATATATCTATTACGGGTCCTAAGACATTAAATTTAAATTTCATACTTGAAGTTCGTTCCATTAAGGGTCTTATGACCTCTAAAATGTGTTTTGCCAAGGATTAATTCCTTAGGATAGAAAATATAGTTTTGTTGAGGGTCTAAGGACCTTAAAACTTAATGATCTTTAAATCCCGAAGTCCCCCAGTGGGACATAATAACTCTTCACTTAGAAGTTTCCAAATTTTTAAGTCCCATAATGGGTCATAAGACCTCTGGACTTAGAAATTTTAATACTTGAAGTCCTTTAATGGGTTTTAAGACCTCTGTATTTAGGATTTGTAAATTTTGAAGTCCCACGATGGGTCATAAAGCCTCTGGATACAGAAATTTTAAATTGTTAAGTCCCATAATGAGTTCTAAGACCTCTAGACCTTTGTTCACTAGGATAAAAGCCTCATGATATAAGCCTGAGGTTCTACTAAGAGCTTAAGACCTCTGAACCTCTGCTTTTTACATGTAAACACTTATCTCCCCAATTTTTTTTAAAAAAATTGAAGTTTTTCCTAAGTCTCAGAATTTATCGTGGTTTCAGAAGTGATTTTTGACACTTTACAGCTGGTCTTTTTCAAAAATTATGGTTCAAACAAATGTTTTTTTTTCATAATTATTTTCTTTTGAAATCATTTTCTAGTGCGTGAAAGGTCCCTTAAGTTTACTGTTATGGGTCCTCAGACATTAGTCAATCTGAGTGGAATCAAGGTTGAAGGCCTTGGTAATTACTTTACTCTTTTTTGGGTGTTTTCACCTTTGATTATTAATTCGATTCAAGGATGAATTCTTTGCAAATCTTATCGGTATTGTAAGACCTTGGGGATTGTGGCAGCCAAGGCTGAAAGCCTTGAAACTCCATGAGTTATTATTTTGAGGTATAGGTTGTTAGCCTTCATGTGTTTAGATCCAATGATTGAAGCATTGCAACTCGATGTGGGTCTTAATTACATCCTCGACATTTATATGCTTATGAGCTCTTTTAAGAAGCTCAATCATGGATTTTGGAGGCTTTTTTCTGAAAGACCTCAGGAAGTCTTTTGAGTTTATGCCTGAGATGAAGGAATCTACATAGATGATGTCATCTAGATCATCAACTTTGAGAGCCTCTTGGTTGAATCTCTTAGCATACTCTTTGAGAACTTTGTTAGTTTTTTGTCTGAATGGATGAGGAAAGTGACAGGCTTCCTCATCTTCTGAGATCCTATGAAATGGATGACAAAGGATATTTCCAACTTAGTCAAACTCTAAATGGTCCCTGGTTTGATCTTGAAAGACCAATGCCTATTCGTTCCCCTCAAAGTAAGTAAAAAAGGATATGTACAAGACCTCGATTAGGGTATCTTGAAGGAGCGTGAGCAATCTATAGGTCTCCATATGGTCAATGGGATCTTTGGACCCATTAAATGGTTCAATATTATCTCCCACTTTGGGGGAATAGCATAATATTGGACATTATTGGAGAAAGGAGATAACATTTTTTGGAGAGACGACTCAATAATACTGGGAGGTTTCATTTTGTATTAGTTGAGGAAATTCTTTAAACAATCTTGCATCTTCTTTAACTCTTTATCCCAGGGCTTAGCTACCTTGGAACCTCCTTGAGACTGGTCTTGGGGGAGTAACAACCTATCCTTGATAGGGATGCGGGTCACTGATTTTGGGGGGGGGCCTAAGAACACCATCTATATCATTCTCTCCTTCTAATTGGGACTTCGAATTTCTCAATGGTTCCTCTATGTTCTGATCTAGCTCGTTCCTCTACCACAGGTGGTAAGGGAAGCCTTCTAAGAATGTCAGCAAGTTGCTATTATAGCTCTTTTTGTCGAACTTCTATCTCTTTGAAAGAATGGCCAAAACAACATTGGTTAGGATTTTAAAAATAATAAGGTATGCATATAAAGGAAATGAAACTTGTCATTCTCATAGTCGACATCAAACTGGCGGGTATTAAAATCGTAAGTGACCTCAATCCCAGTAGGTTCTCACCTTTATACCTCAGACACGTAAAAGGTAAGAAATGTCAAAGTGTAAAACAAGTATTTAAAGTGGTTAAGGCCTCAGTTGAGAATCCTACATCTAGTGTGAAAGGGTGTTATATTTTTTATTAGATCATAAAAAAATTATTACAATATATAAGACCTCTTGAGCTTTGGACAAGAGAGTCTATGGTCCTTGTGAACTTTGTCACTAATCTAAAGGACTTTCGAAAGTAAATGATAGACTTATCTAAGGGTTCATGAGTATTAATTTAAGGATTAACAAGGAATATTATAAGGATGGTAGCTAGAAATGATCTGAGCTATCGTTTTATACTCACAACAGTGGGTTGAGAGTGTATAGAGTAATGAGGAAAACTTGTATAAGCTTAAAAATCTTTGTTCTATCGAAGTATGATGATTTTAACATGTTTTTTAATTATTCTCTAGCCTCCCATATATATGCGAACTCTTGGAGAGAGAATGAGGGGAATTTCATAGCATGGTTATGGTGGGTCTGATGATGTCAGCAAGGAGGTTTAGTGAGGTAAAAGATTTTTCAAGTGGTGCAAGGTAGTTTTTGGGTGCATTTAATGCGGATAAGAGTCGTTAATGCAAGTGGATCTGAGTACTGGCGGTAGGTTAAATAGTGTCATGCTTTCCACCGACTCGCCAGACGAATTCTAGGGGTTGTTCCAAACATTTGGGGGGTCTGTAACCTCAATGATTGGCCATAGAATATCCTTAGAAGTACATTTCCATGATATACCTCTGGGCTGAGTGTTAGATGAGATCTAGAGGTAATTTCTCTTTGAACTGAGGTTTGATTTGTACGTTAGACTCAGCGAGATGTCGGTATTGAGGTCTCTGAGCTTAGTTACAGAGATATATTGGAATAATTGATCATTCTAGGAGATAGAATACGGGGTTGAGGCTTGTAGTACCTCGGTGGTGCTTTCTTGAAGTGAGTGGAGGTCTTAGAGACTTATTAATAGTTTAGCTGAGGTTAGGTGTTGACCTTAGGACCTTAGTCCTAGTATGAGGAAAGTTTGGGGGGGGGGGGGTCTAAGAAATCTTGGAATACCGAGGGTCGGATATCATACCATCAGAATATAGTGCATCAAAGTAAAGAGTGGGATATAATAATATCCTCAAATGAATCAACTAAGTCATCACCATATATAAAGACATAATAAGAGTATCTACAAATAACCAAAGTCTCAACATGATAATAATATCTCAAAATACAACACCATCAATATAACAGTATGCTTGCATTTACCAATAATTGTATAATACAACCCAAACCAATAAGAAGTATATTACTAACTCACACAACTTAATGTAAACTATACAATTACATAAGACACGTACATCAAATATTCATGTAAGAAGTGGCATGGAAATGAAAGTACAATCACGTGCTAGATGGTAGGAAACCTACTCTTTGGACCCAACTCAAGCACCTGAAATGTTCCACAATAATAATTGGGTTAGACCCCAATAATTATATTAAACATAAATGATAGCTAAACAACCAAAAAATATGTGTCCCACTTAAAGGGATTCTTGGGGGTGTAGTGGTAGTTGCGTTGAACGGGAGCGAGAGGCACTGCCATTGAAACTTGTGTTTCATAGTCAACTTTGCCTCAGAAATCTCTATCTTAGGCTCCAAAATTTGTTTTGATTTCAAAGCATGTTAAATTTTCTCATTAAATCGATTTATGGGTGAGTAGGTGGAGACATGGGTTTGTCCTCCTCCTCCTCCAGGTAGTAATAGTATTCAGGAATTAACTCAACTGTAAGACGCTTCCATCGATCGGCAAATCTCATATAAGAAGAGAAATATTAATAGGACATATTTGACTACATACTTAGTAAACAAGGTCTGTTGGTAAAAATTCCCCATAAATTATTTAGTTAAAAAAGATTAAATCTTTTTAGTTTTTCTGGATTATTTGTTCTTGAGATTCATTTTTCAATATTTTTGTGATATTATGTTACTGAGGTTGATTTTTTTTCTTTTTAATATTTATTTTTTTAAATGTAGGTTAGGTTGAATTTTAAATTTTAGTTCAGGTTGACATTTAAATTTTTTAACATTTAGTTGAAATTTTTTTAATTTTGAGGTTGAATTTCCAGACTTATAAAAGTTAGGCGAGGATTTTTTTATGTCGAGATTGAATTTCCACATATTTAGCAATTTAGTGACTTTAATGTTTACTCATTAATTATGAAAATTTTAAAATATGTTTTCTGCAATTTCTAGAATTTTAGATTTTTTTTTGCAATTTTTAGATTCTTAAAACATGTTTTAATAATTTTGAGATTTTTGAAATAATTTTTCCAACAAATTTTAGATTTTTTTTTAATCCTGTAATTTTTGTATGTTAAATAGTTTTTTTACAGTATTTTTAAGTTTTAAGAAATAATTTTTTTTTGTACATTCCTGATTATTCAAATCTTTTATTTTATTTTCACATATTTCCCAAAAATTTTAGATTTTTAAATGATTTCTCTATAATTTAAATATTATAGAAATTAAATAATGGCCCTTCATATTGGCTTGGATAAATTTAACACCCTTAGAGTGTGCTTGATAACATTAATTTTTCATGGAAAATACAATATATGAAGTCATTTTTCATCTTTTAAATGTTTGGTAAATAAAAATTTTCATGGAACTAATTTCCTTAAAACAACTCACTAAACCACTTTTTTCACAAAAATGTGGAATTAAAAAACCTCCTCCAACCTTGTTACGCATTTTCTAGGGAAAAGAATTGTCACGCCAAAAAAATTGATAAAAAAATCCAAAAAATGAGTAAAAACCCAAAAATAATGAAAAAAAATCCAGAAAGTGAATAAAAATCCAAAAATAATGAAAAAATACAGAAAGTGAATAAAATCCCAAAAATAATGAAAAAAAATTCAGAAAGTGAATAACCTCCCCAAAAAATGAAAAAGTCCAGAAAGTGAATAAAAACCTAAAAAAAATTGAAATAAATCTAGAAAATGAATAAACCCCCAAAAATAATTAAAAAAATCCAGAAAGTGAATAAAACCACCAAAAACAATGGAAAAAATCCAGAAAGTGAATAAAATCTCAAAAAATGAAAAACAATCCATAAAGTGAATAAAATCCAAAAATAATGAAAAAAATCCAGAAAGTGAATAAAACCCCCAAAATAATGGGAAAATCCAGAAACTGAATAAAAACCCAAAAATAATGAAAAAAATATAGAAAGTGAATAAACCCCCCAAAAAATGAAAAAATTCCATAAAGTGAATAAAAACAAAAAAATAATGAAAAGTTTCTAGGAAGTTAATAAAACCCCCAAAATTCCAAAACGTGAATAAAACCCCCAAAAAAATAAAAAAAAATCTAGAAAGTGAATAAAAACCCAAAAATATTGAATTTTTTTCTAAAAAGTGAATAAATTCTCAAAAATAATTTTAAAAAATCCAGAATGTGAAATAAAGCCCAAACAATAATTAAAAAAAATACAGAAAGTGAATAAAACCGCAAAAAATAATGAAAAAAATATAAAAAGTGAATAAAAATGTAAACATAATGGAAAAAATCTAGAAAGTGAATAAAAACCAAAAATAATGAAAAAAATACAGAAACTGAATAAAAACACCCAAAATTGATTAAAAAGTCTAAAATTTATTAATTAAGAAAACAAATAATTGAAAATTTATAAAATACCGAAAATGAAAAAATACATAAAAAAAATATTAGTCCCAGAATTAATTTAAAAAAAACACCAGAAAAAAAAGAGAAAAAAAAAAGAGAGAGAAATCAATAAAAACATAAAAATAACGCTAAAAAAATTAAAAAATGGAAATGAATAAATACCCTAGAAAACTCATAAAAATGCAAATATTTGAAAGAAAACAAAAAAAAAACAAGAGAATTGAAAAAAAGAACAGCCTGGCGACACGAGGGGACGAAACAGTTGGGGATTAGGATGGGGGCGTTGTGAATTTGAATTTTATTCATTTTTTATTTTTTCCCAATACTCCGAATACCTTTTTTCGTTTTTTATATTTAATACCGGGTTAATATTTATTTTTTGGTCTTTTATTCATTTTTTGTGTTTTTTTTAATTTTTTGGTTATTTTTTGTTAATATTCTCGAATTTTTATTAATTTTCTACTATTTTTATTAATTTTCTGCTATTTTTATTAATTTTTTATTTTTATATATATTTTTTACTTTTTTTCATAAAAAATATTGGAAATCAAATACACAAAAGATGGAAAATAGAACATTTTCCACCTGGAAAATAATTGCAATCAAACAAAACCAACAAAAAAATTTCATGGAAAATATTTTCAAGTTTTCAATTCCATGAAAATTGACTCTTAGGAGTTATTTTCCATCTTATTTATCAAACACGCCCTTAGAGCTTGTGGGCAGTTTACAGTGTTTTAATAAATTGAAGGGATTAACTTTAGAAAATAAAATTAAGGGTGATAAGGTGAAAATAGATCAAAGTCAAAGGGAACAAAGTATAATTAACCCTTAATAAATAAATGTTATCTCCTTTGAAAGATAGATGATAAGCTTTCGTTGTCCATAATGGAACCGCCCATCGAATATTCAAAAGAAACGACTAATCAAATGAGCTAAATTTAAAATCCATACTTAATAGCAAAGGCATTAAATATTAAATAAAGCATTAGTCGTCTTAAACTTAATATTAGATGATACATTTAAAATTGTATAAGTGATAATAAGATCTTAAGTTTTACTATACGAAGTTTAATTAGATTTTGTATGCTAATAAGATCTTACAATTTCATTTAAAATTTAAGATCTAAAATTTAATAAGTGATAGTAAATTTAATATCCAAATTTATTAGCGAGAGAAAAATTGTAAAATTTTGGTATTAAATAGATTTTAAGGAAATTTGGGCACATAAATCTTATGTGAGATTAGAATTCACCAATGGACACTCGATTTACTCGGTCACAACAATATTTTTGTCTCCCTCCCTGCAATTAAAACTTTATAACATTATAATTAATGTTTATTCTATGTATCAATTGTTGTAATTTAGTACTGTACAAAATATTCTTCTAGATATATTAGACAAAAAAATTAGTATAAAGTTTAAGAAATATATTTCAACGAAAAGTCACTTTATATGTATTTGTTTGCCATTTGTTCACATTTATAAACTTTATATAAAAGTTTAAACAAATAATCATTGGAGAATAAATCTAAGATGCGTAGAATATTTTAATAAATACGTAAACAATAATTATACATTTTATTGGATATGTCTAACAAAGGATTATTTTTAAGGATCAAATACCAAAAACTTTCTCAACATTTTTTAAATACACAATTAGTCCGACCTTGTTACTTTGTTCCAAAAAATCCCTCAAACACCCATTTAACTAATATTTTCTTATTTTTAAATGTCCGCCCTATCGGCATTCACCCCCAACCTCCCCTCCCACTCCCCTGTCGAAGCTCCGGCGACTTTCACCGGAAGTCTTTTTTTGAATGTTTTTATGTGGTGAGGAACTTTTTGAAACAAAATAAAGGGTTTGGACTAAATCTATATTAAAGTTTTGGGTCATTTAGGGCGTGTTTGGTTCTCTATTTTGAAAACTCGATTTAAACGTTGTTTTTAATTACAGTTTTAAAATTCAGTTTTTTGTGTTTATAATTATTGGTGTGCGTTTAGTAAACTTGTTTTTAAATACAGTTTTTTGAAATATTGACAAAATTGGCAAACATGTAAATTTATATTATACATATATGTGTATATATAAACACATACACAAAACTTTTATACATACATGATACATGAATGTATACATATATACTTACATACATATATACATCATAAATTATATACATGTACATTTAATACCATGTATTTTTATGTATATTTAATGAGATATGTTGGGGAGTTTAACTACACACACATGTATATATGTGTGTGTGTGTGTGCCTATATATAATGATATTGCATGTATACTTCACAATAAAAGCATATACATACATGAATTGATAATATTTTTTAATACATATGTAGTATATGTAGATTTTATATTATTCAATACATTAATAATACATGTATAAAACTATATATAAGTATCATGTATCTATTCATATTATTATTTAACATATGGATCTTAGTATATTATATAATTTAATGATATAAATATACGTAATTTTGTGTATGTGTACATATATATTTTTTATTTATAAGAATTGCACATATATTAATGTATTATGTATGTATATTATATATTAAGGTATAAATGAATTAAAATATTAAAAATGAATAATTCTGAGTTGAAAAATAAAAAACAGAAGTTATAAAACACCCTTTTACTATTTTCTGAAAAACTTGATTATAACACAGAAATATTATAATTCAGGGTTTGTTTGATTTGCAACTATAATTCTGTTTTCTATATTTAAATACAATTCTGATAAAAATTTGTGTTTGGCAACCTGTTTTTAAACACTGAATTATTATATTTTTGTGTTATAATCAAGTTTTTCTATAAAATAGCAAATGGGTGTTTTATAACTTCCGTATTTTATTTTTCAACTCAGAATTATTCATTGTTAATATTTTAATGCATTTATACGTTAATATAGAATATACATACATAATACATTAATATGTGTGCAATTCTTATAATTAAAAAATATATATGTAGATGTACGCAAAATTATGTATATTTATATTATTAAATTATATAATATACTAAGATATATATGTTAAATAATAATATGAATAGATACATGATACTTATATATAGTTTTATACATGAATTAGTTATGTATGGAATAATATAAAATATACATATACTATATATGTATTAAAAAATATTATCAATTCATATATGTATATAATTTTATTGTGAATATATATATATATATATATATATATGTGTGTGTGTGTGTGTGTGTGTGTGTGTGTGTGTGTGTGTGTGTGTGTGTACATATATATAGTTAAACTCCCCAACATACCTCATTAAATATAAATAAATATACATGATATTAAATGTATATGTATATAATGTATGTATGTATGTATACATTCATGTATCACGTATGTATGAAAGTTTTATATATGTGTTTATATATATACACATATATGTATAATATGAATATACATATTTGTCAATTTTGAAAAAAATTCAAAAAAATGTATTTAAAAACAAGTTTATCAAACGCACACCAATAATTATAAATACAAAAAACAGAATTTTAAAATTGTATTTAAAAACAGCGTTTAAATCGAGTTTTTAGAATAGAGAACCAAACAAGCAGTGTTTAAAAACTGGTTGTCAAACACAATTTTTTATTAGAATTGTTGTATTTAAACACAGAAAACAGAATTATAGTTACAAACCAAACAGACACTTAAGGTTTGCCCCCATTTAATTTCCTATACTGAGTCTAACCCCCGCAAATTGACTTTCTTAAGGTTTGGCTCCCATTTTTAACATTTCGTCCAAAATGCCGTTAACCCATGTGTTTATTACTGATTATATCATTAAGGGTTTTGAGTTATTACATCTTGTATTTCTTGAGAAAACCCAACAGATGCTCTCTTTCTCTCCCTCTTTCTCAACCAAGACTCGGACTTCCTCCGGCCGAAATGGGTTTACCCTTATACCCTTTTCCTATTTCATTTTTTTTATTATTCATTTCTTCTTCTTCTCTCTCCATTTCTGCCATTAAAATGAAGCTTTGAGCTTCTTATCAGAGCTCCGGCCTTCTATAGCCATGGCCGACGATCAAAATCCATTTTGGGTTAGAGTTGTACGAGACCTGCTACTCTAATTCGTTTTAATTTTTATTTATACCTATGTATATATAAAGGATTGAGTACGAGACCTACTACACTAATTGGGTTAGATGTTTGGGTTTTGATTTTTTGGCTGAGTTCGATTCATTTTTTGGCTGGAATTTGGGTTTGATGACCAGTGCTTTTTTTTACGGCAAAAAATTTGGGTGCTTTTTTCATGGCTGGAATTTTTGGTGGTTGCGTTTTTTATGGCCAAATTTTTTTTAGCCGGAGCTTTTTTAAAAAAAATCATTTTATTAAGTGAAAAGCGTTTTTTTTTACTTAAATCAGTTTTATTTTTTTATTTTTATACTGGAATTTTTTTTTTGTTAATGGAAAATATTTTTTGGCTGGAAAATATTTGTTTGTGGAAAACATATTAGTAGGTTAAAAACATATTATCTTTTATGGCCAAAAATTTTTTAGGTGGAAAACAAATTTCTTTGGGTCAAAATTATTTTTTTGGCGGAAACCATCTTTTTTAATTATATTTTCTTTTATTGAAAATCATTTTTTTTAATCTGAAATTTATAATCAACGCTTTTATTGGGATTTTTTTTCTTGGGGATATATGTTTTTAACTTAAAAACATTTTTAAACATTTTTTTCAAATCATTTTATAGACAGTTTTTTAAACTGAAAATCATTTTTAAAAATTATGAACATTTTTTTAATATTTTTGTAAACATTATAAACATTTTCAAATCATTTTATAAACAATTTTTTTAACTGAAAATCATTTTGTTTCTTGAGTGGAAATGTTCTCATTTTTGTAACAAAATGAAATGCAGGTTGAAAATGTCCTAACAATAAAGAGGGGTAATTTGGGGATAAAAGTTAAAAAATCATGTAGGTTAACGACAGTTTGAACGGAATGTTAAAAATGACGGTCAAATTTTAAGAAAGTCAATTTGCAAGGGTTAGACTCGATATATAAATTAAATGAAGATCAAATCTTAAATAACTCTAAAATTTATTTAAAGAACTTTTTGGTATAAGCCCCTATTTTTAAACTATTATAGGTGTTTTTATTCTACATAAACTATTTTAGACATCTCTTTCATTTAGATCGATACTGCAAATATCTAACAAATGTTGTAAGCTCTTATTAAGTGTTTATGAGAGAAAAGACTTGTTAAAATATGTTACATAATCATCACCATATTTTATATTTTCTTTATAAAATTCATATTTAAAATATTTTACCACAAAAAATGTCAAAATGAAAAACATCGAACTTCAATATACTCACCCAACTTGTGCACATCTCTCTCTCTCTCTCTCCCTCACACACACACACACAAAAAAAAAATCTCTAAATTCAGGTGGTCGTCATTCGTGATTCGGTCTTTGTGGTTCACGTGTATCAGTTCTTAGAAGGTCTTGACTTGGAAATTATAATCACATTAATAAGAAGCTTATAAAAAATCAATCAAATACATGTCCGTTTTTAAATAATTAAAAATTGATTGATATTGACTGATTTTTTTTAAATAGTAAATTATTCATTTTGAGTTGATTTATTTTTGTAGGTGTTTAAATACTGTACAACATAATCATAAAAAAATAATTATTTTTATTACTTTTAAAAAATGATCCATTTTTTTGTCCTCGCTTTGAAGTACGTTGGCGATCATCTCCGTGAGTATATATATATACAATTCTGCTCTTATGCGGACTAGTCCGCATTTTAAAAGTGCGGAGCCGACATGTATCACCTGACGGAGAGCTCGGAAAAGAGAGAGAGTGTGCCTATAATTTAGGCGATAATTTCTAGGCACACAATTAGGTGACACATGTTCGGTCCGCATTCTTAAAATACTGATTACTCCGCACAAGAGCATTATTATTATTATTATATATATATATATATATATATATATATGCGCTTCTATAAGAACATTATATCACGACCTGTCTTTTGGAGGGGTAAACTTATGAATTTTAACACCAAGTTTGGTGGAAATAATCTACGTATCATGAAGATCATTTCCATCAAATTTGGTAAAAAAATTCACTCATTTACCTCTCCATATGCAAAATCAAAATTTTAACAAATAAAACTACACACACACACACACACACACACAGAGAAATATATATCCACATAATATGATAGCATGGTTTTTGAAAATTTGTTGAAAAATATCTTCACTTTTTGGATATATGATATTTTCATTTTTCATGTCCATGCATGAAATGTCATGCTAAAGTGTTTTTTTTTTTAATAAAAAGGGTTTTGTTTTTCGTTTTTTAAAAGGGATATAATTATTTTTAAAAAGGGAAATAATTTTAGATAATTTAATTTATATATATTTTTTAAATATTTATATTTTTTTAATTTATATTTTTAAAATATTTTTTTTCTTTAATTTTTATTTTTTGTCACGGAAGCAAATTTATTGTCGTGCCCTCGGCACGGGCATCCGCTAGTATATATATATGGGACAATGATGTTATGAATAGCAAGGTTCTAAAAAATGCGAGGCGTGATCGAGGGGTGGAGGCCAAGCCTTAAGCCTTAGAAGCCTAGGCGACCCCTAGGCGTAAAAAGGCGTTTAGGCCTTTTTAATATATTTTAATATTTTTTAACCATAACAAGCCTATTAAAATACTAAAATTGTACATATCATAAAAATATGTCTGAATATTTACAAATAAAAATACTATTTCATTATTTTGGATGAGATAATGGTCCGGTTTGTAAAAAAATCTTTAAAAGGCAATATCGTTTCACTAAAACATTGTTGTTTTTAGAGAAAATGTACGCCTTAAGGGTTTTTTCAAGCATAAGGCGTCAAAATCTTAAGGCGGGGCGTTTTTCCCAAGCCTCAACCCTCAACCCTAGGCGGTTTTTTTAGAACAATGATGAAGAGTAACTCATGCATGATAAACATGCATGGCATTTTATGTGTTGAATGCTTGCATCCATACACATGCATGTATGCATACATACATTATTATTTTATCATTTTTTATTAAAAAAATATTTTTTTATATATTTTTTAAAAAATATTTATTTTTTTATTTTTATTTTTATTTTTTTCAATTTTTTTTTTAAAAAAAGGCTGGTTATTATGAGCTGGGTTTTATCACGGGGGCAAATTCATCGTCGTGCCCTCGGATACGGGCATCCGCTAGTGTGTGTATATATATATATATATCAAAGGAGCATGGTTTTGACAAAAATATTTCCATTTTTGTATGCATGACATTTTCTCATTTCATGCGCATGCATGAAATATCTTGCTAAATGTTTTTGTTTTTAATTTTTTTTATTAAACATATTTTTTTTTTAAATATAGATTTTAAAATTTATTAAATATATATTTTTAATTTTTTTTAAACTTTTTTAATTTGAAAAAAAATTATATCATTTTTTTTTATTATGGACTGAATTTTATCACGGGGGCAAATTCATTATCGTGCATCGACACGGACATCCGCTAGTATATATATATATATATATATATATATATATATATATATATATATATATATATATATATATATATATATATATATATATATATATATATATATGTGTGTGTGGAGGTTCAGAAGTGAACATAAAAGATGAACATTTTAATGAACCTTAACAAAAAACACCTAACATCTAATCAATATGAATTCCTATGTTGTAGTTGGTCCGCACAAGGGGCAACGGACACGCGTATGACACGTCCCAGCGACAATGGACACGCGTGTATTAAAAAACAAGACTGTCACACGCGTGTCCGTTGCTGCTGGTGCGAGCCAATTATAGCAAAGGAATTAAAATTGATTGGGTGTTAGCTATTTTTTGTTTAGGTTCGTTAAAATGTTCATTTTTTATGTTCGGTTCTGAATCTCTCCCTATATATATATATATATATATATATATATATATATTATTTTATGACTTGTTGAACTAAATTTTGTTTTGGAAAGCATATACATAATAATTAAAAAAATAGATAACTATATTTTACCCCTTAGTTAAATGTTTTTATATAACTAAACCCACTTAAAAACATGCTATACATATAAACCCTTTAACCGTTCCATTAATCTCGCCCTATACTGTTGGTGGTTGGTCTCTAAGATACCAAACAAAGCAATTGGATAAGTATTTGAATGGTAAAGGGTTTTTATAACAAAAAATATCTACTTACATAATATCTATGTAGATACTTTAGATACTTTCTCTTACAAATCGGTAGGTATATAAGGGAAAGTAAATACTTGCCCATTTTGATTAGTTGGTAAATGAATATAGATGGGTATCTATTTCTGTTGGTGGGTATACTTGATTAAATATGGAGACTTCAAGAATCAATAATCTATGATATACAATGAAAATATAGATGCGATTGGACTATTGAGTATAGGAATGAAGGTGGGTTTATATTTATTCTTATGGGTGTGGGAGTATTTGAATAAATCATGGACTCCTAGATTTTAGGAGAAATAGACGGATGAATAATATATGGTTAGAGGGGGCGCACTATTTTATTAGAAATAACTAGGATCTACATCTATATTTACTTTTTATTAGGGGTTGATATCTTGAAGCCCCTTAAAAAAATTGTTGAATTGATTTTTTGTTAAGATATACACTATAAAATCTATATAACTATATAAAAACTGTAGACCCAAATCATAGGAGGATGACACGTGGCAGCTATATTAAATATCCTCTCTTCTTATACTATCCACGTGGCACATCAAACTGTATTTCTCTCTATCCTTTTCTTCGTTTTTTGTTTTTCCATATCTTTAGCCGTCGATTTTCTCCATAAGTATACATCCCCTCAAATCCCACTTGGCGTTTGAGTTTCTCCATAAATCTGTTCCTCTCCCCTAGAAGCATTATAAACTAACCCTTTATTAAAGGAAATTTCATTCAGAACCAAATAGGACAATCACTGAACCTATGACCATCAACGTTTCCTTTGCTTTCACTTGCTACCTCTGTTCGCACTCCCTCCGTCACTAAGCCACACCACGGTAGCCTCTCTCTCAGGGTCTTTTCTTTAAATTTGATTTTAAGATTTTTTGTTTGTTGAAATGGTGTTTATGTTTTGTCTTGCAGAAATTACAATATTGGGTATGTTCATTCTCGACTCCTTCACACTCCCAAATCCAATCGTGACTGTTCTCATTATTTTTATTTCTCTTACTTTTAATAGAGAAGCAGGCTGTCAACAATATTTACTCCGGCGTCCCCATCTCCATCACTGTGACCATAACTCTAGCACACTGTTACCTATAACCGATCTTAGTTTTTAGCACCCATCTCCGAACTCCGATGTCCCCATCTCTGGCACACTTTCAATAATATTGATTCCGGCACAATGTCAACAATATTTACTCCGGCACAAACACAATCTTCTATGCCCAGTTTTTAAAAATCAATCTTCAATCCAAATTTCGGCGTCCCCATGTTCGGACATCTATGGAGTCCTATCACATCTTCGAATGAAACCATCTTCCACTTTTGTTTTTTCAGTATGGTTTAGTGCTTCCACATATGAAATGGATAGTTTTCAATAGATTCCTTATTAGTGGTAGTAAATTTCAATTGGCTGGCGTAATACAGGGCATGGGAAAGGTAAACTCGGTATTATAAAAAAAAAAGAAAACAGAAACCTAATCAACCCAGAAACTGAATTTTGTAAAAAAGAAAATTAACTCATATGGATCAATTTATATGGTTCATTACTTCTACATACGAAATGGATAGTTTTCAATAGATATTTCGTAAGAGAAACAATAAAAAATGAGATTCCCTATTATTAGTAGTAAATTTCAACTGACTGGCGTAATACATGGAATAAGTATTATAAAAAATAGAAAACAGACAGCTAAGCAGCCCAAGGATTAAAAAAATATTATATGTAGGTATCCAAAAATATTATACTAACTTTAACTAATTTGTATATGTTAGTATTCAAATATTTTGTTAGGTGCTAATGTATTTAACCAAATTTTAACCATAAATGGGATGCTCTTTTTTAGTAATGAAATATTGTGGTTCAATTTGCTTTATTTTATTGCTATTAATATTTATTTTTTATGATTTATTACTTTTTAGGGATTTGCAATTTGTGGTGGAGGATTTCGTCATTCGACATTTTTTATTTGTTGATATTGAGTCATTTGCAATATGTTTATCTCTTTGAGTGGATTGAGGCTATTGTTTTTAGGGATTTGTAATATATTTATCTCTTTTTTAGTAATGAGTTGTTATTGAATAATTGTTTGCGTTTTTTTTTTGTTTTACACACCATTAACATATCCACGCGTAAAAAACAATTAACTTCACTCACCCCACATTTAACCCCACCTACCCACCGTATCTAAGATTACTCCCAAGAGTTTATTCACTTTCCAAGGCAAGACTTAACCAATTTGGTTTTCACTTCCTAAAACAATAATTAATTACAGCAGTCCATCAGTCCTCATTATTTTTACAACTCAACATTTAGCTTATTCTCTAAAAAAAAATGCATCTCCTCCCTTTTTATATAAAAAAATGCTTTCTTCCTCATCAAGCCTACCGGTGACACAAGTGAACCATCAACGGCGATGGCCAAGATAGAAAACAAACGAATCTCCTCCCTTTCTATATAAAAAAAATATTTTCCTACTCTTCAATCCTATCGGGGACAACAAGCGAACCATCAATAGCGACGGTCAAGACAGAAAACAGTTCCGATGGTGACAAAATAAGAAAGAGAGAAACATAAGATTATTGTTCCTCCCTACTGTTCTAGATCTGTCTTTCTAAAGATTTTGTAAATTGTGAGCATTCTAAATATATATGGAACCTATGAAATTATATTTAGAGTTTATTTTTTCCTCCCAAAAATTTATTACCTCAAATAAGTTTCCATTAAATCAGTTTTATTTTCTATTTTTATGCTCGAATTTATTTATTTTTGTTTATGGAAATCATTTTTTTTGGGGAAAAATGTTGTTTTGTTGAAAATAATTTAATATATATATATATAAAGTGTATATGTAAAGGAAGGAAAAAGTGCACTTAATAGAAAATAATTTTATTTTTTGTTTGATTATTTTGATCTTTGGTATATTATGTGAAAAAAGATAGAATAAAAAAAAAGTTTTGCTAAATTTGGCCACGCATCGCGTGGCCTTCATGCTAGTATATTTATATTTATGCATGCGGAACTAAAGTTTGTAATTAAATAATGTAAATTCAATTTTGCATTGAAAATTTACAAATTTGAGTTTGTTGTCCAGTTGCCAGTGACGACGATCAACCATTTCACATGGGGTGGCTAGCCGGCTAGTGTAACAAGTTTCAGATATTAGGGGATGTATCGAAAGTGGTTTTTGAAAAAAGAAATACACATAAGGTGAGTTTGATTGACATAAAAAAATCATGAAAAAAAATTATTTAGATTTATGTTTTTTTTGTAGTATCTTGATTGCAGACACTTTATATAAGAACAATCAACATTCAAGTAGTAAGTGCTCCGTCTCAAACCTCATTTTTATTGAAAAATATTTCTTATCTACCAACCAAAGAATTGATTTCCGTGAAAATAGAGAAAATAAGACCAAAAACTCATATCTTTTTCCGCTCATATTCCAACATCTCATCCAAACGAATTATTTTCCACGCATTTTTTATGTTTGCAATCAAACACACCCTTACTTTACTTGAGGACAAATTAAAATAGAAATTATTCCTATAAGAAAAATATTGAGTATCTTAAATAACTCATAATATTTCTTTTTCAAGTCACATAACTCATAATATATTAAGGCTTATTTATGCATTCTCTAATTTGTGATCAATAGACTGAATTTTCAAATCAATAAGAAATAAACACTAAATTAAAATTATAGACATTTCTTTTTAAAATAGGGAGTTTGGCAAATAAATCTATATAACATATTTTGTAATTCCTCACATTAAAAAAATCAATGCACCTATTAGATATTTTGTATATATAGTAAATATTATTGCATTTCATATTTACTATTTATTTGTCCAGATATGTGTTTTGCAAAAGTTCCATATATAATAAATATCTACAACCTAATTATTATTTAAACCTATATAAAATCATTCTTAATAACACCCTAATATTAATCACGAACACAATAATATGATTAAACTTTAGCATACAATTGCTCTTAATAAAAGGATCTTGGATCTTCATGTTTTCACAAAATACATCTAAAAGATAGAAAATAAGACTTACCTTGATCAAGGATCAATCTTGATTAATTGCTCCATCAATCTACCTTCTTGGAAAAAATACACTCTAATGGAATCTCGAAATTTCTCTCCCATCTCAAAAATAGTGTGTTATGAGATAACTTCAGATGGTGTAGGGCTCCTCCATTTATAAGGGGAAGACGGCCGGAATCCTAGTCAAGGTGTGACTCTTTTTCAAGTCTCCCACTAATGCCACTAACCATCATGTGACTAACGGATAAGATTGACCCAATCTTCTAATATTCGTATTTATCACGTTCCTAATTAATTATCTAATATTTATCAAAACCACATAATTGGGAAATTCATAAATTCAGAATTTAATATAATTGAAATTAAATAAATTAATTTCAACCTAAATATTAATTTCCAACAGTCTCCCACTTGGTCTTAATAATCCTCATAATTAAATTAGGTACCATAAGGTGCACAATAACTGATAAATATAGTTTGCTTAAATCAAACAATTCACGGATGCGAGTCATGACGGTTCCATGCTATTCAAGAGCATGGTTCCTTCCATATACCACAACATCAATGTTTCATTCAACTGAGCCTTTAATATTGGGTATCGTAATGGCCTCATAATGTCCTTTTGAATAAGGACTATTTCTGTCAACAATAATTCATAATCATATGCATGCATTCACAAAAGACAGAAATAATTGAAATCAGAAACACTTTTATTGAATTCAAGTAATAGTGTCAAACAACTAAGCCAAATATCAATAATAATTTTACTAATCGAGATCCATCTCTTTAACACGTTCCATAAGGTCTTTTAGAGATAGTCCTTTCGTAATAGGATCTGCTATGTTATCACTCGTACTAATGTGATCAATTGACACTCTTTGTTTTTGAATTTCTTCTTTAACTGATATGTATTTCATTCAACGTGCTTAGTTTCTTTAGGAATACCTAACATTTCTTCATAAAGAAGATTGCAACGATATTATCATAATATTTCAGCGACTTGATAATAGTGTCGACAACTCCAAGTCCCGAAATGAAGTCACGCTGCCAAAATACATAAGTTGTAGCATCAAGCATGCTACAAACTCAGCTTTCACAATAGTTAATGGATGGATTGTGTTGCATTCCTTCATTATATTGGTTGATAAACCAAAACAAATATTCTTAAGCAAGAGTGAACTTCATACCATCCGTACAAATAGTAAATTTGAGTCACAATAACTGTTCATATTTAAATGAACACATACATCATAAATGTGAGCATATAGTCCTTTAAGTATCTCATTACTTCATACACAACTTTTAAACCCATAAGAATATTTTGATTCTCTACTTTCTAAATATGTGCTTGAATATAGAGAAAATATATAAACTTACTCCCACTGATCTTAAGGTGTATACAAATATATAACGATTAAAAAAAATAATGATATTATTTCTCAAAATACGTCATGTGGGAAACTTATGTTTATAAAATGATCTCCTAAACATATACGCGTGGTTTATAAGACTTTAAAAAGTAATTTTCACATCCAATTCATGTAACTCTCAATCATAATGAGCTACTAATGTCATAGGAATTTCATGTCCTTATATATAATTGAGAAGGTTCATTTATAACCTTTTCTTCATTAATAGTGAAATATTTTACTACAGTTTAGCTTTATCTCGTTTAACTACCGTTAGTGTCGCGTTTGGTCTTGATGACCCCCTTATACTCGACTTTTAGTGCATCAATTATGTAATTCAACGAGATTTAAACCTTAGTTGTAGTCCATTAGTTTCACTTCTTATGAATTTTGAAAATAAAACTATGTCATTATTTATCCCTACGCCAAATTCATATTCATGCAGACACACCACATAATCATCGAGGATAGTAGACCTTTTAGGATCTTTTTAATACTGTTCCTTATGATTTTATCTACATTTCTCTCACGGTGACAATACTATCATTTAGTGGTTGATTATTTATTTGTTCTTTGTTGTTTAGACAATCTAACAACTAAAAGAACAAGGATTCAATAAGGTTATCGGTAATGGGATAAGTACCCTACCTTCCTTTATAACCATATTTCATGATTTTCTACTACCACTAATTTCACTTAAATGCAATAAATACGTGTCAATGACAATTATATGATCTATGTAGGTCCACTTTAAGGAAAGTTTCTAATAATCTCCCACTTGGGCCACATAGCTCATCCTTATATTAGATATTGTAATACCTTAAGAGCACAACTCGACTATCAAAATTTGTAAGAGACATTACAAAAATCTTGTCCACGAAAATTATGAAAAAGAGTCTAGATTTAATTTGGCACAAGATTTAAAGAGTTTCATCAATAACGCTACGATTATGATGCAGGATCAAACAAATCTTTAAAGAACTATGTCCAAACTTTATTTTGTACAAAACATCAAAAGGAATATCATAACCCTTGAAAAACTATACATCAAAAGATTCTTCAGAACATATCCCTCACGATCAAGTCTAGACAAACATTTTCCAAAAACAAAAATTGAGGGTTTATGAAAACAAATAGCGATTTGATTCCCCGGGAACAAAAGAAAAGAATCTTATTAGCATTTCTAGTTTGTTTTGTAAGAAATCCTTGCATCAAAAGTAAATACTTTCTATAACACAGTAAGTATAATTTGCAAACTCTACTGAGATGAAAAACTCGTTTCAAATCATAAAAGATACATATTATCTTTATCATTATTAGCCCGAATGTGCAATATGTAAACAAACTTAATTTGTTTAACCAAATTAAATACGAAATTTTTAGAGAAACAAAATAGGATACAATAATATGTGATAAGATAATGAGATAAATTGCTCACTTCATTAATGCTTTGATTTAACAACACACACATCGATTACATGATAATAAATTGAGTGCATAACCGTGAGTTTTCTTCAGTAGTAACCGTGAAATATCGATTATATGATGCTTGTAGATTACTTTATTGGGTATAATGTTATTTCATAATATTGTACACAGCCTATTTTCACATACTATAATAATGTATGTGATCTATAATGTTCATTCAATCACTCAAAATTAATTCCCTGTAAGGAATAATCTTGCTTGAAGAAATAAACTCAATATACCCCATTAATATCTTTACAATTATAAGCATCATGAGTTACTACTACCATCATCTTTACATTTAATATTCATTGCCATTCTAGTTGGGTCACTGTAGTGACTGCCAAACATTTCATAATATGAATATTACATTACGTAAAGACTTACATACACAAGTCAATAAAATTTTCACTTATTTTCATTAAATATTTGCATGATCAATAAACTAAATTATTCATGTTTATGGTTTTCATAAACTTAATTGGTGATATGATAGTGAAAGAAATTATGGCATCTGCGTTTGACGACCATTATTACCTTCCCAAAATATATATCACCACTGACATTTTGTTCAATTATTGTAATCACAATAAATGAATAAACAATAATATGTATGCAACATCATAAAGTATCATCATCCTAGCATTCAATATCATACATGGACCCGTAGGCAACCAAATTATGCATGATATTAATGCATTAGTCTAATATTTATATCTTTTGGAATGGAGCACTTTAATGAACACCAAACCTTATATTATATAAATATTAGAGATACGCATACATGTTCAAAATACCCGTAATACATGAATAATTATATTATTGTCTATTCCCTAACTTGAATTTCACGAAAAATTAGACATAATGTTCGAATCAAATAGACAAAGAGTTTACATGAGATATTACACAAATAATAGTAAATGGAAGACATAAATCATTTACTTTTGCTTCATCACTTATGTATGAGTAACAAATCAGAGATATTGACCCAAATCATTCATAGTCATACTAATGCACAATACGGTTATAATCACAATTATCATACTAGTGGCATATGTAAATATGACTTTTTAACATTGATGCCAATTATTTAACATTTACAAAATTTCCAATGTTTATTTGATTCAAATTTCAGCATGTGTTACGCTTCAATTTAACCTTATAACAAACATTAGGATAATCTGAAATGACTACAAGTATAGTATCTTCACATGTAATCTTAGTCTGTATTTGACATTTGATTAAAATGAATGAATACCTACTTATGAGTCTCAAAATTTGCAAGTCATACATTCAAATATGCATGTATGCAACGAATAAATCTAGTATCCGCACATATGAATTGTAGCCTGTGTTTGGCATTTAATTCAACTTAATAGGAGCACTAGCCTTAGAATAAACAATAATTCTGATTTTCAACTACATGAATCGTTGGCCCGTGTTTGGAATGAGACTCATTAAAACACGAATATCATAATATTCAACAATATGAATCATTGGCCTGTGTTTGGCACGAAACTCATCAAAATATGAATATTAACAATAACGCAAGTCTAATATCCTACCATATGAAATATGTTGGCCTGTGTTTCGCACGAATATTTAACTAAAAAAGGATCATTAGAGCAAGGTTTTATCAGAGTTTTAGATAAAACATACATGAAATATGGGAAAACCTAAATTTTTCCAAAAAAAAAATGAGTTAGCATCATGGAACTGTAGGAAATTACAAAAAAAAAAAAAAAAAAATTCTGAAAGTCAGAAACATTATTTATGCAAAATCAATGCCCTAAAAAATATTATACTCAAAACTTAATGTATAATTAATGGTCCAAATATAGATGCATACATAATAATCAAATATTTACAATTATAGATTAAGACACTTTCATGCCTTCCCCATTCCAACACCATATAAATATTATTGTCTAAACATCAATTCATAATACATTAGAATATTTGGGCTACCAAATATAAATTATGCACAATAACCTAATATATCGAAATGTTATTGTCAAATACATAATCATACATCTAATATTCAAAATTTTATATTGAACTCTTTCATCAATACCAAATACTACATAACGTGAATATTAGAACAACCATGAACATAAAATAAAAAAAAAACAGCCCTCGTGGTGAAAAAAATACATAATATTCGAAAAAAATCGTAATTTTTGTCAAAAATAGAAAATTTGAGTTAGCACCACAGGGATGTAGATATTTACTCCACGATCTCAAAACAATTTGCGTAATTCAAAGATCAATTTTCTGGAGTGAGATATTGACGCCAACATTATTACCAAAAATGATAAAAACGTAATTTTAACGCTCTTAACGACGTCAAAACGCAAAAGTAACGTGGTGCCCATTGTATACAATGGGTTTTGTTTATTTCGACGTTTCCAGTCGACCGTGTAAGCTTCGTAAAATTACGAGCAAGTTTTGACCTTTCATTCTAACCAGAGAGTATTGGTGACAGAAGAAAGACGTCATAGAAAATCTCAGACACACTTTAAGAGCAGATTTAATGACAGAAATAAAACGTCGCAGAAGGTCTCAGGCACAAAAGCAATTTAATGACATAAATAAAAATGTCGCAAAAAGTCTCCGGCACATATTTCATTATAGACGAACATCAATAAGGAAAATCATCAGATCTTAAACTTTAGCTCTGATGCCACATATAAAATTATTCTTAAGAACACCCTAAACACATTAATATGATTAAACTTTAGCATACAATTGTTCTTAATAAAAGGATCTTGAATCTTCATGTTTTCACAAAATACGTCCAAAAGATAGAAAATAAGACTTACCTTGATCAAGGATCAATCTTGATTAATTGCTCCATCAATCTACTTTCTTGAAAAAAAATACACTCTAATGGAATCTCGAAATTTCTCTCCCATCTCAGAAATAGTGTGTTATGAGATAACTCCAGATGGTGTAGCGCTCCTCTATTTATAAGGGGAAGAGGGCCAAAATCCTAGTCAAGGTGGGACTCTTTTTCAAGTCTCTCACTAATGACATTAACCATCATGTGATTAACGGATAAGATTGACTCAATTTTCTAATATTCGTATTTATCACGTTCATAATTAATTATCTGATATTTATCAAGACCACATAATTGAAAAATTCATAAATTCAAAATTTAATATAATTGAAATTAAATAATTAATTTCGACACTGAATATTAATTTCCAACAACCTATTGACCAAAAATGTATTTCAAAGAGGTCAATAGGAGCCAAAAAATCTGTCAAACATATTCGACTACATTTACATATTTGATAAACAAGAAATATTATTAAATATCCATTCATTATAACTTGAAAAGAATCAACTAGAGTGTTCCCCGCCACCACACATCACATGTAAATAAGACCCATTAAATATGGCACAACAACGATAAAATACCTTGGCTCTTCCCAAAATAGAGGTCATATTGGCCGCCTAGTTTGTATGGGTTATGCCTGGCTTTGTACGGAGGCCATGATCTCACCCTCTTAAACACAACGATCCATTCATCTTTTGGTTTCTTCTTTAGACTCTTTTTAATTAGGGAAAATTATAATAAATCTTAAACTTTTGCGTAAATTTTAGCTTCTTCCTAAAAGTTTTTATTTTTAAAATGTCTTCCCTAAATTGTTAAAATTATTGTAATTTAAACCCTTGCCTCAACTCCTTCCAAATAATTTGAGAGAAATTTCGACGTGGCGTCTCACATGGTATCCCAATTGGCAAAAACTTAAGTCATCCAATCAATAAGTGACATGTGACAAAAACCAATTACTTAAAAAGTAAATAATTTCAAACAGTTAAAATTCAAAATAGAATTTAAACAAAAATATATAGAAAAATCTCTTTTCTCTCTTTCTCTCAACTATATTTAAAAAATCAATTGAGTTAATAATTTTATTTTGACATAATAACTAAATTTTTAAGTAATTAAACTGTTTTGCTACTTGTCACTAAATGATTGGACCATCTTTAATTAGGCTAATCAATAAGCGACATTAGTTGTCTCATCATAGGACATGTATTCTAGATGGAATTAAAACAAAAGTTTAAATTGATTAAAAAAAGATTTTTTTTACTTGACCACCTAAAATAATGTCGTAATTAGACATAGTTTTCCACTTTTCAAATAATTAGACTTACTTCCCGTATGTGCACCATTTCTCTTGTACCTATACACCAACCCTCTTGTACGGTATGCACAAGAAGTAAGTCTAATTTTTAAAAAAGTAGGGGCTATGTCTAAATATAGCATTTTTTGAGGGACAAAGTAAAAAAAAACAAATTAAAAAAGTGAAGGAAGATATTGTGAAAGTGGAACTTTGATGGGAAAAAAAAATTACCTCAAACTTTTAGGATGCATTTGATTGCAAACATAAAAAAATACGTGAAAAATAGTTTATTTGGATGAGAAGTTAAAAAATAAGTGAAAAAATATATGAGTTTTTAGTCTTATTTTTTTTATTTTTCATAGAAATCAATTCTTTGGTGGGTGAGTAAGAAATATTTTCCTTTAAAAATAAGGTTTGAGATGGAACATCTGTTATATGAATGAGTGTTGTTTTTATATAAAATATTCGCAATCAATATACTATAAAAACAATACGAATCAAAACAATAATTTTCATGAAATTTTTTTCCACGTAAATCAAACACACAATTAAGGTTTAAGATGCTTTTTTACCCTTTTACTGATTAAAAACTAACTTCCTGGTCCTTTCTCATCCCTCCATTTACTTATAAATGCTGGTTCATCCTGGTACTTTCTCATCCTGGTCCTTCCTGGTCCTTTCTTATTTTGGCATCTCCTTTGTTTTAATTCCTTTTCCCTTGTCACAAAGCTCTATTAATGGAGACTAGGATGGCGAATCAGCCCAGTAGAGGTTACTTGATAGCCCAACTCACTCTAAGAATTTTGGCCATTTCGTCCACATTGGTTGCAATCCCTACAATGGTCTCCAGCGCCCAAACCGTAAATGTGTTTGGGGTAGAGTTCCAAGCTCGTTATACCTACTCTTCTGCATTAAGGTAATCTATTAAATCTAACAAATATATACAATTAGGGTGTGTTTGATAAATAAGATGGAAAATAAGCGCCAAGAATCGATTTCCATGGAATTGAAAACATGGAAATATTTTTCATGGAAAAAATTTGTTGGTGGTGTTTGATTGCAAATATCTTCCAGGTGAAAAATGTTATATTTTCCATCTATTGTGTTTGGTTCCTAATATTTTCCATGGAAAAAAAGTAGAAAATATATATATAAAATAGAAAAAAAAAAAAAATCCCAGAAAATTAATAAAAATCCCAAAGAATAAATAAATAAATCCAAAATGTGAACAAAACCCCAAAGATAAGGAAAAAATCCAGAAAATGAATAAAAACCCAAAAAAAATGAAAAAAAAATCCAGAAAGTGAATAAAAATAAAAAAGTAATGAAAAAAATCCAGAAAGTGACTAAAACCCCAAAAATAATGCAAAAAAATACAAAAAATGAATAAAAACCCAAAAATAATGAAAAAAATACTGAAAGTGAATAAAAACCTAAACCCAAAAATAATGAAAAAAATATAGAAATTGAATAAAACTCCAAAAATAATGAAAAAAAATCCAAAAAGTGAATAAAACCCCCAAGATAATGAAAAAAATCAAGAAAATGAATAAAACCCCCAAAATAATGAAAAAATTCAAAAAGTGAATAAAAAGTGAAAAAAATACAGAAAATGAATAAGACCCCAAAAATAATGAAAAAAATCCAAAAAATGAATAAATACCCAAAAATAATGAAAACAAAATCCAGAAAGTGAATAAAAATCCAAAAAAAATGAAAAAATACAGAAAATGAATAAAATTCTAAAAATAATGAAAAAAAAATCCAGATAGTGAATACAAACCCAAAAATAATGAAAAATACAGAAAGTGAATCAAACCCCACAAATAATATTAAAAAAATACGAAAAAATAAAAAATACAGAAAATGAATAAAACAAACAGAAAATAAATATTACCCCATAATGAATTTACTGGATTTTCTTCATTATTTCTGGATTTTTATTCAATTTCTAGATTTTTTTTCATTTTTTTTAAGTTTTATTCACTTTCGGTATTTTTTTTTCATTATTTTTGGGTTTTTATTCATTTTTTGGATTTTGTCCATTATTTTGGGGGTTTTATTCACTTTATATATTTTTTTTCATTATTTTTGGATTCTTATTCACTTTCTGGATTTTTTTTATATTATTATTGGGTTTTTATCCACTTTCAGTATTTTTTTTCATTATTTTTGGGTTTTTATTCATTTAATGAATTTTTTTCATTATTTTCGTTTTCATTATTTTTGGAGTTTTTTCACTATCTGTATTTTTGGGTTTTTTTTCATTTTTCATATTTTTTTCATTATTTTTGGAGTTTTATTCACTTTCTATATTTTTTTCATTTTTTTTGTTTTTTTTTTCATTTTCTAGATTTTTTTCATTATTTTTGGACTTTTATTAACTTTCTGTATTTTTTTCATTATTTTTTGGTTTTTATTCACTTTCTGATTTTTTTTCCATTATTTTTGGGGTTTAATCACTTTCTGTATTTTTTCCATTATTTTTGGGTTTTTACTCACTTTATGGATTTTTTTCATTATTTTGGGATTTTTATTCACTTTCTAGATTTTTTAAAAATAATTTTGGGGTTTTAATCACTTTCTATATTTTTTTCATTATTTTTGGGTTTTATTCGCATTCTCGATTTTTTTCATTATTTTTGGGTTTTTATTCAGAATCTGTATTTTTTTCATTATTTTTGGAGTTTTTTCACTTTCTGGATTTTTTAAATTATTTATGTTTTTTTTTCTTCATTTTTTGGATGTTTTCATTATTTTTTGGGTTTTATTCACTTTCTGTATTTTGTTCATTATTTTGGGTTTTTATTCACTTTCTGGATTTTGTCTTTATTTTTGGATTTTTATTCATTTTCTGGATTTTTTTATTATTTCTAGGGTTTTAATCACTTTTTGGATTTTTTTCATTATTTTTTTGCGTTTTTATTCATTTTCTGTATTTTTTTCATTATTTTTGGAATTTTATTCACTTTATGTATTTTGTCATTATTTTTGGGTTTTTATTCATTTTCTGGATTTTTTCACTATTTTTGGGATTTTATCCACTTTCTGGATTTTTTTTCAATTTTTTTATGTTTTTATTCACTTTCTGATTGTTTTTTTCATTATTTTTGGGTTTTTATTCACATTTTGGATTTTTTTTCATTATTTCTATTGTTTTAATAGGTTTCTGGATTTTTTTCATTATTTTTGGGTTTTTATTCATTTTGTGATTTTTTTTCAATATTTTTGGGCTTTTTATTTAGTTTTTGTATTTTTTTTCCCGTTATTTTTGGAGTTTTATTCACTTTATGTGTTTTTTTCATTAATTTTGGGTTTTTACTCATTTTTTGGATTTTTCTCCTTATTTTTGGATTTTTATTCATTTTCTGGATTTTTATCAATTTTTTGGTGTGGTAATTTTTTTCCCTGGAAAATGAATAACAAGGTGGGAGGAGGTTTTTTAATTCCATCTTTTGTGGAAAAAGTGGTTACGTGATTTGTTTTAAGGAAATCAATTCCATAGAAAATTTTGTTTATCAAACATCCAAAAGATGGAAAATGACTCCATATATTACATTTTTCATGAAAAATTAGTGTTATCAAACACACCCTTAGAGAAGGAGAGACGCTATAATGTTTTTAATTTGTTGTGTTCGCAGGTTCATAGTTGGAGCTAATGCTGTTGTATGTAGTTTCCTTCTCCTTTCACTCACGATGGTTAAAGCTCTAAGGCATCCGAAACTAAATACGAACAATTATTTCTACCTGCTTTTGCATGACATGGTATGCAATTTTGTTGTTTCAATTATGGTATGTATATTCGTATAAAAATATTAAAAGAAAATGAAAATGAGGGGTAAGAAAAAAATGATATGGTTTTAATGGTTACTATCACTCCATAATAAAATTTCATAAAATGTCATTACAAAAAATCAATGTGGATTATTAAAATGCAAATCTAGAGTGCCAGTATAACCTTGCCTTAAAAATATATTAAAAGGTCCAATAATTTGATCATATGATATTTTCCTTAAGATATTAAGAAACATCAAAACATATCCAAAAGATATGGAGGAATTGAAAAGGAATGAATATATTATATTATTGTTTATTTTTTTAATTATGTTTTTTTGGATTCCCCTCTTTTTTTTTTTTAATCTGTATAATCTTGTTTTCACTCATAGCAACCTACCACGTAAGCACACAACCCACGTATGTTTTTTGTTATCTCCCCATCTTTCTAATTGTTACGTCAATTTTTCTGCAAGTTTTTACTTTATAAAAGAGTATTTACAAATATTTAAGAGGGAGTTGGGAACTACCCTTGTAAATCGCCAAGCCCGAGTAGAATAAAGGATGATTAGGATTAAGATCCATTAAAGTTTGTTGAATTTAAATAGATCCCATAACCGGAATATATCTTGAATATTATGGAATTGGGGTTTTAATGGATCGAGCAACCCTAGATTCTTACCATATGTATAGACTTGGCAAAATGAGGCACAATACGATAACATGATATGACCCGACACGACACGAAATTATAAGTTAATGGATTTAATCTTATCGGGTTTGGGTCATTAACGGGTCAACACGGTAGATCCGTTATCATAACGGGTCATGTTTGGGTTTGTACTCTTACACGATTAAATCCGTTTATACCCATTATCACCCGTTTGTAGTAACGGGTTTTATTGGGTCATGTGACCCGAACTAATATTACACCCATGAATACTAACGGATAATATAGGGTCACCCATCCCGTTACCTGTTTAGACCCGTTAATATTAACGGGTGTTAACGGCTCGGGCCGTGTACCCGTGAATATTAACGGGTCGTGTTTGGGTATTATCATTGGACCCGTTAGTCTTAACGGGTCGCGTACG
Source organism: Sambucus nigra (assembly GCA_949130495.1). NCBI lineage: Eukaryota > Viridiplantae > Streptophyta > Magnoliopsida > Dipsacales > Adoxaceae > Sambucus > Sambucus nigra. The sequence continues at coordinate 212,479,735 of OX422220.1, read as the reverse complement.
AGTTAAGGGTGTTTTCACCCGTTAACCCGTCAACACGACCCATTAACAGCTCTACATATGTATTTACCAGTTGATGTGCCAAACACACATTAATTGGTATTTTAAATGAGTTTATGTGAATTACAAACACCAATTGATGTGTATTGGACGCATAATTGCGGTAACAAAAAAGGTTCATAACAGGGGCGGATCTGGGGGGGTGCCAGGAGGGGCGGAGGCCCCCCCTGAGATAAAAAAAAAAAAAAATTAGGTATGTAAAATGTGTAATTTTTTTGTAGGGGTGCAATTTTTAAGGGAGCCCGTCCTGAGATCTTGCTTACACTGTTTTTTAATCAAAAATTTGTATAAAACTTGTATTAACCTAAAAAAAATTTGCCTCGGGGGCTCCCGCCCCCGAACCCCGGCACCACTCGAGACTTTCGCCCCTCCTAATCAAAAATCCTGGATCCGCCACTGGTTCATAATAAAAATATATATATATATATATATTGGTGAAACTCAATAACATACTTCATTAAATATACTTATGAATGCATCTATTTTTTTAAAACAGTAAAATAAATAATTTTGAATTGATATTTTTATATGGGTTCATGATATTTCAGTGTATCCTGTAAAAATATTTAACTCAAAATAATGTATTTTGTTATTTTTGAAAAATAGAGAAAAAAAATTGACAATTTAAAGGGTAAAAACTGTTACTTTTTTGGCCTATTTTTTAAAAATAACAAAAAAATATTGTCTTCAATTTTTTTTTTAGACATAAAAAATATTATTTTAAAGTTTTTTTTATTATTTTAAAAAATAAGTATATTCATATATTAATAGAAGGTACATTGGAGAGCTGATTTTATATAATATTACTCGTATGTAAAAGGAACTATGCCAACTTATAGGGCTATTACATTAACACGACATGGAGACATCTTTCAGATTGTATTTCAAAACTATGTCGATATAAAAGCCTTTCTTACTCAAATATATTTGGATGAATAAAGTTGACAAGGTGAATACAAATGGAATTGTTTTAACAGGTGATGCTGGTGTTGGCGGTATCTGGATGTGCAGCAGCAACTGCAGTTGGGTTGGTGGCCCGCTATGGGCAAAAAGAGTCGGGATGGATGGCCATTTGTGATCACGTGAGCAAATTTTGTGACAGAGGGACGTTGTCTGTTGCGTTTTCTTACTTTGCTTCTGTTTGCTTATTGCTGCTTACTATCATGGCTGCCTTCAAACTTAAGCCTCAGCCAGCAGCATGAACTGCATGCCATACAACTCTAGCTGACGACACGTGTAGCGGAGATAATAAATTACCAAATGTTCTACAACCCACCTCACCCATTTTTCTTTTTAGTTTTGTGAAAGTATCTTATGGATTGCATAAATAAAATATCTAAAGAGTGTTTAGTTAATGCCAAGTAAGCTTTTACACGTGCAAATCTTAACGTGGCACAACATATATCAAATTGCAAATGAGGGCATTCAAATCTAAATATATTCTTTTCGTTATTTTTTAAAAATCGATTAATATATATATGTGTTTTTTTATGCTCCTTAAAAATAGATATATATTGATCAATTTTTTTAAAGAAGTAAAAAAGTTTGACCTTATTTTTTTCGTGTATGTGCTTGGGGGGGGGGGGGGGGGGGGTCCTTTAAATGATTAAATGTTTAAAAAATATTAATTTGAAATATCTTTTTTAGTATTTTAAAATAATTGATTCGTCTTTTTTATACCATTTTTAGACCCTTATGCGTATGTGTGTGTGTTTGTTATAAGTGTGAAACAGTGAATGGTATACTAAGCATGGCAAGGCACGTGCATACAAATAGAGAGTGACATATAAATCTTTGTTTTGCCAAAAGCAAGGTCGAGTGACTCATAAATCATGGTAACAGATTTACACAATGATATTAAAAAATTCATAAACTTTGTGAGGAACATATATAAAATTAATGAACTGGGACTAGTTAATAAAATAAATATAAATACGTTAGGACCTGAATTCTAGGTTTAATTCAAATTGCTTACGTATTCACACACATGGGATTTAGTCCTGTGTTAATCAAGTTGGGGAACAAGTTTTCGGTTCAAAAATCTTGTATAACTGGGATATAATTAAAAAATGAGAGTTTTCAGAAAAAGGAGGCTGGGCTCCATTGTCCGAATTTCAGTTAGGCAGTGGAATGCTTTATATTACAAGTTGATCAATAAAGATTAGGGGTAATTATTTTGAAGTCTCATTCACTTCGTAAATGATTTAAGAAATTTTTTGATTGAGTCAATGATGTCAAATATCCTATTTTATCAACTCAACACATTAAAATAACAAATACACCGCCAAAATCACATTTACAACTCTTTACCGCTCTTAACGTTGTTTAAAAAAAAAAATCTTTAAAAGTCCATAACTTCAAATCTACAAATTCAAAATTCATAAAATTTATATATTTGGAATCAACTCGTCGAGATCTATCAAACAACACCCATATTCAATATTTGTTGATGAAAAATCAAAACAGATAAATTTATCTCTTTCCGTAAAACCTCCATTTTTTCCCGCGAAACCTCTATTTTTTTCAGCGAAAACTTTTCTTCTCCAGCTCGGGTGATGGTGCTGCTGGCGCCGACCAAAAAAATAAAGAAATAGATGAAGAGAGAGAGAGAAATACTCCGGCGAGAATTCCGGCGGCGTCCAACAAGATTTTCTGGTGAACTGTTTTCGGTGAGTCTCCAGCGGGGTGGGTGTGGGGGTGGAGGTGGAAGTTGGGTGTTTAGAGAGAGAAAGGGTGTGAGATTATGTGTTTATTTTTAGAGAGAGAGTAAGTGGATTTAAAATGAGTACATGTGATGGTATATTTGTCTAAAGAGTAGTGCTATGGGTACAAAGTAACTCCACAAAATCTCCACAAAAAGTAGTGTTATTGGTGTTGTGGCGGGACCCCATACCATAAGACAATGTTTAATAGGTAGGTGAGATAATAAGTGGAATCCACGTTAGATTTTGTGGAGATTTTTGTGGAGAGTTTTGTACTCATATCATTATTATTTGTCTAAATATATGTAGTCTATAATGAAAAGGGACTTGGTGCATTAAAAAAAAGTCAATGTAATTTGGTGCATCTTTGACCCAATAAATGTGACTAACTTTAAATTATCCGCAAAGTTATAAAGTTGTCATTACCCAGCCCTGCACATATCAAGCTGAGGCATGAGGTTGGCCCTGACTCACACGTCAATTAATTAAAGGGGCAAACTTGAGGCTATGTACGCAGCTTATACGAAGACCTGGGAATGGAAAATTCATCTCCTTGTCCTTTTAAGAGTTCCTTTGTAATATTCATAAACATCGCACATCACCTCATAACTTCGAAGATAGATAACAAAGATACTACATTTGCATCATAAAAAAAAAGCGCTCATATAAACCTACATTACAACACAACCAAAATATTATAGTAGTACATCATTTAACTAGATTCTAATATACTCTTCACCTTCAAATAACAACATAACTAAAATATATACAACTTTAAATACAATAGTATCTTACTTAAACCTACATTGTGCTTACTATCCCATTCTATATAACTCCAAAGAGGAAAATAAGAAAGTTAGGAATGTGATCACTCAAATAGACTAGTAAGGTAATATATCAACCTCCAACACTCCATATTATAACATACATCCACATATGGCAATGATAAAGTTGATCAATACAAATAATAAATGTAAGGACAAATTTTTGAATCGAGTTAATTTGTAAGTATTGGTTTTATTCCGTGTTCGGACAAAACTTATTTGAATCATAGTTTAGGACCTGATTTGTGTGTCCTTCAAGCCTATAATGTGTGATTGAAGACTATGTGACAAAGCTACAGCTATATCGAGATTTCATTGCATTGCATGTCGAGTTTTCGTCTTCAACATCTGAGGGATCTCAATGAAGGTGTAAATGCATATTAGTGTTTGATCCCTGGATACGTTTGTGTATTGTTTTACAAAAGTTGTTTAAGGCCTTTTCGTAAAATATTTTTTGAGAGAAAAAATATTTTTTGGTTCATTCAAACGAGATTAGTTGTTCGATCGAACGAATGTCGTTAGAACAATCTTCAAACGTACATCAAATGAGGTATGGGAGAGAAAAAAAGCGTCCATACAAAGTTATATTCACTCGAAGATCGTTCGAAGCTGGTTCAAACGATATTAGCATGTTTGTTCGAATAAGATTTTCATTGGTTCGAATGAGATAAGGTTTTCATTTGAACAAACTATATTTTTTTTGTTCGAACGAGTTGCCTCGAAAAACGTGTCACCTTAAAATTCATATTTTATATAAATACTTAAGCCTCATTACACCAAATCCTGCGAATGGTTACGGCTTTAACCGTGACCATATCAAATACTTTGTGGCCATATCCATGACCTAGTGTGGTCATGGATGCTCTTGGCTGGGGTCACAGCCCAAAGTCTTGACTCACACTGGTCAGGGATTTGGTTCGTGACCAAGTTATGACGATCTTGGCACCAAATTCGCGCCAAAGTTCCCTCCAAATTTGGTCACGGTAGGGTCACAGACTAATGCCAGAATACACACCTAGTGGGTCACCGCTGACGACCGTGACTATCTAATTGCTTACACGAAAAATTAATTGGCCATGGTGGTGGGTCACGGCACCAGGCCATGACCAGGTTTCTTATATTTAAAACACCCACCCGACTTTCATTTCTCTTCCCGCTTCAAACCCTCGACTCTCTCTCTCAATCTCGTAACCCTAATGTTTTGTATATATTTTATATTAAACCCTAATATTTTGTATATATCTGTGTATTTCTATATATTTCTATATATATGTGTGTGTATGTGTTAATATGTGTACTAAACCCTAATGTTTTGTATATTTGTGTGTATTACTATGTATATGTGTGTGTATTTATGCGTTATGTGTGTATGTGTATGTATTTCTATGTATATGTGTATTGCTATGTGTGTGTGTGTGTGTATGTGTGTATATGTGTATATAATTATTTTTCAAGAAAAGAGAATTTATAAATCAATAAACCCTAAACATTGTATTGGGGGTTATTTTTTTGACAAAATATTGTTCAAAATCCTAGGCATTATATTTTATTTGACAAAAAATAATTAAATGAATTTTTAATAAGTAAAAAAAAATTACGTCTATTGTGTTGTGGGTTTTATGCGTGTCATCATATTATATTGGGGGTTATACACTCGGGGTGTAGGGGTATGGTATGTGTGTATAGTTATTCTTCATGAAAATGAGATGTATAAATCAATAAATACTAGACATTGTATTAGGGGTTATTTTTTTTTTTTGACAAAATATTGTTCAAACCCTAGATATTATATTTTTTTTGGCAAAAAATAACTAAATGAATTTTTAATAAGTAAAAAATTATGTCTACTGTGTGGGGGGTTATACGCGTGTCATCATATTATATTGGGGGTTATATACTCGGGGTGTAGGACCACAACAAAACAGATAATTACTGGCAAAAAAATTCGTCACCAAAGACATTTGGGGACGAAATTTTTTTCATCAATCGTCCGTCACGAAAGCCCCATCACTAAAGGTTTTGGTGACGAAATACAAATTTCGTCACCAAATGACAAAATATGATTTCTCACGTAATAATATGCTTTTAGTGATAAAATTATTTGCAGCCAAAGATCTTTTTTTTTTGTCACAAAAGTGCCAAATTTGTCACCTAATGTATATCATAATGTGCAAAATGATTACCATTTGGTGACAAAATTAATATACTTAGGGAACAAAATATTTTTGTCACGAAATGAATTTTATTGTCAAAAATTTATAAATTTAGGACTCATATTTTTTTTTCATTTCTCATATAGTTATTTAATCAAATAAATATTAATAATAAAATCAACTAAATTTCGTCAACAGTAAAGAAGCAATCAACTACCATCATATACATACTCAAAATTAGGGCTCAAAAGATAATATAATTGATACAAAAGCATTCGTACAAATATCTCAAAACCATTGATGAATTACAAAGTAGCCTACATCGTTTGTTACAAAACATTAACTACTAAGTAACCTCCAAAAAATAATTCCTAAGGCATTAGTTTCTAACTTTATATTTCCTAAGGCAGTAGTTTCTAATCAATTTCAAAGTAGCCTCCAAAAAATAATTCTCAACAAGTTTGTTAACTTCTCCTTGCATCTTCATCATCCCAAAAATAATTTCCAAAAAAACGTCCTCATAGCGTCCCAATCTGCAATTCAAAAAGTACCAAGGCATTAGTTTTTAACTTTATAAGTCTATTAACAATCGATAAATAGAATAACATCAACTAAGAAATAACACATTGAGCTAAACACCAAAAAATTAAGAAATTCAATTTAATTTTTAATATTTTAAAAAAAATTGATAAAATTTCATTTGTTTATAGACTAAAACCACACTGTTAAATTAAAAAATCAAGAAATCCAACGACAGTCCACCAAAATAGCCCTTCTTCCGATTCAAAAGCTAAGGTAATAGCATCGCTAATATTTTTTAAAAAATCGGCAAAGTTTCCCTTGTATATAGACTAAAACCACCCTATTAAATTAAAAAATAAAAAAACTCAAGAAATTCAACGACAATTCACCAAAATAGCCCATCCTCCGATTTAAAAGATCATGTAATAGCATAGCCAATATTTTTAAAAAAATCGGCAGAGTTTACTTTGTTTATAGACTCAAACCACCCTGTTAAATTAAAAAATAAAAAACTCAAGAAAACCAACCACAATCCACCAAAATACCCCTTCCACCGATTCAGCAAATAAGGTAATAACATCACCAATAGAGAGATTAAATAACTCAAAGGATGTGAATCCAACAATGTAATTTCGATAAATTCAATATTGAAATTATTAAAACTTACCATATAGTAAATGTGAGAGGAAGGGAACCTGATGCTTTTAAAGCATCACACAACTTGTCGAATACAAATTGACGAGCTTCTAAACGTTTCAGACGCTCATCACGAGTCTTTAGTTGTTACTTTAACTCACGATTCGCTCTCTGAGCTCCCATAAGGGCCTCCTCTAACTCTGCGTCTCGTCGTGATGTTTTTAATTTGGTAGCTTTCGGTCCATGCCCTAGACCTGTGATATATCCCGATTTAATACCAAGTACTCGGTCAACTATCTCATCGGGAGTCAAAGGTTCCATATCCTTAAGAGTAGGCTCAGCTTCATCTTAATCTGTAAAACAAATTAGTATATATCATTTCAGCATACTAACAACTAAAAATTAATTAACAACTAAAAACTAATCAAGTAATGAGATCTATTGTCAATAGACTATTGAAAAAACTAATCAGTGTAAGGACACAAATTTCCAATTGAGTCCATATATAGTTTTGGCTCAATTCCGGACAAAAACATTTATTCATAGGATTGTATTTAATTGTAATATTCGCAAGCCTATGAAAAGGTTGTTAAAGATATAGCGGCAAAGAGTATAAAGCTTCATCATCATGTCGGTTTCGTGCCTCATTTATACGTCATCAACCATAGTTCCATGCTCCCAAGGTATGGATGCAATATTATATATATAGGAGCTTGGAACAAGTTTAATTGGGTGTTAGGTTTATCTAAAACTGCATTTTTATTTTCAAAAAGATTTCTAATTAAAACTTTAAATTAGTTTATAAAGTTTTCTGGGCCAAAATTGAATTTTCCTACTTTCTGGTTTTTCGTTCGATAGAGTCGTTCGAACGAAAATGTCGTTCGAACGAACTTGCCAACGACTTCCCATTATGACATTCTGGAACGTCGTTCGAAATATCGTTCGAACGAGATTGTCGTTATAACGAGATTTCTAACGATTTTCTAACGAGTTCATACTGGAACTTCGTTAGAAGACTCGTTCGAACGAGATGTCGTTCGAACGAGTTTCCAGCGGGAACAGTTTTCTGGCAGTTTTTGAGCAGTTTTCACCCACTTCCCCACTTGATTCTTAACCAACTATTTTCAGACTTTAATATGTGCGGGAATCACTTTTTTGTATCAATCCTTTTCATATCCTTCTAACTCTTAGAGAGTGTTTAGAGAGCAAAATCATAAAGAGAAAAAGATCAAGTTTTGAGTGTTAATTTTCAAAGAGAAAATCATTTACCACTCTAGTTTCCACCCATAGTTTTATGTATCCAAGTTCATATATATACATCTTGCTTGGAGTTTGGCACCGGGTTTATCTCTACACCGAATTGAAGAGAGTGTTTGGGTTTGCTTCTAAATCCCACAAAGAAGAAGTTGTTTTATGTTGATTTACCCACTTGGAGAAAGGCTCCTAGTTCGGGTGACGATGACCATATAAATTCCGATCGGTGGATTCCGAGACCGCGGTGGAGCTCCAAGGTTATCCGCTAGGAAGAGGTATTTACAAGAAGAAGCGTCGGGGCTTGAGAGGGATCGAGTCGTGTGTTGTAAGCCTTTCTGTCTTGTATTTGTAAATCCGTATCTAGTGGATTTGTGGCTAGGGCCGTCCGAGGTTGTTTCCCGTCTTGGGTTTTTCCTCGTACATCGCGGCGTAGTAATTTATTATTTTTATTTTATCTTTCGCACTCACCTAGAATGCATGTTTAGGTTAAAAAGATAAAATTGGTTTAATCACTATTTATTTATTTTGGTGCTAAAATAAATATTGGGTAATTGTTTATTTAATTCAAGTGATGCGTTAAAATTAGTTTTGCCTATTTCGTTTAAATGAAAAATATGACTTAGGCAAATTCGAGGACTTGAATTAATTGGTTTAAGTGAAATTTAATATTTATGTGTGTTTATTTAATTTTCACTTAAGTTTAATTTGAAATTGAAATTAAATTTTTTTGGTAATTCGTTTGTTATTGAACCATCACACTTCTTTACACTTCCGCATCTTGAATATATATAAAAGGAAATAATATTTTAATTGAGAAAATTAAAACCGGGGGTCAAACGCTCACTTTCAAATTGGTATCAAAGACAAAGCGATAAATTATTTCGTTAAAGATCCTTTAAATAATTTTTGGCTAAAATGGAATTTTCTCCATTTTCAAAATTTCCTATTTTCGATGGTTCTAACTACGCGTATTGGAAAGCGCGAATAAAATTGGCACTAAAATCTATCGACGAGAGAGTTTGGATGTCTGTAGTTAACGGGTGGTCCCCACCAACTCACTTAGTTGAAAATGAACGTGTTCCCAAACCGGCCGATAGATGGATTGAAAATGAGTTTAAACTTTCTAATTTTAATTCCCGTGATTTGAATGCCTTGTTTAGCGCTGTCACACCGGATGAATTCCAACGTATTATGACGTGTGAAACCACAAAAGAAGCTTGAGATATTTTACAACTAACTCATGAAGGAACTATTGTCGTTAAAGCTTCGAAACTCCAAAACCTCGCCACTCAATTTGAAACTTGTAAGCATGACAAAGCCGAGAAGATCCCTAAACCTATTATTGAAAATTTAAATAGGGACGAGTCTAATAGGTGTTTTGGTTATGAGGGTTATAGCCATAGGGCTTCTGAGTGCCCCACTAAACTAAAGAAAGAAGGTAAACGACCCATTGCATATAATGCGACCCTTAGTGATAGTGATAAGGAAGAGGGACCCGATTCCCCCACTAAGCCTAATTTTGTGGCTTTTATGGCTAGTCATGTGAGTGATAGTGAGAACTCATCGATTGATGAAACGTTAACACATGACACTTCCAAGGTCATTGTTTATGATTCTCTTATTTTTTATGATAGTGAGAGTGGAGAAGAAAGAGAGAGTGAAAATGAAGAAGAGGTTAATGTGAGTGAACTTCAAAATGCTTTTCAAGAACTTTATAAAGAATTTATTAAATTGAAAAGAGATAATTTGAAGTTAGAAGCTAGTTTAAAAGAGCGTGTCAAGGTCATTGATGATAGCATATTGGTAGAAGACCTTAAGACACGTGAGATGACTCTTCAAGATAAGCTTGAATATGTAGAAGGCGAGAGAGATAGCCTTAGGGGTTTAATGGAATCCTTGAAAAAGGAGCTTCTTGCTTTTGAAGAGCAAAATGTTTTATTAGATTCTAACATTTTAGAATTACAAAATAAATTAAAAGACTCTAGTAATGTCAAATTTGATTTGGAGTGTCGTTCAGAAAAATTAGATAAAATATTAGGAACGGTCCAAATTAAAAATGACAGTTGCGGTTTAGGCTTCAATACTTGTAATGAATCTACTCATAAAGTCAATACCAACGTTTTAGGAGAATCTAATAGGAATTAATTTGGAGATCACTCCTTAGGTAAACCTTTTCGACATGTTTTTACTTGTACACATTGTGGTCGAAAAGGTCATCTTAAGAAATTTTGTTTTGATCTTAAACGAATTCCTAGAAAATCCCAACATAATGCAACCAATGTATTTAAAATTCCTACACCCTAAGATAGCCACTCATCATTAATTTGGGTTAGGAAATTTGACTTGGTTGCCTTGCATAATAGGGTTTTTGATTCTCATTTACTATCACATGCTTCCTCCCTTGCTAAATCTAAAGGAAAAATGTGTTAGTTGTTTGCATACTTTAGCTTTTGTACTTCATGCTATATTCACATGATAAATGTATGCTTGTTTGATCATTTTCTAGCCTATGCTCCATGCATATCACATGCTAGAATTATGATTTTTGTTTATCTTTTGTATTATATTTCCTTCATTTTGTTTGCATCAAATGAAAAATACAAAAGATTTTTGTTTATCATTTGAAGTTTTTATCTCTTGATAATTTAAGCTTAAAGAAAAATTCAAATGATTTTGGTTTGTCTTTTGAGTATATATTTTTATTTTTGGTTATAAATGTCAAAAACTCAAAAAGATTTTATTTTGTGTGTATTTTAGTTTGACATATTTTATGTGGCATATACTTGTGTTTGAATCCCTCCTTTAACGTGTAACACCCCGCCTAATTAAACACCGGGTGGCCAGTCCCATACCAAATTAAAACAGAATATACAGTTGGCTCATTCTTAGCATCACTATCGAAAACATTTACAACTCACCCAATACCCAATTAAGCTGGTGTTAAAAACTTTCCAAATTTAAATTTCAACAAAACCATTTTTAGTTTAAGAATAACACTACACATTTTATACTACAACACTGATAACACAATAAATAACTCAAAAGAATTTAAATGCAATTGGAATAAACATTCCCAAATAATATAAATCCTTTACAATAATCCCAATAATGTTTAATGTATTAAAAAGACCCGAATACAAGAGTATTTGACCTCGATAGAAAAGATAACTGAATCCTTTGGGCGACATGCCCTAACTAAGAATACTGTGAATCAAATGAAGATAGGCGTCTAAGCAAAACTCCATAAATCCATAGCCTGTCATAATCCGCTAAAGTTGGCGTCCCTGTTGCTGGACACCTGATATAGAGATACAATAGAAGAGAAAATATGCAAGGAAACGGGTCAGAGCCCGAATGTGTAGATGATTTTTAAAACAACAAGTATTTAACAAGTGCAATAAAGAATTTATTATGTACATGTTAGATCCAACTCTCACTTGCTATTCTCACCTCTCAACTAGAGTGCACACTTAACGTTTCCCATTAACCTCCTAGTTAATGGTTCCTATTTTCTAGCCTCCATATTATAATTCCATTCCCATATCATAATCCCCGTATGTCCCATACCATACGTCTCATTATTATTCATTTACATTTCTCCTTTATATGATTAGTTTCTCATTAACATGAATCATTACTCATTAGTATGAATCGTTTCTCATTAACATGAATCATTACTCATTAATATGAATCTTTTCTTATTAACATGAGTTAAGCTTTTCAATTCTATAAGCATAAACATTTATTAACTTAATTCCATTATCTTTCTCTATTCACCGTTATCTACAATTATCATCGTAGATAGATTTAACCACAATATATCCATTCAATCATTTAATCCATTATATATATATATTCATATATAATACAGCACCCCGAGTCACAGCTGCGGTGCAATGCATTACTCTGCTATCATGTCCCATCATCGCAGGTCGCCGAATAGGGGACTAAAGGTTCGGTAAGATTCCACGAACCACAAACAACAACAAACAAATTGGAGGCGAACATAGTTATCGTATCCATGGGTCACGCACATACCTACGTACCCACAGTCAGCGGACTTATCAACTCCCCGATAAGTCTTTCATAGACACTACACCAAAAACACCAATTTGGCACACCTTGATGTTAAAAATCTGGAACAGTTTAAAACTGTGCCAAATTTTGGCACGGTTTAATGATAATCTGGCATACTTTTAAGCAGTGCCAAATTTTGGCACCGTTTAAAAGTGTTCCAAATTAGGAACACTTTTGCTAAAATATAAATATCCTAAAAAAAAATTACCTCCTCGATTAGTTTTGGTCTCCCGCTCTCTATCCTCTCCCCCTCTCTCTCTCTCTCACGTTCAAGAAATCCCCCTAATTTTTCTCAGTCGATTCTTCCTGGGACCAACCCACCCACCGCCGTCAATGGATATTCGACCCCGACCTCGAAGTGGTACGCCTCCGGAGCGTCTCTTACGAGTCCTAGGGATGCGTGTCGCCTGTCTCTTGTACCGTCTACTTTTCGGTCGGCGGCAAAATCTGACGCTGTTTGGGAGAGATTTTGCCTCCTGATTATCAGGAGATGACTGGTCGTTCGGATCAAGATGATTGCCCGCTGGTGTATGGGTCAAAGAAAGAGTTGTATCTTTACCTCTGCGATCATCCCATCATTATCGACGGAGGTACTAAGGTAAATTTTTATGGATTTGTTTGGAATTTATGTTGAACCTCTATTAAATTAAATTTAACATACGAAAACTTTAATGGAAAAGTTTAAGACTCGTGCTAATGAAAATTGTGAATTAAATTCTACCTTTTCTGATGCTGGACCATTTATGGGATAAGAAATTCCAATGTGAATGAAATACAAATGGCTATTTAAACTATAAAAAAAATTACAATTTACGTCGAAAAATCCCAAGTCACTCCTTGCTTATAATGTGAAATAATAAATTGTTTGAATGTCATAGTAGTTATGATGATGATGGTGACGAGGGAAGAAAAATTGGAAATGAAGTGGAAGAGGAAATGACGAGGAAAGAAACTGACATGGAAGAAGGTGAGATAAGGCTGGGCCAATTTTGTCCAAGAATGAAGTTAAGGTAATAATAAGCCCTTCCATTTCAATGCCCCTTTTTTCTTTTCAAATTCGTGTATAAAATAAGCATTGATAAGCTAGAGTTTTATGAATTGTTGTGTTTTTTTTATTTAATATGTTGGATTATACGTGTGTGTGTGTGTGTGTGTGTATACTGATAAGCTAGAGTTTTATGAATTAGGGGTGTTTAATTGAATCTAGTGAAATTGCTTCTAAAATTTTGAAGTTTTGAGAGCATTATTCTAAGAATTTAAATAGTTCAATTATTTTTTGTGAAAAAAAAGGTATGTTTTGCACATCTTATATGTTTTAACCTAAAAAAGTATGAAAGTCTAAATTTATGTATCATCTGTGTATGTATTTATTTGGTTTTATAATATTTTCTTAACTTTCAAGATGCTCAAAGGTGATGGAAATAAGGGGTGACCATGTGAAGAGTCTTTTGATGTTCGAATCGGATTAGGTAAATCAGTTGTGCTGAATTAGTCATCTATTTCAAAAGCATTATTTATTCTTCGTAATGAAGTTGGCACTATCGTTGAAACAGTTACATGTATCTATGTTTCAATACTGTTCTTATAGTCATGTGTATCTCTATGTAAGATGCTATCATTCAACTCCGTTTAGTTATTGGAAAATGATGTATCAAAATTTTGTATATTGAACAACAAAATGTCCATCAATTGCAAATACTTGAATTGATGATTAACTTTTGACACATCAATTGCAAATACTGTTTTATTTCACACTTGAATTGATGATTAACTTTTGAATTTGATTGGGTTTGGCTAAACAGGGACTATTAGAGAAATTATAAGAGGAAGATGCTTGCTACACTTGGAGTTTTAGCTAAACATGGAGTATGCGAAGGCTTCTCTAATTGGTACGTTGGGCATAATCAAATTTTAGACTCGGATATGGGTTGGATTCATCAATTTGGGATAATCTTAAAAACCAACTTCTGAAACGCTATTGAATTTGTATGTATCTATGATTTTGTGGGTGTTTAGGAAATTTGGCTGAACAAGAGCACCAGATGGGTTTTCTTGATAAGGCATTGACGATTACAGGGATTGATGATTGGAAATATTATATCACATTTGAACTGATGAATCTAGGTGAGCACTTTAGTGTTATAAATGGGTTTTGATTTTTGTGATTGTCTAGTTGAATCTACTACTACTACTACAATCACTATTATTCTATGCCCTTTTTCTTTCGCCATATCAATGTTATTATACTCGGTGTTTCGTGTAGTTTTCTACCTCTTTGAGAATATGACGATAATTTTAAAACATCTAGATTAAGCTTAAAAAGATTAACCATGATCATCTTCCATCACAATATTTGATCTCTAGATCAATTCAATACATCTTAAGCACAATCAATGGTAGATTATTCACTATATGCACAAATGTGTTAATTAATATCCATACATATCCATATAATAAAGCTCTCTAGATCAATTCAATACATCTTAAGCACAATCAAAGGTAGATTATTCACTATATGCACAAATGTATTAATATCCATACATATCCATATAATAAAGCACAATATAACATGTGTCCTAATGGCACATAATGATACCCAATTATACTCATAAAAGGGACATGTTATCAATTTCACACACATGTGTGTATAATCATATATGGGTACTGTAATATTAAAGAGTTTGATCCAGTGCTGGGTGGGAATTGAATGCAGGTATTGGGGAGGTTTGGAGATCAAAAGGCCAGCATAGGCTGCCAGTGATTTGTTTGGTTTTGTTTTACAAATGTTCAACTCAGGCCAGTTCCATCCAATCTTAATCAAGTTACTACAGGTAACTATTATTTAGTACCCATTTATTAACCTTTTAAAATTCAATGAATTATTTATACTCAACATTTATGGTTTGTCTTTTTAATTCTATATCTGATCATTCCTTTTAAAGTTTGAAAATCACTTCATGGCTTACTTTATGAGATTATTTAGTTAAATTGGTGGAAGGGACTTGCTGGTGTTTTGGTTTTGGAATTTGCTGTTGCTGTTGAGTTTATTTTAAATGTTAAAACACGTTGGATTTAACGAAAAAACAAATGAAACTATGTCAAAATTTTCTAAAATCGATAAACGTTCTAAATTGATTAAAAACATACCGTTAGAGAATATGACAATATAGGAGTCACGCACACCTCGCACGGGACCAACGTAAATTGTTGGAACTGACCGCGTAGTCCCAGGTCTCCCGGTTTGAGAATATGACGATAATTTGCAAAAATTAACAAACTTAAAAACAAGCCGTTAAAGGGTGAAAACCCAAACCATCCCCCAAACGACCCCGCTTGAGGCACGTACACCTCGCACGGGACCAATGTAACTTGTAGGAACTGACCGCGTATTCCCGGGTCTCCCGGTTTGAGAATATGACAATAATTTGCAAAAATCAGCACTTAAACTTAAAAACAAGCCGTTAAAGGGTGAAAACCCAAACCACCCCCCCAAACGACCCCGTAGGAGGAACGCACACCTCACACGGGACCAACGTAAATTATTGGAACTGATTGCGTAGTCTCGGATCTCCCGGTTTAAGAATATGACGATAATTTGCAAAAATTAACACTTAAACTTAAAAACAAGCCGTTAAATGGTGAAAACCCAAACCACCTCCCAAACGACCCCGTAGGGGGCACGAACACCTCGCACGGGACCAATGTAACTTGTAGGAACTGACCGCGTAATTCCGGGTCTCACGGTTTGAGAGTATGACGATAATTTTCAAAAATCACACTTAGACTTAAAAACATGCCGTTAAAGGGTGAAAACCCAAACCAGGCCCCAAACGACCACGTAGGAGGCACGAACACCTCGCACGGAACCAATGCAACTTGTAGGAACTGACCGCGTAGTCCCGGGTTTCACGGTTTGAGAGTATGACGATAATTTCCAAAAATCACACTTAGACTTAAAAACACGACGTTAAAGGGTGAAAACCCAAACGACCCCGTAGGAGGCACGAACACCTCGCACAGGACCAATGTAATTTGTAGGAACTGACCGCGTAGTCCTGGGTCGCTTGGTTTGAGAGAGTATGACGATAATCTGCAAAAATCACACTTAGAGTTAAAAACATGCCCTTAAAGGTTGAAAACCAAAACCAGCCCCAAACGACCCCGTAGGAGGCACGAACACCTCGCACAGGACCAATGTAACTTGTAGGAACTGATCGCGTAGTCTCGGGTCTCTCGATTTGAGAGTATGACGATAATCTGCAAAAATCACACTTAGAGTTAAAAACATGCCGTTAAAGGGTGGAAACCCAAACCAGCCCCCCAACGACCCCGTAAGAGGCACGAACACCTCGTACGGGACCAATGTAACTTGTAGGAACTGACTGTGTAGTCCCGGGTCTCCCGGTTTGAGAGTATGACGATAATTTGTAAAAATCACACTTAGACTTAAAAACAAGCCGTTAAATGGTGAAAACCCAAACCAGTCCCCAAACGATCCCGTAGGAGGCACGAACACCTCGCACGGGACCAATGTGACTTGTAGGAACTGAGCGCGTAGTCCCGTGTCTCTCGATTTGAGAGTATGACGATAATTTGCAAAAATCACACTTAGACTTAAAAACATGCCATTAAAGGGTGGAAACCCAAACCAGCCCCCCAACGACCCTGTAGGAGGCACGAACACCTCGCACGGGACTAATGTAACTTGTAGGAATTGACCGCGTAGTCCCGTGTCTCCCAGTTTGAGAGTATGACGATAATTTGCAAAAATCACACTTAGAGTTAAAAACATGTCGTTAAAGGGTGGAAACCAAAACCAGCCCCCAAACGACCCCGTAGGAGGCACGAACACCTCGTACGGGAACGATGTAACTTGTAGGAACTGACCGCGTAGTCCCGGGTCTCCCGGTTTGAGAGTATGACGATAATTTCCAAAAATCACACTTAGACTTATAAACAAGCCGTTAAAGGGTGAAAACCCAAACCAGGCCCCAAACGACCACGTAGGAGGCACGAACACCTCGCACGGGACCAATGCAACTTGTAGGAACTGACCGCGTAGTCCCGGGTCTCACGGTTTGAGAGTATGACGATAATTTCCAAAAATCACACTTAGACTTAAAAACACGACGTTAAAGGGTGAAAACCCAAACAACCCCGTAGGAGGCACGAACACCTCGCACAGGACCAATGTAACTTGTAGGAACGGACCGCGTAGTCCCGGGTCGCTTGGTTTGAGAGTATGACGATAATCTGCAAAAATCACACTTAGAGTTAAAAACATGCCCCTAAAGGTTGAAAATCCAAACCAGGCCCCAAACGACCCCGTAGGAGGCACGAACACCTCGCACGGGACCAATGTAACTTGTAAGAACTGATCGCGTAGTCCCGGGTCTCTCGATTTGAGAGTATGACGATAATATGCAAAAATCACACTTAGAGTTAAAAACATGCCGTTAAAGGGTGGAAACCCAAACCAGCCTCCCAACGACCCCGTAAGAGGCACGAACACCTCGTACGGGACCAATGTAACTTGTAGGAACTGACCGTGTAGTCCCGTGTCTCTCGGTTTGAGAGTATGACGATAATTTGCAAAATCACACTTAGACTTAAAAACATACCGTTAAAGGGTGAAAATCCAAACCAGCCCCCAAACGACCCCGTAGGAGGCACGAACACCTCGCACGGGACCAATATGACTTGTAGTAACTAACCGCGTAGTCCCGGGTCTCCCGATTTGAGAGTATGACGATAATTTGTAAAAATCACACTTAGACTTAAAAACATGCCGTTAAAGGGTGAAAACCCAAACCAGCCTCCCAACGACCCCGTAGGAGGCACGAACACCTCGTACGGGACCAATGTGACTTATAGGAACTGACCGCGTAGTCCCGTGTCTCTCGGTTTGAGAGTATGACGATAATTTGCAAAAATCACACTTAGAGTTAAAAACATGTCGTTAAAAGGTGGAAACCAAAACCAGCCCTAAACGACCACGTAGGAGGCACGAACACCTCGTACGGGATCGATGTAACTTGTAGGAACTGACCGCGTAGTCCCAGGTCTCCCGGTTTGAGAGTATGACGATAATTTGCAAAAATCACACTTAGACTTGAAAACAAGCCGTTAAAGGGTGAAAACCCAAACCAACCCCCCATTGACCCCGTAGGAGGCACGAACACCTCGTACGGGACCAATGTAACTTGTAGGAACTGACCGCGTAGTCCCGAGTCTCCTGGTTTGAGAGTATGATGATGATTTGCAAAAATCACACTAAGACTTAAAAACAAGCCGTTAAAGGGTGAAAACCCAAACCAGCCCCCCAAACGACCCCGTAGGAGGCACGAACAAGTCGTACGGGACCAATGTAACTTGTAGGAACTGATCGCGTGGTCTCGGGTCTCCCGGTTAGAGTGTATGACGATAATTTGCAAAAATCACATTTAGACTTAAAAACATGCCGTTAAAGGATGAAAACCCAAATCAGCCCCAAACGACCCCGTAGGAGGCACGAACATCTCGCACGGGACCAATGTAACTCGTAGGAACTGATCGCGTAGTCCCGAGTCTCTCGGTTTGAGAGTATGATGATAATTTGCAAAAATCACACTTAGACTTAAAAACATGCCGTTAAAGGGTGAAAACCCAAGCCAGCCTCCCAACGACCCCATAGGAGGCACGAACACCTCGCACGGGATCAATGTAACTTGTAGGAACTGACCGCGTAGTCTCGGGTCTCCCGGTTTGAGAGTATGGCGCTAATTTGTAAAAATCACACTTAGACTTAAAAACATGCCGTTAAAGGGTGAAAACACAAACCAGCCCCCCAACGACCCCGTAGGAGGCACGAACACCTCGCACGGGACCAATGTAACTTGTAGAAACTGACCGCATAGTCCCGCATATCTCGGTTTGAGAGTATGATGATAATTTACACTCATATATGTAATTTTATAGTTTGAGTAAAAAAAATTTTTGCAAATTATTGGGTTACTAATATCGTATCGTTTTTGTATCCTATTTTGTTTGCAGGATAACAGTTTATCATTGGCATTTATTCACGTGGAACACACAAAGAACTCAATGGTTTACAACAAGGGATTTATTTATGATTCCATTTTTTTGTGTAATGGCCGTGCGGTCTTTTATTGTTTTATTGTTGAGTTTTATGGCCGTGCAGGCTTTTGTAAGTTAATTGTTATATTTTGTGGCCGTGCGGGCTTTATATTAGGCAGGTTTTGTATTAACAGGTTTTGGAATGTCCAAAAAATAGAGGAAACTCTGCTCAATTTTTTTTAGGCATGTGAACTATTAAAGACTTGTAATATTTTGAAGTTTGCATGTACATTAATTTATTAACAACGTGCAATATTATTAATTTGTGAATTTTGTGCTTTCAAATATTTTTTTTTTATAAAAAATTTGGCACAGTTCAAAACCGTGGCAAAAGTGTATCATATTTTGGCACGATTTTGAACTGTGCCAAAAAAATTTAAACTGTTCTGAATCTGGCACAGTTAAAAACTGTGCCAAAAGTGTGCCAGAAATATCAAATTCTGGCACGGTTTAAAAGTGTGCCAGAAGTGTTTCTGTTTGTCCAAATCTGGCACAGTTAAAAACTGTGCCAGAAATATCAAATTCTGGCACGGTTTAAAAGTGTGCCAGAAGTGTTCCTGTTTGACCAAATCTGGCACACTTTTGAGCCGTGCCAGAAAAAAATTGTCATTTTGGAACACCTGATTCTGGCACAGTTCAAAACCGCGCCAGATTTGATCTGACACAGTTTTAAACCGTGCCAGATTCCTGTTTTTGGTGTAGTGAGACCTATGTTCTTGAGCGACAAATCAAAGATCCCATGGATTCGTCAGGATATGATTGCCCTCACGCACAAACCTCCCACCGATAGCAAGTAGGATAGGTATGTCATACACATAAATCATCAATCAATCAAATAGGTATTATCATACCTATAATATAATATCAATAAGGTAATATCACTACCCTAAGATATTTCCCAAACGTAGCATTATATCTCTTTTAAATTCCACGTATTAAAATATCATATCTTTACTTCATAATTTAATTATCCTCTCATCATATAACATCTCTCCCCTCCCGACGTCATTAAGGTTCATGCGCAGAGCGTCTCGCAAAGCGAAATCCAAACAAGGAACCCCTCCAATACACTACTACTTAACTTTGTCGATCGAGGAGGTCCGACAACTTTAAATACGCGATCGGGATACCCTCATACCTTCTTTCAACCAAATGTGTTCTAAACACCCATCTCTATCCAGGAGTCGTACCGCTAAGCGCTTATAATTTAATTATCCTCGCATCCTATAACATCTCTCCACTCCCGACGTCGTTAAGGTTCATGCGCGGAGCGTCTCGCAAAGCGAAATCCAAACAAGGAGCCCCTCCAATACACTACTACTTAACTTTGTCGATCGAGGAGGTCCGACAACTTCAACTATGCGATCGGGATAACCTCATACTCCCATCTCTATCTAGGATTCATACCACTACGCTCTTGTACTACACTCAGTCCTTACGAAATCAATAACGAGTTTAAACTCAGTCCTTGATGTTTAAATTGTAACCCTAAGGCTACCCTCACTCAATACACAAGATTCAAATAGGTTTTTCCTAAACATATATTCAGTAAGAATTCACTAATATCCTACTGGTCCATAACATCATTTCTCCTGAATTACTACGAGTTTAATTCTCCTTTTCCTTAAGGTTAAAATCGATAGTTTCAAATCTCTTATAAACACATCTTCTTTCACTTTGGATTAAACCCTCTTGTAAACTTAAGGATACCCAGGTGTTATATTAAATCACCCCTACTGGTCCTATCTTTAATCCTCATACATCTCCATATAGAATTTAACAAATGAATCTAGCAACCGAAATTCCATTCGATATAATTTTCATCATTTTAATCACTTGAATCCAAATCAAATTAATTCAAATCTTATCAAGGGTTTACTGATATTTTCTAAGTCCCATAATATCCAAATAATAATCACCAAAGATCCACAAAAGGTTTGGAATAAGAATCAACATTTAAAAAGAAACAACTTTACATATTTTGGGGAGGTTGATCGATCGAAGGCAGGGGTCGATCGATCGATCCCTCAGGTCACAGCCTGGTTTGTTGCATTTTCTGCAACTACGGGTTTCACCATTTTTACTCATTTAAACCTTCATATTAACCTCCAAAATGAGTTATAATTATTACTACATGATATG
The DNA here is from genome assembly GCA_949130495.1 of Sambucus nigra. NCBI lineage: Eukaryota > Viridiplantae > Streptophyta > Magnoliopsida > Dipsacales > Adoxaceae > Sambucus > Sambucus nigra. Next base: position 212,458,252 of record OX422220.1, on the reverse strand, counting down.
CCAACATATATGAACGATTTCCAGTACTCTAAACATCTTAGGATCATCAAGGGATTGGATTAAAAATCATGTTTATCTCCTTATTTCCAGAAAATTATCAACATATCAACTTCAAGAACACATCAATGGTTTTCATAATTTCTTCAACAGTTTCATGACTATTTCGTGGATTATTATCATCCTAAAACATGAGTTTAATTCCTATATCATTTCAGTTTCCAGAAATCTATTTAATGCTCCATTATTTCTTCCAAACAAGAATAATCTTCTCTTTTCATACTATTTTAACATGGACAGTATACGAACATAAATTGCCATTATCAAACACTTGCCTTAACTGAAGGTCTGATCCTTTGGTGTAGTATATCTCATTTGGTTGTCCCTTCTCCGGTCAAACTCCGGTGGTGGTAAACCTTGGTTCTTGTTCTTCTCCTTCCCAAGTAGGCTTTTCCCTTCCCAAGCACCCTTTTTTTCTCTCTAGGAAGATGGCTTCTCTAATTTGTGAAGAGGAGATGAATAACCCCCATACACTTAATCTACCAATACTTATAATAGTGCCAAATCCAAAATCACTATTTAGTCTATTCATTTCCAAATGACCCGAGGCTCAAAATTAACATCCAAATAGACTTTTCTAATTATTTCGAACCTTCCGGACGCAACGGCGCAGTCGAAATGACTATAAAGTCGATAGAAAATAAATTTCCTTTTTAATTTAATAAACTAGTTCCGACACGTCCCATACCGCGTCTAACTAAAAATATAAATTACCGAATTTATATCACATCGTCATATCAATGACATCACATTCATATATTACCTAAATATCTTTAAGTAATATTCAGAATCATCCATTTTAATATCCACCGTCCGGATAAAACCCAAATGAATTAATTAATAATAAAATCAAATTAATCCATTAATTTAAAATATAACTCATTTTAAAAGTCATTTAAAATTACGGGGTATTACATAACGCTCTCATGTGGCTAGAACTTTTGGTGTAGATTATCAATCCTTATTATGTTCTTTACCATGCTTACATGGAGTAGTTTTATTTTGTGTTGTTTAAATGGATTCTATTTTTATATGCCTCTATTCACACATGCACGAGTTCCTTTGAATTTTTAACTTCATATGTATATTTGAGGTATGTGAGGTGTTCTCCTTCCAATCTTGTCATCTACAAATTTGTGACTTAGGAGGACTAGTGCATGTCAAAATCCGTTGCACGTGATATTTGCGTGAAAAAATGAAAACATGATAAATATAAGTGTGTATGGGGAAGGGCTCCGAAAGGACTAAGTGATCCTTTGCGATTGTAAGCCACCGTTTTTTAATGGACCTAAAAGAAATACGTGGTCCAAAGGCCTAAAAACAGAAAAATGGCATTAAAAGAACATAATTTGCCAAGGCCTATGTTTGATTGATATAGTCATTCAAATTTAATATAAATGCTTATTGAGGGATATTGGATGGTATATCAACGGTTTGTACAATGTCCATTTATCCTAGTTGTGAATTTCATGTCATGACTCTATTGGTTTGTAGAATCATCAATATGCTAGTCTTGTATGCATTGTGTATGTTTGTTCATTGAGTTCAATCTATATTGTCACATGAGGTTATATTTAAATGTGATGAAGTTTGCAATCAAATGAGAACTCCGTGAACGTTTATTAAGTGTTTGGGTCTAAATTTAATCGTTACTAGTTCACACCCCTACACTTCTGTTTCCATATGACACATTTTTGCCATACTAGTGTGAAAGACTCTCATTATATTTTGTGTGTGTCATGTGTGTGTTTATATCAATATATATGTGCGTGTGCATTCTTGATATATTTATAGTACATATATATATATGATATTTTGTTTTGCCTCTGCCTTGTTTTCTAGTCCTTCTATGTTTATACCTTAGTTTTGGTATCTATCTTGAATTAGTTATCCTTTTGTTGCCCATATGCTTTCATATCTTATCACTTTAAGCTTCAACATGCTTTTATATTTGTTCTTTATCCTTTGCCTATTCCTAAACAAAAAGGGGGAGAATGATAGGGGGAGAAATGGTATCTTATCCTTTTATAATCTTATCTAAGTTTAGGAGAATTAACTTAGGGGGAGTAGCTAACTTCTTGGGTTAATCATTTTGATGATAAAGGGGAGAATTAATTTTGGGGGAGTATTTATTTTAATTGCTTTAAATACTTTGATATTCCCTATGCATTTGATGAGTTTGCTTAAGTGTGCAGGAATTCTTCTAAAGCGGCATCTTTCAATGGCAAAGCGTTTGATCCTTGGGTTGAGTCAAGTTTGGCTGGGTTATGTTTTTGAGTCTAGTGAGCTTGACGGCCCTTTAGGATTTTTCTTTGATTTTTGTCCCGGAATAGACAAAGGGAGAGATTTGTGAGGACACAAATTTCCAATTGAGTCCATATATAGTTTTGGCATAATTCCGGACAAAAACATTTATTCATAGGATTGTATTTAATTGTAATATTCTCAAGCCTATGAAAAGGTTGTTGAAGACGTAGCGGCAAAGAGTATAAAGCTTCATCATCATGCCGGTTTCATGCCTCGTTTATATGTCATCAACCATAGTTCCATGCTCCCAAGGTATGAATGCAATATTATATATATAGGAACTTGGAACTAGTTTAATTGGGTGTTAGGTTTATCTAAAACTGCATTTTTATTTTCAGAAAGATTTCTAATTAAAACTTTAAATTAGTTTATAAAGTTTTCTGGGCTAAAATTAAATTTTCCTACATTCTGGTTTTTCGTTCGATAGAGTCGTTCGAACGAGTTTATCGTTCGAACGAAAATGTCGTTCGAACGAACTTGCCAACGACTTCCCATTATGACATCCTGGAACGTCGTTCGAAATATCGTTCGAATGAGATTGTTGTTATAACGAGATTTCTAACGATCTTCTAACGAGTTCATACTGGAACTTCGTTAGAAGACTCGTTCGAACGAGATGTCGTTCGAACGAGTTTCCAGCGGGAACAATTTTCTGACAGTTTTTGAGCAGTTTTCATCCACTTCCCCACTTGATTCTTAACCAACTATTTTCAGACTTTAATAAGTGTGGGAATCACTTTTACGTATCAATCTTTTTCATATCCTTCTAACTCTTAGAGAGTGTTTAGAGAGCAAAATCATAAAGAGAAAGATCAAGTTTTAAGTGTTAATTTTCAAAGAGAAAATTATTTACCACTCTAGTTTCCACCCATAGTTTTATGTATCCAAGTTCATATATATACATCTTGCTTGGAGTTTGGCACCGGGTTTATCTCTACACCGAATTGAAGAGAGTGTTTGGGTTTGCTTCTAAATCCCACAAAGAAGAAGTTATTTTATGTTGATTTACCCACTTGGAGAAAGGCTCCTAGTTCGGGTGACGGTGACCATATAAAGTCCGATCGGTGGATTCCGAGACCGCAGTGGAGCTCCAAGGTTATCCGCTAGGAAGAGGTATCTATAAGAAGAAGCGTCGGGGCTTGAGAGGGATCAAGTCGTGTGTTTTAAGCCTTTCTGTCTTGTATTTGTAAATCCGTATCTAGTGGATTTGTGACTAGGGTCGTCCGAGGTTGTTTCCCGTCTTGGGTTTTTCCTCTTACATCGCGGCGTAGTGATTTATTATTTTTATTTTATCTTCCGCACTCACCTAGAATGCATGCTTAGGTTAAAAAGATAAAATTGGTTTAATCATTATTTATTTATTTTGGTGCTAAAATAAATATTAGGTAATTGTTTATTTAATTCAAGTGATGTGTTAAAATTAGTTTTGCCTATTTTGTTTAAATGAAAAATATGACTTAGGCAAATTCGAGGACTTGAATTAATTGGTTTAAGTGAAATTTAATATTTGTGTGTGTTTATTTAATTTTCACTTAAGTTTAATTTGAAATTGAAATTGAAATTTTTTGGTAATTCGTTTGTTATTGAACCATCACACTTCTTTACGCTTCCGCATCTTGAATATATATAAATGGAAATAATATTTTAATTGAGAAAATTAAAACTGGGGGTCAAACGTCACTTTCAATCAGCATACTAACAACAATACACTATTGAAAAAAAATGTACTCAAATGAAAGGGGGCTGCTGTCTTGTTCATGGTGGATGAAAAGGGAAGGGGCCTGCTTCACTGCTCTGCTTCGTTTGGGTGTTATCGTTTTTTTTGGTTTAGGAAAATAGGGACAACATTACTCGTTAGAGATAATAAATTGGCTCTCACTATCCATATGGAAACTAGAGTGAGAAGAAATAATATGACTAATGTGAAGAAGTGTTGTAAAGCCTACTTTTTTCTATTAACTCCAATAAAAATTCCTAAGAAGTTTTAATATCCACACAGTATGCACTAATAATAAGTTTGTAGTTAAAGTATCCACGCAGTATGCACTAATAACTAAAATGGGCAGGCTTAAATTTCTAAAGGAAAAAATAATTTAAAACCTATATAAAAAAGATTACAAAACAACCTTAAATTCTTTGAATTTCCATCACAAGCACTAGAAAACCGTAAAGAAAGTAAATCCTAAACCCCAAGGTTTTAAAAGAATGGGCTCGATAAATATTATTATAGACATGAGCATTGTGGTGGTCTAAAGTAGGTTAATGACACCACACCACACCACACCAAGGCTTGCTCATGCCAATGTCTGAAAAATAAAAATGAAGGGTTCTTGAAATTATGAAATTGAGGTAGGATACCAACATACGATTAAGGACTTCATCTCATTCTTATTTGGCTAAAGTGAAAATGTCTAAGATGTAAAACATATATGAACCAAGCATAAAGAAGGTGTCAGTTCCCTTTGAAATTAATTATTCCTGGTTCAACTATATTATTCCATTATTTAGGCCCTATTTCGCCATCTAATTTTCTTTACAAATGGAGGCAAAAGAAGTCTTTTGAATTTGATGACTTTATTAAATTATTACGAGGACTATTTTGTTAGCTAATCAATATAAATAAGAGGAGTTTCACTATTGACAAGAAGGTTCCTGCTAAAAGAAGGTTTGCAATTGGTTAGTTGTCTTAGAACCAAAGTAGGGAATTGGAAAGCTTAAAAATTATAGGATATGGGGGTTTGTCATGCCCATGCTAACTGCAATAGAAAATTTTGGTTTTTTGCTAAGGAAAATTGGGAGGTTGTTGGCAAAGACGTAACTAAAGCCATTTCTTTTTTCTTCTCCAGAGGCCATAGTTTTAAACAAAGGAATTGTACTGCTCTTTCTTTGATCCTTAAAGTTCAGACTCCTGTTAGTATGTAGGATTTCATGCCTATTTCTTGTTGCAACACTATCTATAATGCATTCCCAAAGTTATTAATAGATTTATTTTAAGGGATAAATGTGAATTTGTGACACAAGATATAAATGATTATGAAATTGATACGTGATGCTAATGCACATTTTATCCACCTAATGCATTGAACAATTTCATGCACAAACAAAAGATTTCATATCACAGACAAGAATCTAGCAAAATAAAATTAAAATGGATGATTCATTCAATATAGATGTTGAAAATAACATCAATGTCACACGGACACATGTCCATGTCACCAAATTAAGTTCCAAACCCATGTCTCCAAAATATTTTCCTTGGGGAAATTAATAACTCAATGCGTTGATCATCTAATACATCTTTACCTACCTCGTAAATGTTCCTCTGTATATTCCCACAGCAGCATTCAGTTTCGCTATGTCTCTATCAATAATTCCAAGAATTTCAGTGTCCCCAGATTTAAGTACAAAAATTAGAGTTCAAAATCTTTCTACAATCTTCCCTTTGGGAACACTGCTTATAGTGAGTGGGAATATATGATTTGGTTTCTTTGTACAATCATTTGTGTCTTGATATTCCCATTAACATTAATGGGAAGATCAAACCCTTCCCCAGTGCCAGTTATTCCCTTGGTCATTAGCTCCTCACATTCCTGTAGTGGTTATAAAAATTAAAAAATGAAGATAGAAACCAAATCATTTGTGTCTGCAGTACACTAACAAATCATTAGCATAACTTTCTATATTGTTTGCAAATAACTTCAACCATGTTATCACTAAAAAGGAGAGACGATCTAAAATGATAAAACAATACATAAATCGGAAATCAACATATGCATTAAACACTAGAAATTGGCTAAAACCAAATTTGTAAAACACTGAAAGAAAATGAATTTTAAAAGCTCCGAATATTTCAGCCATCAGATTGCCATGAATAAAATTACACGTCGATATTATATCAAGAAACTACAATCTGTCGGGACATGCTCCTTGCACATCTCTCAAGCTTTGTGGATATTAAAAAAAAAGGCAAGATAACAAGTATTGAAGTAGATTTGAAAAGATACCTTTCGGATGTCATTCCAAAGCTTGTAGAAATTAGCATTAAGCATCGTATCAAGAATTTGAATGAAATGGATGAAATCCCAATCTCTGTTCGGCCTTAGAAGTCTCAACTTTACATGCACACCACCTCCTACATTCAACCCTAGAAGAGCGGGATTTTTTGAACTGCAAAAGTATTATGTTAGTGTAAATCATATAGAAAAACAAAAGAGCAAAATTGATGTATCAAATGAAAATAAATTATTCCTTCCATTCAATTTAAAGCCTGTATATGATTTATCTAATGACAGAGTCGGAGTGTCAATAACAATGTTCCAACGTTGGTAAAAAAAGTTACCAAAATTCAGAGAGTTGATATGTGTCAATTAAAAGAACAATTAAAAGTTACCATAAAGAGTTGATATGGACCATGTATCCTTTTTATCGTGGTGGAAGATGCAATTAAAGGATATATTAGTTCATCAAAATAGATTATTGAAAAAACTAATCATCAATTTTGATTTAATGCACTTTTTAGTACATTCTATGGCTTCTACCCCTATATTTCTCTCAAAAGAAAAAGAAGCATACTTAAAATAGGGTACTGCCCAAAACTTAACAAGGCCGTGAAGCCAGTCATGAATGTCTTGTCACAGATTAAGCAATAAAATGGGACTAGAAGCTACACTGGAAGAAACAACAACTTTTCTAAACAAGGTCGTGAAGCCAGTCATGGTAGGTGAACCAAAACTACGAGTCGCGAAGGCCTGTCAAGCGTTTGTAGAGCTAGAGGACGCCAGTGGTTATGCCCTGGCAGTGATGCCATCGGCAAAAGGGCTTGTACCAGAGCACCACCCACACTTCATTGTTCCAATAAACACTGATTTTAAACTATAAATATTACAAATGGACATTGATTTCTACGAATTAAAGCATTTATAAACGAATGCAACCGTAATGAAAATACTCCATCTTTCTTGTTGAATTTTAAATATAAAGAACTAGCGAATCCCAAAGTGTAAATGTCCCAAAATTTTAATGACTCGTAATGTACATACTTGTCAATTTGGCATTTCACCCACTTTTTTGTTGTTGTTGGAATTTCATCTCGATGAGATCCAAAATGCAAGGGGTTAAGAGAAGGGTAGTGATGAATCAAAATCTTAATCAAACTAATATACCCTTATACCTCATATATTTTAATAGTTATTAATTAATTAGAGCCATTAATTGAAGTACTCATATTCACGCCCTCGTATACTTTTCTCAAAAAAATTGGGGCACGCTGATGATCACTGGCAACAAGGGTGGGAGAGGTTGCAATTGGACCCCATACATAACTCTTTTATTACACTACACCAAAAAGTCTAAATTGTCATCTTTGAGAACGCACTTCTCACGGTCATTAACCGTGACAACCCCTTGCCACCAACTTGTCAGAGTGATTGACAGTGACAAAAAAATAGTTATCATGGACTTGTCACGTTCATTGACCTTGATAACTTTAGAAAGTTGTAATGGTCAAAGACCTTGACAGTTCCATGACAAGTCTTTTAACTAAAATCCTAAGTGCCTCTTTTTTTCCATCATTTTTCTCTCTCCTCTGCGCAACGATTCTCTTTCTCTATCTCTCTGTACACGTTTTCAGGTCATCTCTCTCTCTCTCTCTCCTTTATGTATATGTGTATGTATGTGTGTGTGTGTGTAGGTCTTTCTCTCTCTGTGTAGGTGGGCATGTGTATAGGTGTGTTTGTGTGTACATGGGTCTACATGTGTGTGTGTGTGTGTGTGTGTGTGTATAGGTGTGGGGTTCGGGGGCAGTGCAGTGGGGGTAGGGGGTGTGTGTGGGGTGGGGGTGGGGTCTGTGTGTGTGGGTGGGGAGGGGGCAGTGCATGTAGGTGTGTGTGAGTGAAGAAAGTTAGGGATTTGATTTGGGAGTCCAAATTAGGGGTTTGATTTGGGTGTGAAGAGAGTTAGGGTTTGGGGTCAAGCTGGAAATGAAATTTTATGTGTGTGTTTGTGTGTGTGTGTGTGTGTGTGTGTGTGATAAAGTGGCATTGTAGAAAGTGTGTGAGAATTATTTCATGGATTGATCGTAACGAGTAAATAAACGATTCGATGTGCCCCGTTCTTATAACATGGATTGCATTAGTATTTATTAATTTGAATTGAATTGAATTGAAATTGAAATTCAATTTCAATTTAATTAAATTGGTATAAATTGAAATTGAATTTGAATTGGTATTAATATTGGTGTAAATTGGTATAATTGGTTGTAATTTGAATTTGAAATTAAATTGGTATAAATTGAAATTGAATTCGACTTGGTATTGATATTGGTATAAGCTTTAGTTCTTATGCGTACTTTAAATTAAATGAAACATACTTTAGATTACATAATTAAATGAAATCTCTCAAATTGTAATAAGACATAATTAAATGAAACATACTTTAAATTACATATAGTGCGCATAGATACTAGCCTTCTAGTTCTTATGCGTACGCATCCAATAGCCCTTAGAGCCATTCGAGAGTCATTACCCCTGTAATGAGATCTCTCGAATTGTCCCGTTTGGACAGTTTGGGACTGCATAGTTTTTGTATAATAATATTCTTATTGGCTTAAACTTGTTACTTTGGGGGAAGTTCTGCAATCATATCTTAATTTTCTCTAGGTTCATACTAGATAATGCGATGTTAAGTGCCATTTCAATTGATAAATTGAAATAACACTCACACTTGCGAATCTATGTCGTGTACTTGGAGAACTATAGGGATGTGATGCCGAATTTTCCTCAAATTGGAACAATATGCATGAGTTGTTAAGTATATTACAGAAATATGGGGTCTTGAAAGGGATAGGACCACTCAGCCTTTAGAGGAGATGGAGAAAATATAAATTAATATTATAAATTGAATTTTAATTTCAATTTCAAATTAAAATTGAATTTGAATGCACGAATAAATTTACATTAAGTCAACTTATTATATAACACTTGCTTCGAGGGGTGCATGTCTGCATGCATTCTCATTTTAATGCATGACTTAACGGTTATGTAACATTTATAACTAATTTAAATTACATATAGTGCGCATAGAAACTATCCTTCTAGTTCTTATGCGTACGCATTCAATAGGCGATTGTTTATACTAATGGGAACTAAATGATCACACTTTTGTTTATATTAATCCACGAAAATATACTTCTTACCCATAATAGGTGATTGTTTGTAGTATCTGTTATGGGATATCCTAAATACAAAGAGTGGATGGGTGAGACAAATAGATTAGGGGATGTGTTATGCAGAGTTGCTAATGAATTTGTGAAATACGCAAAGAGATGTCATATTAATGAAGAGTTTTTGTGTCCGTGTACTAGGTGTAAGAATGGTAAGGTGTTTGAGTAGAAAATAGTTGAACCACATTTGTTAAGATGGGGTATGCAAGATAATTATCCAATTTAGGTTTCTCACAGGGAACTGAAAGTTCTTTTTATCCCCGAACAACCTTCAAAATAACCTTCAACAAGTAGAATAGATGTACAAGGGGAGGATGACAATGTAGATCATAATATGCTAGATGATTTAGTTGATGATGCATTTGGAATTCATGAAGTGGAAGAGAATAAGGTCATTGAAGATGTACAAGGTTCAGGTGCTCATGAAGATAATGGGATAAACCTTAAAGATGACTACTAAAGTTTAAAATTTAAGGCGACCCAGACGTTATACTCTGGCTGTGAGAAAGATCAAACAATTTTACATGCCATGGTTAGTTTTCATACTTTGAAGACTCAATAGGGTTTGTCTAGTAATAGCATGAAAGGAATTTTGAATTGGGTGAAGCGCTTGCTACCCAAGAAGAATAGCTTCCAAATAGCTATCATACTATGAAAAACAGTTTGAAAGGTTTGGAAATGAAGTTTAAATCAATTCATGCTCGTGTGTTTGACTGCATACTATACTGAAAGGAGTATGAAAAGCTCGATCGGTGTCCGGTATGCGATGAACCTAGATATGTCCAATTATCTGGCAAGGTATGCACAAGCTCAAAAGTGCCTCAAAAAGTTTTGGAATATTTTCCTATTGGGCCTAGATTAAAGAGATTTTTCACGGTACCATGGATAGCAGAGTCAATGTATTGGCATGCTAGGGCATAAGCAGGGGATAATCTCATGCGTCATCCTATTGATTCTATAGCTTAGAAGAGGTTGAGTTTTGAGTATCCCTATTTTTCTCGAGAACAACGTAACATTCATTTGGCACTATCAACAGATGGTTTCAATCCATTTTGAAAATATAAGCGCCAATCAGAGTGTATGGTCAGTGATCCTAGCTAAACTATGGTTGAAAATACCTTAAAGCGTTGAAACTTAAGCCAAACTATGGTTGAAAGAAAATAGTATGGAAAGGAAATAATTCCCCCTGGTGCGTTTACTTTGACGAGCAAGGAAAGGAAGGTAATTTTAGACACAATATATAATTTGAAGGTTCCATCTAATTTTTCGTCCAACTTGTAAAGGATTGTGAATTATGCTACCCATGCTTTACATAAGTGTAAGTCCCACGATTGGCATGTGATCATGCAATTGTTTCCTCTATTTTTTTAAGCATTGTTTCTTCAAGTACAAGAATTTATGAAAGGGATATTATGTAAATTAGTATCTGCTTCTCACTTTTATGTGAGAAGGTAGTTAATTGAGATCACATAGTGGTCGAAAAATTAGTGGTGACCGAAGCAATTTGTGTATTGGAGAAGTACTTTCCCCCATCTTTATTTGACGTAAGAATTCACTTGTTAGTACACCTATGCGACGAGGCATTTCTTTGCAACCCAGTTAGATATCAGTGGATGTATCCGTTTGAAATATTGATGAAAGTTTTCAAAGATTACGTCAAGAATACACGATACATTGAAGGGTCAATTGTAGAGGAATACATCACCGTGGAGTCATCAATCTATACTCGGGAATATATGCATAACTCGACTAACGTGGATGACATTGATGAGTTTGTCAATAAGGGTGGTCACGTGTTGGGCAAACGAATGAAATTAACGAGTTTGCAACATGGACAAGTAGCTCGTTATCTATTTGACAAACATGAAGATGTCGAGGAATGGAAAACGTAAGTTTAAATTATTTTAACTTTTACATTCTTTTAGTTATTATACACGATTAATTTTGTAAGACGTTATTCATGATCTATGCAGAAAATATGAAGCCTGTGAGAACAATAAAAAGACGAAAAATAATGACACAATCAGATAATGAATTTAGGTTGGGGTTGTCACATGAGGTAATTATAAAGAAAATGGTTGTTATTAAATGTCACATTACAAGAAATCTTTACAACTGACCTAATTAATTTATCTATATTCCCAGCTCTTAAAGATGGGTGATGGGACATTAAAGCTTTCTCATCTAGCCACTAGACCCTTGTTTATGGCATAAGAGTACAAAAAGTATCGATTGAACGATTACATATTCAGTGTGAGGGTAAACGAGAAAAATACAAATGTACAGAACTCGGGCATTTCATACAAGGCTCTTACTTTCTTTCGAGCAAGCACGAAAGAGATGCTGAAATGACTTACTATGGTGTAATTCGAAATATATTTGAATTGGACTATGTAAGCTTCAAAGAGGTTGCATTTTTCTGTGATTGGGTAAGAGTTGAGGATAAAAATTCTAGTAAAGTTGATCATGGCACCAATTTGATCATGGTTGACTTATCCAAGATGAAGAGCAACGAACATGTGAGCGATAAGACGTTTGTTTGTGATTTTCAAAAGGTCATCAAGCAAGTGTTTTACTTGGAGTGTATCAACAACGAGACATGGTCAATCATCCTACATGCACCAAAGCATCTGAACAGTAGTGTGGATGACTTGGCTGCTCCAATAGAATATCAATCCATTTTCTATGATGACCCGAATTTGAAATAATTTTTAGATTTGTAATAAGTATTCCAATTATCTGTAATGACCAGTGGTTGTATTATTCTAGTTCTTTATTATTATCAGATGAAAATTTAATGCTTTTTATTCATTTGTATTTGAACATTTTAATGCTTGTAATAACCAGTGGGTGTATTCTTCTAGTGCTTTGTTATTATCGGATTTGAATCAAATTTAGTTTTATGGTTAGTGAATATGTTAATTAGGATTTAATCAATTTAAGCATTAATTCCAAGTCCATGACTCGGGAGTGTGCGTTCAGGGGGGGACGAGGGGCATTGTGCGTGTGTGTAATTTGAACGTTGAGGGATCAATATAAAACGTGGAAGATGAATATGCGAGAACGGTACTTTGGAAGACCCGAGAGTCCATTATGAGAGTACGTGACACCATCTCCTCAAAGGATCCGATCTCATTGGCACAATTGCAAAAGTTTGTTGATAACGAGGTCGATGACCGACAATTAGTATCTTGCTAATCGGGGAGGGAAAACTGAGCAAAAGAGTTGGGCATACACTACTCCGGATGGACATCTTACGCCGAGGTGGGGCACAGGATGGTAAGTTTTTATTTTTCTTTAATTTTAGTTTTATGTTATTATAATTTAGAATTACTTTTCATTACTTACTAATTCTGCATTATTTTATTTCAGGAGACGGGGAGTGGCCTCAGGGGTAGGCCACATAGGCTCGATGCCTATAAGGAAATTCAAGTGAAGAATGGCAAGGACAAAAAGGTATACCCGAGCATCGCAGCCACAATTGTAGTTATAAATGTTTAATTTTTTAATTACGTTATAATTTTTTTATTTACTTAATTAACTAATTGTGTAATTTTTGTCGTTTCAAGCAAAGCTTAAGGAAGTGCATGAGTCGCAGTTTGATGCCGACAAAGCATCTTTAGCTACGGCCACACTCAGCCAAGTGCTCGAAATGGATCACAAGGAGAGGATTAGGGGGTGAGCTCGCAGGTGGGGAAGTCTAGGATCATTAGAGTGGAGATGAGCAACACCGGGTTGGCACATAAAGTGGACACCCATGACGATAAGCTATCAAGGTTGGAGGCAACGATCTTAGATGTGTACGCCTTCATGAAGCATCAGTTGGGGAAGGGGAAGGAGAATGGGAAGGAGAAGGAGAAGGAGAAGGAGAATGAGGTATAGGTAAATAAGGACATCACTAATTCATCGCCGATATGCATGGACTCACCGCCATATGATCCATTGCCCATATTGACTCCCGCCAAGCGGCCTATATTAACAATCGATTGGCAGAGCGTGTTTCTACTTGACATATATTGTGGGGAGAGGGACTCCTCCAGAAAGAAGATGAACTTCATAAGAAATAATAGTAACTTGGAGAGACAAATCTCCAGAGAATGATGGATGTTAGGGTGGGAGTGAAGAAACAAACGCTTAACACTTAGAGAGAAAGAATACTAGGTCTGGTGTGATTTTGACAGAGTAATGGCTTAACTTGGGTTTCTGATATCTCACTTGACCTTACCAAGGGTCCTATTTATAGGTTAATACTAGGGTTGGTTTGGGCCTTTTGGGGCACCAAAAAAGATAGGGAACTTGAGGGACAAGATCTACAATGTACCTTTTTTCCCTACCTAGTCTGTAGCCACTTGTCCCCTCTGACAGACGACAAACCAAAGTCAAAAAGAAAATATGTCTCCTAATGGTGATAAAGAAATGATTTCGTAAATATATTTTCAAACGATAACTTGTACAAACCTTGTAAACTTGGGAGTGGCCTTGAGTAGGGGTGGCAATTTTGGGAATGAAACGATAACACGAAATGAAATGAAATTGACACTATCTTTCGTGTTCGGTTCATGTTCGGGTTTGGGTTTTTGGACCCACTATTGAGTCGTGTCGTGTCATGTTCGTGTCCAATTTTTGCAACGAAATTGACCCAATAAGGATTCAATAGTGACCCAATTAAGGACACGATATATACCATATGTAGCTCCACTATTGATCCCATTTAGACCCATTATCAACCCACAATTTAGACCCACTATTTTTTAATTCCTCACTAACTGCTCTAATCATTTCCATTCGTGTTGTGTTGGGTCGGGTCTAATAGTGTCCAATCGAATCATATTTACTTATTGGGTTATCGTGTCATATTTTTAACGTGTAATGTTCGGGTTAAAGAAAAAATACGCTGTCGTGTCGTGTTCGGGTCCATTGGTTTCTTATCGTGTCGTGTCGGTTCGTGTAAAAACACGACGAGTTGACCCGTTTTCCCACCCCAAACCTTGAGGACCACCCTCTCTGAAATCATTTTGTAAAAAATATTTTTCTTATGAGAAGCCTCTTGTCTACTCACCTCAGTTATAACTAAGTGTGGGTTGTGTAAGGGCTTGAGTGACTCCTAGGGTCCTTCTACTAGTATTCTCTCTATCTTAAAGTGTTAAATGGTTGATCTTGCTCAACAAACCTTATCTCTCATCCACCAAGCTAAAACTCCTAGGAGATCCCAATTGCCCTGCTTGAGCCCTGGTTGCTAAACTAGGCTACTTGTACAAGAAATTAAGGATTTACACTTTCTTGTGGATTATGACACTCAAGGTGGACCCCCTCGCCCTATGTCAATTCTGTAGTATGTGATTTGGGGCAAAGGAGCTACTCCATTTGTACTTCCTCGCCCTGCCTCTTATTCCAGAATGTCAACTTGGGTAGAGGGGGTTGCTCATGGTGAGCCCCCTCGCCCTAGACCTTTTATGTGGCCTTAGTCTAGCTTGGATGGGCTTCTCTTGGTGAGCCCCCTCGTCCTTGCCTCTTTTTCTGTAGCTTTAATGTTGGGACGAAGGGTTGCTCGTTGTGAGACCCCTCATCCTTGGACTTTCTTCTGTGGATTTAGTATTAGGATAAAGGATTGCTCATGGTCGGCCCCATCGTCCTTTACCCTTCTTCTGTGGTTCCAATCTAGGGTGGAGGGGTTGCTCGTGGTAAGTCCCCTCGCTCAGATATTTCATTTGGTCACATGGTCACTCAAGGTAGACTGCCTCACTTTAAACTTTTTCTTGCTAATTTAGGTAGAGGTATCCCCTCCAGGTGGGCTTGCTCACCCTAGGCTTATTTTGGAATAATTGATGAACACCCCTCTACACAAAGTCTATGTGAAGGGAATGCTCTTTAGTCTCTAAACACGTCTGCTTTAACGAGTACTTCTTGATCTATGGAGTCGAGTTTCTATTAGATCTTCTCATAGTGGAAATTTTGAAAATAATAAGGGTAGTCCCTTCTCAATTCGTGGTGAATGCTTGGAGGTCTGTGATGGCCACAGTC
The DNA here is from genome assembly GCA_949130495.1 of Sambucus nigra. Classification (NCBI taxonomy): domain Eukaryota; kingdom Viridiplantae; phylum Streptophyta; class Magnoliopsida; order Dipsacales; family Adoxaceae; genus Sambucus; species Sambucus nigra. The sequence continues at coordinate 212,442,648 of OX422220.1, read as the reverse complement.
CTGACCTTTCGAGAATTAAATGGGGGAAACATGATGTCACCCCGATTGAGTTTTTCAAACTCTACAGGGTTTAATAACTAAGCAAATCCAAGGACAAAAGGATGAAATACACTACAAATAAGTACTTTTTAAGACCAAGGCTTTTGAGATAACAAAAATTTGGATCTCTAAGGCTCACGTTTTGAGATGGCAAAAATTAACCGTCTTAAAAACTACACCTTTTAAGACACCTTTTGTTTCCTGTCTCAAAAAGTATGACTTAAAAAGATGGCAAATGAGTAGCCATCTCAAATGGTATACCTTATGAGATAGCCCATCAATTTTTGTTTCCCTCTTCTAAATTTTTAGCCTCCCGCTTCTTCTTCTAAGCCCGAGAAAATTAAAAAAAAAAGAAATTAAAAGTCACAAAAAAAATCACACCCCCGTTCTTCTCCTTATTCTTCACTCGCACTGCACCCACCCAACCACCCCTTGTCTCCATAGCTCTCTAGCCCTAGTTCTAGCCCTCGCCATTGCCCATGTCTCTGATTAAGCTGAGGTAAATCGTATTTCGTCAGCGTGTACAGGTATGAAAGAAACCTCCTTTTCTTTGCTGACTTTTCTCATCCATCCTGTTGTTCAGTTTTTTTATTACAGATTAGATGGAAGTTTGTTTATTTTGTTTAGATGGAAATTTTTGTCTTTTGATGTCCAACTCCTCAGTTTTTAGGAAGAGACGTAAAAGTGTATGAAAAAACTAACTTTGCTAACAATCAGCGCCAATTGCAATTTTCGTATTAATGTAAATTGTTTTAGATTGGATATATAATGCGGTTTGAAATTATTTTTTTAGGATTGGAATCATAGTAGCGGTTTAAGTCATTCACAATTTACATGGTATTATAGAGATCGTGTTGTTATCTAGACGTAAAAAATAATAGCAGGACTGTGTTGTCCCAATTTTAAAGTCGTCTCGTGTAAACATATAATTTACTAAATATAATTCGCTATTTTTTCTTTAGATTTGCACGTTGTACTTGAAATTTATCTTAGATTCTACAAGTGAAGCTTTATTTGGGTGAACAACAACGTGTGATTGTGTTGTCAGGTAATATTTTTTTCCGACATATAATCATATTTGTGCTTAGATTGTAGTTGTTGTTTTTTTAAATTATTTATTGTAATGTCTACTAGAAAAAAAATTAGAATTTACACCAATAATAAAATTTATTAAATATATACTTAGAAGGCCCCTAATTTTAATATTTGCCTAGGCCCTTATAGACTTGAGCCGACCCTAATTTCATCCCATCGTCCATTGCCAATGTTACATATAGACATGTGTTTGATGCAATTTCTGTTAATTTTTATTGAGAATTTTTCATGTTGTGGAGTGAAGACTTATGTTTGAGGTTATTAGTTTATTTCAACTGATGTTTGTAAATTTCCTTATTCTCTTTATATTGTCATTTATTTATTCGTGTTTTTTGTCAAGAAGGCAAACTAGTCCCAAACATTCAATTTATAGTATTATCGAATTGATATGGATAAAGGTAATTTTATTTCTTGGTCATTGATTAATATCGTTAGTTTTGTACTCGATTGATTTGTAGTGGTGATAGGAGGTTAAGGGTGAGCCAATTGAAAACCCAGATTGTTAATTAGTTGTTGTAGTATAGTTTTTAGATTAACATATCAGAATATTTGTTTACTAGTTTGTGTAAATTTTAGTTAGATTATTGATATGTATGTTTATATTGATCATCTAATTCATGTCCTTTGGAAGGAGGTTATTCCATTAATTTGATTTACTATTCGATTATGATTTAATTTGTAGTATATGTGATGGCTAACTTAATACCCACATGCATCACCATAAAAAAATTGCTAATGTAATCCAACACCATATCAAACGGTAAATCTTAACATTCAAATAACTAAATGTTGGGACCTATGAAGCATGGACACTTCGTCGGAGGTGACGTACTCATGTCGGACACTCTTGTAGACACGAAAACCGTATGTCACCCCTCAAACATGTCTCATGGCATGTCGAATTGATTTGACATTTAAAAAAAATCAAACAATAAATGTCTTATAGAGGGAGATCCTCAGTGGGGACCCTTACAAAGTATGAGGGTCGCAAGAATTGTGTCTCTACACTATCTGATCCAAATGTTTCAACATAACAATTGGAATACTATTATTGGTAACATTCCTACAATTTTTCTTATTATCCTATATCCGTCGCCCTTTTGACATGTTCTTCCCAACCAAATCATATATCCATAAGAGAAGCTATGCCATAGAGGACCCTTAGTGTACATGTCATACAACTAAGATTCTTAATTAGTTAGGGGATGATAGTTGACACTTGTATCCCCCATCCATTGTTTCCAATAGATGCATGTGGGGCATACATCTCAATATGTACTTGGGACGACTCATGTCATTGGGTCATATGATCATATCATGGGGTCGTGATGTACTTATGCCATTGATCAAGGGGAAACAAGCTACTTATTACCTTGTATAGGTGCTAGGGTCAGTGGCATTAAGTTGGGATACATGGATTAACATGTGGAGACTAACTGCTAAGAGTATCCTATTTTTTCCCTAGGGATAAGATGGCCACTAAGGTCCATTTACCAAATTCTATAAAGTAAATAACTTAGTTTCCATGGTTGTTTATATATTGCGAACCATTCGGCAAACTATACTTTTAGTAACATATAATTTGGTGAGAATAATGTACAAGTCTTGACAACGGACAATGGATTTGGGATCTAACATAAATAATATCAATTTACAAACATATATAGAGTTATATGAAAATTATATAGTGAAAATTACAACACCAATTATTAAATGTTACTTAAAAGATCAATGTGAAACTATGGACCTAACCGATGATGGGATCTTAACGGACTACAATATCTAGTGATGTATACATCTGTGCTAGTATGGCACTACAGTTATCATATTGTGTTTAATAACTATGTCCCTCAATATTGGGATTTCGTTAGGAAGGCAAATAATTGAGTGTAGACTATGTTGAGAAGGTGGGGAATCATGTTGCTAGGAATTCCGGCATGTTTGGGGTGGAAATTGCAGTAGCTATTGGGACTATAAATAAATACCTTCAACTCCTACTCTTCTTCAAAGATTTTTCCTCCCTATCTCTTTAAATATATTTTCCTTCATTTTTCTCAATCTATTTTTCATGCACTCCACAAATGGCACACAAAATATGCTCCTATCGTGTTAAATCACATTACTTTAAGAGTGGCAAGCTCTAAGCCTCAGAAAATTAGGATATTTCTGATCCTTCACCTGAACAACAAGGATATAATATATTTATAGTTCCCTATATTGGTATTCCTTCTTAGAAAAAGCCTTTGGGATATGTTCTCATGGTATACAAAGGCCCAATTCTATTTCTTCTTCTTAGGAATCTTGAAAATATTTTTAGAAAATCATTTCTCATTAGATCCCACATTTGCGATAAACTTTACTAAAACAATATTAAATTCGACTCATGTTGTCCTCGTCGGCGCTCACACCAAAATAACCTCACTTCTATCAATGAATGTCCTACACTTATTCCAATCCAATACCAAACGACGAAAGTAATCAACTCCCAAAACTTGGTGTAACTAATAATCTTTAAACGGTATATCTGTACTTGGTGTAACTAGTAATCTTTATATATTATAAAACACACAACAATACTTTAGTCTAGACTTAATCCAACTATGACACATGCTATCTTTTTTTATCCTCTTAATAAATACTCCATTTCTCTTTCCATTCCTTTCGGTTTATTTTTTCATCCCATATATATGCCACGTGCCATATATATGTCCTTTCTCCTGTCAGAGATAAAACTAAGATTGACTGCCAAAACAAATTGATTGAGGCCTTAAACTTTGAAGAAAAAATCTGGAAGGAAAAGTATAGAATAAAATGGATTAAAGAAAGAGATAAATGCACAACTCTTTTCCACAAACATGTCCACCAAAGAAGATCAATCAATCTAATTTCTTACTTAAAATATAATGGAGCTATTATCACTGACCAAGAGCTTATCAAAAATCACATTGTCTCTTATTTCACTGATCTATATTATGATGATATAGAAGTTTCTTCAAATAAAATTTCATTCTTTGTGGTTCCTTAATCAGTTTCTTATCTTGAGAATGACTTTCTGCAATCACACAAGCTTAAAATATCTGATAAAACAATTCAGTCTCTTGAGTTACCACTGATTTAGATTTGTTTTTACCATGACTAATTTTTTACTTGAAATACGAGGGCCAAAGCCTTGAATCTGGATCTCGAAGGAATAGTACCTTCGTTTCAACATTCCCTTCCAAATGAAATCGATGGAAAGCATTTTGACCACTCAAAGAACGCTCCGCTGCCTATCACCATGAAAGAACACATTGGCTGCATCCGGTGTCGAAAAATTAAATGATGCAACAAGTTCGTTTTCACTACTATAAAAATTTATCACTGTCTTTTCTGTTCTTTTTTTCTCTTGATCGGACAAAAATCATTATTATACCTCCAACATTGAACTATGACCGCTCGTAATTTATTTGTCTCGTTTCAATGCAAAAATTCCCCAAATCTACATAGTTCACTCTTCTTCAATAGCTCTTTCTTAGTCACTAATTTATGCATTGCCATTGAATTTCTGTAAGGGAATATGAATATTATCCATGAGGGAAGTATCTTCTTTATATATGAATCCATGTCCAAGATGGTAAGATACCAAAAGATAAAAAATACACGTTCGATTTCTGTGAGTAATTAGCATTTAGCATTGCAGCATTTTTAACCTCACACAGAATCATCATTCTGTTAAATGTGGAACCCGAGCGGCCAAGCTGTTTCACTTAATGAATCCTACCCAAAGTAAGTAAGGATGGGTGGAGAGAGATAACAAGGGAATAGAATCATAGAGTGTACAATGAAGGAGGACATAGATGATAGTCATAGAGTTAACAGAGACTAGTAAAAAATACTGAGCTAAATTATCTAAAATGCCCCTAAAAGAATGGTAATGTTTGTATACTAACGACTCCATTTGGAAGGACACTGAGTCAATTATACTACCTCGAGGGCTTAAAATTAAAGACGAAGCGATTAGATTTGTTTTTACCACTGATTTAGTATTTTTCTGTGTGTCATAAACAAGAATCTGAGGCTGTGCAAATGGGCACTTGTGTTAGTACAACTTCCCATAAACTATGTATCAATCAAACATTAACACTAAAACCTAAGCTTCCTCTCTCACTCTATATCTATATATAGACACATTAACCAGGCCACCTTAGATTTACTACCATAAGATAACTTCACTAAGAAAAGAAAGAAAAAGAATATGGAAAAAATAAAAGAAAAGAAAAGGAAAGAAAACCAAAAGAAACACATATATGTTTAGTTACAGATGAGGAAATAGAAAGTGGAGGTCGACTAAGACCAAAACACTAGTATATCCAGATGTTAGCAATCTACGACGCACATAATTAAGCACCGCTTAATCAATCAGATGATACATCACACGCGTCATAAGAGAGCTTCTCATGAACCTATCATCCTTTTCTTTCCTCTTGCCTCCTCCTTAAACTGGAATTCATTGTTTCACTCTCCAACACACACACAAAACAGAGTCATATATATTTATATAAGTGACTTGTTTAGGATTTTGAAAATGCAACCGAATAATGGCTCTAATACGGAACAACTAAGCTTTATCTATTGGACAAAAGTAATGAGATTCGAATAATGGTTTTGATGCATGAGCTTTTTCACACTAGTGTAAACATAGTAATTTGGTTTCAATGCATGAGCATAGGCAATGTATATTACATATTGGCTGTGTAACTAATTAGGGTAAACCTCATTCTCATTCACGATTTACCCAGTTTTCTATGTGTCCTCTATTAATCCATATAGAACAATGTCAAGGCTGTAAATTGCCCTGTGAAAATCATATTGCAATTGTATTGCTGCACGAAACTTCTCATGCGAGAACAATAGAGTGCCTCATAAGTGTCATGAAGTGTAGGTAAAGGGCATGTGGCCTCGTCATACTTTTTACAGGATTCTTTAAGCAAAGAATCTTTAGAACATTAACTAGAGGACTAACATTATCTACACTTTCGTGAAGGACTAGTGCCCACTTATAGAGTGCATCATGATCTTCTGGATTTTTGTCTATTGCACTAGCATCATATATATATATATATATATATATATATATATATATATATATATATATATATATATTGTTAATCAGTCGATATAAAAGCTTGTTTGGTACAAAATATATTTTAAGTTGTATATCTTATATATCTTCAAAATCTTTGGCAGAATAAAAAACAGTGAGCAAGACGATTTGATGCCACTGGACTGTGACACCCCGCCTAATAAAATACCGGGCGATCACTCCTCTATAAAATTAAAACAGGAGTCTCATATGCATCATTCTTAGCATCACTGTCGAAAACCAATTTAATTACTAATAACCAATTAGGCTGGTGTCAAAATTTTACTTAATTACTCTTTTTAAACAACTACTAAATTAAAACATCCACACTCTTTATGCAAATGAAACTGAAATGAAATAAAATAACCGAACACTCAGTTCAAATATGATACCACCATATCGAATGTCGCACTAAAAGGCGGTAAAGAATAAATAAATGCAATTGGGCCATTGGCCCGAATGTTTATACAGTACCTCCTATCTAGATTACAAGGATAGAAGTGTCTATCGAGAACCTGCATGCATCCACAGCTGCTGCAGCAGACGTCTGACTCGAAAGAAGTGCCATCCAGGCGTCCCTGTGTCTGGACACCTATATATATATATATATATATATATATATATAAACAAGAGATGGAAAAGTAGATAAACGGGTCAGAGCCCGAGTTGTGAAAATATTTAGCAAGTGCATAAATGCTTTATTTTTAGAAAAAGGGTTTTATCTCATATTTAAATTTGGTATCGCATGATTAGGCCTAAATTCTTCCTAATTTATCCCTTGATTTAGTTACTTTTAGCACCTCGAACAACGTAATTGAGTTGACTTTATCTCATAATCTTGCTACTGACTGATCCTAATGAGTACACCGAGTTTCTGGTATTTCGTAGTGATTTTACAGGTATTTGATGTCAGGAAATGGAAGAAGGAAATCGGAAGAATCAAGGAAGAAAGAAGGAAAGTCAAAAGGGAAAAAGCATAATTTATACCCGGAATTCGGATGAGGTACCTCAAGAGAAGTTGAAGAGATCTCATTCACAAGCACATAGGAAGAAACGAAACCTCAATCGGAGTCCCAAAACAAAAGACGTGAGCAGTCAAAGTTGAGCCAAAAAGTCAAATAGCCGGACCGGTCCGCCCCTACCCCGGACCGGTCCGCTTTGCCAAACTCCAGAAGACCCTGAATCACAAGCAAACCGAAGAAGGAAAAAATAAAAAGAACCGATCCGCCCTCGGACCAGTTCGTCCCAAAATAAAAAGAATCGATCCGCCTTCAGGGGCAGACCGGTCCGCCTAAGGCCCGGACCGGTCCGATCCTCGAGATTTGCAAATCTTTGAAGAGTCCTAGTGCAGCTGCAATTCCTAAATTCATGGAGGGTATAAAAACCCAATTTATTATTGTTATGAGAATGGATTTTTTTTAGAGGATAATAGTTAGTTTTTCTCTTTTCTCCAGGAACCCTAGTTTAGCTACAATTACCAATTTTAATTCAAGTATCGAAGAGCTATTCAGAGTTTGAGTGATTACCAGATTTATTGATTGCTGCAATTATTGCTTGGGTGATTTTAGTGAGTTATTTCTTCTTTTTGATTCTATTCTACATCAATTCATCAGTTTTCCTCAGATTAGTCATGAACTCTCGCACATTAAACACTGTTTTCATCAATTTCATCATGTTAGGCTAGATTTCCTAAGGTCGGGATACATGAACCCAGCCTGATGTGTTAATTTCACGTGTATAATATTAATCCTCTGAATTTAGTGATTGTTTACGATCGTATTGCGTAGCAACATGACAATTATAGGTCTTTATATCTCGTTTGCCTCTGGGTAACCGTGATGATTTAGAATGCAATTCGAGTGTCACTATCGCGATACCGATTTACTCATCCTCAGATTAGGTATGACGTGGGCTTGAACCTCATATACATAATGCTTGGGAGTACTAAATTCTGGGTCAAAGCAACCAGTCAAATTTACGATTAGTATTTTACCAGCGATACACTAGGGTTGGGGGATTGTATTCCCGCCCTATTTTTCTCATTAGTTAGTCAAAAGTTTTAAACCAGTTTTCATTCACATTTTAGGTAAATTAGTGTAGTTGCATTTCATCATAATTTCTTAATTGCATTTTGCATAATCATTCTCAAAAACCAAATCATTTTCTTTTTCTTTTTAGAGTCAGGGTTAGGATTTCTCCATCTTTTCCCGTCGTCACAACTCCGTTGTCCTTTTTCCCTGTGGATACGATAACCGACTTACTGGGATTATTACTTGAGTGATAGGCTTGCACTTGATCCTAGAGTGAACGCATTCCTGAGACACATTTTCAGTCCCGTCATGTTTTTGGTACCGTTGCCGGGGAATTGGGTAGACTTAGGATTAGATCGAGTCAATCCAAAGATTTGACCAAAAATCTCAAAAAATCCAAAAACATAAAAAAATTTAAAAATCACAAAAAGATCCATCATCATCTCTCCTAAGCTTTAATGAAAAATTCTGAAACCACTCCCACACCCCATAATACTCCAACCAACATTCACGAAAATCCAATTGTTGAGTATAATCCCAACAGTCCCCACACTCCAAACGCCCCACAGTTCTGGATCCCACCTCCCATGCCGTCGCACATAATATCCAATAACACTCCGTTTTCATTCTTAGGACACACTCCGAGCACACCCAGTGAGAGCACCGAGTCGCTGAGTGAAGAAGAGATGTCACAACACGACAGTGCACCCGCCGGTGAGGAAGAGCCCCCATACCGCCCACTGAGAGAATTCTTATATCCCGAGCGTACTATCACTCCGGGATGCATTATACTCCCGTATAATGCCGGGCAGTTCCATTTCAAAAATGGAATGATCCATATGTTACCGCATTACCATGGTATGGATTCTTAAAAGCCATACCTCCATATTAGGGAATTTGAGGACGTGTGCGATACTCTCAATGACCAAACCTGCACACAAGAGGTGATCCGCCTCAAACTCTTCCCTTTCTCGCTCAAAGTAAAGCTAAGACCTATCTATGGTCTTTACCTCCGAGCTCGATTCCATCATGGAATGAGTTACAATCGAGATTTCTCAAGAAATTCTTCCCAACACATCGAACAATCTCCATAAAGGCTCAAATTCAAGCATCCAGAAAAGCCGAAAATGAGCCATTCCATCGATGTTATGAACATTTCAACGAGTTAGTTACTCCATGCCCCCATCATGGATTTGATTTAGCGCAAATCATCTCTCTTATCTATAATGGGTTGAATCTTAACTCCAAACAACTTGTTGAAACCATGGGAAGTGGTCCGTTTGTCGATTTAGATGCCCACGATGCTGAGCTTCACCTGAGATAAGTCACCGAGACTACCCAATCCTGGGATACATCTGATCCTAACGCTCAAAATCGAAATCGTCAAGTGACCACCACTCCGTCGTCATCCGAACTATTCCACGTAGATAAGAACTTTATGACGGATAGTCGATTGGAGACTCTTGAGAAAGGATTTCGAGACCTATGCAAGATATATGGAAAAGGACCAACTGGATCCATACCAAACCCTGTCAAGAAGGTGTGTGCGATTTATGAGGCGGGACATTCAACTGAGGAATGCCCGACGATACCCGCCTATAAAGTTATGCTTCAGGAGCAAGTTAGTGGTATAGGAGGATGTAAGGGAAATTTCGGTGCCCCGCACGAGAATTCATATAACCCTTCATGGAAAAACCATCCTAATTTTAGCTATGGGTAACAACATGCCATGATGAACCCTCCTTCACATGTTGCCCCTCCTCCACCACAACACTTTCAACAAGCCCCACACATGCAAGGACATGTGCAAGCACCGCCACATCAAGGAGCGGATATTCCTCCACCGCGGAGAACTCTCGAGGATACCATGAATCAATTAATTGGAAGCCAGACCGCAACCAATGCCAAATGTGATCGTCTGATTGGCGACATAAATGTAAGTCTGTCAAATATACAATCCTCGTTGAGTGTCCAAGAGAAGGACAAGTTTCCTGCCCAAGGCCAAAGACCTCCCCAAGGTCAAACTAGTGTTAGCTCCACCTCTACTGAACATCAGGAGCAATGTCAAGCTGTGACCACTCTTCGTAGTGGGAGAGTCATTGATTTATCAACTCCCCCACGCGACACGATAAAAGACAAGGAGATTTCGCCCGACACGAAAGAGGCCAAAGATGTCCCCTTGAATGAGTGTGACAAAGAAGACGCTAGTGAGCCAGAGGTAGTAGTGAAACCACCCTCCGCAGCACCGTTTCCTCAAAGGTTGATTCCCTCCCATAAATAAAACCCACGTGAAGACGTGCTAGAAGTGCTAAAGCAAGTAAAGATGAATTTACCTTTTCTTAATGCTATTAAGCAAATTTCAGCTTATGCTAACGTCATCAAAGACTTGTTGACGGTGAAAAGAAAGATGAAGGTAAAGAAGAACGTCTTTCTAGCACAAAATGTGAGCTCCATTCTACTAAACGAGCTCCCGCCTAAATTCAAAGATCCCGGTGCACCTACCATATCCTGCATCATTGGAGAGAATAAAATCAAAAAAGCCTTACTTGACTTGGGGGCAAGCGTAAATATCCTCCCTTATTCCATTTATAGGCAACTTGATTTGGGCGACCTCAAGCCCACAATCTCCAATTAGCGAATCGAACAGTGAAGATCCCACGAGGCATAGTCGAGGACGTGATCGTCCAAGTTGACACTTTCTACTTCCCGGTAGATTTTGTCATTTGGGACATGGATCCCTCCTTCAATTCAAGCAATCATGTTACCATCATCCTGGGGAGTCCATTCTTAGCTATGGCTAATGCAATTATCAACACTCAGAATGGGAGAATGCAACTCACCTTTAGGAACATGACCTTGGAAACCAACATCTTCCACATAGCCCAACATATGGGGGAGGAAGATGATCTTCATGCGGTGAGTCTCATAAATGAGATAGTAGAGGAGTACTTTAAGGAGAATTACTGTGGCGACGCTTTAGAGTCCTGTTTAGCGGAGAGATATGAGAGTGAGGGGACATACACCGACTTCGAGAGGGAGGTTGGGGAGTTGAGAGAGTTACTCGATGAGAGTGCATCGGACAAGGACGTGAGAGCTGTCAATTGGGTTTCTAGATTCGAGGAGTTACCTCCGAGGGATACATGCATGGTTCCCTCCAGTGACAAATTTCCAACCCTCGAATTAAAGAAACTCCCCTCCTATATTAAATATGCATACCTAGGAGAGGATGAGACATTTCCTATTGTTGTCTCCTCTAGCCTAGACGAAGGGCAGGAGGGTAAATTATTGAAAATTCTGAGGAAGCACCAAAGTGCTTTTGGTTGGTGCATTGCTGATTTGAAGGGGATAAGTCCTTTGATTTGCACTCATAAGATCCATCTCGAAGAGGACGTCAAACCCTCTAGAGAAATGCAAAGAAGACTAAATCCCAACATGAAAGAAGTTGTGAGAACCGAGATTATCAAATTGTTAGATGTCGGGATTATCTACCCAATCTCGGATAGCAAGTGGGTGAGACCTATTCAAGTCGTCCCGAAGAAGTCGGGGATGACAGTGATCGAGAATGCTAAGGGAGAGCTCGTTCCCCAACGTACCACCATCGGGTGGCGCGTTTGCATTTATTATAGGAAACTCAATGCGGGAACTAGGAAAGACCATTTCCCCTTGCCATTTATCGATCAAATGCTTGATAGAGTTGCGGGCCACCCTTATTATTGTTTCCTTGATGGTTATTCCGGATATAACGAAATTGAGGTGGATGTACTTGACCAGGAAAAGACGACTTTCACTTGCCCTTTTGGAACGTTTGCCTACAAATGTATGCAATTTGGCTTGTGTAATGCACCTGCGACTTTTCAAAGGTGCATGTTGAGCTTATTTAGCGACATGGTCGAAAGAGGACTCGAAGTGTTCATGAACGATTTCAACATTTTTGGCACCTCTTTCGATCATTGTTTAGAAAAACTGGAAAAAGTACTTTCCCGGTGTGTGGAAAAGAACTTAGTGGTGAATTGGGAGAAATGCCATTTCATGGTCACCGATGGAATAGTTCTTGGCCACATAGTATCATCCAAGGGAATAGAGGTTGATAGGGCAAAGATAGATGTCATAGCTGATCTTCCCCCACCTAAATCGCTTAAAGACGTGCGCTCATTCTTGGGTCACGCGGGGTTTTATCGAAGGTTCATTAAGTACTTTAGCGCCATCGCTAGACCCTTAAGCAACCTACTCATGAAGGACACCTCATTTGAGTCGACGGAGGTATGCCAAAGCTCTTTTGAAAAATTAAAAAACATGCTTGTGTCCGCTCCCATCATGCAAGTTTCGGATTGGTCTTTACCATTAGAACTTATGTGTGATGCAAGCGATTACGCGATCGGAGATGTTTTGGTCCAACAAAAAGATAAACAATATCATGTCATCTACTACGCTAACCGGACCCTTACTGGACCTCAACTCAACTACTCTACCACAGAGAAGGAATTGCTAGCGGTAATCTTTTCCCTTGATAAATTTCGGTCATATCTCATTGGTTCCCTCATTACTTGCTTCACTAACCACGCGGCTTTGAAATACCTACTTGCAAAGAAAGATGCCAAGCCGCGCCTCATAAGGTGGATCCTACTCCTACAAGAGTTCAATCTCTCCATCAAAGATAAGAAAGGAGTAGAAAACGTTATTACCGACCACTTGTCTCGGCTTTTGTTCGACATACCTAGTGATCCCGTACCCATAGACGAATACTTTCCTAATGAGCAACTTTTTGCTACCTCTTCGTATCCCTAATTTGAGGATATAGTGAACTATCTTGTCACGGGAGCCGTCCCTCCCGACTAGACACCGCAAGATAAGAAGAGGTTTTTTACTTGGTCTCGCATGTTCTTCTATGACGATCCTTTCCTTTTTAAATATTACGCCGACCAAATCATCCGACGATGTGTACCGGATGACGAAATCCCGAAAGTCATCCAGTTTTGTCATTCCGAAGCTTGTGGATGCCACTTGTCGATGAAAAAGGCAGTCGCAAAAATTCTGCAATGCGGCCTCCATTGGCCCACAATCTTCCGGGATGTGAACGATGCTTGGAAATCCTGCAATAGGTGCCAACGGATGGGGGCCATTACCCGACGAGACATGATGCCTCTTACCCCCATACTTTTCATTGAGATCTTTGACTGTTAAGGTATTGACTTCATGGGCCCTTTCCCCACGTCCTTTGGTTTTCTATACATCCTTATCGCGGTAGACTACATTTCTAAATGGATGGAATCCATAGCAACCAAGAAAAATGACAACAATGTGGTGATAAAGTTCCTACAGGAACACATACTTTCCCGCTTCGGTGCACCGAAAGCGATAATTAGTGATAATGGCACGCACTTTTGCAATAGACCATTCACGAAGCTCATGAGAAAGTATATCATCGTTCACAAGGTTGGAACGACTTATCATCCACAAACGAATGGGCAGGCCGAACTAGCGAATCGATAAATCAAGAACATTCTCGAAAAGACCGTCAATCCTACCCTGAAAGATTGGTCACTTAGATTGAACGATTCACTCTGGGCCTATCGTACCGCATACAAGAATCAACTCGGCATATCCCCTTTTCTCTTTGTATATGGAAAACCTTGCCATCTTCCCGTTGAGCTAGAGCACAAAGCGTATTGGGCAATTAAGCAATTGAATTGTGCAATGGATAAAGCCGGTGAAGCCCGCAAGCTTCAATTGAATGAGTTAGAAGAACTACGCAATGATGCGTATGAGAATGCCAAAATTTCCAAAGAAAGAATGAAACTCGTTCATGATAGCATCATTCGACGAAAGGAGTTTCTTCCCAGGCAAAAAGTTCTTCTCTATAACTCTCGACTTCACCTCTTTCTGGGCAAGTTGCGGTCACGATGGTCTGGCCCGTTCGTCGTAAAGAATGTTTTCCCCCATGGAGCTGTTGAATTGGATGATTTAAAAGGGGGAAATACATACAAAGTAAATGGACAACGCCTAAAGCCATAGCTGGAGGTGTGTGCTGAAGAGATCGACACCATCTGGTTATCGGACCCCGTTTACGGGGTTGAGTGAGCTGTTCCTGCGAGGTCGTCGCACCCCCGATGTGTATGGGGTGAGAGTCGTGTGTGTTGTGAGAGTCGTTAGGACTAGGTTCATTCGGGAAATCATTCGTGTGTTTTGGGAATTTTGAGTCAAAGGGTGTTGACCAGTGAAATCGAGAGAGTTTTAGTCCAGATTGATAGAGAGTATGTGGTGAAAGTGAAAATTTTCGGAGAAGAGAGATCGAAACCAAGTTCGGAAACAATCCAGCCCAACAGCCCTGGGGCCGGACCGATCCGCCCACGGACCGATTCTTTTAATTTTAAAAAGGACCGGTCCGCCTGGCGAAGGTTTGAAAAGTCAAAGACCTAGACCGGTCCGCCCCTACCCCGGACCGGTCCACCTTCTGCAGATCTGGATTTGACCCTTCCCAAGATTCACCCCTTCTCCCCAATCCTCTTCCTTCCCTCCAATCCATTTTCCCAACTCCCAACCTCAACCTTTCCCTCCCAAATTCACCCCCTTTTCCCTCCAAACTCTTTCCCTCCAATTCCAACCTCTCCCCCCACCCTCTCAGCTATAAATACACCTCCAATCCCTCTTATTTCCTCCACACCTTCAACCAAATCCTCTATTCTCCCTCTCTAGTCTTCCAAGTAAAAATCTTCCCTGTTTCCATGGCTCCCCGATTTGCCCCCACCAAGTATGACTCCACCGATATCCAACCCTCCAGTCACGTCAAATTCTGCTCCCGCCAAGAGGAGCGATGGTGCAACCAATTTTTCGGTTTGGGTCGCAAACTCCATATGGATCGCGCTGTCCAGTGGGAAGGGCTGCCCAACTCCGTCACCACCCTTTTTATGGCTCGGGGCTGGTGCCGATTCCTTAACGAACCTTACGAAGAGGTTTGGGCAACCGAAGTCCGCTCCTTCTATGGCACTTTAGTTCGGACGGGCCAATTCGAGGCCCAAGTTTACATGGATGGGAATGTCATCCCATTTTCTTTGGCTCTTCTCACGGCCAAGTTGGCCGAGTATGACGTTCCGAACGTTCAAGAATTCACTTATCCACGAAACGTCCCCTCGATCGACAAGGACACTATCATGGCCCGCATTGCACCAAATGTGGCTTGGACGGGGCAAATCGTCGTCGTTGGATGCCTAAATGAGAAGGCGCGCCTCACTTTTCAGATTGTGTGCGCCAACATTTTACAAACATCCAACGACTCCGCCATGCGGCCCCGCAAGCCACTTTGACATATCACCTCTTCGACCCCCACACTTCCATCCACTTGGGCCGAACATTGTACGCGGATATCATTAACTCGTCTTTGGATGAGAAGGGCATCACCCCACTTCCCTATGCCCGTTTGATCACATCCATCCTTAAGGATGCGGGCATAGCGGCGCCGATCGACCATACTCGCATTCTCGGTCCTTTCAGACAAGGGACCCGCACCAAAAGCGCCAAACAGCTAGCTGTCCTATGGGCTAGGCGGGGTGGTGATAGTGAAGAGGAAGCTGCCTCGAGTGAGAGCGAGGAAGAAGAAGGGGCAGCCGGTGAGGACGTCGAGATGGGCAATATCGGTCCAGACGAGGAATCGGCAGACGAGGAGGATGACCCAACTTTTGAGTGGGAGGGAACCGACCTATCAGCTCGCATGTCGTCACTTAAAACGAACTTCAACACCTTTCAGACCAACTACGAGCGCGACATGAGCATAGTTCTCCGCTTCCAAGCGGACATCTATCGCCGCCTAGGGGACCCTAATGAGCCACTACCCTCCTACTACCATAACCCCTATGACCCCAACGCGCCCGGTTCCTCCCATCCTCCACCCCGGTGAAGCTTTTTATGGTTTTGGCAGCTTTTTATTTATTTTTCTTGTTCACAGTTGTATGTTTTTCCCTGCACTTGTAACACAGTCCATTTGTAATAAAAACTGCATTTTCTCCATTTGTTTGTTTTATTTATCGCACTTATTATTTTGCCTTATTTAGATTTTAGTCCTTTTTGCTTGAGGACAATGCAAAAGTCTAAGTTAGGGGGGGTCACAAGTGCGTATGTCTAAAACTTCACAAATTTTCAAAATGCCCAGAAATTTCCAAAAAAATCAGAAAATTTTGAAAAATCCAAAAATATTTTTGTTGAAACTAAATAAAAATTGGAATTCAAAATTTTCAAAAATATCATTAAAAGTCGATTTAAAGTCTCAAATTGTAAAAGTTCAATATGCACAAAGCCGAAATTGATCAAAGATGGAAATTGAGCGAAAATTGACGACTTAACGAATAAGTGTGGAGATTAACAAACCCGGTGAAATTCGAGCCTATCATTTTTTGCGAGTTTTAAATCAATCCGAGTTAATTGTTAACTCAAAGTTCTTTTCAGTGCCTAAAAAGTTGTCAAGGATCTCAATCCTTTCATTTTGATCGGTTTTGAAAAATGTGTGTATTATTGCTTTGAAAAACATGCAAAATTGATCTCTAAACTTAAATTCATCTCGAAACGCATATGGTAACGTAATTGGTATTTTGGACAATGAAGTAGGCCCTCGTTTGTCACCCAAAAATATTGGCCAGAAAAAGATGCAAAAAATCACCCTTTTTGTAACCCAAATTGAGCCAAATAAATTATCCCTTTCGTTTGATAACCCGAAAAACCCAAATAGCTCGGAATTGTGAAAAATGGAAAAATTCAGAATTTAAGTCCAAAAAGTGCATATAAAGGGGCAAGAAAAAATAGATATGCTCAACAAAAATAGCAAGAAAAGAAAAGAAGTGAAAAACAGAAAAATAGAGAAAAAGAAGAAAAAATGAGCAATATCCCGAAAAAAAGCACAAATGGACATCATACATTAAGTTTCCAATCCCAACCTTCCATACCTCTTTCATTTTACCCAATATACCTTAAAAGTCGAAAAAGTCCTAACCGAGTCCAAATTGTGAAAATTGGTTACCGCGTGGAGAGCTAATACACCAAAAGATAATAAAAGAGATAATGTGTGAATAAGAGGCAATGTTCTCATTTTTAAAATCGTATTCCGTTGATGAGATCCTATCACAATGAAATTTTCGTCTTTCTACTTGTGTGCATGACTTTGCGTCCATTATATTTACTCTTTATATCATGCATATCGAGAGAATAGCCACATTCCGAGTGATTCGTTTGAGAGAGCATTCCTTAAGAATTTGAAATCAAAACGAATTTTCGGATAAGTAACGTAATGGTCAATCGGTGAAAATTAGAGGTTAAATTTTTGGCTTCGCACACACGCACTACGGTTTGAGACTTGAAAATATGGCTTGATGATGAATATCTTTCTAGAAAAGTTTGAATTATACAATTTTTATGTATTTTGAATTTTCGTTGAGTCGAATTTTGTGGGTATATTCTCTGCAAACCCTCACGAGACACAACTCGTCCTACTAGGGCAACCTAGGGGTTTAAAGGCTTGTTGCATAAGCTAAATGCAATCGCTTGCCTGCGAAAGAGGTATTCTATCCCAATAAGATGTTTTCAAGAATTGAGCCTGGCTAGGATTCTTTTACATTGCTCGGGACGCGCAAAGTTCTAAGTTCGGGGAGTTTGATTAGGCATAAATTCTTCCTAATTTATCCCTTGATTTAGTTACTTTTAGCACCTCGAACAACGTAATTGAGTTGACTTTATCTCATAATCTCGCTACTGACTGATCATAATGAGTACACCGAGTTTCTGGTATTTCGTAGTGATTTTACAGGTATTTGATGTCAAGAAACGGAAGAAGGAAACCAGAAGAATCAAGGAAGAAAGAAGGAAAATCAAAAGGGCAAAAGTGTAATTTATACCCAGAATTCGGATGAGGTACCTAAAGAGAAGTTGAAGAGATCTCATTCACAAGCACATAGGAAGAAATGGCACCTCAATCAGAGTCCCGAAACAAAAGACGTGAGCAGTCAAAGTTGAGCCAAAAAGTCCAATAGCCGGACCGGTCCGCCCCTACCCCGGACTGGTCCGCTTTGCCAAACTCCAAAAGACCCCGGATCACAAGCAAACCGAAGAAGGAAAAAATAAAAAGAACCATTCCGCCACAAAATAAAAAGAACCGATCTGCCTTCAGGGGCAGACCGGTCCACCTAAGGCCCGGACTAGTCCGACCCTCGAGATTTGCAAATCTTTGAAGAGTCCTAGTGCTGCTGCAATTCCTAAATTCATGGAGGGTATAAAAACCCGATTTATTATTGTTATGAGAATGGATTTTTTTTAGAGGATAATAGTTAGTTTTTCTCTTTTCTCCAGGAACCCTAGTTTAGCTACAATTACCAATTTTAATTCAAGGATTGAAGAGTTATTCAGAGTTTGTGTGATTACCAGATTTATTGATTGCTGCAATTATTGCTTGGGTGATTTTAGTGAGTTATTTCTTCTTTTTGATTCTATTCTACATCAATTCATCAGTTTTCCTTAGATTAGTCATGAACTCTCGCACATGAAACACTGTTTTCATCAATTTCATCATGTTAGGCTAGATTTCCTAAGGCCGGGATACATGAACCCAGCCTGATGTGTTAATTGCACGTGTATAATATTAATCCTCTAAATTTAGTGATTGTTTACGACACTATTGTGTAGCAACATGACAATTGTAGGTCTTTATATCTCATTTGCCTCTGGGTAACCGTGATCATTTAGAATGCAATTCGAGTGTTACTATCGCGATATCGATTTACTCGTCCTCAGATTAGGTATGCCACGGGCTTGAACCTCATATACATAATGCTTGGGAGTACTAAATTTAGGGTCAAAGCAATCAGTCAAATTTACGATTAGTATTTTACCAGCGACACACTAGGGTTTGGGGATTGTATTCCGGTACTATTTTTCTCATTAGTTAGTCAAAAGTTTTAAACTAGTTTTCATTCACATTTTAGGTAAATTAGTGTAGTTGCATTTCGTCATAATTTCTTAATTGCATTTATCATAATCATTCTCAAAAACCAAATCATTTTCTTTTTCTTTTTAGAGTCAGAGTTAGGATTTCTTCGTCTTTTCCCGTTGTCACAACTCCGTTGTCCTTTTTCCCTGTGGATACGATACCCGACTTACTGGAATTATTACTTGAGTGACAGTCTTGCACTTGAGCCTAGAGTGAACGCATTCCTGAGACACATTTTCAGTCGCGTCATCGCACTCCCATGAGATACCCCTCACCTCTCTTCTAATAGTGCACACATAACGCACTTATCTATAACATTTTAGTTAAGCTACCCCACCTAACTAATATATTTCACCCGTCTACTAGAAACCTCTACAACTCGAGTACTAAGGGTTAGAATTCTCTCCATTCTCAACACTGCGCTAAGTTCGTGCGTGGGGTGTCTCGCGAAGCGAAACCCAAACAAGGAACCCCCCGATACACTACTACTTGGCAGGGTCAACGGTAGAGAACCATTAGGCCCATAGTACAAAACTAATATATAAATACATACTAATATATTAATATACATGTCACATTCATTCTTATATATATATCTTACGATATACATCCGGATAATATCTCCCAGACTGAGGTTTATTTTATTCATCTTTATAATACACATCCGGATATATCTCCCGGACTGGGGAGTCATTTTCAAAACGTTTATCAATTTCATTTTCATTTCAAAACTTTCTATTTCCCTTCTTCTATCCAGGAAATATATTTAAATCAAGTTTTATTATCATAAAAATACTTTTTCGTTTCATAACATCCCATTTCCCTTCTTCCATCCAGGAAATGTATATAACTTCCCATTTCCCTTTTTCCATCCAGGAAATGTAGATTAAAGCCAATTTATTATCATAAAATGATTTAACATCAATAATGTCCAATATTATTAAAATAGTTATATTTCGTATCATATAACGCATTCTAAGACCGCCCGTCCGGGTTTCCCCCCTGTGCGCGCCCCTAAATGGCTATCATCTTCCAGGGCCTATCACTAAGATAACCTTGGATCCTAACGAAACATTGGGAAGCGGACATATGCCTGCGGGAGAGTCATAGCCACACCCAGAATTACCTCACCATCGCAGAAAACATACAATAATCGCTCATATGGCCTAGGACTATATCCACCCTGCATTCATTAGCCAGGGGGCTTCACCTCACGTGCGCAACTTCTCTTATGATAGCGATTTAGAGAGGTGTGTATACATAAATTATCATTTATGAAAATCATTTCTTTTCCATTTTGAAAACATTCATTTTTACATTCATAAAACCATTTATACTTATTCATTAAGTACCAAATTTTATATATACTTTAATCACATAGTATACATACTATATATTCCTCCTTGAATATCTATAAATGGATATAATTACCAAATCACATCTAGCGATGACCAATAATCCCAAAGATTCTGTCAAAGAATCATAATCATGCATTCATATACGCATGATACTATACCCAAAGTATTTCCTGACTTTTATAAATAATAATTACCTTATTCTCATCTAAGGATTTACTAGGTATCTCCCATTCATCCTATTAATCTCATATGATTTACGCAACCATAATCAACATAAGTATGTCATCCCGCATGTATAATCATACAGGACAAAATGGCCACTAAAACTATCCCAACTGATATTCGTCCCCGAATACCCTAAAATTAAATAGGTTGTGGATTTCCTCCCCACAAACCTAAGGACTACATCTCGTCCAATTAATCATTTAGAGGTCCCCACCCTATATTAGTAAACCCCAACATTCTAGTTCCTCAACTTATCCATTTTCCTCAAAAATGTGATTTAAGGGTTACACACTTAAAACCCTCACTAAATTTCCATAATTTCCCTCCATAGGATAACTATTTACTCTTTAAAAGATTACTTATTTCCTCACACAAATAACCTCGAATCAAATTAAAATTGGAATTTACCCTATCCAATTAGTACTAAAAAAACTATCCAATTTCTTGAAGGGTCGATCGATAGACCCCTAGTCGTCGATCGATCGATGGTTCGATAGATCGAATCTCTACCCTCGATCAATCGATCACGGCGGATAGTTTCTTCTTCGAGAAGCTATTTTGTCCATTAAAGCTTCTCCCAAGATTTTATCTCCGTCTCTAACGTCCTACAACCTCAACCAACAACATCTACGCATATAATAAGGAATCTAAATGTCCTAGAACCCGAAACCAACAATTAATTTCAATTAATTCCTAAGTTTCTCCGATTAGAAAATTATTGGGGTTTATTCGTTTTAACTCCCGAAAACCCGTTTTATCCACGAAAACCCAACCCAAAATCTTTAGGGTTTATTGTTACCAAACTACGATATGAGATTTATACTCAAAAGTAAATAAAGCAAGTAAACACTTGCCTCATGGATATAATCTGATGATCCCGAGTCGAATCCCATGGAGGTTGGCCGGAGTCTCCTCTTTTATCCTCTTTTTCTCTCTTCCTCTCTCTCTCTTCTCTCTTTTCCTTCTCTTTTCTCCCCTTCTCCCTCTTTATATAGGGAGAAAAAGGGTTTATACCCCTTAAAACCCAAAAATGACTCATTTACTCAATTACGAGCCCGTTTATCTCTAAAATTCCCCGAAACTCAATTTCTACAATCGAACACTCTTTTCTGACTATCTCGGCCACTCCGAGACTCACCACGCCGCAAAATTTCCATCCGAGGTATTTGACCGCAACCCCCTATTTTAACCCAATACATTTCAATGCGGGCTTTCCAATTAAAATCTTACCTTTTGTCGCTTTACTCAATGGCGACATATTATTAAAATACTCTAATTCATTTACTTAATCCCAAAAGTAAATACAACACCCATCAAAATCATCCAATCCTTGAAAATCCCAAAAATCACTATTTCGAGAAATTCTCCAAATTCCAATTTATACTCAATTGTGGAATTTAATTGTCTCCAAGAGTACGGGTTGTTACATACTCTCCCCTTACAATGGAATTTCGTCCTTGAAATTCAGATACAACCTACACCGCCAATCTTAGAATCGCTCCAAATCCTAATACCTCAAGGGGAACGATACTAACCCAATGTTTCCCAACCATACACTATACGGCTACCATGGTCGTAAAATGACTCTAATAACGTCACATTGCACCCATCACTTCTAGTGCCGCACAACATAATCTTCAACTTTATATACTACGCCCCTTCTATTTCAGGCGGTATATAAATCAACTTACTAAGGTGCCCATACACCTTTCTAACTCGTGCATATCTGTACATCCATTGTGAATGTCTGACACGTAACACTCTCTCTAAATAAGGGTCTCCTTTCCTCGATGTAATACTCACACATGGGTCCTCCCAACCCCCGAAATTCCATTCTTCTCAAAATTAACCAACCAATCTTCTTATGGTTTATTTCCCACAATCTTCCTATATCGACGCCACTAACTCTATTGAACTTACATCCTACTAATGCTACGGTCTAAACGTTACCCTACCTACGCGAAAAGAGTACAATCCTAAGTATATCACTAGTGCCCAAGGCCTCTCTCAAATTTCGACATTTACTTGGTTTCATGCATGGGACGTCTCGCAAAGAGAAATCAAAATAAGGAACCCTCCCGTTACACTACTCCCTCGGGTTGTCGGTGAACGAGATATAGCGACCTAAGGCACACAAGCGGGAAGTCCTAAATCCTACCTCACTAACCTACGAATGCATTTCTACTACTCTATCCTCCCACCCGAGAGAAAAGGAAAATCTAACTAATCGAAGTGCCCACTCTCTGCAAAAGCGTTACGAACATCATACCCAAACTATACTTTCCTCAAGATTTGCCTTTTCCTTAAGGCCTGACTATAATCCTCGAATCAATTTCTCTAAGTCCAACTTCACCCACCCACTCGTGGCGAGAGGACCATTTTAGTGCTTTTCCATAGCACAACATTTCCATATACATACCATCATCAGATGGCTCATAGTCTATAGTGTTTCATCCACACTACATGACTTATCAACAAAACCCACATCCTTGCATCCTATAACATCTCTCCACTCCCGACGCCGTTAAGGTTCATGCGTGGAGCGTCTCTCAAAGCGAAATCCAAACAAAGAACCCCTCCACACACTACTACTTAACTTTATCGGTTATGGAGGTCCGTTATTTTAGAATATGCAATCGGGATAATCCTATACCCTCTTCCAACCAAATGTGGTCTGAACTCCCATCTCTAAATAGGAGACGTACCACTAAGCCCTCATACAACACTCAGTCTCTGCACAATCAATAATGAGCTGAAACTCACAGCTCAATCAATCAACCATGCATACCTTAAATCACATCTATAAGTTTTCCACACACTCAAATCAAAATAATGAAACCTCTACTCACCGAAGTTCCACCTATGCACATAATAAAGGCGAACTCAACCTGTATCCAGGTGAGATATTACAACAACAACTCGTTCCACCCTGGAACTGCGGACACGATAGTCTTGCCATCATTAGCCTACTATCGCTCCGAACTATGAAGAATATAATATACTCATAATATTACCATACTTGTATAATACATATAAGACGAGTATCATAAGCCAGATATATATATTTTATATTTAAAATATCAACACCCGCCTTTATAGTAAATGAAGGAAAATAAAATTTCGCTATCGCGGAAAACACATAGGCCTACATTATATAATGTTATCGAGACCGCCACAAAACTCAAATTACACACACGAGTCTAGGGCTAACGAACACCGCAACTTTATCTAGCCACACCAATTATACCTCTTCCTTCTGAGGTGAAACTCCTAACAATAACTTTGCCCTACTCCTTGCAATCATCTTACTAGTCCTCTTAACTTCTCCGTTAAAAGGAAACTCCACTACAAGCTTCAATCCTATTTCAATCAATTCCACGGGTGGATGTCCACCAATGGGATCCTCAAACATACACATTCTCCATAAGTCTTAGCAACACTTTTCTAATGAGCCCATCATTCCTTTGAAGGACTTTTTCTTCGTTGTACCTACCTCACCTCGGTACAAGGTTCACTTCTCCATATCACCCTTTATCCATTGTCAGCCTCTGGCCGATCTTTATGTGAATAATTCAGAAACTGCATTCCTTTTGACTCAACTAAAGGGACTCGCGGTTAAAACTGTCCATAAAATTCCTCTATGAGCAAAACATCCTGCTCCTACGAGTGAAAATCCTCCTAAATTTCACGTCTGGGTATTTCTATACCCTGCTTTAAGCCCAAGCTCCCGATCCTTCTACTTTCACTAGGTAGTGACACACTCACTTTGCACAACCTAACTTCAACTTATGGTCCTTTTCAAAGACCCACTTCGAACCCTTAACTTTATGGGGTGATTCAGCTTTAGTACCGCTCTCTACTATAGCAGTACTTGGATACCCATAACTACTATACTTTAGTAATCGTGCAACAATCCTTAGCAATTGCCACAATGAGAATGACCTATACTAAGTAACTAGTCTCCAACTTTAACTCATAGCTCCAACTAAGCCCCACCTCCTGCCGCCTTCCTCAATCAGCACATGAATCTCGAACGAGCGCACAGAAGATTTACATAATCTTATATTATGGAAGGAGAACGAAATTTCACAAGAGAAATCAACAATCCTAATCCCGAGAGTCTATATCAAATCGAGAGTAACGCTGAAAGCGTAGTACATCCGCACAGATTCCTAAGGACACTAGATACTGATGCTTTGATACCATATGTGACATCCCGCATAATAAAATACCGGGCGATCACTCCTATATCAAATTAAAACAGGAGTCTCATATGGATCATTCTTAGCATCACTGTCGAAAACCAATTTAATTACTAATAACCTATTAGGTTGGCATCAGAATTTTACTTAACTACTCTTTTTAAACAATTACTAAATTAAAACATCCACACAGTTTATGCAAATGAAACTGAAATAAAATAAAATAACCAAACACTCGGTTCAAATATGATACAACCATATCGAATGCCGCACTAAAAGGAGGTAAAGAATAAATTAATGTGAATGTTTATACAGTAACTCCTATCTAGATTACAAGGATCGAAGCGTCTATCGAGAACCTGCATGCAACCACAGCTACTGCAGCAGATGTCTGACTAGAAAGAAGTGCTATCCAGGCGTCCCTGTGTTCGGACACCTTTATATATATATATATATATATATATAGCAAGAGAGGGAAAAGTAGATAAACGGGTCAGAGCCCGAGTTGTGAAAATATTTAGCAAGTGCATAAATGCTTTATTTTTAGAAAAAGGATTTTATCTCATATTTAAATTTGGTATCGCACGCCCATGAGATACCCCTCACCTCTCTTCTAATAGTGCACACATAACGCACTTATCTAGAACATTCTAGTTAAGCTACCCCGCCTAACTAATCTAATTTACCCGTCTACTAGAAACCTCTACAACCCGAGTACTAAGGGTTAAACTTCTCTCCATTCTCAACACTGCACTAAGTTCGTGCATGGGGTGTCTTGCGAAGCGAAACCCAAACAAGGAACCCTCCGGTACACTACTACTTGGCAGGCTCAATGGTAGAGATCCATTAGGCGCATAGTACAAAACTAATATATAAATACATAATAATATATTAATATACATATCACATTCATTCTTATATATATATCTTACGATATACATCCAAATAATATCTCCCGGACTGAGGTTTATTCTATTCATCTTTATAATACACATCCTGATATATCTCCCGGACTGGGGAGTCATTTTCAAAACGTTTATCAATTTCATTTTCATTTCAAAACTTTCTATTTCCCTTCTTCTATCCAGGAAATATACATAAAGCAAGTTTTTTTAATCATAAAAATGCTTTTCCGTTTCATAACATCATTTCCCTTCTTCCATCCAGGAAATGTATATAACTTCCCATTTCCCTTCTTCCATCCAGGAAATGTAGTTTAAAGCCATTTTATTATCATAAAATGCTTTAACATCAATAATGTCCAACATTATTAAAATAGTTATATTTCATATCATATAACGCGTTCTAAGACCGTCCGTCCGGGTTTTCCCATTGTGTGCGCCCCTAAATGGCTATCATCTTCCAGGGCCTATCACCAAGACAACCTGGGATCCTAAAAAAACATCAGGAAGCAACCATATGCCTGCGAGAGAGTCATAACCACACCCAGAATTACCTCACCATCGCAGAAAACATACAATAATCGCTCATATGGCTTAGGACTATATCCACCCTGCATTCATTAGCCAGGGGCTTCACCTCACGTGTGCAACTTCCCTTATGATAGCGATTTAGAGAAGTGTGTATACATACATTATCATTTATGAAAATCATTTCTTTTCCATTTTGAAAACATTCATTTTTCCATTCATAAAACCATTTATACTTATTCATTAAGTACCAAATTTTATATATACTTTAATCACATAGTATACATACTATATATTCCTCCTCGAATATATATAAATGGCCATAATTGCCAAATCACATCTAGAGATGATAAATAATCCCAAAGATTCTCTCAAAGAATCATAATCAAGCATTCATATACGCATGATACTATACCCAAAGTATTTCCTCACTTTTATAAATAATAATTACCTTATTCTCATCTAAGGATTTAGTAGGTATCTCCAATTCATCCTATTAATCTCATATGATTTACCCAACCATAATCAACATAAGTATGTCATCCCGCATGTATAATCATACAGGACAAAATGGCCACTAAAACTATCCCAACTGATATTCGTCCCCGAATACCCTAAAATTAAATAGGTTGCTGATTTCCTCCCCACAAACCTAAGGACTACATCTCGTCCAATTAATCATTTAGAGGTCCCCCCCCTATATTAGGAAACCCCAACATTCTAGTTCCTCAACTTATCCATTTTCCTCGAAAATGTGATTTAAGGGTTACACACTTACAACCTTCACTAAATTTCCATAATTTCCCTCCATAGGATAACTATTTACTCTTTAAAAAATTACTTATTTCCTCACACAAATAACCTCGAATCAAATTAAAATTGGAATTTACGCCATCCAATTAATACTAGAAAAGGTTGTCCAATTTCCTGAAGGGTCGATCGATCGACCCCTGGTCGTCGATCGATCGATGGTTCGATCGATGGTTCGATCGATTGAGCCTTTACCCTCGATCGATCGATCACGGCGGACAGATTCTTCTCTGAGAAGCTATTTTGGCCATTAAAGCTTCTCCCAAGATTTTATCTCCGTCTCTAATGTCCTACAACCTCAACCAACAACATCTACACATATAATAAAGGTTCTAAACGTCCTAAAACCCGAAACCAACAATTAATTTTAATTAATTCCTAAGTTTCTCCGATTAGAAAATTATTGGGGTTTATTCGTTTTAACTCCCGAAAACCCGTTTTATCCACGAAAACCCAACCTAAAATCTTTAGGGTTTATTGTTACCAAACTACGATATGATATTTATACTCAAAAGTAAATAAAGCAAGTAAACACTTGCCTCGTGGATATAATCCGACGATCCTGAGTCGAATCCCGCGGAGGTTGTTCGGAGTCTCCCCTTTTCTCCTCTTTTTCTCTCCCCCTCTCTCTCTTATCTCTTTTCCTTCTCTTTTCTCCTCCTCTCCCTCTTTATATAGGGAAAAAATGGTTTATACCACTTAAAACCCAAAAATGACTCATTTACTCAATTACGAGCCCATTTAACTCTAAAATTCCCCAAAACTCAATTTCGACAATGGGACACTCTTCTTCGACTATCTCGGCCATTCCGAGACTCACCACGCAGTCGAAATTTTCATCCGAGGTACTTGACCGCAACCCCCTATTTTAACCCAATACATTTCAATGCGGGTTTTCCAATTAAAATCTTACCTTTTGTCGCTTTACTCAACGAAGACATATTATTAAAATACTCCAATTCATTTACTTAATCCCAAAAGTAAATACAACACCCATCGAAAATCATCGAATCCTTGAAAATTCCAAAAATCACTATTCCGAGAAATTCTCCAAATTCCAATTTATACTCAATTATGGAATTTAATTATCTCTAAGAGTACGGGTTGTTACATGGACCTGTTCTGAATAGATGAGTTAATAATTCTGTAAAAGAATGGCAGCATTGAAACCATGAAGCAAGCCTAATACCCACAGATTGAACCTTTTCTTCAATATGAACACACTTGTATAATACTTTCCAAGAAAAAGCTAATATGTTAGGAGGGATTTTAGGGTTCCATATAGATTTAAAATCCAAAGATGTAAGCTTTGAAGCTCTGGATATCTCATAGGCAGATTGAAAAGTAAATCTCCCATTAATATTAGGTTTCAAAATCAGATCAGAATCTATCCAAGTTGAATTTTCCTCCACTATATCCCAAGCTGATTGAATCCTTTAGAAATATTTATAACTATTTTATACCTCCATATTAGAATACTTCTTCATAAATTGAGACCATAAACTTCTACCCTCTTTAAGATTCCAAGCAAGTTTGATGTTTGAGGCAGAAATGTCCGTTTCCAGATTTCTAATGCCAAGGTCACCTTCATTTTTAGATGACTTTATTGCTGATATAAAATTGTTTGATTATTTAGATTATTTGAATGACTTATGACCTCTCTCATCAATGAACGACCGGATGACTTTATTGTTGAAATCATCCAGCAAGTTGTCTTTCCTCCCATTATGGTTGACTGGATATCTAAGTGTACTACCACTGCTAAATTCTCCATCAGCTTGAATAGGAGATTACATGTCTTTTTCAAAATCTCTAGAAGGATTAGGCAGGGAGATCCTCTCTCCCCCTACCTCTTCGTTTTGGTTATCGAGGAATTTTCTATAATCCTTGATATTGAACCTATTTCTGGCTTTTCAACTCGAAATATGTATTATGCATATATGTTAATATGTTCAATATCATATTCTAGTACAAGTGTATTCCAAAATTTTCAACTCAACAGTGTATTATGTGTATTATCCATATACATTATACGTTGTAATATGCATATTACAGTTGAATATGATATTGAACCTATATAAGAGTTAGGACTTGTATTGAACCTATATGAGAGTTTTTATTTTACGTTCCATTTTACAACTCTAATATGCAAGTTACAACTTGAAATATATACTATAATATGCATATTATAGTTGAATAACAACTGTAATATGCATATTATAGGTTCAATATACATTATACGTCGTAGCATACGACTCTAAAGTTGGAAAACTCTGATAAAAACATAAAATTAAAACTCCAAGACAAATCCAAAACACTTCAGCATAGGAGTATAATACATGTTTATCAATCATGATTATTTTTTAACTTTAATTAAATTTCATAATATTTCTCCTATTTGTATAGAATCCTATGTCCATAAGAGAGAAAATATCAATTATTTGTAACAGCATAAAATAACATCTGTAACAGTTTTAATTGAGAGAAGTAGTGAACTATGGTCTGAGTACTTTCATATCATGTCGTGCATTTCCCATTTCTTCATAATATTATGTTTCCTATTTGCAATGTTTAGATTTTGAACTACTGGTGCATTCTTTACAGAAAGGTATTGATGAGAACTGGACAGCTGCACTAAAACACAACTCGAAGGCTTTTGCAACTGGATCAAAAGGATTTAGAAATTAGTAAAACAAAAACTTTCATATGCATGCCTTGTTCTTGTGGCATACCATTGTCGTCTTCTAGTACCGAAGACGAGAATAAGAAAATTTGAATAAGAAAAAAATGATTGTTTTATATCTTTATGAACTCTCTAAATAAGGATGGGAATCTTTTGGGTCTATTAATTCAAATTTTGAGTGGAACGTTATGTACGTAATGACAAAATGAGGTTTACATATTTAAATAATATTTTGTGTTTGTTCTTGCAAACAGTACAATAAGATTCATGAATGCACTCTCTGATACATATATACTACATGTATAATTCCTTGTATTAATAACTCACTAGTTATGTGCAAGCGATGTGCTGAGTCATCCAAAATTGTATCCATCTTCCTACACTAGGCTCCAATTTCAATAGATTTGTATATAGCCCATTAGTGTCGAGAGGATGATCAAGAATTCTCCATTGTCAACCCTTGACGCAGAGGTGAATATATGTCAGAAAACCAAATGTACACATTTATTTGAAGTTAATTATTATCCCTAAATTTAATGTGTATTTTTAATGAAGTTTGTTTCCAAATTTTAATTCAAATCTGGGCTAACTTAGTATGATATCATTTATTTTGGTAACATTGATATCCTGTGTGCTTCAATCTCGGGAACAATCTCAGATTCAAGCCGTTGCTTCTATAGCCTACACGATTTCTTATTCAAATCGATCTATATCTGGTACTGTATTTATTCCCCTTTTTAATCTATATTTTTATTACTTAATTGTTGAATTCAGATACTAAAATGAAATCTGTTTGGTTTGGTGATTTGATAGTTAAGCATGTAGAATGTATACTTGTTGCAGTCCTTCAGCAGTCGTTAGAGTTCATGTTGTGTTGTTTGGAAAAACCGGCGTCTTCTAATGATGATTTTAGTGTCCAGGTTTGATTTTATGGCCAAGTTTGGATTTAAGTATATGGAGATGACATCAACAGAATTAATGGTAAATGCACTAATATGTGAATTTAAGTCATATTTGTTATGTTGTTGGATTTGTGTGAAATTGTATCCTCCCTGAATGTCAAAGTCTTCTAAACTATTGGTGATGAAAATATAAATGTAAATTCAAAGTCTTATAAAATATTGATGCCACCCTTCATAGTCATGCCTCTTTACCCTATAAGAAGCATAAATTATTGTATTAATGTTTAATAAGAAGGCTATAATTTATGCATAAGGTCTTGGACCTGTATGTATTGTTGTAGAATAAGTGTAGTGAAGACTCTCCTACCTAATGAAATGATTAATTGTTAGATCTATTTTATTGGTGGTTTGTTTATTTCACTTACTTTAGTTAGTCGAATATTTGAATTGGTGGTTGCTTTATGTCACAAATTACTTAAGTTAGTTCTATACACCTTATGTCTATACTTGTCCCTGATATGCCTATTTATATTGTAATCATTTTAGGAGATGATTATGAGTTGTAACTGGTTAATGAATATTTTTTTCTCTTTCATGCAGGGATGATGTGGCAAACACCAATTTCATGACTCGATATCATTAAGCGCCATCTCAAACCTACTGTGGCAACCAACAATTTTAAATAATGTGAGTACCAAAACAGTACCAAAACACACTTCCCTGTCTTATATATGACTTCACTTATGTATGCCAATATAATGTATGCATAAATATCTTTGTAAAATTGCAGATAATCGATTGTTACACACTTACCTATCTCATATATGACAAGAATGGTGTGGATATATAAAGACGATGAAGATCGAGAGGCTCAACATCGACAAGACGTTGAAGATCGAGACGCTCAATATCGACATGAGCTCGAAGAATTATAGATTAGCCACCAACAAGAACTACTACGGATAAAACTGAAATGAGAAGTGAAATGCAGAGTTGTTTCAGAGTATTATCTCTCATCATGCTTCCATTACTTCAGTGGCCCATAACGACTAGGTAATAACACATATTTATCCCTCATCACACAATGTTGTGGCCATTTCTATCGTTGTTTTTGAGTTAATTTTTTTGTTTAAACATGTTGGTTTTCATGAATAAACAAAGGAGACTCTGTCGATTTTTAAAAAAAATATTAAGTGTTTTTAGAAGTAAATCATATGAAGATATAAAAATTTGATAATGTTTTTAAAGATTGTAATGAATAGGAACTAATAAAAAGATTACTTCTTTGTTTACGGTAGGTGACATTAAATAAATTTTATTGCAGGTCGAAATCTTTTATGCACAAGGCAAGACGCCTTTTCATGGAGGTCGTATGCTTCAAGATTGCGAGTTTACTTTACTTACATTATTTTATGTTAGTAATACATTGGTTTTTATGTATTTATTCTAATGAGACAAGGGATATTTTGTAGAGATATTTAGTTTGATGATCATAATGTTGAAATTGTCTATTTTATTTTTTTATAGACTATAATTTAAGTTTAATGGAAGATTGTGCATTATATTTGTTGAAATGAGATGTCAAATATGTCATATATTATTTTTAAGAGTTTTTGTTTAAAACTATATTGAGCATATTATGGAATGGGTGAAATTTTAATTTTGGCGCAAAAATTATTAAAGGCGGCTTCTTTATCGTCTAAAAAGGAATTTATAAATGAGGACTCTTTGAGACGGATAAGTTATCGTCTCAAAAACTCTTTTGGGACGTTTGTTGGCGCCTTTAAAAATAACTTTAAAAGACAAATTTTTCGCCGTCTCAAAAGGATCCTATAAGCAGTGATCTTTTGAGACGGCGTATTTCTCGTCTCAAAAAAACTTTTTGAGATGGCTACTGTCGTCTTAAAAAGCTTTTAAAATGGGGGTTTAATATGACGCCTCTTTGTCGTCTCAAATGGCGTCACAAAAGGCTTTTGAGACGGCCAAAGGACTTTTTGAGACGACTAGAGCACCGTATTAAATAGCAGTTTTTTTTGTAGTGATACTTTTCTCCCAAGGCTCTAGTTGTCTTTTCTAAGAATAAGCACAATGCCCTAAGAAATAAAAGAAGAGGTTATTCTTTATTGGGGGAGGTTGGAACACCCATGACCGGTGGAAATTATAGGTTGACTAACCATGTGGAGTTGCCCTCTAAGATTGGGTAAGGATTGGGTAAGATGCCACTTGCCTTTGAACTTGTGTTTTTACCTTTGATTTGAATTTTTTTTATGTTATTCATTTTGCAGTGCCAGTCGAGCTCCTCCAAGAGGAGAATGGTAGACAAATAGAGGCCCTTAATTTAGTCCCCTTCATTTTAAGAACTTTATCGCCCTCAATAATCTCTCTAAGAATGTCCTTGGGCCTCAACACAAGGTTGTGGTGCCTGGAAGGGTGCCTGAGGCCCCTAAGATAGTGGTTAGGGAGTTAATGGGGGCTAAGCATTTTCTTTTGTTCCTAGGAAGCGGAAGGTTATCACTTATGGTACCTCAAAAGTTCATGAGGCCTCTGAGGGTGAGGAAGATAAAGCTAAAGGAGGGGTTGAGATTTCTCATAGCATTGAGGAGGTTATGACCTCTGCTAAAGGAGTAATTTTTGTGGACTCTGACTGCTCTCTTAGTGTCCCGACCTTATCTTGCCTTTATAATTACTTTATTTCTTAGACCTCAGTATTTTACTCTGAACTCTTGTTGTTTTAGTAGATGAGTGTGAGCAATGGAGGATAGCCCGACTCTACTCCAAGAAAACCTTTGCCCACCTAGTTTAAACAAATGGAAGAGGTCCAAGGCTACTAAGTGTAACACCCTGTATTTTTATGCATTTAAAAATTAATTAATTCGGGTAAAAATTTAAATTACTTGCGTGTCATAATTTAATGGAATTAAGTATGGGAATCTGTATATAAATATTAATCGGGAGAATAAATGGTTAATATTTATGGGAAATTGATTTACTAAGTGAATAATAATAATTAATTATGTCTTAAGAGTAATAATGATGTGGAGTTTACTTATCTCAACCGGGAGTCGGTTATAGACTAAGTTAGGTGTGGGATAAGAAATTTTGTAAACTTATTCAGATACCAATTCTGAGTGCACGATTGAGTCCGGATGAGCCGAGATAGTCGAAATAGAGTACTTGGGGGGTAGTAAATGGGGCTCAAAGCATTTTTAGGCATAGTCGGGCCCATACGGGGGTATTTGGGTCACTTGGGCTTAGCCCATTAGGCTCAAAACGGGATTTAACCTTATTATCTAATTGGGGGGAAAAGGGGAACGACAGAATACACTATCTAAAACCTAAATTTGGAGAGAGTACCCTAGGGAGAAATTAGAGTGCACTCGGAACCATTTTTGGGAGACAAAGGCAAGAACAAAAGGGGATTTCACCATCAATCTTGCAAATTATAATTCGGATCAGACCCTACGAACCCATAAGGCAAGTTGTTAACTTGCTGTAGAAATTATTTGTGTTTCCAATTCATATTTATGTGAAGTGGGAATCTAAATTCATTTTTGGGTAAAGAGGGTACAAATATGGGTTTTTTGAAAATTAATCTCTTGATTGGAAATTGTTGAAGAAATTAGTTGTATAATCTAAGATTTGAATGAGTACTGGTTAGATGTGATAACTTAGATAAATTGTAAATGAATTTGAGTTGATAAATCAATGTTGGGACGTAATGAACGAACAACCCGAGATTTTCCCCCAATTCAGAAAAAATAGAAGAAATCGAGAGTTAAACGGGGTTTGGAAACTTTATAGGAGTCCCTGAAGATGTTCTTGGGGTGTTACGTAGAGGATTAGTCCTGGGTTAGAACGTAGAAGGAATTTGAAAATGAAGTTTTTCATTAATGGCAGAAACAGGCCATCGGAGAAGATGAAGACCTGCTCGATTGATCGATCGATCGATGGTCCAGGATTTTTGACAGGTCGGCCATAATTTTTATATTAGCAAAATTTATTTAAAATTTCAATTCCTTTATATTGTTAGTGAAAAATAAATATAGGACATAAATTCCTAACAATCATGAAGGAAAGTAATTGGGATTTAGAGGGAATTTATGTATGACACGTTTTAGTTAATTTTGGGGGAAAATATTCCAAAATAATTAAATAAGGATCGAGCGGGCGAGTTCGTGTATACTGGTTGAGAAATACCATGTTATTAAATTAATTAGGGAGGAAAGCTAATTATTTCGGGGTCGGGGATTTAGACTCGGGTATTATTTTATTTTCGGACCAGGAGAGGGAGTCCGAGTGTATTGGTTGGGCGACACCAAAAGTAATTAAATTAATTATTATGTAAATTAATTAATAATCAGAGTTGGCCCATAAACTCAAGGTATGATGTATAGGCTAGTGCTACGGACTTAGTACATGGTAAAGCTGAGATTTGTTATATATATATGGTGTGTGGATGAATATCAGTGGTTAGATATTATTCATATATACTCTAGTGCTATCAGGGGAGGTTGCGTGTAGAGGGTGAATTCCCTAGCTTGAGGAGTAGGGCAAGTATATCCCCAGGTCATAGCGTCCGTTATATGGGTGATGGGCATTTCACTTTCAGGGAAGGAATATGATCGTTTCCATTATTTATTCTTTTAGCCAAGTTAGTGAGCGATTCTGACTTGGGGTAACTAGGTTACGTGAATACACCTTGTGGGATGACACTTTAGAGAATATACATCCGGTGAGTTATTACTCGGGAGGATGGTTGTTATTATTATTATTATTATTATTATTATTATTATTATTATTATTATTATTATTATTATTATTATTATTATTATTATTATTATTATTATTATTATTATTATTATTATTATTATTATTATTATTATTCCAACATATGTGCGAATGTTGTAATAGGGTTGTACATATATAATGAGATACGTAATTATATATGGGTAATTTAATGCATGGCGTGAATTGTATTATGTGTATAACGAGAGTGAAAGTTATATGAATTTAAGAAAGGGAATTATTAATTAAGTAGTGATTACGATAACTTATAAATCACAATTATTGTATACTCGGATAGAGTAGGGTGGTTGCAAAGGGTTACATAGGTTATCCAGTTATGGGGTAAATGTCTAGGGTATTTAATTAAGGCGTTAGTCGTGCACATTAGAGGAGAGGTGAGGATGTCCTCAAGGGAGTGCGACACTAACTAAAATATGAAGAGCATTCATGCATATTTATTACTGCAAGTTAATCATTTGCTAAGTATTTTCAAAATATTTTAGGTTCTAACCCTTGCTATAAATATTTTTAAAACCTTTTAGGTGTCAAGCCACAGGGACGCCAGGCTTAATTCATTCCAGGGATCCGTTTCTGTAGCATATGTGGATATTACGGGATTTTGATAGGCGTCTCTACTTTTTCCATTCCTAGTATAGGGGTTTCCTATCAGTTACTCGAGCATGTTGCTCACAGCTTCATTTAGTATTTATTTCAGACTTGTTGAGATTTATGATTATCTGTCTTTACTTTTATTTGGTTTTTACCGATGGTTTATTCTGTCAGATTATTATTTGTGTAAAGTTTAATTCAATTAGTTGTGATTGTTGAAGTGATTTATTCTGCATCAGTTTTCATATGATTAATGAAAGATAAAATTTGGCACTAGTCTAATTTTTCACTTAGGTGATTAGTAATTAAAAAGTCGACAATGATGGTAAGAATGAACCAACTGAGAAATATGTTCTAATTTAATTTATGACTGATCACCCGGGGTTTTATTAGGTGGGGTGTCACAGATGGTATCAAAGTATCAGGTTCTAGTGTCCTTAGGATCTGTGCGGTTACTACGTTTCAGCGTAGCGTTCGGTTGTTATAGAGCCCTACTATTAGGACTGTTGATTAATATTCCGCTTTTGAGATATCGTATTTCTGCTATTAGATTTTTGTATAAGTTTTGTACTTATATGATTTAATCTATTTTCAGATGCCACCGAGGAGACAGCGAGCGGAGAGGGTCGAGGCCAGGGAGGAGTTGAGAGAGGCTCATCAGGAGACACAGGTACTGCCACCCCTAACCCCACCCGAGTTGATCTCCACTACTCAGGTGGTAGTGATAGTGGCTCAGGCAGTCGAGATAGCGATGAGTGCTATGGTAGCCCATTTACCTCCCCAGGCATCGCCCCCAGTGGCACCAGCAGTTCAGGCTCCAGTGGGGCCACCTTCTTGCAGCGAGTTAGGGAGACCTTTCAGAAGGGTCACCAACCTGAGTTCCGGGGTAATACCGATGTAGTAGAGGCCTGTGATTGGAAGAAGAATATTCAGCACCATCTGCGCATGCTGGAGTGTACCGATGTGCTAAAACAGATGCTATCTACCTTTCGGGTGTCGGGGGAAGCCTTACAGTGGTGGGAGTCAGTTACCACCGCTGAGGAGAGGGATTTGATGACGATATCCGAGTTCTGGGTGTGGTTTGATCGCAAGTACCTCCCACCTATGGGAGAGGCAGAAATGAGGAAGAAGTTCAGCGAGTTGGTATAGGGTGACAGCTCAGTGGCAGATTATGAGGAGGAGTTCACCCGTTTGGAAAATTTTATGCCAAACGAGATGAGTGTTGAGGAGTGAAAGAAGTCAAGGTTCATGGATGGCCTAGCCTGGAGGATCAGGCAACATTTGATTGGTAACCCAGCACTGGTGACTTATACAGATATCGTCAATATTGCTCTTGTACATTGCCAGGATCATCGCTTCCACGCGAATGGGAGCAAGAGGGTAGGGGAGCCAAGCCATCACGACAAGGCAGTTGTTGGTGGTGACACAAGTGGTGTTCAGTAGTAGTCTGGCAGTCAACAAGGGAATCAGGCTAAGAAATTTAAGCCTGGTGGGTTCCAACCAGGAGGACAGGGGTTTAGACAAGGCCAGCCGGGCCCAACTCAGTAGCAACGAGTTCCTCAGGGTCATCAGGGCCAAAGGGACAATGGGGGAAGCCAGCAGGGCAGCCTCATCAGGGCCAACAGGGCCAATGATAGGGAGACAATTAGAGACGCTATTTTGTTTGCGGCCAGACTGGACACTTTAAGAGGGAGTGCTCATAGAGAGGTAGGGGCCAACAGCAGGGGCAGCAAGGATCAATACCGATGGCAACACCGACTCCACCAGCCCCATAACAGCAAGGTAAAATACACTACGGGCGGGTGTATGACGTCCGAGATATTCCCAATCCTCCAGCACATTAGGCATCGCCAGCGGTTGAGGGTATGTTTCTT
Source organism: Sambucus nigra (assembly GCA_949130495.1). Taxonomy (NCBI): domain Eukaryota; kingdom Viridiplantae; phylum Streptophyta; class Magnoliopsida; order Dipsacales; family Adoxaceae; genus Sambucus; species Sambucus nigra. Next base: position 212,404,521 of record OX422220.1, on the reverse strand, counting down.
ATTCATAGGCATGAGGATAGGATACTATTTTATATGAGAGCATCTAATTCATTCATTAAATCTATATTTTCTAAAGTGGTCGGGTTACTAAAGACCGCGGGTAGTCTCTGTATGTGTGTAGAGTCACTAGTAGGCTGCGAGTCATTACACTCGATTTGTCGAGGGGTAGACATTTTGATTGGGAGACTGAGTTTAGCGGCAGACCTCTTAGTGTTAGATATAGTGGGGTACGATGTAATCTTAGGTATGGATTAGTTAGAAAGATATCGGGCGATAGTAGATTATTATGAGAGGACCATCGTGTTCTCCATTACAGGATAAGAGATGTTCCTAATAGCAATGCCTCTACTCGAGGGAGGATCGCGCATGCATTTGTATTATATTGAGGAAGAGACCTTACAGGATGTGGTGGTTCCGATGGATTCGATTCTGGTACTGAGGGACGTCGAGGATGAGTTCCAGGAAATACCAGGATTACTGTCTAGCAGGGAAATCAATTTTGTAATTGATTTAGCATCGGGTACGAGGCCGATTGCTCGAGGACCTTACCGTATGTCCCCTTTAAAGATGCATGAGCTGAGAGAGCAGATTCAGAAGCTCTTGGGTTAGGGTTTCATTCGTCAAAGTACTTCACCGTGGGGTGCACCGGTGTTGTTTATGAAGAAGCGGGATGGTTCACTTCAGTCGTGCGTGGACTATATGGAGATGAATAAGGTGACGATACAAAATAAGTATTCGTTGCCTAGGATTAATGATTTATTTGACCAATTGAGAGGGGCGTCATACTTCTCAAAGATCGATTTGAGGTCAGGGTATCATCAGTTACGGATCCAAGAGGAGGATGTTCCCAAGACTGCTTTCCTGATGCGGTATGGATCTTACGAGTTCAGGGTGATGCCATTAGGGCTCACCAATGCGCCAACGGTGTTCATGGACCTCATGAACAAGGTTTTTAGAGAGTATCTCGACCGTTTGTCATCGTTTTCATTGATGACATCATGATCTACTCGCACATTGACGAGAAGCACGCAGAGCATCTACGTATGGTCCTATAAACGCTACGGGATCACCAGCTTTATGCCAAATTTGGGAAGTGTGGATTTTGTCTACGAGAGGTATAGTTTCTTGGGCATGTGGTGTCAGACTGGGGTATTGCTATGGATCTGAGTAAGGTGTCAACGATGAGGGAGTGGGGGCATCCCACGATACTGACCGAGGTACGTAGTTTTCTGGGATTGGCAGGTTATTATAGATGATTCATTAAGGGGTTCTCAAAAATCACGATCCCTTTGACGAATCTGACTCGGAAGGGGGTGACTTTTACTTGGAGTGATCATTGTCAGTTGGATTTCAATGAGCTAAAGCAGAATTTGACATCTGCACCAGTACTTGCTTTACCGAGGGGAGGACTAGAGTATCGGGTTTACACCGAAGCATCCTTGCAGGGACTTGGGGGTATGCTTTAGCAGGAAGAGAGGGCTATAGCTTATGTGTCCAGAAAGTTAAAGCTCCATGAGAGGAATTACCCTACTCATTACCTAGAGCTAGCAGCGGTCGTTTTTGCTTTGAGGATATGGAGACATTATCTTCTAGGGGAGCAGTTCACTTTATTCACATATCATAAGTCACTTTAGTATCTCTTCACACAGAAGGATTTGAAAATGAGGCAGAGGCAGTGGATAGAATTCATGAAAGACTACCATTTTGATATCCAGTATCATCCTGGTAAGGCTAATGTGGTAGCAGACGCATTGAGCCGAAGACCGAAGGGGGAGATATTAGAAGTTTGGAAAGCGAAGTGGAGAGAGCTTCGACATGAGGATGATGTATCTATGACCTGGACGTCAGCATTATCCATAACACGTGAGATCATTATGCGGGTTATGAGGGCACAGGCGGTGGACCAGATCTGTCGGGATAGGGTACGTCAGTTATTGGCTGAGGGAACAAAGGGTTATTCGATCAGTTCGGAAGGGGGCCTACGCCTAAATGGGAGGTTAATTGTGCTAGAGGATGAGGAGTTGAAGCAAGATGTTATGACAGAGTCCCATGGTTTTAGGTTTGAGATACATCCCGACGGGGATAAAATGTACCAGGATATGAGGAGGCTGTATTGGTGGGCAGGAATGAAACGGTAATAACAAAGGTTGTCTCGAAATGTACTGTGTGTCAGTTCATGAAAGTTGACCATCAGAGACCTCGAGGGGTGCTAAAACCACTAGAGATTCTTGTGTGGAAGTGAGAGAGCATCTCCACGGACTTCATTACAGGATTACCTACATCGCAGAGGGGTCATGATTCCATATGGGATATTGTGGATCAGTTGACCAAGGTGGCCCACTTCTTGCCAGTTCGCACAGACTTTGAAACGATGCGTTACTCGTAGCTATTCATAGCAAAGATTGTTAAGCTCCACGGGATGCCGATAAATATTGTGTTTGATAGGGACAAAGTTTTGTGGCCTATTTTTAGCAGAGCTTTCAGGAGGCCATGGGCACAGAGTTACATTTGAGTACTGCCTATCATCCACAGACTGATGGGCAGACTGAGAGAGTCAATCAGATGCTGGAATACATGCTCATAATGTGTTTTTTAGACTTTGAGGGAGGATGGGAGATATATCTTCCTTTGGTAGAGTTCGTGTTTAACTACTCTTACCAGTTCACGATAGGCATGGCACCGTTCAAGGCACAGTACGAGAGACCTTATCGTTCGCCCACCTATTGTTTAGAGGTGGGGGACAATAAGTTATTGGGGCCGGAGATTGTCCAGGAGACGTCTGCTAAGATAGAGCTAATTCGAGGGTGGATTCGGATAGCTCAGGATAGGCAGAAAAATTATCTGATGCTTCACGGAGACATTTGGAGTTAGGGGTTGGGAATCAGGTATTAGTCCGGGTGTCCCCTATGAAAGGGGTGATTAGGTTCGGTAAGAAGGGTAAATTAGCACCGAGGTACGTGAGACCCTTCCTTATTATTGAGAGGGTGGGATCGGTAGCATATAGACTGGGATTTCCAGATCATCTTCAGCGGATACACGACGTGTTCCATGTGGCATCGCTGAAGAAATATCAGAGGAGCGAGAGGGCATTCTGGAACATTACACTCAAGGAGATTCATTTGCATCCAGACATATCGTATGAGGAGAGACCGATAGCTATTCTGGACCGTAGTGAGCGCAAGCTACGATCCAAGGTTATTCCACTAGTTAGAGTACAACGGGGTCATCACAGCGTTGACAAGTCTACCTTGAAGCTAGAGGAGGATATGTGGGAGCAATATCCAGAGCTATTCACCACAGGTACGACCTAATTTCGGGGACAAAATTCCTGTGTAAGGGGGGGAGTATGTAACACCCCGTATTTTTATGCATTTAAAAATTAATTAATTCGGGTAAACATTAAAACTACTTGCGTGTCTTAATTTAATGGAATTAATTATGGGAATTTGTATATAAATATTAATAGGGATTATAAATGGTTAATATTTATGGGAAATTAATTTACTAATTGAATATTGATAGTTAATTATATCTTTAGAGTATTAATGACGCGGGGTTTACTTATCTCAACCGGGAGTTGGCTACAAACTAAGTTAGGTGTGGGATAAGAAATTTTGTAAACTTATTCGGATGCCAATTCTGAGTGCACGGTTGAGTTCGGATGGGCCGAGATAGTCAAAATAGAGTACCCTGGAATAGTAAATGGGTCTCGGAGCATTTTTAGGCATAGTCGGGCCCGCACGGGGGTATTTGGGTCTCTTGGGCTTGGCCCATTAGGCTAAAAATGGGATTTAAACTTATTCCTAATTGGGGGGGGGGGGGGGGGAGGCGGAAGGGAACAAAAAAATACACTATCAAAAACCTAAATTTGGGGAGAGTACCCTAGGGAGAAATTAGAGTGCACTGGGAACCATTTTTGGGAGACAAAGGCAAGAACAAAAGGGGATTTCACCATCAACCTTGCAAATTACAATTCGGATCAGACCCTACGAACTCATAAGGCAAGTGGTTAACTTGATATTGCAATTATTTATGTTTTAAATTCATATTTATGTGAAGTGGAAATCTAAATTCATTTTTGGGTAAAGCGGGTACACATATGGGGTTTTTGTAAACTAATCTCTTGATTGAAAATTGTTGTAGAAATTAGTTGTATAATCTGAAATTGGTATGATTACTGGTTAGATGTGAGAGCTCAGATAAATTGTAAATGAATTCGAATTGATAAATCGATATTGGGACGTAATGAACGAACAACCTGGGATTTTCCCCCAATTCAGAAAAAGTAGAAGAAATCGAGAATTAAACGGGGTTTGGAAACTTTATAGGAGTCCCTGATGATGTTCTTAGGGTGTTACGTTGAGGATTAGACCAGGGTTAGATCATAAAAGGAATTTGAAAATGAATGTTTTCGTTAATGGCAGAAACAGGCCATCGAAGAAGACAAAGACCTGTTCGATCGATCGATCGATGGCTGGGATTGATCGATCGATGGTCTAGTATTTTTGACAGGTCACCCAGTATTTTTATATTAGCAAAATTTATTTAAAATTTCAATTTCTATATATTGTTAGTGAAAATTATATATAGGACATAAATTCCTAACAATCATGAAGGAAAGTAATTGGGATTTAGAGGGAATTTATGTGTGACACGTTTTAGTTAATTTTGGGGGAAATTATTCCAAAATAACTAAATAAGGATCGAGCAGGTGATTCCGGGCATATTGGTTGAGAAATACCATGTTATTAAATTAATTAGGGATGAAAGCTAATTATTTCGGGGTCGGGGATTTAGACTCGAGTATTATTTTATTTTTGGACCAGAAGAGCGAGTCCGAGTGTATTGGTTGGGCGACACCAAAAGTAATTAAATTAAATATTGTGTAAATTAATTAATAATCAGATTTGGGCCATAAACTCAAGATATGATGTATAGGCTAGTGATACGGACTTAGTACATGGTAAAGCCGGGATTTGTTATATATATATGGTGTGTGCATGAATATCAGTGGTTAGATATTATTAATATATACTCTAGTGCTATCAGGGGAGGTTGCGTGTAGAGGGTGAATCCCCTAGCTTGAGGAGTAGGGCACGTATATCCCCAGGTCATAGCGTCCGTTATATGGGTGAGGGGCATCTCACTTTCAGGGAAGGAATATGACCGCGTCCATTATTTATGCTTTTAGCCAAGTTAGTGAGCGATTCTGACTTGGGGTAACTAGGTTATGTGAATACACCTTGTGGGATGACACTTTAGAGAATATACATCTGGTGAGTTATTACTCGGGAGGATGGTTATTATTATTATTATTGTTATTCCAACATATGTGTGAATGTTGTAATAGGGTTGTTCATATATAATGAGATGAGTAATTATATACGGGTAATTTAATTCAGGACGTGAATTATATTATGTGTATAACGGGAGTGAAAGTTATATGAATTTAAGAAAGGGAATTATTAATTGAGTAATGATTACGATAACTTATAAATCACAATTATTGCATACTCGGATATAATAGGGTGGTTGCAAAGGGTTACATGGGTTATCTAGTTATGGGGTAAATGACTAGGGTATTTAATTAAGGCGTTAATTGTGCACATTAGAGGAGAGGTAAGGGTGTCCTCAAGGGAGTGCGACACTAACTTAAATATGAAGAGCATTCATGCATATTTATTACTGTAAGTTAATCATTTGCTAAATATTTTCAAAATATTTTGGGTTCTAAGCCTTGCTCTAAATACTTTTAAAACCTTTTAGGTGTCAAGCCACAGTGACGCCAGGCTTAATTCATTCCAGGGATCCGTTGGTGTAGCATATGTGGATATTACGGGATTTGGATACGCGTCTCTACCTTTTACATTCCTAGTATAGGGGTTTCCTATCAGTAACTCGAGCCGATGTGTCAAAGGACCCACTATCTTTGAGAAACCCCGAATAAACGTCCTGTAGTATCCTGCTAGGCCCAAGAAACTACGGATCTCAGTTGGTGTCGTGGGTTGTCCCCACTCCCGCACCGCGGATACTTTCCCCGGATCAACAGATATCCCCCGATCTGAAATGATATGCCCCAAAAATTGAGCCTCCTTCAGCCAAAATCCACATTTCTCGTACTTTGCATAAAGTTTGTTCTGACGTAGCGTCTGCAAAACCTGCCTCAAATGCTCGGCGTGCTCCTCTTCTGTCTGGGAGTAAACCAGGATGTCATCAATAAAGACGATGACGAACTGGTCTAGGAACTCTCTGAACACCCTATTCATCAAGTCCATAAACACGGCTGGAGCGTTGGTCAAGCCAAAAGGCATAACTCGAAACTCATAGGAACCATATCTCGTTAAGAAAGCAGTCATCGAGATGTCCTGTTCCCTGATATACAACTAATGGTATCACGATCACAAATCAATCTTTGAGAAGAAGCAAGCTCCCCTCAACTGGTAAAATAAGTCATCGATTCGGGGCAACGGATATTTATTCCGTATCGTGACTTTATTCAACTCCCGATAATCAACACATAATCTCAACGATCCATCCCTCTTCTTTACAAACAACACAGGGGCACCCCACGGCGAAGTACTCCTCCGGATAAACCCCTGACCCAACAATGGCTCTATCTAATCCATTAGCTCTCTCATCTCCGCTGGAGCCATATGGTATGGTGCGCGGGCAATGGGCCGAGTGCCCGGCGTCAAATGAGTGGACGATCCTCCCTCAAGGCGAGGCATTTCCACAAAAAACATCTCCTACCCGGGAATGGCAAATATAATACTCCTAGTGAAATAATCAATCATGGCTCGATATGCAACTAACCAATCCATACCAACAATCGCATCGTACTCTGTCATCTCTATACTAACATATCAGCAGGTAAAGTAAATCTCCCCGTCTCTATACCCACACCTCTACAAATAAGGGAAATCACCGAACCCCTACTCAACGATGAATCTACACAAGTAATCGTGCTCTGTGTAGTGTCTAACAACCCCAAAGTGCGTTCAAATCTCATGGCAATGAAAAAGTGTGTGGCCCCCGTATCAAATAAAATATGCCCCATAGTCCCCTGAATAGAGAACATACCCTCAATAGTAGGTGGATCCTGTTGGACTGCGGCATGCTGGAGCTGGTACACTCTCCGATACTGAAGTTGTCCCTACTGGACTGGGATCGCTGGGATGGGTGGTAATGCTGCCATCTGTGGTGGTGCTGGGAGGGCGGCGGGAAGCATAGGCCTCTTTGGCTCGTGTCGAGCACCCTACTGTTGCTGCGGTGGGGCCCTGCCCCTATAAGGACAATCCTGGCGTTTGTGGCCAATCTTGCCATAAATGAAGCACTTCCCCGAGAAGTTTCCCCCTCGCTATCCCTGCTGTCCTCGGCCCTGATGGCCATTACCATTCCTACCTTGACCATGCTGGCCCTGCTGAAACTGCTGTTACTGACCATTCTGGCCCTGGTGGCCCTAATGGTCGTTTTGACTCTGATGGCCATGTCTGAAACCTCCCTGACCATTCCTGAAACCCCCAGATTTGAATATCTTAGGATCCCCCTTTTGGGAACCCTGATCACCCTGCCTTTGCTGACCCTGAGCAGATTGTGCCCCACTGGCATCATTTCCCCCTGTCCTGCCCTGATGGCTGGACTCTCCTGATCTCTTACTCTCAGACATGTGAAAGCGGTGATCCTGGCAGTGAAGCAGTGTTGCGTTAACCACATCAGAGTAAGTGGCCAACGAAAGATTTCCCAACAAGTACTGTCGGATCCACCAAGTCAATCCGTCCATAAACTTCTGAATCTACTTCTCCTCAGTCGGAATCTCATCGGGAATAATGTTCAAGAGATTAGTGAATTCGGCCTCATACTCGGCCACGGTCCTCCCCTCCTGCTTGAGGTTCATTAACTTCCTCCTCATTTCAGTGTGAACGGCTGACAGAAAGTATTTACGATCAAACCGTACCCAGAACTCCTGTATGGAAAGGTCATCTCTCTCCTCCGGTGTGGTAATGGACTCCCACCACTGCAGCGCTGATCCTACTAGTTTAAAAGTAGCCGGTATCTTCTTCTGAACATCCGTGTCCTCGTACATCCTTAAGTGCCTTTGAATGTCCTTCCTCCACTGACTGGACACAATAATATCAGAGCTACCTGCAAACTCCGAAGGGTGTGCTTTCTGAAAAGCATCACGAACGCGTTCCCAAGCAGACGAGAATGCATGAGCCTGAACTGGCGCGGCTACCGACGCCTAAGGTGGTGCCTGCTGCACAACTGCGAGGGTGACATTTATCGCTTGGGATACTATAGCAGCAACCTCTGTGGCATTCATGGTGCCCTGAACTGGTGCAGGTTGTGGCTCGGGCTGAGCATCCCTAAGAACTCGCTGTGCACGTCGTGGAGGCATCTAAGAGGAGAGTAAAGTCTTATAAGTTCCCAATTATTATCTCAAAATATCTGAAGAGCGAAACATATATAAAAGAATACAACAGTCCTAAAATATAGGGCTCTACATCAAAGAAAGCTCAGCGGAAACATAACAAGCCGTATAGATCCTATGGACACTAGAACCTGATGCTCTGATACCACTTGTAACACCCCGACTAATTAAATACCGGGTAGCTACTCCTTTATTCAAATTAATTCAAATTGTGAAGTTGGTTCAGTTCGTAGCATCACTGTCGAAAACATTTTAACAATTACTAGCCACCTAATATTTAAAAAGTGAGTTGTAAATTTTAATTAAATCCGATTATCATACAATATGTAGATTATGAAATGCTAACATAACCACCACAACATAGTCACAATAGAATAACCATAAAATAATAATGAATCTCGAGGAATACTCCTCACAACAATCTGAATACTGAAATAAATAAATACCAAGTCTGCATCACTAAATTAATTACAACCCAAAATTTGAAATAACTGAATAGATAAAATGTCTCTAAAAGAAATGGGGCGGCATGCCCAACAAATGAGAAAATCTGATAATATAGAGTCAAGATTGGATGTGGAGGCGTCTACTGTCAAGGTCCTGTAACTTCCACCAGCTACAGTACGTCACCGGAATGGAACACCTATGCATGGTGTCCTTGTGGCTGGGCACCTAAAAGTTTTTACAAAATAATAGATTTGGAAGCAAACGGGTCAGAGCCCGATTGTGAAAACAGTTTAAAAAAATATCAAGTGTTTTAATGACATTAAACAATGAATGCAAAATACATGTTAAGACGTGCTCTCACATGAAATATTCACCTCTCGACTATATGTGCACTCCTAACGTATCCGTACCAATTTTCGTTATTCCCATATCTAACTAGTCCAATAGAAAAATCTAACATTACTATGCGATTCACAATTTAATTTCAGCATCTTCATCTAAACAGAGAGCTTTACATTTATTCTCGTTTTCCCATATTAGTAATACTACTTACTAGAGATCTTCCATCTTATCTTTACATAACGTTGCTATTATTTATACTCACATATATACATGGAAGTTCATTTCAATTAACAGTATAGTATTCTCATCATAGATATACAATACTAGCACCCCGAGACTAAGCTGCGGTGCACACATACTCTGCTATCCAATCCCGGTACATTTCGTACATAAGGACCACGCATTCCGAATCTCTCAGGAATCATTCTCAAATAACAATAATCACAAATAATGGAGGCGAACATAGTTCACATCACATGGGTCACGCACATGCCTACGCTCCCATGATCAGCAGACTTATTAACTTCTCAATAAGTCTTCTCTGACCTATGTCCTCGAGGTACCAATCTAAATCCCTCCTTAGGCACACAAAGATTAGATGGTCCTGATCGAACGCCGACCTCCCATGATATCAAGTATGGTAGGTATGTTATACACAGATAACCACATATACTAAGCATTCGCACATTTTAGATATCTCAGAATATTAATAGAGGTATACTTCTCGTTCTTATACCATCATTTAATGTTATACGCTTATAAGTCCCCGATTTATATACATTAAGCTTGTCAACTCTTCTCACGTCGTAATTAGGTACTCGTTTTCAAATCCATAATTTTCATCCATTTTACTACAAGATTCTAAGTTCTACTCCTCAACGTACCCCAATCTCACAATTATACCCACTAATCAATAAGGGAAGGTTAATTCTCCATTAATTAAGTCTATGGGACATTTGAAATAAAATCAGGCCTAAAAGGTCATTCTATCAACCCGTTAGAAGTCTCGTTCGAACGAGGTTGTTCGAACGAGTGTCGTTCGAATGAATGGCTTCGAACGAACTACCAACTCGTTAGAAGCTCGTTCGAACGACCTGGGTAGGTCTTCTAACGAGATGACAGACTGCGCCCAAAAATCTCCAAATTCATTTTCTTCATTCTTATCTTCTCTAAATCCATCCTATGATCATCCAAACTAAGTTTTAATGTATTTAAACTACACTAAGTCTTCCTAGGTCACTTTTTAACATATATATGGGGACAATACCTCCTAAATCAACATGTAATCGTCGTAATTCCCAAATCTTGTCCCAAACCCTATAAACATGAACACATAATTTAGTGTCTACAACTACTTCCTATAAATCCATTTTTAAAATCATCAATAGATATATTTTGGATATGAAATTCGTCCATAACTATTCTACATTCGATTCTCATATAAGATTACAACTTCTATCTCCAATTTCATGGGTTTTCATCAAACATTCAATATAAGACATATATTATATTCTAAGCATGGAGGAAACATTCACTTGAATTCATGTAATTAAACCACTTGCCTTAGATGTTCTGATTTGATGTTGAAGGATGAAGGTTGATTCTCCTCTTTCTCTCTACAGATTTCTCCTAAAGATGGTGATGGTGGCTAGGGGTTTCTTTTGTAACCTCTTAGGACTCTCCCTTTAACTCCCGTAGGCCACTACTTGATAAATGCTGATAATGAACTTAATGGGTTCATTACTATAATAAAATTAACCTCTAAAATTCGTGGGTTTTAATTCCCCTATTTTTAAAATTACCAAACTACCCTTTTGGGTTGCCGGTATGGCCTAAAAATGCCCCGGGACCCAAACTAAACCCCAGGCTAGTGTTTTCAGACTATTTCGACCCTTCCGGACACGTTGGCGCACTCAAAATGACCATTCGTTGATAAAAAATATAATTCACTTTTTAATTCAAATAATTTCATTCCTAATGCGACATTTCAGAATCGTATTTCTGCCTCGCGACAATTTTAATATTTTCAATACTTATGAAATTTTCAATTTTAATATCATAATCAAATACCAACTCACATATCGCTAGTATTTATACCCGGATTAATTCCCAATTAATTCTGATTTAATTCAATTAATCCCTTAAATAAAATCAATAAAATTACGGGGTATTACATACTTCCCCCTAATAACAGAATTTCATCCCGAAAGTCGAAACTAAAGAATACCTGGTAAAAATAGCTCCAGATAACTCTCGCACATCTTATCCTCGCACTCCCATGTGGAATCCTCGTCATTATGATGTCTCCACTGGACACGTACTAACGGTACTATCTTCGACCTCAGTTTTCGCTTGCTTCGATCCAAAATAGCAATCGGCCCCTCCTCGTAGGAACTATCGGGCTGAATATCGATGTCCTCCAAAGCAATGTGAGTATGGGCCAAATCATCCCTAAGATATTTCCTTAGCGAGGAAATATGGAACACATCATGAATCCTATGCAATTGCTCCGGTAACCCAAGTCTATATGCGACTGGCCCAATCCTCTCGATGATAGGAAATGCCCCCACGTATCTTGGTGCCAGTTTCCCCTTCTTCCCAAAACGCATGATCCCCTTCATCGGAGATACTCTGAGTAACACCTGGTCCCCCACCTTGAATTCTCTGAAGAACCTCTTGGCATCAACATAGCTCTTCTACCGGTCCTGAGCTACCCGAATACGGCTCCGTATCATCTCTATCCTTGCCGAAGTGTCCTGAATCACTTTCGTCCCAAGGAGTTTGTTATCCTTCACCTCTAACCAACATGCTGGGGAACGACAAGGTCTACCGTACAATGCCTCAAATGGATCCATGCCAATGGTGAATTGTTACGAGTTATTATAAGCAAACTCCACCAGTGGAAGGTACTGCTCCAGCCACCTCCAAAGTCTAAGATGCACATATGCAACATGTCCTCCAACATTTGATTTGTCCGCTCTGTTTTCCCATCAATCTGCGGGTGATATTCCGTACTCAGCCGCAACTCTGTACCCATGGCCTCCTGGAAACTCTCCCAAAATCATGAAATAAATATCTTGTCTCGGTCAGACACGATATTTAGAGGCACCCCGTGAAGTCTCATTATCTCTACAATGAAAATCTGGGCATACTGTCCCGTAGTGTAATCTGTCCTTACGGGTAGAAAATGAGCAACTTTGGTCAACCTATCCACAACCACCCATATGGAGTCGTGACCCCTCTGTGACGTAGGTAACCCCGTGATAAAGTCCATGGATCTGCTCTCCCATATCCACGTTGGAACCTCTAATGGCTGTAGAAGTCCTGCTGGTTTCTGATGGTCCACCTTTACTAGCTGACAAGTGGAACATTTAGAAACGAACACAGCGATATCTCTCTTCATACCGCTCCACCAGTACTGTCTTCTCATTTCTTGGTACATCTTATCCCCACCAGGGTGTACCGCGAATTGTGAGCCGTGTGACTCTGCCATTACCTCGTGTCTCAAGTCTTCCCCTTTCGGAACAACCAGTCTTCCATTAAAGTGTAATCCCCCATCTGAACTAACGGTGTAGGACTCGACTCCCTCTACTAGTAATCTAATTATCTGTTCCTGACAGATAGAGTCATTTTCCCGGGCCTTTATCACTCTCACAATAATCTGTGGTGTAACAGTCATCACAGATATGAACGATCGGGTCACTGCATCCTAGTGTCCCAACTCTTTCCACTTAGCTTTCCACACCTCGGCCACCTCATCTACTGGCCTACGGCTCAACGCATCTGCTACCACGTTATCCTTCCCTGGGTGATACTAGATATCGAACTGATAATCCTTCACAAACTCAAGCCACCGACGTTGACGCATATTCAACTCCTTCTGTGTGAAAAGGTGTTGTAGAGACTTGTGGTCTGTGAACAACCAAAATTTATCCCCCAGGAGATAGTGTCTCAAAATCCAAAGAGCGAATACGACTGCTGCTAACTCCAATTCGTGGGTGGGGTAATTCCTCTCGTGAGGCTTAAGCTTACGGGAAGCATAAGCTATGGCCGGACTCTCCTGTTGAAACACACCTCCAAGTCCTTGCAGGGACGCATCAGTGTAGACTAGATACTCAACTCCCGGTCTAGCCCATGCTAACACAGGCGTTGAGGTCAACTTGTCCTTCAACTCATCAAATGCCAACTGACAGGCATCGCTCCAGATGAATGGCACACCTTTGCGAGTCAGATGTGTCAAAGGACCCGCTATCTTTGAGAAACCCCTAATAAACCTCCTGTAGTATCCTACTAGGCCCAAGAAACTACAGATCTCAGTCGGTGTCATGGGCTGTCCCCACTCACGCACCGCGGATACTTTCCCCGGATCAACAGATATCCCCCGGTCTGAAATGATATGCCCCAAAAACTGAACCTCCTTCAGCCAAAATCCACATTTCTCATACTTTGCATAAAGTTCGTTCTGACGTAGCGTCCGCAAAACCTGCCTCAAATGCTCGGCGTGCTCCTCTTCTGTCTGGGAGTAAACAAGGATGTCATCAAATAAGACGATGATGAACTGGTCTAGGAACTCTCTGAACACCCTATTCATCAAGTCCATAAACACGGTTGGAGGGCTGGTCAAGCCAAAAGGCATAACCCGAAACTCATAGGAATCATATCTCGTCAAGAAAGCAGTCTTTGAGATGTCCTATTCCCTGATACGCAACTGATGGTATCCCGATCAAAAATCAATCTCTGAGAAGAAGCAAGCTCCCCTCAACTGGTCACATAAGTCATCGATTCGGGGCAACGAATATTTATTCCGTATCGTGACTTTATTCAACTCCCGGTAATCTACACATAATCTCAACGATCCATCCCTCATCTTTACAAACAACATAGGGGCACCCCATGGCGAAGTACTCCTCCAGTTAAACCCCTGACCCAACAACTGCTCTATTTGATCCCTTAGCTCTCTCATCTCCGCTGGAGCCATACGGTATGGTGCGCGGGCAATGGGCCGAGTTCCCGGTGTCAAATCAATAACAAAATATATCTCCCTACTAGGGGGTAATCCAGGTATATCCTGAAATACATCCGCGAACTCTCTAACGACTGGAATCGAATCAAGTGGTATCACCACTTCCTTAGAGGTCTCCTCCTCTATATAGTACAAATGAGTGGACGATCCTCCCTCAGGGTGAGGAATCTCCACTAAAAACATCTCCTGCCCGGGAATGGCAAATATAATACCTACTAAAATAATCAATCATGGCTCGGTACGCAACTAACCAATCCATACCAACAATCACATCGTACTCTGTCATCTCTAATACTAACATATCAGTAGGTAAAGTAAATCTCCCGATCTCTATACCCACACCTCTATAAATAAGGGAAATCACCGAACCCCTACTCAACGGTGAATCTACACAAGTAATCGTGCTCTATGCAGTGTCTAACAACCCCAAAGTGCATGCAAATCTCATGGCAATGAAACAATGTGTGGCCCCCCGTATAAAAAAAAACATGACCCATAGTCCCCTGAATAGGGAACATACCCTCAATAGCAGGTGGATCCTGTGGGACTGCGGCATGCTGGAGCTGGTACACTCTCCCATACTGAAGTTATCCCGGCTGGACTATGACCGCTGGGATGGGTGGTAATGCTGCCATTTGTGGTGGTGCTGGGAGGGCGACGGGAAACATAGGCCTCTTTGGCTCGTGTCGAGCACCCTGCTGCTGCTGCGGTGGGACCCTGCCCCTATCAGGACATTCCTAGAGTTTGTGGCCAATCTTGCCATAAATGAAGCACTTCCCCGGGAAGTTTCCCCCTCGATGTCCCTGCTGTCCTCGGCCCTGATGGATGTTACCATTCCTACCTTGACCATGCTGACCCTGTTGAAACTGCTGCTACTGACCATTCTGGCCCTGGTGGCCCTAATGGTCGTTTTGACTCTGATGGCCATGTCTGAAACCTCCCTGACCATTCCTGAAACCCCCAGATTTGAATATCTTAGGATCCCCCTTTTGGGAACCCTGATCACCCTGCCTTTGCTGACCCTGAGCAGATTGTGCCCCGCTGGCACCATTTCCCCTGTGCTGCCCTGATGGCTGGACTCTCCTGATATCTTACTCTCAGACATATGAAAGCGATGATCCTGGCAGTGAAGCAGTGCTGTGTTAACCACGTCAGAGTAATTGGCCAACGAAAGAATTCCCAACAAGTGCTGTCGGATCCTCCAAAACAATCCGTCCATGAAATTCTGAATCTTCTTCTCCTCAGTCGGAATCTCATCGAGAACAATGTTCAAGAGATTAGTGAATTCGGCCTCATACTCGGCCACGGTCCTCCCCTCCTGCTTGAGATTCATTAACTTCCTCCTCATTTCAGTGTGAATGGCTGACAGAAAGTATTTGTGGTCGAACCATACATAGAACTCCTGTATGGAAATGGAATCTCTCTCCTCCGGGGTAGTAATGGACTCCCACCATTGCAGCGCTGATCCTACTAGCTTAAAAGTAGCCAGTATCTGCTTCTGAACATCCGTGCACTCGTACATCCTTAAGTTCCTTTGAATATCCTTCCTCCACTGACTGGACACAATAACATCGGAGCTACCTGCAAACTCCGGAGGGTGTGCTTTCTGAAAAGCATCACGAAAGTGTTCCCAAGCAGACGGGAATGCATGTGCCTGAACTGGCGCGGCTACTGGCTCCTGAGGTCGTACCTGCTGCACAACTACGAGGGTGGCATTTACCGCTTGGGCTACTATAGCAGCAACCTCTGCGGCATTCATGGTGCCCTGAACTGGTGCAGGCTATGGCTCGGGCTGAGCATCCCTAGGAACTCGCTGTGCACGTCGTGGAGGCATCTGAAAGGAGTGTAAAGTCTTATAAGTTAGCAGTTATTATCTCAAAATAGCTGAAGAGCGAAACATACATAAAAGAATACAACAGTCCTAAAATATAGGGCTCTACATCAAAGAAAGCTCAGCGGAAACATAATAAGCCGTACAGATCCTAAGGACACTAGAACCTGATGCTCTGATACCACCTGTGACACCCCGACTATTTAAATACCGGGTAGCTACTCCTTTATTCAAATTAATTCAAATTGTGAAGTTGGTTCAGTTCATAGCATCACTGTCAAAAACATTTTAACAATTACTAGCCACCTAATATTTAAAAAGTGAGTGGTCAATTTTAATTTAATCCGATTATCATGCAATATGTAGATTATGAAATGCTAACATAACCACCACAACATAGTCACAATAAAATAACCATAAAATAATAATGAATCTGGAGGAATACTCCTCACAACAATCCGAATACTGAAATAAACAAATACCAAGTCTGCATCACTAAATTAATTACAACCCAAAATTCGAAATAACTGAATAGATAAAATATCTCTAAAAGAAATGGGGCGGCATGCCCAACAAATGAGAAAATATGATAATATAGAGTCAAGATTGGAAATAGAGGCGTCTACTGTCAAGGTCCTGTAACATCCACCAGCTAAAGTACGTCACCGGAATGGAACTCCTATGCATGGTGTCCTTGTGGCTGGGCACCTAAAAGTTTTTACAAAAAAATAGATTTGAAAGCAAACGGGTCAGAGCCTGATTGTGAAAACAGTTCAAAAAATAGCAAGTGTTTCAATGACATTAAACAATGAATGAAAAATACATGTTAGGACGTGCTCTCATATGAAATATTCACCTCTCGACTATATGTGCACTCCTAACGTATCTGTACCCATTTTAGTTATTCCCATATCTAACTAGTCCAATACAAAAATCTAACATTACTATGGGATTCATGATTTAATTCCGGCATCCCCATCTAAACAGAGAGATTTACATTTATTATCGTTTTCCCATATTAGTAATACTACTTACTAGAGATCTTCCATCTTATCTTTACATAACGTTGTTATTATTTATACTCAGATATATACATGGCAGTTCATTTCAATTAACAGTATATTATTCTCATCATAGATATACAATACTAGCACCCCGAGACTAAGCTACGGTGCACACATACTCTGCTATCCAATCCCGGTACATCGCGTACATAAGGACCACGCATTTCGAATCTCTCAGGAATCGTTCTCAAATAACAACAATCACAAATAATGGAGGCAAACATAGTTCACATCACATGGTTCATGTACATACCTACGCTCCCATGATCAGCAAACTTATTAACTTCTCAATAAGTCATTCTCTGACCTATGTCCTCAAGGTACCAATCTAAATCCCCCTGTAGGCACACAAAGATTAGATGGTCCTGATCGAATGCCGACCTACCATGATAGCAAGTATGGTAGGTATGTTATACACAGATAACCACATATACTAAGCATTCGCACATCTTAGATATCTCAGAATATTAATAGAGGTATACTTCTCGTTCTTATACCATCATTTAATGTTATACGCTTATAAGTCCCCGATTTATATACATTAAGGTTGTCAACTCTTCTCACGTCGTAATTAGGTACTCGTTTCCAAATCCACAATTGTCATTCGATTTACTACAAGATTCTAAGTTCTACTCCTCAACGTACCCCAATCTCACAATTATACCCACTAATCAATAAGGGAAGTTTAATTCTCCATTACTAAAGTCTACGGGACATTTGAAATAAAATCAGGCCTAAAAGGTCATTATGTCAACTCGTTAGAAGTCTCGTTCGAACGAGGTCGTTCAAACGAGTGTCGTTCGAACGAATGGCTTCGAACGAACTACCAACTCGTTAGAAGGGATACTGTCATCTCGTTAGAAGCTCGTTCGAACGAGGTAGTTCGAACGACCTGGGCAGGTCTTCTAACGAGATGGCAGACTGCACCCAGAAATCTCCAAATTCATTTTTTCTTCATTCTTCTCTTCTCTAAATCCATCCTATGATCATCCAAGCTAAGTTTTAATGTGTTTAAACTACACCAAGTCCTCCTAGGTCACTTTTTAACATATATATGGGGAAAATACCTCCTAAATCAACATGTAATCATCATAATTCCCAAATCTTGTCCCAAACCCTATAAACATGAACACATAATTTAGTGTCTACAACTACTTCCTATAAATCCGTTTTTAAAATCATCAATAGATATATTTTGGATATGAAATTCGTCCATAACAATTCTACATGCGATTCTCATATAAGATTACAACTTCTATCTCCAATTTCATGGGTTTTCATCAAACTTTCAATATAAGACATATATTCTATTCTAAGCATGGAGGAAACATTCACTTAAATTCATGTAATTAAACCACTTGCCTTAGATGTTCTGATTTGTTTTTGAAGGATGAAGGTTGATTCTCCTCTTTCTCTCTACAGATTTCTCCCAAAGATGGTGATGGTGGCTAGGGGTTTCTTTTGGAACCTCTTAGGACTCTCCCTTTAACTCCCGTAGCCCACTACTTGATAAATGATGATAATGGACTTAATGGGTTCATTACTATAATCAAATTAACCTCTAAAATTCGTGGGTTTAAATTCCCCTATATTTAAAATTACCAAACTACCCTTTTGGGTTGCCGGTATGGCCTAAAAATGTCCCGGGACCCAAACTAAACCCCCGGCTAGTGTTTTCTGACTATTTCGACCCTTCCGGACACGTTGCCGCACTCAAAATGACCATTCGGTTGATAAAAAAATATAATTCACTTTTTAATTCAAATAATTTCATTCCTGAAGCGACTGACACGCGCATCCCAACTAAATTTTCAAATTGTCGTATTTCTGCCTCGCGACAATTTTAATATTTTCAATACTCATGAAATTTTCAATTTTAACATCATAATCAAATACCAACTCACATTTCGCTAGTATTTATAACCATATTAATTCCCAATTAATTCTCATTTAATTCAATTAATCCCTTAAATATAATCAATAAAATTATAGGGTATTACACTGAGGTTGTTATGAAGGAAATTGAACTAGCCTTAGAAATGATTTATTTTTATATAGTTTTGTTTCTTTTGTTCATGGTCCAATTAATGTAATCCATCAAACTCTTAATATCTTTTATGATAAAGGCTTTATTTTAATACCTTAACTTATTCTTTATTGTTATTTTTTCTACTTAACTTTGCCAAGGAATGTTTGTTTTGAATATGCTAGTCCGAGGTCTACCAAGTAGGTGATATTCCCCTTAGCCCCCAATAGTTCTTATTAAAGAAAATAAATTTGAGTAGCAATACTTTTGAGGATGATCTAAGGGTCTATATACCTTTGTTAAGGTTTTTTTTATAGGTCATTAGAACTTAGAACCATAAAATCATTAGGAGTTTTAGAACTTGCATTTAGGATTGAGTGCTATAAATTTTTCATACATAAACATTTAGCCCCACAAAAAATTTGAGAATGAAAGTTAAAAAGTAAATTCATAATTAACTAAGGCCAGAGGCTTTTGAATGCTAAAAATATTGCTTCATAAAGGGCCTTAAGAATGCTGAATCATATTTTCTAGGGACAATAACCTTAGATAATTAAAATTTTAAGTCCACAAAGTATCCTAAGACCTATAGACATAACTAGCTAAGGATTAATGCCTTGGAAATTTAGATTCTAGGTCATTACAATGGGTCCCAAAACCTCTTAACCGTATTCCACTAGGATGAATGTCTTGTGCTATCAAATTTAAAGTTTCATAATGGGTCCTAATGTCTCTTAGCCATAGTTCACTTGGATGAATGCCTTATGGTGTAAAATTTGTGTTTCCATAATGGGTCTTAGGACCTCTGGCCCATAGTCCACTAGGTTGAATGCCTTGTGGTGTAAAATCCAAGGTTCCACAATAAGTCCTAAGGCCTTTGAACCATATTTAACTAAGGATTAAGTATTTAGAGAGTTGTTACTTTGCACCTTTTCTTTTAAAACTAGAATTTTGAATCCTTTTTTGCATATGAACACTTAGCCCCCCTAAAAAAATTTAAGAATGGAAGTTTTTCTAACTCTTAGTTTTTTAGTCATGGTCTTTAAAAAACATTAATTTATTTTAGCACTGCACTTCTCCAAAGATTTAAAGTGGGGTCTAAAAAAGTTTTGAGGGATGGTTGCTAAGGTTTTTTTGATTTTTTGTATACCTTTATTTTTTGAAAACATTGTTTAGGTGAAAAGGAGGACATTTAGGCTGAGCGTTTTTGACCCTTAGACCTTAGTCTTCTTAGGTGGAATTAAGGATGAAAGCCTTAATAATTCCTCAAGTATTTTGGGGTATGATATCTTTGACTATTTATTAGAGTCAAGGATGAATGCCTTGAAATTCTTGATGGGTCGTTTAAGACCTTAGAGACTTTGGGAGCTAAGGATGAAATCCTTTCATCTCTAGGAGTTATTTTCCGGAGGCCTCTTAGATTACAACCATTTTTTTTAAAACCAAGGATGTAAGCCTTGCAACTCGCATTGCGTCCTCAGACATTAGGTTATACCTGAAGCCAAGGATTGAAGCCTTGTAACTCACATTGGGTCCTTAGACCCTAGGTTTAACTTGGAGCCAAGGATTGAAGCCTTGTAACTCACATTGAGTATTGTACTAAGACATCATAGGTAGCAAAAAAATTATTTTCATTTCATTTCAATAGTAGAGTACATCGTTGTAAGTATTTATTGAGATGTTATAATTCTAAGGGCGAGGAAGTTCGTATCCATCCATGTTCTTTTAGAATAATAGCAACCTAGCCTTGTTATTTTGGTCACCACATAAGGACCTTCTGACTTGTGGCTTAAATTTCCCTTACTTAAATTTCTGGTGGTAATGGGACCTTTCTCAAAACTAAGTCCCCCATTATAAACTCTCTGTAGAAAACTTTCTTGTTGAAGCCAGAGGACGTTATTTTCCTGTCAGAGACTATTCTGACCAGTGAAACTTCTTGCCTCTTTTCCATCTTATATAAGGATGTTTAGAGACTCTTATCATTAGCCTCTAGTTCAAACTGAGCTCCGTTTTTAGTTGGTATCTTGAATTCGTTTGGGATAACTAACTTAGTGCCAAAGGCCAAAGATATATGAGTTTCCCTCATTGGACGGATGATTGTGGTTCTATAGGCCCATAATATAATCGAAAACACCTAAAGCCTTAGATTTCTCTAATCTCCTTTTCAAACTATGGAAGATGGTTCGATTTGTCACCTCAACTTGTTCATTCACCAAATGATTTCTTGAATATGAGTAGTGGCTGCTTATCCCATAGTCTAAGCAAAACTCTCTGAAGACGGAGTTATCAAACTATTTTACATTGTCATGGGTGATGATCATTGGAAAGAAAAACCTACAGATGACGTTCTTTTAAATTGAATTGATGGCCTTGTTCTCTATGATGGTGTCCAAGGTCTAGACTCATCCCACTTTGTGAAATAATCAATCGACATAATGAAAAATTTGTTACAGCCTTTTGCTAAGAGGCAAGGGCCCAACTAAATCCACCCTTATTAAGAAAATGACCATGGCCTTAGCATGGGGGGCCATCTTATCTACTAGTTACTTAGGAACAAATATGAACCTTTGAAGCTTATCACATCATTGTACTAAGTCTTTGGATTCTTTTCCCAAAGTGGGCCAAAAGTACCCTTGCTTCAAGACCTTATAGGCTATGGTCTTGGGGACATTATAAGAACCATAGACACCCCTGTGGTGGTCTTTGAGGATGTAACTAGCTTTTGATGGATCGAAGCATCACTGTGGTGTGGAGTAGTACCAATTCTTGAACAAGACCATATTTTTCAAATAATATTTAGAATCTAAGGACTTCAGTTATATCGCTTGGATCCTGTATTTAGGAATGACACAATCTCTGAGGTATGCCTTAATGGGCATGGTCCAGTCTGAGCATTGACCAACCTCTGTAATTTTATTTTGGAGTTAGGTGATGCTTGGTTAATCTAAGGTGACAATAAATACGTTTAGATCCACCTCATCTGAAGAGGCCACTCATGTAAGATGGTATACCTCGATGTTCTCTGCTTTGGGGACACTTTTGATGCTAAACTTGGGGATTCTCTAAATGAGGTCATTTGTAATAATTAAGTAACCTTCTACACTATCACTTTTGGACTCATAGACCTCAGTGACTTGATTTACTATCAGTTGAGAGTCATTGATAGCCTATACATACTCTACTTTTAAATGAATGTCCAAGCCTAGTCCTACCAATAAGTCTTTATACTACGCCTCGTTATTAGAGGCTTTGAATTGAATACGGAGGGAAAGAGATATTTTACCTCCTTATGGGATCATGAGATGAAGTCTATCTCTCATTCCTAAGTTATTGGATGATCCATCCACATGTAATATCCATATTGGAAAATTGGGGTATATCTCATGTAATAATGGTAGCTTGGTCTTGTTGGGCACCGTTACTTATATTCTTGGTATATTCTTATACTTCCTCTAAGTTACTGAACTCCGTAATAAATTCAGCTAAGGTCTGACCTTTAATGGAACTAAGTGGCTGATACCTGATATCAAATTCCCCCAATCCACAAACCACTTGAAAAGCCTTCCTAAGGTATTAAGATTGTATTGGATCTGTTGGATGGGTTGATCAGTCATGACCACAATGGTGTGTGATTGGAAGTAAGGACTCAGACACCTGGCTGAGGTAATAAAGCAAAGTGTGAGCTTTTCCATTCTCGAATACTTTCTCTCAACCTTTATAGAGATCAGTTGACATAATTCACAGGGTATTGGACCCCAAATTCTTCTCCGATCAAGGCCGACCTAACAATGGTTGGAAAAATATCAAGGTATATTCTTCCCTAGCGATGGTTTGGGATAGCATATGTGGAGACCCTATGTACTTTTTAAGGATTTAGAAAGCTTCCTTGGCCTCTGGATTACATTGGAAAGTCTTTTTAAGTCTTTTGAAGAAAGGCAAGTAGTTATCTATGACCTTGGAGACAAATCTGTTGAGGGAAGAAACTCTCCCATTAAGGATATAAACCTCTTTGACTTATCTTGTGAATCCATATTTAGCAGAGCTTAGACCTTCTTTGTGATTGACTCTATGCCATATCTGGTGGCCATAAAGCCTAAGAACATTCCTCTATCTACCCAAAGCATAGTTCTTTTAGTTGAGGGTGATCTAATTCCTTCTAAAGATGGCGAAGTTCTTCCTAAGGTTTAGCACATGATCTTGAGCTTCTATACTTTTAACTAGTATATCATCGATGTAGACATCCATGGATTTTACAATGAGGCCTTTGAAGAAAGACTTCACCACCCTTTGGTATGTATCAGTTGCGTTCTTGAGCCAAAAAGGCATAACTTTATAGCAGTAGGTACATTGGTCCATAATATATGAGCTCTTTTCTTCGTTAATGAGAGCCATTCTAATTTGGTTGTACCCGGAGTAGGCAACCATAAAGGAGAGGATCTTATGTATAGCAGTTAAGTCTACCAAATTATTAATGTCAGCAAGAAGATAACAATTTTTAGGGCATGCTTTGTTAAGGTCAATGAAGTTAGCACGCATTAGCTATTTTTTTAATAGCTTTGGGAACCAATACCACGTTTGAAAGCCACTATGGATATTGCACTTCTCTAATGAAATTGGCTTCTAAGAGTTTGTCAACCTCCTTAATAGTAATAGTTTTTCTCTCCAGGAAAACACATCTTTTCTCTTTCAGTAACTCGATGAGATCTTCTTTAAGAGGGGAGTTTAGTCCATCCCCAATTTTTACGACCTTAGTGGGATCCTCTATGTTGATGTAAAAAGTGACCATAGCCTCAGTCGGCTCGCCTCTCTATTCCTTTTCTTCATCCCATGTATTTAGAGTATCCATATTCACAATTTTTATGCCCAAAATATCTAGTGGGAGATCAACCATCTCATGAGGAGGAGGCAGGACCTTTGTCGAGACTGCAACACTTATCTGCAATCTTCTTAGGACCTCGGACAATCTTCGAGACGTCTTAATTGACCTTTTCTTTTCTCTCATGGATGTATTCTAAAACTTCCTGACCTTCTTCTTGTCCCCAAATACTTCTACCACACCCATAAGGGGTTAGGAACCTCATCACCATTATCTGAGTTAACACGACAGTATTCAAATCGTTGACTTATGGTCTGTCCGAGATCACATTGTAGGTTGAGGGTAGGTAATTGCTAAGAACTTGTTCCAAATATTAGAGCAGTCGTATTTCAAATCAATTATGAGGGAGAGATTTTAGACCTTATGGAATAGGTTTGTTATTCATTAAAACAAATCATAGGGGTGGTGATCGGCTATATGTGCTTCATGGTGAGGCCTATGGAGTTGAAAGCATGTAAGAAAAATATATTAGTTGATCTCCCAATGTTAAATTATACCCTTTTCATGTTGTCATTTCCCATGATCATCGTGATGACCAGTGGGTCATCATGAGGGCGGAGGTGATAAATAGGGATAACTAAGCGTCATGTAAATACGTCTATTTTTGTTTTCAACTCCCACCGCTAGTCAAAAACCTAAAATATGACTACACTCCTTACAGGAATATAGAGGCCAGTCCGGATATTGAGTTCACATGGAATGTTTCTAGATGTTAATTCATTTAGTACTTATGAATAAAAGAGTAACAGGTGATTGTTTTAAAATATATTAGCAACTTGAAACTAAGATTAACAAAATGGCGTAAAAACTATAGGTTTAGAATAATATCCCTCACCTCGGGTTAATTAGTATAAATGGTTATATGTAAAGATAAGATTATCAAGATTAAATATCATCTTTACAATTAATAAAATCTAGATTTGTCACCCGCTAAATTGTCATAAAAGCTTTATTGATTTTAGCGTCAATAAATATTAAGAAGATTATGCACACAAGGTCGTAAATATGGAGCATACATGATATAGACCGTTAAATTTCCTAGGCGTAAAATTAAGAACAACCTAACTCATTTAAAATAATATAATCCATCACCAAAGCAAAGCAACCATTTAATCCAGGGCGAGTTCAATCTATCTCCACCTAAACTAAATTAGCTAGAAAATATATTAAATGACATGATATTAAATGAATGAAATATATAAGCAAGTAAAACTAAATATCAAACCAAGAAAAATAATTACTAAATCTTGAAACAACAAAAGAGAGTTTAACTAAATGGGGAAGAAGATGAATAGTAATACTTACAAACAAAATGGATGAAACCCTAAGAGGGAGAAAAGGAAAATCTCCCAAACCAAGCCCTAACTAAAACCTAAAATTAAAGATCCCGTCTGAAATAAACTCAACTTATTATTTATAGTAATTGGATTAAACAATTAAAAATAAATCCAAAATCTCAAAATATTTGATTTTTGGTGGTGAGAATCGATTCTCAAAAAGTGACACTCGATTCCCTTTGTAAAATTCAGCGAAAAATAAGAGAAATGTGAAAATACTAAGAATCAATTCTCAATAAGTGAGAATCAATTCCCTTCACAGACGTTTTTCAATACCTATAGCTGGAACAGAGTGAGAATTGATTCCCTTTGTAAATTTCATCTTCAAAAGCATCTGATGGGAAATAGCATAACTTCTTCATCCTAACTCGGAATGACACGTGGTCAGAAGTAATGCAAAGCTAATTCAATAAGATACAAAACCATGTTTTACAAATGCCCAAATTCCGAAGCTTGAAATTACGAAAATGCCTTAGCAGTTTTATCTTGCAATGGAACTTTTTCTAATGCAACCAATTTCTCCGCTAAGCATTCCAATACGTACAAAAGCTCAAGTAAACCTTGTAAATCATATATATACCAAAAATAAAGGTTAACCAATATATTAGCATAAAAGTAGGAAATAACAGATAAAATTATGCTAGAATAAACAAGAATAAATAGCGGTAATATACAATATTCGAGACCCATAACACCCCCTAACTTAGACGTTGTTAGTCCCTAGTGATGAAATAAAATAAAATCCATACAAGTAAAAATATAGAAATTCCACTTTCGCGGGAGATAGATTGCATTTAGCATACACAATAATCCATTAAACCCCTAGATTACCCTAGTGGACGAGTGTTGTCTCGTGAGGGTTTTCAGGGATGAAATCCACAAACATCAAGTTTCCTCATAAATTTCCCATGCAATTAAAAAGATAAGATCAATAACAACGAAGAGGATTGTACCTGTTATTAGCAAAGTGAATGAATTCACACAAAAGTATGTAATTATTTAGATTAGATTAACTTCAATCATAATTAAAACCTTAAGTGCAGGAGGAAGAGAGAGCACATGAAAATCATTTTGGATTGGTAAAACTTTTATAAACCGAATAAGTATTAAAGTGTAGCATGGATATCAATCATCACAATGCTTACACTCAACAAATGAAATCACTATGAAAAGGGGTGTAACACACACGGTACATGCGGGCATAAAGTGTAAATGTAAATAAAAACTAGGTCGCACACATGTCATCAATTGAAGAATGCTATATATGAAATTCAAAATATGTAATTTCAATGAAAGGATACCATTCATTAAGGCAAACGAAATGAATTTTCACATATTATCGCAATCATTTTGACTTTTGAATCATATTCACCCTAGGATCATCTGGAACTTGTATGAGTTATAATGTAGGTTTGGTGTTAAGGTTATGAATGAAGGGAATATGTATGGATTCAAAGGTTTTTTGGGATGAAACACTTGGAATAATGGAAAATTATGAGCAATTTAAAAATTAGAATATGATTTCCATTACAAGCATTGGATATAACAGGGAAGAGAAAAAATGACAATTGAACACTATTTACAACAAGGAAATACTTTCTCTATCTTTTCTTTTCTTTTTTTCTCATCATTTTATTTTGTTTTTTTCTTTTTATTTCTTCTCTTTTGTTTTTTTCACTTCTTCTTTTATTTATCACTCTCACATTCTTAATTACAACCACATAACAAGAACATCATTCAAATCCAAGTATCATTCCAAACAGAGGTATGGAAGGTGATATGTATGGTTTAAAACTGTAATTTGGAGTTGGCTATGGGATTTTGGGTTATGAAATGACAGTCTATATTTAGGCTCTGAGGGATTAACGACAAAAAACATACAAGGTGAGGTTAAGGTCAATATGGGTTAAATAATAAAGAGGTCCTATGATCATTTCCTAAAGTTTATGCAATTCTTGTGTCAAAACAACTTTAAAAATCATGCTAAAGTAATATATTTCATATATCAACTCAATTGATGAATAATCAATGAAGGAATAGTGAGATTACCAACCAATCTAATGTCTTCAAGGAGGAAAGAATAACGTATCAACATTCACAAATGAAGAAAATCATAAATCTCAATTGGTGTAAGTATATGCAATGTAACAAAAGATTACCGACTTATAAAGGTATGAAACCAAATCATTGAAAGAAAAAAATGTATGTGCTAATGGGTTTAAAATTTAACTCATAAAGTTTTTCATAATATTAATTATTCGATGATTAAAGTTTAATAACTTCTAAAATTGAACATGCATCATTAAATTATCTGTTGGAGCGGGCATTTATTTGAAATTTATCATTAGAAACAAACGCAAAATTCCACACAAAGGAGAAAAAATAAAGAAAATACTTTTGAAAATTTTCTATTTTTCAACAAAAGCATACTTGAAAAGAACATATGATCAAATCATGGAACCTAAAAAGCAATGGGAAGAATATTCCACACCCCTTAACTTAAACCTTGTATTGTTCTCAATGTGAAAGTTAAAGAGAGTAAAAGAACGATATTACCCATAATCAGGCGATCTTCAAAAAGTCCAAGTCCAAAGATTCTACAAAACATGTTAGCACCAAGCATAACAAAAACAAGTAACCAAAACTTAACTAATTATAATATATAACAACTATAAAGGAAAAAACAATCTAAGCTGCACAACCTACAATTTCAACTTCTAACTAACTTTAAACTAGAAGTTGATATTTTTTAGGGTCCACCCAAAAAATGATTTGACTTTCAGGTATAATATGTGTCCCCTCATTTGAGTTCATGCCTTTTGGAATATAAGAATTCCGTTTGAACAACAAAAACATGGTTTGGGAAGGAAAAATTAGCCATCACCAATTAAAAGTTTTTGGTGGATAATGGGGGATTTGGATTGAACGGGTGACAAGTACAATTAGGATCCAAAAAAATCCGAATTTCCTACCAAAGGTTTTTTAAATAAAATGGTAGGTGGAGCATATGGAGGAAAAATCTCCCGCATGGGAAGTTACTCAAGAAAGTAATCCTCATCAGTCAAAGGGTTGAACATTTTAAAATTTTGAACCGATTCATGGGATACTTGAAACAGTTGGATAATGAGGAATGAATATGGGGAAGAAATAAATTTAATCTCAAGAGATGACTCATCATCTCTTGAATATTGAATTTCGAAGAGGAAGCATTCACATATAATTAAATGCCATTTCAAAGTTGTTTGAGGTGAAACATAAGTCTCAACCTCCTCTTTATTTTTCAAATAAGAAATCATTTCGTTGAGAATGGATACTACATCCATTTCTTCCTCACTTTCATTCTCTATTATGTCATGGGCCAATAGAAGAATTATTTGTTCCAGTGTCGTCATCGATTCCTCATTTAGTTCAAAAAAAATCCTCAACTTCAAAAGTCTCAGAAGAAAAATCATCATTAGATTCGAATAATGCATCCAATTTTTTTCCCCAATAATGATTCTCTTCTCGATAATGGTTTTCACACTTTTTATTATAAAAAAAATGCAAATTCCAACACGTAAAGTCATAGGTTGAAAACTATCCTCGGAATTCCTTTCAACATTCTTATTATAAGAATTTCGTGACCTTTTTTCAGAAGGATATTCCTAAAATCTACATAATCCATTACTAGACTTTTGTAATACTCACCCAAAGACATTTTAGATGTGTCGGGTTTTTCGCTTTCCGAGTATTCACCAAAAGTCATACATTTAGGGGGATTTTGAGAATTGTCTATGTGATTACTGAAAACATTAGAATAAGACATGCTTACCCCAAATATAACTCAAGATGGAAAAATTCCACGAAGTGATGTGAGGCCAATAGATTCTAGCATTTCTTGGTGCTCAAATGTATAAGTCCTACATAATTAGTTGAAAAATAATACAAATAGAAAGAAAAATATTATGAAATACTAAATTAATATAAAACAAAACAAAACACTCCCAAACAACGGCTCCATTTGATAAACAGAGTAAAACTAAGCGTCGTGTAAATACATTTGTTAATATTTTTAACTCCCACTGTTAGTCAAAATCCTAAACTATGACTACACTCTTTATAGGAGTATAGTGGCAAGTTTAGGTATCGAATCCGCGAGTAATGTTACTAGATATTTTGTTAATATTTTACAAAATATTAACAACTAAGAATGTATTGAAACTAAGATTAATAAAAAGGCGTAAAAACTATAGACCGAGTATAATTTCCCTCACCTAGGGTTAATTAGTGAAAATTATTACATGGGAGAAAATATTAGCAAGATTAAATCTCATTTTCACAACTAATAAAATTTAAAGTTGCCATCCCTTGAATTATCATAAAAGATTAATTGATTTTGGCATCAACAGATATCCCGGAGATTATGCATGCAAGGTTAGGAATATGGCATGTACATGATATACACCGTTACATCTCCTAGGCATAAAATCAAGAACAACATAATCCATTTAATCCAAGGTGAGTTCAATCAATCTCAACCTAAACTAAATTGCCTAGAAAACACATTAAATGAAATATAATTAAAGGAAAGAAATAAATAATCAAGTAAAACTAAATATCAAAGCAAGAAAACTAATTACCAAAGATTGAAATAAGAAAAGAGAGCTTAAATAAATGGGGAGGAATATGAATAGTAATACTTACAAACAAAGGGGGTGAAACCCTAAGAG
This sequence comes from Sambucus nigra, assembly GCA_949130495.1. Classification (NCBI taxonomy): domain Eukaryota; kingdom Viridiplantae; phylum Streptophyta; class Magnoliopsida; order Dipsacales; family Adoxaceae; genus Sambucus; species Sambucus nigra. Next base: position 212,374,438 of record OX422220.1, on the reverse strand, counting down.
GGAGAAAAGGAAAAGCTCCCAGGGTAAACCCTGACTAAAACTTCAAATGAAAGATCCCATCTGAAATAAAATCCACTTACTATTTACATTAAATGTATTAAATAAAGAAAAAAATTCAAAAATCTTGAGATATTTGATTTTTAATGGTGAGAATCGATTCTAAAAAAGTGAGAATCAATTCCCTTCACAAACTATTTTCAATACCTTTAGGTGGAACAGAGTGAGAATCAATTCTCAAAAAGTGAGAATCGATTCCCTTTGTAAATTTCATCTTCGGGAGCTATCGACGGGAATCAGTATAACTTCTTCATTCAAATTCAGAATGACACACGATCAGGGTTCACACAAAGATAATTTAATGATCAATAAAATTATGTATTCCAAATACCCAAATTCTGAAATTTATAACTACGAAAATGCCCTTGAATTTGCATTTTATGATGGAACTTTCCCAAAATGAAACTAATTGCTCCACTAAGCATTCTAATACCTATAAAAGATCAAGTAATCCTTGTAAATCATTCCATAGTCCTGTACATAGTTTGGGCTAGACTTTAGACTAATTAGAGTAGGCATATATGTAGATTAGCACTAATTTCATGGTTAGGCATATAAATGGAGAGTTTAGGGTGAAGAGGAATTATTTCTACACTTTGGAAACAAAACCCTAGAGAAAGAACAAAGAGGCTATTTTAAGATGAAGAAAAGGGGAAATTGGAAGAAGAAGAAGAAGAAGAAGAAGAGTTGAATAGTAAGAATTAGGACATTATTTCTTTATTCAAGGGAAGTTTATTTAGTATAATTATATGATTGAGATGGTGTAACAGTATGATTATCCATTTGATTATTAAATTAATGCTAAATAATATGACTTTGATAACCTTTATAACAATTGTTAAAATTATATTAATTGTATAACTAGATTAAAGCCATGTTCTTAATATATTATGGAATTAGGATGGTTCATCATGATTCAGAGTAGAGTTTACTAAATCGATGATATGTCTATGATATTTCATGTTAGAGGATAGAAAGCCGCTTGATAATTTTATGGATTAATTGGTAATTGGGTTGAATTGGGATCAATTTATCTATTAGGATCCTTGAGATGACAATTGGGCTTTATACCTAAAATATGTGTAAGACTAAGTTAAAGACCTTATTTATATGTTAGAATTGATATTATAACACTTTTACATGACTATAGTTTGGTTTTTTTATGATTTGGGAGCTTAAGGGGCCATTAATGGAGGTTTAGATTGTGCGGAATTTTTTTGAAGGAAATCCGTCACTTCTAGGCCATTGTTAATATGGTATACTTGAGAATGTTACTTTCTTGTCAAAATATGGTCCTAGTTAAATTGATTTAATAATACATGGGAATTGGTTACGTAAGTGTAGGAGTTGTGATGAATATTTTATGATTATTTTCTGAACACCAAGCAATGCTTAAATTTTTTGGAGCGAATCTGGTACTTTGAGGCTATTTCTGGCATATTATATCTATACATTTGTCATTTTTAGGAAAATGAAGTTCTTAGTTAAATTTAGTTAAAAACACATGGGCTTTGGTTTCATAATTTTTAGAGCTTCGGTGAATAGCTTATGATTATTTTCTTAAGAGGACGTAGGTCTGAAATTTCTACCAATTTGTTAAAAATTGATCGACTTTCCCGTTTTCTATAGGTTTGAACCGTGATTTAGGGGATTATGTTAATGAATCTAGTTTTTGATAATTCTCTCATTAGTTAGTGTAACTCAGTGGGGAAAATTCTTGTTTGAGTAATTAGCTTAATTAATAGATATAGGTAAACATTTTTAGAGTTAAACCTGAACTCATATATGCGTGAATTAATTATATTAAGTGGGATTTTAGAGATGAAATTATAACCGGGGGTTTTAAGCTTTTAGACACGGTAATATAATTCATAAATGATATTTGCACGAATTAAAAATGATAAGATTGCTAGGTTCTGTGAATTAATATGACCATATATGGTAAATTTGGAGGTGTTAGGACCATAGCGCACTCGATTAATGGAGTTCTATATTGTAGGACTTAAAATATAGTGATTCACTAATCGAAGACCGTTAATTATGTGAATATAATTACTAAACTAGGAGACAAGTTAGTATTTGGACAGTTGACTTGTAACCCTAAAGTGATTAAATTGGGATTTGGACTTCTAACCCTTATCTATGTAGAATTTACATGTATAGTGTATTATATGCAAACATACCGACGCCCATCCATAATAATGACGGGAAGGGGCCTGATTTTTATACCGAGACCCATCTATAATGATGACGGGACGGGTCCTAGTTCTTATACCATCGCCCGTCCAGAATGATGACGATAAGGGATTGATCCTTTTATGCGGTACGTGTTTCAGACCATAATGGTTTATGATGATATTGATGTAGATAATTTTCTGTGATATTATACAATGCTGAAGTTCAAAGGAATAAATGTGGAATTGTACCTAAAAGTCGATAATCATTTGAAAGACTTAATTATGGGGAACACGTGGGCATGGGATTAGACGTATGTGGTATTAATGTTGTTTTGGGTTGGGATAACTTAAAAGAAAGTAAAATACTGGATGAAGTTGTGTAGTTTTATTGTGGTACTAGATTAATTATATTGTTATACTACTTAAACTTTCAACTAACATCTCCCATCAATATTTTTCAGGTCGTTGTCCACAGTGTCGTTTCACCCCTGATCCGGTATTGTGCATCTCTTTGTTGCTGTTCCTGTAAAATGTAGGTGTCGGGATTAAGTGCTCATGATTAATTTTTCTTTTATTATTATGTCGGGTTTACAATTGTATAGTGATAGTATGTGAGGGTTTTATTACTCATATTGGATTTGGTATTAGAGATTGTATGGTTATTCACTTTTATGTTGAGTTACTTGTTTATGCATTCTGTTTTTATTTACTTTCATGCTTAGAATGATTATAAATTGTTTAGACTCTCGTATTATTGAGTGTAGACTTGAACAACCTGTGACACCCCGCCTAATTAAATACCGAGCGATCACTCATTTATTAAATTAAAATCAAGGTGAACAGTTGGTTCATTCTTAGCATCACTGTCGCAAAGGAAAATCTTTTCCAATTAAACACCCTAAATAATTAAGCTAAGTGTAAAAACCATTTAAAACTTTATTTCCATTTTATTTAAATCTAATTATAAAACCCTTAACCATTAACATTTTAAGAGTCACACAATAAGTATAAGAATAAAATGAACATTCAAGAGTTTACCCATCAATAATAAATCCAACATTAAAACACTAAAGGAAAACATCCGGACAGTAACAAATCCAAAAATAAAGATACTGACATTAAAAGAATTACAATCTCTGACCATACCAACTAAATAATGGAAAAAGGGCGACACATGCCCCCACTGGATAAAGCTGAACTAGAAGTAGAGTCAACAATGAGGTCGTCTAAACAATGGCCTGCAACTCCCACAAAAGCTACAGGGCGTTCCATCCAAAGAATCCTAAGTAAGACACCCCTGTGGCTGGGCACCTGTAATACATATATATATATACACAAGAGAGAAGAGATGACAGCAAACGGGTCAGAGCCCGAATGTAAAACAGTTTTAAAAATAGTTTAGCAAGTATTTAAATGCGTACCGACTAATGCAACAGTCATATTAGTATGCGACACTCTCTTCAGAATTCTCACCTCTCATTTAGTGTGCACGTCTATCGTACTAATGAATCCCATATACCTGTCTAATTTATCCTCCATAAGGCTTAACACGTGACATTTAGGTTATGATATTCACTTTAGGAAAATCTATCTCTTCAAAATTTCTTACATTATTTAGAAAAATTCCGTATTGTTATAACGTTTCCGAATAATTATAGTGAAGTTGATTAAATTTCATAATTTACTTAACTAATATTTTACTCAATAGAAAGTTCTCATATAGATATACGTATATATATTAATTACTCGAATAATATATATACCAACAGCACCCCACATAAAAACTTTGGTGCTAGACTTCCATATATAAGTATATACATACCAATCACTTATAAATCATATATATACTAACGGTACCCCACATAAAAACTATGGTGCTGGCATACTCTACTATCCAGTCCCCATATCACTCGTACTAAGGGAAATACAAGTTCGGAATCACTCTCAAACTATATTAGCACAAACACAAACAACATTGAGGCGAAGCATAGATTTCAAGTCTCTAAGAGGTCAGTACATACCCTCACGTCTCTTAGGACCGTTTGACCATCGATCAGATAGCCTGTACCAAGGATATCTATCTTCTCGAGTACGAGTCAATATCCCCCATAAAGGTCCCATAGAGATATGACTGTCCCAGCGCGATAACACCGGGGATAGCAAGTAGCGCGGGCATGATTTTTACACAGATATAATATATGCATAATCACACAGTCATATATATATACACACATCCACATTATTAAATTAGGTGCACTCATGACCCATAATTATAATTATCCGTTATTACACATTTTACTCAATGATATCGTAAAACGGCCTCATTCCTTTTATTCTCGTAATTAAGTCATTTTTAATTCACTTCTCATCTCTCGAAGTATTTCCTTTATCTAAGTACAATTTCAGTAGGCCCTCTCTTGCCTTCTAATCCAATTTATTAGATGTTTCGATTATATAATCAACGCACGTATGATTTCTTAAATCTGAAAGTCTCCCCGTTTTCCCTTTTATTTCCTTTCACATTAAAGTCCACTTCATGGGATTTCTCTTGACCCTACTGGTCCTTTTTATGTTCCAATATGTTCTAGCAATCCTAATCAAGGTTTACTAAGCATAAAATCGAATTAATCTAACACGGGAAAATAGTAGTTTTCCCAGGAGGTGTCGATCGATCGATGAAAGGGGGTCGATCGATCGATGCTCTGGGCTCGATCGATCGATCAAGCAGTTATGCAAATTATGCAGAAAACCCAGTTACGGGATTCTCACCCGAACTCCTCCAAATCATCATGCTATAGTCCCAAACTCTCAGAAATTTATATCACAAATGTCCTAATCCCAAATGGACGATATTTAACGTAAAGCATTCGAGTTTTCATAAAGATTCATGGATTAAAAGTGCCCAAATTTACACAATTCTCATGAACCCTACAAGTTTCTTTAACTTAGTTCAAATCATTCTTTCTCCAGAAATTATTCTTCTAATTCATCATAAATCCGTGGTTAATCCTCTACATGTGAAGAGGGTTTTCCAGTTTATCAATTATATCTCTAAAACATGAAATTTTCCAATCTCTAACATGAGTTTTCTTTCAAGAACACTAATTCTAGACAACCCTAGACTAATATAAAAGGATGCATTAACTTGATTTAAGCAAGATAGATACTTGCCTAGAAATTTAGTCTCTGATTTGTGGAAGAAAAAGGTGTGGTTGTGACCCCCTTCGCGCGATCTACAATTTGGCGGTGACGGCGGTGCAATCGGAGGTGTTCTTGGCCTAGAACTCCTTGGAGAGCTTCTCCTCTTCCTCTCCAATGGCCGTCATTAGTTTTATGTTGTGTTAACCCTATAAGATAACATTTTCCATCTGATATAACCCTATAAAATTCGTGGGTTTAATTACCCATAATTACGAAATGTCCAAAACGCCCTCCCGGGGTACTAATTAGGCCTAAAAACGCCCCGAGACTCAAACTAAACCCCTGGGTACACTTTTCTGACTATCTCGACCCTTTCGAACACTTTGGCGCACTCAAAATGACCATACGAGCAACTTATAATTTATTCACTTTTATTAATCAAAATTTAGTCCCGACACGACACAGGCGCGTCCCGACTTAAATTTTCATAATTGTCATTTTATTCACACGTGACAATATTATAAAATAAAACTCATATATTACTATACTCATCCAGTAACATTCAACAAATAACAAATTTCCAATAATTACTAACTCTCGTCACGCAAGTAAATATTTAAAACAACATTCCGGATTAAAATTAAATTAATTTATCTCAATTAAATTTAATTAAATCCCTAAATTTAAAAGCCATAAAAATACGGGGTATTACATACTTCCCCCCTAATAACGGAATTTCGTCCCGAAATTCTGAAAATAACGCCTACCAGGTAGCACAATTATGGATATCCTTGTCAGTACGCAAACTCTCTACATAGTACGACGCTCAATCACTATAGTTTTTTCCTCATAGCAACTTTGTTTTACATTCTCATTGGAGACACTTCACATTGCGCTCCAAACCGACAACATTTGCATAGGTCACGCCTATACGAAATAAATTTCCATTATCTCACTAGCATTAGGAGGCCTCACCTCTCTACATGACAAGTACTCGGATTTATTCATATACAAAAATCCCATTCTGAGAAAATCATACGAACATTTGACCACTCTTGTTCACCTAAAATAGTCGTGGAATTCTACCATAGTTATCGGATATTTTCTCGACCGATCCAAAAATTCTAATTTTCTACTCACCTCTAAACATACGGAAGGAGAATAGTAAAGGTTCTTGCACAATAAAATCTTAATAAGTACCTCGTACGCGACAAATAGGTGCGAGTGCTTCTACAGAGCATTCCTGAAATCATTGTACCACGATGTCCAAAATCTCCTTCACGTGGCTCCACTAATCTTTAATCACCGTGCGACTATTCCCTAGCTAAGGGTGATACATCCTACTTGAAACGAAACCTTATCTCCGTCGGTTCCTGAAATCCCATATCAAAGGTGGGACTCACCAATGTCATCCTGATTCAGAAATTTATACTGCGCCGGACCATGCACTGGCACGATCCTTCCTTTCAAGGGAAGTTTGGGGCATACTAGTTAATATTGTAAACCATCCCAAAGGAATATCAATCACTTCCTTCTCGGCGACTTAATTCACATGTTCGGGATGAACCCTCGATCTTGTTTTGAGGATGGTAACCCATCCAAGAACTTTACCGACTTTACCGACCTTTTCCAATTTCAGGAATTGTCGAAAATCACAAAATTCTTTGGTTGATTATCCTCTTTCACCCAAACCTTACCTATGGGCGGTGCATGTAGAGACTACTCACTACGTCCCGCTAAACATCGATTTTCCCTTAAAATGTCTCACATTAAGTGACACATAATACTCCCCTTCCTTACTTGGTGTATGCCGAAAGTTCCGACCCGTGCTCTTCCCTCCACGAAGCGCACTTCTGGATTTCTTATACCATACTAACATCATTATTCTTTGTATGCTCAAGTCTCTCTCACACTTGACTACTAATAGCTCCGCTCCGAGTGTTCTTTATAATAATTTAATTCTGCTCCATTCAAGGAATACCCCTTCTTAAATGGCTCCCCACAGCCTTCCAATCAAATTAGGGTGTGCTATTCTAATTGTACACTTATATATGGATTATCGTCCCTCATGTGATGTTTAATCCACTCTATCACTTCCACTTTGTTATACTAGTTCCACAAACATATATTTCACACGTCTATTACCACGTCCCTTCGACTCGGACGATTTTTAACTATAGCTAACCAAGATGCCCACATTTTGCAACACCCCGACCGCCCTAGAGGAGCGAACGGCGTGCTATTCATCAGTGAAACTGACTAAATCCAAAAAAATATAAGGAATAGGGCAGTCAAATTCCATGACAACAACAGAGGATCAACAAATCTCAAACTTCTTCTAGATAGGTACAACAATTTTCCCAAATAGGTACAACAACCAAAATAGGTCACTGACGCTCTATTCATCAAAATAAATACAAGCCATCTCTTTTTTGTCATAGAATTCTTTATAGATAATCCATGCTAACAATCATCCCAACACTTTATTTACCTTGTTTTCTGGACGTGGTTACAACACTTGAGTACTCTCAATCACCCTAGAAATCGATTTTTTTAATGCTCTTTATCACCATCCCACCCCTTAACTTGTGGTGATAAAACAAAACCTTCAATGCTTTCCTACCACATGACCGACTCCACTGGCCTTAAATCATGATTCAACTTCTAACTTATAGATATAATTACTTGATCCCATTTCGACCGGGGTACCGAACTCATGGAATAGTGACCAAACGTCTCCCTATTTCCAACCTTACGCTAAGTTTCATGCGTGGGATGTCTCGCAAAGAGAAATCCAAACAAGGAACCCCCTTGATACACTACTACCTATCATTGTCGGTTATCGAAATCCGTTAGGTCCTCCGTCCATAGCATGTACCCATTTATTCCGTCCCTTGACGGAAAAAAATTATAATTCCTCCCGTAATTATGCTTCACAAAAAACGTTCCACCAATTTCACTATCGTCCCGTATTGATTGATGGTAATTGCATTCTACAAACCTCGAATACATACGATCGAAATTCTCGAAATTTCCTTTCCCTAACATTAGGGGTATAACTCTTAACCCCCACATCTCTAGAGGATAGATATAACACTGCACTCTTCCTATCACTTAGTCCGGAGTGCTAAACATAATACTGAGTCAAGTATTTTTGCTTAACGGTAAATCCCGAAACATATTGAATTATACTGATAAAGTCTATACATACATTGGCATTGAATATCTCGAGCCCACTATCTCCTCCGAAGTCTCTAGGATAGATAAAATAAGCGTGAGTCCGACCTTCTTGCAGGTGAAGCCTCGCCAGAACAAAAACATGCTGCACTAATGCAACTACTCCGATAGCCTTGCAATAAATGCCCACTATCGTCCTAACCATTTCTATAACTTTTTATCAAAGATAATACCATACTCGTATATCGCATCACTAAGACGAGTAACCTGAATAAAATATGTAACACTGTTAATATACACATTCATCCTCTGGGGATAGCACTAAAGAAGAATCCCGCTACGCTAGGGAAATATATTCACATAATGGTAACGTTTATAATTATATGCATTAAACTCGTCTCACATGCTAATCTTGTAATGAACAAAATATGGTGACTCGCTCGTGTCACGTAAACACGCCGCATCCTCTGAGGATACAACTTATACTTCCACCTTGTCAATCGTTTTGACTGCGTAAATGGTTTCCAGACGTAACACGTCTACTCAAACCAACAAAATTACTTTAATCGTTGTCTTTTACTAGGCACCGTATTCTTGTCCTTTTACTCACTTTGGAACATATTATCGTGAGTGATCTCACCCCGTAAAAAATACCTCAACACATAATCCACTTATCACCTGTCGTACTAACCAGGTTAGGATTGTCCTTCTCTCGGACTTTAGTAAACTCGATTCCTGTTAGCTACCTCGGTTGTTCCCTTAGCTATTTAGGCCATATAGAGCGTGTCATTGTCTATAATAGTCCTTACTGAATTTACCATCACTTGGTAAGAATTCAACTATCCGAATCATTTAAATGGGTACCCTGATGGATATTCACATCCCTTTATGGTGCTACACCACCACCGTTGTATTTAGTCTTACTCTCGACTAAATTCTTTGATTCCTTTAACTTCCCCTACAAGAAGTGTTATCATCTATATTGACAAAATATGACATTGTCAACCTCTGAATCGGCCGTCCATCAGAATTTCTTCTTTGAGTATTATCAACTATTATTACGAGTGGATCTCCCACTTGGAGTCGTTTCCTCCACTTATATTTACATCTTTCGATACAAAATTCGCTAACGATTTGGATTCATATTCACAATTGGACTTATGTTATGCCCTCCCGCGATGAGTTCAGAACTACGTTTGCTTCTCATCCTGAACAGTTGAGGAAGGAATATACGGTCAACACTGTACCTAAGGTTCTCCTATAGGCATAGCATTCCACTTCTAAAATTGGTGGTTGACTCCCATCATTATAACTTCGTCCCGAAAGTCAAGAAAAAATTTCTCTAAATCTTTACTTTCAGTTAGCCACACTTCGTTCTATATCTAAACCTTTGGATACTTTACCTCCTTTGGTAAACACACATAATTTCCGCGTTTCTAGAATTTCCCACTGACAGTTCTCTACACGTTTTTGTAATACGTTGGGTAAGTTTACCCTCGCACCTCATTTGACTATAACAACATTTGGAAATCATTGATGCGCCTTAATCACCTTTCTAGTCTTGGCTTCTCGTGCCATAATGGAGGTGACCTCGACTACGGTCATCATCCTTGGATATATTTTATCACCTCAACTGAGCCCGGTCTCCTGAGGTCCGCTTAACGATCCTCTTCTGACATTCGTCATCGCTCGGCACACGTACACATCCAAACGAAACTAGAATTCACTAATGTATACACATTATAGTAGGAGAACGAATTCTCATCAAGAAATCGATAATCCTAAACATAGGGCTCTATATCAAACAAAGCAACGCTGAAAGCATAATAAGCCGCACAGATCCTAAAGAACACTAGAACCTGATGCTCTGATACCACCTGTGACACCCCGCCTAATTACATACCGGGTGATCACTCCTTTATTAAATTAAAATCAAGGTGAACAGTTGGTTCATTCTTAGCATCACTGTCGCAAATGAAAATCTTTTCCAATTAAACACCCTAAATAATTAAGCTAAGTGCCAAAACCATTTAAAACTTTATTTCCATTTTATTTAAATCTAATTATAAAACCTTTAACCATTAACATTTTAAGAGTCACACAATAAGTATAAGAATAAAATGAACATTCAAGAGTTTACCCATCAATAATAAATCCCAACATTAAAACACTAAAGGAAAACATCCTGACAGTAACAAATCCCAAAATAAAGATAATGAAATTAAAAGAATTACAATCTCTGACAATACCAACTAAGTAATGGAAAAAGGGCGACACATGCCCCCACTGGATGAAGCTTAACTAGAAGTAGAGTCAACAATGAGGTCGTCTAAGCAATGGCCTGAAACTCCCACAAAAGCTACAGTGCGTTCCATCCAAAGAATCCTAAGTAAGACACCCCTGTGGCTGGGCACCTGTAATACATATATATATATATACACAAGAGAGAAGAGATGACAGCAAACGGGTCAGAGCCCGAATGTAAAAAAAATTTAAAAATAGTTTAGCAAGTATTTAAATGCTTACCGGTTAATGCAACCGTCATATTAGTATGCGACACTCTCTTCAGAATTCGCACCTCCCATCTAGTGTGCACGTCTATCGTACTAATGAATCCCATATACCTTTCTAATTTATCCTCCATAAGGCTTAACACGTGACATTTAGGTTATGATATTCACTTTAGGAAAATCTATCTCTTCAAAATTTCTTACATTATTTAGAAAAATTCCGTATTGTTATAACGTTTCCGAGTACTTATAGTGAAGTTGATTAAATTTCATACTTTACTTAACTACTATTTTACTCAATAGAAAGTTCTCATATAGATATACGTATATATATTAATTACTCGAATAATATATATACCAACAACACCCCACATAAAAACTATGGTGCTAGACTTCCATATATAAGTATATACATACCAATCACTCATAAATCATATATATACTAACGGCACCCCACATAAAAAGTATGGTTCTGGCATACTCTGCTATCCAGTCCCCGTATCACTCGTACTAAGGGAAATACTAGTTCGGAATCACTCTCAAACTGTATTAGCACAAACACAAACAACATTGAGGCGAAGCATAGATTCCAAGTCTCTAAGAGGTCAGTTCATACCCTCACGTCTCTTAGGACCGTCTGACCATCGATCAGATAGCCTGTACCAAGGATATTTATCTTCTAGGATACGAGTCAATATCCCCCATAAAGGTCCCATCGAGATAAGACTATCCCAGCGTGATAACCTCAGGGATAGCAAGTAGCGCGGGCATGATTTTTACACAGATATAATATATGCATAATCACACAGTCATATATATATATACACATCCACATTATTAAATTAGGTGCGCTCACGACCCATAATTATAATTATCTGTTATTACACATTTTACTCAATGATATCGTAAAATGACCTCATTCCTTTTATTCTCGTAATTAAGTCATTTTTAATTCACTTCTCGTCTCTCGAAGTATTTCCTTTATCTAAGTACAATTTTAGTAGGCCCTCTCTTGCCTTCTAATCCAATTTATTAGATGTTTCGATTATATAATCAACGCACGTATGATTTCTTAAATCTGAAAGTCTCCCCGTTTTCCCTTTTATTTCCTTTCACATTAAAGTCCACTTCATGGGATTTCTCTTGACCCTACTGGTCCTTTTTATGTTCCAATATGTCCTAGCAATCCTAATCAAGGTTTACTATGCATAAAATCGAATAAAGCTAACACGGGCAAAAATACAGTTTTCCCAGGAGGTGTCGATCGATCGATGAAAGGGGGTCGATCGATCGACGCTATGGGCTCGATCGATCGATCAAGCAGTTATGCAAATTCTGCAGAAAACCCAGTTACGGGATTCTCACCCCGAACTCCTCCAAATCATCATGCTATAGTCCCAAACTCTCAGAAATTTATATCACAAACGTTCTAAACCTAAATGGACGATATTTAACGTAAATCATTCGAGTTTTCATAAAGATTCATAGATTAAAAGTGCCCAAATTTACACAATTCTTATGAACCCTAAAAATTTTTGTAACTTCGTTCAAATCATTCTTTCTCCATAAATTCTGCTTCTAATTCATCATAAATCCGTGTGTTGATACCAAAATTAGTATGCTGATCTAGACGAATAATAAGAAGACACGCGTCGATCTATGTGGCACAAGAGCAGCGAGGAAGGTTATTTCCCCGACCAAGTCATACTCACTCCGAGCAGCAAGTGTAATCCGAGGAACTCTAATACTCCGAGGAACTCCAACACTCCGAGGAACTCCAACGCTCCAAGGAACTCCTGAACAACGAGCAACTAAGGCGGTCCGAGCTGCATCTCGGCCACAGCATTGATTGCCAGATAATCAACAGTTCAACTATTCATTGAATGCTTGTCATACGGACGTATACTCTTAAAGGGCATTAATTGCTTACCCTTTCACATGTACAGCCTAAGGGCTATAAATACATTGTATCACCCTCATTCAAGGGGACCGGATTTTCTTGATAGAATTACATATCGAGAACTCCAAAACACTTGGCAATAACAGAAATAGTGGACGTAGTCCATTCTTATAAGGCTGAACCACTTTAAAATTCTTTGTCTCATTTTATATTTATCTGTGATTAAATAATTAGAAGCAATCTAATTTTTTACATCAACAGATTGGCGCCGTCTGTGGGAAACGACTGTTGTTATCATTTTTCACCAAAAATCATTCATCATCAATGGCAGATAATCCAAAATCTAGCAATCGAAACGCTGGAAATGCTGGAAATCCTCCAAATCCCTCTACGCCTCCAGATCTGGCAGGAATTATGACGAATTTGGCTTAAGGATAAACCGCCATGTAAGAAACGATGCGACAACTCATACAAACCCTTCATGGCGGTGCACCTGCACGTTCGGGACAACGAAGTGGTCAGAGGCAAACCTATTTACTTTCTTCACGATCTAGGTGCACTGAGTCATATCGTAATGAGGAATCTAATGATTTTTCTTATTAACCTGGGCGAACTTCGTCAATACGGGCTACAAATATTGAGCAACGTATCACTCTCTCTCCAGAGAGACCTAGTGCCTTGGAAAGATTGAGCAGAGCATCTCCTTTCAGCCGATTAGGCCCTAGGAGGAATAGGAGTCCACCTAAGACCATGTCGAGGAGTTTTCGACAACCATCAGATCTAAGAGAAGGATCAGCACAATCACGACCAGCTGCTCGTCAAGATAGATCTCAGGAGGCCACATCAGAACAATCAATTGCTCGAACTAATAAGCCCGAGGAAGGAAATGATGCGTGGAAAGGTTCCATTCAGCGGTTGGAGGATAGATTGGGAGAAATGGCTAAGGCAAAGAATCCCCTACAACGAACTTTTGTTCAAGGGACACCTTTTGTCTAGGCCATTGTGGATTTTCCTACCCCGTCAAAATTTAAAGCACCTGTGGTGACTCCCAAGTATGATGGAAAGGCAGATCCTGTTCTTCACATAGAGCAATATCAAGCTGCTACCGACATCTATGCTATCCCCGATGAGATGATATGCAGAGCATTCTCGGGAACTCTTACTGGATCTGCCCAGATATGGTACAATAATCTTCCTCTGGGTAAGATTTTAACTTTCTTTCAGTTGGCCGAGTTGTTCATTGGCAATTTCTGTTTTGGAGCAAAGCCAGTAAAACGAGTAGCACACTTGTTAAGTGTTAGACAAAAATCTGGTGAGAGTACTAGAGATTACATAACTCGTTTTAATAACGAGAAGCTGGAAGTCATAGATTATGAAAAAAAGACAGCAATCACCGCCTTGATGAGTGGGTTGTTTCCTAACAAATTGTATTACACTTTGGCCAAAGATCCACCTACAACTATGTCAGAGTTGATGGCAAAAGCGGCCAAAATCATGAATGCCGAGGAGGCTATGGCTGCGAAGAAGAATATGGATAAAGAAACCAAGGTGGAAGTCGACAAATCTAAGAAGAAAGAGCATAAGGGCAATGGTGGTGACAAGCATTCCAAGAATAATAAGTCGTCATGGGAGGTCCTGAATAAATTCGATAATTATACTCCTTTGAAAATGGGTATTAATCATGTCTTGGAAAAAATCAAGAATAACGAGGAAGTTAGGTGGCCAAAGAAACTGAGGTCGGACCCTGACAAAAGAAATAGAGATAAATATTACGAGTTTCATAAGGATCATGGTCATATGACTAAAAATTGCATAGCCCTCTAGAATGAGATTGAAACGCTCATTAGACGAGGAAAGTTGTCAAAGTATGTTGATCGTAGAAGTGAAAGAGGAAATGAAGACCGAGCAAGAGAAAGATCCAGATCTCCTCGTCGGGCAGAAGAAAATAGGAAAATAAATCATGAAGATGATACAGAGGATGACCCCGATCTTCCCAAAAGGCCAAGGCAACCAGAACACGAGGTATTTTCAATACGTTTTGGAGCATTTGATTGTAATGTTATTACAGGTGGAGATGCAGGAGGAGGAGATCTTACTGCAGAAAGAAAAGGTTACCTCGGTGAGGCTCAGGCTTGCTCATACATTCAACGGATAAATTTGGCTGAGGAGGATCGTCCGAGGAAGATAAAAAAAGATAAGCTAGACATTGGTTTTTCAAAAAACGACCTCGCAAGTGTTCTTTACCCTCACGACGACCCTTTGGTGATCAAAATGAGGATGAAAGAAGTAATGATTTCAAGGGTTTTGGTAGATAATGGTAGTTCGGCAGACATCATGTTCTACTCATGTTTTGACAGTTTAAATTTAAAATTATCTCAATTGGAGCCTTATCGCAGACCTCTCCTGGGTTTTGCTAGCGAGAAAGTTTTTCCACTTGGGATGATCAAGTTGGATATATTCATTGGAACTTGGCATGCTCGTTGAACAGAAAGAATACGCTTCTTTGTGATGGATAAGAATGTGCAATCAGCTTACAACATCATCATGGGAAGAGTTGGTTTGAAGAAGTTCAAAGCAGTTCCATCTACAGTACATCAGTGCTTAAAATTCCCAATAAATTTCGGAGTAGGAGTTGTGAAGGGTGATCAAAAAGTAGCTCGGGAATGCTATTATTCATCTGCCGAGCAAGAGGATCTTGAAGAGTCAAGGAAAAAGACTACTACCTACTAGGTGGATGAAGGTACAGAAATTGAAACATTGGATCCCAGAGATGAATCCCAACTTGTAAAAGGACAGGTGGTTTAATCTACAGAAAATGTTATTCTGGACGACGAGCACCTTGAACGAATAACCCAGATAGGTTCGACGTTGGATGCTTCTATAAAATAGGAGTTGATAACTTTCTTGAGAAACAAAAAGAAAACTTTTGCATGGAGTCATGAAGACATGCCAGGAATAGATCCAAACTTCTTATGCCATGAGCTCAATGTGAATAAGGAGATCAAGCCTGTAAAGCAGAGAAGAAGAGTATTTAGTCCCGAGAAGAATCAAGCTATACAAGAGGAGGTCGAGAAGCTCCAGAAAGCCCAACTCATTGAAGATGTGAAATATCCAGACTGGTTAGCAAATGTGGTGATGGTAAAGAAGAAAAACAACAAATGGAGAATGTGTGTTGATTTCACCAATCTCAACAAGGCATGCCCAAAAGATCACTTTCCATTGCCCATAATTGATCAACTAGGGGATGCTACCTCGGGACACGAGCTGCTCAGCTTCATGGATGCTTACTCTGGCTACAACCAGATCAAAATAAAACTTGAAGACGGGGAAAGTACTTCTTTTATTACCCCTAGGGGAACTTATTGTTATAATGTTATACCTTTTGGTTTGAAAAATGCAGGAGCGACATACCAACGACTGATGAACAAGGTTTTTGCCGAACAAATCAGTTGCAATATGGAAGTCTATGTCGATGATATGCTGACAAAGAGCAAGAAAGCTGCTGATCATCTAGTTGACTTAGGTCAGACCTTTGATCAACTGGATAAATACTAAATGAAGCTCAACCCGACAAAGTGCACCTTTGGAGTACGAGAAGGAATGTTCCTCGGGTACATTGTCAACCAGTGAGGCATTGAGGCGAATCCAGAAAAGATCAAAGCTCTTTTAGGGTTGCGATCTCCAACGACGAAGAAAGAAGTACAGAGTCTTACAAGACAAGTTGCAGCGCTCAACAGATTTGTATCCCGATCAACTGATAGATGTCTCCCATTCTTCAAAACACTTTGAAAAGTTTTGAGTGGAATGATGAATGTGAAAAAGCCTTTCAAGATTTGAAGAAGTATTTGGGAGCACCTCCACTGTTGTCCAGGCCAATAATGGGAGAAAAGTTGTACTTATACCTGGCCGTATCAGAGAATGCAGTCAGCTCGGCATTGATCAGAGTGGAGAATGGAGTCCAGAATCCAATTTATTACACAAGTAAGGCTTTTCGAGGTGCAGAGATCAGGTACCCAAAACTGGAAAAATTGGCATTGGTATTAATTGAGGCAAGTAGAAGAATGAGGCCATATTTCCAGGCCCATACCATCGTTGTGTATACCGACATGCCATTGAGACAAGCCCTTTATAAGCCAGAAAAATCAGGGAGACTGATGTACAGGGCAATAGAGCTCGGTGAATATGATATTGTGTATGAACCCAGATAATCATTAAAAGGGCAAGCTGTAGCAGATTTTATAGCAGAGTTTACATATCCTGATACCCCCGAGGAATAAAAGTTGCTCGCTGATCAACCTGTGGATGTTACAGGATCAACAAACACAAACTCAGACCAACTCCGGTTGGTAAAAGAGCTTGTGGATGTAGAAGGATCATCAAATTCGAACTCATACCAACTCCAGTTGGTAAAAGGGGGAGAAGAGATGGTCGACGAAGAGCGAGAAATACCAGGGGAGGATGAAAGGAAACAACAAATATTTCACCGAGGAACTCTGTCCGATAAGAAATTTGAAGACGAGTTACCTACATGGAGATTATATGTAGATGGGTCATCTTGCACAATGGGTTGTGGAGCAGGGATTGTTTTGAACACCCCAGACGAGATTGACATGGAATACGCCCTGCGATTCCAATTCAAAGCTTCCAATAATGAGGCGGAGTATGAGGCCATAATAGCAGGTCTTAATTTAGCAAAGATCATGGAAGCGCAACAAGTGATGGTATTCAGTGATTCTCAATTAATTGTGAATCAGGTGATGGGGACATATGCAGTTAAAGGAGAATTAATGGTCAAGTATCATGCAAAGGTGATGGAATTATTGGCAGAATTTGATGCCATTTAGTTGATCAGAATACCAAGAATGGAGAATGCACGAGCAGACGCACTGGCCCGACTAGCATCAGCTACTCGTACCGAGCTGCGAAGAACGATACCAATTGAAGTATTAGAAAGTCGGAGCATAGATGAAGACATGACGATGAATATTATTACCCTTGATTTAGGACCATCTTGGATGGATCACATCAGGGCATATATTGAGGAGGGAGAATTACTAGAGGATAAGCTCGCTGCCAAGAAATTAAAGTTTAAAGTTGCTCGGTATGTACTAACTAATGGTGTTTTGTATAGACGAGGAATTATGGCAGGTTTGCAGAGATATGTACATACCTCCGAGGTGAAAGAATTGATTAAAGAGATCCATGAAAGGTCCTGTGGAGCCCATGTAGCAGGTCGGACACTTTTGCAAAGGGTGATGACGCAAGGATACTACTGGCCGACGATGAGGGCTGATTGTATAGCCTATGCTAAGAGATGTGATAAATGCCAACGTTTTTCCTCCATCCGACGAACTCCACAAGCATTGTTGACACCCATAACTTCCCCTTAGCCATTTGCCATGTGGGGAATTGATATGGTTGGACCACTGCCGATGACCCGAGGAAGATTCAAGTACCTCGTTATCGCAGTGGATTATTTTACTAAGTGGGTAGAAGATGAGCCACTTATTGATATGACATACGAGAAGGTGTACCAGTTCGTTTGGAAGAACATCATCTGCCGATATAGTCTCCCTCATGCCTTCATCACAGACCATGGAACACAATTTGATAACGAGGAGTTTACCGCCTATTGTCATCAGTAAAACATTTTAAAGGTTCATTCTGCACCAGGCCATCCTCAAAGCAATGGACAGACTGAAGTGACGAACAGAACATTACTAAATGGTTTGAAGAAGAGGCTAAGTGAGGCTAAAGCTAATTGGATTAATGAGCTACAGTCAGTATTGTGGGCTTACCGAATAACCCCCCAAGCAGCAACTGGAGAATCACCATATATGCTGGCATTTGGAAGTGAGGCCATAATACCTGCCGAGTTGGGTCTTCCAACACACAGAATGCTGAATTTCAATTCCCCAGTCAGCGACTTAATGAGAAGATTAGATTTGGACATGCTCAAGGAGGTTAGAGAATAGGCAGCCATTAGGAATGCTGCTTACCAACAACGAACAACTCTATTCTACAACAAGAGGGTGAAGAAATGCGACCTAAAAGAAGGAGATTACGTGCTAAAGAAGGTCATTCGGAAGCACAATAAGTTGGAAGCAAACTGGCATGGACCGTACCGAGTTACAGAGGTTGTTCGACCAGGAACTTATCGAATAGCAACTCTAAAAGGAGAGGAATTTAAGAATGCATGGAATGCTGAACACCTACGCAAGTGTTATCAGTGATGTAAAATGTAAAGAAGTTCCATCAATATGAATAAAACGATGATATTTCACAATCTTCTCTCCTTTTATTGAAAGTTTTTCGGGGAATACTAGTGTTTAACACTACGCTACTCGGCAGTAAAAAGAAGACGATAGTTCAAGCTCAGACCAACTTCGGTTGGTAAAAAGGCGAGAATAAAACATACTCCTTTGGTTAGGAGGCGTAAACTAGCTCAGACCAACTCCGGTTGGTAAAAGGGCGAGTGGACATGATAGTTCGAACCCAGATCAACTCCGGTTGGTAAAAGGGCGAGAACAAACCATACTCCTTTGGTTAGGAGGCGTACACTAGCTCGGACCAACTCCGGTTGGTAAAAGGGCGAGTGGACATGATTGTTCGAACTCAGACCAACTCCGGTTGGTAAAAGGGCGAGAACAACACTCCTAAAAATGCCAATCTCGGTTGGTCAGGAAACAAGATATGCTCTCAAATACCAACTTATGTTGGTCGGGAGGTAAGAAAATACAAAAAGTTCCTCGAAGAACAAAATTTTCCAAACTGAATCAAGTATGGTTGGTCGGAGATAAAAATCCATTAACTATAGTTGGTCGACGAGGAGAAAATATTCCAAATAGTACCAAGTATAACTGGTCGGGGATAAAACCCACTAACTGTAGTTGGTCGACAAGCACAATTTAACAACCTTGGTTGGTTGGAAAAAATTTCAACATTTTTATACTCATTACTTCATTATTAAGTGATTGAGCAACATTACTAATACTTGTAATTTTTTATTACTAAGTAGGTCGATGAACCACACAATATTGTTATGCAAGCACAAATATAAAGTGTTTGACAAGTACAAGACAATAGAAATACAGATTTGCAAACAAAAATGAAAGACTTTCATTGAATTCAAAATAAATTACAAGTTACATTGATAATTACATGGATATGTATACTAACTGTTACATCAAAATTTCATATTCTACTGGTCTTTTCCCTTCTGCTTTTGAAATAGGCTCCTCGCCAGCAGGAGGATCTTCCAGGCAAAGGAGAGAATTAATGAAGTTAACATCTCGAAGCATTCTGACGTTCATTATTGAAGGTGTGTCCAGTAGATGCTCGGGACGAGATACCTCGATCTGAGAATGAAGATTGTAATCACTAAGGTATTTTGCTTTTAATCTTCGAGGAATGGCACGAGCTGGGATCCATTCCATGTCCAAATTATATGCTGGCACAGGCAGGTTAAGAACCCCAGGATCATAATAGTCACACAGGTAGTGTCCCTGCTCGAGCTTCAGCACGCCCAAGGCATTCAACCAACCTTGCTTGTAGCCCTCGTTATTGGCATTCTGGATACGATCATCCAAATGGAATAGTGCCTCGTTGTATCCAGCCATCCAGAACTCCCTGGGCTGTTTGTGAAATTGAAATGTTAACCTTTCAAGCTTCTCGTGAAGACTCTGGATGAAAAGTTCATTAGTCTCCAACACTGATTTATTTTAAGAGAGTTGTTTTTCCAATTCTCTAACTTTCTTGGACAGTTCAGACAAGGCTTAATTTTTTGCCATCAATTGGAATGCTTGGTTTTCCAATGCTGATTGAGTACGAGCTTCTTCAACAGTACGATGAAGACCTCTTGATCGTCCCCGAGCAGGTTGAGTACTTTATTCCTCGTCAACATTCTGAGCAACTCTTCCTCGTCCACGAGAACCTCTTCCTCATCCCCGAATAGAAGTAGAAGGCCCAGCTCTTCTCAAAGCCTCTAACTCTTCTCGCAATTTAGCATTCTCCACTTCTAAAAATGAGAATCCTTCATCGGTGACCGGTACCAAGGCAGTGGAAGATGAAGCTGCAGACTTATACTGTGCCAGCTCTTTCTGCAAATTGTTATTCTCTTGCTCCAGCAGCTCGGAAATCTGTCTACATGCTTCAACTTCACGCTTTAGGGTTCTCTCCCTAACATCATATCCGGCGATGAGCTTCTCGTAGCCCTTCTCGTAAGAAAGCTGCTAATATCTCTTCTCATACCCCTCATGCAACAAGGCAGTTGATTCCTTGTACTGATTCTGAAGCTCTTCTAGAGTACATTGAAGATCTTCAATCATTTCGTAATAAGCCACATTGTTGTCTACAGCACGATCAAGAAGACATTTCAAGAACTGATAAGCTTCGACTTCCTGTTCTGAAGCACCATGACCAAGGATGTCGGCAGCTTCTGATGCATTCAGGTCTGTGTGACCAGCCTTATAATATTTATGACATTGCCGCATCAGTTTTGTATCATTAGCAGATATCAGATCCATTCTGCCCAGAAACTAGCAGAGAAAGAAAAAGTAATCATCAAAAAGAAGATCAAGGTAGAGAACAAATAGAAAAGAGACAATCGTATGGAAGAAAATAACTCAAATTTTATTAGATCATAGTGCAAAGTTACAAAGATCTTGGTTACACTTGAAAAAGAAGAAAAATAGAAAGAGAATACCGAACAACTTCACACATTTTCCTTATCTCCCAAGATTTTATCGGGAGGCTGGGACGAGGAGCTCGGTTGCTCGGTTAGAAAAATGAGTTGGTCGGCCAAAGCTGGAACTTGTTCAGGAGGAGCAAGCAGAGATGAAAGCTCCTCATCGGCAGGTTGAGCGAGGATTGGATCACCCAATGCCATTGAAGATTCTTCAGAGGCAGCTTCGTCCTCTTCTTCATCTTCAATAACTGGGGGAGGACCAGGGAGATGCTGTTGAAACAGTTCTGAGTCCTCATTAATCTTCAACTCTTGCAGGGAAGCAACCCAACCATCTCGGAAGTATTTAAGACTCCCATATTGCACTTGAGTCATCATGGCTGCTACCCCCCTGTTCCACCCTTTGTCCCAGCCAGTATTGAAGGACTTATTTACAACCATTTTTCTTTTTATTTTCTCCGAGGAGAGCTTCTCGGATAGAAGATCATCGGTGGCCTTCAACTTAGCTTCCACCTCCTCCTTCTGGCGATTTACTTCCCGCAGAAGGGACAATTCTTCCTCTTGCATTTTCAACTTATTTTCAAGCTCCCCAAAGTTCGTGAGCTTCTCGGCGTACTTCTTTTTCTCTCCCTCCAAATCTTTCACTTTATTTTCCAACTGCACCTTTTCTGCTTCAACTGCAGCCAACTTCTTCTCCCATTCAGCCCTATCCTCATCATACTTTTGACGAGAATCCTTCAAAGATTTAGTTAACCCCAACAAAGCATCCTCTACTCCAGACGAGGAGCTTGAAGCCTTGATTGCTTCATCCTTCTTCACAATGGTGTTAAAGCAACTCACCAGCTGAAAAAAGTAGATAATGATAAGTCAGCACAGAGATACATGTATTGATGGAAAGAAAGAAAATTCAGAATATGAGAAACTTACTGAAGCAATGTGACGAGTAGCCAGGGATGTAAGCATATCCCTAGACATACTCTCCTCGATTCCTTGGACTTCAGGAATAGTCCAAGTCTTTACCGAGCTCATTGTAGAGCTCGGGGGAATGATAGTTGGAACACCAGCTCCACTAACTTGGAGTTGGGGAATGTTTTCAGCCAAATTGACCGAGGAGGATTTCTTTAGTCTCCTCGGTGGCATTTCAACAGTTTCAACCAAAGAAGAGCTTTTGATTGGGGAGATGGTGACCACTTCCACAGGAGCATTTCTCTTGCTCGGAGCCACTGGGGGCTTCTCGGCAGCCTTCTGAGGAGCAACAGAAGGGGCAGCATCTACTTTCTTTGTCCCCTTTGGGACGTCAGTCTTGTTTCTTTTTCCATCTCCAGCAGAGGTAGTCTCCTCAAAGATAGCAGGAACTCTTCTTTTACCCATTTTCTGGCTCAAAGGAATATGAGAGTCTGGTGAAGAATCCTCAGGAACTGGCGCTGATTCACCAGTACTGATTACAGGGCGAGCAGTGAAAGAGGTGATATAACTCCTATACTGCAACAAATATGAAGCAGATCTGATGTGCTCGTCTGTAACTTTCTGATGCAAACTCCAGATAAGTTTCAAATGTTTAATATATACTTCTGATTCTTTTGGAGTTTTTCTTTTGCTATCAACTGCAAACAAATACATAGTGAAATGTCAATCACACATTTTATCAAACATAATGAAATCATAATTTCAGAAAAAAAATAAAATGAAAATAACCTATCCCATTGCCATATGGAGGGCATCTGGAACCTTGATATACTTCATCTCTAATCAAAGGGGCATGTTGCCAGTTTTTAATAACTACCCCATGTTCAAAATAATCCCTATTGGCATCAGGGAGGTTGACTACTAAAGCCCTATTCAAAAATCTAGTTTTTAAATAAAAAATATTATCTAGAACAGCCCATCTATAACAATACATAATCTTAGGAATTCCTATACGGGTTCCATGAGTTTGATTTAACCTATACACCCCATTAACTATTCTCCATGTGTTGGGGCTATTTTTGCAGGAACAACAATGAAATAATGACAGAACTCTAAGAACAAAGGGTTTTGTGGAAAAGTAAATCCGCATTCAACAATAAAGAGGCTGGGGAACCAATGTCCCTCAGCCAAACGAAAATAATCTAAAGGCTCAGAAATATCCTCCAGAGTCACCCAAGACGAGATAGAAAAGTCAGAACGGAATTTCTCAAGAGATTCGATAACATAAACCATGGCGAATAAAATAAATGAAGAAGAAGGAAGAAGATCTTACAGGAAAAAGGAGATCTGTTGACAATAAACGAAGAAAGGGACGTATGCACTAGAGAGAGAAAGACTATGGAAAACTCGAAAGCATAAATTGCAAAAGGTAGAAGACGATGGGATTGCCTATGAAGCTTAAATACTTTGCCTTAGGAAACGGCGAAAGAAATGATTACAAAAAAGAAACTATTACGCTACCGGCGGCTAAAAGGACAAAAAGTGCGCGAAGATCGAAGCGCTTATAAAATTTTAAAAAGCCAGATTCTGCGAATCTTAAAGGACGTTCGAACACGAAGAAAATGCTCCTAAAAACCAGGAATGTCATTTAATATTGCCATATATCGAGAAAGAATGTCCCATATTCCTCAAAGTTCGAAATATGAAACATTGGGGGCTTCTGTTGATACCAAAATTAGTATGCTGATATAGACGAATAATAAGAAGACACGCGTCGATCTACGTAGCATAAGAGCAGCGAGGAAGGTTATTTCCCCGACCAAGTCATACTCACTCCGAGCAGCAAGTGTAATCCGAGGAACTCTAATACTCCGAGGAACTCCAACACTCCGAGGAACTCCAACGCTCCGAGGAACTCCTGAACAACGAGCAACTAAGGCGGTCCGAGCTGCATCTTGGCCACAGCATTGATTGTCAGATAATCAACAGTTCAACTATTCATTGAATGCTTATCATACAGACGTATACTCTTAAAGGGCATTAATTGCTTACCCTTTCACATGTACAGCCTAAGGGCTATAAATACATTGTATCACCCTCATTCAAGGGGACCGGATTTTCTTGATAGAATTACATATCGAGAACTCCAAAACACTTGGCAATAACAGAAACAGTGGACGTAGGCCATTCTTATAAGGCTGAACCACTTTAAAATTCTTTGTCTCATTTTATATTTATATGTGATTAAATAATTAGAAGCAATCTAATTTTTTACATCAACACCGTGGTTAATCCTCTACATGTGAAGGGGTTTTTCCAGTTTATCAATTATATCGCTAAAACATGAAATTTTCCAATCTCCAACATGAGTTTTCTTTCAAGAACACTAATTCTAGACAACCCTAGACTAATATAAATGGATGCATTAACTTGATTTAATCAAGAAAGATACTTGCCTAGAAATTTAGTCTCTGATTTGTGGAAGAAAAAGGTGTGGTTGTGATCCCTTTCGCCCGATCTACAATTTGGCGGTGACGGCGGTGCAATCGGAGGTGTTCTTGGCCTAGAACTCCTTGGAGAGCTTCTCCTCTTCCTCTCCAATGGCCGTCATTAGTTTTAGGTTGTGTTAACCCTAGAAGATAACATTTTCCATCTGATATAACCCTATAAAATTCGTTGGTTTAATTACCCATAATTACGAAATGTCCAAAACGCCCTCCCGGGGTACTAATTAGGCTTAAAAACGCCCCGAGACCCAAACTAAACCCCCGGGTACACTTTTCTGACTATCTCGACCCTTTCGGACACTTTGGCGCACTCAAAATGACCTTACGAGCAACTTATAATTTATTCACTTTTATTAATCAACATTTAGTCCCGACACGACACAGGCGCGTCCCGACTTAAATTTTCATAATTATCATTTTATTCACACGTGACAATATTATAAAATAAAACTCATATATTACTATACTCATCCAGTAACATTCAACAAATAACAAATTTCCAATAATTACTAACTCTCGTCACCCTAGTAAATATTTAAACAACATTTCGGATTAAAATTAAATTAATTTATCTCAATTAAATTTAATTAAATCCCTAAATTTAAAAGCCATAAAAATACGGGGTATTAGACAACCTATTAATAAATTTTATGGGGTGCCACACATCTGATGGAGAATTCTACACTAATCTCCTCAGATATTCCTCGTGTTGAGCTCTCAATTGAATATCTTCAATGGTAATGATGAAGCAAAGGTTTTCGAAGGTTGATTTGACAAATCACTCAAAAATATCTCACAAAATATTGTAATAAAAGTGAGGTAAAATCAAATCTCATATAGGGTTTCTAGAAAGAGAAAGATAAGCTATTAGATCTAAAAAAATCGTTGAGGGAAGTAAGACTACTAATTTCAAAATGAAATGATTTTTTTTTCACGCTCAGTTAAGTTCGTGCGCATGATCATAAAAAATGACAAAAAAGGATCATTTAGGTCAAAATCGGGCGCATGGTAAAAAGAAGGCTTATGTTCGCATGACATCATTTTTTATTCGTCCGCAGGCGTGACAGCACCCAAAATTACTAAAATGTCATTTTGAAGGACTTTTCAAAGTATATGATTCTGAATGGATCCTTTTGCACAAGTTTGTAAAATGTAACATTTTGATGATAAATTTATAAGTACATAAAGTGTGTAAAAAATTGTGTGGGGTTATCCTAAAGTGCATCATGGGTCATTTTTAACATATCCAAAAAGGTTCATAAATCAATTGGAGTCTCTGATTCGATGAAGTGATGCAATCCAAGCCAAAATAGACACGAGTATAGGCATATATGGAACGCAAACATCTGCTCACACAATAAAGTGCTAAAGATATGTTCTTGGCCTAAAATAAAACATCCGATACATCTAACAAATAAAACATTTTGACACAAAACAAGCCAATAAATAAATTGTACCTCTTCATAGATATCCCGACTAATACTTCTTTTAGAGATATGGTGTGCACATCCTATAAGAGAGAACTCTACAAACAGCAAAGAATGCTAAGTAGAAACAATGGACAATCCTATAGATCCTAAAATCCTAGAACCTGAAATGTCATAATAATAACTTTGACACCCCTAGTTTCCATACATAGGGTGGTGACACTCATGTACAGTTCATAAGGGATTTCTAACAATTATATATGATTTGAAGAATGAGACATAATATAAATGACGTGAATAAATGAATGACAAATTTAAATAATTGACAAATTGGTATTAATTGGATCAACACCAACCTATATAACAACCAAATAAAATCTCCATCATCAAACCAATTCCACAACACAACATAAAATAAATCCTCAAAAATGTGAATAAACTCATAATTTTGGCACTCGACACAATTCCAATAAACACAAAAAATAAAACATGAGAATACAACCCCTGACATATATATATATATATATATATATATATATATATATATATATATATATATATATATATACTTTATCTCGTAATATACATATACGTCTCAACATTGAATTACTAAGTTAGTTAAAGGCATATAATCTCTATATTATCAGATAACCTATATTAAATTACTAAATTAATTAAAGGCATATAATCTCACCATTGGTATTGTGTAAAAATGAATCTACTAGAGTAAATCATGTCATCAAAGCCATACATAATGGTCAAAATATAGAATTATAGTAAAAGAGAGATAAACACGAGATTTTGATTCATTCAACCATGAAAATGAGCCTACGTCCACTTTGGAGCCTAAAAAGACTGATGGTTCATCGAAAATCTCAAATTTTAAATTTTTTCAAATTAATTTCTCTTATACTAGAATTAATTCACATTTACACAACCGAAACTTAAACAAACTTAATTCAAAATTGAATTAAAGTAAACTAAAATTACCCAAATTAATTTGCACCAATTACACCATTTTTGTGGTCAAACGAATTTTATCATTTTAGCCTAAGCATGCATCTAGGTGAATTGCAAAATAAAATAAGCGGTCACAACGTCGCGATGTATGAGGAAAACTCAAACGAGAAAAACCTCGAATGGCCCAGCCATAAGTCCATTAAGTACGAAATTATAAAAGAACACAATAGAATACTTACACGGCGACTCGATGCCCTCTCAAGCCTTGACGCTCTTCGTTCCTTCAACCTCTGCCTAGCTACAATGCCGGAGTTTGCCTACGTATCGAAGTCCACTGATGGGGCACAACAATCGTCACTCATATGGAGTTCACCATGTGAGAACCAATTGAAATTTTCCCTATTTTGTTTGTCTCAATTTTGAGGCTTTACGTGTTATATCTCTAAAAACAACATTTTGCATTTTAGATCAATTTTTTAAAATCTTTTTATACACGTTAAATCATATTAGTTTTTTATATACATTATTTTTTTAAATACCTTATGTGTGTATTTTTTTACTTAAATGTTTCTTATATTGTCATGTATGTGTTTTAATGTTTTTCTAGTTCTTTTATTAGTTTTTTTTCTGGATTTTAAATGGGGTAAAAAGCATTTAATTAAACATAAGTGTGGTTTAATTCAACATTTTCCCCTATATAAAACGGTAGCATTTTACAATTAAGAGTCGATCTGTGTGTGTGGCTGTTGAGCCAATGGTTGTGTTTCGTTTTGCCACACATTGATCAAATGGGTTTGTAGTCTGGCTTCTCCGTATATCTGATATTTTGAGGGATTTTTGTTCCCTGCATTGTTACCTTTTTACACCACCTATTCATATGGTTTTTGACGCATGTGACCCGGTTTTTGTCACCCATCTTTACCCCTCAATGGTCCTATATTTGACATGTTTACCCTTATAGTTTATCTTATTCATTTACGGCCCTTTCCCATGTCTTAAGCCTATAAGAGCATCCCTTATGGGTATGCTAAACATGTATAAATATCTTATATGAGTATGCTGTGGGTAAGCTAAAACGTCAAATATAACACTGACTAAGCTATAAAATAACAAAGATGCAATTGACTTAGTTGGTTTTTTGTGGGACCCGCACCTAAAACGGAACATGATGTTCCGCGCAAGGAAGAAAAAAAAAAAAAAAATTATTTGCTTAAGCGGAACATGATGTTCCGCCCAAGCAATTCCCTATTTCCAATATTTCCACTTTCATCCCCCAACTCTTTCAAATGGTTTCAACGGTTAAATATTTTTTTTTTATCCAACGGTTACATTTCAACGGCTATTTATTTATGTATCCAACGGTTACATTTTTTTTTTTTATAAATACGATTACTCTTCTTCATTTTCATTTTTATTTGTATTCTAAACACTCTCAAAACATTCTCTAGTGTCTTCATTTTCTTCATTTTCATCATTTTCATTTTTTTATTCAAAACATTAACACAACATATAATTACTAATATTTACATATGGATATAATATAATTACTGATATTCTATAATTATTTCATAAAAATAATTACTGATATTTTTTATTACTGATAATATAATTAATATTAAGTATTACTGATATTTTTTATTACTGATAATATAATTAATTACTGATATTTTTTATTACTGATATTTCAGAAATATTTACATATGGATATAATATAATTACTGATATTCTATAATTATTTCATAAAAATAATTACTGATATTTTTTATTACTGATAATATAATTAATATAAGTATTACTGATATTTTTTATTACTGATAATATAATTAATTACTGATATTTTTTATTACTGATATTTCAGAAATATTTACATATGGATATAATATAATTACTGATATTCTATAATTATTTCATAAAAATATTTACTGATATTTTTTATTACTGATAATATAATTAATATTAAGTATTACTGATATTTTTTATTACTGATAATATAATTAATTACTGATATTTTTTATTACTGATATTTCAGAAATATTTACATATGGATATAATATAATTACTGATATTCTATAATTATTTCAGAAAAATAATTACTGATATTTTTTATTACTGATAATATAATTAATATTAAGTATTACTGATATTTTTTATTACTCATAATATAATTAATTACTGATATTTTTTATTACTGATATTTCAGAAATATTTACATATGGATATAATATAATTACTGATATTCTATAATTATTTCAGAAAAATAATTACTGATATTTTTTATTACTGATAATATAATTAATATTAACTATTACTGATATTTTTTATTACTGATAATATAATTAATTACTGATATTTTTTATTAGTGATATTTCAGAAATATTTACATATAGATATAATATAATTACTGATATTCTATAATTATTTCAGAAAAATAATTACTGATATTTTTTATTACTGATAATATAATTAATATTAACTATTACTGATATTTTTTATTACTGATAATATAATTAATTACTGATATTTTTTATTACTGATATTTCAGAAATATAATTACTGATATTCTTTAACTAAATAAATTTAATAATTAAGTAATTAAAAAGCATATTAAAATGAATAAATAAATAATTTACAAGGAAAAATAAATCAGAGAATTTACCTTCGTAAAGGTCTGTGGAAACTCTTGTTGGTTTTTGAAGTGTGAAAAAATATTTTACTGTGGGTAGATTTAAATAGGGGTGTGGAATTTAATTTGGTTGTTGAAATGTAGGTGGAAGTTGAGGTAATTAATTGCAGGGTAGAAACGTAAAAGCCGTAAGACTTTTGGGGGGCAAAATCGAAAATCCAATAACCTTAGGCGGAACATGATGTTCCGCGCAAGGTTATGAGGGCCCCAGCCAAAACGACGTCGTTTTGGTACGATTTTGCTGATTTATTCTATTTTTACCCTTTTTACTGGCTGCGCGTAGCAATTTTTGTGTATTTTAAGAGACAAATTTAGCCTAGTTATGTGTAAATTTACACTGCGCGTAAGGGTCGCTCTAAATAGAACTTCTAGGTTGAGTTTTAGTAGAGAGATTTTTAATTGTGAAATCGAGCCAAAACACTGACAAAATTTCTAACTCTTTTCTCTCTCTAGCTTTCGTTCATTTAGAAATCTTTGTGTTCTTTTGAGAGGTTTGTCTGTGTAACACATATGGGTTTAAGACTCAAAGAACTTGTTTAGCTTTGTGGGTTTTGAGTTTGCCTTTAGGATCTGAAATCTCTTGAGCTTGTACGAAGAGGGAGGCTCATTTTTTTGTGGTTCCAGAGTTTGTTTCTTAAATCCCTTGTCCGTTTAAGGAGTCTTTAAAAATATCATTTTGGATTTCTTTATGAGTATCTCTTTCTTAAACCAATATATATAGTTTTTATGTAGATCTAATCTATTTGGGTTTGGTTCATTTGTTTGCTTAAAATCTTGCTTACTCAAAGTTTTTTTTTAAAACAAAATCGTATTTGTTGTTGTTGGTTGATTAGATCTGTAGACTTGTTTTCATATTGTCGATCAGTTAATAAAAAATTGTTTTTGTTGTTCAAAACCAAAAACTAATTCATTATTTCTTTCAAACAACATATATAACCTGATCGTGTTGTTCTTTTTGTTTAAAATGAGACCTATTAATTTTAAGATCTAAATACAGTTGGTGTGGTGTGGTGTGTTAAAGTGAGTTTACATTTGGTTCAAAGTGTGTTTTGTGTTTTATGCACACTTTAGATCACTTGCTTATTTCCCCCTCCCTAAAAATCAGTACCTAGCGAAAATCTAGTTTTACTCTTGAGTGTGTGTTCTTACTTCTATTCACATAAGTTGATTTTAGGTTTTATTATTTAGTTAACAATCTATTTAAGTTGTGTGGATTTTAAAACTGGTTTAGATTAAATATTTGAGATTAAGTTTAATCTGGTTTTAATTTGTTTTGTTGAGTTACTGCAACCTGACTATTTCCATTTTTTGAACAAAACCTTTTTTATTCAATTTTTTTCCATAATCAGTTAGTTGTAACATATTCTAAATTCTTCCTTATTGTGTTGTGTATAACTTCACGGATGCTCCAGTGTTGAGTATGTAGTTCTGCGTGTGTTCCAAGATGTCTCTACCTTAGTTGTTTAGTAGATTCAGTTGTGGTGTTGATTAGTTCTAGTCTTGGTGTACTTATTTTATTGACAGAATTGCTTCATTTACACTTGTATTGTTGTAACCTATACTTAAAAATTGGTATTAGTGGACTTACGCGTGTGAGTTATCGTGGTACTAAAGAACACAGGGTTTTCCACTTGTTGGTTTCCTCGAGGAAAAATATTATGTTTCATTCCGCTTTTCCTCGTCCCATTCTAATTCATTTTTATTCAGGCAACATCATCACAAATCTTGTTTTTATTTGTGTGTGTGTGTGTGTATTACAGTTTCAATTAGATTTTTAAAATATATTATAAAAGAGTTAAAAGTGTTTTATTTCTTTATGCTTCCTTAATTGTATGCTAATTATCGCTCTTGAAATTAATTGATTACTTTTTAGTTATTTTTATAACTGGTTTAGAGACCTTAGGTTGATAATCCCTTAACGTAGATTGGCGCTTAGGTAGGAAAATAATATCAGTCGAAAGGGTAAGAACATCACTTCAACCAGTGCATACACATAAAGGCACTTGTGTATGACTCTGTGCTAATATATAACGGTCGATTATTGGTATGTACATAAGTGAGCGAGAAAGATCAACTTTGAAATAGTTTGATATCTCTTTCATAGTAGGTATGAGAGATAGAAAGGTAATATCGGAGATGGGTGCATCTTTATTGTGAGAGCATATCAAGAGATATGTTATTGATGCCCATGTTGTATATATGAATTTGAGCATTTGTGTAGGTTTGCACGGGAAGCCATGGCTTAAGTTAGTTTGATATCTAATTTTGTAAGGGCAAATTTCTAATCGAGTCAATTTATTTTTATTTGGATTAATTTCGAACGAAACATTTGAATCATATGTTAGGCTTTGTATTATCGATCTCATAAGCATATGGAATGTTTAATGAAGACATAGAGGCCAAGCTTCAAAGTTGGATGCACATCATGCCATGTTTTCATGCCAAGTTTGTCTTCAAATTTACCTAGGTTCTCCAAGGTATGGATGCATTTTGAATATGATCCTTGGATATATTTAGGGGTGTTTATTTTTAAACAAAAGCATTTGTAACTATTTTAAAAAGTATTTTTGAAGAAAATATTTTTTTTTCTTTTAAGGTCGTTAGAACGGAGTTATTACTTCGATATAACAAGTGCCTTATCTCGTTAAAATGAGATATAGTTCTCGTTGGAATGAAGAAGGAATCTCGTTGAAACCAATCCTTAAGCCTCGTTAGAATGGATATCTAACGAACATCAAACGGGTACATTATGCCAAAAAGTAAAGGATCTGTTGGAAGCTCATTGGAAGTTCGTTAGAACGAAAAGCATGTTCATTCAAATGAACTTGATGTGTCGTTAGAATGAAGTGAAATTTTTATTTGAATGAACTATGTTTTTTTTATTTGAACGAGTTCTTCGCCTAGAAATTCATTTTTTCACTATTTAAGGTGTGTTGGACTCAGTTTTTTTAATATCTTTTGGAAAAAATAAATTCTCTACTTATTTACAAAAGTTACAAGACCCCAGTTTCACCCATTGGGTTTAAATATCCAAGTTTCCATATTCATATGCTTTTAGATCTTTGTGTTGAGAACCAAATTTTTTTTTCTCTTCGTCTTTAGAGAACGTATCTCGTGCGGTGGACTTTGTACTCGCTGTTTGATGTGTTACGATGAAGAAGCTATGTTTTGTGTTTCGATTTTTTAGATAGTTGTTGAGCCTCATCTGTGGATATCAAGGTACGTGTGGATTCACGAGCTATGGAAGATTGCGTGGTTGGACTCCCGTGTTAAACTGTGGAGGAGAGGCTGAAAATAGAAGAGCGTCAAGTCTTGCGAACGACACGATTCAATGAGTAAGTCTAGTTTCTAGTCTTTGTAAAACCTTATCACAATGATCTGTTTGGTTGGGTAGTCTGAGTTTTTTCCCTTTGTGGTTTTCCTCGAACATCGGCGTGTTATGAATAATTAATTTATTTAATCTTCTTATCACCTAGATGCATGTTTTAGGTTAAAAAGCTAAAATTGGGTAAATCAATTTTTTACAATAAACGGTTTAAATTGGTATTTTCTTTTATTGGCTTTAATTTGTTCAAATTTTTTATCTTTAAAATTTGAAAAATATAAAAATTGGATTTTTGTTTGTAATACCATCCTTGCCTAAGCACATATAAGGCGCTCTCACAAATATTTTTAATGAAGGAGATGCGGGGTGAGGTCTAATGGTTTATTGTCCTTTGAAATATGTATGCTTGAGTTTAGGAAGACCACAGTTGTTTCAATGGTTACACTTATACTTCAGGTAATTCGTAATCATGCGAGATATGAACCTTACATGAAAGATAGAAATCTTAATCATGAGAGTATTAACAGTTGTACAAATACTATTTTCTTTCAACATCCCAATGGAGAATACTATTTTCAAGTGGGTAGATGGATAATTCATAACTCATACTTTCATTGATATATTTGTAGGAACTATAAGGTGTGAGGGGTAAGGGCTGAGAAAGATGGACGCCTCTCTGTGGGGATAATATATCATGAGATAAATTGTCGAGACGCGATCTCACGATAAGGACTCGGTATTTTGCTTATGTACTCACATAGACATAAGATCAAAGCCTACTTAGTTCGGGTATCTAAAGTATCTATGTTTTTTTGCATTTGTGTAGGGTAAGCGAGAGACTGTGGCTTTATGATATTTTGATTTTTCGTTTGTAGTATGTATAAGAGATCCTATAAGATAGGTAAGATGTGATTGCATATTTTTGGGGACAATATATCATAAGACATATTATTGAGGCTTGTGTTCATGAGAAGGACTCGATACTGCGCCTACGTACTTGTGCAGCCACGAGACCAATTCCTATGTAGTTTGATTGTTACGTGTTCGAATTTGATGTATGTTAGTGTAGGACTTGGCTTGGGAGACGAAGAAGTTATCTGTGAGATAGAGATTAACTTCGATAGAGGTTCAAAATGGGAGTCGACCTGAAGTTGCCGACAAACACATCCATCACTTGTGGGGTAATCACTAACTCTAAGGTGTTATTGAACCTTTGAGCTAGTTTGGAGGTATAGCGTTAAGGATGTTATGTTTTAGAAATCTTTGGGCATGGAGGTAAAGGTAAATTTCGGGGAGTTTGGACTAGGTAAAGATGCATCCATAAGAAATAATACGTCCGGAGAAGTATTGTGTGGCTTGGGCTTCACGAGTTTAGCTCGATATAGCACCTATACACCCCAGGAAACTTGGGATCAAAGACAAGGTAGTTCCAATAAACAGGACATATTTACAGGTGTATGCTATGGAATATCAGGCGTAAAATATACAGCAGTACTGTATTTATTAAATCTAGTTCTTAATATAGGATTTTAGTTATATTAGGTTGATATATTTGTATGCTAAAAGTATATTTAATCATGGGCCGGCGTTTGATAAATATTTTATATGAAAACACATCTTCAAGATGTCTCCGCGAGGATGGGATTTGTTCGTTTAGAGAAGCAATGGGAGTAGTCAAATTTTAGATTTTGACTTGTGTAATGTTTTGGATTTACTCGGCTCATTTGCACTTTCCTCCGAACGGTATTGTCAAGTATGTTTTTATGTTTTATAATGGTCATTGTGGCATTTAATTAGCGTAGTTCTAACATATGAGCATGTTAAGTTAATTAAAAGAGGTGCTAGGTTAAAAAGCAGGCTTTAAAATATAAACGTTATAAAATGTATATTTGATACCTTAAACAGGGATCGGGTTAAAGAGATTAGATATGGATAGTTTATCACAATATATATGGGGTATCTAACCCAAAATTTAGGCAATGGTTCTTTAACCTTGTAGCATGATCTGAATTCTTGTGGGGGGACTGTTCCCACTTGAGGATCTTGAGGCGGGCTGAGCTCTGTTTCATTTAAAAGTGTCGACTTTTGCAAAATGCGCACAGAGGGTTTCCTTTGTTTTTATTTCAAAAATGAATTTTTAAAAATAAGAACCTCATTTGGGGATGAAGTGACTCCACAAAAGTACAATCTTTCCTTGATAGGAAAAATACTCCTCTAAAATAATTTCTTTGGTATTTTTCACGATGAGCTAGAGTATCTCTGATGCTTACGGGAGAAGAAAGTGAAAAAACGAATCGAAATCGGGTTTTGGTGCCCCTTTCTTGGCTGATGGAGATATTTATTTATATAGGTCTAGCCTGGGGCATATATTCGAACAGTTAAAGCCCTTAGATGGTGAATCTCGAGGCGTCAGACACGTGTATTGCTAAAAAAAGATTCCCAAAGATTTTGTAATGGTTACTGTGGGAGGGGATAACTGATCGGTTATCGGTTTGGATGACCTTAAACCGATCAATTAAAGGTTTTGAGGGGCCTTCAACTGATTGGATAAAGGACCCAAAAGGCGTGTTTGACCTACCTCTTTGTGCATTTTCCTATTTATATTTTAACCCTTTGGAGGTTTTCTTATTTTTTTTACCTCTTGAACTTTTGTTTTTGGTTTGGGGTATTAGTGTTTTTATGGATTTTTTGGGGCTCGTGTTCGTGGTCATCTGTGACAGAACAGAATGTACCACACCCCCATCGTAGATCAGGGTTTCCACATAGGAGGTCGAATAAGAGTGTATGCATGCAGACACTCTTTGTCTAAATTGAAAGTATTTTTTAAAAGGATAGGTTTTCCTATTCTTGGGGAAGCGTGAGGTATAGGGGCAATAAGTGGAAATTTTGGACAAATGGGATTTTAAAAATGGGTGGGATATTTAAATGATCAGTTAACACTTAAGTTTGAACATTTAACTGATCGGTTAACCCTTGGGTTTGAAAGTTTAATTGATCGATTATCCATAGAGGGATAGTTTATCGATCAGTCATTTTTTCCATCAACTCGAAACCTACTTAATGGAAATGCTCATTTCTATTTTTAGAAAGTTTGTTTCGCCGCCTTATAATGATTCTTAGTTTCAGACCGTCGCTGCTTATTTCGTTTAAACAAACTTCAGACTCGTATTCTTCACGGTTTTACTTCTATCACGCCATCATGGATAGGGGAAGTGGTTCAAGCTTTGGGATGTCAAAAGTCCCATTCCTATTATCATTGTTGGGTAGCATCATTGCGAGAACAAGGGTCTCTTCTTCTATGCTGCTCGCTTTGGAGCTTGCGAAAGACACCATTTCACTCTCTTTCGATCTCGTTGATCCTTTCAGACCAAAGACTCGGGTTAGCCGTTGTGTGCTCCCAATTTTTCCATCATCATTCACAATAGTTTCTAATTTCGAGGATCTGTTTATACATATTTGTCAACGTGACGATATTTTTGGCATGCTAGTGCCGACCTTGGACCCTGCCCTCTTCTCAAATGATGTGAGTCTTCCATTTTATTTTTCTCCTTGTGAATTTTCTTCTGCCCTTTTTGTTCCATATGTCTGACTGAATTTTTATTTTTATAAATTTCCAATAGGTATTGGTCGATGTTGTTCATTCAAAGGAGATACTGATGCGTTGGTCGTCTACACACCTGGATTTATGCCAATTGACCTATGAGGTCTTGAGGGACACTGCTACTCATTATTTGTGGTTGTCTATGAGCCTTCCTCAATGTCTAGTTGGGTTTTTTCCTCCTATTGGTGCATCATTCTCAGAGATGGGGGCTAGGGTGCCGGACCCAAGGGTTGTGGGTAGAAGTTACCTAGGTGGTTGCTCGGGTAAGAGGCCTCGTATATGATGATTAGTGTGATAGTGTTTTGGTGAGTATTTTGTGTGGGAGTATATGTAACCTCCCCAGCAGGACATTTGTGGTTTTTTGGATTTTGGGTATGCTCTAGGGCACTTATGTAGTATGTTACTCTAGGAAGAACACGAGGATTCCTCAATACACTTTTTGGTGAGTATGGGGATTCTCCCTTATATATATTATTTATAAATAATGGGACTTCGCCTTTCAAGGATTTACACTGTGCATGTTGAATTTCTGTGTTTTCTTTAATTTACGGATGAATGGTGTGAATATGGACAGAACGAGCCAAAGCTCCTTTAACAAAATGGCGATGACACGCAAGTATACACCTTTTATGCCATGACAAAAATAAAAATAAATTACCAAAAAAGTAGGAAAGAGGAAAAATGAAATATATATACACATGGAAACAATGGTGCCCCGTATTTTTTAAACTTTTCTTTTAGAAAGAGACGACTTTTATTTGCTCAATGGTGAATCCTTTATATGTAATGACATCGGAGTGGTGAGAGAAGGAAGTTCCCTTTTCTTTGATTGATGATCAGAAGAGAGCCTTTTGATGTAGCATTAGAATAGTAGTATCGTTCTTTGTCCCATATAAGGTGTCATTTTGTGGGGAGTCCTTAGGGAGTCTTCATGTTAATGACCCATACCAGGACATGGAGTGATTTGAGGGCATTATGTTTGTGTCTACGTTTATAGGGAGGATGTGCATAGGGGTACTGTATTCTCCCTTTTAGCTTTTTTTTACTATTGTTTTTGTAGCATCAACCTTTGTGTGATGTAATTATATAAGGATGACCCTGAAGAGTTTTAAAATGCCTTAGAGCATCGTTTTATTACCTGACTCTTTGTTTATTTTTGTTGTACCATCTCTTCTTGTGAGACGTCATAATGAACATAAATAGGGTTTTTCCATGAAATGGGATTTTTTTGTTTATTTAGACCAGGCTTGAAATGATATCTCAGGTTACTTAAGTATCTCTTATTCAAAGGCAACTGGATGCATGTATTAAATGTCTGCGATAAAAATATGGCAGAAAATCAAGTCTAAGTAGTTCTCTCAAATTAAAATATTAAGGGCTCAATGCATTTTAGTCGACTTCAAGAGAAAGGTTGGTGGCATAAGTGGACTTTTTATGTAGGTGGGAATGTGTATGCGTTTGCATAGTCTTTCCTATTCACTACGATCGATTTTGTTTAGTGTTTAAACCATTCTTTTCCTTTTTACCGATGGTGGACTTTATGGAAATAATTTCTTTAATCGATCGAGATTGAAGGGTTGGAAAAGTATGGCTCAGTCTAGATCTGCTAAGGTAGTCCCTCCGTTGGAGTTTATTTTGTTAATGAGTGGAGTCCTCTCTAGTTGGGTGCAAATTTACCTCTAGGAGTCCAAAGAGGTTTGAGATTCACATGGAGGACTAGATCGCCCTCTTTTATGTTTCACTTTCGGACCCTATTGTAGAATTTTCAGGATATATATTGTTGGTATATGTGACACCCCGCCTAATTAAATATCGGGCGATCACTCAGTTATTAAATTAAAATCAAGGTGAACAGTTGGTTCATTCTTAGCATCACTGTCGTAAAAATAACTTTTCCAAATTTAACACGCTATTTAATTAAGCTAAGTGTCAAAACCATTTTTTTAACGTTACTTTCCAAAATTTATTTTGAAAATAAAGATTTAATTATCTACAACAATTCAATATTTAAAGAATCACACCACAATAATCCTGGAACATATAATCCAATTAATTTAAACATTCAACAACTAAACCCCAGCATTTAAAACTTAAAGTAAAACATACATGCTGAATAAATCCCAAAGTAACAGTACTAGAAATAACTGAAATACAAATGTCCCAATAAAACAAATAAATAGTGGAAAGGGCCACACATGCCCAATAAGGAGAATGATAGAAGTGGAATCAAGTAAATGAAATCGTCTAAGCAAGTGGCCTACAACTCCCACCTAAGCTGCAGCACGTTCCTTCCGAGGGATCCTAAACAAGACGCCCCTGTGGCTGGGCACCTATAATATATACATATATATACAAGAGAGAAAGAGGAATAGAAACGGGTCAGAGCCCAATAGTGTATATGATTTAAAAATTCGTTTAGCAAGTATTTAAATTGATACAGGCCAATGCAACAACATATTAGTGCGACACTCTCTTGAGAAATTCTCGCCTCTCTTCTAATGTGCACTCCTATCGCACTAACCTTCCCAATGGTTTATCTCATCATATATAAAACTATCCTTCCCCAAGGATTAACTTATCTTAGGTGACTCTCAAAATTTAAGATTTAACAACATCATGGTTTAAAAAGGATAATTTCATATAGTACAAAACGCTCATTTTAACTTTATTGATTCATAAAGTTTTTCAATATCATATTATACTTTTCAAAACAAGTATTTCCAATTTGAGTCATTATACATGTCTTACTTACCATAACACAGTAGGCAGTTTCCCATATTTCAGAAGTTCATATATATATTAAATACTCGTATAATATATATATGCTAACAGCACCCCACATAAAATTTTATGGTGCCGGCATACTCTGCTATCCAATCCCCGTATCAATCGTACTAAAGGGAATACAAGTTCGGAATCACTCTCGAAATGTATAAATACATACACAAAAAATATTGAGGCGAAGCATAGTTTCCAAGTCCAAGAGATCAGTACATACCCTCACGTCTCTTAGGACCGTGACTACCGATTCGATAGCCTGTACCTAGGATTTCTATCTTCTAGGGTACGAGTCAATATCCCCCATAAGTCACACGAGATAAGATCGTCCCAGCGCAAAAACCTCAGGGATAGCAAGTAGCGCGGGCATGATTTTCACAAGTATATAATATATGCATACACAATCATATAAATATACCACTTTTATTATATCAATTTAGGTTTATCCAATAACCCACATTCACAACATTTATCCTCATTTTCCCATTATTATTTATCAAGTATAATGATTCATTTCTAACTTTAATTCGAAGGGTTTTTTCAACTTATTACGTAACCCTCATGGACTCTATTTTTCCAAATGTACAATTCAGTAGATATCCATTTATGTTCCAACGTAACTCTCTCTTACGTGTCTCTCCCCTTTAATATATACTTACATTATCCCTTATGCAAAATATCCCAAAAATATAGATTTCGCCTTACATTAAAGGATTTTGAATTTTATTTTCAAAGATGAGAATTTCAAACAGTTTCGAAATCGGAATTAAAATGGAGTTTAAATTGAATTTTTTATTATCTCTAAGAGTCCTCAAAACATAAAACTGTCTAGCAAAAAAAATATTAAAAAATATTGAACGGTCCGATCGAGCTGAATTTTTTTTCTGTAGCTTCCTCTCGTCTTCAGCTAACTCTTTGTAAAATTTCATCCAATTCCAACGGTCCGGTCGTCCGGAATAATTTTTTTTTAGTGTTTGTATCTGATTAGAACTCTTTTCTTAATCAAACTATTAATCCTTTACATGACAAAGGGTTTCCAGAATATCATATAAATCATCACTACATGAAAGTTTCCCATCTCAAATTGGGTTTTTCTTCCATAAATCTCATCCTAATAACTCCTAAAATAATATGGATGATGCATCAACGAAATAAGCAAGATAAACACTTGCCTGGGATTTTCAGAAATCTGGTTTGGTGTTGAATTTGGTGTGGTTGCGTTCCCCGTCTCGCGATCTACGCGTTGGCGGTGGCGGCGGTGCAAACGGGTGAGTTT
This sequence comes from Sambucus nigra, assembly GCA_949130495.1. Lineage (NCBI taxonomy): Eukaryota > Viridiplantae > Streptophyta > Magnoliopsida > Dipsacales > Adoxaceae > Sambucus > Sambucus nigra. Next base: position 212,333,330 of record OX422220.1, on the reverse strand, counting down.
TGAGCCTTGGAATGACTTGAGAGCTCTCTCATCTCCTCTCCAATGGCCGTTCTAGTGTTTTGAGTTATCTAACCCTAGGAGATAACCTAAACATCTGATATAGCCCCTTTAATTTTCGTGGGTTTAATTACCCAAAAATACAAAATGACTAAAATGCCCTCCCGGGGTACTAATTAGGCCTAAAAACGCCCCGAGACCCAAATCAAACTCCCGGGTATACTTTTCTGACTATCTTGACCCTTCCGGACGCGTTGGCGCACTCAAAATGACCATACGAACAACTTATAAAATATTTACTTTTATTTATCAATATTTAATCCCGACGCGACACGGGCGCGTCCCGACTCAAATTTCTAAAATTGTCATTTTATTCACTCGTGACATTTAATATGACCACTATTATATATTACTTTGCTCATTAGTAATATTAAAAAAAAATTCCCATAATTACTAACTCTTATCACGTTAATAATTATAACATAATTAATTTCCGGATGTTTTATTAAATAATTAATTCACATTAATATTAATAAATCCCCAAATTAATATAGCATAAAAATACGGGGTATTACATACTTCCCCCCTAATAATGGAATTTCGTCTCGAAATTCGGAAAATAAGGCAAATCTGGATATCTCTCGCGCATATCGGCCTCGCACTCCCAAGTGGATTCCTCCACATTATGATGCTCCCACTGGACCCGTACAAGTGGAACTATCTTCGACCTCAATATCCTCTCACTATAGTCTAGGATAGCCACCGGTCTCTCCTCATAAGAGCTGTCAGGCTGCAAGTCTATCTCATCTATCACGATGTGAGTATGGGTCATATCATCCCGAAGATACCGTCTCAATGACGAGATGTGGAATACATCGTGAATGCGATGTAAATGCTCTGGTAGTCCCAATCTTTATGCTACCGTCCTAATCCTCTCGATAATGGGAAATGGTCCTACGTACCTCGGGGCCAATTTCTCTTTCTTCCCGAACCTCATCACTCCTTTCATAGGAGATACAGGGAGTAACACTTGGTCCCCCACATTAAACTCCTGAAAGAATCGTTTCGCATCGGCGTAGCTCTTCTGCCTGTCCTAGGCTACTCGAATGCGACTCCTAATCATCTCAATCCTCGCGGAGGTTTCCTGAATCACCTCTGGTCCTAGCAACTTGTTATCCACCAGCTCGAGCCAAAAAGTTGGAGAACGACAAGGCCGGCCATACAAAGCCTCAAATGGAGCCATACCAATCGTAAACTGATAAGAGTTATTACAAGCAAACTCTACCAGTGGAAGATGTGGTTCCCAACCTCCTCCAAAATCAAGAACACACATGCGTAGCATATCCTCTAACATCTGATTAGTATGCTCTGTCTGTCCATCTGTCTGTGGGTGATAAGCTGAACTCAGCCTCAACTCAGTACCCATAGCCTCCTGAAAGCTTTCCCAGAAACGTGACACAAAAATCTTGTCTCTATCTGACACAATATTCAGGGGCACCCCATGTAATCTGACAATCTCAGAAATGAACAACTGAGCATACTGACCCATGGTATAATTTGTCCGCACCGGCAGAAAATGAGCCACCTTGGTCAAACGGTCTACAATCACCCAGATAGAGTCGTGGCCCCGCTGTGATGTAGGAAACCATGTAATAAAATCCATGGAAATACTCTCCCACTTCCACGCGGGTACTTCCAATGGCTGAAGCAATCCTGACTGTTTTTGATGGTCCACCTTCACCAGCTGGCAGGTAGAACACTTGGACACGAACTCAGCAATGTCCTTCTTCATCCCACTCCACCAGTATTGCCTCCTCATATCCTGGTACATCCTATCTCCTCTAGGATGTACCGCAAATCGAGACCCGTGAGATTGGGTCATCACTGCATGACGTAATTCTTCCCCTTTCGGAACCACTAACCTCCCATTAAACCTCAAACCCCCATCAGAACTAACAGAATAGGACTCAGCACCCTCGGCTAAAAGTCGTACAATCTGCTCCTGGCAAAACGGGTCTGTGGTTTGGGCCTGTATTACCCTCGTAACAATATTGGGTGTGACTGTCATAATAGATATGAAGGAATGGGCTACTGCATCCTGGTGACCCAACTCCTTCCACTTCGCTTTCCAGACGTCCGCTACCTCATTTACCGGTCTTCGGCTCAACGCATCAGCAACTACGTTGGCTTTCCCCTAATAATACTGTATGTCGAACTGATAGTCCTTCACAAACTCTAACCATCTGCGCTGACGCATATTCAGCTCTCGCTGAGTGAACAGGTACTGCAGTGATTTGTGATCTGTGAACAAACGAAACTTCTCTCCCAATAAATAGTGTCTCCATATCCGCAGTGCAAAAACGACCGCTGCTAACTCCAGGTCGTGGGTGGGGTAATTCTTCTCATACGGCTTAAGCTTGTGGGAGGAAAAAGCTATAGCCTTCTCTTCCTGCTGAAGTACTCCCCCAAGTCCCCGTAAAGAGGCATCGGTGTAAACCAGGTACTCCACACCCGGCTTCGATAAAGCAAGGACTGGTACTGAAGTAAGCTTATCTTTCAGCTCGTCGAAAGCCAATTGACAAGCATCATCCCAAACATATGGTATGCCTTTGCGAGTCAGGTTCGTCAATGGACCCACTATTTTGGAGAATCCCCGAATGACTAACCCCAAGAAACTACGCACTTCCATCGGTGTCGTGGGCTGTCCCCACTCCCTCACCGCTGACACTTTATTTGGGTCAACTGCTATCCCCTGTTCAGAAACAACATGCCCCAAAAACTGTACCTCTCGCAACCAGAATCCACACTTCTCGTGCTTAGCATACAACTGATGCTCTCGTAAAGTCTGAAGAACCTGCTTCAAGTGCTCGGCATGCTCCTCCTCAGAGTGTGAATATATCAAAATGACATCTATGAAGACGATGACAAACTGATCCAAGAACTCTCTGAATACTCGGTTCATTAAGTCCATGAACACGACTGGAGCATTTGTGAGACCAAATGGCATCACTCTGAACTCGTAAGACCCATATCTCGTCAAGAAGGCAGTCTTTGAAACATCCTGCTCTCTAATACGTAGCTGATGGTACCCCGACCTCAGATCTATCTTCAAAAAGAAAGTTGCTCCCCTCAGCTGGTCGAACAGATCATCGATTCGAGGCAACGGATACTTATTCCATATCGTGACCTTGTTCAACTCCCAGTAGTCCACACATAACCTCAGTGAACCATCTCTCTTCTTCACAAACAAGACTGGAGCGCCCCAAGGTGAGGTACTCCTGCGAATGAAGCCCTGACCTAACAGTTGCTCTATCTGATCTCGTAACTCTCGCATCTCCGCCGGAGCCATACGGTATGGAGCGCGTGCTATCGGTCTCGTATCTGGAAATAAATCTATAACAAAGTTTATCTCTCGACTGGGGGGTAGGCCTGGTATCTCCTGGAATACATCAGAATACTCACGAACGACTGGGATCGAGTCTAAAGGAATCATAACCTCCTTAGAGGTATCCTCCTCTATATAATACAAATGAGCGTTCGAACCTCCCTCTGGGCGAGGCATCGCCACTACAAACATCTCTTGCCCCGGAATGGAAAAAACAATGCTCCCACCGAAGCAATCAATCATGGCTCTATAAGCTGCGAGACAATCCATACCTATAATAAAATCATGCTCATGCATATCTAAGACTAACATGTCTGCAGGTAATACCAAACTACCAATCTCTACCCCCACTCCCCGGCATATAAAGAAGATAAGCGACCCACTCCCCAGTGGTGAGTATACACACGTCACTGTGCTCTCTGCTATGGCTAACAACCCTAAGGCCTTCGCAAAATGCATAGCTATAAAATAATGCGTCACCCCAGTATCAAACAAAACTCGACCCATAGTACCATGGATAGGAAACATACCCTCAATCGCGGGTGGTGCTTGTGGAGCTGCTGCCTTGTGGACGTTATAGACACGTTCGTACTGTAACTGCCCCTGCTGCACTAGAGTTGCTGGAATGGCTGGTAGGGCTGGCACCTGGTCTGGAGCTGGGAGGGCAGCTGGAAAAAGTGGTCTCTGTGGCTCATTACTGGCACCCTGTTGCTGTGGGGCCCTATTACCCTCTGGGAAATCCTGGCGCTTATGACCATGCTTGCCGAATACAAAACACCGGCCTCTAAAGTTACCTCCCCTTTGACCACGGCCCTGTTGGCCGTTACCTCCCCGCCACTGGCCCTGTTGGCCCTGATTAGCACGCTGTTGGCCCTGTTGATTAGGCTGGCCCTGCTTGCCCTGCCAATAACCCCCAAATCCCTGCCTGGAATGACCTGAATGGAATCGCTTAACAGGGTCCCCCTAATGGGAACTCTGCTCGTGCTGACTAGTCTGTCTATGAGATGGTACCCCACTAGCACTACTACCCCTGGTCCTGCCCTGCTGGCTGGACTCTCCTGCTCTCCTACTTCCCTGCAGATGGAAGCGGTGATCCTGGCAATGTAGTAACGCAGCATTGAATACATCAATGAAAGTACTCAGAGATAGATTCCCTATAAGATGCTGACGGATCCTCCAAGCTAACCCGTCCACAAACAACAAAATTTTCTTACTCTTAGTAGGTGCCTCATCTGGCACTATGGTGAGAAGTCTCGTGAAATCCTCCTCATACTCAGCAACGGTAGTGTTCTCCTGTTTCAAATTCAGTAATTTACGCCTCATCTCAGTCTTCACGACGGGTGAAAAGTACTTGCGGTCAAACCGCTCCCAAAATGACTGAATAGGGACCGTGTTCCTCTCCTCCAAGGTGGTAGTGGACTCCCACCACTACAAAGCGGCCCCCACCAGCTTAAAGGAAGCCAACAACTGCCTTTGCACGTCAGTGCACTCATACATACGAAGATGTCGTGGATGTCTTTCTTCCATTGGCTAACAGTGACAATATCTGAGCTACCAGAGAACTCAGGGGGATGCGCCTTCTGAAAAGCGTCCCTAACCCTCTCCCATGAAGATGGAAGCTGTGTTGGTACTGGCGCCACTGCCTGAATCTGGGGTGGAGCCTGCTGAACCATCGCTAGCACGGCATTCACCGTCTGAGCAACAATGACGGCTACTTCATTAGCATTCATAGTGCCTTGTGCCGGAGCTGCTGGCTGCTCAGCCTAGGCACGCCTATCCTTCGGTGCACGTCTTGAAGGCATCTGAAACGTGAAGAACTTTATTAGTCTCCAGTCATTATCAAATCCCAAATGGCTGGAGACGTAAACGTAAAAGCAGGAATACAACAATCCTAAAAATAGGGCTCTATAGCAAAAACGTTAAGCTGAAAGCGAAAATAAGCCGTACAGATCCAATGGACACTAGAACCTGATGCTCTGATACCACCTGTGACACCCCGCCTAATTAAATACCGGGCGATCACTCCTTTATTAAATTAAAATCAAGGTGAACAGTTGGTTCATTCTTAGCATCACTGTCGTAAAAATAACTTTTCCAAATTTAACACCTTATTTAATTAAGCTAAGTGTCAAAACCATTTTTTTAACGTTACTTTCCAAATTTTATTTTGAAAATAAAGATTTAATTATCTACAACAATTCAATATTTGAAGAATCACACCACAATAATCCTGGAACATATAATCCAATTAATTTAAACATTCAATAACTAAACCCCAGCATTTAAAACTTAAAGTAAAACATACATGCTGAATAAATCCCAAAGTAACAGTACTAGAAATAACTGAATACAAATGTCCCAATAAAACAGATAAATAGTGGAAAGGGCGACACATGCCCAATAAGGAGAATGATAGAAGTGGAATCAAGTAAATGAAATCGTCTAAGCAAGTGGCCTGTAACTCCCACCTAAGCTGCAGCACGTTCCTTCCAAGGAATCCTAAACAAGACGCCCCTGTGGCTGGGCACCTTTAATATATACATATATATACAAGAGAGAAAGAGGAATAGAAACGGGTCAGAGCCCGATAGTGTATATGATCTAAAAATTCGTTTAGCAAGTATTTAAATTGATACAGGCCAATGCAACAACATATTAGTGCGACACTCTCTTGAGAAATTCTCGCCTCTCTTCTAATGTGCACTCCTATCGTACTAACCTTCCCAATGGTTTATCTCATCATATATCACACTATCCTTCCCCAAGGATTTAACTTATCTTAGGTGACTGATAATACGCAAATACTGCGTATTTTATCCTCCGAACGGACGCATTTTAGCCCCCTCGGGTATCTTATTCCCTATATTTATGCTCGTTAACCAGACAACCTCGTATTTATACGTTAACATATTTTGCAGGGGTTAATTGAGCTTTTGTAGGTCATTGGATCCTAAGTGTGAACTTCGGACGCGTTCCGCTGTATTTCCGTACATAACCGCACGTTCAAGGGCATTTTAGTCATTTTACAGTTTGGGCACCTGGCCCAACATCTTCATATAATTTGTATCCCTCCTCGCAAGCTTCACGTGGTTGCAAACGGTACGCGATTCCGATTCATAACGAAGAAGTTACGGAGATTTTAGCGGAGAAGAAATGCAAGCCAAAACAGGGGAAAATGCAGTCTGCCCCTGCTTGATCGATCGATCGACCAAATGGTAGATCGATCGACCCTTCCCATTTTTCCCCCGTCTTATATGGTAGATCGACCGACCAAATGGTAGATCGATCGGCCCCCTGTTTTTCAGCAGATATTTTGCTTTTCTTTTCTCTTTTCTCTTCTAATTTAATTCCCACTTGGTATATAAGCCAATGTTGATGTAATAAATAGGGGTGAACGTTTTTAGATAGTTTTAGAAGATAGAATAGTTAGGTTTTGGGTGATTTGCTTAGTTCTTCTTCATTTGTTCTTGGATTGACACACTTTTGGGCTTGAATGTTGACTATTCATCATCCTCTCCATTAATATAGTTTGTATTTCTTCATCTCTTACTTTCTAGTTAATTTACAAGCTTTCTAATTTAGGTTTACATGCTTTGATTACTTGCTTTGTGGTGTAATTTTACCGCGTTTATTTACCGCTTTCCATTTATCGCGTTTTTAACATGCTTTCTAGGTAACTTAAATTAGGTTGTGTTTGAATTGAACTCACTCGGGTTGACGCGTTGCTTTGCTTTGGTGATGGAGTCTACGAGTCTATTTTGGGTGCGTTGTACTAGTTATTATGCCTAGGAGATTTGACGGGGCATATCAATTATGTCCCGTGCTTACGACCTTTCGCGCGTAATTTTCGGGATATTTGTTGACGCTAAAATCTTATTAGGCTTTCATGACGATTTAGGGCGTAACAACCCTTGATTTAATTAACTGTCGAAACGAGATGCATTTGTAATAACTTGTCGACCCATGTGACCATTTTATACTAATTAACTCGGGTGAGGGATATTCGACGCAACCTATAGTTTTACTCGCTTTCATAATCTAATTTCAACACATTGCCTAGATTAACTTTTCCTTTTAGTTTGTAATCATCTTTTACACTTTTATTTCGGAATATTAAATCGCTTGAATTCTATCAACTCGTCTCTATGGATTTTCGATACCCGACTTACCGTTGTGCTTGCCTCGCAAGTGTAGTAGTAACTTAGGTTTTTGTATTGAGTTGGCGAAACGAAAACAACGATTAGCGTCTTTACACGCGCTACTTTTCGCACTTGATCGGTGACTCTGAAAATTTAAGATTTAACAACATCATGGTTTAAAAAGGATAATTTCATTTAGTACAAAACGCTCATTTTAACTTTATTGATTCATAAAGTTTTTCAATATCATATTATACTTTTCAAAACAAGTATTTCCAATTTGAGTCATTATACATGTCTTACTTACCATAACACAGTAGGCAGTTTCCCATATTTCAGAAGTTCATATTTATATATATTAAATACTCGTATAATATATATATTCTAACAACACCCCACATAAAATTTTATGGTGCGGGCATACTCTGCTATCCAATCCCCGTATCAATTGTACTAAAGGTAATACAAGTTCGAAATCACTCTCGAACTGTATAAATACATACACAAACAATATTGAGGCGAAGCATAGTTTCCAAGTCCAAGAGGTCAGTACATACCCTCACGTCTCTTAGGACCGTGACTACCGATTCGATAGCCTGTACCTAGCATTTCTATCTTCTAGGGTACGAGTCAATATCCCCCATAAGGCACACGAGATAAGATCGTCCCAGCACGGAAACCTCTGGGATAGCAAGTAGCGCGGGCATGATTTTCACAAGTATATAATATATGCATACACAATCATATAAATATACCACTTTTATTATATCAATTTAGGTTTATCCAATAACCCACATTCACAACATTTATCCTTATTTTCACATTATTATTTATCAAGTATAATGGTTCGTTTCTAACTTTAATTCGAAGGGTTTTTCCAACTTACTACGTAACCCTCATGGACTCTATTCTTCCAAATGTACAATTCAGTAGATATCCATTTATGTTCCAACGTAACTCTCTCTTACGTGTCTCTCCCCTTTAATATATACTTACATTATCCCTTATGCAAAATATTCCAAAAATATAGATTTCGCCTTACATTAAAGGATTTTGAATTTTATTTTCAAAGATGAGAATTTCAAACGGTTTCGAAATCGGAATTAAAATGGAGTTTTAATTGAATTTTTTTTATTATCTCTAAGAGTCCTCAAAACATAAAACTGTCTAGCAAAAAAAATATTAAAACATATTCAACGGTCCGATCGAGCTTAATTTTTTTCTGTAGCTTCCTCTCGTCTTCAAATAATTCTCTGTAAAATTTCATCCAATTCCAACGGTCCGATCGTCCAGAATAAATTTTTTTTTAGTGTTTGTATCTGGTTAGAACTCTTTTCTTAATCAAACTCTTAATCCTTTACATGACAAAGGGTTTCCAGAATATCATATAAATCATCACTACATGAAAATTTCCCATCTCAAATTGGGTTTTTCTTCCATAAATCTCATCCTAATAACTCCTAAACTAATATGGATGATGCATCAACGAAATAAGCAAGATAAACACTTGCCTGGGATTTTCAGAAATCTGGTTTGGTGTTGAATTTGGTGTGGTTGCGTTCCCCATCTCGCGATCTACGCGTTGGCGGTGGCGGCGGTGCAAACGGGTGAGTTTTGAGCCTTGGAATGCCTTGAGAGCTCTCTCCTCTCCTCTCCAATGGCCGTTCTAGTGTTTTGAGTTATCTAACCCTAGGAGATAACCTAAACATCTGATATAACCCCTTTAATTTTCGTGGGTTTAATTACCATAAAATACAAAATGACTAAAATGCCCTCCTTGGGTACTAATTAGGCCTAAAAACGCCCCGAGACCCAAATCAAACTCCCGGGTATACTTTTCTGACTATCTCGACCCTTTCGGACGCGTTGGCGCACTCAAAACAACCATACGAACAACTTATAAAATATTATTTTTATTTATCAATATTTAGTACCGTCGCGACACGGGCGCGTCCCGACTCAAATTTCTAAAATTATCATTTTATTCACTCGTGACATTTAATATGGCCACTATTATATATTACTTTGCTCATTAGTAATATTCAACAAATTTTCCCATAATTACTAACTCTCATCACGTTAATAATTATAACATAATTAATTTCCGGATTTTTTATTAAATAATTAATTCACATTAATATTAATAAATCCACAAATTAATATAACATAAAAATATGGGGTATTATAGTATCCTTGATTGTGATAAGTGACTTTCAGTCTCCTCTCATCAAGGAGAGCTAGTTTGTCATAACGGGCTTAAACCCAGTCGATTTTAGCCACTTGGATTTTAATCGTGACTTGTAATGATGGTTTCTTAAGTTTTATGGGTATGACTGCCTCCAATATGTAAACTAAAGAGTAGGGGTGGCACTATTGAGTTTCTCTCTATAGTGCGCTAGCCCCAGAGGGCGTATGGGAGTTTGTATGACCAATCGCTATAAGTCTCTGTCATCTAAATAATAATGTTTTTTACGTTCTTGTTAGCAGTTTTAACTACTCCGTTAGTTTGTGGTCTATATGGAGATGACGTGTGCTGAGTTATGTCATATTCATGTAGTAGGTTTAATACCTATTTCTCCAAACCAATTGTCTGGTACCAACTCATGGGGCACGCTGAAGAAGCAGAAGATGTTTCGATGTATGAATTTGGCCACTTTCTTAGCATTTAGCACCTTGTAAGATTCATCCTTGACACATTTTATGAAATAGTCGATGGCACCCAAGATGAATTCATGCCCAATGGAGTCCTTAGTAATTCCCTTCCCTATAATGTTTATCCCTTGGGCAGAGAAAGGCCGGGGTGAGGTCATGCAATAGAGTTATCGAGGAGGTAGATGTTGTCATGGAGCATACAGTTGACATTTGAGGCTTTTCTTAACGTAATATATGCAATCCTTTTGCTTGGTAGTCCAGTAGTGTGATTATCTGAAGATTTTTCTAGAGAGGGTTTGCCCACTCATATGCGGACCACATGCGCCATTATAGATTTTGTCCATGATTTTAAGGGTCACATATTCGGTGATGCTCAGTAAATTTTTTTTGTCAAATGCACTTATATAAATTTGGCTCCCATAAATATTAAATTGGGTTGTCAATCGTCTTAAGGTTAATCGGTCACTTGGAGAAGCAATGGGTAGGTAATGGTTCTTGTGGAGTAAGTTCCATATTTCGTAGTAGCATATTGTGGGTCCTACTATTATCTCCTCTATGGCAATAACCTTAAAGTAGTAAGAAACGGGTGCTCCGGCTAGTCATGGCAGACACGATTTTTGTAGTTTTTGTTGGCATGTTTATAAAGTAGTCTTGGGTGGCAAGTTCATACATGAAAATATTTTTAGCCCTCGGAAGGAAGTCGAATTCAAGATGCTTGAATCGTGAAACTACCTTTTCTAAGTAGGCATGGTATGGTTGCAATTTTCCATCTAGAACTTTACATTTGCAAAATATCTGACTAATGACTAGTCTGGAATCCCCATTGTCTTTTAGTTTGTGATTCCCATTTCCAAGGAAATTTCAAGACCCGTGATGCAAGCCTCATACTCGCCCATTTTATCGGTGCACTCGAAGGTGAGTTTTATAATCGTTGGGAGTCTTTGCTAGTCGAGAGATATTAGGAGCATTTCGATGCCGAATCCTCTTTTGTTAAAGTCCCCGTCGAAGTACACTTTTGGTTTCTTATCTTTCTATTTCTCTCTATCTTATTGCTCGAGGACTAGCAACGCTCTGTTTGGGGGTGGTGTGAAAAGCACCCAAAAGTGTACATTTTATACCCTGAACAGGTGTATTTTAGTTGCTAATTCTCGGCAATTTGGATCTTATGCGTGTAAATGTTTAATTTGCAGGCTTGCTTGCATTTGCGGAGTTCAAAACCTTAATTTAAGGAAAATGCACATCAAATGGAGCTAATTTCCATCCCCCGTAACCTTACCCGAGCCTAAACCAAGCCCAAACCCCATGTGTGTTTAGTTTGTGCTTTTTAGATTTTTCTTAGATTTTTAGTTTAAGTCATTTTGTTTTTAGGATTTATTTTCAATTTTTATATATCTTTTTAATTAGTGTGATTTTATTTTGATTTTGATTTTTATTAGTTTTAATTATCTTTATTTATTTATTTATTTATTTATTTTTATTAGGATTAGTTTTTTTAGGAATTCATTTATTTTTAGTTTTATTAGATTTTACATTTTCTTAGGATTTTAGTTTTAGTTTTATTATATTTATATTTATATTTTTATTTTTATTTCTTTTTAGTTTCATTTTTTTTATTTGAGTCTTTATTTTATTTTTAGAGTAGGATTTTATTTTTAGATTTTTATTCTTCTTAGTTTTTTTTTAGGTTGTGCTATTTGTTTTAGGGTCACAAATTAAACACACTAATACACACTCACACCCACCTATCCTACACACATCAATACTCCTAAAACTAACTCCTTCTCATCCACACCCACATTCCCATACACACCCCTACACCAAATCATCCCCTACACATCTTCAACCTCCCACCTCATTATCTCTCCTCTTTCCATCATAACCAACACCCACAAGCTCCATAAGCAAATCATCTACCCATTAAACCCCAAACCCATTTCAATACCCATCTCCCACCATAACCCTCAACCGAAGGACCACAACTCCGGCGACCTAACATCCCTCTCAGAGTCAACACCTCCGGCCAGCCCCACTGCCATAGCCATGGCCTGAACTTGCAACTCCCATATCCGGACGCAAGTCCAACCCGTGGAAACCCGCGACCCAAGAGGGCCTACTTCAAACGTGAAACCCAGCTCCGGTTGCCTGCTCTTCCAGCCCTTGTTGTCGGCCCCAACCTGGAAACCTCTTCCAAAACCTGTCTAAACAGGATACCCACATCACCAACCTTATAGCCCCAGCCACGATCCACAAAACCATTTTACCCACCTTACTTCAAGACCCATTTCATTCCCCATTACCCAAATCGTGTCCTCATGCTAAATGCCAAAACCAATCTCAAAAACCAAACCAAAATAAATTAAGCCACATGTGTTAAAACCCACTTAATTCATCTTTACCCAATATACCCCTAACTAACTCATTTTACCCCAAAGTTCAAAATACCCTCATTCTCCCCACTATCATGACCTCACACCCAAACTACATGCACCCTCTATTAATTCCTAAATTAACCCTTGCCCACACCTTATACAAACCTCTTGCACCTTTATCCTCCCATTTTTACCCCTTTGCTCCACGTGCATATATAAGATGGAAGACCCCATTTGAAGACTCGTCATCAAAATAGCAAATTAGGGTTTTAGAGAGTTAGAGAGAGAAACACTTTATATTTTTAATTTTTTAGGTAGGTTTTTATTTTCATTTTATTTTTTTTAGAGAATTGTGAGAAATTAATTGTTGAGGAATTCAAATGAGCGTTTGTATGTAATTGAATATTGTGGAAAGCTCAATTTGAATGGATATTGCTCAATTTCAATAGAGGATTAGAGCCCAATTTTGCAAATCAAGGAGACTTGTTTGAGGATTTGTCCTCTTACCCTTCTATTTTATTTGTTTATAGCCTTGATTATTTGTTCATCAAGTTAAAATCATGTTAGGGTAGACACCTTTTCAAGGGGTGGGATGACCATTATTTGATGTTAAACTTACTTTAATTAGCTTATTTAAATTAAATATCTCTTTGATAATTAATTTTGCACTCTTACTTTTGTATTTACGCCTCGAGAGAGGGTAAATGATTTTTGAGGGAAAATCGGAATTCTAGTTATAATACCCATTTTAGATTCGAACTAGAGATAGGGGTCTCTCAAGTGAGGTATTAAGACTTAAATCTCAACTCTAATTTAATTTTCCACGATTTATACAAATTTTAATCGATCGATCCTAACGGATGATCTATTAAATGATGTTTAGATCTACTTTTCAAGAGCTGTAGGAGTGCTAAATTTAATCAACTAAAATGTTATTATTAAAATTTCATTTGCAACGAGAGTTGATTTGTAATTTTGATACTAACTTGGGATAATTAATTTTAATGAACTAATTAATTTTGATTAACTAAAATATTTTGAGTCATCCTATCCCTTGATTGTTCTCACTTTTATTTTCTCACTAGTCTCATATTTAAGATTTTTTTATTTATTTAGATTTACTTAGTTTCATTTTTATCTCCTTTTTTTTAGTTAGTTGTTTTCATCCCTCATTTAGTTTAGTATAGTTTAGTTCACCTTCGATATTTGTTTTAAAATTGAAAAAGCTAAAAAAAATAGAAAAGAAAAATTCAAAAAAAGAAAATAAAAATTGAATTACATTTGAGTTTGTCTCTAGCTTACCCCCTTGATGTGGATTGACATACTTACTTACTGCTACACTTGAGTTTGATATTATTTTGTAGGTATTATAAGGTTTTGATTAACTTGGCTTCAACAACTACTACACACCAAAAAAAAAGTTATCAAATGGCGTCGTTTCCATTCTTAGGAGCGTGAAGCACTTGGAGCAGATTTCAACTTGTAGTTCATTTATTTTTCGCAGTTTTTATTTTTATTTTTTTAGCACCATTTTTTATATTTTTTGAAGTCTTGTATTAGGATTTTTATCCTTGGCTTGTATTGCGGTGCATAGCGACACCTTTATTTTATTTTTCAATTTAAAAATTGTAATAATCAAAGAAAGCGTGATAGGCAAACCGGACAAGGAAGAGAGAGGGCATCCAAAGGCGAGGAAAAGAATCCTCTCTACCTTGAGTCGGTAGGACTCCCGGGGCCTACTAAGATAGGCGTGATCTCCCCCCGGTCAACTCAAATTTTTGGGCACCCCATGGCCTAAAAACCGTGAGAGGTACATTTATAAACTCTCGCACCTCTCCTGTTAGCGAGTCAATTCTTGTGTGTGATTACATGCCCTTGCTTGATTTTATTCTCGCATTTATTTTCGAATGGTGTGATGAATTAATTGACTAAGACCTACACCCGGTCACTCACGAGAAGGGATTTCATCACCCGACCCACTCGCTTACCATTGTGTGCTACCTTAGCCATCACTAAATTTAAAATCAATCAACTAGGTAGCCCAATAGGAGAACATTTTTGCAACGGCGATCACAAAGATATTTCCGTGATTTTATATCGCTTGCGGACTTAATTAAAATTTGACTACCCTTTCACCTAATTTAAAGATAAAAATTGGCTATGTGTTAGTTAGCATTTCTCCTTGTCTTGAGTGTGTTCAATTCATTTTTCGGTAGTCGGTTTTAGTTAGTTCGTCCAAAATCACGAGTCCACCCATTTTTCTCGCTATTTTCTTTCAAAAAACATCCAAAAATATTTTCTTCCTTTATTTTTCACAAAAATCCAAAAATATTTTTTTCTTTTTTATAAAAAAAATCCAAATATATTTTATTTCTTTCATTTTAGAAAAATCCAAAAATATTTTCCTTCCTTTTTTCAAAAAAAATATTTTTTCTCGTCATGGCCGAAAAATGTCCTTTACGGGACTACTTTGATCATTTCCCACTAACAATCGACACGTGTGAGAGTGATCCCGAGCCGTCTCTTTATGATATTTTTAGTGGTCTCACCTCTCTCACTAGTACCGTATCTACTCTTAACCCGTTCATGCACGCACCTCATTTTCCAACACCCTCGGTGTCAAGTATCGATGTGTCGCATATTTTGTCGTGAACCCATTGTTCTTATGCCGATCACATATCCCATGAGTGTCCATACTCTTTATATCCCTAATCACCCACCATGAAGCTTGTGTATCCATATGACACTCTTCCGTAACCCACTTCGGCCTATTATCCCGATATACCTAATCTCGAGTTGTGTTAGTACCCAAGTTATTCATGGAGGCCTGATCAACCTTTCATGCAATACGAATCCCAACCCGATGTTGTGGATCCTCACACGTTCCAACAGTCGTCATGTCAACCTTGTGCACCCATTCACGATCAGTTTCCTCACTATGCACCCCATGAGTATGAAATATTTGTCCATCACGAAAGTGATCCTTTCGTGTATGATGAACTTAGCCCCACTCCACACACTTCATTTGAGTATTCTCCATATAGTCATGATTGTAGAGAGTTGTGTCCACCTCATCCACCTCCACCACCCATCCATCCACCACAATCTTCCACCTCCGCTCTCAAGGCACTCTTGCAACAATCTATCATCGAGCAAGAGCAAGCCACTCAAATTCAAACTCAAGCTCTCCAAAGGCTTGAACAACGATTAAATTAATTTGAGTGTGCAAGAGAGTCGAATATTCCCATGGATCCACCCATTGTTTCACCTGAGTGTGAAGATGATGTGTCCTCTTGTGACACGGATTTTGAGTGTGACCAACCCTACCACCTCGAGAATCTTAAAGTTGAGACCATTCCATGGTCCGGGTCCCAAGTCGACAATTGTGTTTATTTACATTTCACTAGTGAGATTGATTTTCTCCCATTAAATCCAAAGGAACCCATAATTAAGGTTCCTATTTCCTTTCCCGAAGAATCCAACACAATGCTCGAGTCTATTACTATTGAGCTTACCCCTTGTGTTCCCGAGGAACCAATTTATCCTAGGTTAGCTCATGCTATGAGTTCTCACCATTTTTTTGAGATAGAATCTGTGATAGTTCCTACCTACCCAGATATGGATGATGTCCCACCATGCATGGCTTCCTTTGCACCTGATATTTCTAGTGATTCCTATATCTCCAATCTTGATGACTCGTTTGAACCACCCACCACATTCATCGAAGATACTCTTATGGAGAAGTTGACCAATCCATCTTTAGAAATCACACTCCCTTGTGAGTATTCATTTACTCCTTCCAATGAGTGTGTGTCTCCCACGCTTGAGTTGGATCATCTTCCCCCGCCATTTATCCGACCCGACCTACTCATTATCCCTTCCACCCCATCACCTGATTTGGATCTTGATTTTACAAATTTCATGTATCCATCCACAATTTTAAATCCTCACCTAAAACCATCCTACACCTTCCACAAGAGTATTTATGGTGCTACTCTCCACCGTGACATCAAGCTTGTTACCCTATGCCCACCACTCTCTTATGGTGTTGATTTTTCCTATCGAAAGCTCCCTGGCATGTCACGGCGCGACCATTATCATCGTCCATTTATAGAACGGTCGTGTGATTTTAATGATGCCCACCCCATTACACTTTTCAAACCATTTTGCCTCCCTTACCAGCTTGAGCACCATGCTTATAGAGCCCTGGTTGCCCTCACCTTTCAGCTCAATGAGGCCCGTAACCGATGCCTCTTCACCCTTTCCACCCTCACCCTTACCCTAATACCCACCCGCCCATAGTCCACCGATGCTTTGCATCAAGTGATGCACTTTGCCATACAAGTGAATTGACCCTTTAGCCTGTTTCCAACAAGACTGACGCTTCAGTCTTGTTTGGGGGTGATTATCATCACCCAATTTTTCTGCTACCCCGAGATTTCCTAGTTCCTATCTTTAGGGTGAGATCCATCGGTCTGGCTGAAGACATTAAACTTAGTGCTACCGGGAGGCAGCCCGTTGTTTCTTGTACTAGTCTCATCCTGCTTGGGGGTGGTGTTTCACATCACCCAATGCTTTATCATGTTTATAGACTTGTACACATTTTTTTTCTCGTATCATTCATTCAAGTTTTTTCTTGGCTTCATCTGTCAATTTCATTAGCAGTTGATTCTGGTATCTCTTTCCTACCTTATGCTCTCAATTTTAAAAATCATTTACTTAACATCGAGCACGATGCTCCTTTTTATTTGGGGGTGGGGAATTTTATCAAAATCGTACCTTTTTAAAAAAAATTGATTTTTAAACCTAATTTTTAAAATTTCGTGCAGTTTCTTTCATCTCAATCATTGACGTGAATTTTCTGTCATCCATCTTTTAATTATAGGAATCGAGCTAGAGAATATTTTTCTAAATCTCTTATGTAATACGTAACATGGCATGTTGCACTATGAATTTCTAGACTCAACAAAAAATTTGCGCACTTATCATGTCACTGCGGTTTAGAGTTGAAGAGTATTACAATTCCAAAGAGAACCTTAAGGATCACTAGTAGAGACTTTAGCTTATGAGATTTGTGCCCTTCACCATTTCAGAGTGTTTTACACAATCTTCGAGTCATAAGTTGATTCAACTTATTTTGGGTCCGCACTTTAAATTGTTGTATGATCTCATTATTTTTCATAATATTTTTGGCTTGATCACTGAGAACGACATCTTTTTCGAGTTATAAGAAATACGTGTCTTGAAATTTGTCCCGATCACTAGATTTTCACCCATACACTTCACTCATTACACTCCCATGCTCTTCCATATTGCACATTCGTATCTATTCCCCACACCCGCACCTATCATTTCCGTTTATATTTCCTCCATCATTTTTTTAGAAAAAGAGTGTTGATTCCAAATGTTAAATGTCTTCAGTGTTGGTTAAAAAAGGGAGAGAAAAACAAAACAAAAACAAATATAGCAAAATAGCAAAAATGAAAAAAAAAATAAGAGAAAAAAAAAAGAAAATTAAAAAAAAATAAGAGAAAAAACAAGAAAAGAGAGAAAGAAAAAAAAAGAATTTGTAGTTTGTGTGTTTTGAATAAAGACATTTGTTCTTCATGTATTGAACACTCCTATCACACATCGCATATCCATCCATCTTACATCCATCATTTCACACATCCATCCTATCCTACCTACCACACCCCATCCTTCTCATTTCCCCTCACCCATAAACATCCATATTTCCCCTAGGTGTTTGGGCAAATGAAAGTCAACGTCGTGAATAACTCGACATTCTCACTATAGTGATTAGCTTTATTTCATGAGATCATTTTCTTTCTTAATGTTTTTCTTTCTTATGTGTGTATGAGACGTTTGAACTTTCTTACATTTACTCACCTCCTCACACACAAGAGCGATACACTAACCCAATTCTCGAGAGTTCGATTGAGAGAGTGAAATCTAGTGAGATTTCAAGTTGAATCGTTGATTTCAAAAAGGAAATCTAGGAATTACTCTCGTGATACCCCGTTTTGACTGATTCGCACTACACACGTTGAGTTCTAGGAAGGATGCGCCTTGTGTATTTACTTAGCTAAATTTTTTATGCAATTCTAGCTTGTATTTCTCAAATTATTTCTCATGTGATGCATTGTGCGATCATTCAATGTCTAATAAGAGATAGACTGTTGTTACAAATAAAGAATTTTGTGGGTATATTCCCTACAAACCCTCACGAGACACATCTCGTCCTGTAGGGCAACTTATAGGTTTAAAGGCTTGTTGCACATGCTAAGTGCAATCGCAAGTGCCCACGAAAGTGGTACACTTTTGGTTTCTTATCTTTCTCTTTCTCTCTATCTTATTTCTCGAGGACTAGCGACGCTCTGTTTGGGGGTGGTGTGATGAGCACCCAAAGTGTACATTTTATACTCCGAATAGACGTATTTTAGTTGTTAATTCTCGGCAATTTGGGTCTTATGCGTGTAAATGTTTAATTTACAGGCTCGATTGCGTTTTGCGGAGTTCAAAAGCTTAAATCAAGGCAAATGCGCATCAAATGGAGCTAATTTCCCTCCCCCGTAACATTACCCTAGCCTAAACCAAGCCCGAACCCCATGTGTGTTTAGTTTTTTCTTTTTAGATTTTTCTTAGATTTTTAGTTTGAGTCATTTTATTTTTAGGATTTATTTTCTTTTTAATTAGTGTGATTTTATTTTGATTTTTATTTTGATTAGTTTTAGTTATCTTTATTTATTTATTTTTAATAGGATTAGTTTTTCTTAGGAATTCATTTATTTTTAGTTTTATTACATTTTACATTTTTTTAGGGTTTTAGTTTTATTAGATTTTTATTTTTATTTTTATTTTTATTTTTATTTTTATTTTTATTTGAGTCTTTATTTTATTTTTAGAGTAGAATATTATTTTTAGATTTTTATTCTTATTAGATTTTTTTAGGTTGTGCTATTTGTTTTAGCGTCACAAATTAAACATACTAATACACAATCACACCCACCTATCCTACACACATCAATACACCTCAAACTAACTCCTTCTCACCCACACCCACACTCCCATGCACACCCCTACACTAAATCATCCCCTACCTATCTTCAACCTCCCACCTCATTCTCTGTCATCCTTCCACCATAACCAACACCCACAAACTCCATACGCAAATCATCCACCCATTAAACCCCAAACCCATTTTAATACCCATCTCCCACCATAACCCTCAACCACCGGACCACAACTCCGGCAACCCAACAGCCCTCTCGGCGTCAACATCTCCGGTCAGCACCACTGCCATAGCCATGGCCTGAACTCTCAACTCCCATATCCGGACGCAAGTCCAACCCATGAAAACCTGCGACCTAAGCGAGCCTGCATCGAACGTGAAACCCAGCTCCGGCCGCTTGCTCTTCCAGCCCTTGTCGCCGATAACTAACCCTTGTCATCCCCAACTTGAAGACCTCTTCCAAAACCTGTTTAAACAGGATACCCACATCACCAACCTTATAGCCCCAGCCACGATCCACAAACCCATTTGACCCGCCTTACTTTAAGACCCATTTCATTCCCCATTATCCAAATCGTGTCCTCACCTGCCAAATGCCAAAGCTAATCTCAAAAACCAAACCAAAATAAATTGAGCCACATGTGTTAAAACCCACTTAATTCCTCTTTACCCAATATACCCCTAACTAACACATTTTATCCCAAAGTCCAAAATACCCTCATTCTCCCCACTATCATGACCTCACACCCAAACCACATGCACCCTCTATTAATTCCTAAATTAACCCTTGCCCACACCTTATACAAACCTCTTGCACGTTTATCCTCCCATTTTTACCCCTTTGCTCCATGTACATATATAAGATGGAAGACCCCATTTGAAGACTCATCATTAAATTAGCAGATTAGGGTTTTAGAGGGTTAGAGAGAGAAAAAAAATTTATTTTTAATTTTTTAGGTAGGTTTTTATTTTCATTTTATTTTTTTGGAGAATTGTGAGAAATTAATTGTTGAGTGATTCAAATGAGTGTTTGTATGTAATTGAATATTGTGGAAAGCTCAATTTGAATGGATGTTGCTCAATTTAAATGGAGGATTAAAGTCTAATTTTTCAAATCAAGGAGACTTCTGTGAAGATTTTTTCTCTTACCCTTCTATTTTATTTGTTTATAGCCTTGATTATTTGTTCATCATGTTAGTCTAGGTACCCTTTCAAGGGGTGGGGTGACCCTTATTTGATGTTAAACTTACTTTAATTAACTTATTTAAATTAAATATCTCTTTAATAATTAATTTTGAACTCTTACTTTTGTATTTATGCCTCGAGAGAGGGTAAATGATTTTCGAGAGAAAATCAAAATTCTAGTTATAATACCCATTTTATATTCGAACTAGAGATAGGGGTCTCTCAAGTGCGATATTATGACTTAAATTTCAACTCTAATTTCATTTTCTATGGTTTATACAAATTTTAATCGATCGATCCTAGCAGGTGATCTATTAAATGATGTTTAGATCTACTTTTCAAGAGTTGTAAGAGTGCTAAATTTAATTAACTAAAATGTTATTATTAAAATTACATTTGCAACGAGAGTTGATTTGTGATTTTGATACTAACTTGGGATAATTAATTTTAATGAAATAATTAATTTTTATTAACTAAAATATTTTGAGTCATCCTATCCCTTGATTGTTCTCACTTTTATTTTCTCACTAGTCTCATATTTTAGATTTTTTTTTATTTAGTTAGATTTACTTAGTTTCATTTTTATCTCCTTGTTTTAGTTAGTTGTTTTCATCCCTCATTTAGTTTAGTATAGTTTAGTTCACCTTTGATAATTGTTTTAATATTTGAAAAGGCTAAAAAAAATAGAAAAGAAAAATTCAAAAAAAGAAAATAAAAATTGAATTACATTTGAGTTTGTCTCTAGCTTACCCCCTTGATGTGGATTGCATCCTTTCTTACCGCTACACTTGAATTTGATATTATTTTGTAGGTATTAAAAGGTTTTGATTAACTTGGCTTCAACAACGACTACACAACAAAAAGAAAGTTATCACTAGATTCGTAATCACCGCGTGAAACACGCATAGAAAAATATTATAAATCAATATTTATTATTGTAATACCCCGTATTTCTGAATATTTTATTTAATTAAATTGGAGAATGAAATGAGAAAATACAGCTTAATTTAAATTACGTAAGAGGAGTAATTTAATGGGATTTATTAAAAATTGTAATTTTGGAATATCAATCGGGAGATAGTTACCGATTTATATTGCCTCATTATATTTACTTAGTGCGAGTGGTAAATAGTTACTTAACGCGTGTAGACCGTGTTGGGGTGAGAACGAGTAATATTTGTTAAGTGACTCAAATGATAATTTAGAGGTCACCGATGAGTCCGGAAGGGTCAAATTAGTTAAAATAGTATACTCGGGGGTACTAGTTGAGTCCCGGGGTAATTTTGGACTAAACCGAGACCGTTCGGGGTCGTTTTGGTCTTTTAACATGAGAGGGTATGGAGACCTACGAAATTGAGAGCTTTATATCAGTCGTATGATAGAGGGTATAGGGTTAGAAAGCCCATGAAAACACACCATAGCCATTAGAGATAAGAGAGAAACCATTCTCAAGGCAAAAGGAAGAATGGGGAAGGATTCAAAGGAGATTTTCACTATCAACTTGTTGAGGAAGAAGGATTGAAGGATGAAGATCATCAATCATCAACAACAACCACGAAATCAGACCCTACTGATCATAAGGCAAGTTGTTTATTGAAAAAATTATAAAATTATAATACCCATGTGTAGGGCTTTTTGAATAGTTTTGTTTAAATGATTATCTTGGTTTGAGAAAGATGATATTTATACATGTTGGGATAGGAATCGCATGTAGAATGATTTACCTTATGTAGAGGATTAATATTCAGATTAGACTTGATGATTTTTCGGAATAAAATCTGGATTTTGAATGAAAATATGGGAAGAACACCATAACTAGGGTTTCAAGGAATTCTGGGTTTAATTCACTATTTCTTTAAAGGAATTGGAGTTTTGAGGTATTTGACACGTTAGAAATTGTCCTAGTATATGTGAAAATATGTTAGGATCATTGGGTCAAAGTTTGGTGGACTATAATGTAGTTTGAAGATTTGTTGATGGAGGAAAAATCTTAACGAAGAAGATGAACTGCGTCTGTCCCGGTTCGATCGATCGATCGACTATGTCGATCGATCGAACCCAATAGTTGATCGATCGACGAAAGCTGTTTCTCGAATTTTTTGTGTTTAATTCTTCGTTGATTTTCGGGAATGAATGAGTATCCTAGGATTTGCATTATACTTATATGGGAGTGAGAGTAAGACCAGTAGGTATACTATTGAGGTCCGATAAGGCCATTGGGTGTTGGGCTTGGATTACGGACCGACGAGAATAATCCGATTTAGTAGAGTATCGGGGACTTCGAAAATTGAGTTACGAGGCGAAGTAAATTCAATTTAAGTAATAGACCAGTAGGGTAAGAAGTACCTACTGAAATTATATGTAAGGGGTAACTAGGACCCTTAGAGTTGTGTGAATACTCAAATAAATGCGATTAATGAGATAAATTATAAAGAGAATATTGTACGGTAGATATATGATATTAAAATATTGCATACGTATATAATTAATTGGTCGGGCGTGTACCTACTGAATTATGTGATCTTTTAGGTCGAGAGATTTGTACCTAAATTAATTATGTTAGGGTCGATGAGACATTCCGAACTAACATAAGGTTATTATATGTTTGGGGTCGATGAGAAATGTCGAACCAAACCTTGAACTGGTGTCGCGATGAAAGAGTCCTGAACCAGAATATGTGTATATATATATTTTTAAAAATAGTTGGGGTCGATGGATAATTCCGAACCAACTCTCACTTGGGGTCGATGTATCATTCCGAACCAAGAATCATTTACGTGTGTATATAAATAATTGGGTTCGATGTATCATTCTGAACCAATTCTTACTTGGGGTCGATGAATCATTCCGAACCAAGAGTCCTTTACGTGTATAAAAAGGGAAAAATAGTAATGACTGATATTTAGTATATATTGTGTGTGAAATATATATATACTTGATGATATTCTACTTCTGTGTATTAGTTGATTGATATATATTATGTATTTAAAGATACATACTGAATTGGTAAGTCAAGTAGTGAAACTTAATTACGAAATGCACCTTTAGATAGAGAAAATCTATTTAGTAATTCAAGTAGCGAAACTTAATTACATAAGTGGGAAGTCAACAATTGTGAGAATTGTAGTAATTTTAGTAGTGAAACTAAATGAGAAGTCTTGAAAAATAACATAGATGAAATGTTACTTGAGAATTAATTAACATACGCGAGATGTTAGTGAATCGGTTGTACTGTATGGGCGGTACTGGAACTTGGGTACAGATAAGTCAGTTGACTACTTTGGTTTTAGTTAGCTTGGGAGTTATGGCTAGATATACTAAGTGTAGAATGTTAGGTGTGCACAAAAGATGAGGGGTGAGTTAACTCAAGACAGTGTACGAGAACCTAACATGTGTAATCAATAACCGCATTTTATATTGTGATAAACGCTTGTTAAATATTTTCAAAATGTTTTGAGTACTAACTCTTGCTATAAAATATTTTCAAACCCTTTTAGGTGTCCAGCCACAAGGACGCCATGTATGATGATTCCATTCCCGAGACTCGAAGTTGTAGCACAGTGGATTCTACAGGATTTTGACTAGACGATATCTCTCATTCAGATCTAGTACAGGATCTCACACTATTCTATGTATGGACTTGTGGTCCGGTATTAGTCTCAGATGTTAGTCTCAGACTAGTGGTTATTCTATTGTTGTTTGGGATTTTTAGCCGATGGTTTATTTGGTAATACTTTTGTTCTGTTGTACTTTTACTTTGTTGTTTGAATTATAGTACATGATTATTTGTACTTTGTTCTGCATTGTTGATTTATCTGTTTTAAAAAAGATAAAATTTGGCACCGGTCTAATTTTACTTAGGGGATTAGTAATTAAAAAGTTTTCGACAGTGATACTAAGAATGAACCATGTGAGAAACCTGTTTTAATTTAATAAAGGCCTGATCACCCGATGTTTATTTAGGCGGGGTGTCACAGATGGTATCAAAGCATTAGGTTCTAGTGTCCATAGGATTTGTACGGCTTACTACATTTTCAGTGCATCGTTTGATTGATATATAGCCCTATCTTAGGATTATTGTACTCCTCTATGTACGTAGTTTACGTTCTCCTGCTATTTAGTAGATGTAGTTTTATATATACGAGTTCGATTGGGCATGGTACGTCGAACATGGAGGTAGAACCAGCATTGGCGTTGGAAGGACTGCAAGAGGGAGGAGCTCAGCATGAAGCCTGGAGTGTTCAAATATAGTAATCATAGGAGAGATGACCGTTGTTGAGGTCACTCCTACTGTGTAATGGAAGTAGATGATGCAAGGGTTGTTGAGGCATAACAGGAATTTTCCAAGTATCGCTACGGCAAAGAGGGATGCTAATCTAGACCGCCCAATGCAGTGATAGTGGGATTAGGTCTGAAGAAATTTTGATGAGAACGAGCCATAAAAATGTGATAAAACAGCGACTGTACATGTTAACCAATGGAAGTAGTATGCCCAGTAGTTTTGGCATTAAGGATGGAGTAGAAATACTCAGAAGTGAAAATTTGAGTAAATTTTTGAGGCAACGTGGTGAGGATACCAGTCACTACATCCGGACCGATGGTCCGTATACAAATAGAGGAACCTTACATATAGTTTAACCGCAAAGTTCTCCAATGATGATTCAGAAGCGAAGGGAATGGTAATATCTAAACCCCTCACGTGAAATCCTGGTAGAGGCCAATCGTGAGAGAGAAATTTATCCATTGAAGTGAACTTGTACCGATGAGATAGGTATAAGGGAAAAATAGCCTTTGAGAGAATGGACTCTCGAGTTGTAGTTCGCAATTTTGGTAAAACTCTTCTTGGACAACTTATGTATATGAAGGCAGTATGGTACTTCTTATAAGGTTGGGGTAAATGCTCCTAGGGGGCGAAGTTAAGAGAGTTTAAAGATTTAGTCAAAGAGTAAGACTGAATGTAATGGGGCTGGTGCAAGCCATAAGTGGAAACCCACTAGAGGATTTAATGATTAGATTCTAAGTCGGGAATGTTAAGCCCCATAGTGCGTTCCTCTTGGTCAGCAGAACTAAGGGAACCATGATGATTGTGCTCAGAATCGAGGCTACCAACTCCGAGAGGAGGGATACCCCAAACCGGTCAGTGTGGCCTGGAGTAAGGGGATTTTTGTAAAGATGTCTAGTGTGGTTTGTAGGGCCACGCGTTTTATTGTAGCTTGAAGTTATTTGAGGAAATAATAACTCTGTTAAGTTTTGCATTCCGGAGAGGACAAGCGTGTTATGTCCGGAAACCATCTGAACCACCAGAGCGAGGGATAAGGAAGTATATGGGTTTTAGCCTCGAGTGAATGGGGTATGTGATGATACCTCACCTGAAGGAGGTTCGAGTTGTCATTATTCATCAATAGGTGAGAGACTTCAGGGATTATGAACGTCTCATAGTAATTGATTCCGGTGTGTAGGAACCTAAATGATGTGAGTCAATGTATGTCGTAT
This sequence comes from Sambucus nigra, assembly GCA_949130495.1. Classification (NCBI taxonomy): domain Eukaryota; kingdom Viridiplantae; phylum Streptophyta; class Magnoliopsida; order Dipsacales; family Adoxaceae; genus Sambucus; species Sambucus nigra. The sequence continues at coordinate 212,307,098 of OX422220.1, read as the reverse complement.
GACTGCTGAGCGGAGAGATCGAGCTCGCTGTTGTAATTAGTGCTAAAGACTTAGTGATAGTATAAGCGCAGTACCACTTGACTCCTTTAGAAATATTGGAGTATGGTTACACATATTGTCGAGGAATGGAATTTGAGTATCTTGACTATGTGTTGTTCCGACAATGCTCAGTAAGAATGCATGGGGAGAAGTCCCTTGTTTAAGTTCGGTTGCGAAAAGGGATACGACTGAAATTTTTATGCACGACAGGAGAAGAGACATTGTTAGATGCTAGGGCATCAGTGGAGCCGGTAGTGTTGTGGAGAAACACTGAAAGGCTTACCTCACCACGAAGGGATAAGTGGGACTTTGTGGGAAAGAATTTTATTTTTGGTCTATAAATACCCACAAGATTGTAGTCAAGTCATGTAGACTAGGTTGGAGTTGAAGAAAAGCATGTTACGGGTGCGACATTTGCAATGTTTTTGCAAATGTGCACGGAGAAAAGGGTGTATGGGCGCCCTAGTCAATTGGCTTTCTTAAACATCTGAGATAGAGGGATGTGGAAGTTTTTTTTTTGTAAACCGGTGGGGAGGTTATGAGGTAAGTTATATCGACGAAATGGATTGAATGTCGTGAGAGATAGACGATGACACAAGCTTATGTGCTGAGGGAGCCAGCACCCCCTATGGGATAAGAATCAGTGGGAAGACCTTCAAAGGTTATCTCTTGATAGGGGATACCTAACTGTTGTGAAGAAGTAGCGTAAGGTGCTACTTGACTGAGTGTTGAGAGTGACTTACGTGTTACTAAAATGTTGATTCTTATAAAGTAACCAACCCCAAAAGTGCGCCAATTATGAAGAGTGAACGGATTGTAAAGTATAATATACCCGGAGAGAAAGGGGAATAGAGTACCACTTGATGAAATGTGACGTAAGTGGGAAGCAATGTGGAGGAGGAGACATAGTGAGATTGTCTCTAGACGCACCACTAGTTGATAGAGAAAGATGGGCACGAAATGAGAAATCAGAAATTTGGTAGTGAACCTACGTTTCCAATGATGGAATGAGGAGACAGACTTAGATATTATTAATGGGTTGTGAACATCATAATTAAGCCAACATTTCGTTGGGGTAGCGAAATGGGGTGACCGAGATGGATTAGTATGTAGTTGAAAAGGGAGAGTGCACAAGTGCATGATGCCGCTCTACATGATTGTGAATCAGGGTGAAATCCTAAAATTCCACCCTGCGAGAGATGGTCAGGAAGGAATAGAGATAAAGTTTTATTTTGAGTATGTTGTGTTACCTACGACTCAATGTTAGTGAGAAAGAATGATGATACGCCCTTATGATAGTGGTATTTTGGAGAAGCCCACTTATCAATTCATAGGTTGAATGTATGCCTATAAGAGCATATTTATAGGCAGAGTGAGTACCTATATGGACTGTACATGAGGATTAGGTTCGTGGGTACCGATTACGAACAATACATGTACTTTGGGTGTGGTTCGAGGAGACATTTCGAACTTTTAGTCCTTAACGCGTGACATGAGGACATTCTATTGGAGTATGACATTTAGGGTATATGAAATGTGTAATATATGGCTCACATATGTCTACTCATGTGCGATGAGATATATATACATATATTGGTGCTCGAGATGTGATTTCGAGACAAGTAATTAATCATTATTAGTGATCGAGGTGGAATTCCGAGCCAATAACCCCAAAAGTGTTATAGAAGGGGGGGTGATTATAAAATAAGTGTTGATAGTATATGTTATGTGTACGATATATATACCTATTGATTTTTCCTACTTATGTGCGATAGTAAGTGTGCTTAATCTCTGTATTGGGGTCGATGATGTTCCGGACCAATACATGAGGGATCGATTTGGGGTCGATGATTTTTTCGAACCAAATCGATGATAAATATTGGTATCGACGGAAGTTCTGAACCGACATGTGCATTACATTTACCTTGGGGTCGAGGGATTCCTGGACCAATGTAAATGATAGGATTATTGGGGCCGATGATTTTTGCCAGACCGATTTTCCTTAAAGTATATATATTGTGTGTGAAACATATACCTTATAATATTCTACTTATGAGTGATAGTAGACACTTAGATGTTATATAGAGATATACATCGAATGGGTAAATTAAGTAGGGAGAAACTTAATTTCAAGAATTAACGTTGTATTGGGAAAATCTATGGAGAAATTAAGTAGTGAGACTTAATTATGATATATGCGGCATGGGTAACATGCGATAAGAATTTATAATGAAGCAAGGCATGTACTTGGGGCGACCGTTAGGATGTTATGATTTGGTATTCGGTATTAGAGGATGCAATTATATTTAAAGTCCTTAGCCTTAATACCAGCCTTTTCTAATTTCGAGGACGAAATTCCTTTGCAAGGGGGGAAGTATGTAATACCCCGTATTTCTGAATATTTTATTTAATTAAATTGGAGAATTAAATGAGAAAGTACAGCTTAATTTAAATTACGTAAGAGGAGTAATTTAATGGGATTTATTAAAAATTGTAATTTTGGAATATCAATCGGGAGATAGTTACCGATTTATATTGCCTCATTATATTTACTTAGTGCGAGTGGTAAATAGTTACTTAACGCGTGTAGATCGTGTTGGGGTGAGAATGAGTAATATTTGTTAAGTGACTCAAATGATAATTTAGAGGTCACCGATGAGTCCGGAAGGGTCAAATTAGTCAAAATAGTATACTCGGGGGTACTAGTTGAGTCCTGGGGTAATTTTGGACTAAACCGAGACCGTTCGGGGTCGTTTTGGTCTTTTAACATGAGAGGGTATGGAGACCTACGAAATTGAGAGCTTTATATCAGTCGTATGATAGAGGGTATAGGGTTAGAAAACCCATGAAAACACACCATAGCCATTAGAGATAAGAGAGAAACCATTCTCAAGGCAAAAGGAAGAATGGGGAAGGATTCAAAGGAGATTTTCACTATCAACTTGTTGAGGAAGAAGGATTGAAGGATGAAGATCATCAATCATCAACAACAACCACGAAATCAGACCCTATTGATCATAAGGCAAGTTGTTTATTACAAAAATTATAAAGTTATAATACCCATGTGTAGGGTTTTTTGAATAGTTTTGTTTAAATGATTATCTTGGTTTGAGAAAGATGATATTTATACATGTTGGGATAGGAATCGCATGTAGAATGATTTACCTTATGTAGAGGATTAATATTCAGATTAGACTTGATGATTTTTCGGAATAAAATCTGGATTTTGAATGAAAATATGGGAAGAACACCATAACTAGGGTTTCAAGGAATTCTGGGTTTAATTCACTATTTCTTTAAAGGAATTGGAGTTTTGAGGTATTTGACACGTTAGAAATTGTCCTAGTATATGTGAAAATATGTTAGGATCATTGGGTCAAAGTTTGGTGGACTATAATGGAGTTTGAAGATTTGTTGACAGAGGAAAAATCTTAACGAAGAAGACGAACTGCGTCTGTCCCTATTCGATCGATCGATCGATCTCGAACTATCGATCGATCGAACCCAGCAGTCGATCGATCGACGCAAGCTGTTTCCCGAATTTTTTGTGTTTAATTCATCGTTGATTTTCGGGAATGAATGAGTATCCTAGGATTGTATTATACTTATATGGGAGTGAGAGTAAGACCAGTAGGTAAACTATTGAGGTCCGATAAGGCCATTGGGTGTAGGGCTTGGATTACGAACTGAAGAGAATAATCCGATTTAGTAGAGTATCGGGGACTTCGGAAATTGAGTTACGAGGCGAAGTAAATTCAATTTAAGTAATAGACCAGTAGGGTAAGAAGTAACTACTGAAATTATATGTAAGGGGTAACTAGGACCCTTAGAGTTATGTGAATACTCAAATAAATGCGATTAATGAGATAAATCGTAAAGAGAAAATTGTACGGTAGATATATGAGATTAAAATATTACGTACCTATATAATTAATTGGTCGGGTGTGTACCTACTGAATAATGTGATCTTTTAGGTCGAGATATTTGTACCTAAATTAATTATGTTAGGGTCGATGAGACATTCCGAACTAACATAAGGTTATTATATGTTTGGGGTCGACGAGAAATGTCGAACCAAACCTTGAACTGCTGTCGCGATGAAAGAGTCCTGAACCAGAATATGTGTATATATATATTTTTAAAAATAGTTGGGGTCGATGGATAATTCCGAAACAACTCTCTCTTGGGGTCGATGTATCATTCCGAACCAAGAATCATTTACGTCTGTATATAAATAATTGGGGTCGATGTATCATTCCGAACCAATTCTTACTTGGGGTCGATGAATCATTCTGAACCAAGAGTCCTTTACGTGTATAAAAAGGGCAAAATAGTAATGACTGATATTTAGTATATATTGTGTGTGAAATATATATATACTTGATGATATTATACTTCTGTGTATTAGTAGATTGATATATATTATGTATTTAAAGATACATACTGAATTGGTAAGTTAAGTAGTGAAACTTAATTATGAAATGCACCTTTAGATAGAAAAAATCTATTTAGTAATTCAAGTAGCGAAACTTAATTACATAAGTGGGAAGTCAACAATTGTGAGAATTGTAGTAATTTTAGTATTGAAACTAAATGAGAAGTCTTGAAAAATAACATAGATGAAATGTTACTTGAGAATTAATTAACATACGCTAGATGTTAGTGAATCGGTTGTACTGTATGGGCGGTACTGGAACTTGGGTACAGATAAGTCAGTTGACTACTTTGGTTTTAGTTATCTTGGGAGGTATGGCTAGATAAACTAAGTGTAGAACGTTAGGTGTGCACAAAAGATGAGGGGTGAGTTAACTCAAGAGAGTTTACGAGAACCTAACATGTGTAATCAATAACCGCATTTTATATTGTGATAAACGCTTGTTAAATATTTTCAAAATGTTTTGAGTACTAACTCTTGCTATAAAATATTTTCAAAACCTTTTAGGTGTCCAGCCACAGGGACGCCATGTATGATGATTCCATTCCTGAGACTCGGAGTTGTAGCACAGTGGATGCTTACAGGATTTTGACTAGACGATATCTCTCATTCAGATCTAGTACAGGATCTCACACTATTCTATGTATGGACTTGTGGTCTGGTATTAGTCTCAGATGTTAGTCTCACACTAGTGGTTATTCTATTGTTGTTTGGGATTTTTAGCCGATGGTTTATTCGGTAATACTTTTGTTCTGTTGTACTTTTACTTTGTTGTTTGAATTATAGTACATGATTATTTGTACTTTGTTCCGCATGGTTGATTTATCTCTTTTAAGAAAGATAAAATTTGGCACCGGTCTAATTTTACTTAGGGGATTAGTAATTAAAAAGTTTTCGACAGTGATGCTAAGAATGAACCATTTGAGAAACCTGTTTTAATTTAATAAAGGCCTGATCACCCGATGTTTAATTAGGCGGGGTGTCACAATTATGCCATCAAAGGGAGGCAGGAAAATATTGATAATAGCACAAAAAATTTACTTTATATAGGGATACTTTAGGATATGGGATAAGAGGGGACTCTTCAGCTAACAAAATAGACTCAAAATGCCTCCGAATGACAGGCGTTGTAATGTTTTTATAGAAATTCAATTGTTGAGTTATGTAGCTCCCGCAATGCGTGTGATGAGATGGGTTGGATTCTGTGGGAGGGCCTTTGAAGTGGTCTTCGAGGGATTTGGGACCTTGGCACAGACTGGAGGCTGGGGCAGGCAGTGGTCCTTAGATCGGACAATTTCTTCCTCAGAATATGTAGCAGGATCCTTTGTTGAGACGATCATGGGTTTAGTGTATGGGAGTCCCTTGGAGAAGGATTATAGCCAGAGCTGGTGGCTTTCTTCATTCCACTAATAGTCCCAAGATGGTTAGTAGGTTTTATCTTTAGTCTCGTCCGATAGTGGTGCTTCAGTGGGTGGGGCGGTTGAGTCTAACACTTGGAGGTAGAAATTGAGTTCAAGTTTGTTGACTAATCGTCCTTTTTTAGTAGTAATACCTCGAGTGGACGAGATGGTTTACTTGTTGTTTAAGAATTTTGCAAGGGTCAACTTTGAGCCTCTCAATATTGATATCAAGGCAACTTCATTAGGAAATAGCACAGCAATCCCCACTCTAGCTCGAGCTCGAAGTTTATTCTATCTTCCTTGGTTACTCGTGAGACATTGAGCTCATTCTCGCTTACCTTATGGATCTTCCCGTAGTCTATGTATATTCCTTCCTCATATAGGATCTCCATCCCTGGTTGCAAGGATTCCTTGGTTTCATCCCACCATGGTTTAGGGAGTTTATGATAGGACAAGTCCTCTACTTAGAGATAATAATGACTATTCCACCCTTGATAGGTACCTTTGGGATCAGGACCAGGAGTTTTATTGTTTGGGGTATACCCAAGACCATACTTTACCTTATGTTCAATGGCAGTGATGGCCTCGAGGGTTCCTTGTTAGTTTCTTTCACGGTTGAACCCTGGCATGTATCCCATTTTGTGGATGATTCTGGCGATTACACAGTTAATAACTGGTTCCTCTACTACCATGTCAGCAAGTGGGATGACTCAAAATTTGCTGAGGCAGATGTCGCTATTATGGTGGTGGGAATTTAGAAGGGGAATGGTAATAGTGTTGCCGATTATGGCCTAACCATCACACCCTTAAATAGTGATGACCTCCCTAGCAAACGGGAACCTTACTTTCACGTGTAATGATGAAGGTAATACCCCCATGAGGTATATCTAGGATCTCTCAAGTAATAGGATGAGGTTTGCAAGGACGTCGAGTACCTGAAACTCAACACCACTCTTAATAGGCCCTATTATGAGAGTGAGGATGATATCCCCTAAGACTTCTCTCTGTGTGTTATCGTAGGCTCTAATGTACATAGAGGATGGTATAAATTTCTAGGTAGCGTGACCTAAACTGGTTATAATATAGAGGGGGAATATATTGATGGTCGACCCGTTGTCTATCGTTATGTTAACATGTCTCTGTGGTGATATGGAGTGAGAATTGGTGATTACAAACTTGCATGGGGAGGTACCTATCAAAGAAGTTGATGTATTACTGCATGGTGATGGATCAGATGGAAGATGAGGTCTCAGTAGATGTTATATCTATAGGCACATAAGCTTAGGGCAACAGATGGATGAGGGAAACTTGGTTCATTCGGGATATATCTAACTGCTTATAGATGTTGATGTTTGCTGATGTCTGACGGAGTTGCTTTTAGATTTTGTTATTTTCCTGAGGAGGCGGTGAGATAACATTTTTAGTGGGACATTATCCTTACTAATTGGGTTCGAAGAAGTGGAGTGTTAAGCTGACCTGGTGAGGAAGTTGATCTCTTTATATGGAGATAGTACTGGTTTTTACTCAACTTTGTGTTCATCTTATTTAGACAGGGTATAAGATCAGTCAAGAATGTGGGGATGTCGAAAGGCGCTGTTAGCTTTAGGGCCATTACTTCGATCTAATCTAGGATGGGGGCTAGTTTTAGGCTTTTAGGAGACCTGGTTTGAGTTTTGGCTGGAGTTTAAGACATGAAGTCATCTATACACTCTATGGCTACATCTAAGTCTTAGGCAAAGATGGGTATTTCTGCTATTATTGTTAGGACTTGACCGTATGTTGATCCAGGTGCATTAGGTGATGATTCTATTAAAATGGATGATCTTGACTAGATGTTATTATCAGAGGCGATTTCTTAGTTCTCTTCCTTATCGAGGGAGGTTTCACGTTCTTCTAGGTTCATCCCCTTCATGAAGATAGCGGCCTCACAAAAGATGTCTCTATTGTAGTAATAGTACTCAGCATATTTTCGTCCCCTAGGTCAAGATTTCTTTGATAAATATAGTATAAACTAGTGCGGTCTAGGCTTGTCAATGGGTCGGGTCTGGACCCGGACCCGACCCGAACCCGATTCGTATAATAGGGTCTGGGCATATTTTTTGGGACCCGAAGACCCGAATACCCGAAGACCCGTTTATTAAACGGGTAGGGTCTGGATCTTATACAAGACTCGGACCCGAAGACCCGACCCGAATTGTACATTATTATTTAGAAATATATATATATATATATATATATATATATATATATATATATATATATATTTATAAATATATCTTATCAATATAACATGTAAGTATTATATATAAAAATATATATTTATGTATATAATAAATATAAGTAATATATATTTTATTTATACTAATAATATGCTATAATACATTACAAAATATTTTAATTTTAAGATTAAAAAAATAAAGGGGTTAAAATAAAATAAATATAAAATAAATGTATATATTTGGCTAGACCCGAACCCGAGACCCGAAGACCCGAACGGATCCGGGTCTGGATCCAATATTATAGACCCGATGAAGACCCGGACCCGAACCCGAACCCGATGAAGACCCGATTACACGGATCTGGATCTCCCTAAACCCGACCCATCTCCAACCCGTTGACAAGCCTAGTCCGGTCACTACATACTATAAGTTGTCAAACTTTCCCTATACGAGGTCATGGGGAACGAGGTTGACCAGTTATGTCAATAACTCTGGGAGGGGGGACCTTCTGGTAGAGGACGGCCATGATAGGTCTTCTCGTTTGGGAGTTCTCTTATGTTGACTATGTGGGTGGCATCCAGGTAAGTGAACCCATAGTTGTAACTTTTATCGGTGTAGTGGTGAGTCCGGGGTGATACCCCGAGTACAAAAAGGCCAAATTCTAGCTATAGACCAAGAAGATTGAGCTCACTGTAGGGATCAATGTGATCTTCCATAGGTGGGATAACTTTAGAAGGAGTAGAGTTGATCTTCATGCCCCTATTACGTGTTTTTATCAAAAAATCTCCACATCTGATAGACTGGATGTTCTTATAGATGTCGAAATTGGGGTGTTTGAGTTCCTACTAGATGTTGAAGAACTACAGGGTGGTCCTTCATATGCGAGGCTTGGCTCTAAACTGTCTATAGCGCAACTTCCCCTTTTCATGCTTTGGGTATGATTCTCATGTTTTTCCAGTCAGTAAGGTTCTTTAATGGTAACTCTATACCCGATCCCAAATTTATAGTCCGAGATGTTGGGAGCTTCAAAGGATGTGGGTCTTTGTTCAAGGAGTCCGAGTACTTTCCACGAGGAGTAGTCCCATTATGTCATCATTTCCCAGATTTAACGGTTGAGTACATACTGATCTCTAAAATCCAGAGAGGTGTTACCATTGGTGATTAAGAGGTGGTCAAAGCACTCAGCGATGCCTTGCTCTAGCAGATGGGTGTAGTAGACAATGGACTCGCTCAAGCGTGGTGATGGAAGGAAATAAAGTGGGCTTTGGTTTGATAAATATGGTGTGTTAATGCTAGGTATGGGAGGAGGAAGTACATTTTTTCCTATTCCAGTCGTGGTAGTGGCCTTTTGGAGGAGGACATGGGCAAGGCTTAGCAACCTAATTTCAGACTCTATGATATTTTGTGTGGTGTTGATGCTTTCAAGTTGTCTTATGATATTATCCATTGAACATGGAACTTGGTATTCTTCGGTAGACATGGAGTGTACTGCGGAGCAAACATGACAGTTATGAGTGGAGAGCCCGCTGATGATACATAATCGACCGCACAGACTGCAAACTCGGGTTTCCGCCGTAGGAATTTAGTGTGACCGCTCTGCTAATCTAAGAGAAAGTTTTATAATTACTCAGTTTATGTTTTATTTGACTAATCCCGTTATACTTACACTGCACCATCATGACTTCTTCTACGTATTAAAAAACAAAGTGCAATACTTTTGGAAGATTGAAGAATCGTTCGTCTCAAAAGTATTTAGAAGAGTTATGGTAGTTTCGTAAATCCTTTACTTTTCCCAGGGTTTACATCTTTTTAAAAGTTTGCATTTCAATTTTTTTTTAAGAAAAAATTTAAATTTTCAACGACTCGTTAGAATGATATTTTTTTGTCGTTCAAACGAGTTGCGCTATGTAGTTAGAACGAGAATTCAAGCGTTCGAACGAAATCTGGGATGATGCCTTTTGGTCAGTTTTTGAATGTTGTAAGAAGGTCATTAGAAGTCTTTCAAATGAGATAGGTTATATTTTTATAATGAGGGTTCCCATGATCGAACTAGATGATTTTTTGTAAAACACTGGAATGTCGTTGAAAGGCTGATCTAATAAAAAAAGGTGCGTCATTTGAACGAAGTATCTAGTCATTCGAACAAGCGCGCAAGATTTTGGGTTTTAATTAAATATGATCAAAATCTCGAATTTTTATTCTTTTGCAACCAACTTCCTTATAAATAGAGATGCGGGATTAGAGTCTTAAAAAACTCATTTTAACACTTTTTCGCACCATTTTAGAGTTCCTTTTGTAATCAAACTCTACCAATTTTCATCCAGACACTTTGGAAATCTATAGATAACTTTATCAAATCAAGAAGAACACTTTCATGTTCAAGAACCCTTGTAGAGTTCATCTCTACTACTTATTTGTGGAGCAGAGGCTCTACTACTAAAGAAGAAGGCTGGTCGATAAATACCGAGGGAAGGCTGCTTTCTGTGGGCAGTGTTGGACTGTGTCATTGTTGTAGAAGATTTGAACAACTACGCGTTATACTTAGTGAACTATGTAGTTTGTAAGTCGTGTTATGTTTGTCAAATCTTGTACAATGCAGAAATAAAGGTTTTGCTCGAAAGGGATTTTTCCTATATCTTCACATATATATATGTTTGGTTTGCAAAATTTAATTTGGACTTCATCATTGCATGCGCACTATATTAATTCAAGGTAAAATTTGCTAAATTTTAAATTTGTGTGTAGTTGGCAGATGATACAAATCAATCCATAGAATCCTCGCATTCTCAAATTGGTATCAAAGCAGGTTACACTAAACATCGTGGGATCCCGATTTTTATGATTTTTCTTTTGAGATACCAATTTTCTCAAATTAGTATCAGAGCAGGTTGCACTAAAATATTTTGTGATCCTTTTTACAAAAAAATTGATATCAATATTTCTTTAAATTGTTGTTTTTAAAATTTTGGATTTTATGGACAATTTGTATAATATGATATGCCTATTTTAGATAGGTCTAATTATGCATACTGGAAAGCGAGGATGAGGTCCGCCTCAAAATCCATCGATGAAAGAGTCTAGTTTGTTTATGAAAGAGGGTGGACACCACCCACAGTGACCAATGACAATGGTATAGGTCGAAAACATGTCTCTGATTGGACTAGAAAAGGAATTTGAATGGAGCAATTTTAACTCAGGTGGCTTAAGTGACATTTCTAGAACTGTTACCCCTGACAAGTTTTGCAATCATGACGTGCACCGTGTCTAAAGAAGCTTGGGATACCCTCCAGCTCACTCACGAGGGCACCGATACTGTGAAAGATTCTAAACTACAAAATCTCACCACACAACTTGAGACTATTACGATGCTATAGAGTCTGAGTCAATTTTATGCATGATTGTCTGATATCGTAAGCTCTAGTTTTAATTTAGGTGAGAAAATTCCTGAGACCTAGGTGAAAGTTTTGAGAGAGTGTGAGGCATCGGTGAGTCAACTCGAGAAGGTGAATTTTTTTTGTGTGAGTATTTGATTATTATCGGTAGGGAGAAGACCGATTTGACCAACACTATGGCTAGTCTTATGAGAAATCTTCAAGCTTAATTATAGACTCGTGAGAAACTTAAATCTTGTGTATACCCACTCGATATTGATTTCAAACATGCCCGAAAGGTCAAGATCACTTTGGAGGGCACATTTAAGAAGGTTGGAAAAATGATCCTAGGTCCGGCGTTAGGCAATGTAGAGAGGCAACGTATAGATTATGACGGTGCATCCACTTTTCATACCGCACCGAAAATAGTTTTGAAGTTTGTGATGGATCCATATGGCCCTCGACCTAACCCATCTAGGAGAACTTATCCTAGACGTTTTAAGCTAGGTGGACCCAATCCCATTTATGTTTATTCTTATGGCAAATGAAAAGGTCACCTTAAAGAGTTTTATTTTAAGCTAGGAAGAGTTTTTCACATGCGTGTTCCCAGTATGCTCCTACACGAGTACCTACACATATTCTTTCATACAATCCCACGCGTGATTGTCCACATGCTCCCGCACATCACCATAGAGGTTTTGAATGTTTTTTAGAGCAAGTAGAGTTTTTAGTCAAGACTTCACAATGTTTGATGGAGGAATTTCAGAGTATGGATTCTCCTTTTGAGAACTCATTCAGGCCTAATGATTGAGGTTGAGACTTGTTCTCTAAAATAGGGTCATTATCATGTTCATCTCTTATATCCCTATTTCAAGATTGTATTTCTATTGTATTCAATGTTTTCTTTTTTATATATTCAGAAAATTTCTAGAAAGATTTTTGTTTTTTTAAGAAAAAGTTTGAAAAAATTGAAAAATATTTTATTTTGCTAAAATTTTCAAAAACGATAAAGATTTCTTGTATTTTTGTTTTTCACCATATATGGATGAAAATTTAAGATATCTGGGTCACCCCTACATTCCATCCATTCACGTAACTTTTTCATAGTGCTTTAAGACATGACTTTATTTCGTTGGTGAGCTTAATAATGTGTGGATAACTTTTCGTTAATCATTGATGATTACTCTCTAAATGTTAGATTATTTGTCACCTCTATTGCATACATGCATTGACTTTTTGAACATTATACTTACTTGTCGTGTGTCGGATACGATGTTCTCATCTCAATTCTACATAATAACGAATCAAATGCAAAAAAAGATAAGTTGTTCTTTTAAGAACCATTACTCGGATTTCATTTCCTGAAAAATATTGATATATGTTAAGCAATGAAAATGGGCTAAAATAGAGTAAAATTATCTTTACGTTAAAATTAACCATTTGGAAAAAGAGCCTAAAAATATTAACGGCATATAAAAACAGATGTGATATTCATTGATGCCTCACTACCTATGAGCATTATGATTTCTTCAAAATATTTGAGAGTGAATTCTTATATATGGGAGATTTTTAGGGAGTTATAAAGTAAAACATCAATGGTTTTGCACAACGGACTTTCTTAAAAAGTATCAAATAGTTTTGCGTTGTTGTTTTAAGAATCATTAAAATTCATAGCATATTGCATTTAGTTTAGTCAATTTCAATAGAGCTCAACATTTTATACCTAGGGTAGAAATTGAGTTCTTTCTTTAGAAATGTCTCATGACTTCGTGCACCTATGTTATGAATGTCTATGTTGATTTGCCCATAAAAAAATTCACATAAGTACATTATGTTTTCACGATTAGGATATTTTAGTGTTATTACATGGTTACTATGTGTTTTTATACTTATATGTACTTTTTATACTTTATACACTACACCAAAATGACAAAATTATCACCATTCAGCCGGCCACCCTTGTCAAGGTCATTGACCGTGATAAAAAAACATGCGTTTTGTGTCACGGTCATTGACCTTGACACGACCGTGATAAAGAATTATCACGGTCATTGACCGTGACAAATCCGTGACAAATTTACTTGTCACAGACTTGTCACGGTCAATGACCGTGACAATTCTTTAAATAATTGTCACGGTCAAGGACCTTGACACGACCGTGATAACTTCTGCAGCAAAAACCCTTACCCCTTCTTTTTTTTCCCCGTCGTTGCCTCCTTTTTCCAACTCTCTCTCTCTTTACGCTGCTCTCTCTCTCTCTCTCTCTCTCTACTTTCAGGTTTATTTCTCTCTCTCTCTCTCTCTCTCTCTCTTACATTTATATATATGTTTGTGTGTATCTATGTGTGTGTGTGTATATATGTGCATGTGTGTGTGTGTGTGTGCGTGTGTGGGGGTGGGGCAGGGGGGTTGTTATGTGTGTGTGTATATATGTGTGGTTGGTGGGGGTGTGGAGGGAGGTTCAAGGTGGGGGGCTATTATGTGTGTGTGTGTGTGTGTGTGTGTGTGTGTGTGCGTGTGTGTGTGTGTATGTGGTGGGTGGGGGTGGGGGTGAGTAGGGGGCAGGGTGGGGGCAGGGGGTATATTCACGAGTTATTTTTATATATATGTGTGGTGTTTTTTATCTTTACATGATGTTTATATGTTGGAAATAACTCATAAATTTGTCAATTTATTTTTGTATTTGAATTAACCTAGGGTTCTTGAATTTTTTGCACTTTTATTGAAACTAACTCGTGAATATATGTTTGTGTATGTTTGTTAGGTGTATATGATGTTTATATGTTGGAAATAACCCATGAATTTGTCAATTTGTTTGTGTGTGTGTGTGTGGGGGGGGGGGGGGGTGGAGGGGGGTAAGGCAAGGTACCATTGTAATTCTCTTAATATCGTTTTTTGATGATTCTATGAGATAATATATACTGTTTCAAGGTTAACTCATTGTAGATAAAAACATTCACATAGTAAGATTAAATTGAATCCATCCATAGATTCTATAATTACATCCACTAAAATATAATTAATAAATGAAATAGTTTTAGGTGAAAGCCAATTAATAATTAGTGCCCATTTCATATGAAAGTAGGATTGCCCCTCAGTGTAAATTAGTAAATTAATAATTGTATACGTTAATTGTTAGTTTAATTGATGAAATGAATTAATTGAGTAGATGAATTAGAAGGAGTACGGGATACACATTTTTTGTTGAAATTACTGTTGGATTATTTTGTTTAGTAAATGTTTGGTTGGTTAGTTTCAAAAGTGGCATGACCACTGGATTATTGTCCATATGGGGGTGGGATTTTTCAACTTTTTTTTAAAATTACTTTGTATATCGAACAATATATATAAGACATAATTAAATGAAACATACTATATATAATTATTAATAATTGAATTTGAATATAAATAAGACATAATTAAATGAAACATAGTATATATAATTATTAATCATTATTGGATTATTGTGTGTGTGGTGGGGGGCAAGGGGGTGGTGTGTGTACGTGTGCGTGTGTGTGGTGGGGGTGGGGGCAGGTACTTTAACCCAAACCACATGAAACGCGGATGTTGTATGATTAAACTCCAAGCGTCCCAATTAAAGCCCCTAGTGAAATCCTAAAGGAACACATAGGCCTTAAACTAATACAATACACCTTTAATTTCTGTCGACATCCATGCGCACGAGGCTAAACATCATAATTACAACTTATGATCATTAGTAAGGTTAAAACTGAAAGTAAGATTTAAATCATCGATTTTAACACGAAGGCGACTAAAGTTCAAAATAGTTTCGAATTTTGATAAAAAAAGTTGTCTTAAATCATTAATGTTTCTTTAAAACATATGATTCATCAATACAATACACATTTTATATCAGTTTAAACAAGTGTTAAGCAAAAAAACATGATTTTAATTAAGGTACAAAACTATAATGAATTAAATTTGGTTTCTTTACATAAAACCCACATAATGAACAATGTACCCCCCTCCCCACAGGTGTTTGATTCAAACCTGGCATGTTTTTAACCCGAATAGATTCTTGATGGCAACCAAACATAAACAAGTAACATGTTAAACCTTGATAAAGCAAGATATTTCTTTCCTGAACAATTAAGAATGGGTGATTCCTTTTATTTGATCCCTTATAACACAAAATATGTGGTGGGGGTAGGGGGAGGGGGGAGGGGGGCAGGTATGGGGGGTGGGTGGTGTGGTAGGGGTGGAGGGATGCGTGTGTGTCAATGTGTACTAATATTATTTTTACAGCAAATGTCTCCTTGAGGTATTAAGGCGAGGATGATGATGCTGGTTATGATGATGTCGTCTGGGCTCAGTGGTAGCGGAGGCGATGAGGGCTCCTCGGCCTCTAGGCTCCCTAAATATGGCAAATTTGGGGTTACCATCGAGAACAAGTCGAAGCTATTAGCGAGATCCCTCGAGCTACTAAAGACGGTCATCGGCCGGGGGTTTATGAGTTGGAAGGAGGTGCCATATGAGCTCAAGTTAGCTGTTTGGGCGGCACTACAGCTAATATATTTATATTTATATGAATATTTCAATTTTAATTTCGATTTCAATTTCATTTTATATTTATATTTATATTTATTCGCAACTAACATTGTATTTGTTGGACAGGAACAATTCAACTTGGATCCAAAGCTACGCGATTCCGTCTTAGAGTAGTTGAGGGAGTAACACAAGACGTGGAAGAAAAATATGCGGACACGGTACTTTGGGAAAACACGAGAGTCCATTATCCAATGGCGTGGATCTTTCCCGCCCAAGGAGCCGATCTCATTGGCACAATGGCAAAAGTTCATTGACAATGAGATCGAGGATCGACAATTGGCATCTCACCAATCGGGGAGGGAAAATCGGGCAAAAAAGACGGACGTGCACTACTCGGGCCGGACGTCTTACGCCAAGGTGGAGCATAGGATGAAGGTAAGATTTAATTTTTCTGTAACTACAGAAATATATTATTGTTCATTATTTTACTTTGCGGGGCCGATACTGATTTTACTTTATTTTATTTCAGGAGGTAGGGAGTGGCCCAGGGGGTAAGCCACATAGGCTCGATACTGGTGTGGCTCTTCGAACGAAGAAGGGGAAGGACAAGGAGGTGTCCCTGAGCATCGCGGCCATGATTGTTAGTAATCCGACAGTTTAGTTTTTGTTAATTACGTTATAATTTTTTAGTTTACTTATTTTACTAATCATGTGCTTTTTGTCGTTTCAAGCAAAGCTTAAGGAAGTGCATGAGTCGCAGTCTGATGCCGACAAGGCATCTTTGTCCACAGATGCACTCAGCCAAGTGCTTGGCTCTGATCGCAAGGGGAGGACAAGGGGGTGAGCTCGCGGGTGGCCAAATCTAGGATCATCGGATTGGAGTCGAGCGACACCGGGTTGGCTCGAACGGTGGATTCACATGAAGCGAAGTTATCCCATTTGGAGGCGACGATCCAAGATATGTACTCATTCATGAAGCGTACGTTGGGAAGAGAGCATAAGGGGAAAGGGAAGGAGAAGGCGGTGGAGGAGGAGGTGCGGGAGAATGAGGCACGGGATGACGAGGATGTGGACCGAGCTGCTTCTTCGCCGACACGTGCGTACTTCGATGATCCAGTTCCTTATTTGACTCCCTTCCCTAGACCGATGTCAATAATTGGTTAGACGAGCGTGTTCATATTGGACGTATTTGATGGCCAGCGGATAGGGCGGGTGTTGAGGGACCCGAATATCGCCCAGGGTGGAATAGTTCATGGACGTGCGCTTCAAGAGATCGAGTCCAAAGTGCTCGTCACGCATGTGATACCCGGGAAGGAGAACACTCTATTGTGCTTGCGCGAACAATGCGGCACAATGTATATTAGTGGGTGTGTCAATTCATATATCATGTGGCCTACTCACCTCCTCACATTTACCCCAAACATGTAGTGACATTATTTTTAAGTTTGTACATTTGAATTATATTTGGATTATATCATCATGTATATTGTTTATATTTTGAATATATATTTGCATTATCTTTAGTTTGTTTGGATATATGATGTTTGAACAGGTACAACGTTGCTATAACAGGTACAAATATACTGTTGGGCAGTGGCAGTGGCCATACTGCCCAGCAGATTTTTTTTAAATTCTGCCCAGAATTGTCACGGTCATTGACCGTGACAATTCCTTGACAAATAATATTGTCACGGTCAATGACCGTGATAATTTTTTTTAAAAGGGTCAAGGCTTTGTCACGGTCATGGCCTATGACACGACCGTGACAATTTTAACGAACTTGTCACGGTCAATGACCGTGACACGTCCGTGACAAAAAAAGTTGTCTCACCCCGAATTGTCACGATCATTGACCTTGACAAGTCTAACTTGTCAAGGTCAATGACCGTGACAATGGTGCAGATTTGGTGTAGTGATACTTGTAGATTTTGAAAAATATTAAAAATAGTTATTTGATAGGAGGAAAACACATCATGTCTTTTGGATATTCATCGCATGTGCTTAATTATTTATCTTTGTGATGGTATCTTATTTCTTCATGTGATGCTTATTATTCAAGTTTAGATTCTACTCCTTTGTCTATTGTGGACAAAAAGGAGGAGAACAAATTAAGGGGGAGTTTTATTTATCTTTTAA
The DNA here is from genome assembly GCA_949130495.1 of Sambucus nigra. NCBI lineage: Eukaryota > Viridiplantae > Streptophyta > Magnoliopsida > Dipsacales > Adoxaceae > Sambucus > Sambucus nigra. The sequence goes on along the minus strand of OX422220.1, from coordinate 212,288,989 downwards.
AAATCGTATGCGTCATGGTATTTCTTTTATCTAATGTGTGTAGGTCATTCTGCCTTGATAATGATTTCTTGGCTGCACAAGATGAAGACTTTTTAGTTGAAAACTTATATAAGATTGCATTTCCATTTCTTTATTTAGGAGGTCATTAGTTGTATTAGTCTTTCAGGGTTTGTCTTCGGTTTATGTTTTGTATGGCAATAGCCAAGGGGGATATTTTTAAGAGCGATTTTTATAATTGCTCAGTTTATTTTTTATTTGGCTTATCATGTTACAAATACACTACACCATCACGACTGTTTCTACATATTCAAAGACAAAGTTGAAGACTTTTGGAAGATTAAAGAATCGTTCGTCTCAATAATATTCAGAACAGTTATGGTAGTTTGGTAAAGCCTTTACTTTTCCAAGGGTTTACATCCTTTTAAGAGTTTTCATTTCAAAATAATGTTTTAAGAAAATTTTAAAAATTTTGACGACTCGTTAGAACGATATTTTCTTGTCGTTCGAACGAGTTATGCATGTCGTTAGAATGAGATTTCAAACGTTCAAACAAAATCTGGGAAGACGCCTTTTGGTCAATTCTGGAATGTCATACAAAGGCTCATTTGAAGTCATTCAAAACGAGATAGGGTATGCCATTAGAACGAGAGTTCCCACAATCGAACGGGATAATTTTTTGTCAAGCACTAGAATCACTACAGCAAATCTGTCGTATTGTCAAGGTCATTGACCTTGACAAATCCAACTTGTCAAGGTCAATGACCGTGACATTTTGAGGCGAGACAACTTTTTTTGTCACGGTCGTGTCGCGGTCAATGACCGTGACACGTTTGTCACAGTTTATAACCGTGACAAATCCGTGACCCTTTTTAAAAAATTGTCACGGTCAATGACCGTGACAATTCTGGGAAGAATTTAAAAAAATCTGTTGGGCAGTATGGCCACTGCCACTGCCCAGCAGTATATTTCTACCTGTTATAGCAACGTTGTACCTGTTCCAAACATCATATATCCAAACAAACTAAAGATAATGCAAATGTATATTCAAAATAGAAACTATTTAAGAAAAAACAACATCACCATCAATTATCTCAAATCTACAAACTATTTGCATGGAAAAGAGATTTTGTACCGCGACGCTCGGGGACACCTCCTTATCCTTCCCTTCTCGTCCGAATAGCCACATAAGTATAGAGCATATGTGGCCTACCCTTAGGGCCACTCCCTGTCCCCTGAATTGAAATAAAGTAAAATTAGTATCCGCCCCTCAAATATAGATAAATATAAATCGTAATTGAAATCGAAATCGAAATTGACATATAAATATAAATACATTACCTGTAGTGTCACTCAAACAGCTAACTTGAGCTCATATGGCACCTCCTTCCAACTAATGTACCCCGGGAAATCGTGTCAAATATAATTCTCTTCATATCTAAACACTAAGAAATACCATAATCCTATGGAGTTATGCGTTGCAAATTCCTTCCAACCGTTGTGTAGCCAAAAATCAACAGTTGAAGTTGTCAATTTCACCTTTCATGGTCTCCCATGTTTTGCTAGAAGTTCCAAGTGGTGGGGTATGGAAAGTGGAATTGACAACTTCAACTGGTGATGTCTGGCTACATAACGGTTGGGAGGAATTTACAGAGCATCGCTCCATAGGATTATGGCATTTCTTAGTGTTCGGATAGACGAAGAGATTCAATCTCCTCTCCACAAATAGGACACCCCAAATAACTATGTACTAATCACCTATTAAAGGTAAGAAGCGTATATTCATGGATTAGTATAAACAAAACTTAGGTTGGAATATTTATGTATTAATCTCCTCTCCACACACGCACACTACACAAGATTGAAATATTTCGGTACAATTAAAAGCATTAAAAATGGATGTTTCGGTACAAATTGAAATATTTATTACAAATTGAAAAATTATTTCAGATTCGGGTTATCATCAAAAATGGATTGATATTCGGTAGGAGCAGCCAAGTCATCCACACCACTATTTAGACGCCTTGGCGTGTGTTGGACAATTGACCACGGCTCGTTGTTAATATACTCCGAGTAAAACACTTGCTTAACCTTTTGAAATGCACAAACAAACGGCTCATCGCTCACGTGGTCGTTGCTCTTCAACTTGGACAAGTCAACCATGATCAAATTGGTGTCAGGATCAACTTTACAAGCATTTTTATCCTCAACTCTTACCCATTCACAGTAAAATACAACCTCTTTGAAGCTTATATAATCCAATTCAAATATATTTTGGATTACACCATAGTAAGTCATTTCAGCTTCAACGAGATTTTTATCTTTTGCGCTCGCTCGAAAGAAAGTAAGAGCCTTGTATGAAATTCCCGAGTTCTGTACATTTGTAATTTCCTCGTACACTTTAGCGCCAAAAATGTAACCGTTCAATCGATACTTTTTGTACTCTTGTGCCATGAACAAGGGTCCAGTGGCTAGACGAGTAAGCCTTGATGTCGCATCACCCATCTTTAGGAGCTGAGAATATAGATAAATTAATTATATTAGTGGTAAAATTTGAGTGTAATGTAACGTTATATAACGACTGTTTTCATTATAATTACCTCTTGTGTCAACCATAGCCTAAATTCTCTATCTGATTGTACCATTGTTTTTCGTCTTTTATTGTTCTCACAGGCTTCATATTTACTGGCGCATCGGGTTTTTCTTCCAATAAGGCAAGTCAAATAAAATTGACCTCCGAGACCATGCCTTTCTTATCTCAGTTTCATTCCCAGTTGGGGTCTTATTATACTTGACATTCTTAAATTTGGGATTCTTACCTGGCATATTTGGTCCACATTCAGAAGATTTACTTTCAATTTCTGAACCCAAAAGTTGTCTCGGTGGTAGCCTATGTTCAACTCCGCCCAATAAAAAATTGGAACCTTTCTCAAATCTAAAACTATGAGCTGGGGGTAAAAACCTCCTGTGGCAATGGTATACATTTTTTAAGCTAGAGGATAGACGAAGAGATTCAGTCTCCTCTCCACAAATAGGACACCCCAAATAACCATGTACTACACATCCGGATAATGTCCCATAAGCTGGAAAATCATGAATTGCCCACATCAACATAGCTTTCAGCGTAAACTCTTTTTTTCTAAAATAGTCAAATGATTGCACACCCTCTTCCCACAACTCATTTAATTCTTCTACCAAAGGAGCCAGGTAGATATCAATGTCATCACTTGGTGCCTTTGGCCCAGGTATCAATAAATCCATCATCGAAAATTCAGGTCTCATACACTGTGAAAGAGGGAGGTTGAGTGGGGCTAGGATCACTGGCCATACACCTTGATTGGTGCTTATATTTCTAAATATATTGAAACCATCTGTTGATATAGCCAAACGAATGTTGCATTGTTCTCGAGCAAAATCGAGATACTCAAAATTCATCCTCCGCCAGGCAGTAGAATCAATAGGATGACGCATGATATTACCCCCTACTTCTACCCTAGCATGCCAAGTCATTGCCTCTGCAATCCATGGTACTGTGAAAAATCGCTTTAATCTAGGCCCAACGGGAAAATATTTCAATACTTTTTGAGGCACTTTTGAGCTTGTGCCTTCCTTACTAGTAGATTGGACATATCTAGGTTCATCGCATACCGGACAACGATCGAGATTTTCATACTCCTTTCGGTATAGTATGCAGTCATACACACAAGCATGAATCGATTTATACTTCATTCCCAAACCTTTCAAACTGTTCTTCATAACAGAATAGCTATTTGGAAGTGTATTCACCTTGGGTAATAAGCCCTTCACCCATTTCAGAATTCCCGTCACGCTATTGCCAGACAAACCGTACTGCGTCTTCAAACTGTGCAAACCAACCATGGCATGTAAAGTTGTTTGATCTTTCTCACAGCCAGAGTATAACGGTTGGGTCGCCTTAAATTTTAAACTTTGGTAGTCAGCGTCAAGTTTTATCGTATTATCTTCACAATCACTTGAATCTTCTACATCATCAGTAACCTCATTCTCCTCAGCTTCATAAACTCCGTACGCATCATCAACTAAATCCTCTAACATATTATGATCTACGTCGTCCCCTTCTACATCTATTCTACTTGTTGAAGGTTGTTGTGAAGGTTGGTCGGGGACAAAAGGAACTTTCAATTCATCGTGAAAACTCCAAAATCGATAACTATCTTGCATACCCGATCTTAACAAATGTAGTTCAACTGTTTTCCACTCAAACACCTTACCATTCTTACACCTAGCACACGGACACGGAAACACTTCATCATTACGACATCTCTTTGCATATTTCACAAATTCGTTAGCACCTCTGTGAAACACATCCCCCATTCTATTAGTCTCACCCATCCACTCTTTGTATTTCGGATATCCCATCATAGCTACCACAACTAAACACCTATTAAAGGTAAACAAAACTTAGATTTATAGTATGTTTTATTTAATTATCCCATCAGTTAATTATCCTATTAAAGGGTAAGTGGTCCTATCCCATTCAAGACTGCATTTTTCTGTAATATACTTAACAGCTCATGCACATTGTTACGATTTGAAAAAAATTCGACAGCATATCCCCTTAGTTCTCCAAGTACACGACGTAGATTGGCAGGTGTGAGTGTTATTTCAATTGGTCAATTGAAATAACAGTCACACTTGTCAATCTAGTATGTACCCAGAGAACATTAAGATACGACTGCAGAACTTCCTCCAAAAGTAACAACTTTAAGCCAATAAGAATATTATACAGAAATTATACAGTCTCAAACTGTCAAAACGGGACAATTCGAGAGATCTCATTACAGGGGTAATGACTCTCGAATGGGTCTAAGGGCTATTGACTGCATACGCATAAGAACTAGAAGGCTAGTATCTATGCGCACTATATTTAATTTCAAGTATGTTTCGTATAATGGGTTAATTCAAATACAAAAATAAATTCATGGGTTAATTCAAATACAAAAATAAATTCATGGGTTAATTCAAATACAAAAGTACAAATTCATGGGTTAATTCAAATACACACACCTCCCTCCACACCCCCCACTCACCACATACACACACACACACACCTCCCTCCACACCCCCCACTCACCACATACACACACGCCACCACCCCCACTCACTATTTAAAATAATCTCAATGTTAATTTCATGTAGTGACTGTCTATTTAAAATAATATCAATGTCAATTTCATGTATTGAATTTCTACTATTGTTTTGTGCTTTTTATAAATCATATTCAATGTTAGATATGTGTTTTGTTAAGATATCTAAGTTGTTCTATAGAATTATTTTTTGTATCTTGAAGTTTAAGTTCTAAAATAATCAACCCAAAGTTGTGGTTCATAAAGTATTATCACAAATATAAACTAAGAGTGATAAAATAACTTTGAGGCATATAAATTAATTGTGACAAAGTAAGATTATGCACCAGAACCTAAAATTTAAAAAAAATGTTTTTATTTAAACCCCACTTTTCTTTTCTATAACTCCTATTTTATTAAACTTTAAATATAATTAAGGGTGTATAGAAAGAAAAGTTAAATAGGAATAAAAACAATATTTTTAAAATATGAAGGGCTCACCAATTTGATCAAATTTTTTAACAACATAGACTAAATGATATTTTATTTTTCATGCTTTTAGCAATTTCGGATGCCATTTTAACCCTTATTGTAGTTTTTTGTTGTAATGTCATTTAAAAAAAATCATTTAGGTATGTAAATATATTGTAATAGATCTTGCCTTCCACAAAATGATATTTTATGGTAAAATTTTATTTGATGGATATAAAGTCATGTGATACCTATATGTGTTATTTTGCATCTAATAAAAATAAAAAACGCCATATATGGTTTTTTTTTCTCCATTAGTATAAGTATATAGCGATTATTTCACACTTAAATCACATATTAAGCCGACCTTCATTTTTTTATGAAATTTGTAGAAAATTACTTATTTATTTTGAATGAAAATAAATTGTTATCCAATATTTTTGGATATTATTTATAATTATGAAACTTATACACAAATTAATGTTGTATCAAAATAATATTACATTTTTAACCCCTACCCCCACCCTACCCCACCCCCTACCCCACTCTGCCCTCACCCTACCCCCACCCTGACCCACCCCCTACCCCCACCCTGCCCCACCCCCTACCCCCGCACACACACACGCACATATATACACACATACACACATATATATACACACAAACATATATATAGATGGAAGAGAGAGAGAGAGAGAGAGAGAGAGAGAGAGAGAGAGAGCAGCGTCGAGAGAGAGAGAGGGAGGGAACGGCGGGAGGGAAAAAAGAAGGGGGAAAGGGTTTTTGCTACAAACATTGTCACGGTCGTGTCAAGGTCATTGACCGTGACAATTATTTAAAGAATTGTCACGGTCATTGACCGTGACAAGTAAATTTGTCACGGACTTGTCACGGTCATGTCAAGGCCAATGACCATGACACAAAATGCGTATTTTTTGTCACGGTCAATGACCTTGACAAGGGTGACCGACTGAAAGGTGAAAATTTTGTCATTTTGGTGTAGTGAATGACGTTCAAAATGTCATTGGAAGCCTGATCGAACGAAAAAGGATATATCAATCGAACAAGGTACCTGGTCATTCGAATGAGCACGTGATAATTTATTTTTTAATTAAATTTGATTCAAATCTCTAATGTTTATCCTTTTATAACCAACTTTCCAATAAATAGAGATGCAGGATTAGAGTGTTAAAGAACTCTTTTTTAACATTTTTCCATACCTTTTTAGAGTTCCTTTTGTGATAAAACTCTACCAATTATCATCTAAATCCCTTGGGAAATTAGAGATGACTTTATCAAATCAAAAAGAACACTTTCATGTTCAAGAACCCTTATAGATTTCATCTCTACTACTGGTTTATTGAGAAGAGGCTCTACTGCTGAAAAAGAAGGTTGAATGGTGGATACTGAGGGAAGACTGCTTCCCGTGGGCGGTGCTGGACTGTGTCGTTACTGTGGAAGATGTGAAGAACTGCGCATTAAACTTATTGAGCTAAGTAGTTTATAACTTGTATTGTGTTTGATAAATTTTGTACAGTGCTGAAATAAAGGTTTTTCCCGAAAGGGAATTTTTCTACTTCTACACATGTTTGTTTATTGAGTTTACAAAATTTAATTTGCACTTCATCACTGCATGCATACTAAGTTAATTCAAGATAAAATTTGCTAAAATTTGAATTTGTGTGTGGTTGGCCTAAGATATAAATCAATCCATAGAATCCCTGCATTTTCAACTAATGATAGCATATGCAGAAAAATCGGGGCACTTTTATTCAAGTTTTGTAGACAGAAGGACTGATAGAAGGACAATACATAGGGGAGAAAGACTCAAACATGTATGCGATTCTTTTATCTACACTTAATCATATGTAGACGGTATTTAGTTTTTGTATTTTTTATTTGGTAGTATTGTAGACACCCCATTTTAATACCCCCTAAATACCTCCTTAGGTCCCTAACACTCCCCCTCTCACCCTAAGACCCTAGGTCCTACTTCGAACCGTGATCCCGAGGCAATCCTGTACTTGTGGGGCCCGTTCATCCTCGGTCAACTCTTTAGCCTGAGTGAATCTCAATGAAACCCCGTAGGACTTTAAATCCCCTATATGGAGCCTAAATGACGTTAGGAGGGGACCCGCAGTTATTTAACATGTGCTCGACCTCACTTTTATCATGAGGTCGGTTCAGGTACCTACCTGTTCGGCCAGCCTCAATGGATAGTTTTCCTCCTCTGATGCAATCACTTTCTCACACCGTGTAGTTGTGTTCTTACATACACTTGATGAACTTCTCATTTGTCATATGGGAATGAGATAAACATGGTTGTTACCTATGCACATCCTAAAAGGCCCACGTGGTATCTAATTCATATTAATTAGTTATCGCATTTGTATCAGTGTAACTGCCTGACCAATAAAGTCAATCGACCTATCCCTTAAATATTCCTAATAAATTACCTATAAATAGGGAGTAAACCCACATGGAAAGGGGTCTCAATTAATTTTTATAATCATAGAAACCCTAATTGTATATTTAATAATTGTAGAAGATGAATTAGAAGCATCTATGGATGTAGGTTTCCTTCTTGGGATGAACTAGGTAAATTATGTCTCATTCTCATTATCTTTCATCCCCATTCTCTCTGCCCTTGATTCTTCTAGTTATTACTCTTTTATTTGTTATCATCGATTTTGGAAGATAACAAATTGGCACCATCTGTGGAAAATCGATAAGCGATTATGATCCCTACTTGAATCCTTTCGTTCATTACCTACCCTAAATACTTGGAAATGGTGAACAATCCCGAGAGTAGTCATATGGAAGAGGTCCAAACAATGCCCACCCCCACTGGGATGGGTGACTTGCACAGCCTACTGATGAGTCTGGCCAAGGGATAGGAAGCGATGCAAGAGAGTGTCAGGAAGTTGACACACACTCTCCAGGTCGAGCCAGCAAAGCCCAATCTGAACATTGCTACCCCTGAGTTAGTGATGTTGCAAAGCAGAGGAGGAAGGTTTCCCCTAGCACACTATAGATATAGGAGGAAGGAGTATCGCCGGTAAGCTCTAGAGAATCCTAGGAGGCTGAGCCTAGTACTCTTTGGAATGCAAGCTCCTCACGACGATCCGGATCTCAGGAGGACCGGTCTTACTTCCCCGGAGCCATGACCCCTATCCATTCACCTAGTTATCATGACGATCAATCCTTCTCTGAAGAACATCCTAGAAAACTAGAAAGGTTGAGCAGAGTCTTAGAATTCGATCGATTGGGCCCGTGCCACAATCGTGGGAAGGCAACAACAATGCCTTGAGGTCGCGACCTAATAAAAGGCGATCCAAGTAGATTCATCATCGGGCATTCCCATCAATTGACTAGGGCATTGACCATACCCGATCAGACTTCCCAAGAAAGGAGCTCAACTGAAAGCCAAGGCCGAACTGCTAAATCAGCTGGTAAAGCAACCAAAGAGGATAACTAACCCTGAAAGGGATACATCTAACTCCTGGAGAACCAGCTTGGTAAGATGGCTAAATTAAATAACCATTTTCCAAGGGGTTTTACGAAAGGGTCGCCATTCGTCCCATCTATTATGGCGTATCCCACATCGGCCAAATTCAAGCCACATGTTATCACGCCAAAGTATGACAAAAAATATATATGATCCTTCACATTGAACAATATCAGGTTGCTACAGACATTTATTCCATTCTCGAAGAGATGTGGTGTAGATCCTTCTCCAGCACTACCACGGGTTTGGCTCAAATTTGGTATAATAGCTTGCCCCGAGGATAAATATCCAATTTCCAATAACTGGCCGACCTGTTCGTCATTAACTTTTGCTTTAGGGAAAAATTAGGGAAGAGAGTGGCCCATCTACTTATCCTTCGACAAAAGTTTGATGAGACCACCTGTGATTATATCACTTGCTTTAACACTGGAAAGCTAGTGGTCATAAATCACAACGCGCAAACTTCTATAACTGCTTTAATGAGTGGCCTACATCCCGAGAAACTATTTTGGGTGTTGGTGAAAGAATCGTGCAGGACAATGATAGAGTTTCTAGCTAAAGTAGGAAAAATCATGAACGCCGAAGAAGCCATGGCTTCCAAAAAGTTTGAGCATCCCAAGTCATCATCTAGCAGGGCAGTCGACAAAAAGGATCAGACAGATTGAAAGGTCGATAACCAAAGAAGTATGATGAATATACCTAGCTGACAGTTAGCATCTATCACATTTTTTAGGAGATTTAGGGAAGCAAGAACCTCAAATGACCCGATAAGATGAAGGCACCAAAAAATAAATGGAACAAGAGCAAGTACTGTGAGTTTTATAAGGACCACGACCACAATACTAACAACTGCATTGCCTTAAAGAATGAGATTAAAGTCTTAATTAGGAGAGGCAAGATGTCCAGGTACGTAGATAAGTATGGACGGACAGACTCCAATAAGTGCAAGACTAGGAGATGATCAGAGTTTCCATACCAAAGAATAGATGACATGAACCAAAGAAGGAATGATGACTCGAGCAATGATCTATATCTCCCTAAAAAGCCTAAGGAGCCCGTACATGAGCTCAGTGTGATATCTAATGGGTGTCATTTCATTATCGGGGGAGACACGGGTGGGAAAAAAGACCTAGATAAAAAGAAAGGCCTATCTGAATGAGGCCAAAGCTTGTGCTCATGTATGGAAGATCAATCTGGCAGCAGATGTGGACACGCGCCCTCGCAAGGTGAACAAGTATAATTAATCATCAAGTTCTCTGAAGACGACCTATCTAGAGTAATGTATCCTCATTACAATACACTAGTCATCACTATGATGATCCATAAGGGGAGAGTGTCCAAAGTGTTGATTGACAACAGAAGTTCCCTAGATGTTATGTTTTGTAACTGTTTCAGATGGTTAAAGATTCAAGACAACAACTTAACACCATATCACCGACCCTTGATCGACTTTTTAAGGGAAAAGGTATATCCAATAGGAACGGTGGAGCAAAAGGTCATAGTGGGTGCATGGCTAACCTACTGAACCGAAAGTGTTCGATTCTTTATCCTGGATAAAAATAAGTTTTCTGCCTATAATGTGATACTAGGAAGGGTTGGACTGAAGAATTTGAAGTCGTCCCATCGACAGTACACCAGAGCCTAAAGTTTCTAGCTCATTACGGATTAAGGGTCGTCAAAGGCAACCAGGCAGAGGCACGGGAGTTTTATTACACCTCCATCGACCAGGAAGAGAAGAGGAAGCTGACAATCACCTACTAGATTGAAACCATTGATCCTCGAGATGACAAGAAGCTAGTTAAGGGGCAGACATTTTAAGAAATTGAGATAGTTTTGCTTAATGAACCACCCCGAGAGGACAGTTCAAATCAGATCATCACTAGATCCCCTCTTGAGGTAGGAACTCATAAATTCCCGTGAGAACACAGGAATGTATTTGCGTGGAGGCATAAAGACATACCTCGGATTGATCCTGATTTCATTTTCCTCGAGCTGAGCGCAACAAAAGGGGTGAATCCAGTTAAGCAAAAGTGAAGGGTTTTTTACGCCGAGAAGAACCTCGTCGTGCAGGAGGAGGTACTTAAGCCCCAGAAGGATAATTTCATCAACGACATCAAATATCCGGCGTGGTTTCCAACATAGTGATGACGCACAAAACGAATGATAAATAGAGGATATGCATTAATTTCATCAACCTGAAAAAGGTGTACCCCAAAGACCATTATCCATTGCCTCGAATGGACCATCTAGTCGATGAAACTTCAGGCTACAAGCGACTCAACTTTATAGAATCCTAATATGTATACAATCAGATTAGGATGAAGCCCTTGAATAGGGAAAATGTCCTTCATAACCAGTTGAGGTACTGATTGCTGTAATGTAATGGTTGGTGATAAGCACCCAAAACTGTACAATTTATACCCCAAATAGATGTACTTTAGTTGCTAATCCTCCACAATATGGGTCTTATGTGCTTAAATGTTAATTATACAGGCTTAATTGTGCGTTGCAGAGTTCAAGCGTTTAAATCAAGGCAATTGTGCATTTTATGGAGCTAAATACCCTTGTCCCGTATCCTAGCCTACCCAAACCGAGCCTAAACCAAGCCTAAACCATGTGTGTGTTGAGTTTGTGCCCTTTTATCAATTTTTAGATTTTTAGTTTGTGTCATTTTTATTTTAGGTTTATTTTAGAAATTTTAGATTTTATTTTCTATTTTTCTATTTTATTTTTATTAATATAATTTTATTTTATATTGATTTTTATTAGTTTTTAGTCTTAGTTTTTATTTTATTTTATCTTATTTTATTAGGATTAGATTTTTTAGGATTTATTTATTTTTAGTTTATTTTGATTTTACATTTTCTTTTTAGGATCTTAGCTTTAGTTTAATAGATTTCTATTTTTTATTTTCATTTCTTTTTAGTTTCAATTTTATTTTAGAATTATATTTTCTTAGGTTTTTATTTTATTTTATTAGTGTTACTTTTTTAAGGGTCCAAATTAAATACACACCTAAACACACACACATCACCCATAACCCCTACACACAAACATATCCTATCCAACACACCCACTTATCATACACCCTCGCCCTCACTCTATATCCCATACACCCTCACACACCAAATACACCCAATAATCCATCTTCTTCCCCAAACACCATTTTTCTCTCTCCTCACACCTACCTCCATTATCCTCCCTTAACACTATACCATGCCTCACTCTCTCTCTCTCATCTTCCAACAACTAGCCCAACAGTAACCCTTTAACCCCAACCCAAACCAACCCCAATCCCTTACAACTTCCCACCTTCCATCGCCGGCGATGTCCCCCACTTCGAAAACTCCCGGTTCCATCCCCTACCAAACTCTCTCTCTCCCCCCGATCCACTGTTCAGCCACAACCCCTCTCCAGCCCGGCGGCTACTCCCTCCAATCCCGTCGCCGACCCCCGCTTGCGATGATACCCCTCGCCCAGCCAGCGATCTCTCCGGCGCGATCTCAAGCCCAGCGTCCAACCCGTGAACCCCTCCGCCGGCGACTTCCAAAACCTCTGACGCCTCCGTCAGCGCCAGCAACCCAAATGCCAACTTCGGTGATTGCTGACCCACAAACCGGCAAACCCCTGCTCCAACACCCATCCAACCAAAACCCATGTCCAACCCATTTTCCTTGTTCAAAGCCAAATACCCAATTCTCCTAAGTCACGATTTTCTACCTGCTAAAAGCCAAATGCCAAAGCCAAAAATCAAGACCAAGTCAACCATTTCAACCCATTTAACTAAAGCCAAAATCGTGACCTGCACAAAACATAAAATAAAACCAAACCAATTAAGCCACGTGCCACTTAACTCACTTTAACTCTTTTCCCCATTTTACCCCCCAACCACTTCTTTTACCCAACTTCCCATTATACCCTTTTAATAATATCATATTTTATTTCCTCACCTCACTACCCACATGACCTCACCCAAACCACATGCATCATCTATTAATTCCTAAACTAACCCTTACCCACACCTTATACAACCTCTTACACCTTAATTCTTCCAAAAATACCCCCATTCTCCATGCCTACTATAAATGAAGATGAAGACTCATCATAAAAAAAAACTTTTAGATAGGAAAATTCTAGAGAGAGAATTATAGAGAAAATTATCCTTTGTAAATAGTTTTATTTTATTCTTTTTATTTTTGTTAGATATTTGTGAGAAATTAATTGATGAGTGATTCAAATGAGTATTGTATGTAATTGAATATTGTGGAAAGCTCATTTTGAATGGATGTTTCTCAATTTCAATGGAGGATTAGAGTCCAATTTTTCAAATCAAGGAGACTTGTTTGAAGATTTGTCCTCTTACCCTTCTAATTTATTTGTTTATGCCTTTGATTATTAATTTGTCAAATTTTATGCGATGTTAGGCTAAAACCCCTTTCAAAGGGTGGGGTGAAACCCTTATTTCATGTTATTTTATTTTGATTTGTTTAATTAGTTGAAAAATCCCTTTGAATGTTAATTTTAATCCCTCACCCTTAAATTTACGCCTCGAGAGAGGGTAAATGATTTTTGAGAGAAAATCGAAATTCTAGTGATAATACCCATTTTAGATTCAAACTAGAAATAGGGGTTTCTTAAGTGAGGTATTATAACTTGAATTTCAACTCTAAAATTATTTTCTAAGATTTACATGAATTTTAATCGATCGATCCTAGCGGGAGATTAATTAAAAGGAGTGTGGCTCTATTTTTCTAGAGTTGTGGGGTGTTAAACTTAACTTTCTAAAATATTACTCTTAAAATTACATTTGCAACGAGAGTTGATTTGTAATTTTGATATTAATTTGGAAGAATTCATATAATTAAATTAATTAATTAGAATAACTAAAATTTGTGGTGTAATCCCGTTCCTTGATTGTTCTCACAATTATTTACCTCACTTATCTCTTATTTTTAGTTTAGACCTTAATTTTCATTTTAGTCAATTTCTAGTTAGTTTTCATCTCACACTTTAGTTTAGTTAGTTTAAATCATCACCTCACCCTATTATTTTAATATTATAAAAAGCTAAAAAAAAATTAGAAAAGTAAAAAATCACAAAAAGAAAATAAAAAGTGAATTACAATTGAATTTGTCTCTAGCTTACTCCCTAGGATGTGGATTGATACTCTTACTTACCTCTACACTTGAGTTGTTATATTTTGTAGGTATTTGAGGTTTTGATTATGAGGATCTTTTCAAGCAACGACAAAAAAATACACCGAAAAGTCATTTCTATCAAATGGCGCCGTTGACATTCTTGGGATTGTGAAGCTCGGAGCGAATTTCATATTGTAGTTCATTTATTTTATTTTATTTTCACTTTATTATTTTTTTGTACCATTTTTGCATTTTATTAGAGGATTGTATTTAGGACTTTATTATTTGGCTTGTATTGCGGTGCTTAGAGACACCATTTTATTTTTCATTTTAAAAATTGTAATAGAAGAAGCCAAGCGTGATAGGGAAACCGGACAAGGTAGAGAGAGGGCGTCCAAAGGTGAGGATTTAGAAGCCTCTCTATCTTGGATCGGTAGGACTCCCGGGGACGACTGAGATAGGCGTAATCTCCCCCTGTTGACTCAATTTTTTTGGCACCCCACGGCCTAAAAATCGTGGGAGGTACATTTCTCAAACCCTCGCGCCTCTCCTATTAGCGAGTCATATTTTTTGTGTGCTCTTATTTGATTTTATTCTCGCATTTATTTTCGAATGGTGTGATGAATTAAATTACTAAGACCTACACCCGATCACTCAGGAGAAGGGATTTCATCACCCGACTCACTCGCTTACCATTGTGTGATACCCTAGCCATCACTAAATTTAAAATCAATCAACTAGGTAGCCCACTAGGAGAAAATTTTGCAAAGGCGATTGCTAAGATTTCTGTGATTTTTTTTATCGCCCACGGACTTAATTAAAATTTGACTACCCCTTTCACTAAATTTTGAAGATAAAAATTGGCTATGTGCTAGTTAGGAATTTTCTTGACTTGTGTGTGTGTCCAATTCTATTTTTTCGGTAGTCGGTTTTATTGAGTTCCTTCAAAATTCAAAGAGTCCACACTTTCCCCCACATTTTCTTCAAAAAAAAAAACTCCAAAAATATTTTCTTTCTTTCAGTTTAGAAAAATCCAAAAATATTTTCTTTCTTTCCTTTTTAAAAAAAAATCCAAAAATATTTTCTTTCTTTCCTTTTTAGAAAAATCCAAAAACATTTTCTTTCCTTTTGAAAATTTTTTAAAATTCAAAAAAAAATATTTCTCTCCTCGTGTCCGAAGAACGTCCTTTACGGGACTACATTGGTCATTTTCCATTGACATGTAACACGTGTGAGAGTGATCCCGAGCGTCTCTTTATAATATTCTTAGTCGTTTCACCTCTCTCACGAGTACCGATGGTACTCTTGACCCATCCATGCATGCACCTCCTATTCCATCACCCTCGGTGTCAAGTGTCACCGTGCCTCCTCCTTTGTTGTGCACCCACTGTTATTATGCCGATCACATGTCCCATGAGTGTCCTTACTTTCCATATCCATCTGAACCCACCATGGAACATGTGTATCCATATGACACTGTTCCGGAACCCACCTCGGCCCATTATCCCGATGTACCCATTCTCGAGTTGTGTGAGTCCCCGAGCTATTCGTGGAGGCCTGATCACCCTTCCACGTAATACGTATCCCAACCCAATGTCGTGGATCCTCACACGTTCCAACAGTCGTCAGGGCAACCTTGTGCACCTGTTCACGATTAGTCCCCTCACTACGTACCCCATGAGTATCAACAATTTGTCCATCACGAAAGTAATCCTTTCGTGTATGATGCACTTGGCCCCACCCCACACACTTTCTTTGATTATTTTCCATATAGTCCCGATTATAGCATGTTGTGTCCACCTCAACCACCACCCATCATTCCACCAACACCTTCATCCACATCCACTCTCGAAACCCTCTTGCAAAAGTTCATACTTGAGCAAGAGCAAGCAATTCAAACTCAATCTCTCCAACGGCTTGAACAAAGGTTAAATGAATTGGAGTGTGCGCGTGAGTCGGATTACATTCCCATGCCTCCACCCATCGTTGCAATCGAGTCTGACGATGATGTGTCCCCTTGTGACACGAATTTTGAGTGTGACCAATCCTACCACCCCGAGAATCTTTAAGTTGAGACCATTCCATGGTCCGGGCCCCAAGTCGACAATTGTGTTGACATACCTTTCATTAGTGAACCTGATCAAATCCCACCATATCCATATGAACCCCACCTTGAGGTTCTCACTCCCGTCATATCCAAAACAATGCCCGAGTCTACACCTATCCAGCTTCACCCTTGTGTTCTCGAGGAACCACTTCATTCTAGGTTAGCTCCGGCTACGAGTGCTCACCATTTTCTCGAGATAGAATCCGTGATAGTTCCTAACTATTCGGATATGGATGATATTCCACCATGCATGGCTCCCGTTGAGCCTGATATTTCTAGTGATTCTTCTATCTCCGATATTGGGGCCTCGTTTTACCCATCCACCACAATCACCAATGATACCATTTTGGAGAAGTTGACAACTCCATATTTAGATACCACACTCCCTTGTGAGTATTCTTTTACTCCTCCCAATGAGTGTGTGTCCCCCACTCTTGAGTTGGATCATCTTCCTCCACCGTTTATCCCACCCGATACACCATTTATCCAACCCGACCCACCCATTATATCTTCTACCCCACCACCTGGTTTGGATCTTGATTTTGCACGTTTCAAGTCTCCATATACATATTTAGATCCTCACCTAAAACCATCCCCCACCCACGAGAGTATTTATGGTGATACTCTCCACTTTCGTGACACCGACCTTGTTATTCCATGCACACCACTTCCTTGTGGTGTTGATTTTTATTCTCAACAGCTCCCTGGTGTGTCACGGCGCGACCATTACCATCGTCCATTCATAGAATGGTCGTGTGAATTTTATGAGCCTCCCCCCATTCCACTTTCTACACCACTTCGCCTTCCTACCAACTCGAGCACCATGCGTATAGGGCCCTAGTTGCCCTCACCTTCCGGATCAGTAAGTCCTGTGACCGATGCCTATTCACCCTCACCCTTACCTTAATACCCACCCGCCCATGGTCCACCGATGCTTTGCTTCGCGTGATGCATTTTGCCATACGAGTGCATTGACCTGTTTTAGCCTCTATCCAACAAGATTGACGCTTAAGTCTTGTCTGGGGGTGATTCTCATCACCCAATCTTCTGCCACTCCGCACTTTCATAGATCTTATCTTTAGGGTGAGAATGGTTCGGTCTAGCTGAAGACATTAAACTTAGCGCTGCCGGGAGGCATCCCGTGTTTCTTGTACTAGTCTCATCCTGTTTGGGCGTGGTGTTTCACATCACCCTATGGTTATCATGCTTATAGACTTGTACACATTTTTTTCGCTTATCACTTACTCAAGTTTATTCTTGGCTACATCTTTCCACTTCATTAACGGTTCATTCTGGTAAACTCTTTTCTACCTTATGCTCTCAATTTTAAAAATCATTTTATCTAACATCGAGGACGATTCCTTTTTGTTTGGGGGTGGGGAATTTTATCAAAATCGTTCCTCTTTTGAAAATTTTTGATTTTTAAAATTTCATGCAGTTTCTTTCATCTCACTCATTGATGTGAATTTTCAATCATCCATCTTTCAAAAGTCTATGAATCAAGCTAGAGAATATTTTTTCTAAATAGCTTATGTAATATGTCCCAAGGCATTTTGCACCATGAATTTCTAGACTCAACAAAATTTTCGCACTTATCACATCACTACAGTTTAGAGTTGAGGAGTACTACAATTCTCATGAGAACCTTAAGGATCACTAGTGGAGACTTTAGCTTGTGAGATTTGTGCCTTTCACCCTTTTTGAGTATTTTACGCAATCTCCGAGTCACAAGTTGATTCAACTTCGTTTGGGTCCGCACTTAAATTGTCGTATGATCTCATTATTCTTCACTGAGAATGACATTTTTTCGAGTTGTAAGAAACACGTGTCTTGAAATTTGTCCCGAATACTTGATTTTCATCCATACACTCACCACTTTTCCATATAGCATTTACCATTCACTTCACCCATTATATTCCCATGCTTTTCCATATTCCCCACATCATATATTCCCCACACCATCACCTATCACCTCCATTAATATATCATCCATCATCATTTTGAGAAAAAGAGTGTGATTTCAAATATAAATGTCTTCAGTGTTGGTTTGAAAAGTGAGAAAAAAAAGAAGAAAAAAAGAGAAAAACATAAATATTGAAAAAAGAAAAGAAAATTAAAAAAAGAAAAGAAAATTCGAAAAAAGAAAAGAAAAAGAGAGTTTGTAGTTAGTTATTTTGAAACAAAGACATTTGTGCCTAAAGTATAGAACACTCTTCTATCATATACATTCATCCATCATCCTTTATCATTCATATATCATCATTATAACCTACATCACACATCCATCATACCACACCTTATACCATCCATCCCATTTCATTTCCACTCACCCATAAAAATCCATGTTTTCCCCTAGGTGTTCGGGCAAATGAAAGTCGACGTGGTGAATAACTCGATGTTCTCACTATAGTGATTAGCATTCTTTCATGAGATCATTTTTCTTTATAATTGTTCGTTCTTTCTTATATGTGTGTGATACGTTTGAAGTTGCTTACATTTACTCACCTCCTCACACACAAGAGAGATACACTAACCCTAATCTCGAGAGTTCGTTTGAGAGAGATATATCCGTGAGATTTGAAGTTGAAGCGTCGATTCCAAAAAGGCAATTTAGGAATTACTCTTATGATTCTCGACCCGTTTTGACTGATTCACACTACACACGTTGAGTTCTAGGAAGGATGTGCCTTGAGTATTACTTAGCTTAATGTTTATACACATTCTAGCTTGTATTTCTGAAAATCATTTTCTCATGTGACGGATGGTGCGATTATTCTAGGTCTAATAAGAGATTGACTGCCTTTCAATAAATTTTTGCAAATAAGAATTTTGTGGGTATATTCCCTGCAAACCCTCACGAGACACAACTCGTCCTGTAGGGCAACCTATACGTTTAAAGGCTTGTTGCACATGCTAAGTGCAATCGCAAGTGCCTGCGAAAGTGGTACACTTTTGGTTACTTATCTTTCTCTTTCTCTCTATCTTATTGCTCGAGGACTAACAACGCTCTGTTTGGGGGTGGTGTGATAAGCACCCAAAACTGTACAATTTATACCCCAAATAGATGTACTTTAGTTGCTAATTCTCGACAATATGGGTCTTATGTGCTTAAATGTTAATTATGCAGGCTTAATTGTGTGTTTGCAGAGTTCAAGCGTTTAAATCAAGGCAATTATAAATTTTATGGAGCTAAATACCCTTGTCCCGTATCCTAGCCTACCCAAACCGAGCCTAAACCTAGCCTAAACCATGTGTGTGTTGAGTTTGTGCCCTTTTATCAATTTTTAGATTTTTAGTTTGTGTCATTTTAATTTTAGGTTTATTTTAGAAATTTTGGATTTTATTTTCTATTTTTCTCTTTTATTTTTATTAATATAATTTTATTTTATATTGATTTTTATTAGTTTTTAGTCTTAGTTTTTATTTTATTTTATCATATTTTATTAGGATTAGATTTTTTAGGATTTATTTATTTTTAGTTTATTTTGATTTTATATTTTCTTTTTAGGATCTTAGCTTTAGTTTAATAGATTTCTATTTTTTATTTTCATTTCTTTTTAGTTTCAATTTTATTTTAGTCTTTATTTTATTTTAGAATTAGATTTTATTACGTTTTTATTTTATTTTATTAGTGTTACTTTTTTAAGGGTCCAAATTAAACACACGCATCACCCATAACCCCTACACACAAACACATCCTATCTAACACACCCACTTATCATACACCCTCACCCTCACCCTCACCCTCACCCTATATCCCATACACCCTCACACACCAAATACACCCACTAATCCATCTTCTTCCTCAAACACCAATTTTCTCTCTCCTCACACTGACCTCCATTATCCTCCATTAACACTATACCATACCTCACACTCTCTCTCTCATCTTCCAACAACTAACCCAACAGCAACACTTTAACCCCAATCCCTTACAACTTCCCACCTTCCATCGCCGACGATGTCCCCCACTCCGGCAACTCCCAGTTCCAGCCCCTACCAAACACCCTCTCTCCCCGATCCACTGTTCAGCCACAACCCCTCTCCAACCCGGCGGATACTCCCTCCTATCCTGTCACCAACCCCCGCTTGCGACGATACCCCTCGCCCAGCCGGCGATCTCTCCGGCGCGATCTGAAGCCCAACGTCCAACCCGCGAACCCCTCCGCCGGCGACCTCCAAAACCTCCGACGCCGCCGTCAGCGCCAGCGACCTAAACGCCAACTTCGATGATTGCTGACCCACAAATCGGCGAACCCCTGCTCCAACACCCATCCAACCAAAACCCGTGTCCAACCCATTTTCCTTGTTCAAAGCCAAATACCCAATTTTCCTAAGTCACGATTTTCTACCTGCTAAAAGCCAAATGCCAAAGACAAAAATCAAGACCAAGTCAACCATTTGAACCCATTTAACTCAAGCCAAAATCGTGACCTGCACAAAACATAAAATAAAACCAAACCAATTAAGCCACATGCCACTTAACTCACTTTAACCCTTTTCCCCATTTTACCCCCCAACCACCTCTTTTACCCAACTTCTCATTATACCCTTTTAATAATATCAGATTTTATTCCCTCACCTCACTACCCACATGACCTCACCCAAACCACATGCATCATCTATTAATTCCTAAACTAACCCTTACCCACACCTTATACAAACTCTTAAACCTTAATTCTTCCAAAAATACCCCCATGCTCCATGCCTACTATAAATGAAGATGAAGACTCATCATAAAAAAAAGAGCTTTTAGATAGGAAAATTCTAGAGAGAGAATTGTAGAGAAAATTATCCTTTGTAAATAGTTCTATTTTATTCTTTTTATTTTTGTTAGATATTTGTGAGAAATTAATTTTTGAGTGATTCAAATGAGTATTTGTATGTAATTGAATATTGTGGAAAGCTCATTTTGAATGGATGTTGCTCAATTTCAATGGAGGATTAGAGTCCAATTTTGCAAATCAAGGAGACTTGTTTGAAGATTTGTCCTCTTACCCTTCTATTTTATTTGTTTATGCCTTTGATTATTAATTTGTCAAATTTTATACCATGTTAGGTTAAAACCCCTTTCAAGGGGTGGGGTGAAACCCTTATTTGATGTTATTTTATTTTGATTTTCTTAATTACTTGAAAAGTCCCTTTGAATGTTAATTTTAATCCCTCACCCTTAAATTTACGCCTCGAGAAAGCGTAAATGATTTTCGAGAGAAAATCAAAATTCTAGTGGTTATACCCATTTTAGATTCGAACTAGAGATATGGGTTTCTTAAGTGGGGTATTATAACTTGAATTTCAACTCTAAAATTATTTTCTAAGATTTACATGAATTTTAATCGATCGATCCTAGCGGGTGATTAATTAAAAGGAGTGTGGCTCTATTTTTCTAGAGTTGTGGGGTGTTAAACTTAACTTTCTAAAAGACTACTATTAAAATTACATTTGCAACGAGAGTTGATTTGTAATTTTGATATTAATTTGGGAGAATTCATATAATTAAATTAATTAATTAGTATAACTAAAATTTGTGGTGTAATCTCGTTCCTTGATTGTTCTCACAATTATTTACCTCATTTATCTCTTATTTTTAGTTTAGACCTTAATTTTCATTTTAGTCAATTTCTAGTTAGTTTTCATCTCACACTTTAGTTTAGTTAGTTTAAATCATCACCTCACCCTATTGTTTTAATATTGAAAAAAGCTAAAAAAAATTAGAAAAGTAAAAAAACACAAAAAGAAAATAAAAAGTGAATTACAATTGAATTTGTCTCTAGCTTACTCCCTAAGATGTGGATTGATACCCTTACTTACCTCTACACTTGAGTTGTTATATTTTGTAGGTATTTGAGGTTTTGATTAGAAGGAGCTTTTCAAGCAACGACGAAAAAAAACACCGAAAAGTCATTTCTATCAGGTGGTCTTAAAAATGCAGCGGACACTTACCGATGACTGGTGAACAAAGTCTTTGAAGATTAGATTAGGTTAAACATGGAAGAATATGTGGACAACATGCTTACGAAGAGTCGAACGGCAGCTGACCACATTACGGACCTTAGGAAGGCTTTCAACCAATTTGATAAACATCGGATGAAGTTTAATCCGACAAAATGTGTGTTCGAGGTAAAGAAAGGAATCTTTCTGGGATTTATCATCAATCAATGGGGTATCGAAGCCAACCCCAACAAGATCCAAGCTCTGATAAATATTTAATCTCCCACGATGAAAAACGACGTCCATCAGCTGATAGGATGAGTGGCCTCCCTCAATAGGTTCGTCTCTAGAGCCACAGATAAATACCTGCCTTTATTGATAAGAAATTCTTTTAAATAGAACGAGGAATACGAGAATTATCTTCTAGAGCTGAAGTAGTATTTAGGCTCCCCCATTTCTTGTAAAGACTTATTACGAGAAGGCTTTACCTCTACCTTACAATGTCCAAATCATCTTTCAGTTCGACCCTAGTCTGGTAAAAGGAATAAATTCAAAGTCCAATTTACTATACAAGAAAAGCGTACCAAGGAGACAAAATTTGGTACCCTCGAATGGAGAAACTAGCTTTGGCACTAAGGGAGGCCTCAAGGAGAATGAAATCGTATTTCCAAGCCCACGTCATTATGGTCTACATCCACTTACCCTTGCAACAGATTCTGTATAAACCAAAAAAAATTTCGTCAACTGATTGCTTGGGTGATAGAGCTCAACGAATACGACATCCAGTATGAGCCCAGGATAGCCATTAAGCGGCATGCATTAGCAGATTTCACTGTTGAGTTCACATACGAGGAAAAGCCATCCGAGCAGACACCTCCGAGAGATAGCTCCATTGGTGAAGGCAAGCATACTTTTTCGGAAGAAAGCTTAATTTACATGAGAGGTAGGGCATACTCCTGTTAGAAAGATCTCTTCGATGAAGGATGACAAGGATTAGCATGATGAATCTCAGCTGTTTAGATTTGGAAAACTTGAAGAACCAGATTTTTTCCAGGACAACGTTATCTGAAAATTATTTATTGACAGGTCATCTTATTTCACGGGTAGTGGTGCATGCATCATCATTGCTAATCCAAAAGAAATAGATGTAGATTATGCCCTGCGCTTTCAGTTTTAATCTTCCAACAATCAGTCGAAATATGAAGCCTTGATTACTGGGTTCGGGTTAGCCTCAACCTTAGGGGCCGACCACATTACTGCTCACAACGACTCTTAGTTGGTGGTCAACCAGTTGTTTGGGATCTATGAAGTGAGGGAGGAATTCATGGTGAAGTACTTGACCGTAGTACGATAATGGTTGGAAAAATTAGTAGAAGTTAAGGTTACAAGGATACCCAGATCCAAAAATGCACGAGCAGATGCCTTAGCCAGATTGGCCTCGGCTACCAGGACTAATTTAAGAAGGAAATTACGAATTCAATTATTAGCCCATAAAATCACGAACAAGAACATAAGGGCGATGGACATAATCTTAGGGCCATCATGAATGGACCCTATATGAGCATGCATTGAGGCTGGCGAACTCCCCTCTTACCTGAAAGAGGTAAGAAATCTACGTTATAAAGAAGTCAACAATGTAATAGAGGCTGAAGTGTTATACAAGAGGGGATACATCATCTCACTATTGGGATGTGTCCATCATACAGAGTTAATAAGTTAATTATGGAAGTGCATGAAGAATGTTGTGGAGCACATTCCACTAGAAGATCACTGGTAAAGCGCATCACAACCCAAGGTTATTACTAGCCGACAATGAAGGAAGACTGTGCTAATTACTCAAAGAAATGAGACAAGTGTCAAAAATACACTAAAATTCATCGCACACCAGGAGCGTCGTTGGCCCCGATCACATTGCCTTGGTAATTCATGATATAGGGAATTGATTCGGTCGGACCACTGCCGAGGATGAAAGGGAGATTCAAATACTTGGTGGTAGAGGTGAACTACTTCACAAAATGGGTTGAAGCTGAGTCGTTGGTGGAGATGCCCTATGATAGGGCCTTGCAATTTATCTGGAAGAATATAATCTTTTGCTACGGCATGGCTTACTCATTCATTACAAATTATGGTACGTAGTTCGATAATTAAGACTTTGAAAACTATTGCATCCAATCTAACATTCAGAAGTTTCACTCTGCCCCAGGACATCTACAATGCAACGGCCAAATTAAAGTTACCAATAACACGTTACTAGATGGAATCAAGAAAATATTAGAAGATGCAAAGGGCAATTGGATCAATGAGCTACACACCGTACTTCGAGCCT
The DNA here is from genome assembly GCA_949130495.1 of Sambucus nigra. Taxonomy (NCBI): domain Eukaryota; kingdom Viridiplantae; phylum Streptophyta; class Magnoliopsida; order Dipsacales; family Adoxaceae; genus Sambucus; species Sambucus nigra. Next base: position 212,264,406 of record OX422220.1, on the reverse strand, counting down.
GCAGAACCACTCCGCGAATGGCAACAAGAGAGACTTCGTATATGCTTGCTTTTGGCACAGTAGTTGTGGTTTCTACTGAGATATGACTCCCCTGTCATCGGGTTCTCAATCTTGATTCTCTCGAAAATGATTTGATGAGAGTTGAAGAGGTTAGGGAGAATGCTGCCCTACGTGTGGCTGCCTAAGATTAGAGGACTTCCCATTACAACATTCGACGTGTACATCCAAGCGGTTTGAAAGAGGGATATTATGAACTAAAGAAGGTGATCCAAAATAACAACAAACTCGAACCCAACTGACACGGACTGTACTAGGTGACAAGCGTGGTAAGTCCTGAAACTTACTACATCGAAATAATGGATGGCGAGCAGTTTAAGAACCCGTGGAACTCTGAGCATTTGAGAAAGTATTATTAGTAAATTTTCTATTTTGATCATGTATTTAACGGCTCCATATTAATAAAATTATGCTTCAATTATCCATATTTTCTTTCATTTTTCCTTTTTTAGTAATGAGATATGTGCACACATATCTCATCACCAGGCATCAACTAAAATGAAAATTGTACAAACCTACAAATACTATCGTATGACCTCATGGGTCACGAACAAAATTTGTATGACTGCATTGAACAAACAAGTCAGAAACAGGACGAACAAAATCTGTACGACTTCGTTGAATGAACAAGTCAAGAATAAAAGTTGTATGGTCCCATTTAATAAAACAGACCACGAACATAAAACTAGCTCCATGTACAATCTTGTCTTCACAAAGTTGCAAACAAGGAGCTCGATCTAACCTCTGTACGACCCAACGGGTCGCGAACAAAAATGATTAATCACTTTCGTACTTAAGTATATAAAAGTGGGCACATTTAAAAAGTTTTTTTTACAACACGCGAAAAAAGAGTTACTGCACAAAAATCACCATTCATGCTAATCCATATGTAATGATAAGAATTGTACCAGGCAGTTCAAAAAACAAATTACATCACTAAAAAAGAAACCAACAACAAATATATACTTCACAAAAACACATCAAGCTGCAGGAGCATCTTTATCTCTAGGGCAGAGGACATTTTGTTCTGGTTAAGGGTCGTCTAAAGGAGCATTGTCTAAAGCAGTATCACCACCATTTTCAGGGTGATGGCTTCTTCATTTTCTCCCTGCCACTTGCTCACTTCTTCAACAATATCCGGATAGTGAGTCATGACCCTCTTTTTCAGTTCCTAATAATTGTTCGGAAAAAGCCCATGCATTTTATATTATAATTAACTGAGGACTTATTTTTTTAAATGCCCAACTCCTCAGTATATATCAGGGGATCACGGGCACTTTGCAGCTCAATCGACATGAGAACCTTATCTTGCTCTGCTTGTTTAAGGGCCTCATGGGCAATAGTAAAGGCGTCATTCAGACTCTTAATGGTAGCATCATCGGTGATAGATTTGTCCTTAAGTTGTGTGATCTCATTCTCTATCAAGCTTAGCTCAGTTATTTTGGTCATCAGTTGGTTATCCCTTTTTTCCAACTCGTCAGTAGTCTTCTTCAAATCACCCGATACTTGTTTGAAGTCATTTTATCTTCTTGTTCTCATCAAATAATTCCTCGAAAGCATAATAGTTCACCACCGCCTTATCCCTCAAAGATGTACATGTTATGGAAACCTGACATTAAGAAAAAGACAAATTATTAGAACCAAAATGCAATATAAAATGCAAAAATATTGAAGTGAAGGAGAACCTACACTGAAAGTTTGTGCTGGGTCTGCCTCCATAAGGAATCGGGGTCATAACCTCTCACAATTTCAAAATCCTTAATATGGCCATAATAACCGAGAAGATTAGTATCGTCATTAGCATGATAGAAAATGGAGTCTGGATTGGCCCTTAGCTCCTCAGGTGTGATCTCATGAGCAGGATCAAACTTGAACTCTGCTACCTCTCCATACCAAGAGGTATTACCCTGACCCCTCACCAACCTGTGAGGAGGAGGCCTAGCTTCTTCAAACTAGGGAATCCCATCAACGTTCTGAGAAGCTGATGGATCCAGAGGTCATTTTTCCAAAACTTTGGTAACTTCAAAATGCATGGGTGGTTTCCCTTTTAATTTGGTTACAGCGGTTATAACTTCATCCTCCTTACGCCGAGCAGCCTGCTCGGCCCTTCCCTCTTAGTAGACATGTTTCTTTTGCTCATCCTCTACCTGGCTCTTACCTGTTTCCAGATTCTTCTTTCTAGCTAGATCTATATCCTTATGGTCCACACGATGAGGGTCCATCCTAAAAGTTTCCTCAGAAGGGTGCTCTACAATAGTTGAGGAGAAACGAACGACAAGTAAGATAGCCAAGCATAAATAGATAGTAGAACAAAAAAGAAAGACATATGATATTTGTCTCAACGCCTGCACCCTCTTCCACAAGACCCTGATCGACTTAGTTAAGATGAGTCTTGTATAGCACGCACCCCTCTAGAGGAGCTTGGAATTGAACTGGAGGATTGTCACCAAGAAAGTTATTGTGCACCCTGCCTAATTAAACATCGGGTGATCAGGCCTTTATTAAATTAAAATAGGTTTCTCAAACGGTTCATTCTTAGCATCACTGTCGAAAACTTTTTAATTACTAACCACCTAAGTGAAATTAGACCGGTGCCAAATTTTATCTTTCGTTAACACAATAAAATGTACCATGCAAAAAGCTAAATAAAACATTCACAATATACTAGAGTTCAATCCAACACAATATATATGAATAAAAGACTTGCGATAAACCATCGACTAAAAGTTCAAAACAACAATCCATAATGCTCAAAATAACTCAATAACTATAAACCGTCAACGGACAACATTTTCATATAAGAATACAAAATAAGATCCTACACTAGATCAGAAAGGTAGAATCGTCTAATCAAGATCCTATAAGCATCCACAGTGCTAAAGCTCTGAGTCCATGGAATGAAATCCTTAAGTCTGGCGTCCCTGTGGCTGGACACCTAAAAGATTTTGAAAATATTTTATAGCAAGAGTTAGTACTCAAAACATTTTGAAAATATTTAGCAAGCATTTATTACAATAAAATTTAGTTATTGATTACACATGCTCGCGTACACTCTCTCTTGAGTTCTCCCCACCTCTCATCTATAGTGCATGCTTCACGTTATATAATTAGCCAACCTAGATATACTACCCAAGCTAATTAGACTAGAGTATTCAACTGAACTTATCTACACGTCTAAGTTCCTGTACCGCCCCCATAGTACATAAATTTATTAACATCCCTCATTTGTTAATTAACACAATAGTAACATTCTTCACATGTTATCTTTCCATAACTATGAATAAGTCTCACCACTTAATTTTATCTGTTAGGTGTCCACTATCTAACATTAAATCTTTAAAATTAAGTTTCTCTACTGAACTTAGTTTTAGATGTCTACACGTCATCTAACTATCTTCTATCCCAGACATGTAGATTATTTATATGGTATATATTTCACTCACAACATATACAATAAGGATCATTGGTACGGATAATCATCGACCCCAATTATCCTAACATCGTTTAACCTCCATAATTAAGTTTCACTACTTAATTACTATAGCCTATTCCTAGTCTATTTTAAATTTCGTGATTAATTTTCTCTCAACTTAATTTACCATTTATATGTACATCTCTATATATATCATCTACAAGTTTACTATCTCACATAAGTATAAAATCATAAGGTATATATTTCACACACAATATATACTAAAAGGATTTATTGGTCCGGAAAATCATCGACCCCAATACAGGAGTAAGCATACTTTAGGTATTCACCCAACCTAATAATCAATATAACAGGTATTCACACAACCAAATTATTCATACTCGTGCGTAATATATTTCTCTATAATATTTACCATACTTGTTTGCCTTACAAATTTATTTCACTGTCGTTTTAATTAGAGTTTTCACACAACTCTAAGGGTCCTAGTTACCCTTTGTTATATCAACTCAGCAGTTACCCTTGTTAACCTACTGACTCAATAAATTTAAGCTCGCTCACGCTTTTTCATAATTATACTCTTATCATCTCGAATTAGAATACGTCACAATCAAGCCTATGAATCTCCACTTTAATTTTCTCACAAAATTTAAGTACAGCGCTCAATCATAGACCCACTTCCATATCATTATTCCATAAATATATTTTATCAAGGTCCCAAACACTTACCCGATAAAATTTTAGGCATTTGAGTCTTAAAAAGAAAGATCTTACATTTTTTTCGCAGCCGAAATGAAAAATAAATTTTCTGGTAGATTAAACACCCTCTAGTAAAATTTTGATTTCTCCCTCTACAGGACTCCGATTGACTTGATTCAAAATTCTTTGGAAATCTAAGAGATATACCTTTCCATACATCTATTATTCACACTCTAATTCGAAGTACAACTCAAAATCTGACACGTTTAAAGTCACATCAAAATTTTGGCAGATTACTATGCTGGCAGACCAAACACCCTATAGTAACATGTCGATTACTCCCTCTACAGAACTCCGATTGATCTAATTACACGTTCATTGGATAGCTAAGATATAGATCTTTCAAGACATGTATCGTTCATAATCTAATTCTAAGTACAATTCAAATGGAATATGTTTAAAGTTATGTAAAAAATTCTAGCAGATTGGCATCTTGTATTCATCAATTAAACCCTAAGTCATTCAAGATTCATGTTCTTCAGCCAAGAACTCATAAAGATTCTATGTTAATCATCAAATATATTCAAATTTCATTTCATGTTTACTTCGGGATCATTCTACATGAAATCCTACCAAAAAAAATGATCAATTCATACATTTAATTCAAGGTTTTTTAATAGAATCAACCAATTCTTAAAACTCCCTACAGATGGGTATAATAACTTGAATTTAATTTGCAATAAACACTTGCCTCATAGTTTTTTGGGTATGATTTTATGTTGTTAATGTTGGATTGATGTTCTTCTCACTCCATCCTTCTTCCTTGAATGATTTGGGTGCAAGATTCAAGTCCAATTCTTCAAGAATCCCTTCTTAAGCTTTAGAATTGGTTTCCACCTTATCTCTAATGGCCTCTCTAAGTTTTGTGAGTTATTAACCCTAACCCCGAATTCTAATTACCAGATATTGGATGCTAACTTTCGTAGGTCTTTTAACCCTTATTTTTAAAATGATCAAATTACCCTAAAAAGGTGCCAGTTTGGTCTAAAATTGACCAGGGACCCAAACTATACCCTCGGGTACACTATTTCGGCTATTTCAATGCATCCTAAATCATTCGTGACCTCTAAATTATATTTCGAGTCACTTAAAATATATTTCTCATTTCTCACCTCAAAATGGTCTACACGCGACTCCGGGTGAGATAAAATAAAATACGCACACATCACTCGCTATGCCGTATACAAAAATCCACCATTATTTACTATTCATGCGTATAGTAAATCTCATAACTAAATATTAATCAGTATCTATCTCTCAATTAATATTTAATATTCAGTTTTATTATTTAACTGCTATTTTGACCCATCCGAAATCATTCGTGACCTCTAAATTATATTTCGAGTCACTTAAAACATATTTCTCATTTCGCACCTCAAAATGGTCTACGCACGACTCCCGGTGAGATAAAATAAAATACGCACATATCACTCGCTATGTTGTATACAAAAATCCACCATTATTTACTATTCATGCATATAGTAAATCTCATAACTAAATATTAATTAGTCCCTATCTCTCGATTAATATTTAATAATCACTTTTATCATTTAACCACATTAAATTACATCACACATGTAATTTAACTAAAACGTATTTATCTAATTAATTTTCAAGATTAATTAAATCATAAATACGTAGAAATATGGGGTATTACAGGTATGATGGCCAATCGCAGGGAACTTCTCTATCGAAAATAGCTTTTCAAACTTTGGGAGCTTCTTCTCAGAGTAGGACTTAATCAAATCCACTAAGGATGACGCTAGTCTGGGGGCTTTTCTCACTGAAAAAGTCAAATACAAGGCATCAAAATAATATAAGAGGTAAGGTAAACAAGCAAATAAAAATAGACGAGAACCTTTACCTACCGTGTTCGGTCCATTCCATTCTTTGGGTATACTACATGATTTATCTTTCTCATGATGCCTAAATTCCCAATCCCCCTTTGTAAACACGAATGGACCTTTCTAGCTATAATTGTTGGTCTAAACGACAATTATCACCCTAAACTGAGATTTTCGTGGAGAAAAATAATAGTATCCGAGAGCTTTGGCATTATTCTTTATCCTATGGACATAAAATATCCCCAGTAAGATCAAATCATGTTCGAAGCTTCCAAAACATCATTGTTCCTAACATGGTTCAATATTCATTAGGAGGCAGTTGGGTTAGTGTGACCCCATAACCTCCCAATATTGAATGTATCACATGATGAAGGGACAACCTAAGCCCTGCATCATTTGCATCATAAACCCTATCTTTAGGACGAGGAAACCCCGTTTTTGTAGTAATTGGGAGGCCATATTTCTCATTTAAATGAGACAATTTGTCCACAGTTATGGTACTAGGATACCACTGATCTCCAATCTAGGCTGGATCATAAGAATGAGAAGACCCGAAAGAGCCCTCTTTCTCCTCCTCTACCATGCCAGGCATAGAATCATCCACAGGGGAATTATATGGAAAGGGATCCACACTTTCAGGTTTCACATCCTCAGCTCTGTCTAAACCTACATCATCATAAAGGGATTCTAAATTTATGGTAGACATGGACACTGTGTTTATTGTGTCAATGCTTGGAGAAACGGGGCGGAATAACATGCTTCGGAATCGTCTAAAGCGGGATAATTAATGAAAGGCTCATCTATAATATGAGTGGAGCCACTACTAGATGGAGTTTGGGGTGTGTATTCCAGGTGTTCATGTCCGTCATCTGGTCTAAGTACTTGTAGAGGGTAGGGAAACCTTCTCGCAGTAATTCCATGGCATTCGAGATAAGGCTCGTACACAAAGTCATAAATACGTTGAACATGGGGCTAGAAACTCATAAAGGTGGATCAAGCATAACAGGGGGCCTGGGGGATTAGATGAAAAATCTTTCGCGCAACAAATTAAAACCCATAATTCTAATGTTGCCTAAGTCATAGGCTAACCAACTCAAATGCCATATAAATCAACATACTCCATCTTGGGGACACCATAAAAAATCACGCACCAACTAGAAAAAGGGAAAGACAAAAATCAAGAGGAACAATAAACCCTAAAAACGATGGGGAAGGGCGTACTTGGAAGATGAAACGAAAGACGAAGGTTTTAAGCAGAAAAATAACACCAAAAAATGCCCTTAACACGCAGACGAAGGAACCAGGAAGAAAACTTTTAATACAGATGAATCACCTTCACAAAACCTCAAAATGACTTTTTTTCTCTCTATACTTTGGAAGTGTTCGAAATTATGGTTTGAATTGATGCAAGCAAAGGGTGTTTATAGTTTTGAATAGACGGTCAAAAAATCATTACATAGGAATACGTATAGCCTGCAACACTCAACCCATGGTATAGAGAACCTACCCATGCACCCTGCAGTAATCATTACAAGAAGGCGGTTCAACTGCCTACCACATGTCCTTAGTGCTTCCACAAAAGAACATGACAATCGACTCACCCTATGCTGACCATAAATGAGCCGATCACCATACTTCAGCAAATCAAAATAAATACTTCATCCACTTGCTCCGCAATATTCGCGGAGATCACGCACAAAGTCTTGGGGGATTTTAATTATAGCCTTATGAACCCATTCTACTTGCAGCCTGACATCAGGAGGGGACCCACAATTGTTTAATATGTGCTCGACCTAACTTTTATCATGAGGTCGACTGAGGTACCTGCCCATTCGGCCAGACTTAATGAATAGTTATCCTCCTCTAGTGCGATCACATGCTCTCGTGCTATCACATACACCTAATGAACTTCTCACTAGTCATATGGGCATAAGAGAAACGAGGTTTTTGCGTGGTTGGTACCCACGCACATCCCAAAAGTCTCATGTGGTATCTAATGTATATTAATTTGTTATCAATCAGTTATCGCATTTGTATCAGTGTAACTACCTAACCCATAAAGGTAGTCCACATGTCCCTCAAATATTCCTGAAAAATTGCCTATAAATGGGGAGTAAACCCACATGGAAAGGGGTCTCAATGATTTTTTATAATCATAGAAGCCCTGATTGTATACTCGATAATTATAGAATATGAATTAGTAGCATCCGTAGATGTAGGTTTCCTTCTTAGGCCGAACCACATAAATTATGTCTCATTCTTATTATATCTTATTCTCAATCTCTGTCCTTGATCCTTATAGTTATCACTCTTTTATTTGCTATCACCAATTTTGGATGATAACAGACACCCCATCTTAGTACTCCATAAATGACTCCTTAGGTCCCTAACACTCCCCTTCTCACCCTCAGACCATAGGTCCTACTCTGAACCCTAATATAGAGGCCATCGTGCACTCGTGGACCCCATTCGACCTCGGTCTACTATTTAACCTGGGTGAAGCTCTATCAAACATCATAGGGCTCTAAATACCCTATCCAAGGATCCATACCATGAGCAAATTGGCCCCACAATTCACACGCATGTGCCTTTTTACTCTTAGATATGATCCTAAGGCCATCAAGCACTTCCAGGCCTTATTTAACCTTGGTCAACTATTCAACCTGAGCAAAGTTCAATGAAACCTCATAGGGGTCTAAATCATCTTTTCAACAATCCATACCGTGCGCGAATCGGCCTCATAGTTCGCATGAACGTGTCTTTTTACTCTGAGATCTGATCTAAAGGCCATTGGGTTTTTTGGGCACCGTTTAACCTTGGTAAGATCTTTAACCTGATCTTGGCTCATGAATTATTACAGGTCTCTGAATCTTCGTTCCAACAGTCCATATCATGCGTAAATCGGCCTCACGGTTTGCACGTACTTACTTTTTTACTCCGAGAACCCCTGTTTAGAGGCCATCGGATGCTTTCGAGCCCCATTTAACTTTGATAAATTCTCAAACTTGGGAGTGTCTCAACAAATTCTTATAGGGCTCTGAATACCCTTTTTAATGGTCTAGTCTTGCAATTCGGACTTACGATTTGCATTTTATGCCCATTTTTCTGAAAAAGTTTGTTCCGGACTACCTATAGGCACCCGAGACCCCCTACCTATCGGCAGGGTGTACTTTCCTTGCCTAGTAAGTCAGGAGAGATGTCGATGGGAAGGGAGGGGTCTATGTCTATTGTCACCCCTGGGGGTCCCTTTCTGAAATCAGTTAATTCCCCTCGAAATCAGTGCACCGAAATTCCATTTTTGCAAACATTCTCTTAATTTCCTTACATTATCCTCCTCCATTTCCCATCCTACTTTCCATCCTTACCTCACCACCATCCAACCATACTAAAATCAGCCTCCTATAATTGCAAAATGATAATTAAAGTTCTCTTAAAAGTATACCCTTATCCATTTACAACTCACTCAATTAGTAGTGGTTGCTTACTTTCCTCTTTACATTTGATATATCTTTTATTTCATTCTCTAACATCAAAACTAATCTCACTTTTAATTATTTAATACACATATATCTTATATTCATAAAATATAAAAGCCAAAAAGAAGGTTTTATTATAAACCCTAAATTGGGATTTCCTCATTTTCACACTTACTACACTTGTGCACAATTTCTAAAAAAAAATAAACGAAGTCAAAAATTAGGATTTATGGGTTAAACCCTACCCTTGTGTGTTATCTAACTATGTGGACTTTGATGCCCTTTGGGCTACATAGGCGTCCCAGGCCAATCTTGGGATTCGATCCCTATTTTTTCATTTTATGTTTTCTTGTGTTTATTAGTATTTGCATGTTCACGAACTCCTACATATTATGTTCCCCTCAACATACACATTCAGTTCTTCATAGTGAGTTGTGATTCAATGGACACTCACATTATATGCCATTTATTTGGTACACTCTTTATACTGTTTCCACTCTATCATACCCATAACATGAGTCAAATGATTTCTTTCTCCCATTATTCAAATAGCATACATGTACACACGCATTATATTTTGGATAAAAGGAGAATATTATCATAGCCCATGAGATACCAAAAGGTAAAGATAGGTGCCTAACACCTTCCCATTTCGTAACTTAGTCCTTGGACTCTTGATTCATTTACTTTCGTATGCATCAGTATATCTTTTGATGTCGTTCTCTAGGGATGGATACATTTTTTTTGCTTGTTTTGAGAAAAATAAGCTAGTGACTCCATTTCTTCGTGTTTATCCCCTTTTGATGACGGCAATTGATATCCTAGGTAGCCCACGAAGATTCAAGGCGAGTGGCGAAAAGAGGACTCCCATATCCTCGAATCCCTACATGCGCGGGAGGGAGGAATTTCTTTATTTTTCCCTCCCGTCCAATTTTAGGGCAGACCCACACCGAAGGAATCTGACTTGAATGTCCATAGTGACTACTCCTTTGGGGATATTTTTAAAGGACTAGACTTTATTTTCACATGGATGTTATTTCTTTTGCTCTCCTATTTTCCTATATGTTTACATGTTCCCCTAGTTGTATATTCTCTATACTCTTATACTTACCACTTTTATATATATCTCATTCTTATCATGATGTTTATCTCCACCATGCTCTTTTCTTACCACATGTATATATCACCTTCTTGTCACATGTTTCACCCTTGACTTACTTGTATATGTTCAACATGTTTCACCCTCTACTTACATGTATATATTCACTATGTTCAGTTCATACACTCACACTCGTCTATAGTCTCTCTCTTACTCACATGTTTCACACACCACTTATAGATATCCATGCTTATCATCACTAGCACACACTCTCAAATTTCTCTTACTTGTATATATCTTCATGCTCACTTACTCACATTTCACACACTAGTTATCGATTATTTATGCTTGGTCTCACTAACACACACTTCAATATTTTTCTCACTTGTATATGTTCACATGCTTTCTTCATGCACATTATTCATATATTACTCTCTCACTTTGCACATATTTCCCACTCACTTGTATATTTGCATGCCCCACACTTTGTATCTATCACTATGCCTTGTATAGTCTCCATGCTTCATGTATATACTTGCTAGTTTTACTTTCTATAATTACCCCTTTATCCCACCATCATCATCATCATTATCATCATCCTTTCCTTAATCCCATCATATGAGGTTAGCCATATGGATTCTCCTTTTCCATTCTAATCTATTATATGCAATGTTATCATTCAAGTTTAATTCCTTAAGATCTCTCCTAATAATATCCTCCCGCTATAGCTTAGGGCGTCCCCTTTCTTTTTTACCCTCTATTTCCCATAATCTTCCTCTTGTTATAAGTGCATCTACTTGTCTACGCAACAAATGTTTGTACCTCCTAAGTCTACTTTCTCTTAATTTATCACTAATGGGACCTACTCCTAACTTTTCTCTCATGTATTGATTTTTAATTTTGCCCATTCAAGTAATTCCTATCACCCATCGGAGCATCCTCATCTCACTAACATGGAGAGTTTGTTCATGTTTTTTCTTTAACGCCCAAGACTCAGCTCCATATAGGGCCGCTAGTCTAACAACTATTCTTTAAAATTTTCTTTTTAATTTATTATTTATCCTCTTATCGCATAACACCCATGTTACTTGTTTATTTTATACTGCCGCTTATAGTGGTAGTATTTCCCTTATTTATTAAATATAAACTCTCTGTAAGATACTAATTAATACTCATGAATTCTTGCACACTACATCACATGAGAATGGCAATATTTATCAAAAAATTTGTCCCGTATTTGGGGTTCACTTCATGATGGGTCCCGGTTCTGCGAGGCGCGATTAACCTGAGAAACCGAATAGGTTCGGTGTGTGATAATTGATTTAAATTAAATTAAATTAAATTCGTAAGATTCCAAGTAACCCTTATTTAATTAGAGTCTACTTTTAAATCAAATAAATTCAGCCCCTAATCATGCATCTACGGTGCGTGTGTCACTCCCATAAACAAATATGCGAAACAAGTTTAAGGAAAAATCCCCGCAGGGCAAAACCTTTTATTTCACTATAATAAGTAAATCGCAACTTACACGGATTACAATGAAATACAGTGACACACGAATACCCGCAGGCGTCGGTCGGTGTCGTCAGCAATGAATCCACACGCAGCGAACCCAGATGAACCTCAGTCCAATCAAAAAAGGAAGAACTGCAGCACTCCTCAATGACACGCAGCCATAAAACTTTGTAGAGACTCCCTCAGCAATGACACGCAGCCCTCGGTTGCAAAGATCTCTCCACAAAGGTTTGAACAAACTAAAAAGTTGTGTTCTTGGGTTACCAAAAAGATTCACAAAGGTTTGGCAATTTTGTGAATCAAAACATGAGTCTTGTGACTCAAAAATATGAAGACTAGAGGTATTTCGACTCTCAAAAACGTCTTCTAAAGTCTTGCAAAACAACTCCCCCGAAGTTGGTATTTATAGGGAAATACATGAAGAAACCCACGATCTTAAAACACTGAAATTCTATCCAGCGTACAGGTACCCTGAACCGGTTCGGGTACCCCTGCGAACCGGTTCGCCCTCCGAACCGGTTCCAAGCTGGGTTCGGGAAAGTGTGCTGGGAACAGGTGCTTAAACACTTAGAAAAATTCCTAGAATTTTCAATGAACATATCTCCATTTTCAACGGGCTATAACTTGTTCACCGTAGCTCGGATTGAGGTGCCGTTTCTTCCAGTATCTTTGTTGCGGCAAGTTCTTCAACTTTCCAGTTGACCGGTCCTCCGGACGGTGACTGTAAAATTACCAATTTGCCCTTGAACATCCCTATCAAGCCTTGTTTCACTGATTTGACTTCTTTTGCGTTCCACTTGCATTAGGAGCCTACAATCAAGGAACGTGAAGTCGTTGATGCAGATGAGGGACATATTAGTGGAGATAATGCATGCTTGATTCCCGGAATTCGAATAGAGGCCGTCATGTGAGATCGTGAGGTGACGTGCCAAATGTAGCGGCGTACGACATAAATAAATGAAACATTTCGGACACGAGAAAAATGTCCTTACAAATCTCCCCCTATGTCTATGCCGGTACATACATAAAAAATCCGAATTATCAAATATGAAATTGCCTATACTGGAAAAGGTACAAATGAATAGTCTTCATCGTTTGTCCTTCAATTCTTCAGGAATCTCAAAACTTTTCTCATCGGGGTGTGCAACATATAGATCTGCAATCTTCATACCTACACACATGAGACAAAGCAAATACCACGTGACATATCGAGTTTGAAATGAGATAACATGGATATAAATATATGATAAAAACATAAGCAACATCTCAAAAACTCCCCCAAAATTCAAACTCCCCCATAATATGATAATTCTTTCTCCCCCTTTTTATGATGTCCCCAAATAGACAAATTAGAGAAATAAATCAAATAAGTAAGTGCGGGGTGTCACTAGGATAAAATCACACCATGAATAAACAGAAAGCACCCAAGTCGATGATAGCGTAAATGAAGTGGTGTGATCAAATTCGATAGGAAAATCAATGCATACAAACATGACATATGTGCACGATGAATATTGGATATTCCTAGCTAATGAACTCAAATGCTTCCTTTGGTGTAAAAGAGTGACAGTATAAGATATTGACTCAATCAAATCAACAAATCAAAGCTCAAAATGATTTTCACACCAATAACGCCCAAAATGATTTTATGCTTTTTCAGGACTTTCAAGGAAGTGCAAACCCGTTTAAAGATTCTCCAACCAAACTCCCTCAAATATAATGTTGAATAGAGGCATTCTAAATTCTCAAACTTTGGAGAATTAATGGTGAAACCTAAGTGGCCCATATTTGGCATGAATTGCTTTTTATTGCCTGTAAATTTTTTTTTTTGGCTCTTTTAACCTCTTTGGACCTCGGATATTAAAATTCCTCCATTTTGTAGGTCCTTTTTAACGGTGGCTTTTGCGCAAAGGATAGATGATTACCTTTCGCAGCCCCTCCCCGTTATACAAAAACACACAGTCTCACCAAAACGGTTTTGAAATGCATTCCAATCTTGTTAAGTTTTATCGCATATTGTACATTGTATAGACAGGATTGAGATGAAAACACGCAAGCCAACATGAGATAGACAAGTGCAATAATCAAATATAGCCGTGCATGTGTGCAATAAAGGATATAGGAGTCAAACATATAGGAAGATATCACTAATTACATCTCAAAGAATCCAATCAATGTAAAGCACATGGATGAAATGATGTAGCCTCTCAAATCTCTATCAAACAGTCACATGGATATGTGGAATGGAGTTGTGACTTGGATAACTTAAATGCTCGTCCATAAAAGGTGCAAAAACAGAAAAATCTTTTTGGCCTTTTTCAAAAAATTTTGTCAAAATAAAATCTTTTTTTATTTTTCAAAATTTTTCAAAACAAGAATATATACAAAAATGATACATACTAGCAATAGGCAAACAATGACATCATGAAAATCACCCTATGCTAGTAAACAAGTCAAACCTCAATCATTAGGTGCGGAGGGGTTTTCCAAAGGTGGTGACAACTTATGAAAAATCTACATCAATTCTTATGAAGTTTTGACTAAAAACTTAACTTGCTCACCTAAATGTGCAAACTCTCTCATGTAGTCTCCGGGAGCATGTAAAGTATCATGTGTGGTTGTATGTGTGCCAGAAACACGTGTAGAAGCTAAACGTGACACATACCCCAACTTAAAGCAAAATTCCCTAAGGTGTCCTCTCCTCTTGCAATGTGAGCAAACATAAATAGGCCTAGGAACACCTCTCTCAAAAACTCTAGGACGCACTTTCCTAAAAGGAATGGGACGCCTAGGTGGGTTAGAGTGAGACACATGTGAAACTGTCACTAAAGTGGGAACCGGCTCGGGTGCTAATTGGGAAGAAGAAGCACGGTCATGACTTATTCCTAACTTCTCACCTTTACCCTTAAGAACCACCTTTTCAAACTTTTTAGGTGCGTTCTCAAACTTGACTTTGACCACCCTGGCATGTTCGAGACCACTCTCGAGTTGGGATACACGTGTCGTCAGACTAGACAATGTGTCGGCCAAATCACACTTCTCCTTTCTCAAAACCTCCTTCTCTTTCTCCAAATCTAAAACCCGACGACCTAAATCCCTATTATACCTTTTTGTTTTCAAGGTCTCGGTGTACAACTCTCTAAAATCTTTTTGGAGCTCACTTTCATCTCCACTTTCACTCTCACTTTCTCCCTCACTTGAAGCGCTCAAACCATCACTATCACTTTCGTGTGCACTATTGTGGGACAAGGTGGGTGTGCTCACATGACTAGAAAAAGCTACAAACTTCTCACCACTAGTCTCATAACCCTCACCTTCACTACTATCACTAAGTGTGGCGGGCATAGCTACTTTCTTTCCTTTCTTTCTAAGCCACGTAGGACACTCAAACGACTTATGTCCCTTACCCCCACATTCAAAACAAGTGACGTTCTCAAAATCTTCCTCACACTCCTCATCGGATTTATTCTCTTTTTCCCTCTCACCACTTTCTTTGGCCTTTCCTTTCTTTTTATTTTTCTCAAAAAAATTATTTTTATTGGAAGAATTATTTTTGTTCATGTTGAGAAATTTTTTAAAATTTTTCGCAAACAAGGCCATATTATTAAAATCAAAATCTCCCTCAGAATCTGCCTCACAAACGGTTTCTTTCTTTTTCTTAAAATGAGTCTTTAAAGCAATGCCTCTATCCTTAGCCTTAATGGTTTTGAGAAACATGTCAATCTCATAGGTTTGAAGATCTCCTACAAGTTCTTCCAACTTAAGTGATTTCAAATTTCCCAAAGAGTTGAAAACAGTGACTTTAGGAATAAAGCGTTTTGGGAGAGATCTCAAAATCTTTTTAACGACACGCGTGTTATCAATCACTTCACCCAAATTAAAACATGTGTTAACAATGTCGACAATCGTGCATAAAAATCATCAAAGCATTCGGACTCAGACATGGTGATAGTCTCAAATTGGGTGGCCAAATTTTGTAATTTTGACTCTTTAACCGCGTTCGTACCCTCATGTGTCAATTTCAAAACATCCCAAGCCTCTTTAGACGTGGTGCACGTCATAATTCGGCGAAACTCATCAGGAGAGACAGCTCCAAAAATAGCACTCAGACCACGGGAATTAAAATTGGACAATTTATAATCATCTTCAGTCCAGGCTGACACGGGTTTTAAAGTGGTGATGTTATTAACAGTGACCGTGGGAGGAGTCCAACCATGGAAAGCACTAAAATTATGGTATGATATGCAGTGTCTTCGAGTTTCTTATAATCCTGAAACTCCAAAGGCGTTTGGTGCCTTCATTCCATCACTTTACCGATGAGTGGGAATATTTATACGATGAAGTCATGGAAGTTGTTGGGTGTGTTGACTACTTTTCAAAAGATGACATAATTACCATTGGTTAGAATAATGATTTTGAAGGCCCAAAAGTGAATCGGAGGGTGAGGATTTCCCCTTTTATGGGTTCCCTAAACTATGGTATGACCCTGCTGACAAGAAAATGAAATCGGGGTTAGAAATCTTCTTCGAGGATGACATCGCCAGGGACAAAGGAAAGAAACGTGAGGTAGAAACTCATAAAGACAAAACCATGGAAAGCACTAAAATTTATGAGGAGAGTGATACCGATGAGTGTTTCAACCTGTACACACTAGGGCTGGACCTCTTCATGATCCTCTAGGGAGCCGCATGGTCTGACCCATCTGAGAAGATCACCACTACTGAAACACCCCTCCCTGACTGGCATGCCATTTATGTTTAACTCGCCCTAGTCAAACTAGACCCTTCTATCCATTATATATAAGAGATTACTAAGCCTACTATTTTTTCCATATTGTGATATAATTGTAAATGAGGCCTCATTTGATGAGGCCCTCACTGATGTATCTCTTGTAAACTCTTTTAATGAAATAAATAAGGATTTTTAGTATCTTGTTGTTCCTTATATTAATTTTCTTGATTCTAATCACACTTTTGATGAAGATGACTTAGTAAATAAACAATTCTTAACTGGTCTTAATAAGGAAAAAAATAAGCAACATAACCGCCTTCAAACTAATGATGATGAGACTGTTGTTATTAATCTCATTCTCATAACCATCTGCGCGATATTAGGGTAGGGTACATCCTCGATGAGTGCGAGTAGTCTCAATTTGAAGAACTTTTGAAAGATTTCATGCATGTTTTTGCATGTTCCTATGACAACATGCCCGGCATTGACCCAGATATAGCTCAGCATGAGATCCCTACTTACCCAGAAAGCAAATCTATTAAATGGAAACTGAGAAAGATCTTAAACGAATGGTCCCTCAAGGTCAAAGAATAAATGGTGAAACAATTAAATGTAAGCATCATTTGCATGATCGAATACCCTCATGGCTTGCAAACATTTCCCTCATGCCTAAAGGGAGAGGGAAAGTTCGCATGCACATCGACTAGTGAGACCTAAACGAGGCTTACCCAGAAGATGATTATCCTCTACCTAACATCAACATGATTATAGATAACACTACCAGTCATGCCCTCAAGTTATTTGTCGACTGTTTTGTCGAGTATAATCAGATTTAGATACATCCTAACCATCACAATAAGACCGTCTTCATCACCCCATGGGGAACCTTTTGCTACACAATTATGCCATTTCGTCTCAAGAATTCCAGGGCTACCTACCAAAGTTCCTCAATAACGATTATGCATGACCTTAGTTATAAGTAAGTCGATGTCTATGTCGATGACATGATCATTAAATTCAAGACTTAAAAAGGTCACATTCCTACACTGAGGAAATTCTTTAAGCAGCTACGACAATACTAGCTGCGCCTTAGTTCATAAAAATATGTCTTTGGTGTCACCAAAGGAAAACTTCTTGGATTCATGGTCAGTGAAAATGGATTGAGGCAGACCCTGCCAAATTAAAATACATACTCGAGATGCCATTAGCCCAGATGGAGAAAGAATTGCGGGGATTTCGGGTCAACTACAATACATCAGTCTGTTCATTAGCTAACTGACCTCTATTTACGAGCCCATTTATAAACTTCTCGATAAAGATTCAACTAAACTTTAGAACGAGGCATGCCGGGAAGACTTCGATCATATCAAACGATACCTCACCCGACTTCCAGTGCTCATGCCTTTGTAATAGGTTCTCCCTCTCCTCCTTTACTTGACTGTGACCAACACTATAGCAGATCTATGTTAGCCTCATATATTTAAGAATCTCGTAAGGAGAGGGAAATCTACTATGCTAGTCAAAAGCTAGTTAGGTACGAGGTAAACTACATTATATTAGAGAAGTCATGCGTTACCTTGGTTTGGGTCACACAGAAGCTCCGCCACTAAATGTTTGCATTCTCTATCAAACTACTGTCCCGAATGGATCCCATGAAATACCTGCTAGCTAAGCCCGCTCTGTCTAGCCGCATAGCCAGCTGGATATGTTGTTGGCTGAGTTCGACATTGTTTGTGTCACATAAAAAGCTATAAAAGGGAGAGCCATCTCCGATTACCTTGTTTATAACTCCATAGAGGGAACTGAGGTTTGGATCTTCGAATTCCCAGATGAAGACATCATATGCACCTCTCAGCGGGACCTCAAGTGGTAGATATTCTTCGACAGAGCTGCGAATAAGAAAGGATATGGTATTAGGATACTCCCGATCACCCCTGATGATTATCACACTCCTATTTCTAATAAGTTGGATTTTTCTTACATCAACAACATAACAAAATATCAAGCATGCATCGTAGGGCTCCAGATCGACCTCAAAAAAGGGATCATATGCATGGGCATCTATGGATACTTAACCCTCATTGTGGGGAAAATTCTCTGGAAATGAAAAGTCAAGGATGAGAACCTCCTACCCTTCCACGCTCACTTAGAAGAGCTCGCCTCAAAATTCAAACATGTCACCTTCCATTACCTTCCTTGCTCAAAGAATAGCCTAATTGATGCACTGTCAACCTTGACCTCAATGGTCAATATACCTGAGGGGATAATAGTGGCCCCCTCTCTGGTTCAATAACAAGTTGCACCCACTGCTACTAATTAAACCTCATTACAAAAGAAGATTTGGATATGAAAGGATTGTGGTACTATGATATTTGGCTTCTCCTTATATATGATAGGTATCCTCGAGATATGGACAATAAATATTAGTGACTCTTCGCAAGCTCACTGCCCAGTACATTATCTATGACAAAGCTCTCTTCAAGAGAAACTTCGATATAACCTATTTGCATTGCATTGCAGGGGCTGGTATCGAAGATATAATGCAAAATATTCGCAGTGGGGAATATGGGCTCTACATAAACTATCACATGCTTGCAAAGAAAATCATTCGTCAAGGGTACTACTGGACCACCATGATTTAAGACTGCACTGCTTATATTCATAGATGCCTCAAATGCCACCAGTTTGCCAATCTTCAGCACTTACCGCCTCGAGAGTTGTACAACATAACCTCTACCTGGCCTTTCTCCAACTAGGGTATAGACATTATAGGGAAGTTCACTCCCAAATCTTTGAATGGGTACGAATTTACCCTGGTCACCGTTGATTACTTCAGAAAAATGGGTCGAAGTCGAGTCATACGCGGTAGGAAATGCAAAGAAAGTCTCTAAGTTCATCATAAAGGACATCAACTGCCGCTACACAGTTCCCCAAGAGTTGGTGTCAAATAATGGACTCCAATTTGAGGCCGAGGTTACAGAGTTAGTCGATGAATATGGAATTCAAAGGCACAAGTCCTCTCCCTACCGATCGTAAGCCAATAGTATTATCGAAGCTGCCAATAAAATCTCCAAAACCATCATCAGTAAGATGACTTAAAGCTACAAAAACAGGGATGATGAGATCCCATATGCCTTCTGGGGATACCATACCTCTTTCAGGATACCCAGTGGGGCTACTCCCTATTCTATGGTATACAGAATAGAAGCAGTTCTCCCTATCGAACTAGAAATGACTAATTTACCAATTATGCTCGAAAGTAAAGTCATTGAAGAAGATTACCATTAAAGGCACTATGACGAACTCTCACTCCTAGATGAAAAGAGATTAAAATATATATACCACATATAAGGGTACCATCACCGGATCATTCGATCATTCTATAGAAAGTGTAATACCCCGCATTTTTTCGCATATTAATTTTATTATGAAATTATGGAAATTGGGATTAATTAATTCAAAGGGGGAAATTTAATTTGTAATTAATCTGATTTAATGGTAATAATTACTAGCGTGGTGAGAGTTAGTAGTTATCGAAAATAATAATGTTAAAATCATGTTGAGTGATGACTATGTTGAACATTACATAGTGAGTAACATAACAGATGGTTTCAGAAATAATATTACGGCTGGGGACGAGATACACGAAAGTTATGATATAATTATTTGGGACACGTGTATGAGTCGCGTCACTATTATGTATTTGGGGGTTAAAAAGGTAAATTATTTTTATATAACTCGAATGACTATTTTGAGTGCGTCGGTGTGTCCGGAAGGGTCGAAATAGTCAGAAAACACTACTCGGGTGTTTTATTTGGAGTCCGGGGCATTTTAGCCCAAAACGACACCCCGGAGTAGTATTTTGGTCTTTGGGGATTTTTGAGTAATTAAATGGACGAAAATAGGATTAAAATAGGAACATTGAGGGTTAGTGGTCTGTCAGTTGCAACCTACGTGAGAAAGAGAGATAAAGAGAGGGAGAACCAAAGAGGAAGGAGAACCATAGGAGAGGAAGGGGCAAACTGAAGAGATTTCACAAAAAAGTTGCGCCAAAGTGTAGATCACGACGAGAGGATCAACCACATATCAATTTCAACTCGAGAATCAGAAATCCATTCCAAGGTAAGTGTTTATCTTTCTCCTCTTTTAGCAAATATTGTTCATGTTGATTTAGATTAGATGATATAAACTTAGTGTAATCAAATCTTAGGTTTAATTAGACTAAATTGTAAAGAAATCTTATGAATTGAAGATGGGTATGCATGTAGAGGTTTTGCCCTTTGTTAGACCATTAAACTTGGAGATTTTATGTCTTAATCATGGATTATAATAAGAGTTTTGAGTGCTAACATTGTTGGGTTCACTTATGAAAAATTTTAGAAATTTAAGAAATTATTGGGTTTCCCTTTGAAAATATATAGATTTGAACCCTAAATTGTGTTAGAAAGTGCCCCCATAATGATTAGGAATAGTTTATAACTATTTAATTGGATGTTGGATGAAATTTGGGTTGAGTTTGAGGTTTGATATATAGGAAAAATCAAATTTGTGGAAGAACTGGGCCTGTTCGTATTTTTCGTTCCAAGACCAGCCCGGGTCGTTCGAACGAATCTTCTAACGAGAAATCCAACGAACCTTCTAATGAGATTTTGGAGTTCATTTGAGGTGAGAACTTCGTTCGAACGAGAATCCCTTGACTTCTAATGAGATTTCAGAAGACACTTTTTGAGTCCGATTAGGTTAAAAAGCATCCTAGGCTAATCTAAGTGAGAGAAATAACCTGCGTGAATGATGAGTGACCTAAATTCCGAATTAATATTGAATTAGGAGTGTGATTATTCTCGAGATGTAGAAAGTTTGTAGAACCGAGGAGAGTTAGGTTCAAGAGAGTATATACATCTTTATATAATCTACAAAGAGGGTAGAAATAATAATAATACTTGCGTATTATGGTAATTGGGTTACGTGAATGCCTATTAAGTTGTATAAGTTGTGTGTATGCTTATTAATTGGAATATTATGTTTATAACATACCTAGCTATTGGCTAGCGAACGGAGGTTAGCGCGTTGTGGATGACCATATCTTGTGTGACTTCGGGGGATTTTGAGTCGTACCACTAGAGCACGAAACCTAGGTATGGGCTATCTGTGAGAACGATAGTGGTGAAGGTTGTATGGGTGCATAGGTATGTGCGTAGCCCATAGGCTTGGGACTTTGTTCGCCTCTAATGTATATATATGTTTTATTAGTTCTTGAGAGATTGAACATGTTGTCCTTTATGAGTGAGCGTTTCAATGGTACAAAATAGAAGAGTATGCCTAGCACCGGGGGTTTCTTAACTATGGATGCGGTATCGATATATATATTTGTAAGTATACATAGTGAGATTTATATATGTATACCGAGTTCCTATTCTATGATTCATGTTGGCTAAATTATTGCAGTATATACTTATTGGGTCACCAGTTGAGAATTAAGAATGTTATGAGAATGAGTTAAAGCATCTTTATTCTATTCCTCAATAATAGAGATATATTGTCTTCGGATTATTTAGATATTTTACCCGGCATAGTGGTTATACCACGCATAGTCAGGTAGAGTATAGTGACTAGTATGGGTAGTTAGTTTCGCTAGGTGTGCACATTAGATGAGAGGTGAGTATCTCAAGTGAGTACGCTAAGTTAACATGAATAATATTTGTGCTAATTAACCCATTTAAGCACTTGCTATATTTAAATTGTTTTCTATTTGGGCTCTGACCTGTTTATCTGCAAATCTATTTTCTTGTTCTATTATTTTAGGTGCTCGACCACAGGGACACCAGACTTAGGAGATTCCATTCATTTATCGAGCTATAGTTGCTGTGGAAGCTACAGGATAAACGCTTCTAAGTCTATTTCTCCTTATCTATCAGTTATTTATTTCAGTTGGACATGTCCTCCCTCCTATTTTACATTCATAGATTTAGAGTTGTTTTATTCTTTTATTAGACATTGATTTCATGTTATTGGATTATTGTATGGGATTTTTTGACTGGAAGTGTTTACTCCAATTCTTTATTTAAATTCAATTAGTTCTTTTCGTATGCTATTGTGTAGTATGGTGATGATTAGATATTTCCCTTTAATGATGATGGTTAATAACAAGATAAAATTTTGACACCAACCTTTTTAAATATTAGGTGGTTAGTTTTAATTAAATTAAAATTTGATCTTTTGATAGTGATTCATTATCTGAACCAACTTGATATTATGAAATTAATTAATTAAGGACTGATCACTCGGTAATTAATTAAGCGGTATGTCACAGGTGGTATCAGAGCATCAGGTTCTAGTGTCCTTAGGATCTGTACGGCTTGTTATGTTTTCGCGTAGCGTCCTTTGATATAGAGCCCTATATTTTAGGATTGTTGTACTCTTTATGCATTCTACGTTCTTCAGCTACTTTGAGATCAAAACTGTGGACTTATGGAACTTTTCTCTCCTTTCAGATGCCTCCTCTACGTGCACAGAGAGTTCCTAGGGATGCCCAGCCCAAGCCTCAGCCTGCACCAGTTCAAGGTGTAATGAATGATACTGAATTTTCCACCATTGAAGCTCAGGCAGTAAATGCGGCATTGGTAGTTGTGCAGCAGGCACCACCTCAGGCACTGGTGGTGGCCCCAGTTCAGGCCCAGTCCTTCCCATATGCTTGGGAATGTGTTAGGGATGCCTTCCAGAAGGCGCATCCTCATGAAGTTTACAGGGACCTCCGATGTGGTGGTAGAGATCCAATGGAAGAAGGATATCCAGAGGTATTTGAGGATGCATGAGTGCACAGAGGTGCAGAGTCAGATATTGGCCACGTTCAAGTTAGTGGGAGCAACACTGCAGTGGTGGGAGTCTATTACCACCGCTGAGGAGAGAGACACACTCACAATTCGAGACTTTTAGGTGCGATTCGATCGCAAATATTTCCTCTTGGCCATCCAGACAGAGATGAGACGAAAATTAGTGAACTTGAAGCAGGAGGGAAAGACCATGGCGGAATATGAGGCAGATTTTATCAACAATCTGAACATTGTACCAGATGAGATCCCGACTGAGGAGAAGAAGATTCAACATTTTATGGATGGGTTGACATAGAGGATCCGCCAGCATTTGATTGGTAATCTTTATTTGGCCACATATTCGGACGTGGTTAATGCAACACTAATCCACTACAGGACCACCATTTTTATCTGACAGTGGTTAAACGAGTAGGAGAGTCCAGCCAGCAGGGTAGGACAGGAGGAAATGGTGCCAGTGGGGCACAGGCAGTTCAGGGTCAACATAGACACAGTGATCAGGGTTCCCATTAGGGGGATCCTAAGAGGTTCAGGTCAGGATCATTTAGACATGGGTAGGGAGGCTTTAGACATGGCCATCAGGGCCAGCACGGCCAGCATCAGATTTAATAGGGAGAGAATGGCTAAGGGAGGGGTGGTAACAGCCATCAGAGCCGGGGACAGCAGGGACAGAGGGGAGGACCCTTCCCAGGGAGATGTTAAACTTATGGCAACACTGGACACAAACATTAGGACTTCCCTCAGAAGGGTAGAGGCTAGCAGCAGCAATAGCAGGGGGCTCTCCAGGAGCCCCAGAGACTGTTATTTCTGGCAGCTTTCCCAGCACTGTCACCCATTCCAGCTGTCCTAGTTTAGTAGGGGCAACTTCAGTACGAATGAGTCTATAATCTTCACCAGGTCGTAGTCCCACAGGACCCACCCGCGATTGAGGGTATGTTTTCTATTCAGGGGACTTTGGGGCGCATTATTTGACAAGGGGGCCACACACTATTTATTGCCATGAGATTTGCATATACTACGGGATTATTTGATACAGCAGAGAGTATGGTTACTTGTGTAGATTCGCCGCTAAGTAGAGGTTCCGTAATATCTTTTATTTTTCAGGGAGTGGGTATAGAGATTGGGAAGTTTATCTTACCCGCTGACATGCTCGTATTGGATATGTTCGAGTATGACGCGATTGTAGGTATGGATTGGCTTGTCAGGTATAGGGCCATGATTGATTATTTTAGTAGGAGTATAGTTTTTTCCATACCCGATCAGGAGATGTTCCTGGCGGTCCACACATTTATACTACATAGAGGAGGAGACCTTTAGGGAGGTGGTGGTACCACTTGACTCGATTCCTATTATTTGAGAGTTTACCGATGTGTTTCAGGAGATTATGGGGTTACCACCAAGTAGAGAGATAGACTTCATTATTGATTTAGCGTCGGGCACTCGGTCAATAGCCAGCACACCTTACCGTATGGCTCCAGCAGAGATGAGAGAGTTACGTGACCAGATTGAGCAGTTATTAGGGCAGAGGTTTATCCATAGGAGTACTTCGCCATGGGGTGCTCCTGTAATGTTCGTTAAGAAGAGGGATAGATCGTTGAGGTTATGTGTCGATTACTGAGAGTTGAATAAAGTCACGAAATGGAATAAATATTTGTTGCCTCGAATCGATGACTTATTTGACCAGTTGAGAGGAGCTGCCTTCTTTTCAAAGATTGACTTGAGATCGGGATACCATCAGTTGTGTATCAGGGAACAGGATGTGTCTAAGACCGCCTTCTTGACGAGATATGGTTCCTGTGAGTTCAGGGTTATGCTTTTGGGGCTAACCAACACCCCAGACGTGTTTATGGACTTAATGAACAGGGTGTTTCGAGAGTTCCTGAACTAGTTCATCATCGTCTTCATTGATGACATTCTGGTTTACTTGCAGACCGAGGAGGTGTATGCTGAAAACTTGAAATAAGTTTTGCAGATACTGCTCCAATATGAGTTGTGTGCAAAATACGATAAATGTGGGTTTTGCCTGAAGGAGGTCCAATTTTTGGGACATATCATCTCTGACAGAGGGGAATCCGTGGATTCGGGAAAGGTATCAGTAGTGAGGGAGTGGAGACAACCCATGACACTGACTGAGATATGCAGTTTCTTGGGCCTAAATGGATATTATAGGAGGTTCATTCGAGGGTTTTAAAAGATAGCGGATCCGTTGACACACCTGACTCGCAAAGGGGTGTCGTTTATCTAGAATGATGCATATTAGTTGACCTTTGATGAGTTGAAAGACAAGTTAACCTCAGCACCAGTGTTAGCATTGCCCAGACTGGGAGTGAAGTATCTAGTCTACACTGATGCGTCTTTATTAGGAATTGGGGGTGTACTTCAGCCGGAGAATCAGGCTATAGCTTATTCCTCCTATAAGCTTAAGCCTCACGAGAGGAATTACCCCACCCACGACTTGGAGTTGGCAACGATCGTATTTGTACTTCGAATTTGGAGACATTACCTCCTGGGGGAGAAATTTTTCTTGTTCATGGACCACAAGTCACTACAGTACCTCTTCACGCAGAAAGAGTTAAATATGCATCGGTGTCGGTGGCTTGAGTTTGTGAAGGATTATCAATTTGATATCCAATACCACTCGGGGAAGGCTAACTAGTAGCAGACGCATTGATCCGTAGACCAGTAGGTGAGGTGGCAGAGGTGTGGAAAGCGAAATGGAAGGAGTTAGGACACCAGGATGCGGTGGCTCTATCTTTCATGTCTGTGATGACAGTTGCACCCCAAATTATTACGAGATTAGTACAAGCTCAAGCAGTTGATCCTTTCTGCCAAAGTCATATAGTGAAGCTTCTAGAAAAGGAGGAAGAGTCTTATACATTGGGTTCAGATGGGGGTCTACATTTCAATGGAAGGTTGGTTGTTCCTGAGGGAGAAGACTTGCGACACGAGGTGATAATAGAGTCGCACACTTCACGATTTGTGGTACATCCCGATGGAGATAAGATGTACCAGGATATGCGAAGGTAGTACCGGTGGAGCGAGATGAAGAAGGATATTATAGAGTTCGTCTCGAAATGTGCCACTTATCAGTTGGTAAAGGTGGACCATCAGAGACCAACGGGACTCCTATAGACATTAGAGGTTCCTATGTGGAAATGGGAGAGAATTTCCATGGACTTCATCACGGTATTACCTACATCACAGAGGGGTCACGATTCAATATGGGTGATAGTGGATCGGCTGACTAAGGTAGCCCACTTTCTGCCAGCTCGGACTGATTACACCATGGGACAGTACGCCCAGATTTTTATATCAGATATAGCGAGACTTCACGGGATGCCTCTTAATATTGTGTCTGACAGAGATAAGGTGTTTATGTCTCAGTTTTGGGAGAGTTTACTGCAGGCTATAGGAACGGAGTTGCGACTGAACACAGCCTATTACCCATAGACAGATGGATAGATCGAGCGAACCAATCAGATGTTATTAGACATGTTACGTATGTGCATCATTAATTTTGGCGGAGGTTGGGAGAAGTATCTTCCATTGGTAGAGTTTGCCTATAACAAAACCTACCAGTTTTCTATCATGATGGCTCCATTCGAGGCACTATAAGGTAGACATTATCGTTCCCCAGTATGTTGGTTAGAGGTGGGGGACAACAAATTACTTGGACAGGAGGTGATTCAGGATACTTCAGCGAGGATAGAGTTGGTACGGAGCCGTATTTGGGTTGCTCAGGATCGACAGAAGAGCTACGTTGACGCCAAGCGATATTTTTGAGAGTTCAACATTGGGTATCGGGTGTTACTTCACGTGCCTCCTATGAAGGGAGTTATGCATTTTGGGAAGAAAGGGAAGTTGGCGCCTAGGAATGTAGGGACATTCCTCATTATTGAGAGGATTGGGCCAGTTCCTTATAGACTTGGGTTACCGGAGCACTTGCATAGGGTCCATGACGTGTTCCATATCTCTTCACTGAGGAGGTATCTTCGAGATGATTTGGCCCACACTCATATTGAGTTAGAGGAGATCGACTTACATCCTGATAGCTCCTACGAGGAGGGGGTGGTTGCTATCCTAGACCGTAGCGAGAGGAAGTTGAGGTCGAAGATAGTACCACTAGTCTGTGTTCAGTGGCGGCTCCATAATGTTGATGAATCTACCATGGAGTGGGAGGATGACATGCGTGAACATTACCCAGAGTTATTCTTGCCATGTATACTTTCATTTCTAAATTTCAGGACAAAATTATGTTATTAGAGGGGAAGTATGTAATACCCCATATTTTTACGCATATTTATTTTATTACGAAATTATGGAAATTGGGATTAATTAATTTAAAAGGAGAAAATTTAATTTGTAATTAATCCGATTTAATGGTAATAATTACTAGCGTGATGAGAGTTAGTAGTTATCGGAAATAATTATGTTGAAATCAAGTTGAGTAATAACTATGTTGACCATTACATAGTGAGTAACGTAATAGATAGTTTCGGAAATAATATTATATCCGGGAACGAGATACACGACAGTTATGATATAATTATTTGGGACGCACGTATGAGTCGCGTCACTATTATGTATTTGGGAGTTAAAAAGGTAAATTATTTTTATATAACTCAAATGACTATTTTGAGTGCGTCGGTGCATCAGGATGGTCGAAATAGTCAGAAAACACTACTGGGGTTTTTATTTGGAGTCCGGGGCATTTTAGCCCAAAATGACACCCCGAAGGGGTATTTTGGTCTTTTGGGATTTTTGGGTAATTAAATGGATGAATATAGGATTAAAATAGGAACATTGAGGGTTAGTGGTCTGTCAGTTGCAACCTACGTGAGAAAGAGAGATAAAGAGAGGGAGAACCAAAGAGGAAGGAGAACCATAGGAGAGAAAGGGGCAAACTGAAGAGATCTCACATAAAAGTTGTGTCAAAATGTAGATCACGACGAGAGAATCAACCACATATCAATTTCAACCCGAGAATCAAAAATACATTCCAAGGTAAGTGTTTATCTTTCTCCTCTTTTAGAAAATATTGTTCCTGTTGATTTTTATTAGATGATATAAACTTAGTGCAAAGAAATCTTAGGTTTAATTAGACTAAATTGTAAAGGAATCTTATGAATTGAAGATGGGTATGCATGTAGAGGTTTTTCCCTTTGTTAGACCATTAAAATTGGAGATTTTATGTCTTAATCACGGATTATAATAAGAGTTTTGAGTACTTAAATTCCTGGGTTCACTTTATGTAAAATTTTAGAGATTTAAGAAATTATTGGGCTTCCCTTTGAAAATATATAGATTTGAACCCTAAATTTTGTTAGAAAGTGCCCAC
The DNA here is from genome assembly GCA_949130495.1 of Sambucus nigra. Classification (NCBI taxonomy): domain Eukaryota; kingdom Viridiplantae; phylum Streptophyta; class Magnoliopsida; order Dipsacales; family Adoxaceae; genus Sambucus; species Sambucus nigra. The sequence goes on along the minus strand of OX422220.1, from coordinate 212,235,330 downwards.
GTAATGATTAGGTATAGTTTAGAACTATTTAATTGGATGTTGGATGAAATTTGGGTTGAGTTTTACGTTTGATATGTAGGAAAAATCGAATTTGGGGAAGAAGTGGGCCTGTTCGGATTTTTCATTCCAAGACCAACCCAGGTCGTTCGAACGACCTCATTCGAACGAACTTGCTAACAAGAAATCTAACGACCCTTCTAACGAGATTTTAGAGTTCGTTCAAAATAAGAACTTCGTTCGAACAATCTCGTTCGAACGAAAATCCATGGACTTCTAATGAGATTTCAGAACAAACTTTTAAAGTCCGGTTAGGTTAAAAAGCGCCCTGGTTTTATCTAAGTAAGGGAAATAACCTATGTGAATGACGAGTGACCTAAATTCTGAATTAATATTGAATTAGGAGTGTGATTATTCTCGAGATGTACAAAGTTCGTTGAACTGAGGAAAGTTAGGTTCAAGAGAGTATATTATATGATCTACTGATAGGGTAGGAATAATACTACTTGCATATTATGGTAATTGGGTTGCGTGAACGCCTATTATGTTGTATAAGTTGTGTTCGTGCTTATTACTTGTAATATTATGTGTATGACATACCTATCTACTAGATATCGAACGTAGGTTAGCGCATTATGGACGATCATATCTTGTGTGCCTTCGAGGGATTTTGAGTCGTACCACTAGAGCATGGAACTTAGGTACGGGCTATCTGTGATAACGATAGTGGTGACTGTCGTATGGGTGCGTAAGTATGTGTATAGCCCATCAGGTTGGGACTATGTTCGCCTCCAATATGTGTATATGTTTTATTGGTTCTTGAGAGATTGAACCAGTTGTCCTTTATGCGTGAGCGTTGCAATGGGACCAGATAGCCGAGTATGCCTAGCACCGGGGGTTTCTTAACCATTGGTGCAGTATCGATATATATATTTGTAAGTATACATAGTAAGATTTATATATGTATACCAAGTTCCTATTTTATGTTTCATGTTGGATACATTCTTACAGTATATACTTATTGGGTCACCAGTTGCGAATTAAGAATGTTATGACAATGAGTTAAAGCATCTTTAATCTATTCCTAAATAATAGAGATATATTATCTTCGGGTTATTTAGATATTTTACCCGGCATAGTGGTTATTCCAGGCATAGTCAGGCTAGTGACTAGTATGGGTAGTTAGTCTCACTAGGTGTCCACATTAGATGAGAGGTGAGCATCTCAAGTGAGTGAGCTAAGTTATCATGAATAATATTTGTGCTAATTAATCAATTAAGCACTTGTTATATTTAAATTGTTTTCTACTCGGGATCTGACCCATTTTTTTGCAAATCTCTTTTCTTGTTCTATTATTTTAGGTGCTCAGCCACAAGGACACCAGACTTAGGAGATTCCATTCATTTTGCCGAGCTGTAGCTGTTGTGGAAGCTACAGGATATTATTAGTAGACGCTTCTGAATCTATTTCTCCTTATCTATCAGTCATTTATTTCAGTTGGACATGTCATCCCACTTATTTTACATTCAGATATTTAGAGTTGTTTTATTCTTTTATTATACTTTGATTTCATGTTATTGAATTATTGTATTGGATTTTTTACTGGAAGTGTTTACTCCAGTTCTTTATTTAAATTCAGTTAGTTCTTTCCATATGCTATTGTGATGCATGGTGATGATTAGGTATTTTCCTTTAATGATGATGGTTAATAACAAGATAAATTTTGACACCAACCTTTTTAAATATTAGGTGGTTAGTTTTTATTAAATTAAAATTTGAGCTTTCGACAGTGATGCATTATCTAAACCAACTTGATATTCTAAAATTAATTAATTAATAATTAATCACCAGGTAATTAATTAGGCGGGTTGTCACAGAATGGTCAAGGAAAATGGTGTCCAAAAAGGAGGTTTTTCCCTCAAGAAAATTATAGAATCCGTCTGGGATCCGAGGGGAAAGTTCAAACCCATTTTGAATAGCCCCTACATTGTAAACAAAATCGTGTTTGGTGGCACCGCTATGCTCATAGACCTCGACGAAGAGGAAATGGCGGGTCACATAAACTTGAACCGTCTTAAAAAATTTACCCTTAGTCCGAACTCTCTTCATACTACAATTCTTCTTGACCTCTTCTATTCTAAACAAAATCTCTCTTTCTTCCCCTATACTTAGAACTACGTAGGACCTGGTCCTCTCATAAACCCCTTTTCAAAAAAAACTCACAAATTTTCAAACCCAGAGAGGTACGTAAGCAGGCGATAAGACATTCGTGGGCACGGTCCTTTCTCTCTCACAAAATGCTACTCTTTTATCCCTTCAAGAACGATGGTCTCCATCATCAATTAAACGAACAAAAAGATTATGTATGTATTAATGATTAGTAATGACAGTTCATATATGAAATTCATCAAAGACATAAAAAATACTTCAAAATCATTGTTCTTTTATTAAAAATCAAGAATACAACTATTTCATGATGTATTATTGATGGGAATGAAAGAAGCCACTCCCAAAAAAAAAACCATATAATATAAAAACCCACACCATTAACATCTTCACAAAAAATCCAAAAGACCTACACAAACTTCCAAAAACTTACATAAACTTCTCATACCCTGATACCTTGCCTTCAACTACTTAATGGAACCACTTCATCATCATTGCTTGTTCCTGAAGGCCCCCGAGAATCCCAATCCTAGATACAGCTCCGTATGCATTCCATGTTATGATAGGCCCTTATAAGCTTGGATAAAACCACGACACATTCTTCTAAAGTGTCAAACATTACAATGCATCTCTGCCCAGTCCCCTCAATTAAAATCTTCTCAACCACCTACTTCCACAACCACTTCAGGTAGTCGCCTTAATATAAACCCAACCTCCTCAAAAGAATATGACAGATGGGTAGACGGCCACCGGTGCTTCCATAAGGTTCCCAATATCATCCTCAAAGTATCAGTCAAGTCCTTCATAGGATAATAGATGGTTATGCACTGAGGAACGATTTGCTTCCATCCTACTTGGTCCAAAAGCCTCCATAAAAAGTAAAAGGAGGTTTGATGAAAACCCACCAACCATACGTACCAGTAATCCCCCAACTACAAAATAGGCTATAAGTTCCCCCACCATGGTATGGACTAGAGAAGATGTTGGGCCCCATATTTTATAAGCCAATTTACCCAGTTCTTTCTCTATGGGTTAAAGCTGAAGAAAGTCCTGGAAAAGAAGTTGGCAACACCCGATAGAAAGTACTTAGGAGGGGCTACCAAGCATAATCTCTCGAATAACCACATAAATAGCAGGACAGGTCTCCCTAGCAATAGTTAGCCCGACCCTCTTCCAGGCATTAAGACCATTCAAAGTTTCTCTCAATATCACCTCAGTCGGATTACAGTGGTAAGACATCCACATCACTATTGTGGCTACTTAAGGGTCATGGTCAGATTCTCTATCACCAATAGATGTCTAGCCGTCAATCCCAGGGCTACCGCACCGACAAAGCCGTTATCGGTAAAATCCTTCAGGCACACGAAATTCATTACCATTTGGAGGATGATATTCCCTCTATGCACTAGCAGTTAGACAGTTGAAGGGGAAACATGAATCAACTCTGCTAATGACACCTGAGCAAAACGGGACAAATTCGGCATAGCTTCCTCCACACTAGGGCTAACACCTAGCATCGCAGAAAATTCTTTATAGGTGGGACACACCTCATCTAGGACAAATCAAAAGATGTGGTCTTCAGGGTACCAAAACTATATCACCGCCTCCGAGAGCTTCCAATCTATGAGGCGAGTACGCCACAAAGAGACATGATGCAAGCTGAAACCTTCGTAGTTAACATTATACAGGCACATGGGCTCTAACCCTCGAGGTAAGATGAAAAGGTCTCGAACATTAAAAGTTCCATTGCAAAAGAAGAAGAAAAGTTGTAATGGAAAGAAATTGAGATGTGATGATAAAAATCATCCCTAAAATCCCCCTTTTATACTAAAAACATTCAAAAAAGGCATGTTATTCAATATGCTACTGGACTTTCTGATTCCAAAGTACTCAGAAGTACACGGAAGTGCAATCAAAGCTAAGGAAATGGTTTTGACTTGACCTTTATACCGATAGGCAGGCCAAAGGGTATGTCGATCGGTAACCCACCCTTTTGGAATTTCTTTACTTTCCTCTTTTATACATAACTTCCAAAACAAATTTCTTTTACTTATTAAAAAATAATCTTTGAGTCCCCCTTTTTTTATTTATTTCATTTTATCTTATCTTATCTTTGCAATAAAAAAATATCAGCAACAAATTAAAGTGCATGTAGAGTAAGACATTAAATCAAGAAAACACAAAAAATGCATCTCTTATATTTAACTTGTTTAGAATAATTATATTTTCTCTACATGTACAAGCAGAAAAAAGAAAAGAGAAAAAAGATAAATCAAGATGCAACACGAACCCACCAAAATCTCTCACAAGCCCCCTCACAGTGAAACGACTTGACGAACGTGCTTCCACCACGACGTGCAGTGGACACCTACTCCGAGAATAGGATCTCTTCTCAGATGTAGTTAGAAGCACCAAGAAAGAACTGAACGAATTTTTCATGTAAGTCGACACCGACGCCATCCAGTCTCGAATATCCCATAGCCAGGTCGATGAGACACGGATTGACTGCAAAAAAAAACAAATCATCAAAGCCAAAGAAAGTTAGTAATGAGAAGAATAAAATAGCAAAATGGAAAAAGAGAAAGGGGGTTATACTTATCCTCGAAGTGCCTCCTCAGAAAGACCTACATATCCATCTATGGCCGCATCAGGGTGATGAGGAATCAATACCACACCCTCACCTTCCACTTGAATGTGATAAGAAGGGGTGGAAATATTATAAAATGGAACCTACTTCTATGTCGCCATCGTGACTCCCCCCGTGCTATGGGATGATGTCACTAGTATGTTGGTCCCTCTCCTTAATCTCGTTGTAGGTAGAGGCATGTTCTCCACATCATAAATGCACGACAGTATCAACTAACTGGTTGCAAAATCTAGGTAGTCGTATCCCTCCATCATATCAATGTAATGCATGTGGGGCTCATCCTCCGTCGTCACTAGCCTGACACATCCCCTTCACCTGCCTTATATACTCCGAGGGTACCGATTGTGAGATTTCCACCTCACCCTCCATAATTTGTCACACCACTCACTCTCCTAGGTACTAGACATACCCGAACTCATGAACCAACAGCCTCCTCATCTGGGTGTGCATGCCCATAACCCCTACGTCCCTCGAAGATAAGCGTTCGGGGTAGAAGGTCACATGGTTCCCCCAAAAAAGTCAGTAAATTACCAAGAAAAAAAATTCTGAAGCCAAAGAGAAGATAAGGACAAAAATACTAACATGGTTGCTCTTTAGGGCTTTTAGCACCGCCCGTGCATCCTTCAAAGATAGGGATTGATTTGATTGCCTATTCGACTTCCTCTACCTATACATCTAGTAGAAATCCTCTAGCTCACTTTCCTTCAGGGATACTAACCCAATGTTTTGCCCTATCACTTCGTCAAACCATGTCTGTAGAAACCAAATACAAAAGTCAAGAGAAAGAAAGCAAAAATATGGAAAGAAAATAAGGGGAAATTGAATTTAAAGATTACCTATTAGAGATACGTGGATCCCGTAAAAGTTTATCGGTAGCACCGACTGAAGGCATCTAATGAAGAATATAAGGACGACAACATGAAGCTCCCCTAATCTTAGAAATGGATCTCTTAAATGATCCTCAAACATGGAAGAAACCACAAGTGGACAACGTCGCTACCACGAACCCTCCTAATAAAAGAATAATAGATAAATGGGATGTCTGCTCCACTTATCGCTCGTCAATCTCATCAATCCTCCTAGAAGTTTTCAGCACAGAGATGCAAACACAGTCCTCTGATATAATCCTCCTTATAACACCCAAGCAAGCCTGCACTGCCACCTTCAAAATACACAAGGTATGATCCACCAAAATTTGTTGGCCCTCGCACTCCATCCATGTTAGTTGATAAACATCTGGGAGAGTGACTTTTATCTAACTTAACACTCAGATGGAATGTGTGGGCCATGTCCCACCACCTCTCACCAAGTTCACACAATACCTTCGTGGAACGTGGTGTCTCATCCAAACCCCCTGCTAATGGGCCAAACCCAGTAGACTCCACTATCAACTAAACATTAGGAAGAAGAAGATCCCAAACCTTTTTCCTTTTGGTCGACCCCTAAGAGTGAATGCTTAAAGAAGCTATGTGAACTTCAAAAAAAATAAGAAAAACCCTTCATCATCCCAAGGATAAAAGGGAAAAGAAGAGGAATGGAAACCAAAGGGCAAAAACTTACATATTCGTTAGGGTTTTTCACCCTCAAAGAACGGTGGTGTGTCGGCTTCCTCAGTAGAACCCTCTCATCCAGCACATATTTGAAGTTTTCATACACATTCTCATTTCCCAATGCCAGCGACACGGCAACTCGCCATTCTAAACCCTCTAAGTAATCAACGGTCGTCTAGTTGTTATTGTCAAAAGTACCCTCCGTGAGTTCTTTTAAAGGAAATAGGCTCGAAATTAAATTTTAGAGAGAGAAATCAAGAGATTCAATCACTTAAAGGTGTGAAAAAATGAAGAGGGTCACCCTTTTTTTATTAGAGGCTAAGGGGTATGCCGATCGGCAGTTCCTTAGACCTGCCTATTGGCAGTGACCTTTCCCCTCCCCTAAGAAACTCAAGAGTTTATGCCCTATGTCGATAGGCACCTCCCTAGCCATTACTATTGCTAGATCCCACAAAATTTTGTTACAAAAGTGTTAGAAAAATCCAAAAATGCCCTGAAAAATTCACAAAAATTTCCAAAAAATCCTCGCAAATTCAAGAAGATCACTACTCCGAGAGAAACTCATTAAGGAGCACCAAACCATTTACAAAGTTCTTGTTAATACCCATCTGGATCATGAGCAGATGCATTAGCACTTATAAAGCTCTCGTCATCAGTAGACTCCTCGGTGAAACCAAAATCCAAGTGCACTCGTAATAACCAACATCCCCTAGGGGACATATAATTAGAAAACATTCTTTATACATAAATCTTTAAGTACATAAAATTAACCTAGGTCCGTAGAATCAACCTCGATCCTCTAAATCGTTCATCTTCACTCTTTAGGTCCACAAAATCTGAATTGGTTGTCTCAACTCTTTATATCCCCATAATTGATATAGGTTCGTAGAATCGACCTCGACCCCCTAAATTGATCACCCCAACTCTTTAGGCCCACAAATCGACCTCAACCTACTGAATTAGTCATCTCCATGACCCATTGAATTGGTCATATCTAATCTTTAGGTTCGTAAAATTTATCTCAACACTTTGAATCGATCATCTTCACTCTTTAGGTCCACATAATTGACCTTGACCCTCTAAATTGGTCATCTCAACTCTTTATGCTCATAGAATTGACCTAGGTCAATAGAATTGATCTTGACCCTCTGAATTGGTTATCTAAACTTCTTAGGTTTGCAGAACCGACCATGACCCACATAATCAATCATTTAACCCTTTAGGTCTGCCAAGCTGACCTCGACCCACTAAATCGATCATTTTAACCATTTAGGTCTACAGAATTGACCTTGGCCATCTGAATCAATCATTTCAAATCTTTAGGTTCGTACACTTGACCTTGATCCTCTAAATCGGTTGTATCCATTCTTTACGACCACAGAATTGACCTCAACCCTTTGAATTGGTCATTTAAAATCTTTAGGTCTGCAGAATCAACATCAACCCTATGAATTGGTCATTTCAACTCTTTAGGTCCCAAGAATTGACTTAGGTTCGCAGAATCGACCTCGACCACCTGAATCGGCCACCCTAACTTTTAGGTCCGCAAGATCAACCTCGACCGGCCGAATTAGTCATCTCCACCCCTTAGGTCCGTGGAATTAACCTCAACTATTTAACCAATCGTCCTCTAACCCCTAGCAAGGTCTTCAACCCTTGAACATCGATGAGGTGTTTATTATTCAACGATCTATGCTTGTTCTAAGCTGACCCGTCGATGGGATCTATAAACACCCCAACTAAGTACCCACCGAAATACCTCCTTAGGTCCCTAGCACTCCCCCCTCACACCCTAAGACCCTAAGTCCTACTCTAAACCCTGTTCAAGAGGCCACCGATCACTCTCGGGCCTCGTTTGACCATGGTTAACTATTCAAACTTATAAAATCTTAATTAAATCTCATAGGGCTCTAAATCACCTTTCTAACTATTTGTACCGTGAACAAATAGGCCTTACGGTTCGCACGAACATGCCTTTTTACTCTGAGATCTAATCTAAAGACTACTGGGAACTCTCGGGCACCATTTAACCTCGATTAACTCTTCAACCTAATAGAAGCTCAATGAAACCTCATAGCACTATAAATCCCTTTTCTAACATTCCATATTATGCACAAATCAATCTCACTATTCGCACAAACGTGCCTTTTTAATCTGAGATCTAATTTGGAGGCCACCGGGTGCTTTTGGGACCCATTTGACATTGATCAATGCTTCAACCTGAGAGAAGATCAATTAAACCTCGTAGGGCTCTAAATTTCCTTTCCAATATTCTGTATCGTGCACGAATCGGCCTCACGATCCTCGTGTACTTACTTTTTTACTTCAAGAACCCCTCGTCTAGAGGCCATCGGGTGCTTTCGAACATTGTTTGGCTTTGTTCAACTCTTGAACTTGGGATTGGCTCAATGTATTCTTGTAGGTCTATTAATAACCTTTTTAACGGTTTCATCCATTCGCGATTCGAACTTACGATTTGCCTTTAATTCTCGTTTTTCCAAAAAATATTCGTTTCAGACTACTTATAGTCACCCCAGCCCTACCTATCAACAGGGTGTACTTTCCTTGGCCAGAAAGGTAGGATCCATGTTGATGGTAAGGCAAAGGGCAATGCGGATTGGGACCCCTTGAAATCCTAATTTTTACTATTTAAGGAGACAATGACCTCACTCCTAGGGATTCCTTTTGGAAATCAGAACATTCCCCTCGAAATCAGTGCACCAAAATTCTATTTTTGCAAACATTCTCTTCATTTCCTTACATCATCATCCTCCATTTACCATGCTACTTTCCATCCTTACCTCACCACCATCCAATCGTACTAAAATCAGCCTCCTACCACTGCAAAATTAAAATTAAAGTTCTCCAGAAGGTCTATCCTTATCCATTTACAACTCACTTAATTAGTAGTAGTTATTTACTTTCCTTTTTTACATTTGATATATATTTTAATTCATTCTCTCACATCAAAACTGAACTCACTTTTTATTATGTAATACACATAAATCTTATTTTTGTAAAATCTGAAAAACCAAAAAAAGGGTTTTCTTATAAACCCTAAATTGGGATTTCCTCATTTTCACACCTTCTACACTTGTGCAAAATTTCCAAAAAACAAACTAAAGGATGTCCTAAATTAGGATTCATGGGTTAAACCCCACCCTTGTTTGTTATTGAACTACGTGAACTTTGATGCCCTTTGGGCAACGCAGGCATTCCTGGCCAATCCTGAGATTCAAGACCTATTTTTTCAATTTATGCTTTCTTGTGTTTATTAGTATTTACGAGTCCATCAACTCCTACATATTCATGTTTCGCTCAGCATACATGCTCACTTCTTAATAATGACTTGTGATTCGATGGACATTCACATTATATTTGTTTTTATGTTATTTTTCGGTACACTCCTTTGGATTATTCTGCTCCGTCCTTCCCATGATGTGAGTCGGATGATTTCTTTCTCCCGTTATTCACACAGCACACATGTACACACGTATCCTATTTTTGAGAAAAGAAGAATATTATTGTATCCCATAAGACATCGAAAGGGAATTATGGGTGCCTGACACCTTTTTATTCCATAACTTAGCCCCTGAACCCTTGATTCATTTGGTTTAGTACGCATCTGTATGTCTTTTGATGACATTCTCTAGGGATGGCAACATTTTTTTGCCTGTTTTGAGCAAAATAGGCTAGAGAATCTATTTCTTCTTGTTTATCCCCTTTTGACAACGATCAATTTATATCTGAGGCAGCCTGTGAAGATTTAGCGCGAGTGGCAGAAATAGGGCTCCCATATCCTCGAATCCCCACATGCGTGGGAGAGAGGGATTTTTTCAATTTTCCTTCTCGTCCAATTTTGGGGTCGGCCCGTGCCAAAAAAATATGACCCTCATGGCCATAAGTATATTTTGAGGGGAAGAACTAAATAAAATCCTGTTGGATTCAGGTAAACGGGGGTGATCTCTCATTTTTCGTAAGAGGATGAGGAAGTAATAGACTATGGTCCATTATTTTCTATAAAAAAAAGTGGGTAGAGGAATCCAACGTAAGGGAAATCTGTTTTGATGATAACTCGTGGATTCATATTGTTTATCTTCCACCTAAAAATAGGAAGACATTCAGCCTCGAATATGAGGGGTTTGGGACTAGCCTCCGATCATTTGACGATTTTTTTTAAAAAAATTATCAAAGCGAATATCCCATAAGTATATGTACTTTTTGTCTTATAGGGTGTGTTCCTAGAGATTTTTTCTAAAAGAAAAAAGGGCGATGTGACTCGGTAATCGCTGTATCGCTTTTCATTAGCATGGATCATGATATACTGGGTTGCTTGGATTGAAGAACCCATAAGGTACATGTGTACCACCCTAGTACTGAATAGCTGGAAAAGCCTATTTGATATACCCAAGTACTAAACAAACTTCAAACATTCCTTGTCATAGAGACTTTAGGATCAAGAGAGAAGTTTCTCGATATACCAGACGGGTGGTCAAAAAGAGTGAGAATCCATCGGCGACTAGCCTTTCCACATAGTGACGTTTCAAAAGGATGAACTTCACTCGAACAAGTGATTTCTTTAAAGTACAAACTTCCCTTAGGGGAGAAGTGAATTTTCTGAAATACGAGACTCTTTTTGGGTGAAGCGATTTTCTAACATATGAATTTCCTCTGGGCTAATTGCTTTTGGGTCTCGAGGGTATACGGTTTAAACAATATGAAAATCAAGACTATGAAGTGCGTGATGCGAGATAGGTAATATTTATTTCTGCTTGCATTGATGTTTATTTTATTGAGAGGTCTTTCGCATATATCTATATGTTTGGGAAAATGTATAATGTTATACATGGGGACCTAAGCACGTATCTATGTTTTGAAGGACTTTAAAACTAAGGCCACTAAAAAGTAATAAAAATTGTGTAAATTAATCATGCAGGAGAGCAATATTAAGAATATTAGGAAGGACGCACTTCAGTTCTATTGATTTATCCCCAGCAGATTTGCCACTATGGTATTGTGGGCCCCGAGGGAGCACTCGGGGGGAGAGAGAGAATTGCTCTTCTATGAAAGAGTTCATTTGCACGACGGTGGATGCCTATAGTGCTTGTCTCTCGATATGCCACTTCTCCCCGAGGTTGGGTTACCGGTTCGCCATGGGTCGAAGGACTTTCCCCTGGAATATGTTTGACTCCATATCCAGTTTGAGTCGCACACCCCAGGTACGTATTCCTTGAAATAAAAGGTTTGGTAGGTTTGTTCATGCTCGCCAGTTTATTTTATACAAAAAAAAAGATTCAGGTTAACCCTTTCGGGCAAATCCTAAGGCAGGTTCAAGTCTACAGTTGGTCTAGAGATTCTTGTTATATGAGTTCGAGAACCGAGTTATGAGTGAGGAAGGAACTAAGAACACCACTTGTTCTTTATGCTTCCTTAATCATATGCTTATTATTGCTCTAAACATTAATTAATTACTTTTTAGTTATTATTATAACTGATTTACATACCTTAGGTTGAGAAACCCTTAAACATAGCTAGGTGCTTAGGTAGTAAAATGGTATTAGGGGGAAGTGTAAGAACGTCACTTCAACCGATGCAGGTACACAAGGGCGTTTGTGCATGATTTTGTGTCAATGTATAATGGGTGGTCGTTGGTATTTATGTAAGTGTGGTAGAGATATTGGCTTTGAGATAGTTTGACATATCTTTCGTAGTATATATGCGAGATAGAAATGTAATATGATAGATGGTTGCATCTCTGTTGTGATAGCATATCGAGAGATACGTTATCGAGGCTCATGCTCAGAATAGGATTCGACCTGAAGTCACCGACTAACACATCCATCACCTGTGGGGAAGTCACTAACTCGAGGTTTTTTTTAAACCTTAGAGCTAGTTTGCAGGTGTAACGTTGAGGATGTCGTGTTTTATACATTCTTGGTCATGGAGGTAAAGCTAGAAGTCAGGGAATTTGGATTGGAGATGGATGCGTCCTAAGAAATAATATGTCGAGAAACATACTATGAGGCTTGTTCTTTTGGAGTTTAGTTTGGTGTAGCGCCTATATACCAAAGGATACTTGGGATCAAATCCAACATAGTTCCATCAACTGGACATATTTACAGGTGTAGGCAACGGGATACCGGGTATACAATATACAATAGTACAATATTTATGGTGCCTAGTCCTTAATACAGCATTTCCATTGCTTTGGATTGATATATTTATATGTTAAAAGTATGTATAATCATATACTGACCTTTGATAAATATTTTAGGTGAAAACACATATTTGGGGTGCCACCTTGGGGATGGGATTTGTTCGGTTGGAGAAGCGGTGGGAGTAGTCGGATTTTAGACTTTGGCTTGTGAAAAGTTTCGAACTGACCCGTCTCACAGGGACTTTCCTCCGAAATGCTTTGAAAAGTACGTTTTCATACTTTGTAATAATCATTGCGTAATTTCGTTACCATTGATTGAACATATGATCATGTCAAGTCAATTAACATAGGTGTTGAGTTAAAAGCCAGGCTTTATGCTTTAAAGTGCATACATGGTCCCCTAAACAAGGATCGGGTTAAAATAGATAAATAGATATGGACAGTTTATCACAATATATATGTATATATATATATGTGTGTGGGGGGGGGGGGGGTATTTGACCCAAAATATGGGCAGAAGTTCTTTACCCTTGTAGGGTGAGACGAATTTTCCTATAGGAGTACCCTTACTTGAGGTGCCCGAGGTGGGAAGAGCTCCATTTTTAGTCAGGTAAAGCTTCATTTATAAGTGTTGACTTTTGAGGAATGTACGCAGAGGTTTGCCTCTATTTTGTCTTTCTTAGGTGACTTTTTAGAAGTACGAACCTCGTTCGAGACTGAAATGACTCCACGGAAGTACAAACTTTCGTTGGGAGGAAAGAGACTTGTATGAAGTACGAACTTCTTTGGGATTTTTCAGAATGAGAACGAGTATCTCGAACTTTAGGAGAGAAGAAAGTGGCAACTGGATCGAAGTCGGGTTTTTGTTCCCCTTTCTTAGTTTTCAGGTGAGAAAGCCCTACACAGTGTTCTTTAGGCAAAGACAATATTTTTAACATTTTCTCAATTTTATCTTATTACCAATTAAACTTATCATGTGGTAAAAACTTGATTTTATCGAATTTTATCTTTTTAGACCTAAAGCATGCATCTATGATGATTAAGCAAATAAAATAACTAATGCAACAACCACAAGATGTCGATGTACGAGGAAATCACTAAAGGAAAAAACCTCGAATGGCCAGGCCAGACAATCCACTATGATACGGTATTATAATGAGTAGACAGTAGGCTTCCTCAACAACTCGATCATCCACAAGCCTTGGTGCTCTTCTATCTTCAACTTCTCCTCCACAGGACAACACCAGAATCCACAGCACACGAGTCCACGTGTGCCTCTGTATTCACCGATGTAGTATAAGCAACCGTCTATGGATAGGAACACGGAGTCCACTGCTTCTTCACTGTAATCAGCACGTACGGAGTCCACTGCTTCTTCAACGCAATCAGCATGTACGGATTTCACTGCACGAAAATGTTTCTTCTTAAGATGAAAAAAAATAAGTGCCAAATCAATATCTGAAAATCATATGAATTACAAAAACTTGGATCTTGAAAACAAAAGGATGTTTGTATTTCTTGGAAATTTTTGCAAACAGGGCATTTTTTTTTAAAAGTTCTTAAAATTTCTGAGTCTAAAACACCTTAAATATCAAAACACAAATTTCAAGGCGGCTCGTTCGAACAAAAACTGGGCTCATTCAAACAAGAAACACATCTCTTTTGAACGAAAACTAACTTCGTTCTAATGAAAGTGCATTTTCATTTGAACCAACTTCAAACGATCTTTTAACAAATTCCAATAGTAGGGCAACGTTTGATGTTCATTTAAACCCTGCTTCGAACGAAGTGCCAAACTCATTCTAATGGCTAAAACTTCCTTAGAACGAAACTCACATTTCATTCTAACTCCCTTATATTTCGTTCTAACGAAACATAGTGAGAAAATAGTTTTAAAAACAAAGTTCCAAAATATCTTAAGTAAGATAACATCCTTAAAAAAATGCAAGTTCTCATAATTCAATAGTGTACATACTTGTGAGATACTCGATAAAAGTGTGAAGATAAAAATTGGCACGAAACACAACACGATATATTTTTGAAGTTTTTCCGCAACATCTTCAACACTTCACATCATAGGTTTAGTGGGATCATAACTCAAAGTCTAACCTACGACTCAAACAGTTTTCTCCAAAATTATACCAATTACAAACAAATTGACTCGATTAGAAATTTGTCCTTACAAATCTCCCCCTTTGGCTATTTTGAGATAAAACCAAAAAAATGTGAATTATACTAGCCAGGCCGTCAAGCCAATCATATGCCCAACCAAAAAATCCCAAAAAAAAATTACATTAGACACAGATATAAATTGACTTAACAGTATCTCTGAAATCATGGTGTAGCCAAATAATGTGAAACTCATAAAGCATCCTACACCCATGAAATAATAATATACCATGTGAAGTATGGAGGAACAAACAAATATAAATACTGTCAGTATAATCACAATAATACTCCCCCTACATCACAGATATATGTCCCTCGTTTTGCCCGAAAAAGACAAAGGGAGGACAAAAAACCCAAATGAAATATCCAGCATATATGAGAAGTATAGAGCAGGAAATCATAGTTAGATATTGTCACGTGAATAATAGGTAGTATAAGAGTAATATGACAAAAATAAGTGCCATCCACACAATCTGGAACATAATAGCAGTATAGCAGTAAGAATATGAAGCATACAGGGTATAAAAATGGCATATCAAAACCAACACAAACCAAAGCTCCATCAAATATAAATCCAGAAATGCATATAAAAATACTACATGTCCAAACCCAAACCACATAAGATGATAAATAAGTAAGCAGTGTATCAATATCCGAAAATGTATCATCATCAGTGTGTCAATAAATATAAGATAATAAAACAAATGTATCCTCGGTACAAACAAACTATATAGAGCTCTCAGAATAAAAGAATCATCAGCTAGGCGGTCCATCATCCCTCTGATCGTAATGACCTATGTCTGATGAACCTACACCGCGCATCTTCTCTCTTCGCTTCATCTCATCCAAAAAGGCAGTAAGATGTGACTGTTGTAGCGCCCTCTACTTCGCCTTAGCCTCAAAATGCGCCATCACGACATCTATAGATCGATGATGCTCATCTAACTATGCCTGCAAAAGAAGTCTCTGTGCTCTCTCCTCCTTAAGCATATGCATCATGACATCCTGACTTGTCACTATCTCTATGAAAAGGGTCTCTCTGGGAAGCGGTCCTGTAAACTGAGAAGTGTGATCACCTTTAAAAGAAGAAGACTCTGCAGTAGAGTATCCACGTTGTGCTGAAATTAGGAGGTGGTTATCGAATCGATATATCATGTTTTCATCGATCGGTGAGATGCCAGTATGCTCAACCTCATCGGGAAACAGAGGAACCTATAAGAGGATGCATATATGAGATACAAGGACATCATACATTATAGTGGTTCGAATAGGCGTGGTCCTAATATTGGGTATAGAATACATGACAAGCATCATAATAGCAGGTATATTAATACTCCAGCCCTAGCGGACGACATACATAAAGTGGATGATGTTGAAGGAAATTTGTGTGTGATTCGCCCTCGGTAGATAGAAGATTATGTAAACCAATTAAGAACCCTATAATCTGCGTGTAGGTGCTAATGAAACATGATGTTGGTGAAGGGTGGAAGCTCTCGAAATCTATTAGAGATAACCTCATTGGGCTTAGGACGACACGCGACATGTCCGAAAAAATCGTCTCGGGATATCGATGGATCTGAAGCATAAGAGCTATGGTGTCAGGTGTGACACGCACCTCCACTCCTCGGATGCAAGAATGCAAGCCAACAGAAGGTCCTACCTCCCGAAAATAGAATTCCAAAATAATGTCGGTGAAGATTACATCATATATACTAAAGAGTGGGTCCCAACCCGTACCAGCCAACCAACTCGGGATAAAAGACAAACCAAACTCCTCGACTCGAAAAACTCTCTCTCGGACTACAGCTCGAATATAAATCCCAAATTTTGGTAAAGCTCGTAGTCATAGAGTACCGAGGTCGATTGACCTGTGCGGCATGGGCCTGCACAGAAGATGAAGTGGGCTCATTTATTGCTCTAGAGTGAATGAAGCATCTATATCCACCATCAGTCATGAAAAAAATAGACTATCAAGAATAATAATTGTAGGGAACTAGAAACTAACTCTGATGTAACACCCCGCCCGCCCGGGGAGAGCGAACGGAGCGCTAATGCGATAAAATAAATCCAAATACACAAGTGACAAGGTATAGAGCATATAAATAAACCCACAATAATATAAATCCACTAATCTCAATCTCTTCAATTATAACAAGTCTCTCGAATTAAAGTTACAACTATCTAACTTGAATAAAATACAAATCTCCAAAGCTCTATACATCAAAATAATACATATCTTTCCCAAACAATCCTCGCTAAAATCAATCTCCGTAGCGCCCCAAAATCCGTGCTAACCTGCCACTAAAAGAAAATATGGGGAAGTACACAATACGACAGGAAAGATGCTTAACAAATATATGTTAGCGATGAATAAAACGTAACAACACGAGTACGAATATTCAAATCAAAATGGATATCTCAAAGCATTTATCAATATAATTTCTCAACAACACTTTAACCGGGTCACCCGGCCTCACCACATCCATATATGCTTTATCAAGCCATAGCCCGGGAAACAGGAATTTTGGCGGGTGCCCAACATCCGTGCCATATTAAAATTTCATGACAACGTGCTCATCAACAATATAATGATACCACATGAATCAAAATAATTTCAACAATTATTTTTCAGATTTCAATGAATTTATCAATTCAAATATGAGTTCAATTAATAAGAAATCAAAGAGAATGACACTCGCGAGATTTAAGGAGCATATTGTGTAAAACCCCATACCTCAAACCATGATGAGAAACCAATGATCACATCCCCAAGATCAACACAAAAGATCTACAAAAGCTCCTCCAAGAACCTCCAACAAAATAACCCCAAGAAGACCTCCAATCTAAGGTTGGAACTCACAAATCTCAAGGGTCAATGTGTATATAAAAAGAAGAGGAATATAAAATATATTTGCTGCCAAAATTTGTGCCAAAAGTATGTTAAAAAGGTTTGCCCATGACTTCCTTTTATAATGCAAAGAAATGAAGAGTTGGAATCCAAAAGACTCCTTTAAATAAGGCAAATAAATGAAGAGTTGGAAGTCAAAACAACTCCAAGAGTTAAAAACATTTTAAAATCATTTTAAAATCCGTTTTAACTCCATTTTCGAAACCGTTTGAAATTCTCGCCTTTAAAAATAATAACCAACATATTTGAGCAATAAAAATAATTTTATCTAAAACTTTATTTTTCCTCTTTATTTTAAAAATACCCTAAAAATTACGCGGGTTATTACACTTCCCGGTATTTTTAAAATAAAGAGGAAAAATAAATTTTTAGATAAAATTATTTTTATTGCTCAAATATGTTGGTTATTATTTTTAAAGGCGAGAATTTCAAACGGTTTCAAAAATGGAGTTAAAACGGATTTTAAAATGATTTTAAAATGTTTTTAACTCTTGGAGTTGTTTTTACTTCCAACTCTTCATTTATTTGCCTTATTTAAAGGAGTCTTTTGGATTCCAACTCTTCATTTCTTTGCATTATAAAAGGAAGTCATGGGCAAACCTTTTTAACATACTTTTGGCACAAATTTTGGCAGCAAATATATTTATATTCCTCTTCTTTTTATATACACATTGGCCCTTGAGATTTGTGAGTTCCAACCTTAGATTAGAGGTCTTCTTGGGGCTATTTTGTTAGAGGTTCTTGGAGGAGCTTTTGTAGATCTTTTGTGTTGATCTTGAGGATGTGATCATTGGTTTCTCATCATGGTTTGAGGTATGGGGTTTTACACAATTTGCTCCTTAAATCTCGCGAGTGTCATTCTCTTTGATTTCTTATTAATTGAACTCATATTTGAATTGATAAATTCATTGAAATCTGAAAAATAATTGTTGAAATTATTTTGATTCATGTGGTATCATTATATTGTTGATGAGCACGTTGTCATGAAATTTTAATATGGCACGGATGTTGGGCACCCGCCAAAATTCCTGTATCCCGGGCTATGGCTTGATAAAGCATATATGGATGTGGTGAGGCCGGGTGACCCTATTAAAGTGTTGTTGAGAAATTATATTGATAAATGCTTTGAGATATCCATTTTGATTTGAATATTCGTACTCGTGTTGTTACGTTTTATTCATCGCTAACATATATTTGTTAAGCATCTTTCCTGTCGTATTGTGTACTTCCCCATATTTTCTTTTATTGGCAGGTTAGCACGGATTTTGGGGCGCTATGGAGATTGATTTTAGCGAGGATTGTTTGGGAAAGATTTGTATTATTTTGATGTATAGAGCTTTGGAGATTTGTATTTTATTCAAGTTAGATAGTTGTAACTTTAATTCGAGAGACTTGTTATAATTGAAGAGATTGAGATTAGTGGATTTATATTATTGTGGGTTTATTTATATGCTTCCATTGTTAGTGGGGAAGTGTAACAACCCGCGTAATTTTTGGGCTATTTTAATTAATTTGTTGAAAATGGAGGAAAATAAAGTTTTTGATAAAATTATTTTTATTGCTCAAATATGTTGGTTATTATTTTTAAAGGCGGGAATTTCAAACGGTTTCGAAATCGGAGTTAAAACGGATTTTAAAATGATTTTTAAATGTTTTTAACTCTTGGAATTCTAAGTCGGCGAACATTAAGTAATTTTCAAGAGTGGTTTTGACTTCCAACTCTTCATTTTTTTGCCTTATTTAAAGGAGTCTTTTGGATTCCAACTCTTCATTTCTTTGCATTATAAAAGGAAGTCATGGGCAACCCTTTTAACATACTTTTGGTATAAATTTTGGCAGCAAATATATTTTATATTCCTCTTCTTTTTATATATACATTGACCCTTGAGATTTGTGAGTTCCAACCTTAGATTAGAGGTGTTATTGGGGCTATTTTGTTGGAGGTTCTTGGAGGAGCTTTTGTAGATCTTTTGTTTTGATCTTGAGGATGTGATCATTGGTTTCTCATCATGGTTTGAGGTATGGGGTTTTACACAATATGCTCGTTAAATCTCGCGAGTGTCATTCTCTTTGATTTCTTATTAATTGAACTCATATTTGAATTGTTAAATTCATTGAAATCTGGAAAAATAATTGTTGAAATTATTTCGATTCATGTGGTATCATTATATTGTTGATGAGCACGTTGTCGTGAGATTTTAATATGGCACGGATGTTGGGCACCCGCCAAAATTCCTGTTTCTCAGGCTATGGCTTGATAAAGCATATACGGATGTGGTGAGGCCTGGTGACCCGGTTAAAGTGTTGTTGAGAAATTATATTGATAAATGCTTTGAGATTTGCATTTTGATTTGAATATTCGTACTCGTGTTGTTACGCTTTGTTTATCGTTAATATAATTGTTGAGCATCTTTCTTGTCGTATTATGTACTTCCTCATATTTTCTTTTAGTGGCAGGTTAGCGCGGATTTTGGGGCGCTAGGGAGATTGATTTTAGCGAGGATTATTTGGAAAAGATTTGTATTATTTTGATGTATAGATCTTTGGAGATTTGTATTTTATTTTCGAGTTAGTTGTTGTATGTAATTCGAGAGATTTGGTATTTAATTTGAGGAGATTGAGATTTGTAGTTTCTCTTTTGTTGTTGTGGGACTTAGATGCTCTATACCTTGTCACTTGTGGATTTGGATTTATTTTATCGCATTAGCGCTCCGTTCGCTCTCTCCGGGCGGACGGGGTGTTTGTAACACCCCACCCGCCCGGGGAGAGCAAACGGAGCGCTAATACGATAAAAAAAATCATAATCCACAAGTGACAAGGTATAGATCATCTAAATAAACCCACAATAATATAAATCCACTAATCTCAATCTCTTCAATTACAACAAGTCTCTCGAATAAATACAACATCTAACTCGAATAAAAATACAAATCTCCAAAGCTCTATACATAAAAATAATACAAATCTTTTCCAAACAATCCTCACTAAAATCAATCTCCATAGCCTCCCAAAATCCGCGCTAACCTGCCACTAAAAGAAAATATGGGGAAGTACACAATACGACAAGAAAGATGCTCAACAAATATATGTTATGGATGAATAAAACGTAACAACACGAGTACGAATATTCAATTCAAAATGCAAATATCAATAGCATTTCATCATTATAATTTCTCAACAACACATCAATGGGTCACCAGGCCTCACCACATCCGTATATGCTTTATCAAGCCATAGCGCGAGAAACAGGAATCTTGGCGGGTGCCCAACATCCGTGCCATATTAAAATCTCATGACAACGTGCTCATCAACAATATAATGATACCACATGAATCAAAATAATTTCAAAAATTATTTTCCAGATTTCAATGAATTTATCAATTCAAATATGAGTTCAATTAACAAGAATTCAAAGAGAATGACACTCGCGAGATTTAAGGAGCATATTGTGTAAAACCCCATACCTCAAACCATGATGAGAAACCAATGATCACATCCTCAAGATCAACACAAAAGATCTACAAAAGCTCCTCCAAGAACCTCCAACAAAATAACCCCAAGAAGACCTCTAATCTAAGGTTGGAACTCACAAATCCCAAGGGTCAATGTGTGTATAAAAAGAAGAGGAATATAAAATATATTTGCTGCCAAAATTTGTGTCAAAAGTATGTTAAAAAGGTTTGCCCATGACTTCCT
This sequence comes from Sambucus nigra, assembly GCA_949130495.1. Taxonomy (NCBI): domain Eukaryota; kingdom Viridiplantae; phylum Streptophyta; class Magnoliopsida; order Dipsacales; family Adoxaceae; genus Sambucus; species Sambucus nigra. The sequence continues at coordinate 212,214,040 of OX422220.1, read as the reverse complement.
TTTATAATGCAAAGAAATGAAGAGTTGGATTCAAAAGACTCCTTTAAATAAGGCAAATAAATGAAGAGTTGGAAATCAAAACAACTCCAAGAGTTAAAAACATTTTAAAATAATTTTAAAATCCGTTTTAACTCCATTTTCGAAACCGTTTGAAATTCTCGCCTTTAAAAATAATAACCAACATATTTGAGCAATAAAAATAATTTTATCTAAAACTTTATTTTTCCTCTTTATTTTAAAAATACCCTAAAAATTACGCGGGTTATTACATCTGACACTCTCAAAATCGCTCTATAACCTATCTCCATACAACATCCATCTGAACCACTTCGACAATAAACCACAACAATAGTTGGAGATAAACATAATCAGATATAGCAGCAATACCAAAAATGCAAAATGTGCATAAATAGTTTTTGCCATAAATACCCAAAGGAGATAATAAAAAAATTATGGGATATTATGACACAAAACCATGGGGAAAAAATAACTAACTAAATAAATAATAAATGTAAAAAGTCCCCTAAAAAAACATCAAATTTTTTATTCATAGTGCAAGGAGAATCATAGATATGGGCATGTGTAGAAAAAAATTGAACTAAAATAGACTAAACATGCATAAATAAAATGATCCTTACAATATTTATCAAAAATTAAAAAAAATGACTGAACAACAGGGATACTTGATATACCAATGAACTCAGGTGGAAAGATAGGTCAAATCCAACACACAAAGCAAAGATTGAATGTTTAGAGTAAGAGAAATGCCTAAGAGTGGTGGTAGAAGTCGCCTAAGATCGAACAAGAACAAGAACATGGAGTCCATCACTTTTTCACCGCAGTCAACACGTACGGAGTCGACCACACGGAAATGTTTCTTCCCAGGATGGAAGAAATAAACTAGATGTCAAATTAAGATATCAAAAGCACATGAATTTTGAAAACTAGGATCTTGAAAACAAAAGGATATTTGTATTTCTTCGGAACTTTTGCAAACAGGTGCATAATTTTTTTTGCAAAAAGTTCTTAAATTTTTTGAGTTTAAAATGCCTTAAATATGAAAACACGAATTTTATGGTGGCAGCTCGTTCAAATGAAACTATGCTCATTCAAATGAGAAACGCATCTCATTCGAAAAAAAACTAACTTTGTTCTAAAGAAAGTGCATTTTCATTTTAGCCAACTTCAAACGATCTTTTGACGAATTCCAATATTAGGCAACATTTTATGTTCATTTGAACACTACTTTGAATGAAAACCCAAAGTCGTTATAATGACTTATAAGTTCGTTCTAAGTCCCTTATACTTCGTTCTAACGAATCTTACTCAGAAAATAGTTTTAAAAATATAGTTCCAAAACATTTAGAGTAAAATTACATCCTTAAAAAAACATCCAAGTTCTCATAATTCAATAGTGCATACATACCTGTGAGATACTTGACAAAAGTATGAAGATATAAATTGGCACGAAATACGACAAGATATATTTTTGATTCTTTGTCGTAACATTTTCAACACTTTACGTCATAGGCTTAGTGGGATCACAACTCAAAGTCTAACATACGACTCAAATAGTTTTGTCCGAAATTATGCTAATAACAAACAAATTGACTCGACTGGAAATTTTTCCTTACATTAGGGACATCTATTTATAGGAGTTTGGCCCGAGGCATTCAATTGATCAATTAATGCCTTTAGATGGTGGATTAGAGGGTTGAGACGCATGTGGAGATGAAAAGATATTCCTAAAGATCTCATGATAATTACTCTGGGAGGGGATAGCCGATCGGTTATGAGTTTGGATGACCTTTAATCGATCAGTTAAATGTTTGGAAGGGCCTTTAACTGAACGGTAAAGGGACTAGAGGGTGTTTTTGTCTTGCCTTTTTGTGCCTTTTCCTATTTCCATTTTAACCCATGGAGGTATTGTTATTTGTCTTTTGACCTCTTGAACTTTTGTTTTTGGTTTGGGGTGTTAGTATTTTTTATGGATTTTTTCTATGTTCATGTATGTGTTCATTTATGAGTGGACATAATGTATGACACCCCAATATCAAATTGGGGTGTCCACACCTGCTACAGCCTTACGCATTAGAATATTTGGCAGTACTTGAAAAGCTTCTAGAAAAATAGCATTTGGGTACCTTCTCTCGGGGTGCTGAACATCAATCCCTTAAAAAGTCGTGGACCTTGCTAACTGAAAGAGTGTTCAATATTCGTACACGTTGATTCTGACTCCACGTATTCCATCTGTAGAGAACCTATGGAGGCTTCTGGGACAAGCTATGAGTAGGGCGCTGGTTCAATAAATGGTTGTGAATCCTAGTGAACACGTTCAAACAGTCATGGAGATGAGGAACATAAAAGAAGGGCCTTCTAGCCACGACACTGAGATAGAGACAATCCCCACGACCTTAAACTATTCTTATATCATGACATATGAATAGTTGACACTTCTGGCCAAAGTTTGTGAATTTGCTGAAGAGACCATATGCAATGTTCCCTTAGCGAACCAGAGAGTATGTTTCGTGGTCCCTGGTGATGGATTTTTCTTTCCTCTTCATGCCTCCTTGCTTGGACTAAGGCTTTCAATCCTATATCATATTAAAAAAATCTTTAAAGTGATGAACCTAGCCCCAGCCCAAGTAGATCCAAATGGGTGCAGTGCAATCCTATTGTCCTTAGTTGTATGGAAGAAGAAGTTCAACAAGGACATAATGATTGTGGAGTTCTTTATATTTTATAGGGAAAAGGAGGATATCGTGAACAATCCATGGTGCTACTACATGGAGACGCGATATGCCAATAGATACCTCAAGACTGGAAAGCGTTCTGGTATGAAAAATTGGAAAGTTAAATATTTTTTCATTTCTGGGAAGAATTGGTACATAAAAGCCACAGAATCAGAGCGCGGGAGGTCTCATAAACTTTTGCGATCCTAGGGTCATCCCCCTTAGAATGTAGTGATATCTTAATAATATGGCCACAGACTCTGTTATTTACACTTGTATCTTTTCTAACTTGTATTTTTATTTTGTTACAGTCCATGCAGGCTTGACTTCCTCAAAACATCAAAGGAAGAGGATTAAAGCCACAATCGCTATATCAGACAACAAGAAGGACTTCCCTTCCGTGGTCACTTTGAGAGTTTTGTATAGGCTTAGTAATTATACAGTTCATATTGCACTTATCACACCATCTGGATGTAAAACAAGTCTCTAGGTCGCGACCTATTTTACTATCTTTTATTCTAATAAGTCTAATTGTTATGTTGACTATTTCTTGTTATACAGATATATCCATAGACGTAGAGCCGATAATGGAAATTTACGAGGAGATACTTCTTTCCCGGCTTGATGAGCTGGAAAAAACACCTAAGGCATAAAGTAAGCCCAAAGGAAAACCAGGGGTAAGAAGAGGAAGAGAGTCATAGATAAGGGTGTTGCTACTACAAATGAGGTCACCACTGAGACCCAAAATAAGGTCACGGTTGGTCGTTCAATCCCACAACTTTCTGATGCTTCCACGATAAACATAGCTAGTGCAGACTTATCTTCCCCACTATTCCTCATACCCTGTTTGAGGGAGAAGCACGGGACTTGGAAAATTACTAAGTACAATACCTTCTTAAAGTAGGTATATACATCCGCAGTTTTTTATTTTAAGTTTGATTACTTTTCTTTCTAATTTCTTTTTCTTTTCTTTCTCCTCCAGGACATTGAGGCTTTCATGAGTTAGAAGGCCAAATATGAAGATATATATGTCCAACATAAGGTCGTAGAGGCCACACATCATGTTGAAGTGTAAAAGCCAAGTCCTCGTCATTTGAAGCAGGCAAAATATTCGCGATAGAGTTATGTAAGGCTTCCCAACTTGGTGTTGAGGCCAAAAAGAACTCCATGTAGACCATGGAGGCACTCAAGGTGTCAGAGTCCAAGTGTCTAGAAGCTACAAAATAGGCCATGAAGAGTGGTGAGAAGGTTAGAAATCTTTAGGCCTTGATTTCCTCCATGTCTCAAATTCATTCTATGGCCATGTAGAAAGTGATTGGCGATAATGTCATGGTTATTCAAAAGATTATTGTCAAACATGCCATGGACCTGAAAAAGGCTATTGAAGAGGTCGTGGCATCCTTCAAAACTTCAAAAGCTTTTGGATTGGGCATAATAAGGTCTACATTCATGGCTATAGGGAAATGAGGTAGAGAGTTGCCAAGAACTTTCCTGAGGCTAAGGAGGCTATTTTTAATTGGAGGTCCACTGATGTCGAGAACACTCAATGAGAGGTTGAGCTAACGGAAGTTGAAGAGAAATGCTAAAAAAAGACGTAAGAGGATATGACCACTATTATTTTGGAGGTTAAAGAGACTCAAACTGGCATGTAGGAGGACGATGATGAGGAAGGGGATGCAAAGTCTTAGACTCAACAACTTACACTCTTTATTTATTTGAACTTATACTTTTTGAACAATTTTGTAATGAAGAGTATTCTGATGAGTGAAATGTAATTTTATCCTCCGTGGACTTATGTTTTTATTTTTCTTTTGCCTTGTATGTTTTTTGGTTTTCAATATCTTCACTCTGTAGCATTATTGGAATTACTTGATTGCTTATAGTCGCAGCTTATTATTAACTTATTCACTCAGTTTTACTGCTAGACTTTCTTTGTGTCTGCGGCCTTCAAAGTTTTTCTAAAGGCTTTAGGTTACATTCTATGGATTATGGGGTACTTGTGACACCCCGCCCAATTAAATATCGGGTGATCAGTCCTTTATAAAATTAAAAACAGAATGTTCGGTTGGTTCATTCTTAGCACCACTATCGAAAACATAATAACTCATTTAATCACCTAATATAATTAAGCTAAGTGTCAAAACATTTTTCCTTTTTAATTAAAACCTTTTAAATACCAATCCAAGAAATTTAATATAAACCATCCACACATAATTAATTAATACAATACTGACTCAGAATCACAAGCTGAAATAACTAAGACTGGATAAAACATTCCAGTTCAAAACTCCAAACCAAAAACCAAAGTAACCATAAATCCAAATGAAAACAAACGGAAAGTAAACTGAACATAATCTTTGAAAAACTGTCTAACGAATGGACGACACATGCCCTAAATAGAAAGTCCATAAGGAATGGAAATGAAATGATGGAGGCGTCTAATGCGAAGACCTACAGCTTCCACAACAGCTGCAGCACGCCAAGAAATCCAATCTCTAAGCCTGGTGTCCCTGTGGCTGAGCACCTGATATAATACATATATATATAGCAGGAGAGAGAAGATATGAAAAAAACGGGTCAGAACCTGATGTGTAAAAATATTTGATTTAGCAAGTACTTGAAATTTGTAATAAAGCAAGTATCAATTACATATTAGTTCGAACTCTCACTTGAGATTCTCACCTCTTGTCTATTGTGCATGCCTAACGTACATCTATCCCCCACATATCCATTTGAAACACTTCTAACTAGATAAAGACTTACACTTCTTGTTATAGCTCTTAGTAGCATTTCAAAATTCCCAATTTCCCACATTATTAATATCAACATTTATTAATAAAATCGGTTAAATGTTATCACACTAAGTTAAGTATTCACAACTTACATCACTCAAGATTGTACTAACCCAATATCCTACAATTATCTCTCAGTAGGAATAACACAAGTATATATATACATATATTCATCACTATAATATACATATACTAATACAGCACTCTAAGGCTAAACCTGTAGTGCATTGCATACTATGCTATCATGTCCTGGTAAATCTCGTACTCTAATAAGGACTATCGATTCGAAAGTTTCCCACGAACCATATAAACAAAACATACATAATGGAGAGGAACATAGTTCACATATCTATGGGTCACGCACATACCTACGCTCCCATAGTCAGCTGCTTATCAACTCACCAATAAGCCTTCAGAATCCTATGTTCTGAGATACAAGTCAATAATCCCCTCAGGATAAGACTGTCTCTACACCACCTCCTGTGATAGCAAGCAGCTAGGTATGTTATACACAAAATACTAGCAAGTAATAGGTATTCACACATCCTATTAATATTTATAGGTATTCTCCCAACCTTCTTATATATGTTCCATACGTATTTTATTCTCATTATTACGTATATTAAAGTATTACTAAATTACTACCATTCCTTAGTAATTTCCAAAGTAACTCTTCTTTCCGGATTAATTAAAGTATAAACTCACATACTTCCTTGTAGACCTACCTCGTTTTAAATCTATTAACTGATAAATTTCTCTCACTCGTAAAGACTGGAAAATTCCTAAACTGCCCCTAAGAAATTTCCCAAAAAATTCACCCCGTCGCTCGAACCAGATGGCATGTCGTTCGAACGATTGCCACATGTCGCTTAAGCTACTTCGCGCGAGAATTAATCTCATTTGAATGACTTCGCGCGAGATACAATCTCATTTGAACGACTTCGGCGAGGTCGCGTGAGACTGCACTGTTCGTCTTCTACCCATAATTTCAGCATTTTTCCATAATTTTTAACCCTAAAACCTCTAAATCAACATCCCAATCTCCAAATAACCAGTTCCAATTCGAATCCTATCAATTATATCTGGATTCTAACATCCTAGAATCATCAATTCATTACGAATCATCAGTAAAACATGGAATCCCCAAATTAATTTACCAAAACCCTAGTTCTTCAACTTCATATTCAATAACACAAAATTTTTAGATTCGTTCTACACATGAGTTCATACAAACGTGATTTCTAGTCTACATACATGAAGGGTTTCAATTTAATAATTCTTAGATTCAATTTACGTATCATAATTCCTCAATTTTCATCACTTTATGCACTAAAACATGATTATAACATCCTTACATTAACATGAGTATGATAATTGCTAAGGTACAACAAGTTATAAACACTTGTCTTGAATTTATCGTCTAATTTCTTGATGTTGTTGGTATGGTTGCGTTCCCATTGTCCCGATCTACACGGTGGTGGTGGTGGTGGTTGTGCAATGTGGGGTTATCTTGGCCCTTTTCTCTTGGAAATAGCTCTCCCTCACACCTTCTAAGGTCGTTCTTAACTTCCTGACACTTTTTAACCCTAATTGGACTTTTCTTGGCTGATAAATAACTCTTAATTTTCGCCCATTAATTAGGCCCAAAAATTCAATTTACCAAGATGCCCTCTCGGGGTGTCGGTTAGGCCTAAAATTGCCTCGGGACCCAAACTAAACACCCGAATATACTATTTGGACTATTTCGGCCCTTCCGGACTCAACAGCTCACTCGAAATGACCATACGAGTTACTAAAAATAATTAATATATTTATTCCATTAAACTAGCCCCGACACGACTCACACACGCGTCTGACTTAATTTATTAAACTGTCGTATTTCTTACTCTTGGCAATTTGACGAAGTGTATAGTTCCATATTACATATCACACGGTAATATTAAATCAATAAGTATTAACCCTGGTGCGTCAGTTAATATTTATTTTAAATTCGGATTAATCAACAATTAAATTCTCACATTTTAATTTAATTAATCCCACAATAATAATTAATCCCTTAATTATTTAAATCATAAAAATCAATAATAATTCATCCCTTAATTATTTAAGGGACATATACCAAATAGTCCCTCGGACATTTTTTAATACCCATTTAGTCCAAACTTTTTTATTTTGCCTCAAAAAGTCCTTTGCCACATATTTTGGAGAGGGAGTGCCGCTGGCGCGGACCTCTAAAAATAAGAGGATATTGAGTGTTTGAGGGACTAAATGGGTTAAACTAAAAATATGTGTCCTTTTTAAAAAATATATATTTATAGTAGGGACTATTTAATAATTGACCCATTATTTAAATCATAAAAATATGGGGTATTACATACTTCCCCCCTAATAACGGAATTTCATCTCGAAATTCAGAAAATAAGGTATACCTGGTACAAATAAGTCTGGATATTTCTCTCGCATATCCGCCTCACGCTCCCAATTAGACTCCTCCACATTATGATGCTACCACTGCATCCGAACAAGTGTAACTACCTTTGACCTCAGCCTCCTCTCACTATAATCTTGGATAGCCATCGGTCTCTCCTCATATGAATTGTCTGTCTATAACTCAATCTCCTCAATCGCAAGGTGAGTATGTGCTAACTCATCCCGAAGGAATCGCCTCAATGACGAAATGTGAAACACATCATGGATAAGATGTAAGTGCTCCGGTAACCCAAGCCTGTAAGCCACTGGTCCGACCCTTTCTATAATAGGGAATGGTCCTACATATCTCAGAGGCGACTTCCCTTTCTTCCCAAATCTCATTACCCCTTTCATCGGAGATACTCTCCACAAAACTTGGTCCCCCACTGCGAACTCTCGAAAGAACCTATTAGCATCGGCGTAGCTCTTCTGTCTGTCATGTGCTACCCATATGCGATCCCAAATCATCTCTATCTTGCTCTATGTATCCTGAATCACCTCTGACACGAGCAACTTATTATCTCCCACCTCCAGCCAACATGCTGGAGAACGACAAGGTCTACCATACAATACCTCGAATGGGGCCATGCCTAATGTAAACTGATAGGAGTTGTTATAAGAAAACTCCACCAGTGCGAGATACTTCTCCCAACGTCCCCCAAAATCAAGGATACACATGCGCAATATATCCTCGAGCATCTGATTAGTGCGCTCAGTTTGCCCATCGGTCTGCGGGTGGTACGATATACTCAACTTTAACTCGATACCCATAGCCTCCTAGAGCTCTCCTAAAAATGAGATATGAAAGTCTTGTCTCTATCCGACATAATGTTAAGAGGCACACGATGCAGTCTCACTATCTCTGTAATAAATAACTGAGCATACTGTCCCGCTGTGTAGTGTGTCCTGACGGTAAAAAATGGGCTACTTTCGTCAACCGATCCACCCATATAGAATCGTGCCCCCTCTGCAAAGTGGGCAGCCCGATAATAAAATTTATGGAAATGCCTTCCCATTTCCACATAGGAAACTCCAATGGCTGAAGCAAACCTGATGGTTTCTGATGGTCCACTTTCACTAACTGGTAAGTGGTACACTTAGAAACGAACTCTACGATATCCTTTTTCATCCCTCTCCACCAATACTGTCACCTCATATCCTGGTACATTTTATCCCCACCGAGATGTACCTCAAATCAGGACCCATGCGATTCCGTCATTACTGCATGGCGAAGGTCCTCCCCCCTTTGGGATAACGAGTCTCCCATTGAAGCACAAAACACTCTCAGAACTCACTAAATAAAACTTGGCTCCCCCAGCTAAAAGACGTGTAATCCGATATTGACAGAACGAATCCGCTGCCTGTACCTTAACTACCCGCGTAACAATCTGAGGCGTAAAAGTCATTATAGACATAAATGATCGGGCCACGGCATCCTTATGTCCCAATTCCTTCCATTTTGCCTTCCACACCTCGGCCCTATCGTCCACTGGCCTGCGGCTCAACGCGTCTGCTACCATATTAGCCTTTCCTGGGTGATATTGGATATCGAACTGATAATCCTTCACGAATTCAATCCATCGACATTAACGCATGTTTAGCTCTTTCTACGTGAAGAGGTACTGTAGTGACTTATGATCCGTGAAGAAGCAAAATTTCTCCCCCAGGAGATAGTGCCCCCAAATCCGAAGTGCAAACACGACTGCCGCTAACTCCAAGTCGAGATACTCCACTCCTGGCCTGGGTAGTGCTAATATCGGTGCTAAATTCAACTTGTCTTTCAGCTCATCAAAAGCCAACTGACATGCATCGTCCCAGATAAATGGCACCCCTTTGCGAGTCAAATGAGTCAATGGACCTACTATTTTAGAGAATCCCCGAATGAACCTCCTGTAGTATCCTTCCAAGCCCAAGAAACTATGTATTTTTGTCGGCGTTGTGGGATGTCCGCACTCCCTAACCGCCGACACCTTCCCCGGGTCTACGAATATCCCTCTATACGAAATAATGTGCCCCAAAATTGAACCTCTTTCAGCTAAAATCCACATTTCTCATATTTTTCATACAAATTGTGCTGGCGCAGTGTCTGCAAAACCTGTCTCCAATGTTTGGCATGCTCCTCCTCGGTCTAGGAGTAAATCAGAATGTCATCAATGAAGGCAATGATAAACTGATCCAGGAACTTTCTGAACACCCTGTTCATCAGATCCATAGACACGGCTGAGGCATTAGTTAGCCCAAAAGGCATAACCCTAAACTCATAGGATACATATTTCGACAAGAAATCAGTCTTCTACACATCCTGCTCCCTGATCCTTAATTGATGATATCCCGACCTCAAGTAAACCTTCGAGAAGAAGGTAACTCCTCTCAACTGGTCGAATAAATCATCAATTCGGGGTAACGGATATTTATTTCGTATCGTGACCTTATTGAACTTTCGGTAATCAATACACAATCGTGACGAACCATCTATTTTCTTAATGAATAGCACAAGGGCACCCCAAGGTGAAGTACTCCTACAAATAAACCCTTGGCCCAACCGCTACTCTACCTGATCTTGTAACTTCAAAGGTTCGATAGGGTTAGGCTCAATCAGTCGAATAATTGTAGCCATATTAGCCTCCTTATTGATCCGATTTATTTACGAGGTAAGACTTTTGACAACGCTTAAGTTATTGTCCCCTTTACGGATGACAATTTGGGTACTAATCCGGGTACTAAAGGCCAAATACTCCCAGCTCTCGACGTTCGCTAGGTTTCATGTGTGGGATGTCTTGCAAAGTGAAATCCAAACAAGGAACCCCCCCTCCCCGATACACTACAATCTAACATTGTCGGTCAAGGAGATTTGGGGCCATCAGTATCTGGCTTGTACCCCGTATCCTTACTTCTTGCTAAGAAATTATCTTACCTATTCTCATGATACGTGAGGTTACCCTCAACAAATTCCTCCTACTAATTTGGCATTAGACTCTAGTATACACTATGGGAAATCCCCATGCTCGGAAACATTTCATCAAATCTTAAATTTCTTTAATAGACCTCCCTACCTGTCGGGATTAGATATAACCAGATGACGTACTTTACGAAATCTTTATTCACTACTATATAAAAACATATATATACAGCCCTGCCTTTTCTCAAGTGTCACTTAGCGCAAATTTCTAATGAACACAAGAATACTACTGTAATGGTTTATTATCATTCAAATCATCATTAGTAAATTTGAAAATCAGGATAATACTGCATTATGTGCTAACGTTTCTCAGAGTATTAGTACTAAACTGTAATACATCTAAGTTATTCGATATTTCCTTATTATATTAAAAGACACTATAATTAATGAAGTATCGTACCTCCAAACGCAGGTGATAGTTGTGGTATCAATGGCATAACTGCATAACGAGCATTATAGAGACATCCATATTGTACTCCTTGATGTTGTTGTGGTACCTGTGATGTTGGGGTAACTATCATGGCTTCCTCATGTTGGGCATCTTGTCCTATTACCTTATCTTGTTGCGGGCAGTCCCTCCACCGGTGACCCTGCTTTTCGCACTTATGACACTGACCCTGAAACCCTTTCCTACTTATGCCTTGTTGTCCTTGCCGATTGGTACGAGGTTCCTCACCAGTCGATTCTGGGCAGTCCCGACAGGTATGGCCAATTTTCCCACATTTAAAACACCTCTTGGTAGTGGCCTTCCTCTCCAGGATTTGTTGGCTCTGGCGGGTTTGGCTCTTCCCGCCATTTCTATTATTCTCCTGTCCTTGACGACTCTAAGGCACTTGTCATTGCTGCGGCGGTATTTTCCTTTTGTTGCTAACTTTAGAAATGTCATATTGATCAACTTCTCTTGTTCTTTTGCCCCCTGCAAGCTGGGTACTGCTATTTTGGTACTGTAATATTGCTGCAGTCACTGCTTGTGCCACGATATTCGCTATCTTAGTGATTTCTGCTCTTTCTTGGTGTGCCTGAGGTACTTGTTGGTCTTACCCCGCATTTTCTCCTTCAGTAGTGTTAGTTTGTATCTCCCTCATGAGTGACATCTAAAATTCAAATGAATTACATAATTCCATTGACTATACAGAAGAACGTAGTCTACAAAACGAAATCAAGGAGTGCAACAGTCCTAATAATAGGGCCCTACATCAAAGGGCGCAAAGCTGAAAACATAGTAAGCCGTACAGATCCTAAAGGACACTAGAACATGATGCTCTGATACCACCTATGACACCCCGCCCAATTAAATATCGGGTGATCAGTCCTTTATAAAATTTAAAACAGAATGTTCGATTGGTTCATTCTTAGCATCACTGTCGAAAACATAATAACTCATTTAATCACCTAATATAATTAAGCTAAGTGTCAAAACATTTTTCCTTTTTAATTAAAACCATTTAAATACCAATCCAAGAAATTTAATATAAACCATCCACGCATAATTAATTAATACAATACTGAATCAGAATCACATGCTGAAATAACTAAGACTGGATAAAACATTCCAGTTCAAAACTCCAAACCAAAAACCATAGTAACCATAAATCCAAATGAAAATAAACGGAAAGTAAACTGAACATAATCTCTGAAAAACTGTCTAAGGAATGGACGACACATGCCCTAAATAGAAAGTCCATAAGGAATGGAAATGAAATGAAGGAGGCGTCTAATGCGAAGACCTACAGCTTCCACAACAGCTGCAGCACGCCAAGAAATCCAATCTCTAAGCCTGGTGTCCCTGTGGCTGAGCACCTGATATAATACATATATATAGTAAGAGAGAGAAGAGATGCAAGAAACAGGTCAGATCCGGATGTGTAAAAATATTTGATTTAGCAAGTATTTAAAATTTGCAATAAAGCAAGTATCAATTGCATGTTAGTTCGAACTCTCACATGACATTCTCACCTCTTGTCTATTGTGCACGCCTAACGTACATCTATCCCCCACCTAGCCATTTGTAACACTTCTAACTAGATAAAAACTTACACTTCTTGTTATAGCTCTTAGTAGCATTTCGAAATTCCCAATTTCCCACATTATTAATATCAGCATTTATTAATAAAACCGGTTAAGTGTTATCACACTAAGTTAAGTATTCACAACTTACATCAATCAAGATTGTACTAACCCAATATCCTACAATTATCTCTCAGTAGGAATAACAAAAGTATATATATACATATATTCACCACTATAATATACATATACTAATACAACACTCTAAGGCTAAACCTGTAGTGCATTGCATACTGTGCTATCATGTCCCGGTACATCTCGTACTCGAATAAGGACTATCGATTCGGAAGTTTCCCACGAACCATATAAACAAAACACACATAATGGAGGAGAACATATTTCACATATCTATGGGTCACGCACATACCTACGCTCCCATAGTCAGCTGCTTATCAACTCACCAATAAGCCTTCATAATCCTATGTTCTGATATATAAGTCAATAATCCCCTCAGGATAAGACTGTCTCTACACCACCTCCCGTGATAGTAAGCAGCTAGGTATGTCATACACATAATACTAGCAAGTAATAAGTATTCACACATCCTATTAATATTTATAGGTATTCTCCCAACCTTCTTATATATGTTCCATACGTATTTCATTCTCATTATTACGTATACTAAAGTATTACTAAATTACTCCCATTCCTTAGTAATTTCCAAAGTAACTCTTCTTTCCGGATTAATTAAATTATAAACTCACATACTTACTCGTAGACCTACCTCGTTTTAAATCTATTAACTCATAAATTTCTCTCACTCGTAAAGACTGGAAAATTCCTAAACTACCCCTAAGAAATTTCCCGAAAATTCACCCTGTCGCTCGAACCAGATGGCATATCATTCGAACGACTGCCACATATCGCTGGAGCTACTTCGCGCGAGATGTAATCTCGCTTGAACGACTTCGCGTGAGATACAATCTCGTTTGAACGACTTCGCGCGAGATCGCGCGAGACTGCATTGTTCGTCTTCTACCCATAATTTCAGCATTTTTCCACCATTTTTAACCCTAAAACCTCTAAATCAACATCCCAATCTCCAAATAACCAGTTCCAATTTGAATCCTATCAATTATATCTGGATTCTAACATCCTAGAATCAACAATTCATTACGAATCATCAATAAAACATGGAATCCCCATATTAATTTACCAAAACCCTACTTCAAATTTATATTCAATAACACAAAATTTTCGGATTCGTTCTACACATGAGTTCCTCCAAACGTGATTTCTAGTCTACTTACATGAAGGGTTTCACTTTAATAATTCTCAAATTCAATCTACGTATCCTAATTCCTCAATTTTCATCACTTTATGCACTAAAACATGATTATAACAACCCTACACTAACATGAGTATGATAATTTCTAAGGTACAGTAAGTTATAAACATTTGCCCTGAATTTTCCGTCTGATTTCTTGACGTTATTGGTATGGTTTTCTTTTCCTTGTCCCGATCTACACAGTGGTGGTGGTGGTGGTGGTTGTGCAAGGTGGTGTTATCTTGGCCCTTTTCTCTTGGAAATATCTCTCCCTCGCACATTCTAAGGCCGTTCTTAACTTCCTGACACTTTTTAACCCTAATTGGACTTTTCTTGGCTGATAAATAACTCTTAATTTTCGCCCATTAATTAGGTCCAAAAATTCAATTTACCAAGATGCCCTCTCGGGGTGCCGGTTAGGCCTAAAATTGCCCCGGGACCCAAACTAAACACCCGGGTATACTATTTTGACTATCCCGACCCTTACGGACTCAACGGTGAACTCGAAATGACCATACAATTTACTAAAAATAATTAATATAGTTATTCCATTAAATTAGCCCCGACACAACTCACACGCGCGTTTGAATTAATTTACTAAACTGTCGTATTTCTTACTCTTGGCAATTTATCGAAGTGTATAGTTCCATATTACATATCACACAGTAATATTAAATCAATAAGTATTAACCCTGACACGTTAGTTAATATTTATTTTAAATCCGGATTAATCAACAATTAAATTCTCACATTTTAATTCAATTAATCCCACAATAATAATTAATCCCTTAATTATTTATATCATAAAAATATGGGGTATTACAGTACTAGTGACCCTCAAGGATTTCCTTGAAACATCCGCAACCTTAGCTTCTTCTATGATGAGCATTTTCTTGATTGACATAATGACCGTATGGCTATAAATTTCTTCGTTTCCATGTGTAATCTTGTTGAACTAAATTGTGGCCTTAGCCTTAGTAACACATCTTGGCCTGTTGCCAATTATTTGTTGGAACATTAGTATGTTATCTTCCTATTATGCAGTCTTCTATTGTAACCGCGGTCTTTTATTTCTTAAAATCTTCAAAATGTTCTGAGGTATTATTTAGGAGCCTTCCCAGGCTTCTGAGGTATGTTTAAGAGACCCCCCACCCCACCCCACCCCACTAATGTGGTATTCTGGAGTTTGCCTCGAGCTTAGTAAAATAGACACACTTTAATCAGGGTATCGCTATTTTAGAGGATCCAAGCAGAACCACTAGCACAAAGATCTTTCTATAGGGATCTCTGTGCGAACTAAGTCTGATTACTCTGATTGAAGTCTGCATTTCTTATGACTTAAGTTTTGTTACTGGAGATGAATCTGGTTTCGTCTATCAGCTCCTAGGTTTATGGGCATCTATGCCTGTGTGCCGTTCATAAGCATGCGCCATCTACAGACACGATCATCTTTCTCCTAGGTTTGTGTACACCTAGGCCTCCACGATCATTTATAGGCATGTGTAATCTACATCCATAGTCTTCTCTTGTGATCTTATGATCCATAAAATTTGTAGCTATCTTGTGGTGTGATTGTTGTTATGTTTTTAGTTGAACCGGTTGAACAAAAATTATAAAGGAATTAAGGTCAAATATTGACTTTTCATTGATATTAATTTGAAGGGATATACAATTTGCTTTGTTAGCCTAACCATGGCCTTGTTATAATTAGAAAAGTAGCCAAAAAAAAATCCCTCAAAACATCTTTCAGGCCGCAGCCTCTTATTGCTCAGATGAAGGTTGCTGCCTTCGTGAACTTTGGTATCATCCCTTGCCTAACTATTCTTTCAACCTCATTTTTTAGGTTGTGGCACTTGTTGATTGTATGGTCATGGACATTGTGGAATTCACACCATTTACTCCCGTCTCTCCTACTAGCGAAAGATTTGAGCTTCTCAAGCCATTTGAGGAGATTTTCTTCCAAGTAAAAGTTGAGAGGAGTAAACTCTTTATTTGGTTTCTCTCAATGAGCCTCGTGCTTTATTTTCTTCACCAATGCTTCTTATGTCACAGACTTCCTTTTAGGTTCGCGACCTCTATCTTCATTTCAGTAGCTTTTGCCATCAATGTGTTGGTGAAGGTCGTGGACTCTAGCATTAGGAGTCTTTGGTCGAGGAGATTTATTTGGCCTTGGAGTGACGCCTGATCTTTATAGAGATGGTTGATGCACCCCATTAAGTGTGCAACATCTTTCTTTAGTCTGCTAGTGTCTGAATCCCAAGTTTTCTTCCATGTGTTCTCTTTAAATAGTTAGTTCTTAAGAAAATCTTTCTTTCCTCTGAGATGAACTAAACATAGTGAGAATTCCAAGAGTCATAGAGAAAGCATAACCGTATATTAAGCAGATAGTTGTAATGGGATTAGGCTTGTTCATTAAGTTCACATCCTATAGAGCCAAAAAGGGATGAGGTCATGGCTATTGTCCTTTATCAGGATTTTTCCCGCTACAATTGATATGATCGAACACAGTTTACTCCCTTATGATTCCCTCTGACGAATAATTTTTATAAGACATACCCTTGGATTCAATGGTAACATGATAATTGAAAAGTTAGTAAAAAATCTTAACCTATCACGGTCAGTTTAACGATCCTTATGGCAATAACTCTGTTAGATTTTGCTCACGAAATCATCGATTTTCAATCCTGCGAGCTAGCCTTATGCAATTTAACCCAACCCAATTGCTATAAATCATGTTATGGGTTTTTAAGCGTCTCTCGCATCTTCACTCTAAAAGGAAATAATTCTTTAATTAGGAATGCTAAATATGCGAAAAATAGAAAATTTAGATAAGTTATTACTAGGAGCCCGCAACCTGTAACATGACAACATGTAAGGTTGTGGGCAGCCTATGAGGGAAAAATGCATATTCTAGCCTAGAACTTTGCCCAAATGTGATCCCCCCCCCCCCCCCCCCCAAAAAAAAATTAGACTAAAAATCCTTAGACGCGTTAATCCGAGGTATAATTAGTACTTATGTGTAATTAAATATAAGTTTAACAACAACTACCAAATATATAGTTCACAATATGGCTAATTGGCCATAAAATATAGAGAAAGCAACAAATATGTTCATCCCTAGTTCCCAGTCCTTATAGGGTCATGGGCATTCTAGCAGTTTAGGTAGATTTAGATATAAGAACATCATTGGGGGAAGCGGATCTGCTTAGGAAACCCTAAATAGGTTTAGGAAAATAGATCTGAAAAGATAAAGATACCATAACTAGGGTTTATATGAAAACATGGGCCTAACTGCCAAAATCTCACCCATAAGATGTAGATCTAAAGATCCTTATGGATGAAATAAGGCATAATCGACCCGATATATGAGAAACTCGGTAGAACACCTCATTTCCCACATACGATGCCAAACTGTTGTGTATAAAAATGGATCTACTAGATCAAATCATGCCATCAAAGCTATACACAATAGTTAAATTATAAAAATAGAGTAAAAGGGAGAGAAAGAGATATAAACATGAGGTTTAGAGTGGTTCGGCAATAAAAATGAGCTTACGTCCACTTTAGAGACTGTTTATTATTATATTTATACATTCGGTACATGTTAGGATCCTTAAAGGCATACAAGAAGAGATAATTAGGATAAACATACAAACGTGCATGTATTGAGATAATGAGGTCATGGCCTTGTAGAGTAAACTCGCAGGAGGCCACGATTATTACTGCTTTATGTTGCCGAAGTAGATGATCGAAGTAGGGACTCTGATGTAAAGAGAAGCTAAAGAGAGTTGGGCAGAGCTTATCTACCTAGATATTGTCTATCCATGGTAGAGTATGCACCTATATTTGTAGTTGTTGGTCATTAATCTCACCTGCACTGTGAAAACGCCTTGTGGATAAGGATAATGTGAAGGAATCATTAGAGGAGGTGGACAGCTGGCAGTATGATGCTGACATGTAAGGGTCCATGGACTATCCTTCTAGAGCCATGTTGTGCTTAAGGGGTCGTGACCTGTAAGGCACATGGTTGTGTCCATCTTAGATGGTCTTGCGATTAGGTTTCGCGGCCTTTAAAATAATTGGTCATGGTAATATGTATTTAAAGGGAAAATGGAGTATAATCTGCAGCCTGGTTAGGTACCAGGTCGTGGCCTTCTTTACATGCTGAGGCCTTTTACTTGTCCTTGATAATATCTTCATATGTTTGCGTGGGCTTCCACTCCATGTGTCTCTTAGTCATTGGACGACCTATTTTGGGTATAACGCTCAATAATGTTAATAAACTCATAATTGTGGCACCCACGCAATTCCATAGATAAACTTTCTCATAATAAACACATAAATATAGAATATGAGAAGGCAACCCCTTATATATATATATATATATATATATATATATATATGTGTGTGTGTGTGTGTGTGTGTGTGTGTGTGTGTGCAGAAATTCTCATGTAAGGACTCCTTATGGTGCAGACCCAGGTACAGACCATTTTTTTAAAATATTAAAACAATGAAATTTTTTTATGAAACTTCATTGATATGATGTCCACAATTAGAAGATCATCTCCAAAAAAATTTATCAAAAAATTCAATAAAAAAATCGTTGAGATGAAGTGATATGTAAAAAAAAAGGGTATAAATATTCATTTTCAACCGTTGAAATGTTGGGTCGGCTCCAGCCACTTTATTGATTGAATTTGTTTATGAAACTTCATGGATATGATATTCTAACTATGGAGATCATATCCATAAAGTTTCATCAAAAAATTCAATAAAAAAGTGGGTGAAATGATCGCTACATTTCAACGGTCGAAAATGCATATGTATACCAATTTTTTACATATCACCTCATCTCAATGGGTTTTTTATTGAATTTTTTGATGAAAACAGTTGGAGATGATCTTCTCACCATGGAGATCATATCCATGAAGTTTCATCAAAAAATTCATTTTTTTACTATTTTAAAAAAATGGTATGTACACGGGGTCTGCACCATAAGGAGTCCTTACAGGAGAGGGCCTACATATATATGTGTGTGTGTATACACACATACACACTTTATCTCGTAATATACATATACGTCTCAATGTTGAAATACTAAGTTAATTAATGGCTTATAATCTCTCAAAACCCTAATTAACACCCCAAATCATCTTAATTCCTTAACTTACAAATTATATATATATATATATATATATATATATATATATATATATATATATATATATATATATATATATATATATACAAAATCATCCAACTATTTGTTCCAAATGAAATTAAATTGAACAAACTAATAAAATCCCCAATCGCATCCAAACTGCAAGGCCGGATCGATCCGGTCATCAGATCACAATTCGATTCCACAGTGAATAACATCATTCTAATACGAATTAAGGTTCAAATCTAACAAAAACCAATTTAAACCGAAATTCATTCTCAAACTTCAGTAACATGCTATTTGAGATCCCAAAACATTTTACAACCGATTTAGCCCTAAATATGCATTCTAGCAACATAATCATAACACAAAACAATTCAATGTTTTCAACGAAATCCCCAATTAAATAAGATTACAAAACTCACAAAAAAATTAATTCAATAACCCAATTAAACCTAATATAAATGTGATTAAGGAAGTATATCAAATCCCTAAACATGCTTTTAAATCCCTAATCAATATACATAACATTGAAATCATAAATCACTTACAAATTATACGGTGATAAGGAAAGAGATCTATTGTCTGAATGGTATGAACGATTGATTCCTGCTCCTGATCCCTTGTTCTTCCTCTTCAAAGCTCTTCCCAAAGTCTCCCAAATCATTAGGGTGTTAGGGTTTGTATTTTGTGTGTAAAATGTTCAACAAATGAGGATTAACACCCATAAAATAGCTCTAAATTCATAGGTTACTAAAAGGCCTAATTTTAGGCCTCCAAATGAGCTTAAAATACTACTCAGACTAGTTCAAAACTTAGTATAAAGGTATACATACCCCATATGTCTAATTCAAACTACTAAAAACACATATTCAGGCCTTCGGAACATTTCAGCATCTAATCAAATGGTAATACCACACAACATACGGTAATACCTCATGGTGTAAATAAAATATACATGTAATAATGTTTTATGCGTAATACACAGTATAATACCATATAATTAATATCACCAATTAATTAATTATAACACGTGGCACAAACATCACGTCACATTCAAAATCTAATTACCATCTAAATTATGCATTTTATTATTACCAAATGACACAAGTAATCATTAATCCTATTTATTAATTTATTTTTTACTTAATAAATAATAAATAAAATCCATGAAAATACAGGGTATTACAGAGGCTCTCATCCACCTCATAGTATACCGTCAAGAGCTCACCGGACTTAATAATATGAAGCTCAAGGTTAAAGAATTCTAAGTCGAGAATCTAGTTTTAAAAAAACTCCTACCGATCGACAAGAAGCCCTCTCATGGAAGCTAGCACCGAATCGGTAGGGCCCATATAGAGTAGTGTCAAAGGGAGGAGGTGGATCATACCACTTAGAAGATTTGGATGGCACAATAGTACCTAGGTCATGGAAGTCCATGAACCTTAGGTAATTTTATCACTAAGAAGATAGAATAATTTTTGAAAGTTTTTCAATTCAATAAAGATGATTCGTGTTAATAAATGTTTTTCTTTATAACCGTGCCTCCAAAATAAGAACTCCATCATCAAACCCACTTAAAAATGGTTGTAAAACCCAATTTTGGTTAATCAACCTAGATTAAGCATAAACCCATGTAATAATCGGTGGAACAACTTAGAAATAAGTTAGCCGCCTAAGAATTGGCATTAAACCCACCTGAAAATAGTAGTCTAGCCCAAGTTAGTTTGGTCGACCTAAAATAGACATAAACCCACTTAAGAATGGGTGGTAAAACTTAGAAATAAATTGGTCACCTAAGAATTTAGATCAAACTCGCCTAAAAATGATGATACAACCTAACTTGGGTTGGTTGGCTTAGAGCATGCATAAACCCACTTAAGAATGGGTGGTACAACTTAGAAATAAATTGCTCACCTAAGAATTTACATCAAACTCGCCTGAAAATGATGATACAACCCAACTTGGGTTGGTTGGCGTAGAACATGCATAAACCCATCCAATAATTGGTGGTACAACTTAGAACTAAGTTGATTGCCTAAGGGTTGGCATCAAACCCTCTTGAAAATAATGGTACAACCTAACTTGGGTTGGTCGGCCTAGAATAAGAAAAAAAAACACTAGGACAAAGTGGCACAACTTTAAAGCTAAGTTAAATAAGAACGTTAACTCATAGCTCTTTTATTAATTGGTTAATCAACTAGCCTTTTGATTAAATACTGCAAGTAAGTGGGCCCGATCACAAACCATAACGCCACCCATTACAAGTCGAGTTAAATAAGAATATTAACTTATAAGTTTTAATTAACTGGTTAGTCCATTAACCTTTTTATTAAAATTTATAGGTGATTGGAGTTTGTCATGGACCAAAGCTTCACCGACTACCGGTCAAGGTTTACGAAAGAGTTAACATGCAAGGTGTGGGTGATACATATGGGCAAATTAATTGATAAATTAAGATTCAAAATTAACTATGACTAGAATAATGGAAGGTAAAGATAAACTTTCATTGATATAGAAATGGGAATGGCATTAGGCCTATAAAATGATAGCCAAACAACTTACGAATAGAAAGAAAAGAAATGCAAAAGGAGAGGCAAAAAACCAAGGCAACTAGAGGGACCACCTAAGAATATTCTCTTGGTTAGTGGTGGAGTTACCCTTTTGGTTATCTACCTTTGTGGGAGCAGCAAGATCAATGATCGTTTTGCTCGAACTCCTAAACGGATGCCATTGAGGCTTCCCCCTCCCCAATAACTGGGCTTATCCGAAGGGGGTGTTATTAGTGTATGCTCGGTTATTATCTAGGACATTGTCTCGCTGAAAACCAGCAATCTAACTGAGGTGGAAGGTAACTGACTAATGCTAGTCTAGTTGTGCAATAACCTCTCGTACCCCATCCTCAAATCCCTCATCAAAGGAATTTTTTAGTTTGGCCTCCTGACTAGCCTCAAGGTCCCTCTTTTGCCTTTGAAAAAATAGATTTTTCAAAGTCTTTTGGGCAAAGGAATGTTTTAGGGTCACCAGCTCGATGTCTATTTTGTTGATTTCTAGTTGGATGCGTTCGACCTCCTCAAGTGCCCTCTCTTTTCATGTTATCTCCTCTTTCAGATTTCCCTCCAAGTTGGTCACTTTGTTGGTCTTCCATTCAAGAGAATTCTTCATAAAATTGGATTGGTTATGAAGAACGTCTCTATTACTCAACATAAGATCGCCCCAACTGTTCTCTTCATAAATAGCTAGTATGGCCAAAAAGATAAGAAAAATTAATTGTTAGCATTTAAGTGAGATGAAAAGTTTTGGAAAAGGCATAGTGAAAATTAACTTACCAAAATAGTGTGGCAGATCCCTTCCTTGTGAAGGTACCCCACACTAAAGGTTCTTAGGGCCTTCATGTACGATGATAGCATGACAAATTGAGCCACCGAATAATCGACCTCGATGTTATGATACGTCGAGTCATTGATGGTAAATAAATCCTTTCCCTTCATAAATTTATCTCCCATGGGTGAACCTTGGACGTTATCGATAGTGGGGTCGACTAACGAGTAGTCTGCCGATGAGGGGAAATAATACCATAAGGAGTTGGAGGAATAATCTTGTCTACCTTCCTCTTCTTAGAAATTTTGGCATTTATCTTCTTCTCTTTCTCTTGGGCTTATTTCTCCCAAAGGGAGGATACTCTCTTCTTGGCGTTATCTGCACCTTGAGGGTTCTAGTCAGATTAAATGCCTTGCTTCTTCTGGTTAGCACAGATAATGGTAACATCAAAAGTTTGTCCAGGTTGAACTGTCATCTATTTGAGATTGTTTAGGAAGGGCGAAAAGCAAAAATCCCTTTTTTCCTCAACCTCTTTTGAAATGGGTTTTGATTTCTTTTTCTAGAAATCTCAATAGTTTAATGTTGGGTTTTATTTCTTAGGACAAATGATATGGAATTTGAATCTTTGGATCAAATGGGTAATGGGTTTGGAACTTGGATAATAAGAGTTTAGATCTTGATGATTTAGTTCATATGGGTTTTGGGTTTGAAGCTTTGCTTCAATGGGAATTTTGCTACAATGAAGATTTGGATTTGAATCTCATATATGTATAAAAATGGGTTTAGGAACTTGGTTTCCCTTTCAAGAAATCTCAAGTAGGATGACACGAGATTGGGTTGATCCTTGGTGATTTCTAATGAAGGTTTGAAGGTCTATTTATAGGCTTAAGAGGCAACTAAATCTTGGTAGAAAATACGATAAATTTGGGGGCTTTATGAAATAACTTTTTAGAGGTAGATGTTTGAATTTTGAGTTTTTAAATACTTCCAGTCAACTAGATCATTAATTTAGTCAACTAAACCTTTCGAGTTTTGAGTTGTTTTGACCTAGTGAGGTCAAAGGAGACTTCTAGTCAGATAGAATTAGACTTTTAGTGGACTAAACAAACTTCTAGTTGACTAGATATCCCAGATTTTAGGTTGAATGACGTTGCATTTTGGGTCAAACATTTAAATTGGTTTAGTATAGATTTGGGTAGGTTTAGGGAAGTAGTTTTTAACCATATACAAGATTAAACAAATTTCTTTACATTTGTACAATAGTTCCTAAAGTACATCAAGAAACTAAGCAATGATCTGATATTTCAAACATTCTTCTAGATTATTTGAGTCATGATATGTTCTTTGTAACATGTTTTGAAATCATGCCTGGTTGAACTTGATCTTCATAGGTCATGTGATGTTGTGATGATCGTGATCTTGCTTGGTGGATTGCTTTATGTGATATGATTCGAGCTTTATTGTATGCTTGGCTGATGTTAAACTTCCCTTGATGCTTGAGAGATTAACTTTGGTAGGGTTTGATGGATAATTTGAGTCTTAATTGTAATGTTTGGGATCTTCATTCTAATGTTTGGGCATGTTTGCATTGGTATTTTCCTTGTAACGTATGTTATAATATATTGAGTGCTTCTTTTGATCTCGAGTACATTAAAAAGAAAATAGTGAAGTGTGGTCATATATTAATTATGTTATCATCATACAGAATCCTTTTAGTTGATTACATCTAGTTTTATAGCCGCCCCCTTTTTTATGATGAAAATTGATATCGGTTGAGTAAACGTATAAAAATCTCCCCCTTATTTTTATACTTGGTTTGAAAAAAACTATTAGAAATATTTTTCTTCCCCTTTGTTGTAGCAACTTTTTCTCATATCATTTTTCTCACCCTTTGTCATTATTGAAAGGGGGGGGTTCAATAAACTAATAGTTATTTTGAAGACAAAATGGATAATCTTTGTTCACAGATGCATACCAGCAGCAATGATGGTTAGTACGACATGGTAATACATAAAACATGTAAAGTAGTAGAGATGCATAAGTTGTTAAATAATGTCATGGGGAGTTGTGATGTTAAAGTCATGGTGGATGGTGAAAATCCTATCTTTAGAAAGAGATTTGGTAAGTTGCACTGGATTTTTTGTTTAGATAAATCCCAGCTTTATTATCACACAAAATTTTGGTAAGGAAATATTTGAAAATCCATTTGTTGCCTATAATTGTACGATAATTCCAACCTTTTGGCAAATCTTGGTGGGTTTATTTCTTTCAACGATATTTTCTTCCTATAAAGGGTTTATATTTTTTTTCATTCTTGGTGATATGGATTCTTGGATGATGCGGGGGTTTTTGTGTTTGATAGGCTTAACTATTTGTGAGTACACCAAAAAGATTCCTTCATTGGATCTAGGATCAAGTTTGCAAAAAAAATTTAGACCATTTTAAGTATCACTTTTCGAAATGCCATGTTATATCAAGTATTCTTATCTTGTGACCAAAAGATTTTTAAAAAATTATGAGGGATTCATTATATTCATATTTAAAGTAAGGATGCCATAACTTGTGACAGTAATAAATAATATATCAAGATGTTTTTCAAAAATCATAAGTTATGAAACAAGATTTTGTGTTATGTGAATTTTTGAATTTTTCGAAGTACTTAAGATTCTTTGTTTTTGTTTCATAGGATGAGTGTAGGCAATCACATGCTCCGGAAAATGATTTTAGTCATGACTTTAATGTAGATCCGTTGTCTAATAACTATTGACTTTTCATGAGTAATATGTTCCAATAATCATTTTCTTGAGCATGTGATTTAAATCTATAGTGAGACTTTTTCCACATAAGTTCTGATTAACTAGGATAAGCATGTAAACACATTGGAGAAAGTTTTTCCTTGATTATGTGAGCATATAGGTGTGAGCAAGATCATATTGGTATAGCATTAAGTTCATGTGAGTTGATGTATGTGAGGATCATATCAAATGTAAATCACTAAATGACTTTTAGAAATTTTAAGGCATCGATGCCATTGAGTATTATCATTTCAACTGAGTCATAATAGCAATAATGGAAGTATTTGTTCTAGTGTAGTAATGATAAACATGATCTACTCATGTAGCATGTGCCAATAACATTTCAGTGGCGACTGCAAACAAAAGGCAAGTATCACAACAATGGATATTCATATTTGAAGTATCGGTGGTAATGTTTATAGAAGGCATTATGTGAAATATCAAGATAATAATTCTTTAAATCAATTTTGAAGCCTCTTGTCTGTGGCATGTATCTCATATCATGCTTTTTGAAATCATAAGCGTGTGTGAAGACATTTAGGACAAGCTAAGGGAGCATAAATGATTAGGAGTGTAAAAGTGTCATTTTCAGATGTGTTATCTCACTTATTTAAAAACCTCTTTTATAAATTTCTTCTTCCTATTTTTACTTATCAATATTTCCACGCCTTGATTTTCTAGGCGAGTCAATTTAGAAAACTTTGCTTTTATAAGCATTGTGTAGTTCCAATATTTCATCATGTTGTGTTTCTTTACCAACGAATCAATTGCTAGGCAAAATTCTAGTATAAGGATTCATAAACTCCAATTTCATTTTTACTTAATTATTAGGAATTTATTTTGCGGTAACTATGTGTGTTTTTATCTTCAAGTGTGTAAATAACATGTGTGAGTTATGATAAAGGTTAAAAATGATCATACTAGAACAAATAACACATATTTCAATATGAAGGTGAATGTGTATGGCCCTTTTCAATAACAATTGTAAACTCATTTTTACCCAAATCATTTTTTGAAACCAATTTCATTTTTAAAGACTGTTGCTTTGTATTAAGAGTAATTTCTTATTCAAACATATTTTTCCAAATAGAAGAATCTTCTTATTCTTCTTTTGCACATCAAATTCTCAAAACTTTAAGTTCTTCAAATATGATCCATCTTTTCAAAAATCTTGAAAATATCACCTTTAAAAAATCCCCTCTTTTGGATATGATTTTTAACTCAAAATATACTTTTTCAAAACAAGTATCTATGAGTTAGGCTCTGATACCAATTGTTGGCCACTAATAATCCCAAAAGGGGGTAGGGGTGAATTGGTATTATGATATTTATTTAACTTTTCACAAATTAATATTTCTTTCTTTTCATTATTGTCTAAAATCCACACACATTCAAAAAATTAACGTATTAATTATATTAAAGTAACCCATGAATGGAAATATAATAAGGAAGGAGAGAGGGTTTAAAGGAGCTTTACAAATCAAAGCTTTAGCATGGTTCAGCTCTGACTACATCCGCACTCGAGATGGTACTTGAGAAACTTCACTGTCTCCAGTTCACTAAGGTGGAACCAAAACCTCATAAGGAACAACACCTTGAAAAACTCCAACCAACAAGACGTTAAACTCGTTCTTTGCCCAAGCAGTACCCACGCAAGAGCACAAGGTCTTTAAATGCCTTAACTCCTCGCGGTAACAACATAACCGACTATAAAGATACAATGAAGTTCATCGTAATCAATAGAAATAATATTTGTAACTAAAACATAAAGCAAAGTTACTTTAATAAAAATAATGGTGAAATAGGTTTACTTTCTTTCTCTAAGAAAGTAAACAAACAAGTGTTCACATGTATGTAGCACAAATAAGTATTTGGGTTTGGATCTATGTCTTAGGAGATTTATGTTTTAATCTCTAAACACACAAGGTGTTTTGGGTGTCTTAGTTTAAGAGTGATTTTTTATTCAAATCACTTCGAAGCTCATATTTTATTATTTTTCCCGACATAAATTGTATACATATGAAAGCCTTGGGATTTGAATCTTTATGGTTGGGTTTATATTTGTATTTGACTGTTTTGGAGTCTTGATGAGGATTATTGGAAGTTTGTGGGTTAAATTTAGAATTTGGATAAAATAAGAAGCCTTTTAGAAGAGAGATAAGAATCTGGAAAAATTGTAAACATATGTAGTTTTGGTTATGGTTTGGTACATGGCATATGGTCACAATTGTTTAGAAGAGAGATAAGATTATTAGCTAAGTGTGAAGGATCGTTTAACGGCCTGAGTAATCTCTAGATGTGAGGAAATCCTAGTGTGGGTGTGGTTTAAGGTCATCCTGGAGCGTCTATAAAACTAATTATGTGTGGCATAATTAGGGAATGTAAATTGGATTATTGTGACATCTTAAGGTATTCAATGGTTAAGGTGTGCCATCTGTGGAAGCTCGAGGACTAGTGTCCTTACGAGCGCCTAGTAACCATAATGAAGGTATTGAAATATTTGAGTTTTAGGTGACAATTCCTGTGCAAGGGTGTGCGATGTGATCTTAGCTATTAAGGACTTAAATTTTTTAGTCATGGAGGATTCCTATGACTTAGTATAAGAGTCGATAAACCCATGGACTTGAGGAATTAGCGGATCGATAAATTCGGGGAGGAAATTTCTTGAGGGAAAATACCCGTGCCCAAAATTTTATTATTTTTCAGCATAAATTATAATCATATGAAAACCTTAGGATTTGAATCTTTATGATTGCATTATATATGTATTTGATTGTTTTGGAGTCTTGATGAGGATCATTGGAAGTTTATGGGTTAAATTTGGAAGTTGGAAAAAATAGGAATCATTCGTTCGAACGAGATTCCCAAGTCGTTCAAAGTGGGGATCGAACGAGACTCCACTGCATACCTGAACGGGGTTGTTAAAAGGACGTTTGAAGGCTAGTTTGATCAGGAAGCCATTCTCATTCGAACAAAAGGTCATTCTCATTCGAACGAGCGCAATAGAAATTTTTAAATCATGTTGCCCTTGTGTGCTGTCGCGTTATGAGTCGTTGGATTGGTGATGTGTCGAAATCTAGTGTGACCAAATGTGCAAAAATGGGATTGTGGTGTTTGGGGTAGTTTCATAAGGCTTGTTTGGAGTTAATTTTGTGGATTTAGAGTTAGAAGAAGAAAGAGAGTGGGGAAAGGTGGGTCTTCCACCATTTTTAGCATTTTTCCCTCCCACCACCACCACAAATCACCATGTCACCACCATATCTTGGATGCACCCTACCATATTCAAACCCTATATATCTATTTCCTCCATGGATGAACAAGGATACAAATTTGGTAGGTTTATTGGGGGGTTTGAGATGAAGATGAAAGAGCTTATGGAGTTTTGAAGGGGGTTTAATGGAGCTTTTATGGAGGTAAGCTTTGTAGAGCAAGTCAATTTCTCTAAGGACAACTTAGGAGGTGAGGGGTTTACATCTTCTTAGACATTTCAACCAACCACTTTGGATCTCCATATGAGGTGGAAAACCCTACTCTTAGTATTAACACTATAATTGCATATTAGTTGTTCTGTTGGTAGAGAATAAGAATAGGATTCATATGAATAAAATGAAGGGTTTCTAGTAACTTTGGTATTTAACATTTTTATGGAATTAAAATGTTGCAAAATATTATTTTGTTAGAAAGAAAATTATGAATAAATATTTCAAAGTTGTCTTGAAATTTAAGATTGGAATTTCTATGAAATGGTGTATTTTTAGAAATTTGATGCTAAACATTTTATGGAATAAAATGTTTTGAAAATGATATTTATCTTGTTCAAATGTTTTGATGAAAGGATGTTCTAAAGTTTCTTGCAAAAATGAAGATTTTATAAAAATTAGACATTGTTGAAGTTGAAGAATAAAAATTTCCTTGAGTTTTGAAAAAATATATTTTTACAAGTATTATGAAGTTTCTAAAGTAAATCACATGCTAGACCCATTTGATAGGATTTTTAGACTAAAAATCCATCTTTTATGCATATAAACTTGTAGTATTTTGAGAATGAACATATAAACAAGTTTCGTGAGGGTTTATCTGGGTTTAAACATGAAATGGAGAAATAAGAAAATTTAGCCCTTAATGTGTGTATATGGGAGTAGAAATGTGATAAAAATGTGAGATTTCAAGACTATATGTATTAATAAAGAAAATAGTATTTTTCTTATAAAGTAGTCTTAAATGTTCAACGATTTCTTAAAAATGAAGAAAATTAAATAAAGATGTTTCCAACTTGAGAAGAATATTACTCCAAATGTTAAAAAAATTTAGTGGGTTCAAAATACTTAAGAAGTTAGTATGGGTATCTTAATGGTGTTATGGAATAATAACACTTGTAAAAATGGAGGAAAGAACAAGTTTGGAAACAAATGCGTAAAATGGTTATTTTAGTTAAAGTGGAATATTTTTATGAAATACAAATGTTGAAAAAGAGTATTACATGGGATGGTCCAACATGATTTTAGAATAAAACCAATGCTAATGTGTAAAGGACAAGAAATGATGATTTCAAAAGTGTAACACGAGTTAGGGGGAACCTCAGGTTTTGGCTTCAATCATGTAAAATAAAAAGTAGAATAATGTGGACATTTGTAAAATGTTAAAACACATTAATAAGGACTCGGATAACACCAAAAAAATTAAGAAGGGCCTGAAGCCCTAGGGTGAAAAATCCAAAATCACTGGATATAGCATATGGTGCGCATAGCCGGCGGAATGGAGCCCGTTAAAGTATGCGGTTATTAGAAGATTCCAACAAAAAGATAATGAAATGGAATATGTCAATAAATGGGTTGTGTGATGAATAAATGAAAATACAACCTAACTTGAATGAATTTAATAAATGTTAGGGTAAAGGATAAAATGGACAAGTAATGTGAAAATTGATTAATGCCCATAAAGTAAGGAAATTGTAAAGTTAAGTGTTTAAAGGGGTGGTTAAGCAACCTAAAGAGGTTTAACCCTTAAGTAACATAAGAGTGTGTTCGTGAAAGGTTTTCAAAGAAAAGTAAGTATTTTCTAACACGACATTTACGTGTGTTGAAAGGTAATTTTAAAAAAAAATACTAACGTGGAATGGTACAAATAAAGTGAGTTTGGTGAAAGAAATGATTTTTCTTAAACGAAGTGTATTTGTTTTAAATATTTAACCGGGTGTATTAAATCCAGGAATAAATATCAAGACAAGTAAAAGATACTCTCTTTTATTTTACGTTAGTAGTTTTGTATGCTTGAATTTTGGGGACGCTTCCCACGGATCCCTCACGTAGCTTATTTTAAATGGGAATCGCATGCTAAACAAGCAAAACGGTAATTAAATAAAATTAAACTAGCAATATTATTTAAGTTGTTTCATTGCACTTCACACCTAGTCCTCGGGTCGGATAGGGTTGATCATAGGTGACCCATAAATCTGGGTCGGGTTATTACAAATGGTATCAGAGTTCTGGGTTCAAGATTCCTTTCGGGATTGACGCGGTGAGGTCGGTATTAGATCTTTCGATATCGGTGTTGGTCTTGGGTCGGTCATGCTAAATTGGTCACGATTTCAGTTCGTATTTTTAGCAATAAAGTCAAGGAGGTGTGCACAAAGGGTAATTTATTACTAAGTGGAGTGCGACCTAGTTAGTTATTGTTAATCGCTTACGCACTTCTGATCAAAAATGTTAGTAAGTTATGAGTGTCCGTACAAGCCAATAGTGGTGACACCGTAGTTTTTAGTGTGAGGTGCTTATGTGTCAATTTGTGATAATATAAGAAGCCAATTATGATGTAGAAAATGGTAAATGACCTCTATTGAATTAAAGACATGAATCTTGTAAAGTAAATTGTAGAGATTAGGTGACTAGTTCATCATGCCTAACGGTATTGATTTGTGATAAGAATGCGTAAGTACCTTGATTAGGTGCCATCGGGTAGCTGGTACCGATGATGGGAATTGGGCAAACTCAATTCATGGGGTAGTGTCATGTTGTAGACAATTGATGATTTAGTGGACATGATGAACCATATTGGTTAACACTTGGGGATGTATACTTGGTTAGAGTCGGTAAAATACTATGGGTGTAAGTGGGTGTCTTCATCAAAAGTTGTATCTCGTAGTTTATGATGAGAGTTACGAACAAATTGTAGTAAGTGTGTTGCATATGCAATGATGATGATTGTGGATACTTAGGAGCGAACTCTAGGTAGTCTTCTATATCAGGGTTTTAGAAAATACGATGCAACTTCGAGGAATAGGATCTTTAGTGATGTCAAGGATGCATACCTATAGGTTTGTAGGTTATAGGCGACGTCCTGTATCCTGTCAGAATCCTTAGTAGTGTTGGTTATGGTTTGGTATATGGCATATGGGCATAGTAGTTTGGAAGAGAGATAAGATTATTATTTAAGTGTCAAGGCTCATTTTAGCAGCCTAAGTAATGGCTAGATGCGAGGCAATCCTAGCGTGAGTGTGGTTTAAGGGCATCCTGGAGCGTCTGTAGGACTAATTATGTGTGGCATCATTGGGGAAAAGAAATCGACTTGTTTTGATGTCTTAAGGTATTCAATAGTTAAGGTTTTCCATATGTGGAAGCACGAGTACTAGTGTCCTTGCGAGCGCTTAATAATTTATTTATTTTTGTGGCACATGGCGATGCAAAATTGGAAGCCTTGGGCCCGCAAAAAAAGCGAACAATGTACATTTAATTCTTCAAGTTTACAGACTCGATAATAAATACTATTACGTCACAAAATTGAACCTTTCCCTATCAAATATTACATATGATGTTGCAACTGCTATACAACAGCGGCTTCAACTTCCTCATCAAGCTCTATTTTTGTTGTTGAGATCAATAAAGTTGATTGAATCTTTCCAGCATGCCCAAGTGCCTAATAATCACGATGAGGGTATTGAAAGATTTATAGGGCACACCTATAATGATACAGGCATGGATGATGAAATATAAGGTCTTGAGGACTTTTACGCGAAGTATATTTGGTGTCCTTAGGGGAACCAGTTAAGTCTGAAATGAAGAAGTGTTAGCATTCTAGTGATGATTGAGTTAGGAGTCAGGTGATGATCTCAGGTTGCTGGTCAACGTTTAAAAGAGTCGAATAATGTACGTATCGAGTGTTGTATCCGAATTAGCACAAATGGATGGTGTAACATCCTAAGAGAAATAGAAAGCTTGTGTCATTTATGGGCATGATTCCTAGGTATCATGGAGTGACCAGTATAGGTGGGGTGACACTTGATATTGAGGAGTACTAGGAAATGTATTCGAGACTTAGGTTGATGACTCCATGTGGAGACTCGAAAGTGGTATATCAAAGCATGATTAGAGTATTGACGTGTGTCGATAGCACGAATTAGAATAGCCCTATCAAGGCAAGCACTAGTTCTTAGCATGTGTTACGAAGACGATACGGATTAAAAGATGTAACCATATGTAGTACTTACTACCCTTAGAATGCCAATGGAAACCGGTGTGGTCATCACGGTAGTTCAGTTTGGGTAAAACCGGAAAATAAGGTTAGTGACAATCTCGCACCGTTAAAGGTTATAATAAGGTGAATGTCTCTTGTGAATGGGGTAATGTCTAAGGAGACTTTGGGGTTGTGACTAGGATATGATAATGCGGATAGTAACCTAGGTGTAGCAGGTTAGTGATGTAGTCACCGGCAAGATAAACAACGTCATTGTAAACAAGGGCGTTAGGCATTCGCCAACAAAAGTGGTTCATGTATGCCAAGGATGTAAGCGTGAGGGCCTTACTCATAAAGAGGGAAGCCTGGTGTTTAACTTCTCGTAGAACAACAGGTTTGTATGTTGCTATCGTCTAATGAGTATGAATGGTTGCGATTTGATTCGTCATGGTGGATGATTCGAACCGAGGTATATGGCTAGATTAATAACCAGTGAAAATGTTTAGGAGAAGCTGTAAGGCTTCAAGCATATGGCATAGGTTCGCCATTGTAAACCATAGTCTGACGCGTATGGATGGGATTTTCTCAAAACGCTTATTTATTCCTTCTAACTCTTGTGTGTCCCTTTGATTTTGGTAATCGGGGATTGATATTCCCATGATAGTGGTATCTCAAATTTTTACCATGTCATGGTACGGTGCGGTTGGGCCTAATAAAGTAGGGGTGGACCTGATATGGTCAATGCATCTCTATAACTAGGTATACCCCTATTTGAGATGTCCTTTCTATTGCATAAAGTTCTGTAGGGGTGGTTGTGCTTTCGGTTGTACGATTTGCTCGTAGTATTTGTTTTCTTTGAATTAACAACCTTAGGATTAGCTGGCATACCAATCAATGACTCTATTGTAAAGAGCAAAATGATGACTTGAGGAGATTGTATAGTTCTAGATTTTGAAGAATGTTTAGCACACAGTGTTACTTCGCCATGGAAAGTGGATTTATACGATGCTCAAGTGAGTTCTCCAAAGCGAGATGCCTAAAGTAATACTAGGGTCATCAGAGTGACACATAGAAAGGTGTCAACCAAGTGTGCAACGATGATTTGGTCGGTGTATCACTCCTTGGGGTGAGTAATTAGCGATGTAAGGTTCGTATCAAGCTCGGGCGGGATTGTGTAGTCAAAATGACCCCAAAATTTATATGTAGTCCTAATATTGGAAATGGTTCTTGGTGATGAATTTGATGATTGGTTGTTTTATAATTCACTCTTAAATGAGTATCGATCTCTAGAAAGGGTTACGCGGTAGAGGCGTCGGTATGATTTGAGTATTAGCAAAGGTAATCCTAGAACTTGATTGAGCATGATCATCAAGTTAGTGGAGACTCAGGGTCGGTTATGCAACGTTGATGGTTAGCGTGATGGTGAGTATTAGAACATGTCACATGTTGAGCTTTTAGTGACAATCTCGGGGTAAGGGCGTGCGATGTGATCTTGGCTATTGAGGAATTCGATGGAGGACTCCTATGACTTAGTATAAGAGTCGATAAACCCCATGGACTTGAGGAATTGACAGTTTGATAATTTAGGGGATGAAATTTCCTAAATAGGGAAGAATGTAATACCCGTGCCCAATATTTTATTATTTTTCCCAATGTAAATTGTAAACATATGAAAACCTTGGGATTTGAATCTTTATGAGTGGGTTAATATCTGTATTTGACTATTTTTGAGTCTTGATGAGGATTATTGGAAGTTTGTGGGTTAAATTTAGAATTTGGAGAAAATAGCAATCTATCATTCGAACGAGTTAAAGGTCGTTCGAACGAGATTCCCAAGTCGTTAGAAGTGGGGATTAAATGAGGATTGAACAAGACTCCACTGCATACCTGAACAAGCTCGTTAGAAAGTCGTTCGAAAGCTAGTTCGAACGAGAGGCTATTCTCATTCGAACGAGTGCAACAGAAATTTTTAAATCGTGTTGCCCTTGTGTGTTGTCACGTTTTGAGTCGTTGGATTGATGAGGTATCGAAATCTGGTGTGCCCAAATGGGAAAAAACAAGATTGTGGTGTTTGGGGTAGTTTTATAAGGCTTTTAAGGGGTTCATTTTTGGGGTTTAGAGTTAGAACAAGAGAGAGAGAGAGAGAGAGAGAGAGAGAGAGAGAGGGGGGGGGGGAGAGAGGGAAGGGGGTCTTCCACTATTTTCAACATTTCTCCCTCCAAAATCCACCACAAACTACCATGTAACCACCATATTTTGGAAGCATCCTACCATATTCAAAACCCTATATACCGATTTCCTCCATGGATGAATAAAGCTACGAATTTTGGAGGTGTGTTGGGGGTTTTTGGAGATGAAGATAGAAGAGCTTGTGGAGTTTTGAAGAGGGTTTTAATTGAGATTTCATGGAGGCAAGCTTTATAGAGAAAGGCAACCTCTCTAAAACCACCTTAGGAGGTGGGAGGTTGCCATCTTCTTATACATTTCAGCCAACCATTTTGGAGCTCCATTTGAGGTGAATAATCCTACTTTTAGTATTAAGACTTCATTTAAATATTAATAGTCTTGTTGGTATAGTATAAGAGTAGGATGCATATGAATAAAATGATGGGTTTCTGGTACTTTGGTATTTAACATTTTTATGGGATAAAAATTTTGCAAAATGTTATTTTATTAGAAAGCAAATTATGAATAAATATTTCGAAGTTGTCTTGAAAGTTAAGATTGGGATTTCTATGAAATGGTGTATTTCTAGAAGTTTGATGCTAAATATTTTATGGAATAAAATGTTTTGGAAATGATATTTATCTTGTTCAAATGTTTTGATGAAATAAAAGTTTCTTGCAAAAATGAAGATTTTATAAAAATTGGACATTGTTGAAGTTTTGAAGAATAAAAATGTCCTTTAGTCATGAAAAAATGTATTTTTGCAAGTATTATAAAGTTTCTAAAGTAAATCACATGTTAGACCCATTTGATAGGATTTTTAGATTTAAAATCCATCTTCTTATATAGAAAAGTTTCATGAGGGTTTATTTGGGTTTAAACATGAAATGGAGAAATAAAAAAATTCAGCCCTGAAGGTGTGTGTAATGGGTGTAGAAATGTGATAAAATGTGAGATTTTAAGACTACATATATTAATAAAGAAAATGATATTTTTCCCTGTAAAGTAGTCTTATATGTTCAATGATTTCATGAAAATGACGAAAATAAAATAAAGATGTTTTCAACTTGAGAAGAATACTACTCCAAAAGTTAAAAAAAAATGTTAGTGTATTAAAAATACTTAAGAAGTGAGTGTGGGTAACTTAATGGTGCTTTGGAAAAATAACACTTTTGAAACTTG
The DNA here is from genome assembly GCA_949130495.1 of Sambucus nigra. Classification (NCBI taxonomy): domain Eukaryota; kingdom Viridiplantae; phylum Streptophyta; class Magnoliopsida; order Dipsacales; family Adoxaceae; genus Sambucus; species Sambucus nigra. The sequence goes on along the minus strand of OX422220.1, from coordinate 212,177,680 downwards.
AGGAAAGGATAATTTTGGAAACAAATGAGTAAAATGGTAATTTTACCTAAAATGAAAATGTTTTATGAAATAAAAATGTTGGAAAAGGGTGTTACAGAGAATGGTCCAATATGATTTTGGAATAAAATCAATGCTAAAGTGTAAAGGATAAGAAATAATGATTTTAAAATTATAACACGAGTTGGGGTGGAACCATGGGCTTTGTCTTCGGTCGGGTAAAAGGAAAAGTGGAATAATATGGACATGTGTAAAATGTTAAAACACATTAATAAGGACTCGGATGACACCGAGAAAATTAAGGAGGGCCTGGATCCCTTGGGTGAAAGACCCAAAATTACTAGCCAAAGCATATGGTGATCATAGCCGATAGTGTGGAGCCCATTAAAGCATACGATTATTGGAAGACTCTGAGAAAAAATAATGAAATGGAATATGCCAAGAAATGGATCATGTGGTGAATATATGAAAATACAACTTATCTTGAATGAATTAATAAATATTTCGGTAAAGGATAAAAAGAATAAGTAATGTGAAAATTGATTAATGTCTATAGAGTAAGAAAATGGTAAAGTGAAGTGTTTAAATGAATAATTAAGCATACTAAAGAGGTTTAACCCGTAAGTAACACAAGAGTGTGTTCATGAAAGGTTTTCAAAGGAAAAATAAGTATTTTCTAACATGACATTTGCGTGTGTTGAAAGGGTTATTTTCAAAGAAAATACTAACGTGAAATAGTACAAATAAAGTCAGTAAATTCGGTGAAAGATATGATTTTCCTTAAACAAAGTGTATTTGTTTTAAGTATTTAACGGGGTGTGTTAAATCAAGGAATAAATGTCGAGACAAGTAAAAGGGAATGTCTTTAGTAAATTAATCAGGGTAAATAACGTTTTGGAATAAAAATGATTTTACTCATGTAAGTGTGTGTGTGTGTGTGTGTGTGTGTGTGTGTGTATATATATATATATATATATATATATAGTAGTTGTATGTGCACGTAGATATACGTGCTTGAGTCTTCTTTCTGCTATTTGATTCTATACTGTATTTTGTATATTTCTCGCTGAGCATTCAGCTCACTCCCTCGTCTTTGATACGACAGGTTCGGTGCAGTTTCGTATTTTGAGAGCGTTATGCAAGTAAATACTCTATTTTATTTTACGATAGTAACTCTATATTCTTGGATTCCAGAGACGCTTCCCACGGATCCCTCACGTAGCTTGATTTTAAATGGGAATCAGATGTTAAACAAGTGAAATGGTAATTAAATAAAAATGGACAAGCAACATTATTTAGGTTGTTTTATTACACTTCACACCTAACACTCAGGTCAGACCGGGTTGGCCACAGGTGATCGATAAATTCGGCCTGGGGCGTTACATAAAGTGGGTATTAGGTTTGAATCTTTATCTTAGGTGTTTGGGGTTTTAATCTATTAGCATAAAATGTATTTTGGGTATCTTGGTTCAAGAGAAATTTTATGTTTAAATCACCTTGAAGCATAAGTGGATTCTTGGGTATGGATTTTTATCTCAGGAGATTATTTTTTTTAACCTCTAAGCATAAATGATGTTTTGGTTATCTTGGTTATAGAGATATTTTGTGTCAAAACCTCTTTGAATATCAAGTGGGTTTCTGGGGTTGGATCTTTGATATTTTGAAATGCGTTTTGATTTCTCTTTCTAAAAATCTCAATGGTTTGATGTTGGGTTTTATTTTGGGGGACAAATGACATGGGATTTGAATCTATAGATAAATTGGGTAATGGGTTTAGAACTTATATCAAGAGAGTTTGGATCTTGATGATTTAGTTCACATGGGTTTCGGGTTTGAAGCTTTTCTTCAATGGAGTTTTTGCTACACTGGATATTTTGGTTTGAATCTCACTTATATGGAAATAAGTTTAGGAACTTCATTTCTCTTTCTAGAAATCTCAAGTAGAATGACACAAGATTGGGTTGAGGCTTGGTGATTTTTAATGAAGGTTTGAAGATCTATTTATAGGCATAAGAGGCAGCTAAATATTGGTAGAAGTTACGGCAAATTTGAGGGATTTTGTGAATTAACTTTTGAAAGGTAGATATTTGAATTTTTAGTTTACAAAAACTTTTAGTCGACTAGATCGTTGATTTAGTTGACTAAACCTTTCTGGTTTTGGGTTGGCTTGATTAAATAAGGTCTAAGGAAACTTCTAGTTGGCTAGAAGTGGAATTTTACTTGACTAAGAAGACTTCTAGTTGAATGGATCTCCTAGATTTTAGGCTCAATAAGGTTGGGTTTTGAGTAAAACATTTGGATAGGTTTAAGATAGATTTACGTAGGTTTAAGAAAGTAGGTTTTGAGCACATATAAGATCAAATAAGTTTTTTACATTTGTACAATATTTCTTAAAGTACATCAAGAAACTAAGCAATGATCTTATGATCTTTTGAACATTCTTCTGGATTTCTTGAGTTATGATATGTTTTTTTATGATATGTTTTGAGAGATTATTGGTTGAACTTGAACTTCATAGGTCACGTGATGCTGAGGTGATCATGGTCTTGCTTGGTTGATTACTTTGTAAGATGTGATGATGATCTTGCTTGTATGATTGGTTAATGTTGGACTTTTCTTGATGCTTGAGAGATGAACCTGTTGGGTTTGATGGATGCTTTGAGTCTTTAATTTATTGCTTGGGATTTTCAGTCTTTGCATGGGTATGTTCCTTGTAACAAATCTCATAATGTATTGAGTGCTTATTTTTATCGCAAGTATATTAGAAAGAATATAGTGAAGTGTGATCATATATTAATTGTGTTGTCATCATATAAAATCCTTTTGGTTGAAATAAATTTGGTTTCAGAATAGAAATATCTGATTTCGTTCAAGCCTAAATTGGTCCCATAGATTTGGTTAAAGACGATTGTCCCATTACAATACAAAAAAAGCTTATGTTTTCTTGGATTGGAAGTATTCTATAAAAAATTGAGTAGTTGTAATACCTTATATTTTTGTGATATTTATTTATTATTAATTATGAGAATAAATTAATAATTAAGAATAATTATTCCTTATGTGAAATGGTAATAACAAATGCATAATTCATGTCACACCTAAATTTTACATGTAATGTGATTTTTGTACTACATGTTATAAATTAATTCATTAATGGAATTAATTATATGAGAATTAATTATGTGCGGTTGCCCGTAAAATAATTAAGTTATGCATTTTATTTTACGTTGTAAGGTATTACTGTTTGAACCGGACTCTAGAGTGATACAAAGGCCTAAAGATGTATTTTAGTGCTTTGGATTGGTCCCATGGGGTAGATAGACCTTTAGGCTATATTTTGTGTTAGTTTGAGTAGTATTTTCGGTTCATTTTGAGTCCCAAAATTAGGCCTTTTAAGGACATGAGGGATGAAGAGTATTTAAATAAGGTCAACCCTCATTAATTAATTACTTTATATAGAGATTTGGGAAAGCTTAAAGAGATATTTGGAGACGAACTAAGAGATCGAAGAAAAGAAATCACCTATCTTTATTTTCAAAGAAGAAATCTCTTGCTCTATCATCATATAATCTGTAACATGTATATGATTTGACTGCTAACAAATTACTTGAGGTTAGAAGCATGTTTAGGATAAATATATGCTTTTAAATCATGTTTATATTGGGATAATATGGATTAATATAATAAACTATTATTAGGTATTAAATATATATTTTTTCATTATTTATGATGAAAACCGTTGATAATCTTTGTTGGTATATGATCATAATCTTAGAACTCGTGTGTAGGAATGATATTTACATGATGATATCTTGCCATGAAAGAGACTTAATTAGTGGTGTAATTTAATCTGATTTTGAATCCGTATTAAAATGTATGAAAATATTGGATTTGGGGTATTATGATCCCATTGGCTTTGAAATATTATTAATTTGGGATTTTAATTAAGATTCTGTAGGAGCAATCAGAGCTCAATTTGGATTTATAATGAAGGTTTTATTAATCATTAATGGCATAAGTTCAGAAGGGTCGTAACGAATAAGAAACAAAGGTTTGGGACAAACAGAGACCACTAGCCATAGCGGGGTTAGGCCAGCTATAGCACCCTTCTAGGGTCGTTATGGTTGGGGGGGGAGGAGATGAGTTCATATGGGGTGCCACTATTTTTTTCTTTTTCTTTTTTCATCGTTTAGTTCTTTGGCTTTTCTCTTCAACCTTGGTTTGGGTATTTACCATAAATACATAATTAGAGGTGTACGTATATATTTATAGGGCAGGGAATTCGGGAAATCTAAAGAGGGAGTTTCGTTAGGGTTTAGGAGTAATAAACTTATTATTATGGAAAAATTCGATTTTTGGGATTCGAATGATATTCGCGTACAATATCCTATATTTATATAATAGAAAATGCTTGTAACGATGGCACACATGTGATTTTTTTAGGGAAGTAATCACTACACAATAGTCATATTCACTACAAATGCATTAAAATAGTAAAATATAAATTAAAAGAAAAAAATAAGGTTTGTTTTACTCTAATACATTACAAATCCTAGATATTGGACTTTAGGACATTTTAAACATATTTATTAAATACATTTTTCATCGCTAATATAATTTTAATGGCAAATTTTTAACATTTGGCAAGGAAATTTGTAAAGTCTAGTGAACTGATTAAAATGTATTAAAGTCCAATGTAATAAAAATAATAAGATATTAAAGTAAAAAAATAAATAATAAATAGTAACCCACATGGTACATTTAACACTGTGAATAATATTCTAACTCAAATTAAAATATTCATTACAATGTTTAATGGGTTGTAAAAGATTTATAACCTGGAAATTTCATTCACCAGAAATTATAATTATTTAAAAACCAGATTACGATAATTTTATAAATAAATATTGTTACTAAGAAATTTAGATGTCCTAATTCTAGAATCATATGTAGCAAGGAAAAATGGGTAAATCCAATGAATATCGACACGCATTTAATAGCCCACATATCACGCTAACTCAAATCAGAATATTCATCACACATCCCAAATGAAGAAAAAGAAGTAAGCCCCAATGCATTTTATAGTGTACGTAGTCGTAAGACAAATTACAATATTCATTACATATCCCACATAAAAAGATGACATAAATGAAATTAATAGATTAACATCTCATGCTAAATAATAGTTGATCAAAATATGTTTGCATAACAATTATATCATACACAAAAAATTATCCTGACATCGGTCTTTAGAGAGTTTTAGTTTCACTTGAAGAATCTAACATTCAACTGAAAAATCGACACAAACCGGACAACTAATACAACAGTGTTTTTAAAGAATTATCTAAAAAAATAGATATTACTTGAACCCTTGAAGAATTAATTAGCAACACTAACCGTGCCAACAATTAACAATTAACAATTAAAATAAAGTTAAATCACTTTATAGAACATAATGATGAAAAGGTATATAAGAATCTCTCAATTTATTCAGTTAAACATATTATTATCAAAATTATTTTAAAAATCAGTAAAGAAATTAGAAAACTCACTTTCTGTATTATCAAAATTCTCGCAAGAAAGAAGAATGAAATTTCAAATTCCTCAAACTTATTTGAAATGACAAATTCAAGTATTAGTACTATTAATACATATATAATCAAGAATGAAGTTTGATCGAACATATGTAAACATGGGCATTGTTTAAAAGACTAGAATCCATATTTCACTCTTAGAGTTTAAAGCAAATAAAGGCATATAAACCTCTGTACAAAAAAGGTGTGGCATACACCACTTCCGGAACTATTTAATCAATTCTTATAACATGGTCATGCACATTTTATAAAGAAATAATGGCGATATTCTCCCATCCAACATTCTTACCTACTAAAACTTTCTTAATAATATGTATTTAATCGAACTGAATCTAAGTAAGTACATAGCACTGATTAAGAACTTAATGCAACAAAAATAACAATTTGTTTGTTAAATATCATTTGCATTAGTAATTAAACAATTTTTTCAAACCTCATTTGCATCACTAATATAACAATTAATTCATGCTTTGTAGTTTTTAACATAAAAATATACATGTTCCCATTTAGTTTGGATTTAAATACCTATTTGGGGTTAAATATTTATCGTTTTTGAGGTCAAATATTAAATCCCGGTGTATTTATAATGTCAATTAAAAATTAGATTAAGTTAAAAAAATATATTAAAATAATAGGGTTGACATTGGATAAGTTAAAATGTTCCAAACAAAGGTTTGGGATGAATGGGGACCACCAGCTATAGCAGGGTTAGGCCCGCTATAGAACCCTTCTAGGGCCGCTATGGCAGGGGAGGGGGAAGGGGGGAGAAGGTGAGTTTCATAGGGGGTGCCACTATTTTTTATTTTTATTTTTTCATTGTTTAGTTCTTTGGTTTTTCTCTTCAACCATGGTTTGGGTATATACCATAAAGGTATATAATTAGAGGTGTATGTATATATATTTATAGGGTAGGGGATTTAGGAAATCCAAAGAGGTGGTTTCATTAGCATTTAGGAGTAATAAACTCATAATTATGAAAACTGTCTGATTTTGGGATTTAGAGGTATTCGAGAACGCTAGAGAGTGCGATATCTTATATCTATATAATCGTAAATGACGGTGCCAATGCACACATGTGTGTGACACCCCGACTAATTAAATACCGGGTAGCTACTCCTTTATTGAATCAATACAAAATGCCAAGTTGGTTCAGTTAATAGCATCACTGTCGAAAACATTTTAATAATTACTAACCACCTAGTATTTAAAAAGTAAGTTGCCAAATTTTAATTTAAGTCTGATTAACATGCGATAAAAGAATAATGGAAGAACAACATAATCCATTCACCATAACGAAGTAATGAAATAATCAACAAATAATAATAAGTCCGGAGGAAAACTCCTCACAACAATCCCACAACTGAAAATAAAATGACAAGTCTGAATCCAGAATTAAATACATGCCAGAAGTCTGAATAACTGAAATAAATGAAAAGTCTCTAAAAGAAATGGGCGACATGCCCTACAACTGATAAGTGTTGAATATAGAGTCAAGATAGATGAAGCGTCTACAAGCAAAGTCCTATAACTTCCACAAACAGCTACAGCTCGTCACCTGAATGAGGATCCTAAGCATGGTGTCCTTGTGGCTGGGCACCTAAAATGGTTTTTACAAAAATAGATTTGGAAGCAAATGGGTCAGAGCCCGAAAGTGGAAATCATTTTAAAAACAGCAAGTCTTTTAATAACATTAAAACATTAAATGCAAAATACATGTTAGGACGTGCACTCATATGAAATTCTCACCTCTCGACTACATGTGCACTCCTAACGTACCTTACCCATCTAAATGACATATATATCTAACCAAAACGTAATAAGTTCTACCCCTTACTGCTCGATCCCCATAATGCATTCTAGCGTTATCAATTAAATAGAGGGCTTTACTTAAACTCAGATTCTCAATTAGTAATACAATTCACTATCAATTAACCCGTTATGTTTTCTCAAAATAATACCATAATTATATTCACAATATTAACATGAAAGTTCCCATTAATTAAGTGTATATTATTCCCGTCATAAATATACAAAACAAGCACCACGAGACTAGCTGCGGTGCACACATACTATGCTATCCATCCCGGTACATCACGTACATAAGGATCACGCATTCCGAATCTCTCAGGAATCGTTCTCAGATAACAACATCACAAATAATGGAGGTGAACACAGTCACATCACATGGGTCACGAACATACCTGCGCTCCCACTATCAGCAGACTTATTAACATCCCAATAAGTCCTTCTCTGACCAATGTTCATCGAGGTACCAGTCTAAATCCGGGCAACACAAGGATTAGAGGGCCCTAAGCGAACGTAAACCTCCCATGATAGCAAGTATGGTAGGTATGTCATACACATAAAATCAATACATATACTAAGTATGCACACATCTTAGAAATCACCATAATATATTGGTGGTACACTTCTCAATCTCGTACCGACATATAATGCTACACAATTTATATGTTCCAGATTAATATAGTAATTTAGGCCGTCAATAGTTCTCGCATCGTGATAGACACTCACGTCCTACTTCATAATTTCCCTTAGGTTCAACTACACTTCTAGGTTTTGCTCCTCATTATATCTCAAATGTCCCTACAATATCAATTTATCATCAAGGGAAGGTTATCTCTACCATTAAATAAGGTTACGGGACATGCGAAATCAAAACAGACTAAAAAGCCTAAACTGTCAACTCGTTAGAAGTCTCGTTCGAACGAGGCTGTTCGAATGAGAGTTCGTTCGAACGAACTGGGCCTTCTAACGATATCTCGTTCGAACGAAAGTCATCGAACGAACATCCCTATCGTTAGAAGTCAAACTGTCAACTCGTTAGAAGCTCGTTCGAACGAGCTCGTTCGAACGACCTGGGCAGGTCTTCTAACGAGTGGCCAGATTCGAGCCCAGATTTTCCTTAACTCGTTTTTCCAACTTCTCTTCACCTCTAATCTCACCTAATTGTCATTTCAACAATGTTTCAAGGTATCTAATCCTTCCTAAACATGTTTCAACCGTATTACAACATTTATATGGGTTCAAATCACCCTTAACTACATCAAATTATCAAATCTCCAACATTTATTTTTCAAATCTCAAGAACATGAACCCTAGAAAAATCAAGTCATTCATAGACATAACTAAATCCGTTTTTATGATGTAAGAGATGTATTTTCATCTGACTAATCATCCTATCAACGTTCTACATGCAATTTCCTCAATAGATTCTTAAATCTCTACATCCAATTAAATGGGTTTTCATCATACTCCAAGAACAATACAATTTATTTGAATTTCCTATGCATGGAAGAAGCATTCTCTGCAAAATAATGAAATTAAACCACTTGCCTTATGTGTATCTCTTAATTTGATAACGAATTGATGAGTTTCTCTCTCTCTCTCTGCAGAATTCTCCTCTCTTCTCTCTCCCTCTACAAGCTCTTCTCTAATGGTGGCAATGGAGGCTAGGGTTTGTCTTAGGAACTTTTGGGGATAATCCTAATAACCCCCGTAGCCCTCTAATCAGTTAATGGCTGGTAATGGGTTAGTGGGTCTTTTAATTTTCCATTTAAAATTCCTAAAATTCGTTAATCAAAAATCCCAAAATTCTAAAATTACCAAACTACCCTTATACGTTGCCGGTATGGCCAAAAAATGCCTTGGGACCCAAACTAAACCCCCGGCTAGTGTTTTCTGACTATTTTGATCCTTCCGGACGCGTTGGCACACTCAAAATGACCATACGATTTATAGAAATAAAATTCACTTTTTAATTATCATAATTATATTATATGACGCGACTGTCACACGCGTCTCAACAAGATTTCCAAATTGCCGTATTTCTATCTCACGACAAATCAATAATTCCATATTCATATATAGCCATATATACTCATTAATATCAAATACTAACTCGCATATCGCTAGTATTTTTATCCGAATTAATTTCCAATTAATACGCATTTAATTAAATTAATCCCATAAATAAATATCACAAAAAATACGGGGTATTACATACTTCCCCCCTAATAACTGAATTTCGTCCCGAAATTCGGAACTAGAAAGTACCTGGTAAGAACAACTCTGGATAACGTTATTGCATCTCATCCTCGCGCTCCCATGTAGACTCCTCGACATTATGATGTCGCCACTGAACACGCACTAACGGAACTATCTTTGACCGCAGTTTCCGCTCACTTCGGTCCAAAATAGCAATCGGCCCCTCCTCGTAGGAGCTATCAGGATGGAGATCGATGTCCTCCAAAGCAATGTGAGAATGAGCCAAATCGTCTCTAAGATATTTCCTTAGCGAGGAAATATGAAACACATCGTGAATCCGATGCAAATGCTCCGATAATCCAAGCCTATAAGCAATCGGTCCAATCCGCTCAATAATAGGAAATGGTCCCACATATCTCGGTGCCAACTTCCCTTTCTTCCCGAAGCGCATAATCCCCTTCATAGGAGATACTCTGAGCAAAACTTGGTCCCCCACTTGGAACTCTCTGAAGAACCTCTTCGCATCAGCATAGCTCTTCTGCCGATCCTGAGCTACCCGAATGCGACTTGGAATCAATTCTATCCTTGTCGAAGTATCCTGAATCACTTCCGGCCCAAGTAGTTTGTTGTCCCCCACCTCCAACCAACATGCTGGGGAACGACAAGGTCTACCGTACAACGCCTCAAATGGAGCCATGCAAATGGTGAACTGGTAGGAGTTGTTATAAGCAAACTCTACCAGTGGAAGATACTGCTCCCATCCACCCCCGAAATCAATGATGCACATACGTAGAATGTCCTCCAACATCTGGTTTATACGCTCGGTCTGCCCATCGGTCTGCGGGTGATACGCCGTACTCAACCGCAATTCTGTGCCCATGGCCTCCTGAAAACTCTCCCAAAACCATGAAACAAATATCTTGTCTCGATCAAACACGATATTTAAGGGCACACCATGAAGTCTCACTATCTCTGAAATAAAGAGCTGGGCATACTGTCCCGTAGTGTAGTCTGTCCTTACGGGTAGGAAATGAGCGACTTTGGTCAACCTGTCCACAATTACCCAAATGGAGTCGTGACCTCTCTGTGACATAGGCAACCCCGTAATAAAGTCCATGGATATGCTCTCCCACATCCACATCGGGACCTCCAATGGCTGTAGAAGTCCTGCCGGTCTCTGATGATCCACTTTTACCAGCTGACAAGTGGCGCATTTAGAAACAAACACGGCAATATCTCTCTTCATCCCGCTCCACCAATACTGACGTCTCATGTCTTGGTACATTTTGTCCCCACTGGGATGTACCGCGAATCGTGAGCCGTGCGACTCTGTCATCACCTCGTGCCGCAATTCCTCCCCTTCCGGAACTACCAATCTCCCATTGAAGCGTAATCCCCCGTCTGAGCTAACGGTATAGGATTCATCTCCCTCTGTTAGTAATCGAACTATCATCTCCTGACAGAACGAGTAATCTGCTTGTGCCTTTACCACTCTCGTGACAATCTGCGGTGTAACAGTCATTACCGACATGAATGATCGGGCCACTGCATCCTGGTGTCCCAATTCTTTCCACTTTGCCTTCCACACCCCTGCCACCTCATCAACAGGTCTGCGGCTCAACGCGTCTGCTACCACGTTAGCCTTCTCCGGGTGGTATTGGATATCGAACTGATAATCTTTCACAAACTCAAGCCACCTCCGTTGCCGCATATTCAACTCCTTCTGCGTGAATAGGTACTGTAGGGACTTGTGGTCCGTGAACAATCGAAACTTCTCCCCCAAAAGGTAATGTCTCCAAATACGAAGGGAAAATACAACTGCCGCTAACTCCAAGTCATGAGTGGGGTAATTCTTCTCGTGAGGCTTTAGCTTACGGGATGCATAAGCAATGGCCTGACTCTCCTGCTGTAATACACCTACAAGTCCTTCCAAGGACGCATCGGTGTAGACTAGATACTCAACTCCCGGTCTCGGCAATGCTAACACAGGTGATGAGGTCAACTTATCCTTCATCTCATCGAATGCCAACTGACAGGCATCACTCCAGATGAATGGCACACCCTTACGAGTCAGATGTGTCAAAGGACCTGCTATCTTCGAAAATCCCCGAATGAACCTCCTGTAGTATCCTTCTAATCCCAAGAAACTACGGATCTCTGTCGGTGTCGTGGGTTTTCCCCACTCCCTCACCGCAGATACTTTCCCCGGATCAATAGATATCCCCCGATCGAAAATAATATGTCCCAAAAACTGAACCTCCTTCAGCCAAAACCCGCACTTCTCATATTTTACATACAGCTCGTTCTGACGTAGCGTCTACAAAACTTGCTTCAAATGCTCTGCGTGATCCTCCTCTATCTGGGAGTAAACCATAATATCATCGATGAAGACGATGACAAACTGATCTAGGAAATCCCTGAACACCCTATTCATCAGGTCCATAAACACGGCTGGAGCATTGGTCAAACCAAAAGGCATACCCCGAAACTCGTAAGAACCATATCTCATTAATAACGCAGTCTTCGAGACATCCTCCTCCCTGATACGCAACTGATGGTATCCCGATCTCAAATCAATCTTCGAGAAGAAAGAAGCTCCTCTCATCTGGTCGAATAAGTCATCGATTCGAGGCAACGGATACTTATTCCGTATCGTGACCTTATTCAACTCTCGGTAGTCCACACACAGTCTCAGTGAACCATCTCTCTTCTTTATGAATAACACAGGGGCACCCCATGGCGAAGTACTCCTCCGTATAAACCCCTGACCCAACAACTGCTCAATCTGATCTCGTAGCTCTCGCATCTCTGCCGGAGCCATACGGTACGGTGCGCGTGCTATAGGTCTCGTATCTGGTAATAAGTCTATGACAAAGTCTATCTCTCGATTGGGGGGTAGCCTGGTATCTCCTGAAACACATCGGAATACTCCCTGACAACTGGGATCGAATCTAAAGGAATCACAACCTCCTTAGAGGTATCCTCCTCTATGTAGGACAAATGAGCGGTCGAACCTCCCTTTGGGCGAGGCATCGCCACTACAAACATCTCTTTCCCCGAAATGGCAAAAATAATGCTCCTACCGAAGCAATCAATCATGGCTCTATAATCCGCGAGCCAATCCATATCGATGATCACATCGTGAACATGCATATCTAATACCAACATGTCTGCAGGTAATAACAAACTACCAATCTCTACCCCCACTCCCCGGCATATAAAGAAAATAAGTGACCCACTCCCCAATGGCGAGTCTACACACGTCACTGTGCTCTCTGCTGTGGCTAACAACCCTAAGGCTTTCGCAAAATGTGTAGCTATAAAACAGTGCGTTGCCCCCGTATCAAACAAAACCCAACCCATAGTACCATGGATAGGAAACATACCCTCAATCGCGGGTGGTGCCTGTGGAGCTGCTGCCTGGTGGACGTTATAGACACGTCCATACTGTAACTGTCCCTGCTGCACAGGAACTGCTGGAATGGCCGATAGTGCTGGCACCTGGGCTGGAGCGGGGAGAGCAGGTGGAAAAAGTGGCCTCTGTGGCTCATGTCGAGCACCCTGCTGCTGCTGCGGGGCCCTGCCCCTATCAGGATAGTCCTGGCGTTTATGGCCAGTCTTGCCACAAACGAAATCTCCCCCGGGAAGTTCCCCCCTCTCTGTCCCTGTTGTCCCCGGCCCTGGTGGCCGTTACCGTTCCTCCACTGGCCCTGCTGAAACTAATGTTGACCATTCTGACCCTGCTGGTTCTGATGTCCGTTCGGACCCTGATGGCCCTGTCAGAAACCTCCCTGTTCGTGCCTAAAATTTCCTGACCTGAACCTCTTGTGATCCCCCTGCTGGGAACCCTGGTCGCCCGGTCTCTGCCCCTGAACAGATTGTGCCCCAATGGCACCATTCCCTCCAATTCTGCCCTGATGGCTGGACTCTCCCGATCGTTTGCCCTCAGCCATGTGAAAGCGGTGATCCTGGCAATGGAGCAATGCAGCGTTAACCACATCAGAATAAGTGGCTAACGAGAGGTTCCCTAATAAGTGCTGACGAATCCTCCATGTCAACCCGTTAGTAAATTTCTGTATCTTCTTCTCCTCTGTCGGTATCTCATCCGGAACAATGTTCAGAAGATTAGTGAATTCGGCCTCATACTCGGCCACAGTCTTACCCTCCTGTCGAAGGCTCATCAACTTCCTCCTCATTTCCGTATGAACAGCTGACGGAAAGTACTTGCGGTCGAACCGCACCCAGAACTCCTGAATAGTGAGAGTGTCTCTCTCCTCCACGGTGGTAATAGACTCCCACCACTGTAGTGCAGACCCCGCTAGCTTAAAGGTAGCTAGTATCTGCTTCTGAACCTCAGTGCACTCGTACATCCTCAAGTGTCGTTGAATATCCTTCCTCCACTGACTCGAAACTACAACATCGGAGCTACCTGCGAACTCCGAAGGGTGTGCATTCTGGAAAGCATCACGAACACGTTCCCAAGCAGACGTGAATTTATGTTCCTGAACCGGCGCGGCTACTGGTGCCTGAGGTGGTGCCTGCTGAACTACGGCTAATGCGGCATTTACCGCCTGGGCCACAATGGCTGCAACCTCGGCGGCATTCATCGTGCCCTGAACTGGTGCGGGCTATGGTTCTGGCGTTCCATCCCTGGGAATCCTTTGTGCACGTCGTGGAGGCATCTGAAATAAGAACGAATTCTATAAGTTCGCAGTTATAAACTCAAGATAGCTGAAGAACGTAGCATATACAAAAGAATACAACAGTCCTAAAATATAGGGCTCTACATCAAAGAAAGCTTAGCGGAAACATAATAAGCCGTACAGATCCTAAAGGACACTAGAACCTGATGCTCTGATACCACCTATGACACCCCGACTAATTAAATACCGGGTAGCTACTCCTTTATTAAATCAATACAAAATGCCAAGTTGGTTCAGTTAATAGCATCACTGTCGAAAACATTTTAATAATTACTAACCACCTAGTATTTAAAAAGTAAGTTGCCAAATTTTAATTTAAGTCTGATTAACATGCGATAAAAGAATAATGGAAGAACAACATAATCCATTCACCATAACGAAGTAATGAAATAATCAACAATTAATAATAAGTCCGGAAACTCCTCACAACAATCCCACAACTGAAAATAAAATGACAAGTCTGAATCCTGAATTAAATACATGCCAGAAGTCCGAATAACTGAAATAAATGAAAAGTCTCTAAAAGAAATGGGCGACATGCCCTACAACTGATAAGTGCTGAATATTGAGTCAAGATAGATGAAGCGTCTACAAGCAAAATCCTATAACTTCCACAAACAGCTACAGATCGTCACCTGAATGAGGATCCTAAGCATGGTGTCCTTGTGGTTGGGCACCTAAAATGGTTTTTACAAAAATAGATTTGAAAGCAAATAGGTCAGAGCCCGAAAGTGGAAATCATTTTAAAAACAGCAAGTCTTTTAATAACATTAAAACATTAAATGCAAAATACATGTTAGGACGTGCACTCACATGAAATTCTCACCTCTCGACTACATGTGCACTCCTAACGTACCTTACCCATCTAAATGACATATATATCTAACCAAAACGTAATAAGTTCTACCCCTTACTTCTCGATCCCCATAATGCATTTTAGCGTTATCAATTAAATAGAGGGCTTTACTTAAACTCAGATTCTCAATTAGTAATACAATTCACTATCAATTAACCCGTTATGTTTTCTCAAAACAATACCATAATTATATTCACAATATTAACATGAAAGTTCCCATTAATTAAGTGTATATTATTCCCGTCATAAATATACAAAATAAGCACCCCGAGACTAGCTGTGGTGCACACATACTCTACTATCCATCCCGATACATCGCGTACATAAGGATCACGCATTCCGAATCTCTCCGGAATCGTTCTCAGATAACAACATCACAAATAATGGAGGCGAACACAGTCACATCACATGGGTCACGCACATACCTGCGCTCCCACGATCAGCAGACTTATTAACATCCCAATAAGTCCTTCTCTGACCTATGTTCATCGAGGTACCAGTCTAAATCCGGGCAACACAAGGATTAGAGGGCCCTAAGCGAACGTAAACCTCCCGTGATAGCAAGTATGGTAGGTATGTAATACACATAAAATCAATACATATACTAAGTATGCACACATCTTAGAAATCACCATAATATATTGGTGGTACACTTCTCAATCTCGTACCGACATATAATGCTACACAATTTATATGTTCCAGATTAATATAGTAATTTAGGCCGTCAATAGTTCTCGCATCATAATAGACACTCACGTCCTACTTCATAATTTCCCTTAGGTTCAACTACACTTCTAGGTTTTGCTCCTCATTATATCTCAAATGTCCCTACTATATCAATTTATCATCAAGGGAAGGTTATCTCTACCATTAAATAAGGTTACGGGACATACGAAATCAAAACAGGCTAAAAAGCCTAAACTGTTAACTCGTTAGAAGTCTCGTTCGAACGAGGTTGTTCGAACGAGAGTTCGTTCGAACGAACTGGGCCTTCTAAAGATATCTCGTTCGAATGAAAGTCATCGAACGAACATCCCTCTCATTAGAAGTCAAATTGTCAACTCGTTAGAAGCTCGTTCGAACGACCTGGGCAGGTCTTCTAACGAGTGGCCAGATTCGAGCCCAGATTTTCCTTAACTCGTTTTTCCAACTTCTTTTCACCTCTAATCTCACGTAAATGTCATTTCAACAATGTTTCAAGGTATCTAATCCTTCCTAAACATGTTTCAACCGTATTACAACATTTATATGGGGTCAAATCACCCTTAACTACATCAAATTATCAAATCTCCAACATTTATTTTTCAAATCTCAAGAACATGAACCCTAGAAAAATCAAGTCATTCATAGACATAACTAAATCCGTTTTTATGATGTAAAAGATGTATTTTCATCTGACTAATCATCCTATCAACGTTCTACATGCAATTTCCTCAATAGATTCTTAATTCTCTACATCCAATTAAATGGGTTTTCATCATACTCCAAGAACAATACAATTTATTTGAATTTCCTACGCATGGAAGAAGCATTATCTGTAAAATAATGAAATTAAACCACTTGCCTTATGTATATCTCTGAATTTGATGACAAATTGATGAGTTTCTCTCTCTCTCTCTGCAGAATTCTCCTCTCTTCTCTCTCCCTCTACAAGCTCTTCTCTAATGGTGGCAATGGAGGCTAGGGTTTGTCTTAGGAACTTTTGGGGCTAATTCTAATAACCCCCATAGCCCTCTAATCAGTTAATGGCTGGTAATGGATTAGTGGGTCTTTTAATTTTCCATTTAAAATTCCTAAAATTCGTTAATCAAAAATCCCAAAATTCTAAAATTACCAAACTACCCTTATATGTTGCCGGTATGGCCTAAAAATGCCCCGGGACCCAAACTAAACCCCCGGCTAGTGTTTTCTGACTATTTTGATCCTTCCGGACGCGTTGGCGCACTCAAAATGACCATACAGTTTATAGAAATAAAATTCACTTTTTAATTATCATAATTATATTCTATGACGCGACTGTCACACGCGTCTCAACAAGATTTCCAAATTGTCGTATTTCAATCTCACGACAAATCAATAATTCCATATTCATATATAGCCATATATACTCTTTAATATCAAATACTAACTCGCATCTCGCTAGTATTTTTATCCGGATTAATTTCCAATTAATACGCATTTAATTCAATTAATCCCATAAATAAATATCACAAAAAATACGGGGTATTACAATGTGATTTTTAAGGGAAGTAATCACTACACAACAGTCGTATTCATTACATACGCGTTAAAGGAGTAAAATATAAATTGACAGAAAAAATAAGGTTTGTTTTACTTTAATACATTACCAATTCTAGATATTGGACTTTCGTAGATTTTTAATCAATTTATTAGATACATTTATCCTAACTATATGTCACCAATATAATTTTAGTGGCAAATTTTTAACATTTAACAACGCAATATGTAAACTCTAATGAACTGATTAAAATGATATTAAAGTCCAATGTAAAAAATAGTAATATATTAAAGTAAAAAAATAAATAATAAATAGCAACCCCCGGGGTACATTTAACATTGAGAATAATATTATAACTAATATTAAAATATTCATTACAAATTCTAATGGGTGGTAAAAGATTTATAACTTGGAAATTTTAATCCCCGCAAATTATAATTATTTCAAAACCAAATCACAATAATTTTTTAAATTAATATTGTAACTAAGAAATTTAGATATCCTTATTTTAAACCATATGTAGCAAGGGAAAATGGATAAATCCAATGAATACCGGAATGCATTTAACAACCTACATATCACGCTAACTCGAATTAGGATATTCATCACACATCCCGAATGAAGAAAAAGACGTAAGCCCCAATACATTCTACAGTGTACGTAATTGTAAGACAAATTACAATATTCATTACTAATCCTACACAAAATGTGACATAAATGAAATTAATAGATTAACGTCTCACGCTAAAAAATATTTGATCATAATATGTTTGCGTAATAATTATATCATTCACAAAAAAATTATTCTGACATCAGTCTTTAGAGAGTTTTCGTTTCACTTGAAGAATCTAACATTCAACTAAAAAATCAACACAAAGCGGGCAATCGATATAAAGGATTTTTTTAAGAATTAATTAAAAAATAAAAATTACTTGAAGCATTGAAAAATTAATTAGTAACACTAATCGTGCCAGCAATTAATGATTAACAGTTAAAATTAAAATAAAGTTAAATCATTTTATAGAACATAATGATGAAAAGGTATATAAGAATCTCTCAATTTATACAGTTAAATATATTGTTATAAAAATTATTTTTAAAACTTAGTAAAAAAATTATAACACTCACTTTATGTATTATCAGAATTCTCGAGTGCAAGAAAGAAGAATGAAATTTCAAAATCCTCAAACTTGTCTGAAACAGCAAAATCAATTGTTAGTACTATTAATAAACATATAATCAAGAATGGAGTTTGATCCAATATATGTAGACATGGGCATTATTTAAAAAATTGGAATCCATATTTCACTCTTAAATTGTAAAGCAAATAAAGCCATATAAACACGTGACTGTAAAAAATGTGTGGTATACACCACTTTTGGAACTATTTAATCAGTTTTTACAACATGATCATGCACATTTTATAAAGAATAATGACAATATTCTCCCATCCAACATTCTCACCACTAATTTTTAACAGACGGTATTTAATCGAACTAAATCCAAATAAGTACATAGCATTGATTAACAACATTATACAAAAAATGTAACAATTTGTCTGTTAAATCTCATTTGCATTAGTAATATAACAATTTTTTCAAACCTCATTTGCATCACTAATATAATAATTAATTCATGCTTTGTAGTTTTTAACATAAAAATATACATGTTCCCATTTAGTTTGGGTTTAAATACCTATTTGGGGTTAAATATTTATGTTTGTTGAGGTCAAATATTAAATCCTCGTGTAATTACAATGTCAATAAAAAATTAGATTAAATTAAAAAATATATATATTAAAATAATCATAGGGTTGACATCAAAGAAGTTTAAATGTTCCGCATAACTTCCCAAAATGTTAGCCAAATCCTATTTTCCCCTTATGTATGTATCTCCCTTCGAAATGGGCCATGAAAGTCTTTTCTGTAAAAGGAAAAGGAAAAGACTATAATATATCAATTAAAACCTCTTGATATACAAACATCAATTTCAAAAGCAATCCATTTCATAAATGTAAGTTTCTTTGGAAACAAAAACACAACTACATATTGAGTAAACATAATTAACAATAAAAAAAGAAGTGCATATAATTGAAAAGAAACATACTTCAAAACGCAATCATTACAGTTTGTTAGGATAGTGATATTTTCCAATGTTATATTTCCATGACACTATAGCCACCAAAACCTCCCATTGAGCAAGACATGTGAAAATCAATAATTTTTAAAACTCTAAAAAGCCCATCATATCATCCAACATTAAATTAGAAAACTAACTAATAATTTGTTTATACAGGAGATATGGTAGATACCCACCATGTATTCACCCAAAATACACCCCACACACATTCCATTAGAGCCCAACAAATGCATGAACCATAGAACAAAAAAAAATATCTCCCACATATATGCGTGTGCTGATGGTAGTCTTCATTTCATTCTTCATGTACTAATAATTTGTTAAAAAATATTAATGAGGTAAATATAACTATTAAAAGTCATTTTGTTTTGTCCTAACTAAAATTGAAGAGTATCTGTTGAATTTTTATAAAGTAAATTGAAAAACAACATAGAATCTACTAGTTTTTACATGATAGATTATAGTCCCTCAAAGAACTACGAATCAAGACTGGTATTTACATCATCTAACAGAGTAATAATGAAATTATAATTTGTATCACTGGAAAATATTTTTTATAAATAGAATTGAAACAATAAGATACCAACTTGAATGTATAAATAAATAATAAGTAATGACTAAATTAGTTAAATGTAGAGTTGGATCAACTTCAATTAACTACTAACTCGACTTCTCTCTTCAACTTATATTTAAAAATTTGGTGTTATCTTACTCTTACTCCAAACGATGCTTCTTTAATAGATAGATGGTGAGTAAACATGGTCTAAATCTAAAAAACCACTTTTTTCCTCTTATTAAAGCTTAGCTTATCTATTGCTTTATCTTCTAAAATTGACCATGTCTGAATTACTCCGGAATTTTCCACTCACAATAAATTCCTGTGTCAATATGAAATAAAATGAAAGAGTATCACCCCTTATCTCGATATAAAGATTAACCAGTATCCATATCAAATTTGTATCATATAAAATTTATATACAAAGTGGCCTATATCCATTAATTTTATTGCAATTCTATGTTACATCGAATAGGAAAAAACGAAGTCAACGTAAAGGACTTCATGTGGTGGTGGACTTCTCCTCAATAAGTCTTTAGCCTAGTTAGTAGGGATGCTTCTGATTTTCCAAACTATAGATTCATAAATTAGTTTCTTTTGTATTAAATTGTCTATAAATTTTAAATTTGGAAAGAATAATTTCTATTTAGATTGCTATATTGGCCTTTATAGAGGGCTTGCCTCCTCTTTATTGCCTTTTTTCTCTCTTACAATAATATATCCTCTTCTTAGGTCCTTCCTAAGAAAGAGTTCCATAAAAAAGACTTCACTTACACCGTTTTAATTTTCTAAAACCAATTTTTCATTAACATTTTGGCATCAATCCGAACTATGCATATAAAGGGAGATAAGTTCATGTTATTTTGACACATATACTACACATTATTTCAGTAAAAAAATTGTAGTACATACAAAAATACAAATAAAATAATATGCATATCATTAATAAAGAGCTCTTTTAAGGAAGAAATAAAACAAAAAAATCTACCATTTAATGTGTAAAGAATTAAGCAGGTATTCAAGAAAAAATTAACCACAAACAACTCCAAGAAAAGAAAGGAGAAGAATGTCTTAAATGAAATTCCATAAAATTTTGTTCACGATTCTTATTTTGAAACCCATAAATCGTAATTTTTATTGAAAAAATCCCATTGATTCAGCGGAGAAAACAATAAACAACCACACTATTTGACGAGTCAAGTGTTATACGCCCCAAGTCAAATACATTTAGAGTGCTTTTATGAACCCTAATGTGGGTTTGAAGAGAGAGAAGGGGAATAGAGAGAATAAAATGTAAGACTGGTTAGGGTTTTGAATAATAATAAGGTCTTGATTTCCAAAAGAAAAACTAAACAACAAATCAAATCCCAAACATAAACACACGAAATCTAGCATAAAAAAAATAATTAACCCATAATAAAAGTAATAAAAAAACATGAAATATCAGTGCATCAAATTTTAACAAAGGACAAAATCTAAAATTATAAATCAAGAGAAAATGGAAAAGGAGTGGAAGAGGAAGAGAAGTGTGAAGTGAGAGCGGACAGAGTTAAATATGGGGGAGAGAGAGGGGGAGAGAGAGAGAGAGAGAGAGACCTAATTGTACCAAATTGCCCCTTGTTTGAATTAAAGTGAAAGTGGAAGTCAATTAGAGTACTTTGTGCTTGAGACTTCAAAAGAGGGAGAAATCACGAGCATAGATTTTCACTTTTGGTGAATAATATTAACACTTAGATTACTTTCATAAGATGTGAACAATAAAATACATAGCTGTCGTATTATATAGATTGTGATATATATATATATATATATATATATATATATATATTATTTGTGGATGTGAACATACCATATTTGACTCTTAGGGAATCTATCAGTTGGGGTTATAATTTAAATAGATTCGGGATCAGGTACCGCCCTCCTGGCTGATCTAAAAGGTTGCGTGGAGGTCGATATATTTGATCACACATTTAGTTATTCACCACTTTACGACGTGGAGATGTTAATTATTTGATCCATTGGGCAATTTGGTATGTGATTAGTCGATGATGTGACTGTGTAGTGATGTCCCATTCTTTTGTGTGCGCATGTTTTAAATCCATTAGGTGAGGATCCTACGATTTTATCGATAAAAGAGCAAGAAGGTCCCTGAAAATTGATTCCTTCTTGTGGATATGTCACATTAATGTGTTATTTTATGAGATTGTGTGTATCTTGTTATTCAAATGACATGAGTGCGGGTTGGACTTGGTTATGTTCTTTACATATATAGTAAGTTGCATCCTGATGTTGTTATAAGTGTATTCGATACTTTGTTTGTTAGTCTATTAGTAAGACTTCTAGTTAATTATGCCTTGGGTTAGGACATTCATTTAGTTATTTCACTTATGATGAGGCGTGAGGTATTTTTTGCATGTGAGTTTCAACAGGTTAACATGATTACGTAAATGAGTCACATGATTATTATCGCATTGATATAATAAGATATGTTTACAAATCTTAGGGCTCTGACCCAATATATTATAAAAATGTTTTCCCGATGTTTTTAAATATGAGCAGCAGGGGTGAGCAGTTCGGACTTGCCACTTCCACATTTTCAGTCGTTTTTCCATTACTAGAAGGTTGCTATTTATTTCAGTAGTTTCAGTTCAGACTCTTTTGACTCAAAGATTGTATGGACCATGTTGGTCCCAATTAATTTATTCATTTGAGATTATTTATGGTATATGAGATGATATAATTTATATATGTTAAAAGTGGATACATTTGGTTATTTCAGTATTTATTCTTTTATCTCACTGCATGTTATGGACGGTTCAAATTTCAGTACAATTTTATTATTATCGTTATGTTGTTGAGAATGATATAATTAGTTTTAATGTGCCCTATCTTGGCGTTAAGGCTTGTCCACCTGATACATGAAAAATATGGGGTGTTACAATACTGCCACCAGTAATGGGTGAAGGGGAAGTGAACTCCCCCTCTATTATGGCGACTATCATGAAAGCGATCTCGCCTTTAATGCATAGACATCCTCATCATCTGCCGAGGTCATTATCATGACATTGCCATGAATGAGATATTTAGTACAAAATGATCAACATTATTTTTAAAGGTCACTTTGTACTTCCTCAAATGCCTAGGTATGACTGTGAAGAAATGAAAACATAAAAAAAGATGAAGAAGAAGATGGTCTGAGTGTATGAAAATTAAACTATATAAAGAAAAAATGAAACTTATAACAGTACCAATGGGTATTCAAGTAAAGGGAGTTTAAGGGGGATTGAGACTAGAGATAGGTAAACTTTGTAAAAGAATATTTTGTCATTGGGTTTACCACCTAACAAAAACTATAACTTGGTACATTGTGGAGTATAACGATAAGTAGGGATCGAATTCACAGGGAATGTGATATAGGATGAAATTAAGTTATTACTTAAAAGGAGTAAAATAAAAGATGATACGATTTTGGGTTTTGAGACTTAAACTACAATTAAAACTAGGCAAGAATTTAAGTTAAATGCTAAGGATTAAATAAATGAGTAAAGAATCACTCCCTAACCATGGATTAACAAAATTAATTAAGGTGTATGATTCAAATCACATTTAACCGGTCATATTTAATCGAGACTAAAAATCAAACATGAAGTGACCAAACTCAAAAATGAAATATTAAAATTTCAATAAAGTATGGTGACAAATCGATTAATTTGTAATAAATCCTTAAACACTACCGTTACATGACAATAAAAATTAAAATGTTAATACTTCAATATTAATACACAAGTTTTCAATTAAAGGCGATTCAAAACTAAACTCTCGCTTTGAAGCTCAAACATCCAATAATGGTGGGTTAATGATCCTAACCCATAAACTAGCCACTAAACATAGTAAACTAAGTACAACAATAAAATAAAGATAAAGAACAAGAGATAAATCAACACAAACTAATTTACATGTATTGAAATTAAAAAAAAGTTTAAAAGGTAGAAAAACAAGCTACAAAGCATTAACAATTAAGGAAGAGAGAGAAATAAAGAATACCCATTAACTGACAAACCCAAGGTCGGCTCTGAAGTTTTAGGGCCTTAAGCGAACAATCAATTGGGGGCCCTTCACATTAAAAAAATTAAATTAAAGAAAATGTATTATTCTCGCATTTTTCGATGCAAAAGTATCACTTAAATCATCAAATTTAATTGTTATTAACAAATATTCTTCAATTGATAACACAGCTAATCCATTTAATCTTTTTTGTGGCATGGTAGAACGAAGGTAAGATTTTATTAATTTTAACTTTGAAAAACTTCTCTCAACCGAGGCAACCGTAATGGGTATTGTCAAAATTATTCTATAGTCATTCCAAGCATTTGGAAAAATACAATCCATTCTTTTAATATATTCTAACACCTCACTTGATTTTTTAGTTTCTTTAGGTAAAGACTTCTTTAAAATTTTCAATTCACAAAACAACAGATTTCCATCAATATCACAACTATCGTCACGTGTTAATTAATTTTCAAGCTTAATACAATAACTATTGTCATGTGTTATTTAATTCTTCTAAATTTTGATGTTCAACAATATTTTCATATCTAAATATTCTATATCTTGATGTTCAACATCAATATATTTTTATTTTATTTTTTTGGTTTATTAAAATATTTATTTAGTGAACTTGCTATTTTAACAATAACATGCAAACTAAACTAAAATCAAAGATCAAATGACAAACTAAAAAGCAATAATGAAAATGAAATGAAAACTAACTAAATGAACATGTGAAATAAGATATGAGTGAGAAAATCAAAGTGAGAGCTAACAAGAGATGGGATTACACCTTAAATTCTAGTTAATTTAATTAATTAGTTCATTTAAATTAAATATCCCAAACTAATATCAAAATTATAAATCAACTCTCGTTGCAAATGTAATTTTAACAATAATATTTTAGAAAATTAAATTTACACTCCTACAAATCTTGAAATATAGATCCAAACATCATCTAACAAATCACCCGCTAGGGTCGATTTGCTAAATTAGTTTAAATCAAAAAAATAAGGTAGAGTTGAATTTCAAAGAAATAATTCCGCATTTTAGAAAAACCTATCTCTAGTTCGATTCTAAAATGAAAATTAAGACTAGAAATTCGATTTTCTCTCGAAAATCATTTACCCTCTCTCGAGGCATAAATCAAAAGTAAGAGTGCAAAGTTAATTATCAAAGGAAAATTTAATTTAATTAAACTAACTAAATTCAATTAACATCAAATTAATAGATAATCCCACCCCTTGAAAGGGGTTTTGTACCCTAACATAATATAAAGAATGATAATCAAATTAACAAGGTAATGAAATAAAAGTAGAGAAAAGAACAATCAAACCAAATTTCTTTGAGAATAATTGAACTCCAATGTTCCAATTTGAAGCATACACCATTCTAATTGAGCAGCCAATTGATTAGAAATAAAATACCCACTCAATTAAATCTCTCACAAAAATTATCCTCACAAATCTCTAACAAAAAATAAAAATAATAAAATAAAACTATTTACAAAATGTTGTTTATCCTAGTTTATTTTCTACACTAAACTATCTCTCTTCTTCTTGAGGTCTCTCTTCTCTTGATTTCTCTTCAAATGGTCTTCTTCTTCCTTAAATCGTAGGCATGGAGCATGGGGGTAAATTTGGGAAAATAAGGGTGCAAGAGGTTGCATAAGGTGTGGGTTAATTTAGGAATTAATAGAGGGTGCATGTGGTTTGGGTGTGAGGTCATGTGAATGTGTGAGGTAATGAAAGTGTGAGGGAATAAAAATCAGATTTGCAATGAGAGTATTTTCGGGTTTTGGGTTAAAAGATGTAGTTAGGGGATAATAAGGGATAAGGGGTAAAAAAAGGTTATATGTCATGTGTTTTTTTTTTTTGGTTTATTTTACATTTGGTTTTGTTGATTTAGAAATCGTGCAGGTGGTTTTCGCTCTCAAAGGTTTGAATGGAGAAATGGGTTCAAGGTTGCAAATGGGTTGAAGGAAATCGGGTAAGGGTTGTCAGGTATGGGTTTTGCGAAGTGGATCGCGGGTCCCGGGTTTGAGGGGTTGAGTTGGGGTCGCCGCGGGTTGGAAATGGTTTGGTTCTGAACAGGTGCGGCTCCGGGCAGGAAGTAGGACGCCGGCGGGTTAGGGCATAGAGCGATTTGGGTCCGGCGACCAGGGTTGGACATGGTTGGTCGCCGACGGTAGGTGTCGTCGGATTGTGCTGTTGGGTTTAGAGGGTCAGGTGTAGGGTTGAAATGGTCGTGATGAGTTGGGTTTATAAGGTATGGTGGTGAGAGGATGAGAGAGAGGTTGGGAGTTTTAATAGATGAGAGAGGAGAGAGAAAAAGTGGCAGGTTCAAGGTTGAAGATGAAGGGGGTAATGTTAGAGTGTATGAGGGTGTATGGTAGTGTGGTGTTGGCGAGGGTGTATTTGGGTGTATGTGAGTATATGGTAGGTGGGTGTGAGTGTGTGTTTAATTTGGACCTTTAAAATAAAAACTAACTAACTAAAAGAAAAAATCCAACTTTAAAAATAAAATAAAACTAAAAGTCAAAAAATAAAATCCTACTCTAAAAATAAAATAAAAACTCAATAAAAAAAATGAAACTAAAAAGAAAAAAAATCTATTAAACTAAAAACTAAAATCCTAAAAAAAAGTAAAATCTAATAAAACTAAAAACTAAATGAAATCCTAAAAAATATAATCCTAATAAAAACTAAAAACTAATAAAAATTAAAATTAAATAAAATTATACTAATAAAATATCAAGGTTCTAAAAAACGCGAGGCGTGACCAAGGCGTAGAGGACAAGCCTTAAGCCTTAGAAGCCTAAGCGGACCTTGGCGTAAAAAGGAGTGAATAGGCGTTTAGGCCTTTTTTTAATATATTTTAATATTTTTTAATTATAACAAGGCTAATAAAAAATACTAAAAATGGTACATACCCAATAAAAATAATACTGAAATGGTACATACTTGAAAAATATGTCCGTATATTTGCAATTAGGACGCCTTTTCCATATGCATGCTCCATAAGTCCTCATCATATTATCACCCAATTCCATGCAATCAAAATTCAAAGTAGTCAATAAAATAATTTAAATAAATAATATTAATCAATATGAATAAAATCAAAATAGCCCCTTATAAAATAGAAAATGATACATACCTTGAAATTGAATATCAATATATGCATTGAGAGCCCTTTTCCATGCGCATGCTCCACAAGTCCACATCACCTTAATAAACTTACACTACAATAATTCAAATTAAAATACTAAAACGATCCATTAGTTAGTACAAATCAAGTTTCAACCAAACAACATATCTCTCAAATAAGGTCATAAATATTACAATCTTTTAAACTTAAACAAACATGTTTAATCATCTAATTCCTTATCGAACTCCAATTCAAAATCATCTACTTCATCCATTCCATCTTTTGTGCCATCCGATACAAAATCCTCTTCATTGGGTTTCCTTATTTCACTTTCATCACGGGCATTTCTACCGCTTCTTCTAGGTTATAAAATCTCATTTGTCGCTTCTACAGCCACATCCCATGTAAGTCCGGAACCCGCCTCCACCCCATCCACACTCTCATCATCATCATCATCATCACAACCATCAACAATCCATGATTGTGCATTAGTAGCATCACTTGCTTGCAATTTATCCTTCTTCTTTTTCTTATCATTCTTGTTCTTTAACCTTGAATTGAATTGCACAAATACTAGATTATTCATTCTCATGGTATCTAATCTATTCCTCTTCTTGGTGTGTATCTACATTAAGAAAATAAAATATCAGGATATTAGTATACTTGAAATTACAAAACTAATAACAAAAAGCAACTAAACAGGATATTTATGTAACTTACCCCTTCAAAGACACTCCAATTTCGTTCACACCCCGATGAAGTAGAAGTCAAACCAAGTATCCTTTTGGCCATTCTCTTCAAATTTGGAGTTCCACTTCCATAAAAGTCCCACCAACCAACTAGTCAATGTGAAATAAATAGAATAAGTGGGTGAGAACAATGTAAAGAGTGTGACTAATGTAAATGTAAAAAAATGAAAAAGAGGAATAGTAATATACCAGGGTTATAATTATCATCATTGTTCTCACATCCACTAATCGCTTGTTTCCTTCTGGAAATACTTATGCAACTCAATATTTAGCACATGATTTTGGATTGCATCATCATCAGGAAAGAACTTCTCAACACAAGTAATCAAATTACCTATAATCATTGGATCATCTTTAATACTCAAATTTTTGTAATAATAAAACGGATTCAAAAATAACCCGTTGTGTGAAGTGGGCTATCAATGCGACCCTTGCCTTTAGTATCAATAATGTCCAAGATCGGTTTATAATCACGCTCTTTCTTCAACGCATTTATGATTTCCTCCATAGCCTTTACTACCTCCCCAAACACAAACCCCATTGCAGGATTAACATTACCATCAACAAGTCTAAGTGTAATACCCCATAATTTTAAATGACTTTTAAAATGGGTTATATTTTAAATTAATGGATTAATTGGATTTTATGATTAATTAATTCATTCTGGTTTTATCCGGACTTTGGATATTAAAATGGATGATTCTGAATATTACTTAAAGATATTTAGGTAATATATGAATGTGATGTGATTGATATGACTGTATGATATAAATTCGGTAATTTATATTTTTAGTCAGACGCGGTATGGGACGTGTCGGGACTAGTTTATTAAATTAAAAAGAAAATATATTTTCTATCGACCTTATAGTCATTTCGACTGCGTCATTGCGTCCGGAAGGTTCGAAATAGTCAGAAAAGTCTATTTGGATGTTAATTTTGAGTCTCGGGTCATTTGGAAATGAATAGACAACCCGAAAGGGCATTTTGGTCATTTTCTAAGGGGGATGAATAGTGATTTCGGATTTGGTATTATTATAAGTATTGGTAGATTAAGTTTATGGGGGTTATTCATCTCCTCTACACAAAATAGAGAAGTCATCTTCCTAGAGAGAGTGAAAGAGTGCTTGGGAAGGGAAAAGCCGACTTGGGAAGGAGAAGAACAAGAAGCAAGGTTCACCACCACCGACCACCACCGGAGTTTGACCGGAGAAGGGACAACCAACTGAGATATACTACACCAAAGGATCAGACCTTCAGTAAAGGCAAGTGTTTGATAATTGCAATTTAAGTTCGTATATTGTCCATGTTAGAAAATTATGAAAAGAGATAATTTTTCTTGTTTGGAAGACATAATGGAGTTGTTATACGGATTTATAAAAACTAAAATAATATGGGAAGTAAACTTATATTGTTGGATGATAATAATCCACGAAATGATCATGAATATGTTAAAGAAAAATCTGAAAAACCATTGTAGTGTTCTTGAAGTTAATATGTTGATGATTTTCTGGAAATAAGGAGAGAAACATGCTTTTAATCTAATCCCTTGATGATTCTAGGATGTTTAGAGTATTGGAAATCGTTCATATATGTTGATATATCATGTAGAAATAATTATAACTCATTTTGGAGGGTAATATGAAGGTTTAAATGAGTAAAAATGGTGAAACCCGTAGTTGCAAAAAATGCAGGAAACCAGGCTGTGACCTGAGGGATCGATCGATCGACCCCTACCTTCGATCGATCGACCTCCCCATAATATGTAAAGTTGTTTCTTTTTAAATGTTGATTCTTATCACAAACCTTTTGTGGATATTTGGAGATTATTATTTGGATATTATGGGACTTAGAAAATATCAGTAAACCCTCGATAAGATTTGAATTAATTTGATTTGGATTCAAGTGATTAAAATGATGAAAATTATATCGAATGGAATTTCGGTTGCTAGATTCATTTGTTAAATTCTAATTGGAGATGTATGAGGATTTAAGATAGGACCAGTAGGGGTGATTTAATATAACACCTGGGTATCCTTAAGTTTACAAGAGGGTTTAATCCAAAGTGAAAGAAGATGTGTTTATAAGAGATTTGAAACTATCGATTTTAACCTTATTAAAAGGAGAACTAAACTCGTAGTAATTCGGGAGAAATAATGTTATGGACCAGTAGGATATTAGTGACTTCTTACTGAATATATGTTGAGTAAAAACCTATTTGAATCTTGTGTATTAAGTGAGGGTAGCCTTAGGGTTACAATTTGAACATCAAGGACTGAGTTTAAGCTCATTATTGATTACGCAAGGACAGAGTGTAGTACAAGAGCGTAGTGGTATGACTCCTGGATAGAGATGGAGTTTAGAAAACATTTGGTTGAAAGAGGTATAAGGTTATCCCGATCGCATAGTTGTAGTTGTCGGACCTCCTCGATCGACAAAGTTAAGTAGTAGTGTATTGGAGGGGTTCCTTGTTTGGATTTCGCTTTGCGAGATGCTCCGCTCATGAACCTTAACGACGTCGGGAGTGGAGAGATGTTATAGGATGCGAGGATAATTAAATTATGAAGTAAAGATATGATATTTTAATACGTGGAATTTAAAAGAGATATAATGCTACGTATGGGAAATATCTTAGGGTAGTGATATTACCTTATTGATATTATATTATAGGTATGATAATACCTATTTGATTGATTGATGATTTATGTGTATGACATACCTAGCTTACTTGCTATCGGTGGGAGGTCTGCGCGCGAGGGCAGTCATATCCTGATGAATCCATGGGATCTTTAATTTGTCGCTCGAGAACATAGGTCTATGAAAGACTTATCGGGGAGTTGATAAGTCCGCTGACTGTGGGTACGTAGGTATGTGCGTGACCCATGGATACGAGAACTATGTTCGCCTCCAATTTGTTTGTTGTTGTTTGTGGTTCGTGGAATCTTACCGAACCTTTAGTCCCCTATTCGGCAACCTGCGATGATGGGACATGATAGCAGAGTAATGTATTGTACCGCAGCTGTGACTCGGGGTGCTATATTATATATGAATATATATATATATATATATATATATATATATATATATATGGATTAAATGATTGAATGGATATATTGTGGTTAAATCTATCTACGGTGATAATTGTAGATAACGGTGAATAGAGAAAGATAATGGAATTAAGTTAATGAATTTTTATGCTTGTAGAATTGAAAAGCTGAACTCATGTTAATGGAAAACGATTCATATTAATGAGTAATGATTCATGTTAATGAGAAACGATTCATATTAATGAGTAATGATTCATGTTAATGAGAAACTAATCATATAAAGGAGAAATGTAAATGAATAATAATGTGACGTATGGTATGGGACATACGGGGATTATGATATGGGAATGGAATTATAATATGGAGACTAGAAAATTGGAATCATTAACTAGGAGGTTAATAGGAAACGTTAAGTGTGCACTCTAGTTAAGAGGTGAGAATAACAAGTGAGAGTTGGATCTAACATGTACATAATAAATGCTTTATTGCACTTGTTAAATACTTGTTGTTTTTAAAATCATCTACATATTCGTGCTCTGACCCGTTTCCTTGCATATTTTCTCTTCTATTGTATCTCTATATCAGGTGTCCAGCAACAGGGATGCCAACTTTAGCGGATTATGACAGGCTATGGATTTATGGAGTTTTTGCTTAGATGCTTTCCATCTTTTGATTCACAGTATTCTTAGTAGGGAATGTCGCCCAAAGGAATTCAGTTATCTTTTCTTTTGAGGTCAAATACTATTGTATTCGGGTCTTTTTAATACATTAAACATTGTTGGGATTATTGTAAAGGATTTATATTATTTGGGAATGTTTATTCCAATTGCATTTAAATTCTTTTGAGTTATTTATTGTGTTATCAGTGTTGTAGAATAAAATGTGTTGTGTTATTCTTAAACTAAAAATGGTTTTGTTGAAATTTAAATTTGGAAAGTTTTTAACACCAGCTTAATTGGGTATTGGGTGAGTTGTAAATGTTTTTGACAGTGATGCTAAGAATGAGCCAACTGTATATTCTGTTTTAATTTGGTATGGGACTGGCCACCCAGTATTTAATTAGGCGGGGTGTTACAGGTGGTATCAGAGCATCAGGTTCTAGTGTCGCTTACTGTGTTTTTAGCTTAGCGTTCTTTGATGTAGAGCCCTATGAGTAGGATTATTGCTTTTCTATTTATAACTACAAAGGTAAGATGACTGCGGCTGAAGTAACTGCAATTGTCGCTCAGGCAGTCAATGCTGCTGTAGCTGCTGTTCAGCTGGCTCCAGCACCGGCACTGGATGTGCCACCCGCGCAAGGGCAAGTGTTTCCTACTGCATGGGAACGAGCGAGGGATGCCTTTCAGAAAGCGCACCCACCTGAGTTTCAGGGATGATCAGATGTTGTGACTGCTAGCCAATGGAAGAAAGATATCCAACGGCACTTGAGAATGATCGAATGCACTGAGGTTCAACGTCAAATACTAGCCACATTCAAGCTAGTAGGGGCAGCCTTAAAATGGTGGGAAGCTACGACCACTATGGAGGAGAGGGACACAATGACTATCCAAGACTTTTGGATACGGTTTGATGGGAAGTATTTTCCCTCCGCCATCCAGACAGAGATGAGGCGAAAGCTACTTGATTTGAAACAGGGAGAGAAAACTGTGGCGGAATATGAGGAAGAGTTTACGAGATTAACTAATTTGGTACCAGCTAAAGTACCTACTGAGGAGAGGAGAGTCCTAATGTTCACTGATGGGTTGAACTATAAAATTCGACAACATTTATTGGGGAATCTTTCATTACGTACGTATGGCAGATGAGGGCCATTGGACGGATAATGGAGATCGTACTTAGGAGGTTATGAAGTATGTTCGAGTACGATGACCGTAGTCGAGGTCACCCCTATTATGGAAAAATTGAGGAGAGTCATCAGAAGAAGTTCTTGAAATGCGTGAATTGTGTATGTTCCCTAACAAAGGCAATATATTGAAAGGCTTGGGTATATAGTGGAGTGTGGTTAACTAGAACTGAAAATTTGGGACAAAATTTTTCTTGACTCATCGGAGCAAAGTTATAATATTGGGATTCAACAACCATCACCCGCAAATGAGGGTATGTTTCCTATCTAAGGAAGTATGAGGCGTATTGATTTTTGTAGTGATTGATATTGTGTGGGCAAAAGGGTTATTAAACTTAGACTATGGCATCGTTATTTACGTAGACTCACTAAGGGGTGTGGGACACCTTTATATTACATGTTATCACGTGGGTTTGATTTTTATCATGTGATTACTTACCTTGGGCATGTCCGAGCGTGATGTGACTATCGGCATGCATTGACTTGTGGTATATGAGAGCATATGTCTGCATCTTGTCTTCTATAAGAGAGTAGATGCGTAGACTCAATTTGAAATCGAAAAACCAAAATTTTGTTTTAAATTGATAAACCTGATATGTTTTTTTATAAACAAAATTTTTATATATTATTGACTAAGGACCTTAGGAGTTTCGATGACCGACTACTTTAGGAAGTAGTGTATCGGGGTGGTTCCTTGTTTGGATTTCGCTTGCGAGACACCCCACGCATGAAACTAATAACCGTTGGGAGTCGAAATAAGTTAAGTCTTTGGGAAACGAGTTTAAAACCTTTGCGAAAATTTTAATATTGAAAGCGGTACAAGAGGGTGTATGGGCGCCCTGGATGATTGAATTGTAGTATTTTTCATAATTGTGAAAAAGGTAAGTAGTTGAGGCTTCAGGATTTATTTGTTCACTACGAGCGGATCATTTATTTTTCCCAACGTTTGTCGCGAGGACGGTATAGGGAAGATTGGGTAAAATTTAAATTCGATGTAGTTGAAACTATATGGTGAGGCTTGGCGTATAACATCGATAGGGATTTTTGTTAATGTACTGTATGGGCGGTACATCTTGAATTTCTTGCGATGTGAGATTTATACTCGGAGTTGACCTTACCGGTATGACTTATATTCCTGAATTTCGGGACGAAATTCTGTTATAAGGGGGGAAGTATGTAATACCCCGTAATTTTAAATGACTTTTAAAATGGGTTATATTTTAAATTAATGGATTAATTGGATATTATGATTAATTAATTCATTCGGGTTTTACCCGGACTCTGGATATTAAGATGGATGATTCTGAATATTACTTAAAGATATTTAGGTAATATATGAATGTGATGTCATTGTTATGACTGTATGATATAAATTCGATAATTTATATTTTTAATCAGACGCGGTATGGGACGTGTCGGGACTAATTTATTAAATTAAAAAGGAAATTTATTTTCTATCGACCTTATAGTCATTTCGACTTCGTCGTTGCGTCCGGAAGTTTCGAAATAGTCAGAAAAGTCTATTTGGATGTTAATTTTGAGTCTCGGGTCATTTGGAAATGAATAGACAACCCGAAAGGGCATTTTGGTCATTTTCTAAGGGGGATGAATAGTGATTTCGGATTTGGTACTATTATAAGTATTGGTAGATTAAGTGTATGGGGGTTATTCATCTCCTCTACACAAAATAGAGAAGTCATCTTCCTAGAGAGAGTGAAAGAGTGCTTGGGAAGGGAAAAGCCTACTTGGGAAGGAGAAGAACAAGAACCAAGGTTCACCACCACCAACCACCACCGGAGTTTGACCGGAGAAGGGACAACCAACTGAGATATACTGCACCAAAGGATCAGACCTTCAGTAAAGGCAAGTGTTTGATAATTGCAATTTAAGTTCGTATATTGTCCATGTTAGAAAATTATGAAAAGAGATAATTTTTCTTGTTTGGAAGACATAATGGAGTTGTTATATGGATTTATAGAAACTGAAATAATATGGGAAGTAAACTTATTTTGTAGGATGATAATAATCCACGAAATGATCATGAATATGTTGAAGAAAAATATGAAAAACCATTGTAGTGTTATTGAAGTTAATATGTTGATGATTTTCTGGAAATAAGGAGAGAAACATGCTTTTAATCCAATCCCTTGATGATTCTAGGATGTTTAGAGTATTGAAAATCGTTCATATATGTTGATATATCATGTAGAAACAATTATAACTCATTTTGGAGGGTAATATGAAGGTTTAAATGAGTAAAAATGGTGAAACCCGTAGTTGCAGAAAATGCAGGAAACCAGGCTGTGACCTGAGGGATCGATCGATCGACCCCTGCCTTCGATCGATCGACCTCCCCAAAATATGTAAAGTTGTTTCTTTTTAAATGTTGATTCTTATCCCAAACCTTTTGTGGATCTTTGGAGATTATTATTTGGATATTATGGGACTTAGAAAATATCAGTAAACCCTTGATAAGATTTGAATTAACTTGATTTGGATTCAAGTGATTAAAATGATGAAAATTATATCGAATGGAATTTTGGTTGCTAGATTCATTTGTTAAATAATTGGAGATGTATGAGGATTTAAGATAGGACCAGTAGGGGTGATTTAATATAACACCTGGGTATCCTTAAGTTTACAAGAGGGTTTAATCCAAAGTGAAAGAAGATGTGTTTATAAGAGATTTGAAACTATCGATTTTAACCTAGGAGAACTAAACTCGTAGTAATTCGGGAGAAATAATGTTATGGACCAGTAGGATATTAGTGACTTCTTACTGAATATATGTTGAGGAAAAACCTATTTGAATCTTGTGTATTGAGTGAGGGTAGCCTTAGGGTTACGATTTGAACATCAAGGACTGAGTTTAAGCTCGTTATTGATTACGCAAGGACTGAGTGTAGTACAAGAGCGTAGTGGTATGACTCCTGGATAGAGATGGAGTTTAGAACACATTTGGTTGAAAGAGGTATGAGGTTATCCCGATCGCATAGTTGTAGTTGTCGGACCTCCTCGGTCGACAAAGTTAAGTAGTAGTGTATTGGAGGGGTTCCTTGTTTGGATTTCGCTTTGCGAGATGCTCCGCGCATGAACCTTAACGACGTCGGGAGTGGAGAGATGTTATAGGATGCGAGGATAATTAAATTATGAAGTAAAGATATGATATTTTAATACGTGGAATTTAAAAGAGATATAATGATACGTATGGGAAATATCTTAGGGTAGTGATATTACCTTATTGATATTATATTATAGGTATGATAATACCTACTTGATTGATTGATGATTTATGTGTATGACATACCTAGCTTACTTGCTATCGGTGGGAGGTTTGCGCGTGAGGGCAGTCATATCCTGATGAATCCATGGGATCTTTGATTTGTCGCTCGAGAACATAGGTCTATGAAAGACTTATTGGGGAGTTGATAAGTCCGCTGACTGTGGGTACGTAGGTACGTGCGTGACCCATGGATACGAGAACTATGTTCGCCTCCAATTTGTTTGTTGTTGTTTGTGGTTCGTGGAATCTTATCGAACCTTTAGTCCCCTATTCGGCGACCTGCAATGATGGGACATGATAGCAAAGTAATGCATTGCACCGCAGCTGTGTCTCGGGGTGCTATATTATATATGAATATATATATATATATATAATGGATTAAATGATTGAATGGATATATTGTGGTTAAATCTATCTACGGTGATAATTGTAGATAAAGGTGAATAGAGAAAGATAATGGAATTAAGTTAATGAATGTTTATGCTTGTAGAATTGAAAAGCTTAACTCATGTTAATGGGAAATGATTCATATTAATGAGTAATGATTCATGTTAATGAGAAACGATTCATATTAATGAGTAATGATTCATGTTAATGAGAAACTAATCATATAAAGGAGAAATGTAAATGAATAATAATGTGACGTATGGTATGGGACATACGGGGATTATGATATGGGAATGGAATTATAATATGGAGACTAGAAAAGAGGAACCATTAACTAGGAGGTTAATAGGAAACGTTAAGTGTGCACTCTAGTTGAGAGGTGAGAATAGCAAGTGAGAGTTGGATCTAACATGTACATAATAAATCCTTTATTGCACTTGTTAAATACTTGCTGTTTTAAAATCATCTACACATTCGGGCTCTGACCCGTTTCATTGCATATTTTCTCTTCTATTGTATCTCTATATCAGGTGTCCAGCAACAGGGACGCCAACTTTAGCGAATTATGACAGACTATGGATTTATGGAGTTTTTGCTTAGACGCCTTCCATCTTTTGATTCACAGTATTCTTTGTAGGGCATGTCGCCCAAAGGAATTCAGTTATATTTTCTATCGAGGTCAAATACTATCGTATTCGGGTCTTTTTAATACATTAAACATTGTTGGGATTATTGTAAAGGATTTATATTATTTGGGAATGTTTATTCCAATTGCATTTAAATTCTTTTGAGTTATTTATTGTGTTATCAGTGTTGTAGAATATAATGTGTTGTGTTATTCTTAAACTAAAAATGATTTTGTTGAAATTTAAATTTGGAAAGTTTTTAACACCAGATTAATTGGGTATTGGGTGAGTTGTAAATGTTTTCGACAGTGATGCTAAGAATGAGCCAACTGTATATTCTTTTTTAATTTGGTATGGGGCTGGCCACCCGGTATTTAATTAGGCGGGGTGTTACGCTAAGCACCTTTACTAATGGAGTGAACACTCTCAAGCACAACTCAATCAAATTCAAAACTCATTTGGAACAACAATAGCAAAAGCCTCCTTCCCCCTTTTGCTCTTAGACCATTTATTCTCATCCCACTCATTGCTAGTCATTATATTTCTCAACTCCTATTTTTTGTCAAGCAAACTTTGTAAAGTCAAGAAAGAAGTAGCAAACCTTGTGACTCCCGATCTAACTATCTCCTTCTTTGGAAATTATCTCATCAATGACAAAGTCTTGTGAGGTGCATGGATGAAAATAGTGAATGACTTTGACTTTTGGATCACGTTTTTAAAGGTAGGAAGCTTAGAAATCCCCTCAAACATGAGATTAATAGTGTCGGTAGCACATGAGGTCCAAAAGATGTTTGGCCTTTCTAAAGCAAATAAATTCTCCACCGCCATATTGTTAGTTGCATTATCAGTCACCACCTGAATCACATTTTCTGGCCCAATATCTTTAATACACCCATTCACATACTCAAATATGTAAGTATCGGTGTGAGAATCACCCGACGCTTCCTTTGAAGAAAGAAAGGTGGTACCTAACTTAGAATTCATGCACAAATCCATTATACTTCTCCTTTTTCTATCACTCCAAGCATAGGTCATGATTGAACACCCATTCTCTTTCCACTCCTCCTCTTGCTTTTTAAGTTCTTTTTTGGTGGACTCCATCTCCCCCTTTAAAAGAGGCTCCCTCAGTTGGTACTGTGAAGGGGGTTGGTAACTCGGTCCATATAACCCAACCGCATCAACAAAATTCTTGAAGCTATCATTGCCAATTGCATTAAAAGGTA
This sequence comes from Sambucus nigra, assembly GCA_949130495.1. Taxonomy (NCBI): domain Eukaryota; kingdom Viridiplantae; phylum Streptophyta; class Magnoliopsida; order Dipsacales; family Adoxaceae; genus Sambucus; species Sambucus nigra. The sequence continues at coordinate 212,139,242 of OX422220.1, read as the reverse complement.
CCCCCGCTTCATATATCCACTTTGCCAAATATTGATGAACCTCTAATGCCCTTTTCTTGTCAACAGCATCGTTAATATTTTGTTGCTTCTTCTCCATGCAAGCAGATAAATATGAGTCATTCAACCTAATTTCCCTCGTAAATTGATCCATGGGACCACGAAAAACCCTTTTACGACTCCCACCTTTAAGACTTTTAATTTTTTCTTCATCCTCCTCCTCATTCGTTAAAATTACCTCACTCCTCCTACTTTTATCACTCACCAATTTTTGGACTTTCTTGTGTTTCGCCTCTTCAAGCGCCTCAATACATTTGGACTTTTGCTCTTCATTAGCCTTACTACATGGTGCAACACCTGACCCCTTGATTCCAGACACATGAATTTTATGTCTATAGATTCTTGCTTTAGTAATTTATCCACACAATGTGCACTTGATATCATTATTATCTTTTGGATTCGTACTAATCGCGGTTTACCATCCAACATCACTAAGATCTTTCTTTGATGACTCCTCATTGGATTCCATCGACGAAGATTCAATTGAATCCATTAACCTATATTGAAAACATAAACAGATTACAAAAACAGAAAAAGATTAACAATTAATGTACAAAAATAGTTTGCAGATTAACAGTTAACAAATACAAATTAAATTATAAAAAAAATAAAAATCAAATTGCAAAAACAAATTGCAAAGTTTGTATAGTTAATGGGGTCTAAGACTTCATCTATTACCATAAATTCTACACTATTTTAACAAAAACAGATTGCAAAAATAAATTATCACTAATGTACAAAATCCAACCATCAATTTCGTAATTAACAAAATAAAAAAGAAAAAAAAGTTACAGACTATGAATTAGGGTTGAACGAACAAAAGTTACATACTAAAGTTCAAGAAAAGAAATTATATAACTTTTGTAGAACAAAAGTTAAGAAAGTTACTGAAGGGGGTTAACGAATGCTTACAAAAGGGGAGTTAAGAAAGTTAAGAAAGTTTGTACAGTTAACAAATGCTTACAAAAGGGGAGAAAAGTTTGTACAGTTAACGAATGCTTACAAAAGTTAAGAAAGTTGGTACTGTGAAGGGAGTTAACGAATGCTTACCCGAGTTGAGCGTGAGAAGAAAATGGGAGAACTCACCTGAGAAGAAAAGGGCACACCAATCGTGAGAAGAAAAGGGCACGACAAGGTTTTTTTTTTAGACCAAAAGGGCATAACTCAATCAAAACACAAATTAGGTTTAGACCGATTTTTCATTCAGCGTGTTTTTTATTTTGTTTAAAAGCTACCAAAACGATGTTGTTTTGGTTAACCCCAAAATTTTAAAAAAAAAATGCCTCCTAAGGTACGTTTTATCATAAAAAAAAGCGTTTTTTTACCCCTTTTAAAAAAAAAAACGTTGACCAAAGTTGACCATGCCTAGGCCCTAAACGGGGGGTATAAAAAAAGCCTCGCGGCTAGGCGCATTTTTTAGAACACTGTAAAATAGAAAAATATAAAATAAACCTAGAAATTCTATATAAATCTAAAATAAAACCTAAAAATAAAATGACTCTAACTAAAAATCTAAAAAAATATAAAAAGGCACAAACTAAACACACACAGGCTTGAGGTAATGGTTTGGGCTCGGGTTTGGTCATAGAAATGGAAAATCAGCTCCATTTGACTGCAGATTACCTCGAAATAATGCTTTTGACACCGCAACTGTAATCAAGCCTGTACTTTGAACATTTAAGCACCTAAGACAATTATTGTCGAGAATTAACAACTAAAAATCATCTATTCAGGGTATAAAATGTACACTTTTGGGTGCTTATCAATATTCAACATCAATATATTTTTTTTTCTAGTTTTTTTGGTTTATTAACATATTTATTTAGTGAACCTGCTATTTTTTATGTTTCTTCTTCAATGTTTTTTTTTTTTGTTCTTTTTTCGTGACCGAAGGGATATTTTCTAGTAGCCATATTCACACAATAACAACTGTAATTTGCAAACAAAAAACTTAATCACACAATCATAATAATATTGTATATTAAAAGAAAAATGTTAAAGAAGAACAATAAAACTTGATTTGTAACCAATTTGAGAGCAATCTCAAATTATAATTTTTAAATGCCCAAATAACAAAATGGAATCTACAAAAAAACACACAAATATTAGTAACAAAAATTTGCATTGTGGAAAAAATACAAAAAAAGAAATGAATAATATATACTTACACAAATAAGCTCCAACCAATCTCTCAATTCTTGAGTATGTCCCCCAAAATAACCGTTGTTTTATGATGGGGTTCTACTCAACTCAACAAAGCCTTTTCCCAATTATTTGGGGTCGGCTACATGAATCCTATTTTTCCATTCCATTCTGTCCAGTGCAATATCTTCGGTTACACCACATGATATCATGTCCTTTTTTATAATATCCCACCAAGTTAATTTAGGCCTACCTCTACCCCTTGGGTTACCATCAATACTAACTAAATCACTCTTCCTTACAGGAGCATCCATTGGTCTACGCCTGACGTGTCCAAACCATCGAAGTCGATTTTCTCTCAATTTATCTTCTATAGGAGCTACTTTCACCGTTTTACGAATTTGTTCATTTTCAATTTTATCCTTTCGAGTTTTACCACAAATCCATCTTAGCATTCGCATCTCCGCCACACTCATTTTCTGCACATTTTGTTTCTTGGTTGCCCAACACTCTGTCCCATATAACATGGCGGGTCTAATGGCCGTCCTATAAAATTTTCCTTTTAACTTCAAAGGTATACGCCTATCACACAGAACGCCGGTCGCACTTCTCCACTTAACCCAGCCTGCTCTAATCCTATGCGTAACATCATCACTAATATCTCCATCTTTTTGTATAATCGATCCTAAATAACGAAAATGATCATTTCTAGGTATTTCTTGACCCTCCAATTTCACCACATCTCCATTTGTCCTCCTATTACTACTAAAATTACACTCCACATATTCTGTTTTAGTTCTGCTTATTTTAAATCCTCTTGTTTCTAAAGTTTCTCTCCACAATTCCAACCTAGCGTTTATCCTCTTGTTTTATGATGGGGTTATTTCAAGAAAAAGGGGCTACTCGAAAATAAGGGTTTGGAGGGGGGTGAGGGGGGTTGTTGTTTTCTTGCTTTTGTTAGTAGTAAAGAGAGTAGTGTGATAGAGAAGAGAAGAAGATAGAGAGAGAAGAAAGTGGGTGAGAAATGAAAGAGAATAGAAGAAAGAGAGAGTTAGGGTTAGAAATGAATAAGTAAATGAGTTGGGTTGGGTTGGGTTATTATATTGGTGAATTTAGTGTATGGGTTTATTTTTTAGTGTGTGAATCGAGTTATTATGTTGGTGGGTTTATTTTAATTGGAATAAACTTTATTTTTTGGGGGCCCTTTTATAAGTGATAACTCTAATTTTTGTCATAACTAATTTCTTTTACACCTGCTTTGCTTATAGGCGCAGTTGTCCCTGATGAATCCCATGAGTGAGAGGACGATAAGCTCCCCAAATACCTTGAGCTCCAAAGCCTAACCTAAACTAACCAAAAATGATGTAAAAATCAACTCCCAAACAAAGAGGGAAGGGGTCCTATATATAACAAAACATTGTGGTAAACTTATAAATAGGAGAAAAATATCTCTACATATGGGAATCGATTCTTAAAATGTGGAAATCAATATCCTCTGTAAAATTCAATAATGCAGTAAGATTGGACAAGGTTTGAGAATCAATTCCCAAAATGGGGAATCGATCCCCTTAGCAAATGATCTTTAACCTATAGAGCTTGAAACAGAAGGGGAATCAATTCCCAAAGTGTCAGACTTCAATCTAATTCCTTAGATCTCAATTCTTTCGCGAGATCATCCACAAGATTTAGCGTAACTTCTTCATCTAAACTCGAAATGAAGCAAGGTTAGTGACTAATCGAAGATAATTTGACGAGCTACAAAACCATGTATTCCAAATGTCCAAATTTTGAAGTTAAAATTATAAAAATGCCCCTAAAGTTGCATCATGTGACGAAATTTTATCAGAATGCAACCAAACTCCATGCTTAGAATCCCCAACACCTATAAGAGCTCAAATAAACCTTGCACAAGATATGTATTGTGAGTGTAAGAATTATCATAATAAAACGATTCAAAAAGTAGTATCGAGATGAAAGTAAATAATCACACACACAACAACAAATGTACGCGAGTCAAAAACTTGCCTACGTCCACGGAGAGGTTAGTAGTTCTAATTAGTGTCCCTCAATAATCTAGGTTCCATCCCATTGCCCCAGGCTAGGGTTTACAATTATAGTTGTAGAAAATAAAAGATTGAGTTATATAAGTAACTCAGTTGTCTCGTAGATAACTCGTGTTGTCTCTGAATATCTCCTCAGAGATTGTTGGTAATCGATTTGAGTATATCTCCATTAGGGGTGTTCACGAACCCAAATAAACCGAATGGACCGAAAAAACCGAACCGAACCGAACATGCTTTTGCATTTTTTTTAATTCGGTCTAAAAATATATAGGACCGCAAAATTCGGGTCGATCTCGGTCTTGGATTGTAAAAAACGGTTTTGAACCGGACCGAACATCTTTCATTTTATATATATATAATTTTTTTAATGTCCTAACTAACCCACACACGCACGCACAGGATTCCTTCCCATCCTAACATAACATAACCCTAAACCTAACTTTCGCTTCTTATTTTCTTCCCTCTCCCTCTCTCTATAAAGAGCCGACACGACGACCACACCCCGACCGCTCACCCTCACCCTGTTATTTTTTTCGGTCATCAATCGTCGGTACATACTATATCACCCTCACCCTGTTTCGGCTCATTGATTTCACTCACAAAACAGATCCATACGATTTGTAACTGTAACACGATAACACCACCAACCTCTGCTAATTTTCCCTATGTTTTTTCTTGATGAGTTGTTTCTAATTTGGATCTCTCTATCACGAAGTTATATATGAATTCATGTCACCGACTTAAAACTCCACTGGAAATTGATTTCACTCACGAACTCATATATATTTAGACATTCTATAACTGGTATTCTATAATAGGATACTGAAATGGTTCAAGAACTCTTATTCACACAAACAAACATAGATAAAAAAATCGTGTACATATGTTTCTTTTAATTTTCTTATTTTGTTATGTGCAAATTAAGGGTTTATTTTAGATGACGGTTATATGCTACACCCCAAAATGCAAATAGTCCTATTTTAAAATATCTATGAGAACAAGAGGCCATACGTGGGTGGGGGAGGGATTGGATGAAATGTCAATATTGATAGATTTATGGATATGATACGGTGACACCTGCTATATTGAAATGAGGTTGTTAAGTATTAAGGTATTGAGTAGTGCTGTTTTTATGAATATGATATGGTGACACCTGCTATATTGAAATTGAAGTGCTGTTTTTTTTTTTTAAAAAAAGTGTTGTTTTTTAAAATGCGAGTGCTGTTTTTTAAAACACGAGTGCTGTTTTTAAAAAAAGTGTGCTGTTTTTTTTTAATGTGTTGTTTTTAATAAAAAAAAAGTGTTGTTTTTTAATAGCGTGTTATTTTTTTTAACGAGAAATGCTGTTTTTTTAAATATGCTTTTTTAATTTAAAAAAAAATGTGCTGTTTTTAATAAAAAAAAAAATGTGTTGTTTTATATGGGTATGGACCGGATAAGACCGAGATCGAACACGGACCGCTTAAAAACCGAATAGGATCGAAATCGATCATTCCGGTCCAACCTCGGTCCATAATTTTTTAGGACCGATTAATGTGGTCCGGTCCTAAAAATACCCCAAAACCGGACCGGACCGCGAAGACACCTAATCTCAATGCATTTAAGCACATATTAAATATACAGGTTTAAACAAATAACTAATTTGGGTCGGGTAGTCCACTGTGCACGCTAGGTTGGTCGGCTACTCTCTTGGGCTGAAATAAATGAGCCCCCACATTTGCCCCCAAAATTTTTAGGCTAAACATTTGGGCCAACAGATTTTAAGTAAGTCCAAGGCCCATGGCCTAAAACTGTTTTAAACCGAAGTGACAAGCTTGTAATATTTGTGAACTTACAAGGGTACACTCGTCCGATGTCAAACACCGTAAAAGATTTGTGATTTTGATAAAGAGGCGAGGGTACGCATGTCTGAGTAAAAAATTGGAATGCCAGAATCTTCATCGAGACTTAGGCTCCATCATTAGCACGAGATTTAAACTCAGATACATCACTTCCAATCGTCATCTTTCAAACTTTCTTTGTCCACAAAACTTCCAGTGCATTCTCTTCTTCAGCTCTTCGTATTCTCAAAGTTTCCCATATACTTCTCTAAGTTTTTCTCATCTTTTCTTTCCTTTCGCTGTTTTGACTGTTCTTCTTCTGTTGCTAGAGTTTTTTTATATCATCCATGACTTTTTTAGATAACAAAACGGTAAGAGAATTTAGTAAGTCTTATAATATTCCTCAATGGGTAGAAATCAACCATTTCCCCATCCCAAAAGATGTTCGTGACATAAAGTAGGGCACTGGATTCATACCCTCTTGATTACATAGGGGGGTTTAACATTACCCCCAACCCTCTTTTTCTGAGATTCTTCAAGTACTTCGATGGTGTCCCTGCTTAATATGCCCTAAGTATTTGGAAAATTATAAATGGGATCCATATAAGAAATGAACTATATGGGACCCAACTTAGGACTTGCTAAGCTCTGTTACTGCTACGTCTGGCCGTGAACCAATGAAGGTATTCTGTACTTGAAGATAAGAAAAGTTAATTCGGTTTTAGTCGTGAATCATCCTAACTCCTATAAATATTATTGGGGGCATGTCTTTATTGATAGAAATTGGCAACATCCTCCCCTACTTGAGGGCGAGAGGTACCGAGGTCCTTAAATCCATAACTGGGGGGAGGATCATATATGTCGCTTTCTCTTTACCTCTGTGTTCTTGCTCGCTATCCATGGTTAGTTTAGGTCCTTGTATGGTCTTTGGTATATTTTTTATTCTTTTAATTATACTCTGCAACTTTTTGTCAAAATGTATAAAGTTTAATTATCAACTTATTCCATATTTTGAGCATGGGCTGACTAAGTATGAGTTAATGATTACTTTTGTATTTGACTGACGACTAGGAAGAGTTAGCATTTACCAACCATTTAGGACTTTTGCTGATTGTATAATAATGTGATCATTTTGGGAATCTGCCAACTAAATGAGTTAGTATTTAAGATTAATCATTTTGGGCTTTTAGCCGACTAAATGAAACAAGAACAAGTGCTAACTATTTTAGGCCCCTACCGACTAAATGAGTTTGATGACTTGTGTTTGAACATTCTCCCAGTATAATATGCCTTAGCAGTATAATTTCATTTGCCTTACCTTTTAGGTCCTGTCGTCACACTACCTTAGGCCGATGACGACAAGAATATACCTGGCTAATGGGCCATCCACCCGATCATATTTTTAGCGATCAATATAATTGACGACCAACTTAAGTTGATTTGTTTGCCTAAGGATCCCATGTAGGGCTTTTACTGTTGTCGGGGCAACTCGTGAGGTCTGTTGTGTTTGTTTATGATAAAGACATGAGATCCTTTAATTGAAATAACTTATTTAGCTTCCACCCTCTTAACTTAATGTGGGATCACTCTTGAATGAAATAAGTTAAATAACTTATTGTAATCCATAGGACTTTTGTTCTGCGCGAGGAAGTTCCTTAACTGGAATAAGCTGAGCAGCTTATTGGGGCCAAGAGTGATTCCATATTAAGTGAAGAAGGTGAAGATTATCATTTGGAAATGGTGCATAATACTGAGATAAGTGACATAAGTTTGAAATGAAAATTTACATAAACTAAATGTACTGATAAAGATAAAGAAAACTAGAAGTAGAAATTCTTGATTTTGGATGCAATCCATGCTCTTGATATCTCCCCGTCCTCCAGCGTTTCCAAGTGATATGCTCCTGAAGGTCATCCCTGAAGGTCTTTCCTAGTTTGGTCCCAGTTTTTCACTTAACGGTTTTACGGCACTATCGAGGACTTTCCTTAGGACATAGTCTCCCACTTGGAATTTCCTTGGATTGACTTTCTTATTATACCACTTGGCCATCTGTTGCTGATAGAAAGCTAACTTGAGCATGGTCGGCTCTCTTCGCTCGTCTACTAAGTTAAGTTAAGTGCACAATGCAGTGTCGTTCAGCCCTCGTTCTCATGGTAGGGAGACTAGCTTCATGCGAGATAATATCCTCCATCCCATAGGTTAGCACGAAGTGTGTTTCATTGGTTAGTCTCCTAGAGGTAGTACAATAGTCCCACAAAATATGGGGGAGCTCGTCCACCCAGGCACTATTTTATTTTTCCAACCTCTTCTTAAGACCGTCGAGCATCTTTTGCCTGACCATTGTTTTGGGGACATGCCACGGAACTGAAATGATGCTTGATGCCATGCTCATCACAAAACCTTAAAAAAACTTCTTTTAAACTACATGCCGTTATCGGTGATGATAGTTTTTGGTACCCCAAAGCATACTATGATGCTCTTCCAGATGAACCTAGTCATGTCGACAACACGAGTGTTTGCCAGGGGTTCTATTACTACCCACTTGGTGAAGTAATCTATGCCGACCAGTGGATACTTTCAGTCCCCATTGCATGAACGACCAAGGACTTGTCAAAGATTTTAGGTCACTAGCTGGATGGTGAACCATAGGAGAGAATCTTTGGCACTTTTCATATATGTGAACATAAGTGCTTGCATCCTTTTATATGTGAGGCCACCAATAGCCTTCCCTGATTGCACGAAAGTTAAATGATCTTCCTCCTGTGTGACTCCCATAATTACCATCATGAAGATCACTAAGAACTTCCTCGGTGTCATGTGGGTGATGTAATACCCCGTATTTTTATGCTATATTAATTTGGGGACTTATTAAATTTAATGTGAATGATTTATTTAATAAAAATCCGGAAATTAATTATGTTATAATTATTAACGTAACGAGAGTTAGTAATTATGGGAAATTGGTTGAATATTACTAATGAGCAAAGTAATATATTATATTAGTTATATTGAATGTCATGAGTGAATTAAATGACTATTTCGGAAATTTAAGTCGAGACGTGCCCGTGTCACGTCAGGACTAATTTTGTTAAATAAAAAGTGAATATTTTATAAGTTGCCCGTATGGTCGTTTTGAGTGCGCCAACGCGTCCGGTAGGGTCTAGATAGTCAGAAAAGTGTACCCGGGGGTGTAGTTTGGGTCTCGGGGCATTTTTAGGCCTAATTAGTACCCCGGGAGGGAATTTTAGTCATATTACATAATTGGGTAATTAAACCCACGAAATTCAACAACCTATATCAACCATTTAGGTTAGCCTTTTAGGGTTAGAATATCCAGAAATCAAGTGACGGCCATTGGAGAAGAGAGGAGAGAGCTCCAAGGCAATTCAAGGCCAAAAAGTCACCGGTTTGCACCGCCGCCACCACCACCGCGTAGATCGCGAGACGAGGAACGCAGCCATACCAAAATCAGCCGTGAATCAGAATACCAAAAAATCCCAGGCAAGTGTTTAACTTGCTATTTTCGTTGGTGCAATCTTCATATTAGTTTAGGAATGATTTGTGATGAAAACTATGGAAGAAAAACCCAATTTATGATAGGAGAACCCATGTAGTATTGATTTATATGTTAATTCTGGAAACCCTGCCATGTAGAGGTAATTAACCACGAAATTTTGATGATCATAAGAAAGAAATTCTGGAGAAAGAATTATTAGAAAACTATTTAAGAAAATTCTAGGGTTCTTGATAATTGGATATAATTTTAGGTTGAAAATCCATGTTTAAATGATGAATATGTACATGCCTTACGTTAGAATCATCTGGTATATTGTTATAATGTTAGTAGTAGAATTCTGGGACGATTGGAACTTGAAAATATGGATTTGGTGTAATTTTGGTGATGAAACCCGTAACTGCATTCTGCAGAAATTTTCGCAGACCTGCTTGATCGATCGATCGAGCCCAGAGCTTCGATCGATCGAAGGTTCGATCGATCGAGCCCCAGACCTCGATCGATTGACCCCTCCTGGAAGACTCCTATTTCCCTTGTTTAATTAGTTAAATTGAATTGTCGTGATAAAATTCTTGGGTGTTCTTTATAAAATGTTTTGGGAGATAGGAAAGACCAGTAGAACATATGAATAAGTGTTGGGAACTTTATTATGAGTTGAGAATTTGGCTTTCGGGATAATTATATAATAAACGACGAAACTACATATTCCAAGTGAGAGATTACGGCGAATAGTTATGATAGTGAATAGAGGTATACCTACTGAATTTTTACTTGGAAGGATAAAGTCCACGAGTATCACAAAATAAGTGAGAAAACCCTTAGAGTTAAGGTTAGAGATGAAACCTTATATGTGATACTAATAATGTGAAATTAAGGATAAATGTCGTAATTATGGGTGATGAGAGAAACCTATATTGATATAATGATAAGTGGTATATTTATATGGTTGTGTATGCATATATTATATACGTGTGAAAAACGTACCCGCGCTACTTGCTATCCCTGAGGTTTCGCGCTGGGACAGTCTTATCTCGATGGGACCTTTATGGGGGATATTGACTTGTACCCTAGAAGATAGATATCCTTGGTACAGGCTATCGGACCGATAGTTCAGACGGTCCTAAGAGACGTGAGGGTATGTACTGACCTCTTAGAGACTTGGAATCTATGCTTCGCCTCAATCTTGTTTTGTGTATTTATGTTATTACAGTTCGAGAGTGATTCCGAACTTGTACACCCCTTAGTGTGAGAGATACAGGGATTGGATAGCAGAGTATGCCTACACCATAGTTTGTATGTTGGTGCTGTTAGAATATATATATTATACGGGTGCTTAATATATATATCTGAATTTGGGAAATTTAAAATGTTGCTGTGATATAGTAAGTGAGAAATAGTTCTGGATTATAAATCGAAAATACTTGTTTGAAAAGTATAATGTATCACTGGGAAACTTTATGAACTAATAAAACTAAAATGAGAGTTGTGCTGTTAATTGGAAGTATCCTTTTAAATAATAATATTGTTCGGTTTTGAAATCTTATGAGTAAGCTAAGATAAGCTAAATATTGGGAATGTAGTATGATATAATAATAAGATAACCGTTGGGAAGGTTAGTACGATAGGCGTGCACATTAGAAGAGAGGTGAGAATTTCTCAAGAGAGTGCCGCTCTAATATGTTGTTGTATTGGCCTGTATCAATTTAAATACTTGCTAAACGTATTTTAAATCAAACACACTTTCGGGCTCTGACCCGTTTCTTTTTCTCTCTCTCTTGTATATATTGTATATATTTCAGGTGCCCAGCCACAGGGGCGTCTTGCTTAGGATCCCTTGAGAGGAACGTGCTGCAGCTTAGGTGGGAGTTGCAGGTCACTTGCGTAGACGGCTTCCTTTATTGACTCCACTTCTAGCATTCTCATTTATTGGGCTTGTGTCGCCCTTTCCATTATTTCATTATTGTTGGGATATTTGTATTTCAGTTATTTCCAGTATTGTTACTATGTGTTTTATTCACTTTGGATTTGTGACTTTAGTTTTCGTATGTGGACATTCGATTGACGAATGTATTATATTCGTTAGATTTTGTGTTCCAGGTTTTTGTGATGTGATTCTTAATTGTTGGAATGTTGTTAATAAAAATAAATAAATCTTTTTCTTTAAATAAAAATTTGGAAAGTTATGTATGAAAATGTTTTGACACTTAGCTTAATTATTTAGGGTGTTAAATTGGAAAATTATTTTTATCGACAGTGATGCTGAGAATGAACCAACTGTTTACCTTGATTTAATTTAATAAAGGAGTGATCGCCCGGTATTTAATTAGGCGGGGTGTCACAGGTGAACGCACTGGAAGAAAGGCCATGTAAATGACCTTTGGTATATCTTCCCCCCTGAGGTAAGGTAGAATCGGGCTGCTTTCACCCTTACTCGATGAGCCAATCTTCTGTCATTCGATATCGTATCGCTCCGTAGGTAGGTAATGATGGGGTCCATCCAACTAGGGGACTTTTTAATGAGGAGGACCTTCTCGGTGACTATCATCTGGTCAATGATTGGCTGGTCGAGGAACTCTATCTGAATAATCCTTCTAAATAAGAGTCCACTGTTGAGCTTAGAGATGCTAACGCATCAGCGTAACTATTTTACCCTATGGGAACTGCTAAATATCAACCTTTTCAAATCCTTTCATAAGACCTCTTACTATGGCGAGGTAGGCTGCCATTTTGTCATCTTTTGCATTGAAATATTCATTTACATGCTTGGATACTAGTTTGGAATAACCAAACACGTTGAGGCGCTTTACCCCCAGTAGTTGGGCTTTATGCAAGCCAACGATCATTTCTTCGTATTCGGCTTCATTATTGGAGGCTTTGAATCCCAACCTAATTCCTTATTTGATGACAACGTCTTCCGGTGTAACAAGGATAATTCTTACTCCTACACCCTTAGAATTGGGGGATCCATTAATGTATAAGGTTCGGTCCTTAGACCGTGCTTCCTTGTTTATTGATTGCTCTATTTCCTGTTGGCCTCTAGGTTGGTCCCCCGTGAACTCAGTGATAAAATTAGCCAGGACTTGTCCTTTAAGTGTTGTTCTTGGCTAAAAGTTGATATCAAACCTTCCAAGCTCGACTGACCATTTTGAGAGTCTTACAAAGAGGTCGGCTTTCCAAAGAATAACTTTGAGGGGATATAAAGTGATCAATGTTATTGAGTGAGCTTCAAAGTAGTGTTTCAGCTTCCTTAAGCCAAACACTAATGCATAGGCAAGTTTTTCTAAGGGAAAGTAGCATTGCTTTACATCCAGAAGCATCTTGCTGGCTTAATAGATAGGGTACTGTTCGCCTTCCTTCTCACATACCAGAGCCAAGATGACAGCGTGGTCTGATATTGCAAGATAGAGATACATAGGATTTCTATTGTCAAGAATCACCAACCGAGGCAATTTTCTGAGGTAAGAATTGATTTTCTCCAAAGCTCTTGAGTAGTTATCATTCCACATGAGGCAATTGTCTTTCTTTAAAAGTTAAAAGAATGGTCGGCAGTGTTTCGAGGACTTAGAGATGAAGCGGTTGAGCGTTGCGAGCATATCAGTAAGCTTTTGAACATCCCACAATGTCTTTGGAGGTTGGACCTTGGTTATTGCATCAATCCGATAAAGATTGTCCCCAATACCTCTCTTTCTAAATAAATAGCACAAAAATTTACCTGATTGGACACCGAATGAACATTTTCTTGCGTTAAGTTTCATCTGATACTTTCAGAGGATATCAAAGGTTATGGCCAAGTCAATGAGGTGGTCATCTCTATTCCTTTTTTTACTAGCATATCATCGATGTAGACCTCCATTGTGTCTCATATATACTGCTTGAACATCTTTGTGAACAACCATGGTAAGTTGCCCTTACGTTCTTTAGGCTAAAAGGCTTGACCTTATAACAGTATAAACCGATCGGGGTTATGAATAACATTTTATCCTAGTTGGGCCTAATAACGGAATTGGATGGTACCTTAAATAGGCATCTAGAAAACTCATCCTCTCATGTGCTTTCGTAGAGTCAACCATTTAATCACTCAGAAGGCATGCCGAACTATCCCCGAGAAGGCTAAAGTAGTGGAAATTGAACAGTCCCTTTCTTTGTCAGGGACTGGTGTAGCAGAAATGTGGTTGGCAGACCAATCTTAAAGGATGCAATGACAACCTGCTTCCAGCAGTCCTCCACTTCATTGAAAACCTCCCACTACCTCTTGGTATTATCACGAAGGCTCTCTTGTGTCCTTTTCTTTATTGTGATCATTGCATCCATCCTCTTAGGGTGGGAGTTATTGGTTATGAAGCGAGAAGTAAAAGCCTCTACTAGGGCCTTGAAGCTCTTGACCGACCTGTGAGGAAGCTTCTCGAACCACTTATGTGCTACGTCATGTAGGCTAGAAAGGAAAATTCGACACATTAAGGCATCTTTGTGGCTCTATAGGGCCATTGCCTACCTGTACTGCCGAACGTGGTCTATGGGATTTATCTTCCTATCGTAGAACTTAAACCTGAGAATGGTGAACTTCTTTGGGGGTTACTCCTTTTCAATTTCCCTTAAGAAAGGGAATTTCATCTGAGTGTTGAGAGCTCTTCTAGCCAGCTCCCTAATAGATCTGGCTCCTCGATGGGTTGGATGTTGGTCTATCTCTCTACAAACCAAAATTATGATGTTCCCATCCTGACGATCAATGCTTCTGTGGTGCCTCCCTAATCGACCACGCTCCGATCAATCACATTCTAACCTGTCACGCTCAAATCTATCTTGGTCGTGCCTAGATATCCCTCCTCAGATGCGAGTGTTTCTTGCTTGAGGGCTATGAGTCCTATCACGATGTTTCTTAGTATCTCTATAGAGATCCCTCTCGAATTTGTTGAGTCGCCTTTGCAGGCGAGCATTCTCTTACACGTGGAGATGTGTTGCCTCCTCTTGCTCTTGAAGTATGGCTTCGTAATCATCGAATAACTTGGAGATTCGATTAGACCTAGGTGGTCCCTAACTTTCTTCAGAAGGTTGCGTCTCTCAGTGAAACTTGGGATTTGGTTGCTGGCGAATCTTTAACCTAACCCTAGGTGGGTTTGGGTCTTCCTACACATCGCTAACTTAAGGAATGTTGCCGCTGTGGTGAGACATCACGGGATTTCTGTTGATAACTGCTTTCACAGGAAAATGAATCATTTCCCACAGATTGCGCTAATTGTGAGTGTAAGAATTATCACAATAAAAATATCCAAAAAACAATATCGAGATAAAAGGAAATAATCACACATAACAATAACATATGTACGTGGTTCGATAACTTGCCAATGTCCACGGAGAGGTTACTATGTTCTTATTAGTGTCTATTCATAATCGAGGTTACATCCCATTGCCCCGAGCCTGGGTTTACAATTTATAGTTATTGAAAATAAGAGACTGAGTTGTATAAGTAACTCAATTGGCTCATAGATAACTCGTGGTTTCCCTAAATATCTCTGAGATTATTGGTAATCGATTTGAGTATATCTCCATGCATTTAATCACATGTTAAATACACGGGTTCAAACAAATAACTGATTTGGGTCGGGCAGTCCACTGTGCACGCTGGGCTAGTCGGCTACTCTCTTGGGCTAAAATAAATGAACACCCATATATATATATATATATATATATATATATATATATATATATATATATATAATGAAAATAAAGGTTATGTAGTATAAAAGACTAATTACAGATATTAAAGAACGTGGGAATGCTAAAATGAGTAAATATAGGGGATTATAAATTCATTATATGTGACTAATCAGGCCTCTAACTTACACAATGTTAGTCTCTAGCAATAAAGGAGAAAGAAACAAGATATAAAGTATATACCACAAAGGATTAAAAGAAACAAGATATAAAAGATATACCACAAAGGATTAGTAATGTTCAAAGGATAAATACCACTTTTGCGGGCGCACAGTTGCATTTAGCGAGTGCAACAAGCCGTTAAACTCCCAGGTTACCCTAGCGAACGAGTTGTGTCTCGTGAGGATTTTTGGGGATGATCCACAAACATCAAGTTTTGTCAAAATGATGGCCCAAAATCTAAGTACAAACTCCACATCATCAAATGATTTTAGTCAAGAGATTAGAATGCATGAGTTCTTAAACTAGCAATATTATAAAAAATACTTCATATCTTAAAATCATAAAAGTGTGTGATATGAATCACAAATCAAGTTTTGATTCGGTTAAAATTCTTATAATTCGGATTAAAGTTCAAGCGTGCTTCAACACAATTCTCACCAGAGATTACACTATATAAATGAAATAATATGAAATAGTGTAACACTCGAGGCATGTAAGCATAAAGAGTAATTGTATGTAAAGAAAGTAAAGTAAAGGCTAGGAACATGCCAATGATAAAAAATGCTAAATTTAAACGGACAAAGTAATCTCATGAAAAATACTGTTCATTATAAGATGTGAAATAAACCCTAGCCGCTCGTTTCAATTACATTGACTTCGAAATCATATTTACCCAATGATCACATATAACTTTTTAGGGTTGTAACGTGGGTTAGGTGAGCTATATGAATGAAGAAAATTTGGGATTGAAATAGTTTGGGGATTAGGACAATGATAAAATGGGTAATAAAGTAAAGTTTGCACATGATTTCTTTAATTCAAGCTTAAGCAATGAACAAACAAACCAATAAAGTATGTCGTTTTATTTCTTACATCAACAACGGGATTATCACTTTTTTTAAATCCTTTTTCTTTTTCTACATTTTTTGTTTTTGTTTTTCGTTTATTTTCTTTTCTCAATAGCACAAAAGAAACAAGTTAACTCACGTGGTCAAATTCTACCACAGAACAATCCATTAATTTTTTTTCCCCAAGTATGCTTCCAAACAAAGGCGAGAAAGGTGTATATAGGGTTAAAAATTCAATGTGGAGTTGGTTGTGGGATATGGGTGATGAAAAGAAAGGCAATATTTAGGATCAAAGCGGTTGATTGGGGATAGTATATAGTAGGTGAGGTCAAGGTCGATATGGGTTTAATAACAAATATGGCTTATAATCATTTTCAAGGATTCATATAATTCTCCAGTTACCACAATATCAACAAACACCCCTTTGAATATCACAATGATATCCTATAATGAAAGATCAAAACAAGAATAATAAGATCACTAATTACATGATTATGATTTTCAAAAGAGAAAAGAGTTAGTGTATACACACTCAAAATGAAGAATAGGATCAAAAGCTCACAAGGTAAATAGTTCCACTATGCTTGTATGTTTATCGAATTATATTTGATTTAAACGAAACATAAACAAGTATTTATGAAATGTGCATGATAACTCAAGATTTTTTAAAACATGAAGTTTTTCATAATATAGTGTGGCAATTCAAGGCTGATAATCAAGAAAAATCTATTAACATGCATCACTGTTCGCATAACAGAGAGGAACAACTATACAAAATCATCGAAAACAAAAGGAAAAAAGTCCCAACAAAGGGGAAAAAATAAATGAAATATTTTTTTAAATTTTAAACTTTGTCAACAAAATCATGCTTGGGAATAACACAAATACAAAATAAATGGGAAGCATATCCCACACCCCCTAACTTAAATGTTGTATTTCCCTCAATGAATTAAGTACACATTTTGATAAGAGGGAAATAGACATGTTACCCAACATTGAGTGAGCACGAAATTGCATAAGTCTATTGATTCTACAAAACATGTTATAATAAAGCGCACCAAAAATTAACTGATAAAATTATTACTAATTACCCTATAAATAAAAGAAAAAACCATTATGTACAATTAACATTTCACCACTAATTTACCATTTAGTAAAAGTCGAAAAATTTGGTGGTCCGCTCACACTACATGTTGCTCTTGGGGGATTAATAGGGGACCCCCATTAAATTTCATGCCCCTCAAAAAATGAAAGTTCTGTTTATGCAACGTGGGATATGTCTTGGGTACATTCATCATCATCAAACATTTGTTTAATTTTAAAGGATAAAGATTCACCTTCAATGAATTGATCTTCAAAAATTGTATGAGGTGAAATACAAGTCTACACCTCATCTTTGTTTTTCAAAGAAGAAATCATTTAATTGCAAAGTGATTCAATTTCCTTATCCTCTCCATTTTTGGTCTCTTTTATGATTTGGACCAAAAGAATAATGGTTGTTCCAAAGTGGTACTCCTTTGATCAAAATTATCGGATTCCCCATCTAGCTCAAAATATTCCCCATTTTTCAAAGTCTCAGAAGAAAAATCATTATTGGATTCAAATAATGCATCTGATTATTTTTCCCAACATTGATTTTTCTCTCGATAATAGTTGTCAAATTTTTTATTTTTTTAATTTGCACATACACATTGAATGAATCCGATGGTAGAGAAGATTCTCCAAAACCAAAAAATTGAAAACTATTATCATAACTCTTTTCAAAATTTTCATCATAAGAATTTTGAAAGTCATTGTTATGATAGTTAGGAGAAATATTACAATAATAATTTTCAACACCCTTATAGTAAAAAAAATGCGGTTTTTTTATCAAAAAAATCACTTTCCTTAGTACCCCAAGAAACTTTGTCTGCTTTTGTAAACACTCACCTAAAGCCATTTCAGAATTTTCATTTTTCTCTTTTTACAAGTATTCATTAAAAGACATCAGTTTTGGGAGTCTTTGAAAATTATTCTTATGATAAATTTGAGAACCATTATCTTTACCATTACAATTACCGAAAACGCTAGAGTAATACATTTTTATCCAAAGTAGCTCACTTCGGCAATTCACCAAACACTTTGCGAGCAACCATTTTTTCAATTTCTTGGAGCTATAAAATGAAAATCTACAAAATAAGTTAAAACAAAAAGAACAATACAAAAGTATATATAAAGTACTAAATCAATGAAATTCTAAGAAACATCGTTCCCTGACAACGACTCCATTTTGATGTGCAGTAAACTTTGTCAAAGAATATTTTATCGTTGGGTGTTTACCGCCTAACAAAAAGCACAACTTGGTACACTATAGAGTGTAGCGACAATTAGGGATAGAATCCACATGGAACGTGATATAGTAAAAAAATTATTTATTACTTAAAAGCACTGTTCTAAAAAATCCGTCTAAGCTTAAGGCTTGGGAGTAACGCCTCGCCTTACGCTTTTCATGCCTTATTCTTGGTAAAACCCTTGCGGCGCACTTTTTTCTAAAAACAACAATGCCTTAGTGAAACGATGTCGCCTTTTAAAGAATTTGTTTACAAACCGAACCATTATCTTATCCAAAATAATCAGATAGCATTTTAATTTGCATATATTCAGACATATTTTTATTATATGTGCAATTTTTGTATTTTAATAGCCTTGTTATGATTAAAAAATATTTAAATATATTAAGAAGGCCTAAACGCCTTTTCACGCCTTTTTACGCCTAGGCCCGCCTAGGCTTCTAAGGCTTAAGGCTTGGCCTCCAAGCCTTAATCACGCCCCGCGTTTTTTAGAACCTTGCTTAAAAGATGTAAAAAAAGATGATATGGTTTTTAATTTTGAGACTTAAACTACAATTAAAACTAAACAAGAAGTTAAGTGAACTGCTAAAGATTAACTAAATGAGTAAAGATTCCCTCCCCACCATGGATTAACAAAATTAATTAAGGTAAATAGTTCAGATCACATTTAACTAATCATATTCAATTGACACTAAACATCAAATATGAAGAGACCAAACTCAAAAATGAAAGATTAGAATTCCAATCAAGTATGGTGACCAATGGATTATTTTTGTAGTAAAGCCTTAATAACTAATGTTGTAGAATAAAGAAAGTTAAAATTCTAATACTTCAATATCAATACAAAAGTTTTCAATTAAAAGTGGTTTAAAACCAAACCCTATCTTTGAAGCTCGAACATCCAACAATGGTGGTTTAATGATCCTAACCCATAATTAGCCACTAAAGATGATAAACTAGGGGTGGAAATTCGAGTTAGTTGTGTCATTTTTGGGTCGCGTTGATTTTTATTTAAGTATAAGTTTTGGATATTCTTAAATCTATACAAGTTAATCGTGTCATGTTCTAATTATTTCGGGTTATTACCGTAAACGGGTTATCGTGTCAAAAATTGTCAGCCCTATGATAAACTAACTACAACAATAAAATAAAGATAAAGAACAAAAGATGAATCAATGCAAACTAATCTACATGTATGGAAATCAAATAAAGTTACAAAG
This sequence comes from Sambucus nigra, assembly GCA_949130495.1. Taxonomy (NCBI): domain Eukaryota; kingdom Viridiplantae; phylum Streptophyta; class Magnoliopsida; order Dipsacales; family Adoxaceae; genus Sambucus; species Sambucus nigra. Next base: position 212,119,374 of record OX422220.1, on the reverse strand, counting down.
CTAGAAAATCAAGCTACAAAGCATTAACAATGGAGGAAGAGAGAGAAATAGAGAATATCCATTAACTTACAACACATGAATCCCAAGAGAGAGAGAGGGAGATAATCTCCTAAAATCACCTTAAGTTTCAAAACCTAACCTAAACTAACTAAAATTGATGTAAAAATCAACTCCCAAACAAAGAGGGGAGGGTTCCTATATATACCAAAATATTAGGGCAAATATGTTAATATGAGAAAAAAGATACCTGTAGGTGGGAATAGATTCCCTTTATAAAATTCAGCAATGCAGCAAACTTGGACAAGGTTTGGAAATAGATTCTTAAAAGGGGGAATCGATTCCGTTAAAAAATGATATCCGATTTAGAGAGCTTGAAAAAGAGGAGGAATCGATTCCCAAAGTGAGACTTCAATCTTCTTCTTAGATCTCAATTCTTTCATGAGATCATCCGATAGGAATTGACATAACTTCTTCATCCAAATTCGAAATGACGCACGATCATCGACCGCACGAATCGAATTCGACGAGCTACAAAACCATATATTCCAAACTTTTAAATTTTGCAGTTGAAATTATAAAAATGCCCTTGAAGTTGCATCATGCGCGAAACTTACCCAGAATGTAACCAAACTTCATGATTAACATCTCCAACACTTATAAAAGATCAAATAAACCTTGCACACATTATATACAATTAAAATAGAGGTTCTTCAGTATACGAACATAATTATAGGTATTAGCAAATGTGGGAATGCTAGAATACGTAAATATAGGGGATTATAAATGCTATATTCGTGACTAATAAAAAAATTCTTATACCCCTTTGTCAGCAAGAAAGGATTTGAAATGACGACTCTCTGGGATAGAGAGCCTCACTTCCTTTTTCCCTAGGTCACGCTTTGAATGTCATAAATGTCTTAGAAAAAAAACCCGCGTCGCACGATAACTTAAGCATATGGTTTACGTGCGTCACTGTAATGGTTACGCTTCCACTAAGCACAAGTGGGATGCATGTAGTTAATAAACGAAGCTTGAGGAAAACTACGCTAACACATGTATAATTTAAAAGGCAGAATCAGGGTGAACTGGCCTGAAGACCGACCACCCTAATTCTGAGGGCAAGTGAATGGCCCGTTAGTCGAATATGCCACGTGGCATGCCACGTGACATTGCAAGATCAATGCAGTGTAGTCGTTGGAAGATGACAGACTCACTAATGGAGAGTTAAGAAAGATGATGATAAGATTTTGTTAAATACAAACTTACTTCTATTCTACTACTTCAAAGATAAGATCAAAGCTGATAACTGATGGCCATAAGAAGACCTAGAATTGTACGATACTTGTATCTATAAATAATGATAACCCCAATGGTTTGAAGTACGATTGTCCACACTCTTATGGCCACGATTCGAACTCTCAACTAACAACCCTAACACACCATTCGTCTTTATCTCTTCTCCATTAATAAAATCTCTTCTCCTTTTCTCGTGGAGGTAGACAAACTAACCTGTTGAACAACGTAAATTCTTGCGTGACATACTGCATTTACATGCGGAGTCAAAATTGGTATTTTACAATTATTATAAAATTGATATTTGCAAAATGTACCACAAGGAAGTTTGGCTTTTTAAATAGATTACAATAATCAAGAAAGGAAAACAGGTTAGGGTAGGCGTGCAAGGAGTATTTTCTATATGAAGCCAGGTCTGCTATAAAACGGTGTCGTAAGTTAAGAAGTAAAAGTCCTTGGTCTCCGTAGACGGTACAAAAAGAGGCTGAGTTATTGCAGTCTTGTGTCCAAAAACATCTCGAGGGTGTTTATATATCTATCTAGCAGCGGAGCGATAGATCCAATAAAATCTCAGGCCAACATTGAACAATGGCGAATACGATGATCTCTGTAGTGATAGCTCTGTTCTTGGTCTCATCGTTGGCTTTGGCCAGCTCCGATGCCCCCTTCATAATGGCGCACAAGAAGGCCACTCTCAAAAGACTGAAATCCGGCTCCGAACGAGTCTCCGTCACTATCGATATCTACAATCAAGGATCTGCGTACGTATTTTTCTTTCTATATCTCAATTTCATCATTGCCGATCTCATTATTGCTAGATCTACCTCTCGTAGATCTGATTTGTATACCTGTGATTTATTGCTGCTTGTGATGATACTGTGTGCACATGAGATTGGTTTGATCTTGAATGGTTGACTTTTACGGATTATATATTTTTAAGCGATGGGAAATTGAAATGAAATTGAAATTGAAATTGTAATTGTAATTCTGTGGAATTCCGTGACCTTGGGGGTGTGTTTGGGAACGCCGAATACCATGCCATGAAATTGGAGGTGGAAAATTTAGTTGTTTGGTTCCCAAATGAAATTTTACAAATCTCAAAGGTGCGTAGTCTTTGTGTTATATTGAGTGTTTGTACTAGATGTGCTGTTGAACTTTACCTGAAATTGTGTGAGTTTGTGTTCTGCAGTGTGCACTGTGTGTGAAAACCCTGTGACATGTGTATGTGTGTGCGCGCAAGTGTAAAACTGTGTGTGCAGTTTCTGACTATGTAGTGTGTTGTGAAACTGTTTTTGCAGTGTTTTTGTGTGGATTTGTCACCGTGCAATGAATTCCATTAAATTATGATTTTGTAATTATCTACTTTTAATTTTTAGAATTGAAATTCCACGACAATTCCAAACTATAAATTTCAAACCAAACAGTGGAATTGGAATTCAGGGCCCTAAATCCAATTTCAAAGCTTGGAATTGGGGGGGGGGGGCAAACACATCCTTATTCCATTTTAGTTTTACTGTCTCAACTACGCTATATGCTTTGTTAAATTTGTACGAATGAATTGTTTGGTTGTGTTTCGAGTGCAATTTAATTACTTATGTAACTGAAATTTGTTATTTTTCCCTTGAGAATATGACAGTTAAAAATAGGGTCAATTATTAAATAGTCCCTACTATAAATATATGTTTTTTTAAAAGGACACATATTTTTAGTTTAACCCATTTAGTCCCTCAAGCACTCAATAACCTCTTATTTTTAGAGGTCCGCGCCAGCGGCACTCCCTCTCCAAAATATGTGGCAAAGGACTTTTTGAGGCAAAATAAAAAAGTTTGGACTAAATGGGTATTAAAAAATGTCCGAGGGACTATTTGGTATATGTCCCTTAAAAATATTGAGGAAAGAGAGAGAGTTTCATTGAAATTTGGTAGCATTGTCTAATGTTTAAAAAGGCGAAAGGCGAGTCGCGGAGAGGCGGGGTGTAACCCTCATTGAAAAGAAAAAAAAGAGCAAAATAATACTAAAAAAATACTAATAAAACCATAAAAATAAAATAACAAAGAAATATAAAATAAAACTAAAAAAAAACATCTTTGAGGATTTTCTCAACACTTTTTTTGATCCCCCGAGATAACTTAAAAAAAAAAAAGTAATTTGAGAAAATCAATTTTAACGTATTGGTTATTTTACAATATGATAATAAATTAATCAATGCAAAATCATATTTGCAAAATCATTTTTTTAGCTTCATTCACATATTGAATATTTTATAATATGACAGTAAATTAATCAATGCAACTTAACAAGCAAATTTATTAAAAAACATTGATTTTAATGCTAAGATTAAAAAAACAGCAATTTTATTAAAAAAAAATAATAAAACATATCCACCTAAGTTTATTAAAAAAACAGCAACCTTTAAAATATATTAGTTTCTTAATATATATTCAGTTTAGTTAAAGATAACATATTAATCTAAGGTGAAAACCAAAAAACAGAAAACTTCTAAAAAAAAAGTCGTATTGAAGTTAATTTAGTACATTTATTTCAAATAAAATCAAATTGACAAAGTCAGTTTTTTAAGTTTCATTAACATATTGGTTATTTTTTAAAAATTTCTCTCAAGTTACAATAGTAAATAGTATAAGTGCCTCAGCAAAAAGGCGTGAGGCGCGAGGCTTAAGCCTCGAGGCGTATTGAGGCGTAAGCCTCAAATTCAAGGCTTAAGCCTCGAGGCATTTTTTGCCCGCCTCGTCTCGAGGCGTAAGCCTCAAACGCCTTTTTAAACATTGGCATTGTCTATTTAAGTTCCTTAAATTGTTTGCAATGTATGACCAGTCATCATCGTATGTCTTATTGAATCAATTCTTTGGTTACAGGTTGTAATAAAGTTTATTTGCGTGTTAAAAACGCGGTGTATGGGGCTGACTCGTCTGAACCTCTTTCTTTGGGGAAATAGATAAAAGAACTGTCATTAATCTAAAAAACTAGCATATGTTTAGCTTAGGTTGTTTCATATTGAATACTGAATTTGATTCTTATACTTTTAAGCAATGTTTAAAAAATCACTCGCTTCGAGGTGAACGGGGAAAATCGCCTCGAGGCTTCAAAGGCCAAAAAGAGGCTTAATCGCCTCAATACGCCTCAATGCCTCGCCTCGCCTCGTTGAGGCACACAAGAAACAATATTTTATTTTTCTATCACGAACTCTGTTTTCTAGTTATTTTAATACACACACACAATTGGTATATATATATATATATATATAAATATATACACACTGACTCGAGTCAGACAAGAGACACGCTCCGACACATTGTTGATATGTTGGGACACAAGTTTTTTTTTTAATGTTGGGACACGTGATTTTAATTTTTTTTTCTACTATGATGATGATTCCGCTTTATTTATTATTTTTAATATTAAAGTGTATTTGAATTTTGTTTTGTATGGTTCATTTTTTAAATTTCATGTTAAGAATGCTCTAATAATGTATTTTAAGGAAAAAATATATTTTATTTCATTAATATATATATATATATATACGTATCCTAGCGTGTTGTATCTTAGTTTTTGAAAAAATCACGTGTCGTAGATCGTGTCGAAACACGTATTACATGTCTCTTTGTATTATGATTATACGTACATGCTAACCAATAAATTATATTTATAATATTTTTTTCGTACGCATCTATTAATCAACAACATATACTAAATAATTAATATTTTGATGATGATATACTAATTTTTCTTGGTGATATTAGACCTATTTTAGTGCTATTGATATTAATATGGAACTTTTTGGTTAAAATTATTATGTCAAATTATTTTTGTGATTTATTGGAATTGTTTATAAAATATACTATTGATTCTCTTAAAAAAATTGAGGCTTATGCCTCAATGCGCGCCTCGCTTCGCCTCCACCTCACACCTTTTTAAACATTGCTTTTAAGTCCACTATAATATAATAGTCTATTAAGGCTTGAGTGGTTACATTAGTTTAATCTATTTAAATTACATTTGGTTGGAATGTATAACCAATGCCATGCATCATGTTTCTTATGGAATTAAATCTTTACTTAGATGTCATAATAATTTTTATTTTCTTGCTTAAAACTCCCGTATATGGTGATCGAGGGGAAGGAGGAAAGCGGAATTCCTTTGCAAATAAATGACAGAACTGAGTTACTCAGTTTCGTCTGCCCTCCTGCATCTTGGGAAATAAATGATAGTATTGTCTAAATCTAGCAAAACTAGTGCATGTTTTTTTTTTACCCCAGATTGTTTCTAGTTCAAGACTGAATTTGATTCTTTTACTTTTAAGTGCTGTTATAATATGTAATGCATTTCTAAATTGCATTTCTCAATTTGGCATGAGACTATATCATCCTTTGGCACTACCTAGAGTTCTTGAGGCTTCTGTAGCATCCTTGTTCATCACAATATGCAACCTCAACTTGGTATATCGAATCTAAACCGATGTTAGGGACCCCACTACAAAGATTATTATAATGATTTTAAAGCAGCAGTGAATTGGAGCGTATGAGGGTAGTGAGTTGGTGGATGTACCACAATAGATCTCAATGTATTCGTACATGTTGTCAAAATAAAAATACAAATCTTATAGACTAATCATTTTATATAACCAATTTAGTGAATAGAAACTATTCCAAATTTTAACCGCAGGGGGCCATTTTTCTTATAACAGCTCTACTTTTTGAAATGTGGAACGAATTTAGTTGTCTTGCAGTAGATATTGCACTATAAATTGTGGTTTAAACCTTCTAATACAAGCGATGACTTACTTTTTGTATTTATTAATATATCTTTATCGATTTTTGTGCTCACGCAGTGTCGCTTGTAAATTGTTGTATTCAGGACTGCATATGATGTTAGTCTTACTGATGATAGCTGGTCCCAAGATATCTTTGCAATTGTCTCTGGTAACACTTCAATGTCATGGGAAAAGCTTGATGTGTAAGTACTGTAACAACATATCCTAGCATCCACTCGGACAATAATTATAAATGACCTTTTATTCCCTCATCATGAACTTGATCTCTCTACCATGCTAACTTGTGTATGTTCAGTGGGAATGTTCTGTCACACTCGTTCGAACTGGAGTCAACAGTAAAAACACTGTTTTATGGTGCACCAGCAGTTGTAACTTTCCGCATCCCCACAAAGGCTGCTCTACAGGTCTACATTGAATGTAGATATACATACACACACACACGCTCGCGTGTACGTATCCATATAAGTTACGGGAATAATCTAACACTCATTTGACTGTTTGAATTTTAGGAGTCCTACTCAACCCCAATTATGCCTCTTGACATTCTAGCTGATAAAACTCCTGAGAACAAGTTTGAGTGGGTAAGTTTCTTATAATTCTTAATTAATGTTTCAAGTTCTTCATACATGCGTTATTGTGTGTTATCTAAGAAAAGCTGTTGTGGTTTATGCATGGACTTGTCTTTGATGGCTGCCACATTATCTTAGGCAAAGGTATGATGCATTTTTTTTTGGTTAAGTTGTTTATCACATTATTAGTTATTGCACTGGAGATGCATTCTATTGTTGCTGTCACTTCGTTGTTATTATATATAAAATGTATTTTCATCTGGAAGGATTTGACATGATGACACACGTCTGATACTTTGTTTGGCTTGGGAAGAAATGTTTTTCACTTGGCTGAAAAGTAAAATAGCGAAATTATTTGTTTCACTTGGGTGAAAATTAAAGTGGTGAAACTGTTTTTACTCGTTCGGAGATAAATTTTGTTCATCACTCTGTCCAAAATTACATAATTATACCTTGTACAGTTATTTACAATTTTAGAGGAACAAAACATTTAACTGCGAACAGCTAAAAAATGTTTCACAATTAACTCACCCGGGACCAAACAGAACCTACTGTAATGTTGATTGTAACCAGTGAAGTTACAATAATTTGAAAAGGCTATTTTTTTCCCAGCTGGGTCTTTTAAGTGCGGATCATTAAAATATTTCTAGATCGTATTCTTCTCCATGTGTTTGTCCTGTTTTGTGTGTGTGGACTTTTTGGGTGGGTGGGTGGGTGGGGTGGGGTGAGGAGTAGGAGTATTAGTAGTGACTTTCTAATTACATTTCATTACATCTGAGGTGCTTACTTCAACAATTCATATTGCTTATAGCCTGACCACAACCTTTTTATCATTCTCATACTCTAATATCTTTTCTATATGCAGAGATTGTTGGCTAAATATGGCTCCTTAGTTTCTGTGATCTCCATTGTGGTTTTGTTCGTGTACCTGGTTGCAACCCCATCGAAATCCGGCGCTCAAAAGGGAAGCAAGAAGAAGCGCTAATCATTAGGTCGCTACCACTGACCGGTCTGTGATTATCTCGAGGCAAACTCCTCTTCTTTATTTTGCTAGTGAACTAGTGTTTTTATTTGTTTTTCCTTCAATTTCTAGACTGCTTGAGATGCAGAAACTTCAGTCTAGTCGGCGTATCATTGAACAGTTTTATCATATGACAGAAAGTTATCAGCTTGTGTTGCTGCCTAAAGCACTAACTTTAGTTTTCTTTGGTCAGTACATTTCTTGATTACAACATGATCTCAATTTTGAACTGTATGAGTTTCGTTTTGTTATTGACTCTGAGCCATAAATAACATGTATCTGGAAAGAATGATTTAGGTCACTGAATGATGGTTTCTTCTTTGCCTTCTCTAACTGATCTAGATTGTAGTGTTTCTTATTCACATTGTTCCCTGCAGTTTTTCAAATTTTAAATAGTATATGCACAATTATTTATTTATTTTAAAATGATTTTGTATGTTAGGAGGGTTAGGGTTCTTGACATTGAAAAGATACTGGAATTCTGTGAACAAAGTTACTTGCTGCAGCTTATTCTTTTTGTTCATATGAATGATACGAATTGTAGTACACATTTGGCTTTAATTTCATTTAGAATGATGTTGGTGTCGTTTTTGAAACGAAAGGAATTATTATTTATTTTAATACAGTAGTGCAAAGCTATTTGCATTTAAACATATAAGATTGGTATTTGGTGAAAAGTCCAAGACCTAGGGGTTTAATATAAAATTAAACTTGGAGCTTTTCATAGAATAATATTCTCTTCTCCAATGAAAAGTAACTAACACGTCTCGAAGATTGTTTAGTCAATAAGCTAGTTGTTGCAGAGAGAAAAGGATCCCGACAGTTACTCACATGGCACGAAGGTTGTGTAGTCAATAAGCTAGTTGCTGCAGAGAGAAAAGGATCCTGACCTTGGTCTTCGCATATTAAATTGAGAAGGAACATCAGGGTCAATTTCAATTTCCTTTTATCTGTTAGTATGTATGTCACTATCAACCACAAGGAGTGTTCAACTTCGACACACGTGGGAGGATTTCATGTAGACCTAGCCAATTGTAGGCACAGATGTGATACTAAACTTTCTTGTAGGGTTTGGTTTCCACAAAAAAATATCCTTCTTCTGATGGCCATGTTCTTGTTAGTGTTGTTTGTGGTAAATTTTCTCCAATTCACTAAAGGTGTTTGGTTGGTGTTAAATTGTTGCGTCTTCAATTCACTATTAGATTGGCTTTGCATTTTTAAAGATGCAAGTTTTATTGACAACTTTCCTCAGGCCTTCCTGTAATTCTTTTGTTGCCAAATAAGTTTCCACAAGATGGCAAGGTATTTCATATTATCCCCCTAGAATTTCTGAAGTTTTTCGCTGAAGTATGACTTAAATTCTCTTATGACACGTTGACCTGATTCAGTCTTCTGGATGTCAATTTTGTCATGCAATGGAATAGTGTTACTTAGCCTACGGATCATATAAATTGTCTCTTCTAACTTTCGGAGACTTGTAACTTTTGTAGCGATGGCACGTTTGTTTATAACCCTTGATTCTTCATAATAAGTGAAACCATGCAGCTTTTTCCCGTGTATTTAGGTCTATTTTAAGCCAAGTGACAAAAGTTGTGTGCGTGTTGGTTTTTGATTTAATGCTTTTTGTATACCGTCTTAATTCCCATTCCTCCCCCCCCCCTCCCCCCTCCCCCCCAAGCCTCTTAATTACCCTTCCTGGGATCTTAAGATTAGACAGTGTAAAGCGAACTGCAGTAAGCACCGCATATTGATTCTTTTATCAAAATTGATTATAGACTGTTGAAAGTATCAAGTAAATACCATTTATAATGGGGAGGCCTACATATATTTCATTAGGCACTACACAATGGGATGGACTATAATGACCCTTGTTAGATTGACAATAACAAGGGCGTCTTTGTACAGCCGATTGGGCAAAACAGACAACATTTGTCCGCATGAAATCCTTATAATATCGAATCATTATGACATACATTTGTCCGCATGAAGCCTCTTAATTAGCCTTCCTGGGATCTTAAGATTAGACAGTGCAAAGCGAAACTGCAGTAAGCACCGCATATTGACTCTTCTATCAAAATTGATTATAGACTGTTGAAAGTATCGAGTGAATACCATTTATAATGGGGAGGCCTAAATATATTTCATTAGGCACTACACAATGGGATGGACTATAATGATCCTTGTTAGATTGACAATAACAAGGGCGTCTTTGTACAGCCGATTGGGCAAAACAGACAACATTTGTCCGCATGAAATCCTTATAATATCGAATCATTATGACATACATTTTTTTTCCTTCTAATAAAATTTGTGTGGATAACTTTTTTTTTTCCCTATTTTTTTCCGTTCTAACTGGTTGGCCCTATTTAGCTAGGCAGCGCTTAAGGCATGGGGTGTGTAACACAGTAAATTTACTTTCCAAGCTCATCCTTTGGAGGGCAATATTAGCTACAATTCGAAGATAAACCATCTTATTGTGGATGGGCTTAAAACTTTACAAGCATGGAGCTTAAACCTAAGATATATGTGCCTCTAGTTTTATTTCTGGCATAGTACTTGGAGGGTACATGTATTTTCTTCATATACACTGAGCAGAAGCATAATAGAATTGGCCAATGATATATTTAGCTGCAACTAATTCTCGATTATGAAGCTTTTTGGAATAAGAGAAGAGGATTTTCTTGCTTGATACCTTTATGAGGCTTTGAGCTATGTGGGAGTGATTAGAATTCTTTGTGCCATTTCAAATGGCGGAATTTGAATAGGACTAATAACGAAACAATGTTTGTGATCGAACCTTCCTTGATTAATGCGGATTAATTGATAGATCGATTGGTAGTGAATGTGTGAACCAGTGCAAGTATTTTACCTTTATTCTACTAGCGCTTAACGAAGGCTTTCGTAGCCCTAAAAGAAGCGTGAGTGTTTTATTTTGGGTTGGGGGCGGTGGGCGGGAGAGACTTTTGAGAGAGAAAGCGAGATGGAAAAAAAGATTCAAGACAACAGATTGAAAGAACATCGAACAAGTCCTCATCACTTGTATTGTCAATGTCGTTCTTATTTTTTTTTAAAAATAGAGAACATTGTTCTCTGTGACTTCATAGGGTTAACCCATAAATCTTTCAAAATGAAGGGATTGCATGTTATTTCAAAATGCAAATGAAGCATGAGAAGTGATTAAACGTAAGGAGTGAGCAAGAAACTTACTAGACATCTAGAAAATCATCGTTTCCCCTTTAACAGGATCCATCTTCGTAGATCACTAGGTTGCTGAAAATCATACAATATGATATAATGAAGTTTATCCGTAGTAGCAAGTTATGTCACCAAAAGGTAAAACAATGCTGTTCAACAAGAAATTTTGGTGAAATTGGTTTACTTTTTTCTCTCTATAGAATTGTGAACTCTCTAATAATCACCTGCATTTTGCTCAGTCAAAAGGATTTTTAGGTTTGGTTCTTTAGCCGAGTGTTTTGGGTTAGGAAGCTAATGAGGGATTTGAGTTTTGAACTTCGACTCAAATGAGTTGGTTTGGAGCTTTGCTTCAATGAAGATTTTGCGTTTAAATCTTGCACATTTGAAAATGGGTCTTGGTTTCTCTCACTAGAAAACCCAAGAGTTTGTTTTTGATTCTTGACACAAATGGTATTTGGATATTGAATCGCGGCTCAGTAATGCTTTTGGGTTGAAGCTTTACTTAAATGGATTTTGAGCTTAAAGCTTTATATTCAAAACCAGACTTGGTATCTCTCACTAGAAATATCAAGTATGGGGGACACGAGCAATGGAATGGTATTTTGATCTTTGGATGATATTGTAGTAAGCTTGCGTGTTTGAAGAATAAGGCTAAAGGGCTCTTTTTAAAAAAAACTAGCCGTTGAAGGGTAGTCAATTTAATTCTGAAACTTTTGGAATTTGAATTTTGAAACTTAGCCATTGGAAAATTGACACCTTGACACTTTGATTCAACTCAATGTACTTCGAGTTGACTCAAAGTTCGAGACCTTTTTTGAAAATTCCTCAAAAATGCATATTTGTGTAAATCAATCCAGATCAGTGGTAAGTTTGAGTCGACTCAAATTCCACTTCAAGTCAACTAAAGTGCCCAACTTGCTCTTTTGGTTATTTTTGGAATTGGTGATTGGTGTGCAGGAAGTTTGGATGGTTTGTTGAGCAAGTACTTGGTCATACAAGATTATTTATAAATTAAATTCAATGCATATCTCGAGCCTTGATCATTTGATTTGATGCATAGAGCATTTAAATAGCTTGACAAGATTGACCTGCTTTTGTTGATGGTATGAAGGATGAGATGCTTGAATGGAGACGAACTAATTGAGTTTTCTTGCTAGTTTACCTGCATTCGTTTGCTCTTTCGACTGAGCTGAGTGTGCACTGGGTTGACATGTACTTTAATATTATTTCTAAGGTTACCAAAGGGATGGACTCATGAATTGCATGGATGTTGTGGTTATGATTAAATAATGGAAAATACTTGCTTTGCTTCTTTTGATATGCCCGACGTTGAATTACTTGCTTGTTAAGATTCATGGCCTTCATAGGTGTGCTTGCTTTGCTTTGCATTGGTACAAGGTTTCATGAGTTGATTACTTCGGTATGAGCTTGATCATTTTCTTTGGTAGAGAAAAAAAACTTGTGTATCTTCTTAGATGCAATCGTTCTTCTTGTAGCTGATATTTTTCTGGTAAATGGTCTCTTTATGGTACGAGTGCTTGTTTTTATCACAAAGACATTAAAGAAAAGATAATGAAGCTTTCCTTATATCAATTGGGTTGTTGTCATACAAACTCCTTATACTTGAAAATGTAGTTTTTCCACAATTCCACCATTTATGATGATGGATGACCATTCAGTTGATATAGTTTGAGAAAATATTTGAACTCTCCCCATTTCATGGAGAATTTTTTGTCCTTCCTCGTTCTTGATGTGTCTTTTTTCTTTCTTTTCTCATATCTCATATTACTTTTCTCTCCCCCTTGGATATTATCAAAAAGGAACTCCGAGGGTTTTGAAAAGGGAATTTTTGTATCTTTTGTCCATGGAAGCATAGTTATCGCAAAGATGGTTAATACGACAAATATTGGGCAATAGACAAATCATTTGCACGGGTATTTGTAGTATGTGGACATGTGAAACATATAGACCCATTTTTTGGTATTTCACGAGGAATATTGATTGATAGCGCCTAGGCTTAAGGCTTGGGAGAAACGCCTCGCCTTACGCTTTTCACGCCTTATTCTTGGTAAAACCCTTAAGGCGCACTTTTTTTTAAAAACAACAATGTTTTAGTGAAACGATGTCGTCTTTTAAAGAATTTGTTTACAAATCGGACCATTATCTCATCCAAAATAATCAAATAGTATTTTAATTTGCATATATTCAGACATATTTTTATGATATGTGCAATTTTTGTATTTTAATAACCTTGTTATGGTTAAAAAATATTAAAATATATTAAGAAGGCCTAAACACCTTTTCACGTTTTTTCACGCCTAGGCTTCTAAGGCGTAAGGCTTGGCCTCCACGTCTCAATCACGCCCCGCGTTTTTTAGAACCTTGGTTGATAGGTAATGTGACCTTCCAATATGCCAATCATGGTTAGATAAGGAGTAAGATTATATTTTGAAGATGAATTTTTCAATTAGAAAGAATTGATCATGCATTGAAAGTAAATGACATGGTTAAGTTAGATCGAGGGACATATATCATCAAATGTGTGTGTATAACTTAATTGTAGGAGTGTCAACTATGTGTACTTGTTTTCAAAGATCATCAAATTTTCCTTTCACATCTTTCGTGGTCTATCATCTATTATTTTAAGATGTTTCCACGAGAATCCTCCTTGTGGGGTTGCCATTTTGGTTTTATGGGGTTATTATAGTGTCCATGTTGATCATATTATACCTTTTTATAAAGAAGGTTTTCAATAACATAATTTTCAAGCAAGGTCTAAGCTTATAATTAAGATGAGCTTATACGTATAATGGAGCATATTCTTCATGGATCATGGACATGTAGATGTACAACGTAATTCTTGTTAGGTGAATCATGTGAGTATCATATGAAGTTTATGTTGCGAATAACTTTTCATTGGTTTTATGCATTGATGTCGTAGGTGTAAGAACTTTGATTCAAGAGTCTTATTGATAATGAGAGTATTAACTCAAGGCACATATGGACTAAAATTTCTAGCCGTGTATCATGTGTCATAGATGTCGCATTATGAAGTGAGTGCAAACATTCATCAATGGGATGTATCATATATCTAGGTTTTCAAATCATAGAAACATGTGAAAATATTAAGAGGCTAACTAAGGTAGAACTCAAGGATTATGTGAGTAGGTGATACAATGGGAAATATGAGATATAGTCAACTAAACCTTCAAAGTAGTTGAATCATGGGTAGTCAAAGGTCAATGTAGAGTTTCAAGATTCTCTAGGGCTTCCAAAGTTTCATTTTCCTAACAACATTATTTATTAATCAAAGTTATATTTCTCCTTCAGTCCTTCATTAATTGTGAAATAAGATTTTGTTTTGAATGAAGTCTTTGTGACTTCTCGAGTTTTCAAAGTTCCTTATGTTTTTCATGATTTGTGCTAGTCAAATCTCTTTTTCAGAAATATTATCTCCTCCTTTGTTTCATAAAATGCACAATAAGTTCATGTCAATGATTTACTTTAGTTGAATTTACCATAACTCTTTTAAATAGTGAAAAATGAGCTTTAATCACCCTTAGACTTGATTTTTGTTTTGTGACTATGAAGAACTTTTTGTTTTCACATGATTGTGACATTGTGGAAAATATGAGTGAATTTAAAAAGACTTTTGTGACACAATATTCATACTTCAAGCGTTGCGCAAATAATATCATTTCTAATTGGAGTCATATGTGAATAACATAGAGTTTGTTTAGTGGAAGTCACGTGGGATTGATTTGATATATCAATAGCTTCATTGAGTCTCCAATGTATATGGTATAGTGTGACAGTTCGTCAGTAACTCATTTATTGTGATAAGATTAAATGTGTGTATTCTACTCATGTTTCATGTGTATGTCAACTTGAGAGTAATTGTGAAATTATAATTTTCTAATGAGAATAATCATATCTCATAGATATGATTTGTACAATTTTATGGGAAAACTAAGTGGGGGTGTTCATTATGTGCAACAGTATAAGTGTGAGAGTTCAAACGTTATTTCAACTGTAAGTGTCATTATATGATAATTGTGAAAATTTATCAAGACAATACACATGAAATCAAATGAACTAGATCAGTAAGTATGAATATTTATACAACACTTAAAAAAAATCATATTCATTAAATATTTTCTTTTTACTCATTCTTAAAAAAATGTTCTTTTATCTTTAACACTTTTTCTCCCACATAAAGGCGTTTTCAAACACATTCCTTTTCAAAATCAAGAATCTTCATAATTTTCAACCAATCATTTTCTTCAATTATTTTTTCTAATTATTTTCTAAAAATATACTCTCTTAACACATTTTACTTTTACAACAACAACATTTATCCTAATATGTGTCATTTAATCAATTAAAATTTTCAATTTTCAAGTTGTTGGCGAAAATTCATAGTGTGAATGCCTTAAGTAGATTTTAATCATGCATATTCATCATTTATCATATTTTTGGTATTTTCACATACATTTTGGTTTCAAGTTGATATGTGAAGGAGAGTTTAATGATCAATTTGAACAAAAAGGTTTTTATTTTGGAATTATTACGGGCTAGTCCCATTAATTGGGTCAAAGTTGCATAAAATTTCATTAACTTTTTTTTAATGCACCTAGTCCTTTTTTTATCATAGAGCACATATATTTAGACAAATGTAACCCTCACACATATCCATTTAAATTCACTCTCTCTCTCTCTCTCTCTCTAAAGACAAACATATAATCACTATATTTCTCTCTCTAGCAACCCTACCCCACCCGCCCACCCACCCACTCATTAGAGACTCGCCAGAAGAGTCCACCAAAGAAGCTCGTCGGATATATCCATACATTACATCTTTTGTTTCTCTCTCTCTCTCTCGTTCGCGCTAGTAGTACCATCGCCGAAGCTGGAGAATAAGATTTTTCGCTAGAAAAATGAAGGTTTTACATAAACAATAAATTTATTTATTTTGATTTTTTTTATCAAAAAATATCCATTATGGATTTTTTTGATAGCTCTTGACGAGTAGATTCAAAATATGTAAATTTTGTGAATTTTGAGTTTGAAGATTTGAAGTTATGGACTTTTTAAAGATTTGATATTTTTTTTCGAAAAATGATGTAGTTAGCTGTCAAAGATATTTTGGGGGTATATTGGTCATTTTAATGCATTAAGTTGGAAAAATATGACATTTGACGCCATTTATCCGGTCAAATGATCTCTTGCATCATTGACCAAGTCAATTGGGCTTAGTAATAATTACACTTTTTATTTTACATGAGTTATTGTGATTACTTGAGGTATGAGGATTTCTAATGGTGGTGTGCATCATGTATATTAGTTTTGGCTGTAAGGGAAAAATAGACATTTACCGATTAAGGTTAGATGTTAACCATATTGAGATTCCTTTATATCTTTAGGGTATTGTCAATCCTTTGATGTTTAATCATCATTTGTCTTGTTTTGGTATGTGCGTGTTATATCCATACATTCCATCTTTCTCAGCTATAAGTTTCTCATTTTTCCCAATTTTGGATATTTTGAAATATGGATGAACACAAGGTTTTTTCGGTATTCTTTTGGTACCTACAAAATACGAAGAACAAATTTCCTTTCCTTTATCCTTTGAGCTTTGGGTCCTTGTTTGTTAGTAAAGGAGTATGAAAATCCTCTTTGTTTACATTCATGAACCTTCCTTTTTCTCATTTTATAAACATCAAAAGTCTGATTATTTTAACCATAATATATGTAGTGAGTGCTCGATGAACAAAAACCACGATCAACATATGTATGATCTTTCTTTCTATAAATGATGCAAAAGTGGTTCTTCTTCATTTTCAAACAAGCCTGATATTTTTCAAGGGTATGGTTTTCCTTTTTACAAAATGTGCAATGTGAGCTTTATGTAATTTTTTTTTTATTTCACAAAAAATAGTTTTTCCATTCTATTTCTCATTTTTTTTTTCATATTAAGACTTTATTTGTTAGGGCACTATTTTTGTTTTTCAAGGGGATGAGTGTAATACCCCGCATTTTTATCGATATTTATTTATGGGATTAATTAAATTAAATGTGAATTACTCCGGATAAAATACTAACGAGATGTGAGTTGGTATTTGATTATAATGTGTATATATGGCAATATATGAATATTGAAAATATTAGATTAGTCGTGAGATAGAAATACGACAATTTGGGAAATTTTGTTGGGACGCGCGTGACAGTCGCGTCAAGAAAATATTTAATTTAAGTAAAAAGTGAATTTTATTTTTATTAACCGTATGGTCATTTTGAGTGCGCCAACGTGTCCGGAAGGATCGAAATAGTCAGAAAACACTAGCCGGGGGTTAAGTTTGGATCCCGGGGCATTATTGGGCCATACCGGTAACTTAAAAGGGCATTTTGGTAATTTCGGAAATTTGGGAATTAAAACCCACGAAAATTAGAAATAAAATCTGACTTATTCTTTATCCACTAAACCCACTAACTGCACTAAATGACTTAATGGGCTACGGGAGTTATCGAAAGAAATAGAAAAGAAGTTCCTAAGGCAACCTCTAAAAACCTCCATTGTCATCATCTTTAGAGAAGAACTTGTAGAGAGAGAGAGAGAAGAGAATTCTGCAGAGAGAGAGAGAACAATTCAACCTTCAAGATTCAACATCAAATTCAGAGAAAGATTAGAGGCAAGTGATTTAATTACAATTGATTCAATGTTATGCTTTTCCATGTTTAGGGAAATTATCGAATTTATCTTGGAAGATTGATATAGACCCATGAATTTGAAGATTAAAACTATGAACTATGTTAGGTATTGCATGTAGAAACATTCTGGATGAATTATGAATTCAAAATATAACCCTTGATGATCTAAAAACGGATTTAAGAAGAGGTTTATTAATGCTCTTGAAAGAAATAGAAAACTAGAGTTCTTGATGAAGTTTTGATCCGAATAAAGCCCTTAGTTGTTGAATTATTGGTTTTAGAACGTTAACAATGTTGTAGGATGGTTGTATGATGATATTATAACGTTATATTAGAGTTTCATGCTTATTAATGGAGTTTTGAGACGTTTTGAGGACTACAAAACGAAGCAGTCCGTAGCCTACCTGGTGTGATCGATCGATCGACATTCACCAGTCGATCGATCGACCACCATCGATCGATCGAAGTTCAAGGTCGATCGATCGACCTTCCCAGAAAGAGTAAAATTTTTCTAGTTAAATTTTAATGATGTTAAACCTTAGAAATTATTATTGGAGACTTTATGGATATCCTTAGACTTAAGGAAGACCAGTAGGTATGGTTATAAAATTTGGACCTTAATTAGAATTCAAATTGAGGAATTATTCTAAAATCTAATGAAATCCGATGAGTGAGATAATGTTAGAGTTAAAAGAGTAAATTTGAATAATTTGGTGAAATGAGGTTTGGGGAAGAAGTAAGGACCTTAAGAATAATGATGTTATATGTGAGAATAATAGGAAAATTAATAGACCCTTTGAGATAGGTTTTAAGTACCAGAAACTACGACGTGAGATGTGTCGACAGTCTACATTTTATATTATCGGAAGACTTATAATGTATAAAATTGGAATAATGGTATAAGGATGTAGAATGTACCTTTATTAATAATGAGACATCTAAGATGTGTGAATGCTTAGTATATGATTTTGTGTATGACATACCTACCATACTTGCTGTCACGGGAGGTTTACGTTCGATTAGGGCCATCTAATACTTGTGTGCCCGGATTTAGTTTGGTACCTAGAGGACATAGTTCAAGGGAATGACTTAATTGTGAGTTATTAAGTCAGCTGACTATGGAGCGTAGGTATGTACGTGACCCATGGATATGTTGAATTATGTTCGCCTCCATTTTTGTGTGTTGTGCTTATTCTAACAATTCCTGAGAGATTCGGAATATGTAATCCTTATGTACGTGATGAACCGGGATGGATAGCAGAGTATGTGTGCACCACAGCTTAGCCTCGGGGGTGCTTATATTGTATATTTATGATGTGAATAATATACGGTTAAATGAAAAGGATTTGTTATGTTTATTTATGAGAATCATTTATAATAACTCCTTGAGAAGATAAATAAGGGGATAACCTCCAGTAAACGGTAATGCTAATAATTGAGAATCCGAGTTCAAGTAAATCTATCTATTTAAGTGATAACATTGGGAATTCACATTGTGAATCGAGTAGTTGGGTTAGAACTTATAATGGTTTAGTTAGATATAAATAACACATGAATGGGTACAGGAACGTTAGGAGTGCACAGTTAGACGAGAGGTGAGTATTGCATGTGAGAGCACGTCCTAACATGTATCTTGCTTTCATTGTTTTAAATGTTATTAAAGCACTTGCTGTTTTTAAAATACTCTCCACTTTCAGGCTCTGACCCGTTTGCTTTCAAATCTATTTTTCTTGTAAAAACCTTTTTAGGTGCCCAGCCACATGGACATCATGCATAGGATCTCTATTCAGGTGACGAGCTGTAGCTGTTGTGAAAGTTACAGGGCTTTGATATTAGACGCCTCATTTTCCAGTCTTGACTCCATATTCAGTTTCATCATTTGTAGGGCATGTTGCCCATTTCTATTAGAGACTTTTTATATTTCAGTTATTCAGACTTTGGTTTGTAATTAATTCAGGATGCAGACTTGTTTCATCTATTTCCATATTGAGATTGTTGTGAGGAGTATTTCCTCCAGACTTATTTATTATTTGTTGGTTACTTTATTTGAGACCTTATGGTGTTTGGTGATGTCATTCTTTTACATTTCATTTATCGCATGTTAATTGGATTTAAATTAAAATTTGACAACTTACTTTTTAAATACTAGGTGGTTAGAAATCAAAAAAATGTTTTCGACAGTGATGCTATTAACTGAACCAACTTGACATTTTGTATTAATTTAATAAAGGAGTAGCTACCCGATATTCAATTAGTCGGGGTGTCACAATGAGTTAGACTTTGATTGAATACTATGATCAATCTTCCTAAAAACTTTTTTCAACACATTGACATCTTTCGTCATTGATAAATTATCTTTTGTATACATGGGGAATACTGTTCTCTTTCATTTTTAAAATATCAATCTCCTCTTAGAATTTTATTTTAAAGGATGAGTTTTTTTTTGTTTTCTTTGGTTGAGTTCTCATAAATGTATAGATCCCTACTTTCAATATGTTCATCAAGAAACATTTTGTATCCATTCAAAGATTCATCACAAATAACTTTTAAATTATTCAAAGCAAGTGCAACATCCTTTTTAGTGGAACCATTTGAATACAAAGATTTAGTTGAATAATATTTTACATCATAAACGCTTTATTACTGGTGTGAGCATGATGTAGCTTCATTTATTCTTCGGATGAAGAATTTGACGATTCCGTAACCTTTTCACCTTATTTGATCGTAGTGTGTGAACGTGATTCTTCTTCCTAATTTATTCTTCCTTCCTTTGATTTATCATCCTCAAAGTATCTTTCTTCTAATATATTCTATATTTCAATAACCTCTTTTCAATGAGACACTTGACCTAAATCCTCATTTCTCAAAGTAGAGCGTAAGATTTTCATAGCTTCAACATTAAACATATTTCTCTTTTCAATGCTCAATCTTAACAAAAGAGGCGAATCTTTATCACTAACTAATTTCCAGATATAATAATCAACCATTTGAAATACACAAAACAATATAGCTCTGTTGGAGCGGATGCTCCATGATGTGTTGATCATGCGTATAAATTGAACTAAAAAAACGTTATCCAAAACATAAAAACGTTCACCCTCGAAATCTCTATACTTTGATATCGTTTCAGCAAGAATATAATTTAATTTATATTAATCAAGAACACGAGCTCTATACACCTCATGATATTCTACCGTATTTCTAATATGAACTATCACGAACAAAATGTGGGATCTTACTTCATGATCACCTTTTGCTCCCTTCTCTTCTCTCTTTTGTCTCTCTTTCTCAAATTTGAATTATAATTTTTTTGAATCCGAAGAGTGATGAACTTATGAGAACAAGAGAGCCTTAAGTGCATATATATTGGCTACGATAAGGACCCTACTGAAAAATAATGACATGGCTCCTAATGGTCATAGGAAAACCTGATCTGAACCGATTATTAATTATAATTAAATCCACTAAGTAATTTTAATTATAACTTCACTTCTTAGTCCAATCTTATATTTCAAGCTCCTTATTATTAATTGCTTAATTCTCCTCACATTAAGGTTAAAGATACCTATTAATAAAATAAATTGCTAATAATTTATTTTAATTAACTTCTTTAAGTCCTTATGCGGCCCAACTTGACTTATTTGAAGTGTTGAATTAACATAATCCACTTCTAGGGCTTGATAAATAAAAAACTTCTAATCATCTCAAGGGGGTATCACCAATCTCTACACCGAGATGCAGATTCTATTCATAAACACTTTCACTATACAATAATGAATATCAACTGATATGTTAAAGCAGTAAATAACTAGTGCACATGTTAAGTATATCGGGATTAAGAGCCTTAACCAAGTCTAATAATCATAAGGTGTACATTGTCTTATAAAATCAGTACAAAGATAATGATCTCAAGGTTCTTATCCAGTACACACAAAGTGTACTAGCACAATAAGTTAAAACTATATTATTTTCCATAATCAAGACATGCCTACTAAAATATTGTGCAACAACCCTACCGATAATGTTTCCAACTCCATCAAAGATTGTGAATGATAAAATTTATATTTCACTAGAAACGGTGATCTAATCCTCCATGTGTAAGTCATACTCTACACATCATATCACATAATATGCAGAATAAAAGACACCAACAATGTTTAAAATAATATGAATATTATACACTGTTGCCCAGAAAAATACTCAAGAGGGGGGGTGAATTGAGATTTTACAAACTTTTCGGGTTTAATTAATATTTCAGAAAATATTTAATTTAAAACACTTAATACAAATTTCAGATTAAATAAATCTTAAAAGATTTAAACCAATAATGATTAAATAAATGTAACCAATTAATTTAAACAATATAAATCAGAGATTATAACACACAATAAATAAGTTATCAAATTAATACTTCCAAATGATTAAACAAGATATTACAACATCCAATAAATAAATAATCAATTTTCGTATTTTATATTCTGGATTTAATCTAAAGTGATTCACACAAGAATAACAACCAAATACTCTCAATAAATTAAACAAGTTGTTATATTTCAAAATTACAAGACCCAATAAATTTATAAACAATTTTCGTATTTAATAAAAATTAATATTCTGGAATTAATTAATTATTACGAAAATAATTATTTTAATCTTAAAATAAATTTATCAAATTTTCAGAATTAATTTAATTGCAAGTGTAAGTGCTTAAAATAAAAATAACCAATCACACGCAAGCAAATAAATAAATAAAAATGCTGAAAATAAATGACACCGTATTTTAACGTGGTTCGGCCAAAACCCGGCCTACGTCCACGCGCCAAGAGCAAGCTTCCGTCTCCCGCGCTTCACTAGTCCTGATCCACTTGTACGGTAGGATCAAACCACCATTTACAGACACTTGAAGCAAATACCGGCTCCAAGTACAACTGAAGCTAAAATCCCAGCTTCAAACAAATCTGAATGTTGAATATAAAGTTTGAATGTTGAAACTCTCTAAAATACAAAATTAATCTGAGTTTCTTCTTGAGTGAGACTTCTCAATAAATCTGATTTTTGGCACTAGTCTTCTTCTTGAAATTTTTGTAGCAGAATAATGATTCTCGAGCTCTTCAAATTTCTCCTTCAACAAATAACTGAGTAGAACTTTGTTGCTATCTAAAATCTGAGTGTCAACTTCGATGCTATTCTTGAACGGGTGTATGAGCTGAATATAAATTTTAGTTGCTCTTTTTTTTTTTTGTGAGTATGTGGAGCTGAATAAATTTTTGGATGCTCTCTTGTTTTTCGTATGTGTTCTTTTCCAACTGAATATAGTCTCTTCTTTTGTAGCTTGAAAAAATAATAGCCGTTGGAGAGTGATTTGGAATGGTCTGAATGTAGCATTAAATGCACTGAATTTACTGAGAATATTCTGCAAATCCTCATTTTGCTTCTGAAAGAAATAGCTGATGACACATGGAAATAGTATTCTGAAACTGTGGAGTCTAAAAGGTATATCACTCAGTATCTCATTTGTGTATATTTGGATCAATTAAATGAAGTTCTCCCAAAGGAACGAAATCAGGGACATACGATGACAACTCAGTCATCATATATATCAGCCAAGTTATGAAGGTCAAATCAGCAAAAAAAAATATTAGCTAATTAAGTAAGTCACCTATGGCCGAATGGCTTTTATAAGGTGTGACACAAATCATAGGGGTCAAATCTAGAACAGGTCTGTACTAAAAGCAAGAGTAGTCAGGTAAGGAGGGTAAGGCCATCAGCCTTTGAACGGACGAGAAAAATTAAAAGCCAACTGATATAAAAAATATTTCGGACAGAACAATTCCAATGGATATTGTACAGAAAAAAATATTTTGGACAATAAAATAAATTCGACAGATAAACATATGTTCGGATTTCAAGGCTCATACGCATAGTTAAACGAATATCTCTTAAATGTCACATACGTTACAATTCTTTGGACTGATAAAAAATATATTTCGGAACAGATAAAAAATTAATTTCGGACTGAAATATATTTCGGAACAGATAGAAAATTAATTTCGGACTGATATAAAAATAGATTTCGGTCAGATATTTTCGTAAAAAAAAATTCCAAACGGATAAAGAAATATTTCAGATAAAACAAAAAAATATATAACAGATTTCGCATATAAAAATTTCGGATATAAAACAATTCGGATAAAACAGAAAAACATTGTATAACAGATTTCGTGTATATGAAGAACAAAATTATATAAATATATAAAAGAGGCTCCAAAGCTCATAAAGGAGCTAACTCAATCTGCACCCCTAAGATGTGGTAGCCTTATGCTAGATGGAGTGAGTGGATGGCTTAAGAGATGACAGGGCATGGGCGCTTGTCCTTTTATCTAGTCAAGGTAAGTGAGAGTAGTCAAAGAAATCTACTTTGTTTGGCGTGTGCCAGAAGTGAAGCATTAAAGGGTACACTCATACATATAAATATATATATATATAAAAATTTGGACTGAAATACACACACACACACACATATATATATATATATATATATATATATATAAAAGAATTTGAACAAAAAAACATATTTCGAATTTCAAAAAAAATATAACAGATTTCGGATGGATAAAAAATATTTCGGACAGAGAAAAAAAACAATTTCGGACAGAAATAAGGAAAAGAAAATCTGACTAAAAGCAAAGGATATATACGTTGACATATAGAAAAAAAGAAAACAAATAAACAATTTCCGAAACTGTAGGCAGCCCATATGTCAGATATAGAGTACGACACTTATATGAGAAAGGAAACAAAGGCTTCCATATTTAGATTTTTTTTGCTTTCTCATGGATCAAATCAAGTGGGACAACACAACTATACATACACACATGCATACACATATATATATTATATATATATGCAATCGTTCAAGACAAAAAAAGATTGACCCAACAGCTTTTGGTATGTGTGCAAGATTGCTAGCAAATGGTAATAATTTATTATATACACAAAAGCATTCATGTAGAAAGTAACACAAAGCCACAAAAAAATAATTTCGAAAATATATTTCAGTAAAAAATTATTCCGAAAATTTTTTGAATAAGAAATTTATATTAAACAAAGTTGCACCGATTTTACTAAAAAAATTATCTTCAGTAAAAATAATATAATTTTTCTTTTAGAAAAAGTTTAGGCTCATAATTAATTAGTTACACAATAGCAATCATAGATCAAGAAATATGCATGTGTGCCTAATGTGTCAAGTGCAAATGTGCATCACACGTGAATACCTTTTCTCGGATATGTCGATGAGTAGAGTCGAGGTATGTTCAGTCGTGAATAAACAAGATAATACCATACAGAATAAATATATGTATATCATGGTATATAAACAAGATCGTATAATAAATATTATACAATAATAAATATCTATAGAATAACCTAATAAAAATATGTTTGGAATCATCAAAATCAATATATTAAGTTAAACTAAAATGTACACTAATTAAACTAATTAAATATAAAAAGGGTTAATTACATTTTCGTTTAACATACACATACAAAATTCTCATTAAAAGAGGACAAACAAATTTTATTAAAAAATAAATCCACAGTTAAAACTATTACATAAAGTAAGGCTTTAGTCTAATATTGCATTTGAGAAATACTTTCCATCATTTTTTTTTATATTTATACTAAATATATACTTTTCAAAATAATTATCCTTAACTTAGACTCTGATACCACTTGTTTTCCTGAAATATATCCAAGAGGGTGTGAATTGGGAGTTTATGAAATTAATGGCAAATTTATAAAGTTTATAACATTTTTCTTTGAGATTAATTACAACATATGATCAATTAATATAAGTATAAACAATTAATTCAACAATAAGGAACAAATAAAGAGGGTTTAGAGAAACTTGCAAACCGAAATTTTAACATGGTTCGGCCTTGCCTACATCCAGGCTCGAGATGGTATTCATGAAATTTCACTATCCTCAGTTCACTATGACAATATAGAACCTTACAAGGCATTATAACACCGTGCAACCTACAACCAACAAGGTAACTATAAAAGAGGAAAAAACAAGGTAACTATACCCTTCCTTCTCAAAACAAAATATAAAAGAGTCCAAGATATTATTACACCTCGACTGCCCGAAAAAAATTGGCACTACGAGTCGTGAAGATACAATAGAATGTAACCATAGTAGCAAGAACTAGTTATGTAACCAAATTGTAAAATAATTGCCTAATAAGAAACTTTAGTGAAATTAGTTTACTTTTCTCAATAACCATTCACTCTTTATCTCTAATAATCAAAAGTCTTTTGGTCAAATGGGTTATTAGATTTTATTCTATAGCTCAAGTGTATTTGGGATTGTAAATTTAGTTAATGTTGGAGTTTTATTATGGAAAGAACGAAATATATTAATTAATTTTCTGCAAGGCACGTTCTTAGAACGCTTTCTTTTAGGAAAAATTTCTCCCAATCCGGTTGAGACAGAACAACGAGTACACTATGGGTTTTATAGAATCTGCCTTCAGGATACAATGAAGTATATGAACAGTTGTTTGATTCAAACTATGTACTGTTTGATCAAACCGAGAACACTCTGAATTTGTAACTTGATAATGCCAAAATATAGAGGACGGAGAGAGGAGAAATTAGCAATTTTCGGTGTTCAAAACAGAGGCCTGAAACTCTTTTTATAGCCATTTCTGTGACTGTTCTTCAACAGTCACAACTCTTCATGTAGTGACTCAGCAACCATTGGATCGTGCCTGTTTGGTACAACTTCGATCTAACGGTTCAGATTAGGCGTCCCATCGTAAGCGAATAGACATCCCCTACACGAAACGCTATGAGTTCATCTAACGGTTTAGATCAAGTCGTTTCGGATTTTAAACCCTTTGATCGGATCGTTTAATCACAACCGTTGATCTGTTTTACCTCGTCAAAACTTTAGGCTCCCATGCTCCAAGCGAAGTGCCAAGTGCACGTCAAAGCGCGCAATGCGCCCTAAGTCGCCCAATCGCCATTTTACGTGCCGCGATTGGTGGTGCTGCACCACCGCGATGCGTAGGATCATAGCCTCTTATTTGACTTGTCAACTAAGAATCTTAGTTGTCATTTAGTTGATATAAAACTACTTTTTGTAATATTCTTTCAATGTGGGACAATATGGGATTTTGAGTACTCCCATATCTTTCACACCCATTTGCTCATGTTTCTACCTTCTAAAATAAAACTCAAACTATGTTTATATTAAAACACCAATAATATAATAAAATATTAACAACTAAAGATTAAAATAAAACATCAATTAATATAATAAAAATATTATATTATATTGAAATTTATCCAACAGTTAAGGAGGGGTTTGGGTTTAGAACTTTGACTTAAATGGGGTTCTATTTGGAGCTTTGCTTCAATGGCGATTTTTGGTCTAAATCTCGCACCTTTGAAAATGGGTCTTGGTTTCTTTCATTAGAAACCGAAGAGTTTTTATTCTCAACACAAATGGTATTAGAGTTTTTAATCTTGACTCAAGAATGCTTTGGGGTTGGAACTTTACTCAAATGAGTTTTGAGTTTGAAGCTTTGTTTCATTGGAGATTTTGGTTTTAAATCTCACACCTTTGCAAATGGGACTTGGTTTCTCTCACTGAAAAGATCATCTATATAGGACACAAGATATTAAATGGAACTTTGTTCTTTGGATGATTTTAGCCATTTAAGGGTAGTTTGGTAAAGTTTGGAACTTTTAGAATTTGAATTTTGAAAACTAGTTGTTAAAAAATTACCACATGGATACGTTGATTAGATTCAAAGTAATTTGGGTTGACTTAAAGTCAGAGGCACTCTTTTAGAAAATTTCTCAAAAATTCATTTTTGTGTAAAAACAATCGAGATCAATTTGGTGAGTTTGAATCGACTCAAACTCCACTTTGAATTGAAATAAAGTGACCAATTTGATTTTGTTGTTATTTAGGGGTTGGAAAGGTTTTGGCAAAATTTCTATGGTTGTTAAGCAAGTACTTGATCATAAAATATTAGAGGCGAATTTACGGAGCCTTGAACACTTGGTTTTATGCTTAAAGATTTTGTATAAGTTTAAGATGATTGAATTTTTTTGATTGAGGTTCATTGAACTTTTGACGGTGAGATGCTTGAATGGAGATGCACTGGCTAAGTTGTCTGGTTGAGTTGATTTGCATTTATGTGAGATTCTGACCGAGTTGAGTATGCATTGGGTTTACATGTACTTCGATCTCATTTGTAGGGTTGTGAAATTCTAAATAGTATGAACCGATAGTTTACAAGAATATTATGGTTAAGGTCAACTCATGGAAATAACTTGTTTTGTTTTGACATATGATCTCTTTCTTGTAAACTTCTCATGGCTTGCTTGTCATGGTATCCATGGATTTGAATAACTTGATTGTTAGGATAATATTTTAAGATTAGGGCCACAAAAACAAATTTAAAATTTTGAATCTATTTGGTATTTGGTATTTGAATTTTAATTTTGTGTGTATTTATCTGAATAAGTATTAAGATTTTTTTGACATTGCACCCTATATTTATACAAAATATATGTGTTTACACCCTACTTTTTTTATTATTTATGATTGCACCCCACCGTTAGTGTTTCTGTTAATTGAAGACACGTCACTCGCGGAATCCTTTTTTTACTCATTCCAATTGCCAAAAAACCCTTATTCATTCAACAATCTGAGACCAAAGCTCTTATGTGGGGTAAAAACTCGGGCTTCGAATTACAGAGAAAAGAACACTTGAAAGTTGATCTTCTTTGAGTTTATTTTCTGTAAATTCTAGTAGTGTTTCACCTAATTTTTGTTTATTTAAGCTAAGATGACAAAATATTGATGGTACGTTTCATTATGTGTTCACCCATGCCTTAAATGATATTTTGATCTGATTATTTTGATCAAATTGTAGTGTGGACTAAGTAAATGGATCACTATAAATCTTAGATTTCATCATGAGGGCGGTTGGCATTGAGGGCAGGGTCGGCTCTAGGCATAGGCGGGTTAGGCCGTCGCCTAGGGCCCCTGATTAATTAGGGCCCCTTCCGGGGAAACAAAAATTTGTAGGTATATAAAAAAAAAATTAGGTATAAAAATAATTAGGTTTAAAAAAAAAGGCCCCTCCAAAAAAATTAGAGTTATCACTTAAAAAAAGGCCACCCAAAATAAATTTGTTCTATTTAAAATAAACTCATACACTAAACCCAACAACAACATAATAACATACCCACACACTAAAAAATGAACCCACACAATAAACCCACCATCATAACCCAACCTAACCCAAACCCAGCCCAACCCATTTACTTATTCTATTCTTCAAACCCTAACTCTCTCATTTCTCTCATCCACTTTTTTCTCACTCTTTTTCTCTTCCTCTCTTCTTCTCTCCCACTCCCACTAGTCTCTTTCTCTATGAACCAAAGTAAGAATAAACTCTCTCTTACCCACCCCCACCTCCCAAAGCCCTTAGCTGCAACTGCTCCACCCCCCATCACCAACCACCCACCCCCCAATTTTTTTTTTTCGGCAACCCCCCCCCCTCCCCCCCCCCCCCACAAAAAAAACGAGCACCTCCCCCCCTCCCTTTTTTTTTCTTGAACTAACCTCATCAAAATAATGGTTAAAAATCTAGGGTTTCAATTTCTTCAATTTCAGAAAGTTAGGCGCGTGATTGGAGATTGGTTGGACCTTGTTTGTGTAAGTATATATTATTCATTTACTTTGTTATATCCCACTATATAAATTTGTTTGTGTTACTACTGATATTTTTTTTTTGGTAGATTTCAATTTATTATTTGGGTATTTACAAATTAAAATTTGAGATTGCTCTCAAATTGGTACTCAAATCAGGTTCTATTGTTCTTCTTTAGCATTTTTCTTTAATATGGTTTGTCAATTTTATTGAGAATCTTGTGATTGTGTGATTAATTTTTATTTTTGCAAATTACACTTGTTGTTGTGTTGTGTGAATATGTCTACTAGCAAATTACACTTGTTATTGTGTTGTGTTGTATTGTGTGAATATGTTTATAGATATTGTTAAAGAAATAGAAATTGAACTCGTATTTTGTGAAAAGCGTAATATTTATAGAAAAAAATATTTTGATGAGAATTCTAGTGATGGGATTAGACATTAGTATATTAAAATTGATTTTCTATATAAAAATTGGTTTTGCATCGAAAAATGCGAGAATAACACATTTTCTTTAATTTGATTTTTTTTATACAAAAGGGCCCCATTTTGATTTTTCGCCTAGGCCCCGAAAACTATAGAACCGACCCTGATTGAGGGGTATTAGGAAATGTTAATACTTAAAACTATAGGAGTGGTAGTTTGAAGGACGTTGTAGATGTTCATTCCAATGATATTTCATTTCAGAAAATTAGACATGAGAAAAGAGATTTTTCAAAAAATAAAATGGAAAATTATTTGGGAAGGTTAAACTATAAATTAGTAATGAAGTTGATCTTAAATTCATGTGAGAAACATTGTACCACATGTGGATGGATACAGACATATTTACTTCGATGCAACCAACAAACCCACTAGTTAACAACATTATTCATCCCAAAGTTCATGTTGACGAATGACAACCCAACAAAGAATAGTAGCAATACAATCCATCTTATGAATGACAACCCATAAAAAAATACTAGGATTTCTTCCAAACTAACTCCTAAGAAGATATATAAATCCAGTCCTTTAAAAAAATAAGTTCATACCTAACATGAACCAAGGTATTATTATTATTATTATTATTATTATTATTATTATTATTATTATTATTATTATTATTATTATTATTATTATTATTATTATTATTATTATTATTATTATTATTATTATTATTATTATTATTATTATTATTATTATTATCAAATATCAAAAAATCTCTCAAATATTTTTTAATACACATTTAGTCCAATCCTCTAAAAGAGAATAAAAGACTTTTTAGTACAAAGTAAAAAGCGTAGACTAAATGTGTATTAAAAAATATTTGAGGAACTTTGGTATAAGCCCATTATTATTATTATTATTATTATTATTATTATTATTATTATTATTATTATTATTATTATTATTATTATTATTATTATTATTACTATTATTATTATTATTATTATTATTATTATTATTATTATTATTATTATTATGTGTTTTGTTCATTTTAATACCTTCCCTTTATTTCACTAATTATTTCTCTTTACTTTATGCAGTTCATGAAGTATCCTTGAATGATGATAGTGAATAAACGATTGATTTGTCTTTCTTTTGTACTTACAATGAAGATTTGGGTGTGGAATGCAAAACATAGGAGGGGGTGAAAGAGAATGCGTGTCAACTGAATGATGATGCATATGAAGAACACAATACAAGGTCATCAGTGCATTTGGATGAAATAAATCCCGAGTTCGAGTATTTAAGTAAGCATTATTTTGACGATGAGTGTGCTTTTGATCTTGACCATATTGGAGATGCTGATGAGGATAATTGTTGATGATTTTTTTTAATTATGCAGAAAATATGAATAGATGATTGGATTTGAGCCGTAATAAATTATTGTTCTTAAGGTGTTATTTGTCCTCATTCGTACAGAGTTTGTTAACGGCTCTAGGCAAATTACCTCCAAGATACAACAAATCCACGGGTTTATTCAAGTAGCAAACTGGAAGAATAATCCAGAACGCTCTATGAAATTGGTAAGAAGAAATAATAGAGAAAGATAATTTTCGGAATTAATTATGACAGGATTTTGCCTTCTATATATAGTCTCTTGTGGTGTCTGTTCATGAACAGACACCACATCCAAAGGTAATTTAATCACGGCCCTTGGATATATAACTATATTTTGAACGTTCCAGATTTGAACTAAAAAGGTGCGACTGTACGGATTAACACTTAATGAAGTGGCGCCAAAATCCGACGGTTCAGATCTACTCGCGCCATAATTATGTGTCATTTATTATGGATTTAATCTGGACCGTTTGATCTTTTGACTTTGTCAAAAATCAAAGGCTCCTACTGCTCCTCGCGAAGTGCGCCTCTAAAGCGCCCTAAACGCCCAATCGCACTTTCGCACACGCTCGCGCGTGTGCGGATGGTGCAAAGCACCATCCTTGGACCTAAGGTGTACACTAGTAGCATACACTTCAATGCACAGAAGTAATCTCTTATGACACAAGAGCATTTATTAACCCACTAAGTTTTTCACACTTTTTCAATGTGGGACTTTGGTTTTCCCACTTCCTTTTGTCTTTTCTTATTCCAACTAATTAATGGTTTTAACCTTTCATTTTCTCTGACCATTAATACCCATTAATATTAAAATCATCCAACAATAATGAGAATGAATAACCTCAACAACAAGATGGGAAATAATAACTTCAACATTAAGAATATAATGAACAATAATATGAGAATGTATTTGACCAGGAAAATTTTCACCTCATTGTAATATCTCGTACTTTTATAATTATTTGATTTCCATGTGTGATTAATAATTAATTTAATAGGGAGAAGTTAAATTAGATTTTAGTAAATATTAATTAGCGAGATAAATGATTAATATTTATTATTATTATTTACTTGCATGTGATAAATAAATAGTTATGTGATTTATTATATGTCGTGTATGAGTGAAAGCGGCGATTTATTATTTTATGTCGATAGAGTGTTACATTAGTGGACCGGTATAATTTATGGGCGAAGCGTAGGGTACGCACATGTCGAACTCGATTAATGAGATGATTATCACTTTTATAGTTGGGTAACTCGGATGACCTTTTCAAGTGCACCGGTGATCCGGAAATGGTCGAAATAGTCCAGAATAGGTACCCGGGGTGTTATGATTAGGTTTCAAGGGCTTTTTAGACATAACAAGATCCGTACAAGGGTAGGATGATCGTTTTGTACTTAGGGTTGAGAACAAAAATGGGATTAGGTTAATTAAGAGGATATTTAAGAGCTTGAGAAGGTGGATGGCATCCCACCTTTCATATTTT
Organism: Sambucus nigra; assembly: GCA_949130495.1. Taxonomy (NCBI): domain Eukaryota; kingdom Viridiplantae; phylum Streptophyta; class Magnoliopsida; order Dipsacales; family Adoxaceae; genus Sambucus; species Sambucus nigra. The sequence continues at coordinate 212,086,750 of OX422220.1, read as the reverse complement.
ACACGAGAGATTGAGAGAGAGAGTTCTAGAAAAGAGAAAAAGAAGAAAGAAGAGATAACTTGGAGAGGAGAAGAGAGAGGACTCAACCCGTCATCAAATTCGTAGAGGACGTCGAATTCTAATTTACCAAGGCAATTAGATACTTGCTTTATGTTGCAATTTGATAGTAGTTAATTATTTTCATTATTAGATGTGGAAATTTAAAAATTAAGATGTTAAATATTGAAACTTTTGATATAGAGACCAAAATGATAAGAGATTAGGGTTTGTAAATAAATCATTAATGGAGATTAATCATACTTGAAATTCAAAATATTTTATGGGATTTAAATGGATGAACATGTAGAACTTATATATAAAGATTGAATCTTGGATAATTAATTTAAAAAAGTTCTGTATTGAATTAATTGGAAGTTTGATCTAAAATCCTAGGGTTTGATTCGGGATTTGGGGTTAATTACGTGTTAAAATACCTCTGAAATGTTAGGGTAACGTTATAAGGGGCTATTTTTGTGTTTGGAATGGTTGGGAACCTCCATTGGAAGGTCTGGGAGGAGAAAACTTGAGAAAGAAGATGTTTGGTAGCATAGAAAACTGAACTGGTTCGCAGGGGGTAGTGAACTGGTTCACTCAACCAAATCGGTTCGGTTCGCTGGCCTGCCCGATTTTCGTTTATGATTTATTTTTACTCGTTAGTACTTAGGGATTGACCGTAGGGGCTTCCGGGGTACGGAGGGATTACTGGGGAGCCATTGCAGAGTTCGGTACGTGTGATAGGCTAGCGTTAGATAGGTTTGAGTGAAGAGAACCAAAGATTTAAATGAACGACTATTTGTTTAATTAATCGAGAAGTTGGATTGAAGTTTGAGATTGGGTCAATCGGGCATGGTAGGACTTGCGTATGAGTTCGGTACTTATTATATTTATTCATATTAGAGTGACGTGTATATATATGTATGTGTGCATGCTACTTGTTTTATTTAAACATACCTACTCGGTAGTGATATCGTAGGAGGTTGTGCGTAGTGGGCGATCCATCCTGGCGTTGACCAGTAGGTTTTGGATTGACTCCCCAGGTCATAGGACTGTTGCATTACCACTATCTGTATGTGAGGATAGGTGTTGGTTTTGAGTCTGGTTGAGCGCGGTGTGGTATAGTTGTGAATCTCGGATGTATGTCTATGACCGCCTCCATTGCATGTATTTATGTTTGGGATCGGTGTTGCGATTCCGACTTTATGACTTGGTGTGAGGCATGATACCTGGAGCCGAATAACACACGAGGGATGCATCCGCGAGATCTCAGCTCTAGAGATGCGGTTCTACACACACACACACACACACACATAAACCAATCCTAGTCCGTGTAAAAGGAGAGAAATAAAGCCTTGAAGTTTTATAGAAAGGAAATTTTGAATGTTTATTCACTAGGGACAATGATAGAGTTGAAAATTCATGCAAGAACTTTGAAGATATATATATATATATATATATATATATATATATATATATCACGAGCATAACTTTGTCATGTTTATGACATGAATAATTATTTATAGAAAGTGTGACGATACAATATTGTTTATGAACGTATTCCATGTGACAGTAATTATACTTAGCTAATAGAGAGTATTAGCGGGGTTTGGGCTTGAGTAGCCATTACGTCTCCTAGTTAGACTGGATAGTTTAATTAGGATAATTAAAATTTACACATTAGGTGTGCACTATAGTTGAGGGGTGAGGTTTATATCAAGTGAGTATGATCGGTTAATTATGAAAGTAATACACTACTGTTTGAATCGATTTAAACAATTATATACTCGCAAAATATTATCTATTTTTCGGGCTTTGACCAGCAGGCTTTAGTTTTCCTTATTTTTATTTTTATACCCCAAGTGTGCAGTAGCAATAGCGGAACTGTAGGGATAGATCCATTCTTGTCGTGCAAGAGTTGTTGACGTTGCATCTTTGATTAGATGTCTGAGTTTATTTTATCTAGATAGGATCAGTCATTTCGGTTTCAATTTTGGGTGTGTTTCCTGTAGATTGATAGGCTTTTATATTACTGTCAAACATTTTTGTTTCACTACTTAGTTTTATTATGAAGTTCTATACTGTGAATATTTTATTTAGTGACCGGTGGTTTATTCGCTTCATTCTTTTTATCTATTTATGCATGAGGATTATTCATTCATTTTTACTGTGTGGTTTTATTCGTATTGTTTTTATTATATTATGATTGCAGTAGTGATGCTGAGAATGTAATCTTACTAGATTCCTGTTTTATTTTGATAAATGATTGATCACCCGTTATTAAAATAGGTGGGGTGTCACACTCATGTCCAATGAATTGTGGATAAATTATATGGTTCTACATAACCAGCCCTAGAAAGTACTATGTTGTTGAATTTGTTGTGTGATTATATCTTTAGTGTAGGTCAAGAATGACCACATTAGAAGAAAAAAAATTAAGTTATTGTAATGTGTTACTTTTTATGTGTAGGTATTGCGTCTATATTTCGCTGTGAAACCATATAAAAAAACTTGTGAGGAGAACGTTAAGCCAATTTCATTTGAAAATGAGTAGGCATATGTAACTCAATTTATAGGATAACTTATGTGGACAATAAACACCAATTTTAATCTAACTCATATATCATAATTGTGCAGACCAATCTTAAGGTTTTACCACATGTGATGAAAAGATCTCTAGGCCCTAGGAATGAAAGGAAAAAAATTAAGATGATGAAACTGTAATACCCCGTATTTTTACACATATTTATTTTATTATGAAATTATGGACACTTGGATTAATTAATTTAAAGGGAGAAAATTTAATTTATAATTAATCCGATTTAATGGTAATAATTACTAGCGTAACGAGAGTTAGTAGTTATCAAAAATAATTATATTGAAATCATGTTGAGTAATAACTTTGTTGAACATTACGTAGTAAGTAACCTAATGGATGGTTTCGAAAATAATAATATGGCCGGGGACGAGATACACGGAAGTTAAGATATAATTATTTGGGACGCGCGTATGAGTCGCGTTACTACTATATATTTGGCGGTTAAAAAGGTAAATTATGTTTATATAACTCGAATGAAAATTTTGAGTGCGCCAGTGTGTCCGGAAGAGTCGTTATAATAAAAAAAACACTACTCGGGTGTTATATTTCGAGTCCGGGGCATTTTAGCCCAAAATGATACCCCGGAGGGATATTTTAGTCTTTTGGGATTTTTGAGTAATTAAATGGACACAAATATGATTAAAATAGGAGCATTGAGGGTTAGTGGTCTGTCACTTACAACCTACGTGAAATAAAGAGAGAGGGAGAGAACCAAGGAGGAAGAAGACCCCATAGGAAAACTAAGCCAAGAACTCAAGATTTCCCACCAAGAATTACACCAAAGTGTAGATCGCAACAAGAGGATCAATCACATACCAAATTCAATCCGAGAATCAGATATCCATCCCAAGGAAAGTGTTAATCTTTCTCCTCTTTTAGCATATATTGTTCCTGTTAATTTAGGTTTGGGGATATAAACTTAGTGCAATGAAAACTTAGGTTTAATTAGACTAAATTATAAATAAATCTTATGAATTGGAGATGGGTATGCATGTAGAGGTTTTGCCATTTGTTAGACTATTAAAATTTGGGAATCTTATGTTTTAATCACAAGTTATAATAAGAGTTTTGGATAATTAAAATTCTGGGTACATTATAAAGCAAATTTTAGAGATTTGAGTAATTGTTGATTTTCTCTTTGAAAGTATGAGGATTTAAGCCCTAAATTGTGTTAGAGAATGCCCCACAATGATTAAGAATATCTTGATACTATCTTATTTGAGATTAGATGAAATTCGGGTTGGATTTAAGGTTTGAAATGTTAGAAAAATCAAATTTGGGGAAGAACTGGGTCTGTTCGGAATTCTCGTTCGAAGACCTGCCCAGGTCATTTGAACGACCTCGTTCGAACGAAAATTCTAACGAGATTTTGAGTTCGTTCGAAGTGAGGAGTTCGTTCGAACGACCTCGTTCGAATGAGAATCCCTGGACTTCTAACGAAATTTCATAATGCAATTTTAGGGTCTGATCAAGTTAAAAATCATCATGGGTTTATCCAAGTGAGAGAAATAACCTCCGTGAATAACGAGTGACTTAAATTCTGAGTTAGTATTGAGTTGGGAGCATGATTATTTTTGGGACATAGAAAGTTATAGAACCGAGGCGATGTTTAGGTTCAAGAGAGAATATACATATATGTGACTTATGAAAAGAGTAGAAGTGATGATATACTACTTACGTACTATGAGAATCAGGTTGCGTGAACGCCTATTAAGTTATATAAGTTGTGTGCATGCTTATTTCTGGGAATATTATATGTATGACATACCTAGCTATTGGCTATCGAACAGAGGTTGGCGCGTTGTGGACGACCATATCTTGCATGAATTCGGGGGGATTTTGAGTCATACCACTAGAGCATGGAACCTAGGCACGAGCTATCCGTGAGAAAGATAGTGATGACGGTCATATGGGTGCGTAGGTATGTGTATAGCCCATCGAATTGGGACTATGTTCGCCTCCAATATGTTTACATGTTTTATTGGTTCTTGAGAGATTGAACCTGTTGTCCTTCATGCGTGAGCGTTGCAATGGGACTAGATAGCCGAGTATGCCTGGCACCAAGGGTTTCTTAACCATGGGTGCAATATTTATTTAGATAGATGTATACATAGAGAGATTATATATGTATACTGATTCTCCTACTCTGTGTTGCATGTTGGCAAATCTATTAGTATATATACTTACTGTGTCACAAGTAGATAATTTAGAATGTTATATGAATATATTAAAACATTTATTAACCTACTCCTACTCTTAGAAATATTGTCTTCTGGTTACTGAAATATTTTATTCGACATAGTGGGGTACACCACGTATAGTCTGACAGGGTATCATGACTAGTATGGGTAGTTAGGCTCGCTAGGCGTGCACATTAGATGAGAGGTGAGCATCTCAAGGGAGTACACTAAGTTAACAAGAATAATATTTGTACTAATTAAATAATTTAAGCACTTGCTATATTTAAACTATTTTTTACTAAGTCTCTGACCCATTTTTGTGCAAAACTCTTTTATTGTTCCTTTATTTTAGGTGCTCAGCCACATGGACACCAAGTTTAGGAGATTCCATTCAATTGACGAGCTGTAGCTGTTGTGGAAGCTACATGACATTGCTAGTGGATGCTTCATAGTATATCATTCTTTATCTATCAGTATTTACTTCAGTTGGACATGTCGTCCCTTCCTATTTTACATTCAAAGATTTATGTGTTTTACTTTGATAGTAGACTTTTATTTCATGGTTTTGGATTATTGTATGGGATTTTATCCGGATGTGTTTACTTCAGTTCTTCATATTATTTCAGTTAGTACGTTCTTTCCTTACGCTTTGTTGTTGAATGGTGATGTTTAGTTATTTTCCTTTTATGGCGATTGCTGTTAATAAGATAAAATTTTGACATCAACCTTTTTAAATATTAGGTGGTTAGTTTTAATAATAAAACTTTTGACAGTGATGCATAATCTAAACCAACCGGATATTCTGATTTAATTTTATAAAGTACTGATCACCCGGTATTTAATTAGGCGGGGTGTCACAGAAACTACTATTGTTAACCTAAAGGGAAAGACCAAAAAATATAGGTTGTGTGTAGGTTTTTGTCATAATGCAAGAGGTTGTCAATGTGGTCCTATAACTGTTGAAGGTAGTGTTGGAACAACATAGATAGGTATCAAGGGTGGTTGAGGTAATGGTGAAGGAGGAAATAAGGGTGGGAGAGGCAAGAGAGGGGGATGCAGGGGTGGGAGAGGCAATAAATATAGAAGAGGCATGGGTGGGAAAAGTACTGGTGGTGGATTTGCAAATCCTAAACCACCAGGTGGAACAAAATAGTTAACTGAGTCATTTTTGTTGGCAAATCTAGCTGCAATTGTGTAGGTTTTGTGCATGTTTGTAAGATGTAATTGGTGGATTTTTTTTTATGCAAGTGTCTATGATGTAAAAGCTAGGACATGAACTCAAAATATATTTTTTGTGCATATACTATATATAATTATTTTATATGAATTTGACAAGAAATATTGCATTAAATCTCTTAATCACTACATAGTTGTATTACATATTCAGTTTATTATTCATTAACTCAATTACATCATTCAACTTTGTTTCATATGTAACTTTCTTTCCATTCTCTTCAACTAATGATACCTTATTTTATCCCTCAAAGACACCAAAGTTTTTAGCCTCTTACTCTTTCACGAATGAATAGTGAGGTTGTAAGGTTTAACAAAGACTTATCTAAATAGCCCGTGGACTCTAAAGACCACATTTATCACTATGGATGAACCCAAAACAAACCAGGGGCCATTATGGCACTCTTAGAACTATCGCACGTAAAACAATGTGCTCATGCCATGGAAATGAAGCTCAGCCTTACGCATGTAGAGGGCATAAGGCATTAAGAACCTTGGCTCCATTCATATAAGGAACAAACAACTCATTTGGGACATGTTGACACTGATGAGAAGGTTCAAACTTCCTACTCAGACCATTCCCAAGGTTCATGCACATTCAGTCGACCTATGACCTACAAAGGATAACCCATGACCATGTCTTAATACCTCTGCTAAGGGTTTATTATTCTCCTTTTTGAATGAAGTATGTTCATATTGGACCAAGGTGACTGCTTCCACCTCGGGCAACCACAACTTGTTTGGTGGGTAGATAGAATGTACGAGCATTATTCCACCTACCACAACTATCATATACCATTTGCATTGAATGCTCCAGTAAGCATTTAATTCCCATAACAACTACTTTACACGATCGATAACTCTTTCAATAACACTCTATAGTGCTATGTAGCAATCAAACGTCAGGACCACTCTTCCCATGCCGTTGTAATGCCATCGCATTCTTTCCAATAGGCTGCCTATATATTATAAGCTTATTAAGTGTTTACGACACCATGAAATCACAAATCAATAAAAAAATCATTAAAGAAATTGGAGAATACTGGTATCCTAACATCTCTTTATTATTATTTGCTTACACACAATTTCATAGACTTTCTAATAAGGGTTGGAGACTTCCATCCTTTCATAGACTTTCTAATAAGGGGTTCCTACCGGAACAAAATATATAGGATATGGGTCATTGGTGGTAATTCCTAGTCATCGTCTTTCTCTCTTTCAAAAGAATGGAGTCTCTAGTGTATTTTACCCAAAACATACAAAATAAGGGGTAGGACTCCATTGAGACCTAGTGATGGTAAGTGGTCTGCGTGTTTAAGCAAAGAGCCAAAGACTCGGAGACTAAATTATAAATTAGGAAGGTGTTAGTCACTCGCTCCACCATTTTGGTCTCAATGTAAATGTAAATCATTTTTATCATCATGTTGTAGTGTAAACGAAATAATAAAGTGGAAACATTTAATATGTGCCTAGATTATGAAGTGCAGTGTAGGATGTGTGTGCAGATAATATAGACAAAGGATGTATATGTATATAAGGTCGAACTTGTTCACTCAGACGACAGTCTGAGTGAGCGTACATACTTACACTGAGAGATTCAAAGTCCACCTAGTTCATAAAGTGCCTAAAAGGATTCTACCTCTTACTTTGACTTGATGCAGGAGATATCAACTCCCTCTGTAATCTTGAAATAGTTTTAAGATGAAAATGGTTTAGATTTGGAGATATAGAAAGGGTATGCATTCAACTGGAATGATTTGATGTAAATGGGTTTGATAAATGAAACTATTTTGATGAAAAGAGGGAGTTAAGACATCTCACATTAAGATCAAAACATTAGGTTGGGTTCCTGAATCAAGTGACCCTCTAATCTACTATTTTTTGGTATTTTATGAATTTGAATAATTTTGTTTAGTTTTTTGATACTTATAAAAATGAATTAGTATTGACATGAACGTGTACAAAGTCAGACTTGTTCACTCAGACCACAGTCCGAGTGATCTTATGTAATCGAACAGAGCGATTCAAAATACATCAAAAGGATAAGGAGGGATTGTGCCTTTTATAAAGTCTCAATGCAAATTTTTTTTAACTCTCTTTGACATATCAAAGTGTTCTAGAGTGAAAGAGAAGTCTTGATCTGAAAATATAAAGAACTTGTGTTCATGAAAGATGCTTGGATGAAATGGGTTCACTCGAAAAATCGCTTTGATGGATAAAGAGTGTAGAGACTTCCAACACTAAGAACAATATAGTGGGTTGAATACTCGAACCTAGCGATCCTCGAACCTATATTTATATATTTAATGATTTGAGGTTTTGTGTTTTTTCTATATTTGTAGAAAAAAGTAAAAATAGGTAAATATGTATAAGATTTGAGTTGAGCTTTAGGGATAGACCCCCTATAATGCCTACATATCCACCATAGGCAATATCTTAGTCAATGTAGTTTGTACATGACCTTTAGATAAAGGTCAAGCTTAAAAGAAAAGAGAGATGGAGAAAATAGTATTTAAGGGGTGGTGTTGCAGCGCAACACCACCCTTTTATATTAAGACTTCAAAATAAAAGAGTGAGAAGAAGCGTATGTGTAATGTTACATGTGGTCCTTTTTGTTTCAGTAGCATTCCAACTTGGAATCAACCCTTTTTAGAGTGGATCTAAGGTTACTTTAAGATAAAGTACCTTTAAAATAAAAAGAAAAGGAAAAAGAAACAAAATAAGTTTTTTAGGCTTCTTTTGATTTTGGATGAGGAGGAAGAAGTTAGGGCTTTAGGTTATAACTAGATCTATGGTTGAAAGGGGTTTTGAAGGTAAAATAAGAGAGTTTTAGGGCTTTTTTTTGGAGAGACAACACTTTTGGGTAGAAGGATAACATTTTAAAGAAAAGTTAATGCTTTCTAAAGTGGTAGGTGAGGGCCTCTTTTTATAGGTAAACTGCTTGGGTGCAAGACAGATTTGTCCTCTGTCTAGATCGATTAATCAAATGCACGGTGCACCAGGACCGATCAATCAATCGCGTGTTTCACTTGATTATGGGCTTATTATGGCCCGGTTTGGATTTGTTTCGATGATCTTATTATAGGCCTTTTAGTATTTTGGGCATTTTAATGAGGTGTTTTTGGGTTGTATTAGGTTTTGAACTCGATTTTGGGCCTTTGGGAGGCTGTGAAAAGTAGTGCTACACTCATGGAGTGGAATGAGCTATTTATAGAACCCCTCAACATTGGAGTTCATTTTTGGACAAACATTGTTGTAAAGAAACACACTCATTTTGAGACTTCAGGTGTATTATTGTTGTTTGGATGGGAATTTCAGGTTTATGCTCCCTTGAAGAGTTCATTTTGATGAACATTCCATTAAGACAATTGCGAAGGGATCGCGGTGCTTGCTTCATAGTCTTCATGATATTTGGACTATCTTTAACGTATGCTAGAGATAATGGTTTGTTAGGATACATTCTGGCAATGTTTAACATCCGCATGAGACAAGGTATTTTTATAAAACACTGGGGTAATCAAAGTCGTTCGCATGAGATGAGGCTTTCTTCGAAACGCCGTCATCATAAAATTCGTCCGCATGAGACGAGTTGTTTTTACGAAACACCATCTTAATTGAAATCGTCCACACGAGATGAGTTATTTTAATGAAACACTATGTTGATTGAAATCACACACATGAGGCGAGGTATTTTAACGAAACACTGTGTTGATTCAAATCGTTTACATGAGATGAGGTGCTTAACGAAACATGATAGTGATAGAAATCGTCCACATAAGATGAAGTGTTTTGATGAAACACCGCACTTAATAAATATGTCTGCATGGGACGGGGTGTTTTAATGAAACACTGCGTTGTTTGAAATTATATGCATGAGATAGGGTGTTTTGATGAGACACCAAATTTATATAAATCATCTACATGAGATGAAGTGTTTTTATGAAATACTGTGTTGATTGAAATCGTTCGCACGAGACAAGGTGTTTTTATGAAACACAATGTCGATTGAAATTGTCCGCATGAGATGAGGTGTTTTTACGAAACACTGCGTTGATTAAAATCTTCCACATGGGATGAGGTATGGTTGTATAAAAATTGGCTTGATTGAAATCGTCGACATGAGACGAGGTGTTTTTACCAAACACCGTTGTTGATACGAAAATTAGTCAACTGACGTGGATCAATTATATCAAGACATGTGTAATCTTATGTGGCAAATGCTCACCAAACAACTCGCAACACCGAGCTACTCATCACCCTGAACTGCACATCGTGCCGAGCTACTCAGCGTGCAAAGCATCTGGACAGGAAAGTCAAGCGATGACTGCACATTCAATGAACATTGGATTTAATGAACATTCTTATTGTACACATGTATATGTATATTAAACAAACGACATATCTTTTATTTATACTAATAGCCCCAAGGCTATAAATACATCGTAACACCCTCTATAAGGGGGTAATTGAATCTCTTGTAATCATCATCAAGATTAAGGCAAACATCGGTAATACAAAACAGTGGACGTAGGCCATTTATATAAGGCTGAACCACTTTAAAATTCTTTTGTCTCATTTCTTTATTCTATTTTTATCTGTGATTAATTAATTACATCAAATCTAGTTTTTTACATCAACAACCATATTGTAAAATTGTTCACATGACACGAGGTGTTTTTACGAAACACCGAATTTATTGAAATTGTCCGCATAAAACGAGGTGTTTTAAGAAGCACCAGATTGATTGAAATTGTTCGCATGAGATGAGGTGTTTTGATGAAACACCATGTTAATTGAAATCTTTCGCATAAGGTGAGGTGCTTTGACGAAATACCGTGTTGATTGAAATCGTCCGCATGAGACACAGTGTTTTTACAAAACACTGTGTTGATCTTTTATCGTCCGCATGAGACATAGTGTTTTTATGAAACAACAAGTTGACTTCTGTTATCTACCTTAGATGTGGTCTTTTAACAAAACACCGAGTTAATTTCCATTGTCTGCCTGGGATGTGGTGTTTTCATGAAACACCGAGTTAACTTATCTCATATGTCTGGGATGTCGTGTTTTTACGAAACACTGTGTTAAATTTTATCATTTACCTGGGATGTGGTTAGGGGTGTCAATTTGTGGTCGTGAGCCGACACAACACAACAAGGGTTTTTGGGATGCAAACACAATACGACATGACTTTGTATTTTTTTATCTGATACAATCATGGCTCGAATAGAACAATACATGACATGAATAACACAATTTCATAAATTTTACACTAAATTAAACAAAAATAAACACAAAAAACAAGAATAAAACATGACTAATATGACAAAACATGACAACACAAATCATAATTTTAACATAGACACGACGCGACTTTTTGGAAAAAAGGCTCGACATGAACACGAAATATCGTGTCAATTTTGGATATATTTCATGTCATTTCATTTTGTGTTTTTATGTTGTTTCTAAAATTTCAACCCCCAAACGTGATGTTTTTATCAAATATCGAGTTAACTTCTGTCGTCCTCCTAGGACGTGGTGTTTTTATGAAATACCGAGTTGACTTATGTTGGCAATATGGGACGTGGCATTTTTACAAAACACCAAGTTAACGTTTATCGTCCACCTGGGATGTGGTGTTTTTATGAAATACCATGTCAACTTCTATCGTCCGCCTAAAACGTGGTGTTTTTATAGAACACCGAGTTAAATTATGTCTTCGATCTGGGATATGGTGTTTTTATGGAACATCGAGTAAACTTTTGTCGTCCGGACGTAGTGCTTTTATGAAACATTGAGTTAGATTTTGTCGTCCACCTAAGACGTGGTATTTTAAAAAAACACCAAGTTAAAGTATATCATCTGCCTAGGACATGGGGTTCTTATGAAACACTAAGTTAATGAGTCATAGTGAGATTCGAAAGGGGGAGAGTTGGTTCAAAAATAACAAAATTTGACTTTATTTTGGGGGGGTCAAGACTGAGATTAGGGGAGGGACAATCTTAAAAGAGATTTGAGATTATCACAAAGTGAGAATGCTATTGGACCGTGGTCTTTGGATCTATCTTGTATGGATAGGGAAATTTCCATTTTGTCTGAAATAAGTAGAGATTTTCTTAGGTTCATTATTGTCTGGCAGAGTTTTCTCAGGTGGAGTTCGAGGCTACTTGACGACCCTTAGGCCTTACGTTAAGGAGTCACGACTAAAGATGGAGACATGATCGTTGGGATGACTCATGCCGAAACCAAATCGAGAGTAGTATAGGCTCGAAGTAATTTCTATGAGATCGATCAATTTTAAATGAAAACATTTTTTCTTTTAGAAGATCGTATTTTCGACCTGAGACTAGATCCTTGACATATTTTATGTATATTCTTGAATATCACGAATCACTTTGTATCTATTCGGGAAATACTTCTCTAGTGATTAAGGAAAATCATGGAAAACTAATTTCATCAATGTGAGTTGATAAGAGTATATAAGTACATGCATTAAAGTGTTTTGATAGATATCAAAAGGTTCCTTAAATACGGATAATGGTATGGCAATCAATAAAAATTGATCATCTAACCATTGTTCGATTTAGATAATGTTTTAAGGCCAGTGTATATGCCATAAAGAGATTGCTCTTATGATTTTTTTTTTCATTTTTTGGTTTATTATTATTATTTTTAGATCAACTAGGGCACCTTAGATAGCGAGATATTCAACAAATCAAGCGATTTGTGATTTTTAAGAAATGTCAAACGCATTCGAATAACCTATGAGAACGTTTCTCATTTACGAAGAATGGCTTCATTTTACTTTATCTTTCAAGTAAGAACGAGGGAAGACATGACATAATGGATATTCATGAGTCCTTCCCAGATTGGTGACTCTTATATTGGATTAGGATCTTAGAGTTTATGTTGTCCTCATTGTTTTAATTTTTAATGGACATAATAGTTTTAATCATAGGATTGCCTTTGGATCAAAGGGGTAAAAAAATAAATTGCATTTATTTTATGGTCATACTGGACCTATAAATGGCCTACCTATATATCCCATAAAGGTAATCATGACAAATGTAGTTTATATTCAAATGGTATTTAGGTTTGGTAGGGATTGAGGCCATTGGGCAACTGTTAGTTATGGATTAATTACAAAATTCTATAGTTTGTAAGGTTTAATCACTCAACAAAGGATAGGTTTTGGATTAAATATTCACACATATTAAGATAAGAGACCATGATTTCTCTATTTCTCAAAGAGAAGTTCATGAAATGATATAAATAGTCATATTTCTTGCATATTAAAAATAGTACTCAATCACTGTGTACCTAAATGTTTTCTTTGATGGCAATGCTTTGATCAAAATTCTTTCCACTGTCCCACTAATGTTCTTTAGGAGGATGTTACTTTACTTTTCATTTTTTATGCCCAATATTTTTCTCGAATTAGCGAGCTATTTTTTAGTCCACCCCTAATAGATATATTGGCATTATATTGTGCATTCGTGTAGCCATGGACTACTTTTATCACTGACTTATTGAGGCCTTATTGTCGTCATTTCATGAACATTATCTCAAGGGTTTCATGAAGAAAAGGGAATTTGGTTTAGGAAAAAAGGGGATCGGTAATCTTAGAATCATAATCCACATGTCCATGACCCAAAACATCCTTTTTAGAGATGCACCACGTTTTAAATGTGATGTCATTATCGATGTTTGAACTCAATGCCATATCATCTTGATTTGGTCATAATTATGCCTTTTTAAAGATATGACATTTTGATTTGAAGTGTGAAACAACTGGATATGGAATATCTAGAAAAAGGTGTTTGATAATAGGTGTTAAAATGACCTGAAAAAGCGTGTTATGCATACCATGTAAACATCAACAACAAACCTAGAGTGAGGGCACATAGATTTGAAGACAACTTATGACTAATTTTTAATTTCAACCGATTTTTCATAAGAGCCCAATTAACCTAGCACATGAATTAACTAGGTGAGATGCAGTATGTCTCATATAAACCACACAAAAACATTAATTAGGTAGATTTAGAAGGAATAACGAGACTATCACAACCTAATTCCAATTTTAACAATGACACTAGATTTAGATGTGATCTACGAGTAGTGTGTAACTAAAGTGTGAAAATGAAATAATAACAATGACATACATTCCATAAGACATGTTTACGAGGAAAACCCCCCATATAAGGATAAAAAATCCTAGATTAAATTTAATTTCTATTTATATTTAAAAAGAGTTTTATACAAAGTTAGAAGATATCTCCCACTCATTATCTCACTAGTAGTTAGCTATGAACTTTGAAATTTCCCTTATAGATGAATAGAAATATGCAACGAGTTCCACGACGTGAATGAAGAAGTAAATTATCTTCCTTGTAATCGCGCCACAATTCGTATTCTCTAATAATCCGAAGTGCCTTCTCTTTTAGATCTAGGAGTTTCAAAGGTATATTCGTACTGAATACACATGTGAAATTTATACCAAAACACTCCCAATTCTCTCTCAAAATCATATATGAAGTATATATCTCAATTTTATCAAAATAGGAGGGAACAAGTGAATTTGAAAAGAGAAGTAAAAGAGTAAATCTTCCAACCTCAAAAATCCTCTCAGATATGTATTTTAGTTATGAGGTTTTCACACACTTGGAAAAGGATGGTAATTGACCTTTAAATAGAAGTTTTTCCCCAAAACTGACACTTCCGTGCACATGGTTAGATCTGTTCTTGTGCACGATATTTTCCAGTATGGACATCCTGGGTGAGTCATTCGAATGGACACACAACAAGGGCCATTTGAACAGACCTTACTAACATTCACAAAATAAGGGTCCTTCAATTAACCGTGCGAATGAACACAAAACAAGGCCCGTTAGTATGGTTAGGCCAAAAATATTTTCTCGATCTTATTTTTTAATATGTTATAACACTACATTTCCCAAATTTTTTTCGTCAAAGGTTTTGAGATAATTTAATTTTTTTTAGCACTTCTTCCATCAATTTTATCATTATCTATACACTTTCAAAATGTTTTGGGCACGTTTGTGTGTTTTAGCCATAATCAATTCACAATCTACAAAAATGATACAAGCTTCATTTCAAATGTGAATGTATGACAACGTAAGTATTTAAATGAGAGGCGGTGCATGATCTTCAATCTTCAAGGTTCATCTAACATAAACTAGACCGCACCTCACTCATAATAAATCAAGTCTATGTGACTTGACAGACTCAATGTTTTGATATGAGAATATATCTAATTTATAAATCAATGAAAAATTTACATTTTTAATCTCCCCTTTTGGCTATTCTATGGTAAAACTCCCCAAACCCAAAATGATCTCATTACTCCTACAATACTCACACATCACTAGCCATATACAGACAGTAGTAGGAAGGTGATGTACAAAATCTAATAGACATATGACACATTAATAGTCGAGTTTGAACATGGGATGGAGTCAGAATCAACGATGTTGTATCTAAAATTACATGAAAAAACAAATAGCATCACATAGGCAAACATGCACAAAGAGAAACTCCTCCTTGCTTGGAAATCCTCTAGAAAAAAAAAATCTATGTGATATAGATGATCTAAAGCATGTGATCGTGTAAGCATGTGGAATATCAAATCATCTAATATCAATGAATAACAAATGTATTATAGCTCCCCCAAACTACACCTCCCCTTTTAATAATCCCCTTTTTGGGCACATGGGCATGGAAAGTCTCTCACATTCAATCTATTTGCCATTTTATGACATTCTCTCCCTAAATCTCGTTTTCCCCCTTTTCTGTCACATCAGAAGTCCCTAATGGTTTCTTTCTCCTCATTTTTTATCATATGGGAAGTCCCTAAAGGTTTCTTTTCTCCCCTAAAGATAATTTTCTTCTCCACCTTTTTGTTATGAAACAAGGACAAATATATATCACGGATAATGAATATAACATGGTAAGAAATATCACAATGACAATAGAACTAGCGAAGCAAGAGCTAAGAAAGCATGTGAAATACTATAGCTATAACAAGGGAGTACACAATGAGTATATACAAGTGTATAATCATATGAATCTCAAAACATGAACTAGTATATGAAAGATATCAATCAATATGCATAAAAGTAGGATATGTGGTATACAAATAATCTAAATAGAATGCTATAATATACAAAGCTTTAATATTTCAAGATAACAATTGCAAATGAACTAAATGAGGATGGAAATCAACAAATGTAACATCGTGTACCAAAAAAACCTAGATAACTCAATGATAGACAAAGAGCAAAGAATAAGGTAAGACTATCCAATCATAATAGTACCAAACAAAAAGTATAATAAGGACTTAATAAGGCATCGTTAATGAATATAGAGATACAGATAAATATCTTATCTTCATTAAATGCACGCGTGACATCCATAACAATAGAGTGCAAGATATCAATGATAAGAGAAAAATAATCATGATACCAATTTAAAAAATACACGTGTAATACCAATTGAATAAGAGAGTAAGACAATATGTTAAAAACATAGAATTAGGAATCATAAAAATTTACAAGTGTAGTACGGGCAAGAGGATACACAAGACAATCATATCTCAATTAAACGATAAGCATGAGAACATCACTCTCCTAAAAAATAAATAAAAATCGCCTAAAGATTTGCAAATAATGAAGAACATAACAAAACATGGCATATGTGAAAAACATGTGAAACATGATGGGAGTAGGAGTATAAAAGTCACAACAATATATCAAAAGATCATATGAGAACATGTGAACTTGAATGTAAAGCATACAATCACGTGATAGAGACATGTCAGCATGGAACGTGTGAAGTGACGTGTGCGACAATGATAATAACTATATACATTCAACAATTAAGAACAATGTGATATCAAAAAAATAGATCTCATATCATAGAAGCTCACAAGATATAAATAACAAGATATAGTACCAAATACTAGTTAAGACAAAACACACCATAAAGTGATAAGAAACAAGAATAACTACAAGTAACAAAGTATATTAAAGAACAAACTAGCAAGATAATAACATGAAAAGCACAATCTCAAATAACTATGTCAATCGAATATCACATAGAACTAATCAAAATAACAACTAGGGTCTCACTTCTCACTCGAAATACTTAGGGAAAATAAGCACATGAAAAGGTAGATGATAATAATCTTAGAGAACTCATAAGACTCTAAGAACATCTAACCAACAATAATATGATCATATAATCTCTATGAAAAGGATAATCAAGGTAAAAGATCAAAGATATAAAGGTACAATAAAACTCAGCAGATCCATGCGAACGGACACCAGTTAAAGTCGTTCGAATACAAAATAGGGGATATACCAATTCATCCTCACAACTCTAGAAATTTCTACCATAACCTCTTGAATACCAACAGTCTGAAATTTCAGTGACACGAATGCATGAAAATGCACGAACAATCATTCAATTTGACTTCAAATGCACCAATTTCGGATAAAATGCACAAAATAGGAAAAATCAACAACTCTTAGAAACTTATACAAGTAAAAAGCATGTGAAGGTGTGATTGTGACTAGGAAACTCATTATTCAATGGTTTAACATTGATATTTTATTTAAATCTAGATTAAAAGCACAATTAATTCAATCAATTCAACATTAATGGCATCAAACTATTATCACATCAATATTTTGCAACTTTGTAATGTTAATCAAGGTATGATTCATGTGAAAATAAATAAAATATAATCAACATGAATACACATAATCAAATCATGTAAGACATTATAAATAATACTAAAAAACAATCATTGTATTAATATCCCTTTGAACTCAAAATGATAGTTTCCAGCCATTGACTACCTCAAGCATGTTAATAAAATTATTTTGTTATGCCATCTAAAGGGAAATTTCTTTTTAGAAATGTTTACACCTAACTTGGTTTTCATGGTAGTTCAAGCTCTTCGCTTTTGGACCTTTTTCAATATATTTTGAATTTTTCCATTGATTTTCTTTTCGCACGCCTAGATGTCACCTACCCAAAACATTTTAATTTCCAATATGGGTGTAAACAATTTAGCGGTAGCCCTTATCAATGCTTTTGAAAATGGTTATTTTTAATCCCTTTAAAGTAATAAACACATATAGTCCCACATAACAACAATAAGATCTTAAGGATTTAATTATGATCAAATTAAGCACTATAAGCAAGATCATGTATGCATGTGGAAGTAGTGTGAAATCAATGCCATAGATCTAGACAAAATTGGCAATCATTATTTATAAAATGAATTTCAACCAAACAATTAAACCAATCAAAAAATTTATATCAAATGGTTTATAATTCACTTTTTACCCATCAATAAAGTTAAATCAATCATCAAATCATGATGAATAAAAGAATTAACCACATATATCACAAAAAGAAAAAACATAAAATCTTTTTGGATCTTTAAATAATAATTATGCGCGAATATTTACAAAATCATGTTTAGATGAGAAAATAATACATAGAAAGAAAATGCATGAAGAATGCACGTATACATGAAAATCTCACCAACACATTAAATAAGATACCAATTGAAGTTACTCACCCACAAAGATTTGTTTTCCCCCATTTATGAAGAATGAACTAGGAATGGGATCCTACACGAACCTAATTTTCCTAAGCATACTACTGTGACACCCCGCCTAATCAATACTGGGTGATCAGTCCTAAATCAAGTTAGAAAAGGTTTCTCAGTTGGTCCATTCTTAGCATCACTGTCGTCTTTTTAATTACTAACCACCTAAGTGAGAAAAGTAGATTGGTGCCAATTTTTATCTTTCAATTAATTAAATAAAACTCATGCGGAACATAAACTAATACACAATCACAGTTAATTAAAATAACCATCCACAATTAAAACACCTAACCGAATAAACCATCGGTCCAAATATCCAATACAAGTAAAGATAAGAAGAAAATCTCAACAAGTCTAATACTGATAAATGAACTGTGAGCGACAAGCTCAGATAACTACTAGAGAGTCTCTACACGAATGAAAGAAGGAGGCGTCTATCAAAAACCCCGCAACATCGACATGTGCTGCAGTAAAGGATACCTGGAATAGAGTCAAGCCTGGCGTCCCTGTGGCTGGACACCTAAAAGGTTTTTAAATTTTTTTTTATAGCAAGGGTTAGTACCCAAAAACATTTGAAAACATTTAACAAATGATTAACTTGCAGTAATAAATAAATATGCATGCTCTTCATATTTTAGTTAGTGCCGCACTCTCTTGAGAACTTCCTCACCCCTCCTCTAATGTGCACTACTAACGCTTCCATTTAATTTACTAGGACCTATGCTCCTGACCCAATACTTATTTTAACCCTTTCAATTTACCTACTCTAACCGAGTATGCCTTAATTCATGATTTTTAAATTATTGTAAATGTCAAACTTAATTAAATCATTACTCCTCTTAATTTCATATAACATTCACACCTGTTATGAACATAATACATTTTTCACTACGTATTAATTACCCCATATATAATTATTTACCAAATTATATATTTAATCATATTTCAGTATTCACAAATATACTGAAATAACATTTAATACAAACTTTCGACCGAGTAAGAATACTCACAAAATATATGCTATCCCACTAGGTGTATTCACGTAACCTAGTTATCCAAGTTAGATTTTCTCCTTAACTTAGTTTAACATACGAATTGGAGGCGGTCATATTACTTCCCTGAAAGTGAGATGCCCCTCACCCATATAACGGACGCTATGACCCGAGATTATACTCGCCTTAATCCTCAAGCTAGGGGATTCATCCACTACGCGCAACCTCCCCCTATAGCACTAGAGTATATACTAATAATACTCAATCACTGATATTAATGCACACACACTATATATATATACACTATCACACTCCGTATATATCAAGGTTCTAAAAAACGCGGGGCGTGATTGAGGCGTGGAGGCCAAGCCTTATGCCTTAGAAGCCTAGGCGGGCCTAGGCGTAAAAAGGCGTGAAAAGGCGTTTAGGCCTTCTTAATATATTTTAATATTTTTTAACCATAACAAGGCTATTAAAATATAAAAATTGCACATATAATAAAAATATGTCTGAATATATGCAAATTAAAATACTATCTGATTATTTTGGATAAGATAATGGTCCGGTTTGTAAACAAATTCTTTAAAAGGCGACATCGTTTCACTGAGGCATTATTGTTTTTAGAAAAAAGTGCGCCGTAAGGGTTTTACCAAGAATAAGGCGTGAAAAGCGTAAGGCGAGGCGTTTCTCCCAAGCCTTAAGCCTAGGCGTGCCTAGGCGGGTTTTTTAGAACAGTGGTATATATATATATATATAAATATAACATGTCCTGGCTACACCATGTACAAAACCCGTAACATAAGCCTATTTAATTTATTAAGAGTTTATGGTCCAACTCTAATTATTAATTGATTCGCACATTAATTAATTAAGTCACCTTTGCTGTCGCCCCCACCATAAAATTGAACTTACTCTCGAAGTCCGAATTAACCTCACCCGAGTCTAAATTCCCGACTCCCGAATTATTTAGCCTTTACCTAAATAAGATTTATCTCTCGGTATTCCTCAACCGTTATTCCTGGACTTGTTCACTACATCTATATTTAATCCTTTCGAAAGCCTTCCCAAAAATTCAACCTTAGTGTGTCACACCTAATTTCTCCAAAACCCAACAATTTTAAATTATGATGTCACACTAATTCGTCTCCAAATTCTAAATTAACTTTATTCACTATTAATTAGATTTAAAACCCATGTATAAATTTCTCACCAAATTAATTCATGGAAAAAGATTAAATTAAAATTTTCTTTATATAAAAGAAAACTGGGCGAACTGTCACAATCTTCCGACCATTGATCGATCGATCCCACACCTTCGATCGATCGATCGAGCAAGACTTCGTCTTCTTCGCGAAGACAGATTCAGCCATGGAAGATTTTTCCCAAACCCTAGTTTTCTCTACCTGCAACCTTAAGCCCTCTTAACATTAATGCATGTTAGAAACCTTATTAGGGACCTCCAGAATGTCCACCAACATCATTAATTCGTCCATTAACTACAATTTCTGTATTTGGGGACAATCCATCTTTAACCCTTTACCCATTTACAACCCAAGTTCCATCATCAAATCCGTTTCTAATTATCCAGATAACATCCTATCAGATATATATATTAACATACAAATTTTAGATTTTTACATAAACCTTTTCCAAATTCCGTAAATCAGATTATTATCTTCAAAATCAGATTTTGCCATTAACACCCAAAACGAATTTCCCGAAATACACACATCACATGAATATGAATCAAAATACATTTTTACATGCTACAGCAAGTTAACACTTGCCTTAAGGTTCATAGAGTATGAGTTTGGAGATGAGTTCCAAGGTTAAAGATGACCCTTGTTGGCTTTCTTGTGATCCCTAAATCTGCCTTTAACTGCTGTTAGGGTTTCTTAACACACTAACCCTTTTCCTAAACTCACATCAGTCGTTTTCTTATTTCTTCTAATTCATTAATTTACCTAAATCCCATTTTTTTCCTAATGGACCAAGCCCAAATGACCCAATTTCCCCCGTGTGGGCCCGACTATGTCTAAAAATGCCCCGTGACCCATTTACTACCCCCGGGTACACTTTTTCGACTACCTCGGCCCATCCGGACTCAACCATACACTCAGAATTGGCACCTAAATTAATTTATAAAAATACCTATCCCCCCACCCCTTTAGTCTATACCGACTCCCGGTTGAGATAAGTGCATGCCCTGTCATTAGTACTCGAAATGACTTAAATAATTGATTACTATTCACTTAGTAAATCAATTCCCGTAAATATTTACCATTCACTCACTCATTAATATTTAAATAAAATTTCCCTAATTAATCCAATTAAAATTATGTCTCACAAGTAATTTTCAATTCCCGAATTAATTACATATTTAATGCATGAAAAATGCGGGGTGTTAGATACTCCCCCCTTTACAAAGGAATTTCATCCCCGAAATTAGGTCATACCTGTGATGAAAAGCTCTGGATATTGCTCCCTCATATCCTCCTCCCGCTCCCAGGTAGACTCGTCAATGTTGTGATGACCCCACTGTACTCTAAATAGTGGAACAACCTTGGATCGTAATTTCCGCTCGCAACGGTCTAGAATAGCCACCGGCCTTTCCTCATAAGAGATGTCTGGCTGTAAATCAAGTTCTTCGAGTGAAATGTGCCAGAAGGCCCTCTCGCTCCTGCGATATTTCTTCAGCGATGCCACATGGAACATGTCATGTATCCGTTGAAGGTGCTCCGGTAATCCCAGCCTGTAGGCTACAGGTCCCACCCTCTCGATAATAGGAAAAGGTCCCACGTACCTCAGTGCTAGCTTACCCTTCTTGCCGAACCTCATCACCCCTTTCATAGGGGACACTCGGACCAATACCTGATCCTCAACCTCTAACTCCACATGTCTCCGTGAAGCGTCAGCGTAACTTTTCTGCCTATCCTGAGCTATCCGAATTCTCCCTCGGATCAGTTCTATCTTGGCAGATGTCTCTTGTACAATCTTCGGCCCCAATAGATTGTTATCCCCCACCTCTAACCAACAAGCGGGTGAACGACAAGGTCTCCCGTGTAGTGCCTCAAATGGTGCCATGCCGATCGTGAATTGGTAAGAGTTGTTATATGCAAACTCTACCAGAGGAAGATACTTCTCAAAACCTCCCCCAAAGTCTAATATGCACATTCTGAGCATATCTTCCAGCATCGGGTTGACTCTCTCGGTCTATCCGTCAGTCTGTGGGTGATAGGCTGTACTCAAACGTAACTCCGTGCCCATGGCCTCCTAAAAAATCTTCCAAAAGTGGGCCACAAAGATTTTGTCCCTATCCGACACAATATTTATCGATACCCCATGCAGCTTAACAATCTCTGCTATGAATAGCTGCGCATAACGCATCATCTCAAAGTCTGTGCGAACCGGCAGGAAGTGGGCCACTTTGGTCAACCGATCCACAGTGACCCATATGTAATCGTGACCCTTCTGCGATGTCGGTAACCCTGTAATGAAGTCCATAGATATCCTCTCCCACTTCCACATGGGAATTTCAAGTGGCTGTAGCATCCCTGATGGTCTCTGATGGTAAACTTTCACAAGCTGACACGTGACACATTTCGAAACAAACTCTGCTATGTCCCGTTTCATTCCTGCCCACCAATACTGCCTCCTCATATCTTGATACATCTTATCCCCATCGGAATGTACCGTGAATCTCGACCCATGAGACTCCATCATAACAGCGTGACTCAACTCCGCATCCTCTGGCACAATCAACCTCCCATTATGGCGTAAGCCTCCCTCCGAGCTGATCGAGTAACCCTCTGCTCCCTCAGCTAGCAACTGGCTCATTCTATCCCGGCAGGTCTGATCCTCTGTGTGAGCCCTCACAACCTGCATAATGATCTCGGGTGTGATGGATAATGCTGACATGCAAGCCCTGGCTACATCATCCTCGTATCGAAGTTCTCTCCACTTCGCTTTCCAGACTTCTGATATTTCCCCAGTTGGTCTCCGACTCAATGCTTCTGCCACCACATTAGCCTTACCAGGATGATACTAAATATCAAACTGATAGTCTTTCACGAATTCTAGCCATCGCCTCTGTCTCATATTCAGATCCTTCTGAGTGAAGAGATACTAAAGTGATTTGTGATCCGTGAATAGCGTGAACTGCTCCCCCAGGAGATACACTACACCAAAACTGGCGATTGGTCACGGCCAAAATCCCTGACCAAAACTGTGGGTCGCGGACTTGGGCCGTGACCATTTCGGGCGTGACCATTTTCGTGGGTCGCGGCCCAAGTCCGTGACCAAAAAATGGTCACGGCCAAGAGGGGTCACGGCAGATGGTCGCGGACTTTAGCTGTGACCCATGCCGTGACGGGTCGCGGCCCTCATCCGTGACCCACAATCGTGACAAATTGGTCGCGGGCAAAGTCCGCGACCCACGTCCGTGACAAAAAAAAATTAAAAAAAAATGGTCGCGACCCTGATCCGTGACCCAGAATCGTGACAAATTGGTCGCGGTCAAAGTCCGCGACCCACGTCCGTGACAAAAAAAAATAAAAAAAATTGGTCGCGGACCTCATCCGTGACCCACAACCGTGACAAATTGGTCGCGGCCAAAGTCCGCGACCCACGTCCGCGACAAAAAAAATTAAAAAAAATTGGTCGCGGCCCTAGTCCGCGACCCATAACCGTGACAAAAAAATAAAAAAAATGGTCGCGGACTTTGGCCGCGACCATTTTTAAGCGCGACAAAAAAAATAAAAATGGTCATGGACAAAGTCCATGACCATATTTATCTATAATTTAAAAAAAATGTATTTTTTTTATCCAATCCTAAAATTGGGGGTCCTGTGAGTGCACCGTCGGTTGCTACGAGGTGTTACAAATATTTATTATAGGCAAAACACTAAAAAAGATTCATAAATTGCGAATTGAGAATGTTGTTAATAAACAAATATATATACAAACTTAAAAATATTACACGTCTTAATAATTCACTGACCAAAAAAAAAATTGGGCAGAGTTTCCTCTATTTTCTTAACATTCCAAACCCTGTAAATGAAAAACCTGCTTATTATAAAGCCCGCACGGCTATAAAATTCAACAATCAAATTATAAAAGCCCGCACGGCCATAAAACAAAACAATAAAAACCTGCACGACTATAACACATAAAAAACGTTATCCTGAATGTCCCCAACATATAAACAATCTTCATGTTGTAAACCATTGTCTCCTTCATTTGTTCCACGTGCAAAAATCCTACAAATGATAGGATACAAAAAACAAAAATATCAGTAACCAAGTAGTAATACAAAAAATTTCATCAACCTGAAAAATTGCATATATGAGTTCAAATTATCAACATATCAATGTTTTTAAGGGAAAGTCTATAAATATGCAAATTACCGTCGTATTCTCAAACCGGGACTCCCGCGGCTGCGCGGTCAGTTCCTACGAGTTACATTGGTCCCGTGGGAGGTGTTGGTGCCACCCACGGGGCCGTTCGGGGGTTGTTTCGAGTTTTCACCCTTTAACACCATGTTTTTTAACCTAAGTCTAGAAATATGCAAATTACCGTCGTACTCTTGAACCGGGAGTCCCGCGGCTGCGTGGTGAGTTCCTACGAGTTACATTGGTCCCGTGGGAGGTGTTGGTGCCACCGACGGGGCCGTTTGGGGGCTGTTTCGAGTTTTCTCCCTCTAACGCCAAGTTTTTAAGCCTAAGTCTATAAATATGCAAATTACCGTCGTATTCTCAAACCGGGATACCCGCGGCCGCAGGGTCAGTTCCTACGAGTTACATTGGTCCCATGGGAGGTGTTGGTGCCACCCACGAGATCGTTCGGGGGCTGTTTCGGGTTTTCACCCTCTAACGCCATGTTTTTAAGCCTAAGTCTAGAAATATACAAATTACCGTCGTACTCTCAAACCGGAACTCCCGTGGCTGCGCGGTCAGTTCCTACGAGTTATATTGGTCCCGTGGGCGGTGTTGGTGCAACCCACGGGGACGTTCGGGGGTTGTTTCGAGTTTTCACCCTCTAACACAATGTTTTCAAGCCTAAGTCTAGAAATATGCAAATTACCGTTGTATTCTCATACCGGGAGTCCCGCGGCTGCGCGATCAGTTCCTACGAGTTACATTGGTCCCGTGGGAGGTGTTGGTGCCACCCACAGGGCCGTTCGGGGGTTGTTTCGAGTTTTCACCCTCTAACGCCATGTTTTGTCTAAGCCTAGAAATATGCAAATTACCGTCACATTCTCAAACCGGAACTCCCACGGCTGCGCGGTCAGTTCCTACGAGTTACATTGGTCCCGTGGGAGGTGTTGGTGCCACCCACGGGGCCGTTCGGGAGCTGTTTCGAGTTTTCACCCTCTAACGCCGTGTTTTTAAGCCTAAGTCAAGAAATATGCAAATTATCGTCGTATTCCCAAATCGGGAGACCTGCGGCTGTGGGTTCTGTTCCTACAAGTTACATTGGTCCCGTGGGAGGTGTTGGTGCCACCCACGGGGCCGTTCGGGGGCTGTTTCGAGTTTTCACCCTCTAACGCCAAGTTTTTAAGCCTAAGTCTATAAATATGCAAATTACCGTCGTAATCTCAAACCGGGAGACCCGCGGCTGCGCGGTCAGTTCCTACGAGTTACATTGGTCCCGTGGGAGGTGTTGGTGCCACCCACGGGGCCGTTCGGGGGTTGTTTCGAATTTTCACCCTCTAATGCCATGTTTTGCCCAAGTCTATAAATATGCAAATTACCGTCGTATTCTCAAACCGGGACTCCCGCGGCTGCGCGGTCAGTTCCTACGAGTTACATTGGTCCCGTGGGAGGTGTTGGTGCCACCCACGGGGCCGTTCGGGGGTTGTTTCGAGTTTTCACCCTTTAACATCATGTTTTTTAACCTAAGTCTAGAAATATGCAAATTACCATCGTACTCTTGAACCGGGAGTCCCGCGGCTGCGTGGTGAGTTCCTACGAGTTACATTGGTCCCGTGGGAGGTGTTGGTGCCACCGACGGGGCCGTTCGGGGGCTGTTTCGAGTTTTCACCCTCTAACGCCAAGTTTTTAAGCCTAAGTCTATAAATATGCAAATTACCGTCGTTGTCTCAAACCGGGAGTCCCGCGGCTGTGAGGTCAGTTCCTACGAGTTACATTGGTCCCGTGGGAGGTGTTGGTGCCACCCACGGGGCCGTTCAAGGGCTGTTTTGGGTTTTCACCCTCTAACGCCATGTTTTTAAGCCTAGGTCTAGAAGTATGCAAATTATCATCGTATTCTCAAACCGGGAGTCCCGTGGCTGAGCGATCAGTTCCTACGAGTTACATTGATCCCGTGTGAGGTGTTGGTGCCACTCACGGGACCGTTTGTTTCGAGGTTTTTCCCTCTAATGCCATTTTTTAAGTCGAATTCTTAATATTTTCAAATTTATCCTCATACTCTCAAACCGGGGGTCCCATGATCGCGCGGTCAGTTCCTACGAGTTACATTGGTCCCGTGCAAGGTGTTAGTTCCTCTCATGGGGACATTCGGGAGCTATTTTAGGGTTTTGCTATCTAACGCCATTTTTTAAGCCTAATTCCTTATATATGTATATTATTGTCGTATTCTCAAACAAGGGGTCCCGTGATCGCGCTGTCTATTCCTACGAGTTTCATTGGTCTCGTGTGAGGTGTTGGTGCCACCCACGGGGCTATTTCGGGTTTAGGCCATCTAACGCCATATTTTTAAGCCTAATTCCTTATATTTTCAAATCATCCTCGTATTCTCAAACCGGCAGTCCCTTTATCGCGCGGTCAGTTCCTATGAGTTACATTGGTCCCGTGGGAGGTGTTGGTGCGTCTCACGGGGCCATTCGGGGGTTGTTTCGGATTTTCGCCATCTAACGCCTTGTTTTTATGCTTAACTCCTCATATTTTAAAATTATCGTCGTATTCTCAAACCGGGAGTCTCGAGATCGCGCAGTCTGTTCCTACGTGTTACATTGGTCCCGTGAGAGGCGTTGGTGCCTCTCACGGGTCCGTACAAGGGGTGTTTCATATTCTTGCTATCTAACGCCTTGTTTTTAATCGTAAGTCCTAATATTTTTAAATTATAGTCATATTATCAAACCGGGAGTCCCGTGATCGCGGGGTCAGTTCCTACGTATTACATTGGTCCCGTGAGAGGTGTTGGTGCCATATTTTTAAGTTTAAGTCTAGACATTAGCAAGTTATCGTCGTATCCCGTACTCCTTCTAATTATCCCATACTCCTTCTAACATATTATCCAACAACAAGTCAACAACCAATAATTATCCAACAACCAAACCAAACAAAACCAATAATTATCCCGTACTCCTTCTATCATCTAATAGATTTAATAGAAAATGCATATAAATTATATAACTAATTTAGTTAAAGTACAGAGTACCTGGTGTGTAATGAAGAACTGGTATGTAATGAAGAAATGGTATCCAATTGGTTAGATCTGCAATACGTAAATAATGTGTTATGAAGAACGGGACTCAAATGGACCGACACCCGTATTAGTGCCATTAGTATTGACTTTAACAGCCCCTGCACTTGGAAAACACCAAGAAATTAGTCGTTGCTTAATGCCCCCGAGTGTAGGTACACTTACTTAACTAAATATATAATCAAACAACTCAAACCAAATTAACTAAATGTACAATCATATAGGGGTATATAATACACCATAAATTGACACCAATGCGCAGTGTTACTCACTATAAAACTCGTGATACACCAATTCAACATCTTCTACGAAATAGCCGCACAAATCAGAAAATAAAGAATTCGAATCAATATAGTGTGAAGGAATCTAATTTACCCCGCAAACAACCGCATAGCACACAAACAATAAAGAAAAAATTGATTCACACAGACAATAAAGAAAAAATTGATTCACACAACAAAATAAAGCCCGTGAAATAAGACTTATGCTATGCCAAATAAAATGCCATGTAAGAGACCCACGCATATCATGGCTTGTTCTCACAACACACTGATGTAAAGGGTTATATAAAACAAACAGTAAAACCTAGATGATTAATGAAGTGAGACATAGAAGTTCTCTATCAAAAGTGATACAAAAGAGGAATAATGAAGTCCGCATAAAATTTATTAAACAGAATTGGAACATACCTTTGCAAGGATAAAGTCCAAGATCTTAGTTTTTTTTTTATCTTAATCACTATGTAATAGAGACAACAGTAGTAAAAAAATAACTGAGGAATAATGAAATAAACAAATACTTGTGAAAGAACATAGGAATATAATACCTTTGAAAGAAAGCATAACTTTCCACACCAACAATCTTGTTAATTCCTCAATGAAATATTCCCTATACAATAGGATAATTTTCAATAAGCCTAACAATAGTAAACAACATACCAATAAATGGATTATATATTATTTTCCCATAAATCAACAACTTCTGCTTCGAGCACCTTCTGCGTGAGAAGGAGGAGGAGTTTTTGCCGAAACCCTAACGACCCTCATTTTTAATATTTAATATTTTTTTTATCTCTTATATCTTGTCAACACAACTAAAATTAGATTATACTTAATGGATCAAAATGCGTACCTACCTTGTCATATAAGGAATATAAGGACTTACAGTACACTATTTTGGAAATTTGATAAAAAGATAGAAAAATCATTAACAAAAAGCAATCAATCTGAATGCCGACAAACATGTAAACATGATTTTATAAAAAAATGTAATAAAATCGACAACATGAACATTACATTAGATTTATGCAGTGAGTCCATAATAGTTTATCTTAACTTAATTTACTTTCATATCCTACATTCCTTATGTATATTGCCTAATTAAAAGGTATGTCTCGAGTAAGCATCAAGGTTGTGCAAATGAGATTTCCCAATGTGACTAAGAAATGGGTTATGTAAATTTGATAATGTTGAAATCAATGTTTTCCCTTTTTTCTATACACATCATGAGATGGTTGTGTTAATGAAAAATCAGACTATAATAAAAAAATGTTTGAAATAAAAAACATCAGCAAGCAACCCTGAACTAACCTTGGACTTCGATGTAAACAAAAAACCTCCGACCAATCACCAAACCCCCTGGCCCGGAGCTAAAACTTGGACCTCGATGGAAACCCCACCTTACCCGGGGTTTAGCTGACGCTCAAGCTCCAAATCCGAAATCGAGCGAGAGAGAGAGGGAAAATAAAGAATGGGTTTTGATTTTTCGGTGTTAAAATGGGGTTAGAGGTGGTCGGGTTAGGGGGTCGAGCAGGAGGATGGATCGGGTTGGAGTTTTGAGTTTGTGGCTATGGAGGATAATCGATGTTGGGGATGCCGCCATGGAGACGAAGGGAGGAGGCGAGCGAGAGAGAGGGGGAGAGATGAAGGCAGCGTATGGGGAGGGTTTCGTTGGGGGAAATGAACGAAACAAAGCAGCGGATGGGAGAAAATAGACAGTGCGCCTTTTTTTTTCATATTGAACCTGGTCACGGCTCTCAGCCGTAACCCTCCAACAAAACCATTTAATGAAATCATACTCGCCCATTAATTTGCGTATGGTCACGGTCCATAGCCGTGACCCCTACCAAGAAATGGTCACGACCCTCAGCCGTGACCCTTAGTGTGTGTGTTTTCTACTTCGTCATGCCTATGGTCACGGCCCAAGTCCGTGACCCATCCGTGACCAAGCTTGGAGGGAATTTTGGCACGGATTAGGTGCCAAAATGGTCACGCCATGGTCACGGACTTGGGCCGTGACCCACAGTGGTCAGGGATTTGGTCCGTGACCACTTGCAAAGCATCCGTGACTCAGTGTGTTAATGAATATGGTCACGCCAAATATTGAGTTGGTCACGGCCTGAGTCCGCGACCAGCTGGTCGCGGATAGCCCTTTCCTCCTGCTGAAGCACACCCCAAGTCCCTGTAAGGATGCGTCAGTGTAAACCCGATACTCTAATCCCCCTTTCGGCAATGCAAGCACGGGTGCAGATGTCAAATTGTCCTTTAACTCGTCGAAGGCTAATTGATAGTGATCATTCCAAGTGAAAGGTACCCCTTTCCGAGTAAGATTCGTCAAAGGGACCGCAATATTTGAGAATCCTTTGATGAACCGTCTGTAATAATCGGCTAACCCCAGAAAACTGCACACTTTCGCCGGTGTCGTGGGCTGTCCCCACTCCCTCACCGCCAATACTTTACTTGTATCCACCGCAATACCTCGGTCTGACACCACGTGGACAAGAAATTGAACCTCCCGTAGCCAAAATCCACACTTACCGAATTTGGCATAGAGCTGGTGATCCCGCAATGTCTGTAACAATATACGCAGGTACTCTGCGTGCTCCTCCTCGGTACGCGAGTAGCTTAGGATGTCATCAATGAACACGATAACAAAATGATCGAGAAACTCCCTAAAGACTCTGATCATGAGGTCCATGAACACTGTTGGTGCATTGGTGAGCCCAAATGGCATTACCCTAAACTCGTAAGATCCATACCGCGACAGGAAAGCGGTCTTCGGAACATCCTCCTCTCGGATACGTAGTTGATGATACTCTGACCTCAAGTCGACCTTAGAGAAATAAGACGCCCCTCTCAACTGGTCAAATAGGTCGTCAATCCTAGGCAACGGATACTTATTTCGTATCGTGGCCTTATTCATCTCTCTATAGTCCACGCATAACCGTAGTGAGCCATCTCGCTTTTTCACAAACAACACCGGTGCACCCCACGGAGATGTACTTCATCGAATGAAACCCTGCCCCAGTAGCTGCTGAATTTGCTCCCTCAACTCATGCATCTCTGAAGGGGCCATACGGTATGGGGCCCGAGCAATCTTCTTCGTCCCCGATGCTAAATCGATCACAAATTCGATTTCCCTGCTAGGTGGCAATCCTGGTATCTCCTGAAACACATCCTCAAAGTCTCTCACCACTGGGATTGAGTCCAATGGAATAGCCACCTCCTGTGAGGTTTCCTCCTCAATGTAATACAAGTGTGTTCGTGATGCTCCCTCAGGTAGCGTCATTGCTATTAAAAACATTTCCTGCCTTGGAATGGAGAACACGATGGTCCTCTCGTAGCAATCCACCGTCGCCCGATAACCTGCCAACCAATCCATATCTAAAATGACATCATACCCCTCCATATCCAACACTAAGAGGTCCACTGCTAAACTAAGTCTCCCAATCAAAATATCCACACCCCGACAAATCGAGTGAATCGTAGCCTCGCTGCCTACTGGCAACTCTACACACATCCGAAGACTACCCGCGGTCTCTAGTAGTCTGGCCCATTTAGCAAAATTTAATTTAATGAATGAATGTGATGCTCCCGTATCAAAAGAATACTACCCTCATAACCATGAATGAGAAACATACCCTCAACTGTGGCGGTGCTTGCTGCGTCGGGGGATTGGGAACATCCCGGACGTTATACACACGCCCGTAGTGCATCTGCCCCTGCTGAGGTGGGGTGGATGGGGCTACTGCTACTAGCGGTAATTGTCCCCGTTACCCCTGTTGGGCCTCCTGCTGTTGACCTCTGCCCCTCTGTGGGCACTCCCTCTTGAAGTGCCCCGGCTGGCTACAGACAAAACAATGTTTCTGACCATCCCACTGTCGTTGGCCCTGACGCGGCTGATCCTAGCCCTGCTGGACTCCCCCATTGTTCCCTTGGCCCTGACGGCCCTGAGGAACCTGCTGCTGTTGATTTGAGCCCGGCCGCCCCTGCCTGAACCCCTGTCCTCCCGATCGGAACCCACCAGGCTTAAACTTCTTAGCCTAATTCCCTTGCTGACTTCCCACCTGCTGCTGAGCACCACTTGTGTCACTACTAGTAACGGCTTTGCCCTGTTGACTCGGCTCCCCTGTTCTCTTGCTCCCCTTCGTATGGAAGTGATGATCCTGGCAGTGTACAAGTGCGGCATTAACGACATCTGTATACGACACTAACGCCAGATTCCCAATCAAGTGTTGCCTGATTCACCAGGCTAATCTGTCCATAAACCTCGATTTCTTCCGCTCCTCATCGCTCACCTCATTTGGCACAAAGTTTGCCAAACGGGTGAACTGTTCCTCGTGGTCTGCCACTGATAGGTCACCCTGAATTAAATCACTGAATTTCTTTCTCATCTCAGTCTTTACTGCTGGTGGAAAGTATTTGCGATCGAACCACACCCAAAACTCTGCTATCGGCATCAAGTATCGCTCCTCGGCGGTGGTAACTGACTCCCACCACTGTAAGGTTGCCCCCGACAGACGAAAGGTAGCAAGCATCTGTTTCTGTACCTCGGTACACTCTAGCATGAGCAGATGGTGCTGAATGTTCTTCTTCCAGTCACAAGCCTCTATCACATCTGTGCTACCCTGTAACTCAGGTGAGTGACCCTTCTGAAAGGTCTCCTTAACTCTCTGCCAAGATGGTGGCCCCACTAGAGCCTGAACTGCTGGTGCCACTGGAGGCGGTGCCTGGGGCTGTGGAAAGTGAGCTGCCATAGCTCTCATCGCTGTTTCGACCGCCTGGGCCACTATCACTGCCACCTGAGTAGTGGAAATCAACTCGGGCGGGGGTGGTGGTGGCGGTACATGTGGCTCCTGGTGAGCCTCCCTAATTTCATCCCTAGCCTCAGCCCTTTCCGCTCTCAGTCTCCTCGGTGGAATCTGAAATAGATTAAATCGCATAAGTACACAGTTTACACAAAAATATTCACAGCAGAAATACGATATCTCACAAGCGAAAAATGAAACAACAGTCCTAATAATAGGGCTCTACAACAAACGAGTGCTACACTGAAACGCAGAAAGCCGCACAGATCCTAAAGACACTAGAACCTGATGCTCTGATACCATCAATGACACCCCGCCTAATTAATCCCGGGTGATCAGTCCTAAATCAAGTTAGAAAAGGTTTCTCAGTTGGTCCATTCTTATCATCACTGTCGTCTGTTTAATTACTAACCACCTAAGTGAGAAAAGTAGACTGGTGCCAATTTTTATCTTTCAATTAATTAAATAAAACTCATGCGGAACATAAACTAATACACAATCACAGTTAATTAAAATAACCATCCACAATTAAAACACCTAACCAAATAAACCATCGGTCCAAATATCCAATACAAGTAAAGATAAGAAGAAAATCTCAACAAGTCTAATACTGATAAATGAACTATGAGTGACAAGCTCAGATAACTACTAGAGAGTCTCTACAAGAATGAAAGAAGGAGGCGTCTATCAAAAACCCCGCAACATCCACATGTGCTGCAACAAAGGATACCTGGAATAGAGCTAAGCCTGGCGTCCCTGTGACCGGACACCTAAAAGGTTTTTAAATTTTTTTTTATAGCAAGGGTTAGTACCCAAAAACATTTGAAAACATTTAACAATTAACTTGCAGTAATAAATAAATATGCATGCTCTTCATATTTTAGTTAGTACCGCACTCTCTTGAGGACTTCCTCACCCCTCCTCTAATGTGCACTACTAACGCTTCCATTTAATTTACTAGGTCCTACGCTCCTGACCCAATACTTATTTTAACCCTTGCAATTTACCTACTCTAACCGAGTATACCTTAATTCATGATTTTTAAATTATTGTAAACGTCAAACTTAATTAAATCATTACTCCTTTTAATTTCATATAACATTCACACCTGTTATGCACATAATACATTTTTCACTATGTATTAATTATCCCATATATAATTATTTACCTAATTATATATTTAATCATATTTCAGTATTCACAAACATACTGAAATAACATTTAATATAAACTTTCGACCGAGTAAGAATACTCACAAAATATAAATTTTTCCCAAGTGCTATCCCACTAGGTGTATTCACGTAACCTAGTTATCCAAGTTAGATTTGCTCATTAACTTAGTTTAACATACGAATTGGAGGCGGTCATATTCCTTCCCGGAAAGTGAGATACCCCTCACCCATATAACGTACGCTATGACCTGGGATTATACTCGCCCTACTCCTCAAGCTAGGAGATTCATCCACTACGCGCAACCCCCCCTATAGCACTAGAGTATATACTAATAATATTCAATCACTGATATAAATGCACACACACTATATATATATATACTATCACACTCCGTATATATATATATATATATATATATATATATATATATATAAAAATATAACATGTCCCAGCTACACCATGTACAAAACCCGTAACATAAGCCTATTTAATTTATTAAGAGTTTATGGTCCAACTCTAATTATTAATTAATTCGCACATTAATTAATTAAGTCACCTTTGGTGTCGCCCCCACCATAAAATTGGACTTACTCTCGAAGTCCAAATTAACCTCACCCGAGTCTAAATTC
The DNA here is from genome assembly GCA_949130495.1 of Sambucus nigra. Classification (NCBI taxonomy): domain Eukaryota; kingdom Viridiplantae; phylum Streptophyta; class Magnoliopsida; order Dipsacales; family Adoxaceae; genus Sambucus; species Sambucus nigra. The sequence goes on along the minus strand of OX422220.1, from coordinate 212,051,737 downwards.
CCGACTCCCGAATTATTTAGCCTTTACCTAAGTAAGATTTATCTCTCGGTATTCCTCAACCGTTATTCTCGGACTTGTTCACTACATCTATATTTAATCCTTTCGAACACCTTCCCAAAAATTCAACCTTAGTGTGTCACACCTAATTTCTCCAAAACCCAACAATTTTAAATTATGATGTCACACTAAGTCGTCTCCAAATTCTAAATTAACTTTATTCACTATTAATTAGATTTAAAACCCATGTATAAATTTCTCACCAAATTAATTCATGGAAAAATATTAAATTAAAATTTTCTTCATATAAAAGAAAACTGGGCGAACTGTCACAATCTGCCGACCATCGATCAATCGACCCCAGACCTTCGATCGATCGATTGAGCAGGTCTTCGTCTTCTTCGCGAAGACAGATTCAGCCATGGATGATTTTTCCCAAACCCTATTTTTCTCTACCAGCAACCTTAAGCCCTCTTAACATTAATACATGTTAGAAACCTTATTAGGGACCTCCAGAATGTCCACCAACATCATTAATTCGTCCATTAACTACAATTTCTGTATTTGGGGAAAATCCATCTTTAACCCTTTACCCATTTACAACCCAAGTTCCATAATCAAATCCGTTTCTAATTATCCAGATAACATCCTACCAGATATATATATTAATGTACAAATTTTATATTTTTACATAAACCCTTTCCAAATTCCGTAAATCAGATTATTATCTTCAAAATCAGATTTTGCCATTAACACCCAAAACAAATTTCCTGAAATACACACATCACATGAATATGAATCAAAATACATTTTTACATGCTACAGCAAGTTAACACTTCCCTTAAGGTTCGTAGAGTCTGAATTTGGAGATGAGTTCCAAGGTTGAAGATGACCCTTGTTGGCTCTCTTGTGATCCCCAAATCTGCCTTTAACTGCTGTTAGGGTTTCTTAACACACTAACCCTTTTCCTAAACTCAAATCAGCTGTTTTCTTATTTCTTCTAATTCATTAATTTACCTAAATCCCGTTTTTTGCCTAATGGGCCAAGCCCAAATGACCCAATTGACCCCGTGTGGGCCCAACTATGTCTAAAATTGCCCCGTGACCCGTTTACTACCCTCGGGTACACTTTTCCGACTATCTCGGCCCATCCGGACTCAACCGTACACTCAGAATTGGCATTCGAATTAATTTTTAAAAATACCATTCCCCACTCCTTTAGTCTATACCGACTCCCGATTGAGATAAGTGCATGCCCTGTCATTAGTACTCGAAATGACTTAAATAATATATTACTATTCACTTAGTAAATAAATTCCCATAAATATTTACCATTCACTCCCCGATTAATATGTAAATAAAATTTTCCTAATTAATCCAATTAAAATTATGTCTCACAAGTAATTTTTAATTCCTGAATTAATTACATATTTAATGCATGAAAAATGCGGGGTGTTACAACTACCTACCGAGGTAGTGATGGATGTTGCATCCCCCGAGTCAATGGGATATTCAAACTTAACCTCTATCATATTAACCTTCTTTTGATTTCCTACTAAGTTAACTTTTACTTTAGTATCATTCCTTGGTAATTCACCAACAACTTTTGGAATCCATCTCTAATTCATCTTATAATTATTATGACCAGTCCTTGGAATTTTAGTATATGGTCTAGGTATAGGAAATTCTCTTCTAGTCTCACCTCTATTTTTCACAAAGAAATTCATTATTCTTCTCAACTAACCTACGCCACCTCTAAGTTCATCAATAAAATCTTTACGAGAAACTTGCCTCCTATTATTCATAAATCTTTTGTTTCTCTTTCTCAAGAACCTACAAACTTGATTAGTATGACCTTCCATATTGCAAAACCTATGAAAATGTATATTTCTTCTCATAACATTATCCCTTTCAGATATTCTCTCATTCATTCTCAAGTCTTCCTTCTCAAACCTTCTTTTATTAATTCTCACATCTTTCTTCTTATGTTTATCTTTTAAACCAACCTTTTCGAGTCATTTCTTTTAAAACAAAAGTACACAACACAATTCATCTTACTACAAAATGAGCATCCAACACCAATTTTCACAATCTCGGATTTATAGTCAATCTCCTTCTTTTGACTCATAGGAGTTTATACCTTATCCTCATTTTGAGCATTTGAACTTTCACTATTTAATTTTGTTTTCCTAAACATTTTTTCAACCATTGAATCATTAAAACTAACCCCATGATTGTTAGGTTTTGGTTGAGCATTACTCAAAAAAATTCTTTCAAGTTTACTTGATCTATTATAAACTATAATCTTTAAATCATTTGCATGATCAAGTTTAAGTTTCAACATCAATTTTCAAAACTGAATTTTCATGCTCAATCTTTTTTTTCTTTCAAATTAGACGCATTTTGTGTTTTCAAAGACTCGAATTGCTTTGGAAAAAATATCAATAACTTTTTTAAAATCAAAATACTTTGATTGAAACTTTTCAAGCTTTTCTTATTTCTCATCAAGTTCATTTTGTAAGAAATTCATGTTTTTTAAAAAATTGACATTTGATTCTTTAAGCTTTAAAGATTCTCCATAAAGCTCATCAAAACGCTTTTAAAGATCATTCTTATCATCAACACTATCATCCACATCTTCATTTTCAACCTCCTCATCATCATTGACATTATAAGATGAAGAATCACCAAGTGTCCTATTCATAGAAGATTTCATCCTATTCTTCTTCACCACACTCTCATTTTTCTTCGGCATGAAAATGAACTTTCTTTCATTTTATTTTAAAAACAAGGAATCGATCTCCTTTGAATCATGTGATGAACATTTACTCTATGAGTCAAGTTGAGAGGAAGTAACGTGTTTTTTTTAACTTTTGAACAAGTGAAAATCATTTTTCAAAGACTCAAATATCTTCTTAAGTTCACTTTTAAAAATTTCACAAACAAGGAGTTCTTCCTTCATTTTTCCAATTCAATAGACAAATCACTTTTGTTTTCATCAATAACCTTGAGGTTTTTTAAATCAAGACTTAAAGAATAATTTAATTTTCTCATATCTGAATTTTATTCTCTCAAGACATATATATCTTCAAATAACTCACCCGTCTCTTTTTCAAAGATTTTCAACTTTTAATTGGCAAATTGACTTGTGATTTCAAACTCTTTAAAAGATTATTTTTCTTGTTCAAGGATTTTGACAGGATTAGCCATTTTAACATTCAACTTTTTATTTTGAGAAATTAAGCATTTAAATCTCTTTTGATCAAGGATTTGACATTTCCTATTTCATCACGCTCATCAAAATCAACATCAATAGATTTTGATTTATTTCAAGAAAGAGACTGACGCGACCACAAATGTGTCTAATGTGCGTGCTATTTATTCTCAAGTGCAAGCCTGTCGCTCAAGTAATAATCCGATAAGTCGGGTATCAATCCTCAAGGAAAAAGGATGAATGAAGTCGTAACGACGTTGGAAAGACGAAGATAACCTAACTTTGACTCTAAAAAGAAGTAAAAGGTGATTTGGATTGTGAAATGACTACAACTTGATGCAAATACGAAAATGAGTAACTAATGAAATTATGAATAAATGAAATGCAATTACTCTTAATTAACTAAAGGACTAATGACGATTTAACTAAAAAATTTAACTATGAAATGAGAAAGATAGGTCGGCTTACAATCCCCCACACCCTAGTAATTCACTTCGTAGGATACTAGATTCAGAATTAAAATTTTTAAATAAATACGGTTCTTAAAGCTCCTACGTATTACATATTTGAGGGATCGTAGTCCGCATAGTATGTAAGCAAATGATGAATTAAAACCCGGTCTTTAACACTCCTAAGTATTACATATATGAGGGGTCGTAGCCCGTACAGTATGTAAGCAAAGGATGAATTAAAGCGGTATCGTATTAACTACGATACAATTCATCTAAGATTTTTAATTCCAATTTCTATTTCCACTATCATGAATTACATCAGGTGGGGTTCATGCACCCGAACCCTTGACAACTTAGCCAGACATATTAAAGCTAGAAGAAAACATGTTTTGAATGAAAGAAAATATTTTTACTAACAATTGAAGGTGATGAAGAATGAAATTACCAACTAAAGAATTAGCTACTGCAATAATGAAAGCAAGAATTGGAATAAAATTACTTGAATTGCAGAATTGGAATCAAAGGTATAAAAACTAGGGTTCTTGTTGTTTTCTCTTTTAAGATAATTACAAAGCTTCCCTACACGGATTAGAAGCCTCCTCAAATGTCTGGGAGTTATTTTAAATTTATACCCTACGAAAATTACAAGAGTTGGATGCATACAAAACTCTATCAAGGAGAAGATCTTCCCAAGTCTCGAACCCAGGATCGATCCGGTCAAGACATATCGGACTGGCTCGGGTAACAACCGGATTGGTCCACTAAACAAATCTCTTTGCAGTGGAATTGGCGGCCGGATCAATCCTTTTTTTGGAAGACTGGATTGGTCCGGTAAACATACTTTTATGCAGTGATTTTGAGTACCCGGATTGATCCATTTTTTAAGTAAACCAGATTGGCTTCTCAATTTATCTTGAATATCTCTTCAAAATCTCTTGAATATCTCACATCTTTGGGTCTTCATAACTTCTAATCCAGAACTCGGATTGGGACGCTGTTTCTTCCTGCGTGTTCATAAACTCGAGATCTTCGACTTTTATTTTGGGTCCTCAACCTGATTCCTTGTAGAAATTACGCTTTCTTCCTACGGTTTCTTTCTTTCTTTCTTTCATGTATTAAATACCTGTAGAATTAGTAAGAAATACATGAAACTCGGAATACTTGTTAGACGAAACCGTTAGCAAAGATATGAGATAAACTAATTCATTTTACATTGTCCGAGGTAATAAAAGCCTCTAAATTAAGAGGTAAATTTGGAAGAATTTATGCCTAATCAGAGACAATTTCACCACATTCTTAAAAAAAATGGGCTTTCAATTGATATATCCTTTCACATCGACTCAAAATCATAGATCCAACATCTCATGAATTGATAATAAAAGGTAAATCAAAATCTAGTATCATAGCACGCATAGTCACAACATGTAAACTAGGTCAATATGCAAAATCAACAAATACACAAAAAGATAAGAATTAACTCAAACATGTTAATACTCTTCAAATGAGGACTTGGGTCTAACACCAATTGAGAAAACGTGTTATGTGCACTAAGTAAACATTAAAAACGAACCTTAAGGGGGGGGGGGGGGTGAATAGGTTTGAAGACAACTTATGACCAATTTTTTATTTCAACCGATTTTTCTTGAAAATCCAATTAACTTAGTAGTGGAGTATGTCTCATATAAACCACATAACACGTTTAATTAAGTATATCTATAAGAAATAACTTCAAATCATAACCTAATTCCAATTTTATCAATTACTATAGATCTAGATGTGATATATGTGTAGTATGTGATCCAAGTGTGCAATTGAAATAATAATAATCATAAACATTCCACACAACATATTTTCGAGGAAAAAGTATCACCTAGGTGTAAAAAATCTGAGACGCACTCCAATTTATATTTTTACTGGAAAAGAGTTTTATACAAAGTAAAACGGTACCTATCACTCATGCCCTCATGATTATTTACCTATGAACTTCAAACTTTCCCCCATATATAGAATTACACAACGAGCTCCATGCCGCGTGTGAAGAAGTCCATTCTCTTTATTGGAATCGCTCCACACTCTGAATTTTACAATAATCTGAAGTACCTCCTCATTTATTCAAAGACAGATTTGAACTGGATAGACCATGTGAGATTTAATCCAAAACACTCACAATTCTCTCTCAAAAGCATAGATTAAGTATAGATCTAACTTTGATCAAAATAGGAGAGAATAAGTAACTTTGAAAAGAGCAGTAAAGAATAATGCTCCCATCCTCAAAAATCCTCTCAGATGCATATTTTAGTTACGAGGTTTTCACGCACTTGGAAAAGGAAGGAAAATGGAACTTTAGATAAGAAAAAAATTTCCAAAATCTAATACACCCGTGCACACGATTAGATCTGGTCGTGCGCAAGATCTTGTCCAATATGGACATTATGGGCGGGCCATTCCAACGTAAATAAAACAATGGTCGTTTAGGGCCGTTTGAATGAACCTTGCAAACGAACACAAAATAAGCCCCGTTCGAATGGTTAGGTCAAACATATTTTCTCAAACTTATTTTTTAATAAGGTCTGACAATCCATTTCCCAAAAACATTTTCTCAAAAGTTCTGAGACTGTTTAAAAATATTTTAGCACTTGTTCCATTAATTTTATCACTCTCACACACTTTCAAAAACGTTTTGTGCACATGCATATGTTTTAGCCATAAAAAATTCACAATCTATAAAAAGGATATAGTCTTCACTTCAGATGTGAATGTATGGAAACATAAATCTTCAAATGAACGACAATGCATGATCTTCAATCCTCAAGTTTCATCTAACCTAAACTAGATTGCGCCTGACTCATAACGAATCAAGTCTATATAACTTTATAGACTCAATGTTTTGACATGGGAACATAACCAATTTATATATCAATACAAAATTTATATTTTCATGACCATTTGACTAAAGTGAGGAAGTCACGCCAATAATCCTCATACAATGTGTTTGACCTCAAATGAGGATAAATAAACCAAAGGATAGATTGACTCAGAAAGAGGTGTAATAGGTGATCTCATTTATCTATTTTTTCTTTTCCCCAATTTTTCCTAGGCCACACGTCTCAGGGATTTCAACCTAGCGGGACCTTTTTTTTATATATTTTTTTTTATTCATATGTTTCTTTTAGATCAAATAACCGCACAACACATACATTGGGTTGAGTAAGTACTTAAAACGGTTAATCATGTCTATAAGAGAATGGGTGGGGAAGTAAGATGAAGCGATCTTTTCTAGTAGGCCAGGTATAAGTGAAATTCTTAGGCAGTTCGGCTTGGAAAAGGTTATTATGATCTTTGATTTACGTGGGAAGAGGGGACATTTGTAATACCCCATATTTTCTGTGCATTATTTAAATTGTGAAATTTATTATATGTCTGTTGTGACATGTGATGCCACTATTTAATTTTATACTACCTCTGTCCCAAATTAATAGTCGCTATTTGAAAAACTCAAATTTTAAGGATACTCTCAATCAATGGATAGAATAAAGTCTTTCTCACCATCGTAGAATTTAATCCAGTCATTATATCCAAAAAGGAAAGTTGACTATTAATTTGGTGTGTCCCCAAAAGGAAAGCATGACTACTTATTTTAGATGGAGGGAGTATGTATTTTATGTTTTATAATTCACATCTAAAATAAGACTTGATACACAATAATACATTAATTAAATATTTGGAAGTGACTGTGTATTATGAGCGACTATAAAATGGCCAAGGACTAGATGTCAGGGATTTACTTGTTTGGATTATTCCCTTGGTGTTGGGTTCCACGAATCATAAAGTAGTTTTTATAATGCCGTGTTACACAAAATTAATTAATTAATTAATTAATAATTGATTTATTGGACTCGTATCGGCTGCATTTTTTAGGTAGTGAGATATTTGATGTATTAGAAATCGTTACATTTAGAGCCGACTTTTGGGATGTTCAAAATGCCCATTTTTTACTTAACATAGTGGATTGTAAGTCTATTGTGTTAGTACATGACTTGGGTAGAGTTTTGGGCCAATTGGAATGATATTTGGGCTGATTGGGTTAGGGCCCTTATAAGGCAAAAGGTTAATTTAGTGGGTATTACTGTTATTAGGTCATTAGTTTAAACCTAAAACTCATTAAAAGCATTGGAGAGGAACCAAGAGGATTATAGAGAAGAGGAAATCAATAGAGAAGGAGTTTTAGAGGTTTAGAAGATTGAATCCACCTAATTTGGCTAAGGCAAGTTTTCTTAGATAAACAAAATTAAATTGATTTTGTGTTAGAAAGATGATCATACATTTGACTCTGAATTAATCCATGTATTAATATGATTTGTAATCAAATATATAATTTAGTAATTAAATTAAGGGTTAATTTATATTTAAACTTCATGCTAAGAATATACGTTAATTATGGTGATAATTATCATAAATCTGACGTTGGAATTCGGTTATAATTGTTATAGACTAATCTATTGTAAGTAATTTAGTAAAAGCCCCTTGATTAACTTGTGAATTTGTGTAAATCTAGGACTAATTTAGTAAGTTTATGAAACTAGGATTATTAAGTTCACAATATCCAATTTAACCTTTAATCCATGTTATAATTGATTAAACACACACACACACACACACACACACACACACACACACACACACACACACACACACACACATATATATATATATATATATATATATATATATATATATATATTGTTTAGTAATGATGTTATGTAGCTTATATCTGAAGGATGAGATATTTGGTGATGTTTAAAGGCTTTTAAATGAGGTATTTTGGTTATTGATGGGAGAAATTAGGTTCTAGGAAGATCGTCGATCATCTTGTTCAAATAAGAATTGAATCTCGTTCGAACGAGATTGGTATTCTCGTTAAAACGAGGCTAGGTGTTGTTTGAATGACTTGGGACATTTTGTTCGAATGACTTAGGTTGTCGTTCGAACGAGATGATGAATTTCGTTAAAACGAGTTAGGGGTCTCGTTCGAATGAGTTTGAACCTATTTGACTTTTAAATTCTTATTTAATTAGTGACAATTAATCAAGAAGCTAGGATGCTTTTAATGAATCCTTGAGTGAATTGGATAATTGCGATTTGGTTTGATATGCAAGCATATCATGCATGTGTTCTCATGGGGGATATACGAGGATGAATTTTGATGGGGTGTGATTAGGCATAAATTCTTTCAAATTTATCCCTTTAATTTAGTTACTTTTAGCACCTCGAACAACGTAATCGATTTGATTTTATTTCATAATCTTGCTACTGACTTATTCTAATGAGTACACCGAGTTTCTAGTATTTCGTACTAATTTTGCAGGTATTTAATGTCAATAAAAAAAGAAAGAAACCGGAAGAATCGAGAAAGAAAAGAAGGAAAAGTCAAAAGGGAAAAGTTGTAATTTTTACCCAAAATTCGATTGAGGCATCTAAAGATAAGTTGAAAAGCCTTCAATTACGAGTACATAGAAAGAAACGGCACCTCAATCGGAGTCTCAGTGTCAAAGTTATGAGCAGTCAAAGTTTGAAGAAAAAGTCAAAGGAAACCCGGACCGATCCTGATCGGATCGATCCGCAATGCCAATTTCCAGAGAACCCCGGACCAAAGACAGATAGAAGCTGAAAGAAAACAAACGAACTGATCCATGTCGGATTGATCTGCCCAAGAAATAAACGAACCGAATTGGATTCCAGCCAGACCGAACCGAAGGAGGACCGGACCGATCCGACTGTCGAATTTTAATTTTTCTATCTGCCTCTAATGGAGAGTCCTAGTTCAGCTAAAACTACAGAAGTTTTGTAGGGTATTTAAACCCATTTTATTATCATTCTTAGGATGGAGAATTTTGCTAATTTTCCATTCTTTCTGTAAAAACCCTAGTTTGAAGATTGATTACAAATTTAATTCCAAGATTAAAGATTGTTCAGATTTCTTTGGTTACAAGTAATGTTAATTGCTGCTTTTAATGCTTTGGTAAGATTAGTAGTTAATTTCTTCTATCCAATCTCCTTTCTACATCATTCTACAATTCTTCCTTAGTTTAATCATGGTTTTTTGCAATTCAAAAATTGTTTTCATTAATTTTAGCATGTTAGGCTAGATTTTCTAAGGTCGGAATACATGAACTCAACCTGATGTGGTAGTTGCATGTGTATAAAATTAATCCTCTAAATTTAATGATTTGGTTACGATCGTGTTGCGTAGAAACGCAACAATTGTAGATCTTTGGATCTCGTTTGCTTCCGGGTAACCGGAATGATTTAGAATACAATTCGAGTGTAACTATTGCAATACCGATTTACTCGTCCTCTGATTAAGTATGGTGCGGGCTTGAACCTCATATACGTAATGCCTGGGAATACTAAATTCGGGGTCTAATTAATCATTTAAATTTACGATTAGTATTATACCTTCAATACACTAGGGTTGAGGGATTGTATTCCCATCCTGTTTTTTTTCTCATCATATAGTTTAAAGTTTTAAATCATTATTCATCAGTATTTTAGGTAATTCATAATAGTTGCATTTTTTCATAATTTCACAATTGCATCTAGTGCAGTTATTCCACAAATCAAATCACCTTTTCCTTTTCCTTTAGAGTCAGAGTTAGGATTTCCTTATCTATCCAACGTTGTTACAAGTTTGTTGTCCTATTTCCCTGTGGATACGATCCCGACTTACCGGGTTTATTACTAATGCGATAGGCTTGCACTTGAATCTAGAAGAGAACACACATTAGAGACACTTTCTGAGTCGCGTCAAGTTTTTGACGCCGTAGCCGGGGATTTAGGTAGACTTAGGATTAGATCGAGTCAATCTAAAACTTTGACCAAAAATCCAAAAACATATAAAAAATTTGAAAAAGCATAAAAATATTCATCATCATCTCTCATAAACTGTTAATGCAAAATTCTGAACTCACTCCAACTCCCCATAATACTCCAACCCACATTCACGAAAACCCGATTATTGAGTACGATCCTGATAGCCCTCACACTCCTAATGCTCCACAGTTCTGGGTTCCACCTCCCACACCGTCACACTCAATCTCAAACAACACGCCGTTTTCCTTCTTAGGACACACTTCAGAGCACACTTTAAGTATACCAAGTGAGGATACCGAATCTTTGATAGAGAGAGACATGTCACAACACGGTAGTGCAGCTGCCGACGAGGGAGAGGCCCCGTATCGCCCTTTGAGAGACGTTTTATATCTCAAGCGCACTGTCACTCCGGGATGCATTTTACTCCCGTACAATACGGGACAATTTCTCTTTAGGAATGGGATGATCCAGATACTTCCCACTTACCATGGACTGGATTCAGAAAAGCCATATGCCCACATTATGGAATTTGAGGAGGCGTGCGAGACTCTAAGTGACCAAACTTGTACAAAAGATGTGCTCCGCCTTAAACTCTTCCCATTCTCGCTAAAGGATAAGGCTAAAACATGGCTATGGTCTTTGCCTCCAAATTCGATTTCATCATGGAACGAATTACAATCCAAATTTTTCAAGAAGTTCTTTCCTCCACATCGAACTAATTCCATCAAGGCTCAAATTTAAACTTTACGATAATTAAAAAATGAGTCATTCGAACGATGCTACGAACATTTCAATGAGTTAATTGTGTCGTGTCCCCATCATGGTTTTGATAGAACGAAAATCATTTCCTTTATCCATAATGGGCTGAACATTAATTCCAAGCAACTCGTTGAAACTATGGGTAGTGGTCCATTTGTCGACTTAGACGCCCACGATGCTGAGATTCACCTAAGGTATGTCGCCGAGACTACCCAATCCTGGGATACATCTGACCCAAATGCTCAAAATCGAAATCGTCAAGTGACCACCACTCCATCGGCGTTCGACCTATTTTATGTAGAAAAAAATTCGATAGAGGACAATCGACTCGATATGCTTGAGAAAGGACTGCGAGACCTACGTGAGGTATATGGAAGAGGACCAATTGGATCCATTCCAAACCCCGTCGAGAAGGTTTGTGCAATTTGTGAGGCGGGTCATTCAACTGAGGAATGCCCGACTATACCCGCCTACAAAGTGATGCTTCAAGAACAAGTAACTGGTATATGAGGATTCAAGGGTAATTTCAGTGCGCTGCACGGGAATTCTTACAACCCTTAATGGAAAAGCCACCCTGGTTTTAGCTATGGGCAACAACATGATGCGATGGATCCTAATTCACATGTTTACCCTCCTCTACCACAGCATTTTCAACAAGCTCCACACATGCAAGTACATGTTCAAGCAACACCACCTCAAGGATCATATATCCCTCCACTGCAGAGAAGTCTCGAGGATATGATCAACCACTTTATCAATACCCAGACTGCAACTAATGCTAGGCATTAGAGCATGATGAACGACATGAATGCGAACATCTCACAGTTACAATCATCGTTGAGTATCCAAGAGAATGGCAAGTTTCATGCCCAGGGCCAAAGACCATCCCAAGGTCAAACTAATGTTAGCTCCACCTCGACAGAACATCAGGAGAAATGTCAAGCTGTGACCACTCTTCGTAGTGGGAGAGTCATTGATTTATCACCTCCCCCACACAATGCAACCAAAGACAAGGAGATTTCCCCCGGCACGAAAGAGGCCTATATATCCCCTTGAAGGAAAGTGTTAAAGAGGACACTAGTGAGCCCGAGGTAGTAGTGAAACCACCCATCGCGGAACCGTTTGTTCAAAGGTTGGTTCCTTCCCACAAAGGAAATTCCCGTGATGAAGTGTTAGACGTACTAAAGCAAGTGAAGCTAAATTTACCTTTCCTCAATGCGATTAAGCAAATTCCAGCTTATGCAAAAGTCATCAAAGACTTGTTGACGATCAAAAGGAGGATGAAGGTAAAGAAAAATGTCTTTCTAGCACAGAACGTGAGCTCCATCCTACTCAATGATCTCCCGCCCAAGTTCAAAGATCCCGGTGCACCCACCATTTCCTGCATCATTGGAGAAAATAAAATTAAGAAAGCCTTACTTGATTTGGGAGCAAGTGTCAATATTCTCCCTTACGCCATCTATTGGCAACTTAATTTGGGCGACCTCAAGCCCACAAAGGTCACTCTCCAATTAGCGGATCGAACTGTGAAGATCCAAAGAGGCATAGTTGAGGAATAGATCATCCAAGTTGACACTTTCTACTTCCCAGTAGACTTTGTCATTTGGGATACGGAGCCCTCCTTCACCTCGAGCAACCATGTTCCCATCATTCTTGGGCGCCCGTTCTTAGCTACGGCTAACGCAGTCATCAATACTCGGAATGGACAAATGCAACTCATTTTTGGGAACATGACTTTAGAGACTAACATCTTCCATATTGCCCAACAGATGGGGGAAGAAGATGATCTTCACGCAGTGAGCCTAATAGACGAGATCGTAGAGGAATATTTCGAGGAAAATTATTGTGGAGACGCCCTAGGGTCCTATTTAGTGTCAAACCATGAGAATGAGGGGACGTACACCGCATTCGAGAGGGAGGTTGAGGAGTTGAGAGAGTTATTTGATGAGAGAGCGTCGGATGAGGACGAGGACGAGGACGCGAGAGATGTAAGTTGGGTTTCGAGGAGTTACCACCGTGGGATACACGCATGGTTCCCTCCAACAAAAAATTTCCAATCCTCGAATTGAAGAAACTTCCCTCCCATATTAAATATGCATACGTAGGATAGGATGAGACATTTCCTGTGGTTGTCTCCTCTAGCCTAGACGAAGAGCAGGAGGGTAAATGGCTAAAGATTCTAAGGAAGCACCAAAGTGCTTTTGGTTGGTGCATTACTGATTTGAAAGGGATAAGTCCTTTGATTTTCACCCACAAGATCCATCTCGAAGAGGATATCAATCCCTCGAGAGAAATGCAAATAAGGCTAAGCCCTAAAATGAAAGAAATGGTGAGGATCGAAATAATTAAGCTATTGGATGCCGAGATTATCTACTCAATATCGGATAACAAGTGGGTCCTATTCAAGTTGTCTCGAAAAAGTCGGGCATGACAGTGATTGAGAATGCTAAGGGAGAGCTAGTTCCCCAACGTACCACCATCGGGTGGCGCGTTTGCATTGATTATTGGAAACTCAATGCGGGAACTAGAAAAGACCATTTGCCATTTATTGATCAGATGCTTGAGAGAATAGCGGGCCACCCTTACTATTGATTCCTTTATGGTTATTCTGGATATAACCAAATTGAGGTAGATGTACTTGACCAGGAGAAAACAAACTTCACTTGCCCTTTTGGTACGTTTGCCTACAAACGTATGCCATTAGGCTTGTGTAATGCACCCGCGACCTTTCAAAGGTGCTTGTTGAGCCTATTTAGAGACATGGTCGAGAGAGGACTTGAAGTGTTCATGGACGATTTCAGCATTTTTGGCACCTCTTTCGATCTTTGTCTTGAAAAACTGGAAAAGCTACTTGCCCGGTGTGTGGAAAAGAACTTAGTGCTGAATTGGAAGAAATGCCACTTCATGGTCACCGAGGGAGTAGTTCTTGACCACATAGTTTCATCCAAGGGGATAGAAGTTGATAGAGCTAAGATAGATGTCATAGAAGATTTACCCCCACCAAAATTGCTCAAAGACGTGCGCTCCTTCTTGGGCCACGCAGGGTCTTATCGAAGGTTCATTAAGGACTTTAGTGCCATCGCTAGACCCTTAAGCAACCTACTTATGAAGGACAACCCATTTGAGTGGACGGAAGCATGCCAAAGCTCTTTTGAAAAATTAAAACCATGCTTGTGTCCGCTCCCATCATCCAAGTTCCGCATTGGTCTTTACCATTCGAACTTATGTGTGATGCTAGCGATTATGCGATAGGGGCTGTTTTGGGCCAAAAAAAAGACAAGCAGGCTAATGTCATCTACTATGCTGGCCGGACTCTTACCGGACCACAACTCAATTACTCCACTACCGAGAAAGAGTTGCTAGCGGTTGTCTTTGCTCTTAACAAATTTTGGTCCTACCTTATCGGTTCTCCCATTACTTGCTTCACCGACCATGTGGCATTGAAATACCTACTTGCGAAGAAAGACGCAAAGTCGCGCCTCATAAGGTGGATCCTACTCCTACAAGAGTTTAATCTCTCCATTAAAGATAAAAAAGGAGTAGAAAACTTTGTTGTCGACCACTTATCAAGGCTTTCGTCCGACGTACCTAGTGATCCAATACCCATAGACGAATACTTTTTGGATGAGCAACTCTTTGCTACTTCATCTTTGCCCTGGTTTGCAGATATAATGAACTACCTTGTCACGGGAGCCGTCCCTACCGACTGGACACTGCAAGATAAGAAGAGGATTATTACTTGGTCGCACATGTTTTTCAATGACGATCCCTTCCTGTTTAAATATTGCGCTGACCAAATCAACCGACGATGCGTACCGGATGACGAGATCCCAAAAGTCATCCAATTTTGTCATTCGGAAGCTTGTGGAGGCCACTTTTTCACGAATAAGACGGCCGCTAAAATTATGCAATGCGGCCTCTATTAGACCATAATATTCCGGGATGTGAACAATGCTTGTAAATCTTGCAATAGGTGCCAACGGATGGGAGCTATTACCTGGTGAGACATGATGCCTCTTACCCCCATACTCATTATTGAGATCTTCGATTGCTGGGGTATTGACTTCATGGGTCCTTTCCCCCCATCATTTGGTTTCCTATACATCCTTGTCGCGGTGGACTACGTTTCTAAATGGGTGGAAGCTATAGTTACCATGACAAATGACAACAAAGTGGTGATTAAGTTCCTGTTGGACACATACTTTCCCGCTTCAGTGCTCCGAAAGCGATAATCAGCGATAATGGCACGCACTTTTGCAATAAGCCATTCGAGAAGCTCATGAGAAAGTATGGCGTCATTCACAAGGTTGGAACGACTTAGCACCCATAAACGAATGGGGATTATAGTGAATTGGGAAATAAAAAACATTCTCGAAAAGACCGTCAATCCTACCCGGAAAGATTGGTCACTTAGATTGAACGATTCACTATGGGCTTATCGTACCGCATATAAAAATTCGCTCGGCATGTCCCCTTTCCGCTTTCTGCATGGAAAACGTTACCATATTCCCGTGGAATTAGAGCACAAGGCGTATTGGGCGATTAAGAAGTTGAACTATGCCATGGATAAGGCCGGTGAAGCTCACAAGCTTCAATTAAATGAGTTATAAGAGTTACACAATGATGCGTATGAGAACGCTAAAATCTCCAAAGAAAGGATGAAACTCGCTCGCGATAACATCATTCGATGCAAAGAGTTTCTTACTGGGCAAAAAGTGATTCTCTATAATTCTCGGCTTCATCTCTTTCTGGGCAAGTTGCGGTCAATATGGTCTGGCATATTCGTTGTGAGGAATGTTTTCCCTCACGGAGTTGTTGAGTTAGACTATTTAAAAGGGGGAAATACATTCAAAGTAAATGGACAACGCCTAAAGCCATATCTAGAGGTGTGTGTGGAAGAAGTCGAGACCGTTTGGTTGTTGGACCCCGTTTACGGGGTATAGTGAGCTGCTACAGTGAGGTCATCGCACCCCCAACGCATATGGGGTGAATTCTTATGTATAGTAAATGAGAATCGTGTGAGTGGTGAGAGTCCATAGGATTAGGGTATAATAAGGTGAGAGCATTCATGTATTTTGAGAAATTGAGTCAAGTTGCGTTGACCATAGATATCAAGAGACTTTTGAGTCCATACTGATAGGGAGCATGATGAGAATTGAAAACTTTCGGAGAAGGGCGATCACAATTAAGTTAGGGGGAGAAATTCGGATTGGTACGGCCTGGATCGGTTCCTTTCTTTTAGAGGCGAATCGATTCGATACTTAAAGAACTCGGATATTAGAGGATCGGACCGGTCCAATCCTATTCCAGCCGGATCGATCCGCTTTCTGCAGAATTTCCCCTCTTCCCTAGGTGCACCCCCCTTCTCCCCAATCCCTTCCCTTCCCTCCCAATCCGTTCTCCCATAACCAACCCTTCAATTTCCCTCCCAAATACAATCCCTCTTTCCTTCAAAACCCTTTCCCTCCATTTCTAAAACCCTACACCCCTCCCCTATAAATACCCACCCATACCCTCCACTTTTCTTCACACCTTCAACCACCTCACCTCACTCCTCTCTTCTCTTTCCCTAATTTTCCAGCACACTCTCCCCGTTATCATGGCCCAATGACCCGCCCCCGTCAAATACGACTCCACTGAAATCCTACCCTCCGGCCATGGTGAATTCCGTCACCGCCCTCTTCATGCCTAGGGGTTGGTGCCGATTCCTTAATCAACCGTACAAAGTGGTTTGGGCAGTCGAGGTCCACTCTTTCTATGGCTCCCTTGTTCATACGGGCCAATTCGAGTCTCAAGCATATGTTTATGGTACCGTCATCCCTTTTTCGTTGGCCCTTCTCACTGCCAAGTTGGGCGAATACGACGTTCTCGATGTTCAAGACTACACCTACCCAAGAAATGTCGCCCCGGTAGCCAAAGAACTGATTATGGAGCACATTTCCCCCGATGTTGCATGGAGAGGGCAGACTGTCACTGTTGGCCAGCTTAACGAGAAAGCACGCCTCACTTTCCAAATTGTGTGTGCAAATATTTTGCAAACATCCAACGATTCAACTATGTGTCCCCATCAAGCCACATTGACATACCACCTCTTCGATCCCAACACTTCCATTAACCTAAATCGCACCCTATATGCCGACATCATCGTCGCAGCCATGGATGAGAAAGGTGCAACACCACTTCCATATGCACGTTTGCTTACCTCCATCCTCAAAGACGCTGGCATTGAGGCACCGCTTGATCATACTCGCCTCCCCAGTCCTTTTGGACAGGGAACCCGCACGTGGATCGCCAAACAACTAGCCATCCTTCGGGCGAGGTGGGGAAGTGATGACGAGGGCGATGCTGCCTCGAGTGAGGAAGAGTAAGAGGAAGAGGAAGAGGAAGAGGAAGAAGAAGAAGTAGGTGCTGATGTGGAGATGGGTGATGTAGGTGAGGATGAAGAGTAGGCCGAAGAAGAAGACGACCCTGATTTTGAATGGGTGGGTAGAGACCTCACTAACCGTATGTCGGCCCTTGAGACGAGATTCAGCAGCTTCTTGACCGACTACCATTGCGATACAAGCATGATGTTTCGTTTCCAAGCGGACTTGTACCGATGCCAAGGGGATCTCAATGAGCCATCTCCATCCTAATTCTATGACCCCTATGGACCCGACGGGCCCAGCTCTTCCAAACCACCGCCCCAGTGAAGCTTTGTTTGGTTGTGGCAGTTTTTAGTTGTTTCCCTTGTTCACATGATTGTATGTTTTTCCCTGTTATTATACCACAATCCTGTTTTATAAAAATCTGCATTTTCTCCATTTGTTTGTTTTATTTATCGCACTTCTTATTTTTCCTTGTTTAGCTTTTCGTCCTTTTTGTTTGAGGACAATGCAAAAGTCTAAGTTATGGCGGTTGACAAGTGCGTATTTCTAAAACTCCACAAATTTTCAAAAATGCCCAGATAATTTCCAAAAAAAAATTCATTAAATTTTTAAAAACCCAAAAATATTTTTGTTCAAAATAAATAAAAATTGGAATTCAAATTTGTCAAAAATATCATTAAAAGTCGGATTGAAGTCTCAAGTTGTAAAATTCAACATACACAAAGCTGAAATTGACCAAAGATGGAAATTGAGCGAAAATTGACGACTTAATGAATAAGTGTGGAGATTACCAAACCCGGTGAGATTCGAGCCTTTCATCTTTGTGAAATTTATAAATCAATCCGAGTTAATTGTTAACTCAAAGTTCTTTTCAGTGCTTAAAAAGTCATCGTGGATCTCAATCCTTTCATTTTGACCGGTTATGGAAACATGTGTGGTATTGCCTTGAAAAGCGCGCTATAAATCTCTAAACTTAATTAATCTCGAAACGCATATGGTAATGCAATTAGTATTTTGGACAATGAAGCAGGCCCTCGTTTGTAACCCAAAAATATTGGCCATAAAAAGTTGTGAAAAATTATCCCTTTTGTAATCCAAATCGAGGCGAATAATTTTTCCTTTCGTTTGGCAACCCGAAAAACCCAAGTAGCCCAGAATTGCGAAAATGGAATATTCAATAAAGTCCGAAAAGTGCATAAAAAGGGGCAAGAAAAAAATAGATATGCTCAACAAAAATAGCAAAAAAAAGGTGAAAAACAGAAAAAAAAAATAGAGAAAAAGAAGAAAAAATGAGCAATAGCCCGGAGAAAGCACAAATGGACATCATAAATGACTTTTCCAATTCCAACATTCCCTACCATTTTCATTTTACCCAATACACCTTCAACCCGTAAAAGTCCTAACCGAGTCCAAAAATTGTGAAATTGGTTACCGCGTGGAGAGCTAAGACACTAAAAGATAATAAAAGAGATTGAATGCGTGAATAAGAGGTAATGTTTCCATTTTTAAAAATCGTATTCCGTTAATGAGATCCTATCACTATAAATTTCCGTCTTTCTACTTGTGTGCGTGACTTTGCGTCCATTATATTTACTCTTTTTATCACGCATACCGAGAGAATAGCCACATTCTGAGTGATTCGTTTGAGAGAGCATTCCGTGAAAATTTGAAATTAAAATAAATTTTTGGATAAGTAACATAATGGTCAATCGGTGGAAATCCGCGGTTAAATTTTTGGCTTCGCACAGACGCACTATGATTTGAGACTTGTAAATATGACTTGATGATGACTATTTTCTGGGAAAGTTTGAGTTATATAATTTTTGGGTATTTTGAATTTTCCTTGAGTCGAATTTTGTGGGTATATTCTCTGCAAACCCTCACGAGACACAACTCGTCCTACTAGTGTGACCTAGGAGTTTAAAGGCTTGTTGCATACGCTAAATGCAATCGCTTGCCCGCGAAAAAAGTATTCTAATGATTTTCAAGAGTTAAGCCTTGCTAGGATTCTCTTACATCGCTCGGGACGTGCAAAGTTCTAAGTTCGGGGGATTTGGTTAGGCATAAATTCTTCCAAATTTATCCCTTTAATTTAGTTAATTTTAGCACCTCGAACAATGTAATTGATTTGATTTTATCTCATAATCTTACTACTGACTTATTCTAACGAGTACACCGAGTTTCTGGTATTTTGTACTAATTTTGCAGGTATTTAATGTCAGTGAAGAAAAAAAGAAATCGGAAGAATCGAGAAAGAAAAGAAGGAAAAGTCAAAAGGGCAAAGTTGTAATTTTTACCCAGAAATTGGATGAGGCATCTAAATAGAAGTTGAAGAGCCTTCAATTACGAGTACATAGGAAGAAACAGAACCTCAATCAGAGTCCCGGTGTGAAAGTTATGAGCAGTCAAAGTTTGAAAAAAAAGTCAAAGGAAACCCGGATCGATCCGGATCGGATTGATCCGCAATGCCAATTTCCTGAGAACCCCGAACAGAAGACGGATCGAAGCAGAAAGAAAACAAATGAACCGATCCGTGTAGGATCGATTCACCCAAGAAATAAATTAACCGATCCGTATTCCAGCCAGACCGAACCGAAGGAGGATCGGACTGGCCCGACTGTCGAATTTTAATTTTTCTATCTTCCTCTAATGGAGAGTCCTAGTTTAACTAAAACTCCTGAAGTCTTGTAGGGTATTTAAACCCGTTTTATTATTATTATTCTTAGGATGGAGAATTTAGCTAATTTTCCATTCTTTCTGTAAAAACCCTAGGTTGAAGATTGATTACAAATTTAATTCCATGATTGAAGATTGTTTAAATTTCTGTGGTTGCAAGTAATTTTTATTGTTGCTTTTAATGCTTTGGTAAGATTAGTAGTTAATTTCTTCTGTCCAATATCCTTTCTACATCATTCTACAATTCTTCCTTAGTTTAATCATGGTTTTTTGCAATTCAAAAATTGTTTTCATTAGTTTTAGCATGTTAGGCTAGATTTTCTAAGGTCGGGATACATGAATTCAATCTGATGTGGTAGTTGCATGTGTATAAAATTAATCCTCTAAATTTAATGATTTGATTACGACCGTGTTGCGTAGAAATGCGACAATTGTAGATCTTTGGATCTCGTTTGCTTCCGGGTAACCGGGATGCTTTAGAATACAATTCGAGTGTAACTATTGCAATACCAATTTACTCGTCCTCTGATTAAGTATGGTGCGGGCTTAAACCTCATATACGTAATGCTTGGGAGTACTAAATTCTGGGTCTAATTAATCATTTAAATTTACGATTAGTATTATACCTGCAATACACTAGGGTTGAGGGATTGTATTCCCATCCTATTTTTTTTCTCATCATATAGTTTACAGTTTTAAATCATTCTTCATCAGTATTTTAGGTAATTCAGAATAGTTGCATTTTTTCATAATTTCACAATTGCATCTAGTGTAGTTATTCCACAAATCAAATCACCTTTTCCTTTTTCTTTAGAGTCAAAGTTAGGATTTCCTTATCTATCCAACGTCGTTACAACTTTGTTGTCCTATTTCCCTGTGGATACAATCCCGACTTACCGGGTTTATTACTAACGCGACACTCTTGCACTTGAGCCTAGAAGAGAACGCACATTAGAGACACTTTCTGAGTCGCGTCTGGGTGCACACGAAGATTAACCTTGATGGTACCCCGGTGATAGATACAGGATTTACCTTGGTCCTTTTTCTCGGATCCTATGGCTGACAGACCCATATCTTGAAGGGATATACATGGGGTAATTGTATGATATAGCTTCAGGTATGGAGGCCTTGCATTATGACTGGAATGCGTAGTGATTATCTTTTATTGATGCTTTGAATTTATTCTTTATGAATGACCTATAACTATACCTATTACACGTAAATGACTCCCGAAGGCGATATGAATACCTTCGTACTATATGCAGCCTCGTGAGCATCCCATTTACTTGTATGTGTTAGTCACCATACTTATGTGGATATTAGACTTTGAGACTGTCTTTCCTCCATTGATATTGTACTAGAGGAGTATATACTATCATTATTATGGAACGACTTAATTATATTCAATTGAAAATAATTATAATTAATCATTGGGTTCTCTTGGGCTTGGGATTAGAATGGATGTTATAGTTAAGGTTGTTTGGGTTGGGATAACTTAAAAACAACTAAAATACGGGTGGAAGATGCATAGATACTATTGTACTCCAGATTCAAATAAATTCTTAATCTTTGTAGACTTTCTGTTTATGTTGTTTTTTAATTCTATTTTTAGGTTGTAGTCTGCCGTTGCAGCCTTAGCCCCAATCCTTACTTACATTTGTTCCCGTTGTTGCTCTATTATATGACATAGGTGTCGATTCTGCGCCCTCATTTCTTTTACTTATATTTACATGTCAAGTTATGTCAAATCATTATTAGTCGCTATTATGTGTTGGGAGTTGGATCTATATTTGATACAGTTTTTATTGTCCCATGATGGATTCTTTTTATTGTTGGTTTATGGTATCCGAGTGTGTGGTTATATTCATGTGATTATATTTGTCAGATCTTTGTTACATTGATTTAGTTTATTTTCAATTAGGTTGAGAATGGTATTATTTTTTATAGACGCCTGTATTATTTGTTTTTAGACCTAATCAATCTACCTATAGATTTGATGAGGTGTCACAGTTGTCATCAGAGCATTTTAGGTTCTAATGTCCTCGGGATATTGAGTCCATCCATCGTTTTTCTGCATAGCATTATTTGATACTTTAGAGTTTTGTTATTTATATGGTTGTACTCTTATTTTCTCTTACGTTTACTTGTAACATTTTGTTTACTATCTTTGATATGGTGAATACTAAGAGACGAGTACCATGTCAGCAACTGATAATGAATGCCGAGTATGAGTAAATTGTACTGGCTGATTTGGCCACTATTATTGAACATATAGTAGTTTGACGATGGCTTCCATACACCAGGAGAAGACACCACCACCAACAACTACACCTGTACCTTTCGCACATACTTCATCTACCTAGGAGTGTTCCACGAGTGCCTTTGGAAAAGGAATCCTTTAGAGTTCACAAGATCCACGGACCCAATAGTATCATTACAGTGGAGGCGTGATATAGAGAGGTACCTACATCTGGTAGAGTGCACGGATGTTCAAAGTTAGATGTTAGCCAGTTTCACGTTTATTGGAGATGCCATAAAGTGGTGGGAGTCTGTTACCATCGAGAATGATAGGTTACGGTTGACCATTAATAAGTTTTAGGGAAATTTCTAGGAGAAGTATTCATCCATCGTAGCAGGAAAATTTGAGAGTCCAATTTGATAAGTTGAAGTAAGAGGATCGTACAATTGCTGAGTATGAGTGTAAGTACACTCGCCTTGCACACTTTGACTCAGATATTATCAGTTCGGAGGTAAAGAAGATGGATAGGTTTGTTAGAGACTTGACGTGGAGGATTCGACAGGTGTTTCTAAGAAATTCGACCTTCACTATATATACACAAGTAGTGGATCTCTTTTCTTTACTACCAGGCTCATTAAGACTTCCAGATAGAGAGGGAGCCTACGAAAGAGAAAATAAGAGTTTTTTAGGGTTCGAAGACAATTGGGGGTGGTGAGTCGTCTCGAGAACAGGGAGTCTTATAGTCAAACCAGAGGGGTAATCCACAGGGGGCAGCCCCTTAAGAGGTTTAAAGGAGAGGATCAACGCCGATATGATGACTAATGTCCACCAAGTCTAACGATATTATGGCTACCAGGGTCGATAAAAAAAGGATAACAAGGCCAGAGAGGCCAGGGATAATAGGGCCAAAGAACGCAGGATATGCACTAAAGACATGGTAACGGTTAGTAGGGTCACTAACAGGGTGGTTACCCATTATGAGGAACTTGTTTTACTTATGGAGAGTAGGTCTATTCATTTAGGAGATTCCCTAGGTGAAACTAGGCTGGTCAGGTCTAGCCCCACCACAGTTTCAGGCATTAGTAGCATTGCCGCAGTACCCGACTTTGCCCCAATTGGGAGATCAGTAATACATCACGAGTATTGCATATTTGCACCATTTATCTTTATGCATTCTAAAATTTTATGCTATTAATATCTATATTTATGTTCGTTAACTAGACAACATCGGATTTGGACATATATATGTTTTGCAGGGTTTAATTGTGCTTTTGTAGGTATTGGAACACTAAAACTGAGGTTCAGCTGCATTTCGGAGAAGTTTCGTCATCGAAAGCTACTTAAAGGGAAATATGGTCTTTTCAAACTCACTATTTTTTATGGAATTAAGTTACCAACATGTATATCATCAAATAATGTTTTCTCGGCCATTGACCATGCGTCATTCGGACTCCGTATGTGGAAGTTATGGCTGTTTATGGAAGGTTTCGGTGTTTACTTCTATTTCAAGGGAGTTTTGGTAACTTCATACTGCATAATTTGGAGGGTTTCAAAACATAATCATGTATATAATTTAATTATCTTCACGTCGGTTCCGACCACGCATCATTTCGATTCTGTATGAGGGAGTTATGGCCATTTTCGTGCAATGCGTCAAAATTGGTTCGGAGAGAGGAAAAGGGGGTTGTCAACAACCCAAGGCAAATCCCAAAACCGTGGTCGACTGGTCCCAAACATGAGTTCGATCGGGCCCATCATATATGGACGAAAATTGACTTATTTTGGGTGTTTTGGATTGGTTTTGTTGCGGGTTTGTTTTGGGGTATAAATAGAGTGTTAGGGGATTTTCTTTGGATCTATTTTTCATTTTAGGTTAGTGAACTTTGGGGATATTTGTGGAGTGCCCCTCTCCTCCATTTTCTTTGGTGTAACCATTTAATGTAAGATCCTATTACTATTTATTGTCTCTTTTCTTTTGTTTATGCTTTGTGCCCTAGTTTTTTTTGCTTTCCATTTATTTCAAGTCTAATTTAATTTGTGTAGTGTAATTTAATTAATTGGTTTATTTATGTTGTTTATCATGCTTAGTGGCTAGTTTAGTCTAGGTTGTGACGGATTGAACTCAACTAGGGTTGATGTGTTTCTTTGCTTTGGTGATGGAGTTTACGGGTTTATTTCGAGTGGGTTGTCCTAGTTATTACACCTAGGAGATTTGACGGGGTATATCATCTATGCTCCATACTTACGACCTTTCATGCGTAATTTCCGGGGTATTTGTTGACACCAAAATCTTATTAGACTTTTATGCGAATTTAGGTGTGTGATAACTCTTGATTTAATGAACTGTAGAAACGAGACTTAATCTTAATAACTCGTCGACCCATGTAATCATTTTATACTAATTAACTTGGGTGAGGGATATCCGACGCAACCTATAGTTTTTATTCCTTTGTTAATTTTAGTTTAAATACACTCATGCCTAGTTTACCTTTTATTTCTTTTTAGTTAGAAAAAAATATCTTTTACACTTTTATTTAGAAGTAATATACCAATTAAATTCTAGCAACTCGTCTTTGTGGATTCGATACCCGGACTGGTGGCTATACTCCCTTAAAAGAGTGTAGTCATAGTTTAGATTTTTGTATAGAGTTGGTGAGCCGAACATAAAAAACGACCGATGCGTAGGTGACTCTCGCACCGCGATGAAACCCTGTTTATCAAAATGGCGTCGTTGCCAGGGAAGAGTTTGTTTTAGAATTTATTTAATTTAGTATTTCATAATATTTTCTTTCTATTTGTATTTTTTGCCTAACATTTTTGCAGGACTTCTACATTTGAGCGCTAAGAAACGCTTGAATTTTTTTGCGCGCGCATATCCTTTTCTAATTTGCCAATTCGAGCCTTTTTGGGGTAAGCATGTCTTATTCCAATCCTTTCGATAGTCATTATCATAATTCTCAAAATACTCGCAAACCTATGACTTTCGGTTAATACTTAGAGTCCCCAAAATTTGCAAATTCAAAAATGACTTTGGGCGAGTATTACGAAAGTCGAGCTTTGGAGTGCGTGTATTTTGAGGAGGATGATAACGATTGTGTGCCTTTAATTCCTTATAATAAGAATGTTGAAACTAAAAGCTATATCTTTAAAAATTCTTAAAATAATGGTTTTGACTATAGCCCCGATGGTAATTTCAAAGTTCTCATTTTCAGGAATCCGCGCCTCGACCTATGACTTTCGGTGAGGGCTTCCGTATGCTTGAGAATGAGAAAATTGAAAATCATTATCGGAAAGAAAATCATTTATGGGAGCATGAATTGAATTTATTATTTGAATCCGAAGACGATTTTTCTTCCGAGACTTTTGAAGTCGAGGAATGTTTTGAACCAAATGAGGACTTTGTGCCTACTTTGGAACAAACCATTCCTCACTTTTCCCATACCCTAATTGAGAATGAAAATGAGGATAAAATGGACGTAGTATCCATTTGCAAGGAAATGATTTATTCCTTGATCCAAAAAGAAGAATGTTTCATTGAAAATGAACTTATTGCCTTCGAAACTCAATCTTCAAGCGATGATGACTTATATCTTGAGTTTGAATTTCTTTCCTCCCCCTTTTCATTGTCTGTTATCACACTAATACAAGTACCCGATGAATCGGTTTCAAACTTTAATGTGTTAAACCTTTCGCCGATGAGGAGTACTTTCTCGAGTCACCTTCCATGATTGCATCTTTGCCCTCATGTGCGCCCCCCTCCCATTCAAATTTCAAAATACTTGGGAGAAAATTCAGTTTTTTTTTGGACCTCTCATGTTTTTGTCACCCGTTTTAACCAAATCCCCCATCGTCCCCCAAAAACTTTTAATTGACGATGGTTCCTTTCTTACGCCTTACACGTGCCTTCCCGTTGTTCAAACGGAATTCTTATTTTCCAGAGGGCATGCTTGTCAGTGAGGGTACACCAGTCACCCTCCAAAGTCAAATCGTTTTCGTGGTGGACCCTCAACTATTTAGACTTCTAGCGTATAGTTAGTGTGAAGCCTGAATAGTAGGTTGTATATAGTTATATTTTTATCATTTCTTTCTTTAATTTTTTCCTTCATTTAAATTTAGTCTCTTGTAATTAGTTAACTTTTTGTTATTTGTTTTTGCTATGCTCGGTAATAACTTGTATTGTTGATTCTTTGGTCTTTTTCTTATGGGGATCGCTGCAAATTTGGGTAGTATTGTTATTTTCCTCTCTTTTTGTTGTGTTCTTAATGCGCATTGAGGACAATGCAACGTTTAAGTTAGGGGGTGTAGGATATTCTATCCATTTCTTTATTTAGTCCATGTTTTTTTCTCGCATGTTAGTTACTTAGTTTGCTTTTCTTAGAAAAATTAAAAAAAATTCAAAAAGATTTTCTTTCCTTTTTCTCCGTTATTGGGCATTTGACCTTTGTTTCCGATGATAAATTTTAGTTATTGCCCGATCCAATAGACAACCCAATGATGCATGTTCTCGACTTTAGAAGTTATTAGACTTTAGTTCTCAAATCATTGATATTATGAATAACTTCATGAATTAAACTTTACTCCCACGAGCACATGCACTTTTCTTACTTTATTGATTTCGTTTAAGATTTTTACAAATCGGTAATCTTTTGTTGCATTGTATATACTTACACCGAGTGAGTTTGCAAATTTTCTTCGTTTGTGAGTGTATACACTATTCTTTCCTCTTTGAAAACGTTGAATTCGTTAGTAATCTCACTATTCTTTCATTTGATCGTTCATTAATTGAATTCATATATGAAATGTATTACTTGAGCATGATTTTCAAAGTTTGTTTTGACTAGAGAATTGCGTAAACTTTAGGAAATGATCATAGGCCATCTTTGTTATATCACCCATATTGACCTTGACCTCACCTTAAATATTTTCCCTCGTTAACCCCTTTGAGCCTAAATATTAGCCTTTCGTTTCATAACCCAAAAAACCCATAACTAACTCCGAATTGGAGTTATAAGTCATATATATCACCTTTCGTACCTTTGTTTGGAATGTTGCTTTGGATTGAATGATGTTGTGTAGTGTGGTTGCAATTTGAGCATATGGAAAGAGTAAAGAAAATAAAGAAGTGAAAAAGAGAAGAAAAAGAGAAAGCAAAAAGCAAAAGAAAAGAAAAGAAAATATGAGAAAAAGAAGAAAACAAAAGAAAGAGGAAGTTTGTATATGTTGTGTATATAGTTCAACAAGCTTTGACTACTCTCCAAATTATTATATTTAATGCTTGGTTATGGAACTTGTTTTCCATTTTCGTTATTGCCCATTACTTCCCATTATCCCTATTTTTCATTCCCGAGCACTTTGAATCCGTACATATTTCCTTCGTTTCTTACCCTTAACCCCTAACATACTTTTACAACCCTAAGATTCCTATGTGATCTTAGGGTGAATTTTATTTAAAAGTCATAATAATTTTGATAATTTGTGAAAATGCGTTTCACTCCTTTAGTGAGAGGTATCTTTGATTGAGATTACAATTTTAATTTCATATATAGCATTCTTCATTTGTGACATGTGTACGGTCTAGTTTCCATTTACATTTACTGTTTATGCCCGCATGTCCCGTGTGTTAACTTTGTGTTTCGAGTGAATTCACTTGATGAGTGTAATTCCCGTGAGGATTGAATTAATGCTCATTTTTACTTTTATCCGATTTATATAAGTTTTTGCCAAATCATATTTTGATTGTGCTCTCTCCCCTGCCACATTTTAAGTTTTCAATTCTATGAGGTGCATTTTATAATGTGTAATGAAATGGACTTTCATTTGAATTCGTTCATTATGCTAATAATGCATATGAAATCCTTTTCGATATAGTTGGGCTTGTCGTATGTTGGTTTGGACATATTTTGAGGAAACCATATGATGTTTGTGGTTTTCATCCCTGAAAACCCTCACGAGACGACACTCGTCCACTAGGGAAACCTAGGGGTTTAACGGCTTATTGCATATGCTAAATGCAATCGTGTTCCCTATAAAAGTGGTAATTATATTTTGATGCATATATATATTTTGTATTTCCTTTTGTGGACTGGTTTTGTTTGTTTCATCACTAGGGACTAGCAATGTCTAAGTTAGGGGATGTGATACATCACGAGTATTGCATATTTGCGCCCTTTATCTTTATGCATTCTAGCACTTTTACGTTCTTTATGTCTATATTTATGCTCATTAACCAGACAACCTCGTATTTGGAAATATATATGTTTTGTAGGGGTTAATTGTTCTTTTATAGGTATTGGAACGCTAAAAGTGAGGTTCGGTTGCATGTTGGAGAAGTTTCGTCGTCGAAAGCTACTTCAAGGGAAATATGATATTTTCAAACTCACTATTTTGTATGTAATGAAGTTACCAACATGTATATCATCAAAATATCTTTCCGTGGCCAATGACCGTGTGTCATTCTGACTCCGTATGTGGAAGTTATGGCCGTTTACGAAAGGTTTCAGTGTTTACTTCTATTTCAAGGGAAATTTGGTAATTTCATACTGCATAATTTGGAGGGTTTCAAAACATAATCATGTAGATAATTGAATTATCTTCACGTTGATTTCGACCACGCATCATTTCCATTCCGTATGAGGGAGGTATGGCCATTTCCGTGCAACGCGTTGAAATTAGTTCGGAGAGGAAAAAGGGGGCTGTCAACATCCCAAGGCAAATCCCAAAATCGACGCATATATGACTCTCGCACTGCGGTAAACCCTGTCTATTAATCAGGCATTGGGGAGCCCACAATTTCATTATGGATTTGTGTTCAAGGTCTATCATCCGGATCAACCAACGCCGCCTCAAGCTATTAAGGATATGTTCTATGTTAATGGTAGTTATGCATGAGTCTTGTTTAGCACGGGGGCGTCACACTCCTTTTTTAGTTATACTTTTGCTTCAACATCGGCACTATTATAGATCACTACCAATGTATCTCTGCATGTGGATACCTTAATGAGTAGGGTTGTTGCCTTATATCATGTTTTTAAGGACGTGGTATTTCAAATCTGTCGTCTGTATTTTTCTGTTGACTTATTACTATAAGACATGTCAACTTATGATATCATTTTAGGCATGGATTAGTTAATGCATTATCAAGCATATATTGACTACAACAAGAAAGATATCACGTTTGATATCCCCAAGTAGGTGATGTTCTTTATTATTATGCCTAGGCTCTAGGGAAGGTCTAGAACACACTTATACTATATAGACACGAGTTCATTTGAGGAGGTTATAGTGCAATTAGATTCGATACCAGTTGCTTAGGAGTTTATGGATGTGTTTAATGAGGTACTGGGGTTACCGGCATCACGAGAGATAGACTTTGTCATTGATTTAGGGTTGGGCACCAGACCCATTATGAGGGAACCATACTGGATGGCTCTGTTAGAGACGCGAGAGTTACATGAGCAGATTTAGCAGTTGTTAAGCGAGGGGTTCACACGAAGGAGCACATCTTCGTGGGGAATTCCAATATTGTTTATGAAAAAAAAGGACATGTCGCTCTGATTGTGTGTGAATTATTAGGACGTGAATAATTTCACGATACAAAACAAATATCCATTGCCTCGTATTTATGATTTGTTGGATCAGATGAGGGGTGCATAATTATTTTCCAAGATTGACTTGTGCTCTGGGTATCATTAGTTACGTATTCGGGAGGAGGATATTTTGAAAATTGCATTTCTAATATGTTATGGGTCATATGAGCTCCAAATCATTTTTTTGGGCTTACCAACGCACTAGTGATATTTATGGACTTGATGTATACGGTGTTTCGCCCATTCTTGGATCATTTCATCATAGTGTTTAATGACCACAATTTTGTGTATTACCAATTGAGAGAGGAGCACTCGCATGACATGAGATTGGTTATAAAGACACTATGGGAACACAGACTGTAGGCTAAGTTCTCAAAGTGTGGTTTTTGGCTTTGAGATGTATAGTTCTTGGGCCACATTGTATCTGAGGCTGAAATCTTGGTGGATCCCAGCAAAGTATCAACAATTGTGTATTGGGGTCAATCCACGATGCCTACGGAGGTTAGGACCTTCTTAGTGTTGGATGGGTACTACAAGAGGTTCATTTAGGGGTTCTGGAAGATTGTCAAACTACTGACTCACCTCACCCATAAGGGGGTACCATTTATTTGGAGTGCATATTGTTAGAGAGACTTTGAGGAGCTTAAGGAGAGGCTCACTACTGCACCCATTCTTACTTTACCATAGGGTGGAGTTGATTACATGGTGTATTCGGATTCATCACTTCAGAGGCTAAGAGGATTTTTGACACAGGAGGAAAGGGAGAAGGCCATTGCTTATGCTTCTCGTAAGATTAAACCTCACGAGAGCAACTACCCTATGCACGATTTGGAGTTGGAAGTAGTAGTCTTTGTCCTTCGTATGTAGAGACACTACTTGTTGGGTGAGAGGTTTATGATGTTTTTCGATAATAAGAGTCTTCAATATTTATTCACTCAGTGGGAGTCTATAACACGAGACAAAGGAAATGGTTGGAGTTTATTTAGTACTACCATTTCTCAATTTAGTACCATCCGGGAAAAGTGAATGTGGTAGAAAATGCTTTGAGTCGAAAACCGACAGTGACTATAGATAATTTGTGGACAATGTATGCTAATAATTTACTCGATTTGTGGGAAAAAACTGGGATACTTTACGCTCAATGGATTTGTTGGTCTCCACCATGAACAACATCACTGCTGAGCAAACCCAACCCAATACCATCACCCATCCACTCAAAATCATAAATTCAACAACAAATCCTAATGCCCAATTCAAACTAGTGTAAAGAGAGGTATTTTTCCGGAGAGGGAGGTTTGCAGGTGGGGTGGGGTTTTGCAGAGAGAGAAAGATTAGTTGGGGGTAAAAGTTTACCTATTAACAAATGTATTTTTTTTATTCAAATTACTTTTTTTACCCCTAAAATTGTTATGTAACACATAATATTTTTCTATCCAAGTCAACGGCTAAAATAAATAAAATGACTTTCTTGAATCATTTTGGTTAGTTTGAGAGTTTACTTGACATTTAATGTTTTTCATGATCCATTTTGAAATAGTCGTGGTAGTTTAAGGATCAATGAATAATTTACTCTATTTTTTCAATTTTTTTATATCTTTTCAGTTGGGTGTTGTTATTGACACTGTAAGGACAATTTGTCCATCTTTATGTATATGTTATGTCATACGCCGTTACAAGATTGTTGGTTGAAAAGATCACATCGTCATCAACAAAATCTGAAGATCAAAAGAAGAAAGAATTTGGGAATCAGACCTGGCCGGACCGATCCGGTCCAGAAAAAGAACCGATCCGGTCCAGAAAAAGAACCGATCCGGTTTACCGGACCGATCCGACCATCTACCGGACCGATCCGTTTTGTCAGACTCCAGTAGCCACCGGATCCATAGCAAACC
This sequence comes from Sambucus nigra, assembly GCA_949130495.1. Taxonomy (NCBI): domain Eukaryota; kingdom Viridiplantae; phylum Streptophyta; class Magnoliopsida; order Dipsacales; family Adoxaceae; genus Sambucus; species Sambucus nigra. Next base: position 212,019,684 of record OX422220.1, on the reverse strand, counting down.
GATGAAGGCAAAAGTCCCGGACCGATCCGATGCCAACCAGACCGATCCGGTTTCAGAAAAAGAACCGATCCGACTTACCCGGACCGATCCGCCTAATCGACCGGACCGATCCGGCGAGGATAATCACTGCCAGATCGTGCAGCCGATTTTGAAGGGTTTCGATCCCTTATTTAAACTACGATCAGCAGTTGGTTTTGACAAGACTTTCCCACGATTTTTAGAGCATATCAACCCTAAAGTCTTCACCTATTGAGTCCTATGATTCTAGGTTTTTAGATTCACACATCTTCCGTATCTTTGTGAATCAAATTTGGTAACCCAAAGAACACCATTGATGTTGTTCAACCCTTTGTGAAGTGGACCGTTTCTTCCTCTTCATTGCAGCCCTACTGGACAGGGATAGTTCCAGCCGCAAGCCCTTCTGGAAAGGGATTTTTCTTCCAGCCGCGACTACAGAATCCGATACCCGAGGGTAATTCTTAGTCAACCTGTATTTCATTGTAATCCGATTGTAAACCGTATTTTACAAATTATAGTGATATACAAATGGTTTTGCCCCTGTGGGGGATTTTTCCTGAAACTTTGTGTGTTGAATAATTCTTGCATGATTTCATATTGTTTCAATCACACCTAGTTGCACGCTTAGGGTTAATTTGGATTAAAAGGCATTTATTATATTGTTTCCTTATTTGAACGCAAGCGCCAACTCTTTCAAATTGGTATCAGAGCAGGTTACGCTAATCTATCGCGTATTTCTTTTTCCGCAAAATTTTTCTAAAGATATCAATTTTTGAAATAAATTGATTTTTGAAAAGAGCGTGTTCAAATGGAGAAGTCATATTATAAAATGCCTATTTTTGACGGGTCGAATTATGCCTATTGGAAAGCCCGTATGAGGTCGGATTTAAAAGCCATTGATGAACGTGTCTGGATTTTGGTTGAACGAGGATGGACTCCTCCAACCGTGACTGTTGATAATGTGACCAACTTGAAACCTGACATCACTTGGACTGATGATGAATTTAAATGGTCGTCTTTTAACTCTAAGGGTCTAAGTGCTATTTCTGGGTCTGTCACTCCTGATGAGTTCAAACGCATAATGACGTGCACCACGTCAAAAGAAGCATGGGATATTTTGCAACTTACCCATGAAGGAACAAATGCTGTTAAAGAGTCAAAATTGCAAAATTTAACAACTCAATTTGAAACCATCACCATGCATGAAAATGAATGTTTTGATGAATTTTATGCTAGGCTTTCTGACATTGTTAATACTAGCTATAATCTTGGTGAACATATTCCAAATGCTAGGGTTGTTAAAAAGATTCTTCGTTCCCTTCCTAAGCGTTTTATACCTAAAGTCACTGTGCTAAATTCTTTGGGTAATTTAAATTCTCTAAAATTGGAAGAACTGGTAGGAGATTTACAAACTTATGAAATAGACATGTTTCCCAAATCTGCCAAGCCAAAAGATAAGGGAATTGCCCTTAAAGCCCAAGAAAGAAAAAGTGAGGGGTCGGCAAGAAAGAGAGTCGAGTCATCTAGAAAGATAGAAACTTCTGATTCTGAATGTGAGTTTGACTTAGATGATTTGGCATTATTTGCTAAAAACTTCAAGAAAATTCTGAAATTTAAAAAAGGTGGAAATTTCAAAGATAAAAAGAATTTTCAGAAAAATAAGTTTGAAAAGAAAGATTTCAAAGAACCCCCTAAAGACAGTGAGAGGTGTTTTGAGTGCGACGGTAAGGGACACAGAGCGTTTGAGTGTGCCACTCGTCTGAATAGGGAAAAGGGTAAAGCTGTCCTAAACGCTACCCTTAGTGACGACAGTGAGGTCGAGTCGGTGGACTCGGGCGATGAGTCACCGCATGAGCGTAACTTCACCGCGTTCATGGCTAGTCATGTGAGTACTCCTAGTGCATCTCACGACGATGAGGATGCTACTTCACAGGGACACCTCGACAGCGAGAGCGAAGAGAGTGAGGGAGAGGAGGAAGGTAGTGAGGACGAGAGTAGCCTTCAACGCGCCTACGCCGAGTTATATGATGAGTCTTTCAAAACTAAAAAACGTAACAAGGCGTTAGTTCTTAGGATCACCGCGTTAGAAGAAGAGTTAGGAAAGATGAGAGAGAGAGAGTCCTCCACCTGCACCGCCATGAGAGAGAGAGAGTCTGCCTGGGTTAGTAAAGAGAATTTGCTTAAAGAGAGAGAGAGCAGTTTTGAGAAAGAGAAAGCGGACTTGACTAAACAAGTGGCTAGTCTTACGAGTGAGCTCCATTCCTCCCTGGAGACTCGAAAGAAACTTGAATCCCTTGTTGCTCAGCTTACTCATGACGTTGAGAGAGCTAGGAAAGTCAAGTTACAAATCGAGGACAGATCTGGGAAGATGGGAAAGATGCTCCTCGGTCCCGCTTTAGGTTTTGGTGACCGGCAAGGAATAGGTTTTGATGGTGCCTCCACGTCCCAAATTGCACCCGGACCAATTCCTGAGTTTACTACAACTCCTTATGGCCGTCATAAAAAACCAAGAAGGAGAGTTCGACCAAGAAAAGCAAACCAAGGTTCTCCTAATATTGTGCCCTTTTGCTCCCATTGCAAAAGAAATGGACACCTTAGGGATGATTGCTATAAGTTGGGTCGGACACGACGTACGGTTGCTCCACCACTTCCGACTGATGAGTTTGCCAGTCTGAGAGAGCGTGTTGAGTTTCTAGCCGCCACATCACAGAGCTTGATGGAGGAATTCCGACGGATGACCTTACCATCAATGAATGCGCCCCGCATTCCGGCGAAAACCAACAACAACAAGGGAATACTAAAAGGTACTTACTCTTGGGTTCCTAAGAAAGAGAAAAAGGCCCTTGTTGTCCATGTCGCTCTCAAAGCCCATAATACCTCACAGTGGTATTTTGACAGTGGTTGCTCCAGACATATGACAGGTGATACCTCATATTTTACCCATCTTGAGGATTATAATGATGGGAGAGTCACCTTTGGAGATGGTAGCAAATCTAGCATAGTAGGACGAGGTACAGTAGAGTTACCAGGATTTCCAAAGCTAGAAAACGTGCTGTACGTCAAAGGTTTGAAAGCAAACCTTATTAGCATCATCCAGCTGTGCGACGATGACTTTGCAGTGAAGTTTGACCGGAAAACTGGTAAGGTCTATGATCAAGCCGGTAAACTATTAGTGCAAGGGGTGAGGACAGAAGATAACTGTTATGGGACTGAGCCTAAATCCTCACTTGTCTGCAACAGCGCCACAATCACTCATATGGATCTGTGGCACCAACGTCTAGGTCACATGAACGTTAGAGACTTATCTCGTTTAGTCAAAAAGGACCTAGTACGTGGCTTACCATCACTTGGAAAGCCAACTTCCACGATCTGTGGACCCTGTCAGTTGGGAAAGCAAATCCGTAGCCCACATAGGAAGTTGAATTCCATTACCACCTCACGTGCTCTTGAGTTAATTCACATGGATCTAATGGGTCCTACTCGCACAGAGAGTCTAGGTGGTAAGAGATACATTCTCGTGATGGTGGACGATTTCTCTAGATACTCTATTGTCGGTTTTCTAAGAGAGAAATCAGATGCTGTTGAATTCCTAACGACCAAGTGCCGTGTCCTGCAAAATCAACACGGGGTCACTATTAACAGAATACGTAGTGACAACGGCACTGAATTTAAGGAAGCAAAGGTGGATTTGTACTGTGATAGCCTTGGGATCAAACATGAGTTCTCTGCTGTGAGAACTCCTCAGCAAAATGGGATTGTTGAGAGGAAAAATAGAACGATCCAAGAGATGGCTAGATCTATGCTTCTAGGTCGTAAAGTTTCTAGGAGATTTTGGGCAGAGGCAGTGTCTACTGCATGCCACACGGTGAATAGGGTCTATCTGCGTCCACACACACTTAAGACGCCTTATGAATTGTGGACAGGCAAGAAACCCAACCTAGCATATTTCCGTGTTTTTGGGAGTAAATGCTACATCCTACGGGATAGAGAGCAATTAGGAAAGTTCGACTCCCGGAGCGACGAGGGAATACTGCTAGGATATTCATCGGACAGTAGAGCGTACCGGGTTTTTAACCTGAAGAGCTCTAAGGTTATGGAATCAATAAACGTCACTGTGCAAGATGACGAACCTCCGACAATTATTGATCCCAACCTTCAGTGTGAGGATGAGGACTGTTCTGACAGTGATTTACCTGTTCCTCTCTCACACTCTGTGGACCCTACTCCTGTGTTAGGGGACACACCTGCTTGGGTTCGCAAGAGTCATGACCCCTCTGCCATTGTTGGTGATCCCACTCTAGGGGTCAAGACTCGTGCTCAGCTAGAGAACGTTGTTAGCCATCTTTGCTACACGTCCAAAGTCGAGCCCAAGAATCACAAGGAAGCACTCAAAGATGAACACTGGATATCTGCTATGCAGGATGAGTTGCTTCAGTTTAAGAAGAACAATGTCTGGGAACTTGTCCCCCGACCTAGTGATACTAATGTTATTGGTACCCGGTGGATTTTCAAAAATAAAATGGATGAAAATGGTACCATAATCAGAAATAAGGCTAGGTTGGTCGCTCAAGGCTACACACAGATAGAGGGTGTAGACTTTGGAGAGACATTTGCTCCTGTTGCGAGGCTTGAGTCCGTCCGCTTACTACTCGCCATCGCATGTCATCTGCACTTCAAGGTATATCAGATGGATGTCAAGAGTGCCTTTCTGAATGGCATTCTACTGGAAGAGGATTATGTGGAACAACCAAAAGGGTTTGAAGACCCTAAGCACCCTGAACATGTTTACTATCTGAGAAAAGCCTTGTATGGTTTGAAGCAAGCACCCCGTGCTTGGTACGAGAGGCTTACTTCCTATCTCATAGCCCGTGGCTTCAAGAGAGGGGGAGTTGATATGACGTTGTTCGTCACGAGAGATGACGGTGCTATCTTGGTTGCCCAAGTCTATGTGGACGACATAGTCTTTGGATCCACATGCTCCCAGCATGCTCACCACTTTGAGGAGGAGATGAAAAGTGAGTTTGAGATGAGCATGGTAGGTGAGCTTACATTCTTCCTTGGTCTCCAGGTTCGTCAGCTAGAGGATGGGATGTTCATCTCCCAATCCAAGTATGCTAGAGACCTAGTAAAGAAATTTGGTTTAGACTCCGCTAAGCATGCTCGTACACCTATGAGTACCACTACCAAGCTTAGTAAGGACACTTCAGGCAAGGACGTAGAGCAAACCTTGTATCGGAGTATGATAGGCAGTCTTCTCTACTTGACTGCTAGTCGTCCCGACATTGCCTTTAGTGTTGGAGTCTGTGCGCGTTATCAGGCGTCTCCCAAAGAGTCACACTTACTCGCTCTAAAACGTATTATCAAATACGTGAGTGGGACTCTCTCATACGGTATTTGGTATTCCTTTGATACCGATGACCGTTTGTCCGCCTATTCGGATGCCGATTGGGCTGGGGACGTAGATGGTTGTAGGAGCACTTCTGGTGGGTGTTTCTACTTTGGTTCTGCTCTTGTATCTTGGTTGAGCAAGAAGCAAAACTCCATCTCTTTGTCCACTGCGGAGGCTGAGTACATCGCCGCCGGGAGTTGTTGCACGCAACTCATGTGGATGAAGCAAATGTTGGAGGATTATGGGATTTCACAGGACACCATGACCATTTCCTGTGATAACACGAGCGCGATACACATATCCCGCAATCCTGTCCAACATTCGCGCACAAAGCACATCAAGTTACGCGAGCACTTTATACGTCAGTTAGTTGAAGAGAAAGTCGTAACCCTGAGTTTTGTTCCTACCGACCGTCAGTTAGCCGATATTTTCACGAAACCTTTAGATGCCCTTAGATTTGAGAGTTTTAGGAAGTCTTTGGGGATTTGCTCTGTTGACTGAGGGGTTGGTCTATGTCTAGAATAGGATGCTTCTTCATGGTCATATCATATGCTTCCTATTGCTAGTCTGTTTATATGTACCATAGCTTTGTTGTACAGCTTTTATGTATTTGTTTCTTATTCTTAGAAAAAATACAAAAAGATTTTTTTTTTTTTGAAATTTTTTTGAAAAATTCAAAAAGAGATTTGCCTTTTATGGATGAGCATTTAAGATAGCCAAGTCACAACTTCATTCCATATATCCATGTGACTGTCTGATAGAGATTTGAGAGGCTACATCATTTCATCCATGTGCTTAACATTGATTGGAGTCCTTGAGATGTAATTAGTGATATTTCCTACATGCTTGACTCCTATATCCTTTTTTCTGCACACATGCACGGCTATATTTGATTGTTGCACTTGTCAATCTCATGTTGGCTTGAGTGTTTCCATCTCAATCCTGTCTATACAATGTATAAAATGCGATAAAACTTGACACGATTGGATTGCATGTAAAAACCGTTTGGTGAGACTGTGCGCATATTTTCATAACGGGGAGGGGCTGCGAAAGTTGATTCTTATCCTTTGCGCAAAAGCCACCGTTAAAAAGGACCTAAAAAATGGAGGAATTTTAATATCCGAGGTCCTAAGAGGTTAAAAGAGCCCGAAAAAATTGTTAAGGCAATCAAAAGCAATACATGCCAAATATGGGCCATTTAGGTTTTCACCACCAATTCTCCAAAGTTTGAGAATTTAGTATACCTCTATTCAAAATATAAATCTGAGGGAGTTTGGAGATTGAAAAACGGGTTTGCACTTCCTTGAAAGTCCTGAAAACGCATGAAAATCATTTTGGACGTTATTGGTGTAGAAATCACTTTGATCTTTGATTTGTAGATTTGATAGTCAATGTCATATATTTCCAATCTTTTACACCAAAGGAAGCATTTGAGTTCATTCGTTAGGAATATCCAATATTCATCGTGCACATATGTCATGTTTGTATGCTTTGATTTTCCTATTGAATTTTGATCACACCCATTCTTTTACGCTATCACCGACTTGGTTGTTTTATGTTCATTCATGGTGTGATTTTATGCCTTGTGACATCCCAGTACTTGATTGCTTGATTTATTTCTCTCTTTTGTCTATTTGGGGACATCATAAAAAGGGGGAGAATGAATTATCTGATTATGGGGGAGTTTTTGAGTTTTTGAAATTCTAAGAATATCATCTTACATTGATATATATGCTTATGTTTATCTCATTTCAAAACTCGATACGTCACTTGGTATTTGCTTTATCTCATGTGTGTAGGTACATCCTTGATAATCCCATGATACATACCCTGATGAGAAAAGCGTGAAGATTCCTGAAGAATTGAAGAACAAACGATGCAGTCTTATTCACTTGTACTCTTTCAGTTTTGGGTTCATGGAAGGGTAGATTTGTATAGGAAATTTCATATTTGATAATTCGGATTTTTTATGTTTGTTCCGGCATAGACATAGGGGGAGATTTGTAAGGACAATTTATCCATCTTTATGTATATGTTATGTCATACGCCGTTACAAGATTGTTGGTTGAAAAGATTACATCGTCATCAACAAAATCCGAAGATCAAAAGAAGAAAGAATTTGGAAATCAGACCTGGCCGGACCGATCCGGTCCAAAAAAAGAACCGATCCGGTCCAGAAAAAGAACCGATCCGGTTTACCGGACCGATCCGTTTTGTCAGACTCCAGTAGCCACCGGATCCATAGCAAACCGATGAAGGCAAAAGTCCCGGACCGATCCGATGCCAACCAGACCGATCCGGTTTCAGAAAAAGAACCGATCCGACTTACCCGGACCGATCCGCCTAATCGACCGGACCGATCCGGCGAGGATAATCACTGCCAGATCGTGCAGCCGATTTTGAAGGGTTTCGATCCCTTATTTAAACTACGATCAGCAGTTGGTTTTGACAAGACTTTCCCACGATTTTCAGAGCATATCAACCCTAAAGTCTTCACCTATTGAGTCCTATGATTCTAGGTTTTTAGATTCACACATCTTCCGTATCTTTGTGAATCAAATTTGGTAACCCAAAGAACACCATTGATGTTGTTCAACCCTTTGTGAAGTGGACCGTTTCTTCCTCTTCATTGCAGACCTACTGGACAGGGATAGTTCCAGCCGCAAGCCCTTCTGGAAAGGGATTTTTCTTCCAGCCGCGACTACAGAATCCGATACCCGAGGGTAATTCTTAGTCAACCTGTATTTCATTGTAATCCGATTGTAAACCGTATTTTACAAATTATAGTGATATACAAATGGTTTTGCCCCTGTGGTGGATTTTTCCTGAAACTTTGTGTGTTGAATAATTCTTGCATGATTTCATATTGTTTCAATCACACCTAGTTGCATGCTTAGGGTTAATTTGGATTAAAAGGCATTTATTATATTGTTTCCTTATTTGAACGCAAGCGCCAACTCTTTCAGACACCGAAAAAACTACTTCATAGTACCCACAAGATAAAATATCTTATTAATACCACATTTTGACAATTCTTGCTTCATTTTACCACCAAAGGGCAACCGCATATTCAAAATTCAAATTTCTCATTTTCCAATCTTCTCCCTTCTCCCTTCTCTCTTCATTACTTTTTTTCCACCCATTTCAACATTAAACATCATACTATCGCCATATCCACCACATGCCATCATGATCTCCACAACTGCACCACCAACATAACCACCAACACAATAATTTGTGTATGAGTGTACCATTGTGTACATATTTTCTCTCTATCATTAACTTTCTCTCACAAAAAATCGTAGTGTATAAAATATTTATTTCTAATCAATAAATGAATGTAAGAAACATTATTTTCTAAGATTCAACTCATAAGAAACTTAAAACAAATTACATAGTAACATGTGATTCAAAACATAGTTAAAATTTTGAAAAAAAAAACATCAAAGTTTCTGAAATCTACGTATAAACTAAAATATTTGGGTTGTGTGTATACCTAATGAGCTTGATGGGTTTGTGCGAATACCTATAATACTATTATTTTTGTGTATGACATACCTACCGTACTTGCTATCATGGGAGGTCTTAAAGAGAGGACAATCTTATCTTGAGGAGCCCTCGAGGGGATTTAGATTGGTGCCTCATAACATAGAACCTAGGTAGGAGCTATCTGTGAGAATGATACTGTTGACGGTCATATGGGTGCGTACGAATGTGCATTGCCCATAGGCTTGGAACTATGTTCACCTCCAATATGTATGACGTGTATATATGATTTGAGAGTGATTCCGAACTGACTATCTTTATTCAGTACGAGATGTACTAGGACTTGATAACAGAGTATACACGCACCGTAGCAGAGTTTAGTGGTGCCGTATTAGTATTTATTTATAATAGCGTGCTGAAAAATAAATACTTGTGATTTAATCTCCCCAGTGAATATGTAGATGAGTATGTTAAATAACTGAATCAATTATGTGAATTCTTAACCTTATTGTGGAATTTTACTTGGGATAGTAAATGCGGGAATATTTAATAATAATAATAATAGTATGTGGGGAATACGAGTTGTTGCTATGGGTGAGTATTAGAAGATTTATGGATACGAGCTAGTTAGATATGATAAAAATAATTAGGACGGGTTAGAGGTACATTAGGCGTGCACAATAATTGAGAGGTGATAATCTCAAGTGAGTGCTCCAAAATCTAACGTGCACATAATATTTGCTTTATTGCAATTTTTAAATACTTGTTAAATTATTTTAAAATGTTTTACACTTGGGCTCTGATTCGTCTCTTGTAAAATATATTTTCTTGTGAAATTATTTTAGGTGTTTAGCCACAGGGACGCTAGGCTTAGACTGTTGGATCTTTTGACGTGCTGCAACTATTGTAGGAGTTGCAGGTCCTCGTATTTAGACCCCTGCACATCTATGACTTCAGTTCTTTGATTTAGGCTTCTCCGCTAGGGCATTTGTCGCCCATTCTCATTTTTATTTATGCTAGAGTGACATTATACTCTTTTTATTTTAGTATTTCAGTTTTATTTGGATTTGGTATTATTATGATTGGTGGTTTGAAATTTATTAATTGGATTGATTATGTCAGCTTTATCATTTTCAATTAGATGGTGTTTTATTGGACACCATCTAAAAATAACGAATGTGTGAATGGTGAAATGAATTGATTTTAATTATTGGATAAAATATTTTGACACTAGCTTAATTAATTATTAGGTGATTAATAAAATAAATATTTTTGACAGTGATGCTAAGACTGAACCAACTGGGTACTTTGATTTAATTTAATAAAGGACTGATCGTCTTGTATTTAATTAGGCGGGGTATCACAGGTGGTATCAGAGCATCCGGTTCTAGAGTCCTTTAGGATTTGTACGGCTTGTTATGCTTGCGGCTTAGAGTTCTTTGATATAGATCCCTATATTAGGATTGTTGCATTCTGAATTTTTATATACCTCTTCAGCTATATTAAGATTTATTATACTGTGGACTTATAAATTCTCTCTCGTTTCAGATGCCTCCGAGACAAGCACCGCGGGCCAAAAATGCCCAGCCCGAGCCGCAGCCAACTCTAGTCCAGGGTACGATAAAAGATGTCGAGGTAGCCACTATAGTTGCACAAGCAGTTAATGCAGCTCTAGATGTGGTTCAGCAGGCCCCACCACAGGCACAGGCAGTGTCACCTACCCCGGTACACACATTACCTTATGCTTGGGAACGAGTCAGAGACGCCTTCCAGAAGGCACACCCTCCAGAGTTCTCAGGGAGCTCAGATGTTGTGGAAACTAGCCAATGGAAAAAGGACATACAGAGGCACCTGCGGATGTATGAGTGCACGGAGGTGCAAAAGCAGATATTAGCTACCTTCAAGTTGGTTGGAGAAGCGTTACAGTGGTGGGAGTCCACTACCACTGCTGAGGAGCGTGATGTTTTGATGATCCAGGACTTCTGGGTGCGATTTGACTGTAAATATTTCTCTTCCACCGTTCAGACTGAGATGAGGAAGAACTTATTAGACCTGACCCAGTAGGGGAAGACTGTAGAGGAATATGAGGAGTAGTTTACTAGATTGGTAAACCTGGTGCCAGTTGAGGTGCCAATTGAAGAGAAGAAGATTCAGATATTCATAGACGGCCTGACCTGAAGGATTGTACAACATCTTTTGGGTAACATTTACTTAAAGTCCTATGCATATGTACTTAATGCTTACTACACTAGGAGGACCGCCGCTTCCATGTTAAGGGAATCAAGCGAGTTGGAGAGTCTAGCTTGTAGGGCAGGACCGGGGGAGGTAGTGCCAGTGGGGCACCAGTAGCTCAGAGTCAGCAGAGACAGGGGGAGAAGGGTTACCAGCTAGGGGATTCTGCTAAGAGATTCAGATCAGGGAGTTTTTGTCACGAGTAGGGAGGTTTCAGACATGGCCACCAGGGTCAGATGGCTATCAGGGCCAACAAGGACAACAGGGCCACCTGGGCTAGCAGCAATTCCAGCAGGGCGATCAGGGCCAATAAAGAGGTGGTAATGGCCACAGAGATGAGGATAGCAGAATCAGAGAGGAGAAAATTTTGCTGGTAGGTGTTTCGTTTGTGGCAACACTGGGCACAAACATCAGGAATGCCCGCAGAAGAATAGAGTCATGCAACAGCAGCAGGGCGCTCATGAGGAGCCCTAGAGAACGGTATTTCCCACCACCCTCCCAGAGCCAGCACCAATCCCAACTTTTCTTGCCATCCCAGTAGTTTCGGTTCAACAAGGACATCTACAGTACGAGCGTGTTTACAACGCCCACCAGGCCACAGTCCCACAGGCCCCACCCGCTGTTGAGGGTATGTTTTCTATTCAGGGTACTCCGGGGTGCATTTTATTTGATACGGGAGATTCACACTCATTTATTTCCACTAGATTTGCACATTCTATAGGGTTATCAGATATTGCGAATAATATTGTTACGTGTGTAGACTAACCGTTGGGTAATGGGAAATTGATTTTCTTTATATGTTGGGGTGTGGGTATAGTGATTGGGATCCTCATTTTGCCTACCAACATGTTTGTATTAGATATATCTGAGTACGATGCCATTATTGGCATGGGTTGTCTAGCCACATATAGGGCCATGATTGACTTCTTTAATAGGATAATTGTTTTCGCTATCTCTGGTCAGGAGATATTTTTAGTGGCGATGCCTCACCCTGAGGGAGGATCGTCCACTCACTTATATTATATAGAGGAGGAAACCTCTACGGGAGTTGTGATCCCTCTTGATTCGATTTCGGTTTTTAGGGAGTTTATCGATGTGTTTCAGGATATACCGGGACTATCGCCAAGTAGAGAGATAAAGTTCGTGATAGATTTAACGTCGGGCACTCGACCGATAGCCCATGCACCCTATCGTATGGATATTACGAAGATGAGGGAGTTGATGGATCAGATTGAACAGTTATTGGGATAGGGCTTCATCCGAAGGAGTACCTCACCTTGGGGTGCCCCAGTTCTATTTGTGAAGAAGAGGGATGGATCCTTACGGCTATGTGTGGATTATCGGGAATTGAATAAAGTCACGATACGGAATAAATATTCGTTGCCTCACATTGACGACTTATTTGACCAGATGAGAAGAGTAGCCTACTTCTCAAAAATAGACTTGATGCCCGGTTACCACCAGTTATAGATCAGGGAGTAGGAGGTGTCCAAAACTGCTTTTCTGACGAGATATAGGTCCTACGAGTTTCGGGTTATGCCATTTGGGCTGACCAATGCGTCGACGGTATTTATAGACTTGATGAACAGGGTGTTCAGAGAGTTCCTAGATCAGTTTGTCATTGTCTTCATATATGACCACCTGATTTATTCCCGTATTGAGGAGGAGCACGCCGATCATTTACGTTGGGTCCTACAGATGTTACGTGAGCATCAACTGTATGCTAAGTATGAAAAATATGGATTTTGGCAATGAGAGGTTTAATTTTTGGGGCATATCATTTCTGAGTCGGGGATATCGGTGGACCCGAGCAAAATGTCAGAGGTGAGGGAGTGGGGATAGCCCAGGACACCGACAGAGGTGCGTAGCTCCTTGGGCCTAGCTAGGTACTACAGAAGATTTATTCGGGGGGTTTTTGAAGATTGTGGGCCCGATGAATAATCTGACTCGTAAGGGCATACCGTTTTTTTGGGATGATGCGTGTCAGTTGGCGATTAATGAACTGAAGGATAAGCTGACTTCGGCACCAGTTTTAGCACTCCCCAGGGCTGGTGTGGAGTACCTCGTTTTCACTGACGCATCGTTATAGGGCTTGGTGGGGTGTTGCAGCAAGAGGATCGGGCTATAACTTATGCTTCCCGTAAGCTTAAGCCACACGAGAGAAATTATCCCACCCAAGGTTTGGAGTTGGCGACAGTCGAGTTCACACTTCGAATTTGGCTGCATTATTTGTTGGGTGAGACATTTCACCTGTTCGTAGATCACAAGTAACTACAGTACTTACTAACTCAGAGGGAGTTGAATATGCATCAGCGCAGGTGGCTTGAATTTGTGAAGGACTACGAGTTTGAGATTTAGTAACATCTAAGAAAGTTGGGACATCAGGAGGTGAGGTAGCCGATGCGTGGAAGGAAAAATGGAGAGAGTTGGGACATCAGGAGGCAGTTTCTAGATCGTTCATGCCAATTATGACCGTTACACTCCATATTGTGACGAGGGTGGTACAGGCCCAGGCAGCAGACCCATTTTTTCAGGAGAGGATATAACAGCTTTTAGCCGGGGGAGCAGAGTCCTACTCAGTGAGTTCTGGGGGAGGCTTGCGCTTCAACGGTTGACTAATTGTTCCGAAGGGGGAGGACTTGGGACACGCTGTGATGACAGAGTCGCATGGATCTCAATTTGCGGTACATCCTGACGGGGATAAAATGTACTAGGATATGAGGCAAGAATGTTCATGGGGAAGGATAAAGAGGGATATTGCAGAGTTCGTCTTAAAATGTGTCACCTGTCAGCTAGTAAAGGTGGACCATCAGAAGCCGACAGGGTTTCTTTAGCCGCTAGATATTCCTATGTGAAAATGGGAGAGAATTTCCATGGATTTCATCACAGGGTTGCCTAATTCTCAGAGAGGACTTAATTCCATATGGGTTATCGTGGATCGATTGACTAAGGTAGCCAACTTTCTGCCAGTCCGGGCGGATTTTACTATGGCACAATACGCTCCGATCTTTATTGCGGAGATAGTGAGATTACACGGGGTGCCCCTTGATATTGTGTCCGACGGGGATAAGATTTTTGTGTCTCAATTTTGGGAGAGTTTTCAGGAGGCTATGGGCACCGAGTTGAAATTGAGTTCAACTTATCACTCGCAGATGGATGGACAGACAGAGCAGACAAATCAAATGTTAGAGGACGTGATACGAACGTGTATCCTCGACTTTTTTTTTGGGGGGGGGGGGGGGGGGGAATCAGTACCTTACACTGGTGGAGTTTGCCTATAATAACTCATACCAGTTTACTATTGGCATGGCCCCATTTGAGGCACTGTATGGTAGACCTTCTCGTTCTCCTACTTGTTGGTTAGAGGTGGGGGACAACATGCTACTCGGGCCAGAGGTGATCGAGGATATGACAATCAGGATTGAGATGATTAGGAGTCGCATAGGGTTGCTCAGGATAGATAGAAGAGCTATGCCATTGCAAAGAGGTTCTTCAGGGAGTTCAGTGTGGGGGACCAGGTGCTACTACGAGTATCTCCTATAAAGGGGATAATGCGATTTGGGAAGAAAGGGAAGTTGGCCCCGAGGTATGTAGCGCCATTCCCTATTATTTAGAGGATTGGGCCAGTGGCTTATAGACTTGGATTATCCGAGCAGTTGCATCAGATTTATGACATGTTCCATATTCCTTCGCTTCGATGGTATCTCCGAGATGAGCTGGCTCACATTCACATCACGTTGGATATGGTTGACTTACAGTGTGATAGTTCATACGAGGAGAGACCGATGGCTATCTTATACCATAGCGAAAGGATATTGAGGTCAAAGATAATTCCACTTGTGCATGTTCAGTGGGAGCACCATAACGTCGAGGAGTCTGCTTCGGAGCACGAGGATAAAATGCGCGAGAAATATCCAGAATTATTTTACCAGGTACGATCTTATTTTCAAATTTCGAGACGAACTTCCATTTTGTAATACCCCGTATTTTTATGCCATATTAATTTGGGGATTTATTAGAGTTAATGCGAATGAATTATTTAATAAAAAAATCCGGAAATTAATTATGTTATAATTATTAACGTGACGAGAGTTAGTAATTATGGGAAATTGGTTGAATATTACTAATGAGCAAAGTAATATATGTTATTAATTATATTGAATGTCATGAGTGAATTAAATGACAATTTCGGAAATTTAAATCAGGACGTGCCCGTGTCACGTCGGGACTAATTTTGTTAAATAAAAGGTGAATATTTTATAAGTTGTTCGTATGGTCATTTTAAAAGCGCCAACGCGTCCGGAAGGGTCGAGATAGTCAGAAAAATGTACCCGGGGGTTTAATTTGGGTCTCGGGGTGTTTTTAGGCCTAATTGGTACCCCGGGAGGGCAATTTAGTCATTCCACCTTTTTGGGTAATTAAACCCACGAAATTCAGCAACCTATATCAGCCATTTAGGTTAGTCTTTTAGGGTTAGAATATTCAGAACACAAGTGACGGCCATTGGAGAAGAGAGGAGAGAGCTCCAAGGCAATTCAAGGCCAAAAAGTCACCGGTTTGCACCGCCACCACCACCACCGCGTAGATCGTGAGACGAGGAACGCAGCCATACCAATATCAGCCGTGAATCAGAATACCAAAAATCCTAGGCAAGTGTTTAACTTGCGTATTTTCGTTAATGCAATCTTCATATTGGTTTAGGATTGATTAGAGATGATAAATATGGAAGAATACCCAATTTGTGTTAGGAAAATGCATGTAGAAATGATTTATATGAAATTCTGGAATCCTTGCCATGTAGAGGAATATAACCAACGAAATTTTGATGATATATTAGAAGGAAATTTTGGTAAAAATAGATTAGAACCTTGATTAAGAAAAACTCTAGGGTTCTTGATGATTAGATGGAATTTTGGGTTAATTATCCATGTTTAATGTTAGATATACACATGGTTTACGTTGAAAACATCTGGTATAATGTTATAATGATAGTAGTAGGATTTTTGGGACGTTTAGAATGGAAAAACATGTTTTTGGATGAAGAAATTTGGTAGAGACCGTAACTGCATTTCTGCAGAATTTTCGCAGACCTGTTTGATCGATCGATCGAGCCTAGAGCTTCGATCGATCGAAGGTTCGATCGATCGAGCCCCAGACCTCGATCGATCGACCCCTCCTGGCAGACTCTTATTTACCTTGTTTACTTAGTCGAATTGAATTTATCGTGAAATAATTCTTGGGTATCCTTAATGAAATGTTTTGGGAGATAGGAAAGACCAGTAGGACATTTGAATAAGTGTTGAGAACTTTATTATAAGATGAGAATCTTATTTTTGGGATAATTATATATTGAACAATGAAACTACGTATATCAAGTGAGAGAATGCGGCGAATATCTACGATAGTGAATAGAGGTATACCTACTGAATTTTCCTACTTGGAAGGATAGAGTCAACGAATGTCACGTATTAAGTGAGAAAACCCTTCGAGTTAAGGTTAGAGATGAAACCTTATACGTAATACTAATAATGTGAAATGTAGTATATTTATGGGTGACGAGAAGAACCTATATTAATATGATAAAGTGGTATATTTATATGGTTGTGTGTACATATATTATATACTTGTGAAAATCATACCCACGCTACTTGTTATCCCTGAGGTTACCGCGCTGGGACAAGTCTTATCTCGATGGGACCTTTATGGGGGATATTGACTTGTACCCTAGAAGATAGATATCCTTGATACAGACTATCGATGTGATAGTTCAGACGGTACTAAGAGACGCAGGCATGTGCCATCCTCTTAGAGACTTGGAATCTATGCTTCGCCTCAATATTATTTGTGTATTTATGTTAATACAATTCGAGAGTGATTCCGATTGTATTCCCCTTAATATGAGTGATATGGGGTTCTGGATAGTAGAGTATGCACGCACCATAGTTTTATGAGGGGTGCTGTTATTTTATATATATTATACGAGTAGTTAATATATATATGAGATTTTGAAATTTGAAACTGCCTACTGTAATTTGATAAGTAGGACTTGGTTGATGACTCAGATAGTGAATACTTGTTTCGTGAAAGTATAATATGTTGCTGAGAAACTTTATAAATTAATAAAAGCTAAAACGAGAGTTGTGCTACTAATCGGGAAGTAACCTTTTTAAATAAAATATTGTTCGGTTTTGAAATCTTATGAGTAAGTTAAGATACGCTAAATTATTGGAAAAGGTTAGTATGATAAAATTGTTAAGAAACTGTTGGTAAGGTTAGTGCGATAGGTGTTCACATTAGAAGAGAGGTGAGTATTTCTCAAGAGAGTGACACACTAATATGTTGTTGCATTGGCCTGTATCAATTTAAATACTTGCTAAACGTATTTTAAAGTCAAACACACTTTCGGGCTCTGACCCGTTTCTTTTTCTCTCTCTCTCTTGTATATATATGTATATATTTCAGGTGCCCAGCCACAGGGGCGTCTTGCTTAGGATCCCTTGAGAGGAACGTGCTGCAGCTTAGGTGGGAGTTGCAGGTCACTTGCGTAGACGGCTTCTTTTATTGACTCCACTTCTAGTATTCTCATTTATTGGGCATGTGTCGCCCTTTCCATTATTTCATTGTTGTTCGGACATTTATATTTCAGTTGTTTCCAGCATTGTTCTATGGGATTTATTCAGTTTGGATTTGTGACTTTAGTTTTCATATTTTGACATTCGATTGTCGAATGCATTATATTATTTGGTTTACTGTGGTGTGATTCTTAATTGTAGAAATGTTGTTTTTAAATAAATAAATCTTTTTCTTTAATTAAAATTTGGAAAGTATGTATGAAAATGGTTTTGACACTTAGCTTAATTATTTAGGGTGTTAAATTGGAAAATTTATTTTTATCGACAGTGATGCTGAGAATGAACCAACTGTTTACCTTGATTTAATTTAATAAAGGAGTGATCGCCCGGTATTTAATTAGGCGGGGTGTCACAGGTGGTATCAGAGCATCAGGTTCTAGTGTCCTTAGGATCTGTACGACTTATTATGCTTTCAGCGTTGCTTTGTTTGTTATAGAGCCCTATGTTTAGGATTGTCGATCCCTTTGACGAGATTTCGTTCTCCTGCTATAATGTGTATACACTAGTGAATTCTAATTTCGTTCGGATGTGTGCGTGTGCCGAGCGAAGACGGATGTCAGAAGAGGACCGTTAAGCGCACATCAGGAGGCAGTGCTCTGTTGAGATTAGGAAATGTATTCGAGAATGACGACCGTAGTCGAGGTCACCTTCATTATGGCACGAGAAGCCACGACTAGAAAGGCGACTAAGGTGCAGCAATGAATTTTCAAATGCTGTTATAGTCAAATGAGGTGAGAGGGTAAACTTACCCAACATATTACCAAAAACGTGTAGAGACTGTCAGTGGGAAATTTTAAAAACGCGAAAATTGTATGTATTTACCAAAGGAGGTAAAGTATCCGAAGGCTTAGATATAGGACGGAGTGTGGCAAACTGAAAGTGAAAATTTAGAGAAAATTTTCTTGGCTTTCGGGACGAAATTATAATGGTTGGAGTCAATCACCAATTTTAGAAGTGGAATTGCTATGCCTATAGGAGAACCTTAGGTATAGTGCTGACCGTATGTTCCTTCCTTAACTGTTCAGGATTGGAAGCAAGTGTGGTTCTGAACTCATTGAGAGAGGGCATGTCAGGGGCCCATTCGTAAATATGAATCTTAACCGTTAGTAAATTATGTATCGGAAGAAGTAGATACTAGTGGAGGAAACGACTCCAAGTGGGAGACCAACTTGTAATAATAGTTGATAATACTCGAGGAGGAAATTCTAATGGACGACCGATTTAGAGGTTGAAGTTGTCATATTTTGTCAAAATAGATGATAACGCTTCTTTGTGGGGGAAGTTAAAAAAATCGAAGAATTTAGTCGAGAATGAGACTGAATGCAACGATGGTGGTATAGCACCACAAAAGGATGTGGATACACATCAGGAAAACCATTTAAATGCTTCAGATAGTTAAATTCTTACCAAGTGATGGTAAATTCAGTAAGTACTATTATAGATAGTAACATGATCTTTATGGCCTGAAAAGTTAAGAGAACAATCGGGATGGTTAACAGGAATCGAGTTTACTAAAGTCCAAGAGGAGGACAAATCCTAACCTGGTTTGTAAGATAGGTGGTAAGTGGATTATGTACTGAGGTATTTTGTGCTGAGTGAGATCGCTCGCGATAATATGTTCCAAAGTGAGAAAAAGGGACAAGAATACGGTGCCTAGTAAAAGGCAACGATTAAAATAATTTTGTTATGGTTTGGGCAGACGTGTTACGTCTGAAAACCATATGCGCAGTCAAGACGATTGACAAGGTAGAAGTGTAAGTTGTATCCTTAGAGGATGAGGTGTGTTTATGTGACACGAGAGAGTCACTATATTTTGTTCATTGCTAGATTAGCATGTGAGACGAGTTTAATGCATATAATTATAAATGTTACCATTATGTGAATATTTTTCCCTAGTGTAGCGGGATTTTTCTTTAGTGCTATCTGCGGAGGATGAATGAGTATATTAACAGTGTTTCATACTTTATTGAGGTTACTCGTTGTAGTGATGCGATACACGAGTATGATATTATCTTTGTTAAAACGTTATAGAAATGGTTAGTACGATAGTGGGCATTTATTGCTAGGATATCGAAATGGTTGCATTAGAGCAACATGTTTTATGTTTTGGTTTTGGCGAGCTTTACCTGTAAGAAGGTTGGACTTGCACTTATATTATCTATCCAAGAGACTTCGGAGGAGATAGTGGGCTCGAGATATTCGATGCCAATGTATGTATAGACTTTGTCAGTATAATTCCGTATGTATCGAAATTTACCATTGAGCGAAAAGATTTGACCCAATATCATGTTTATCACTCCGGACTTAGTGATAGGAAGAGTACAGTGTTATATTTACCCTTTAGAGAGGTGGGAGATAAGATTTATACCTCTATTATTAGGGAAAGAAATTTCGAGAATTCCGTGTGTATGTATTCGAGGTTTATGAAATGCTATTACCACCAACCTATACTGAACAATTGTGCAATTTGTGAAACATTCTTTGTTAATCATAATTACGGGAGAAATTGTAACTTTTCTGTCAAGGGACAGAATAAAGGGGTATATACTATGGACGGAGGACCTAATGGATTTCGATAGCCGACAATGCTAGGTAGTAGTGTATCGGGGGGTTCCTTGTTTGGATTTCGTTTTGCGAGACATCCCACGCATGAAACTTAGTATAAGGTTGGAAATAGGGAGACGTCTGGTCACTATTCCATGAGTTCGGTACCCTAGTCGAAATGGGATCAAGTAATTATGCATGTAAGTTGGAAGTTGAGTTTTGTTTTTAAAGCCACTGGAGCCGAATTGTGTGGTAAGAAAACATTGAAATTTACCCCACGAGTTAAGGGGTGGAACGCTGATATAGAGAATTTAAGAATTTTGATTTTTAGGGTGATTAGAGTGTTGTAATCACGCTTGAAGCACCAAGGAAAACAAATAATTTGTTTATTAGTATGGAGCGTATGTGATGCTTACGCTAGTATGCCCGGTTTATAGGGTGTGTAGACATCCTAGTTAACTGATGCTAAAACTCGTTCGAGATGAAGGGGCGTGGCAATGGACGTGTAAATGTGTTTGTGGGGCTAACAGAATGAAGTGGAAGTGAGATAGCGGATTAAACGCCACATGAGGGGTGATAATCCATACATAAGTGTGCAATTAGAATAGCACGCCCTAACTTGATTGGAAGGTTGTGGGAAGCCATTCAAGAATTGGTATTCCCTGAATATAGTAGAATTTAATTGTTATGAAGCACACCCGGAGCGGAGTTGTTATTAGTCAAGTGTGAGAGCGACTCACACATATAAAGAGTAAAGATGTTAGTATAGTATAACAGATCCAGGAGTGAGCTTCGTGGAGAGAAGAGCACGGGTCGAAACTCTCAGCATACTCCAAGGAGGGACGGGGAGTATTATGTGTCACTTAATGTGAGACATTTCAAGGGAAGAATCGTTGTTTAGCGAGACGTAGTGAGTAGTCTCTACATGCACCGCCCATAGGTAAGGTTTGGTTGAAAGAGGAGAATCAACCAAATAATTTTGTGTTTATCGAAAATTCCTGAACTTGGAAGAGGTCGGTAAAGACGGTAAAGTTCTTGGATGAGTTGCCATCCTCAAAACAAGACCAAGGGTTTATCCCGAACATGTGAATTAAGTCGCCGAGAAGGAAGTGATTGATATTCCTTTGGGCTAGCTTACAATATTAACTGGTATGCCCCAGACTTCCTTTGAAAGGAAGGATCGCGCCAGTGCATGGTCCGACGCAATATAAATTTCTGAATCAGGATGAGATTGGTGAATCCCACCTTTGATATGGGATTTCAGGAACCATCGGAGAAAAGATTTCGTTTTGAGTAGGATGTATCACCCTTAGCCAAAGAATGGGCGCACGGTGATTAAAGATTTGTGAAGCCACGTGAATGAGATTTTTGAATCTTGATACGATGATTTCAAGAATGCTCTGTAGAAGCACTCCTACCTGTTGTCGCGTACAAGGTACTTATTAAAGTTTTGTTATGGAAGAACCTCGACTATTCTCCTTCCGTATGTTATAGGAGAGTAAGTAATCAGAATTTTTGGATCGGTCGAGAAGACATCCGATAAATGTGGTAGACTTCCACGACTGTTTTAGGCGGGCAAGAGTGGTCAAATGTTCGTAATATTTTCTCAGAATGGGAGTTTTGCATATGAATAAAACCGAGTATTTGTCATATAGTGGGGTGCGGCCTCCTAATGTTAGTGAGATAATGAAATTTATAACTTATAGGCGTGACCTATGCGAATGTTGTCGATTGGGAGCACAATGTGAAGTGTCTCCAATGAGAATGAAAAAAAAAATGTTGCTGGGAGGGAAAAAGCTATAGTGATTGAGCGTCGTGCTATGTGGATAGTTTGCGTACTGACGAGAGATATCCAGAATTGTGCTACCTGATAGGCCTTATTTTCCGAATTTCGGGACGACATTCAGTTATTAGGGGGTAAGTATGTAATACCCCGTATTTTTATGCCATATTAATTTGGGGATTTATTAGAGTTAATGCGAATGAATTATTTAATAAAAAAATCCAGAAATTAATTATGTTATAATTATTAACGTGACGAGAGTTAGTAATTATGGGAAATTGGTTGAATATTACTAATGAGCAAAGTAATACATGTTATTAATTATATTGAATGTCATGAGTGAATTAAATGACAATTTCGGAAATTTAAATCGGGACGTGCCCGTGTCACGTCGGGACTAATTTTGTTAAATAAAAAGTGAATATTTTATAAGTTTTTCGTATGGTCATTTTGAGTGCGCCAACGCGTCCGGAAGGGTCGAGATAGTCAGAAAAATGTACCCGGGGGTTTAGTTTGGGTCTCGGGGTGTTTTTAGGCCTAATTGGTACCCCGGGAGGGCAATTTAGTCATTCCACCTTTTTGGGTAATTAAACCCACGAAATTCATCAACCTATATCAGCCATTTAGGTTAGTCTTTTAGGGTTAGAATATTCAGAACACAAGTGACGGCCATTGGAGAAGAGAGGAGAGAGCTCCAAGGCAATTCAAGGCCAAAAAGTCACCGGTTTGCACCGCCGCCACCACCACCGCGTAGACCGCGAGACGAGGAACGCAGCCATACCAATATCAGTCGTGAATCAGAATACCAAAAATCCCAGGCAAGTGTTTAACTTGCGTATTTTCGTTAATGCAATCTTCATATTGGTTTAGGATTGATTAGAGATGATAAATATGGAAGAATACCCAATTTGTGTTAGGAAAATGCATGTAGAAATGATTTATATGAAATTCTGGAATCCTTGCCATGTAGAGGAATATAACCCACGAAATTTTGATGATATATTAGAAGGAAATATTGGTAAAAACAAATTAGAACCTTGATTAAGAAAAACTCTAGGGTTCTTGATGATTAGATGGAATTTTGGGTTAATTATCCATGTTTAATGTTAGATATACACATGCTTTACTTTGAAAACATCTGGTATAACGTTATAATGATAGTAGTAGGATTTTTGGGACGTTTAGAATGGAAAAACATGGTTTTGGATGAAGAAATTTGGTAGAACCCGTAACTGCATTTCTGCAGAATTTTCGCAGACCTGCTTGATCGATCGATCGAGCCTAGAGCTTCGATCGATCGAAGGTTCGATCGATCGAGCCCCAGACCTCGATGGATCGACCCCTCCTGGCAGACTCTTATTTCCCTTGTTTACTTAGTCGAATTGAATTTATCGTGAAATAATTCTTGGGTATCCTTAATGAAATGTTTTGGGAGATAGGAAAGACCAGTAGGACATTTGAACAAGTGTTGAGAACTTTATTATAAGATGAGAATCTTATTTTTGGGATAATTATATATTGAACTATGAAACTACGTATATCAAGTGAGAGAATACGGCGAATAGCTACGATAGTGAATAGAGGTATACCTACTGAATTTTCCTACTTGGAAGGATAGAGTCAACGAATGTAACGTATTAAGTGAGAAAACCCTTCGAGTTAAGGTTGGAGATGAAACCTTATACGTAATACTAATAATGTGAAATGTAGAATAAATGGTATAATTATGGGTGACGAGAAGAACTTATATTAATATGATAAAGTGGTATATTTATATGATTGTGTGTACATATGTTATATACTCGTGAAAATCATGCCCACGCTACTTGCTATCCCTACCGCGCTGGGACAAGTCTTATCTCGATGGGACCTTTATGGGGGATATTGACTTGTACCCTAGATGATAGATATCCTTGGTACAGACTATCGATGTGATAGTTCAGACGGTCCTAAGAGACGCAGGCATGTGTCATCCTCTTAGAGACTTGGAATCTATGCTTCGCCTCAATATTGTTTGTGTATTTATGTTAATACAATTCGAGAGTGATTCCGATTGTATTCCCCTTAATATGAGTGATATGGGGTTCTGGATAGTAGAGTATGCACGCACCATTGTTTTATGAGGGGTGCTGTTATTTTATATATATTATACGAGTAGTTAATATATATATGAGATTTTGAAATTTGAAACTGCCTACTGTGATTTGATAAGTAGGACTTGGTTGATGACTCAGATAGTGAATACTTGTTTCGTGAAAGTATAATATGTTACTGAGAAACTTTATAAATTAATAAAAGCTAAAACGAGAGTTGTGCTACTAATCGGGAAGTAACCTTTTTAAACAAAATATTGTTTGGTTTTGAAATCTTATGAGTAAGTTAAGATACGCTAAATTATTGGAAAAGGTTGGTATGATAAAATTGTTAAGAAACTGTTGGTAAGGTTAGTGCAATAGGTGTGCACATTAGAAGAGAGGTGAGTATTTCTCAAGAGAGTGACGCACTAATATGTTGTTGCATTGGCCCGTATCAATTTAAATACTTGCTAAACGTATTTTAAAATCAAACACACTTTCGGGCTGTGACCCGTTTCTTTTTCTCTCTCTCTCTTGTATATATATGTATATATTTCAGGTGCCCAGCCACAGGGGCGTCTTGCTTAGGATCCCTTGAGAGGAACGTGCTGCAGCTTAGGTGGGAGTTGAAGGTCACTTGCGTAGACGGCTTCTTTTATTGACTCCACTTCTAGTATTCTCATTTATTGGGCATGTGTCGCCCTTTCCATTATTTCATTGTTGTTGGGACATTTATATTTCAGTTGTTTCCAGTATTGTTCTATGGGATTTATTCAGTTTGGATTTGTGACTTTAGTTTTCATATGTTGACATTCGATTGTCGAATGTATTATATTATTTGGTTTACTGTGGTGTGATTCTTAATTGTAGAAATGTTGTTTTTAAATAAATAAATCTTTTTCTTTAATTAAAATTTGGAAAGTATGTATGAAAATGGTTTTTACACTTAGCTTAATTATTTAGGGTGTTAAATTGGAAAATTTATTTTTATCGACAGTGATGCTGAGAATGAACCAACTGTTTACCTTGATTTAATTTAATAAAGGAGTGATCGCCCGATATTTAATTAGGCGGGGTGTCACACATTTTTAAGGAGGAAGTATGTAATAACCCAAAATTTATAAGATTTTTAAAACAAGGGTTTAATTAAAATTTAAATATGGGAAATTTAATTAATAATTAATCCGGATTAAAATAAATATTAACTAACAAGATAAGAATTAGTATTTATTAATGAGAATATTAGTGAATATTACTGAGTGAATAAATTAATATATAATTGTGAATTTATGAGAATTGCCACGAGTGAGAAATACGGCAATTAAGGTAATTAAGTCGGGAGGCGCGTGTCAGTCGTGTCGGGACTAAATTAATGGAGTAAAAAGTAAATTTTTTATAAGTCACTAAAATTGTCATTTCGAGTGCGCTAATGTGTTCAGAAGGGCCGAAATAGTCAGAAAAGTCTACTCGAGAGTTTAGTTTGGATTTCGGTACAGTTTTGGGCCAAACCGGCACCTCGAGATGGCGTTTTGGTAATTTGTATTTTTGAGTATAATTAATGACAAAAAATAAAGAAATAAAAGGTCGGGTACATGGGTTAGATTAGGTCTATCAGTGTTAGACACATAGAGGCCAAAAGGAGGAAGGAGGAGGAGAGGATTCTAGGTCCAGAACCTCCACTAGTGCACCTTTCTCACCACTGAGACATCCACCGCGTAAATCAGAGAGTGAAGATCACAACCATCCTAAAGATATCAACGGATCAAAACTTATTTTGTGAGGCAAGTGTTTAATTCTTGCTGTCTTTTAGCAATAATCATGTTCATGTTAGTGTAGGTAATAGACACCCTTGAATTCTATGTGAATTTGATGAACAGTTGATGATTACACGCTTAACTTAGAACCAAATTAATATGGAATTGATTCGTTTATCTAGTTAGAGGAATAACCACGAATTTATGATGAATATTGATGATTAAATCTGGGAATAAAATGCTTGAATTAGTAATTTGAGGAATTAGGGTTTATTTTCATTGATTTGGGGATTTCAGAATTTATCAAGTTTTATGGAAGATTAAATGATACTAGGTTATTAGAAATCATCCCTATATGTTGGAACAATGATTGGAATTGATTGTTGGGAGTTTGGGAGTAACCAATAGAGTTTTTTAGGTTGAAAATGGTGGAAAACGCTACAGCTGGAGGTTGGGGACGATACAACGTCATCTCGTTCAAACGATGGGATCTCATTCTATCTAGATGGCCTGTCACGCTTAGAGGTCAATCAAACGAGATGCAGTTTTGTTTGAACGACGTGACAGGATTTCTGCAAAATTTGTTTTGGTTCCAATTTATCCAGCATAGTTAATTCGAGTGAGATTAAGTAATGTAAAATTATTTTCCGTATAGGGCAGAATTTATTAAAGTTATTTTGGAATAAAACTTTAAGGTGTTTGGAGCGGTGAGTTATCCTTGAGAATTAAATACTATTATGAGTGAGAGAGTATTATTAATTAAATAAATATGTCCTAAGTAGTAATGAGAATAATACTATGTATGAATTAAAATAATTGGGTTGTGTGTATACTTAATGAGCTTGATGGGTTTGTGTGAACACCTATAATACTATTATTTCTGTGTATGACATACCTACTATATTTGCTATCACGGGAGGTCTTAAAGAGAGGACAATATTATGTTGAGGAGCCTTCGGGAGGATTTAGATTGGTGCCTTAGAACATAGAACCTAGGTACAGGCTATTTGTGAGAATGATAGTGTTGACGGTCATATGAATGTATAGTGCGTAGCCTATAAGCTTGGAACTATGTTCGCCTCCAATATGTGTGACATGTATTTATATGGTTTGAGAGTGATTCTGAACTGATTGTCCTTATTTAGTACGAGATGTACCGGGACTTGATAGCAGAGTATGCACAGACCGTAGCTGAGTCTAGTGGTGTCGTTTTAGTATTTATTTATAATAACATGCGGGAAAATAAATACTTATGATTTAATCTACCATGTGAATATGTAGATGAGTATGTTAATGGAACTGAATCAATTATGTGAATTCTTAACATTATTGTGGAATTTTACTTGGGATAGTAAATGCGGGAAAATTAATAATAATAGTATGTGGGGAATATGGGTTATTGCTACGGGTGAGTATTAGAAGATTTATGGCTACGACCTAGTTAGGTGTGATAAACATAATTAGGACGGGTTAGAGGTACGTTAAGCGTGCACAATAGTTGAGAGGTGAGAATCTCAAGTGAGTGCTCGAAAGATAACATGCACGTAATATTTTCTTTATTGTAATTTTTAAATACTTGCTAAATTATTTTAAAATGTTTTACACTCGGGCTTTGATCCGTCTCTTGCAAAGTCTCTTTTCTTATGAAATTATTTTAGATGTCGAGCCACATGAACGCCAGGCTTAGACTGTTAGATCTCTTGACATGCTGCAGCTATTGTGGGAGTTGTAGGTTCTCGTATTTAGATGCCTCCACATCTATGACTTCAGTTCTTTGATTTAAGCTTCTCAGTTAGGGCATGTGTCGTCCAGTCTCATTTTATTTATGTTAGATAGACATTATACTCTTTTCATTTCAGTATTTTAGTTTCAGTTGGATTTTTTATTATTACGATTGGTGGTTTGGATTTTATTAATTGGATTGATTATGTGAGCATTATCATTTTCAGTTAGATGGTGTTTTATTCATAAAAAGTGAATTGCTTTAAATTATTGGACAAAATATTTTGACACTATCTTAATTAATTATTAAGTGACTAATAAAATAAATGTTTTTGAAAGTGATGCTAAGAGTGAACCAACTGGATACTTTGATTTAATTTAATAAATGACTGATCACTCGATATTTAATTAGGCGGGGTGTCACACTCCCTTCTCTCGTTATTACTTTTTTCAACCCATTTCAACATCACCATCTCCACCACATAACATCACAATCTCCACCATCGCACCACCAACATAACCAACAATGTAATAATTTGTGTATGAGTGCACACATATGTATATATTTCCTCTCTATTGTTAACTTTCTCTCAGAAAAAACCCTAGTGTAAAAAAATATTTATTTTTAATCAATAAATGATCCTGAGACACATTATTTTCTAAGATTCAACCCATAAGCAACTTAAAATAAATTACATAGTAACATATGATTCAAAACATAGTTAAAATTTTGAAAAAAGAACATCAAAGTTTTTGAAATCTATAACGTTGTCACCCCAATCCCAAAATTTCCCCTTAAATTTGAAGGTTGGATCCCGAAGTATACCCTCACATTAGGGGTCTGTTCCTCGAAATTTGGAATCTGGACCCTGAATGGATTCAGTTATAAAAAATTATAGTTTTTTTACCTATTCGGGACTTGGACGCCGAATTTTCGCTCCAAACTCAGAGCTTAGGCCTGAAATTCTGTCCTAAATTCAACGCTTGGATACGGAGTATGTACAACTATATTATTTTTTATTTTTATCTAGAATCGGAGCGTGAACCCCGAATTTTGTCATCATTTTCAGGATCGGGGGAGCGAATTTGCAAGTTTTCGAAGCTATGATATTTTTTTGAAGTTTGAAGTGTTATTTGAATCCTATGTGAGTATATACTTTATTTTAAGTTATTTTTGAATGGAATATGAAGCGAAAATATTTATTTGGGTTGTTTTTCATTTTAAATATAAATTGTCATAACTAGAGTTTTTTGTGCATGCGTGAGAGAGATGGAGATAAAGAGGCATTACTACGTGTGTGTGTGTTTGTGTGTGTGTGTAGAGAGAGAGATATGCATTAGTAGGTGTTGAAAATAATGCGATGAAAGTGTGGTGGGGGCTGATTGCGATGAGGATGATGGTGGAGAAGATAGTTGGCAGAAAATAAGAGTTTGAATTGTAAAAAATTAAAAAATAAAGTGAAACTCAAAAAAAAAAAATTAACTTACAATATTTATACATGTGATTCACCTTATCAAATAATATATTACCTTTTGTTATAAAATATGTATGGTAAGTGAATGTTCACTATCCCACATCCCACATCGAAAAAGTGGAGCTTTTGGTAGGTTTACCTTCTATTATAAATAGGGGATTACCCCCTTATTATTGAGACACCAATAGAAAGAGAAATAGTTTATCTCTCTCTATATACTTCTCTCTATTCTCTCTATGCTCCTTTATTTTACAACACGTTATCAGCACAAGTGCTCAATAAAAAATAAAACTCAAGGGAACACGTTACCAGGTTAAAGAAAAGAGTATTGGTTTGAATTAATACCCATCTTGATAATTGCACCGTTCATTTTTTTTTGGTAGCACATTTCATTGTTTTTTTTACATGATAATATCATAAACCATAAAATCAAACCTGAAGTCTTGATTTTTGGGACCGAAAGTTCCCAGTAATTAGGACCTGAAGTTCCTACATGATATTCAATTTTGAACCTGAAGTTTCAATAATTTTAGGGCCTGAAGTTCCCAATTATTATTTAAATTTTTGCGGCCTGAAGTTCACAATTGATGTTTAATTTTTTAACATGATAAAATGTGTCATAAAATCAAACTAGAAGTTTTGATTATTTATATAATAGGTCAAGGAGTACTAAAAATACCCTAACAATTATTTACATTTTGGACCCGAAGTTCCAATAAATTTTTCTTTAATCAAACCTGAAGTTCTCAATAATTGGGGTCTGGAGTTATCAATTAACTTTAAATTTGGGACTTGAATCGTTATTTAATTTTTTGGACCTGAAGTTCCAGATAAAATATGCCATGAATAAAAATCTGAAGTTTTGATTATTTTTATAGTTAGGGAGGGGCATTAAATGTCCATAAATATTTTGTAATTTGGCCCTGAAGTTCCAAATCAAATATTAAAGTTTTTTTTAATTATTTTTGGGACAATAGACGTACTCAAATAATTTAATTTAGACCTGAAACTCCAAATATATATTTGTGATCAAACCTGAAGTTTTGACACAATGGGGTGGGGATTTTCAAATCCCAAGATATTAATAAAATTGAACTGAAGTTCAATTATTTTATGTGTAGAACCTCAAGTTCTCACAAATAAATAGCGATGACCTGAAGTTCGAATTATTAAATTAAGGACTTGAAGTTCCAATTAAAAATATTTTGTAATCAAAACTCGAAGTTTTGATTATTTAAATATTCGGGTTAATGTTCCCAAATAATTTATAATTTGGATCTGAAGTTCCAAATATTTATAAAAAAAAATCTGATCAAACCTGAAGTTTTAACACATGAGGGAAGATAAAGTCATTATACCTAATAAAATTTGAGACCTGAAGTTCTTAAAAATTTGGGACCTGAAGCTCCCATGTGTATATTTTCAAAATCAAAAGAGATTTTTTATTTTTATTTTAGGGAAAGGTAACATCCCATGAATGTCAATGTTGAGCCTTTGTAAATCAAATTGAACTAAAAGTTTTATGTATTGAATGAGAAGATTTATTATGAACCCGAAGATTCATACTTAATCTAAAATAGAACTTGGAGTTTTAAAATATTAAGATTAACTTTTAGTATTGTGACATGAATAGTTTAAGCATTATCTTTATATATATTTTTATTACGTATAGATATTAGTTAATAGATTGATTTACATTTTTTTTACAATTCTTATATGATTGGTGGATTAAATTTCAATTTCAATTTAATTATGTTAAAGGTATGGATCCGAAAGTAAACGCGAGCGATGATACTTGTCTGGTAGACAGTAGGACAACCCGCACCATTTTGAAAAACCAGAAGTTTTTCTCAGACTTGGTATACAATAAAATGAATGTCTCCACTATATCTGGTCCTGCAAAGATTATCCAAGGCTCCGGAAGAGCCCACGTGGTGTTACCTAATGGTACCCACTTATTCATAAATAATGCTATATACTCAAGAAATTCCAAAAGAAATTTATTGAGTTTTAAGGATATAAGAGTGAACGGGTATCATATTGAAACATGTAATGAAGGTAATAAAGAGTTTCTTTGCATTACTTCTAGTGTTGGAAGCCAGAAGATCACACTAGATAAATTGCCTGCTTTATCCATGGGGTTATACCATACAACAATTAATGTTGTAGAATCACATACTGTCATGAGCCGGAAGCTCAATGATCCTTATAATTTAATATTGTGGCATGATCGATTGGGTCACCCTGGATCAAACATGTTGCATCGAATCATAAATAACTCATATGGGCACTCTCTAACAAACAAACAACTTACCTTACCCGATGATCATTTTCGCACCCCTTGTTCTCAAGGTAAATTAATCACTAAGCCATCTTTTCTCAAAATTGCTTCCGAGTCACCATCCTTTTTACAAAGAATTCAAGGGGATATTTGTGGGCCCATCCACCCTTTTAGTGGACCTTTTAACTATTTCATGGTCTTAATTGATGCATCCACTCATTGGTCATATGTTTGCTTGTTATCTTCTCATAATTTGGCCTTTGCAAAATTACTTGCTCAAATCGTAAAACTTATAGCACATTTTCCTGATCAACATATTAAATCTACCCATTTAGATAATGCGGGAGAATTTACTTCTTAAATTTTTGATGATTATTGTTTATTATAAGGTATTGATGTTGAGCACCCAGTCCCGCATGTCCACACTCAAAATGGTTTAGCTGTGTCTTTGATTAAACATTTGCAACTTATTGCACGACCTTTGGTTATGCAATCTAAACGACCAGTCTCTGCTTGGGGACATGCTATCCTACACGTTGCTAAGTTAATTAAGCTTAGACCCATTGCTTATCACCCATTTTCACCTTTTCAACTTGTGTCTGGATGTCAACCAAATATATCCCACTTGCGTAAATTTGGTTGTGCAGTGCATGTACCCAACCCCTCACCCAAGCGTACCAAAATGGGTCACCAACGTCGTTTGGGAATATATGTTGGTTATGATTCGCCATCTATTATTCGTTATATTGAGCCACTGTGAGGTGATACGTTTACCGCTAGATTTGCGGATTGTCATTTTGATGAGACACTCTTCCCGCCGTTAGGGGGAGGAAAGAACGTACCAGAAGTACGGTCCGTTCCCGAAGAACGATGAGAATTAACAGGGAACACTTCCACTTTGTCTCATCTAGGCCCCCGTACTGCTCAATGTGAGCATGAAGTGAGAAAAATATTGCATCTTCAGGAAATTGCAAATAAATTACCCGATGCATTCAATGATGCTGCAAAAGTAACCAAGTATCATGTACCCGCAGCAAATGTGCCTGTAAGAATTGATGTACCAGTGGGACAAAAATTGACATCAGTAGCAAATGAATCTGTTGCACGCCAGAAGCGTGGAAGACCTATAGGTTCCAAAGGCTCTTCTCCCCGGAAGCGGAGATCAAATGAAAAATCATGCCCTAATCATCCTCCAGAAGAGGTTATGAATAAAAAAATCGCTTTCTCTGAAACCTCTAAAGAGGTTATTGTTTTTGAAAATACACAAGTCACTGAAGTGACTATACAAGCCCCTGAAGAGGCAAAAGTACTTGATAATAATAACGAGATCTCTATGTTTTATACATATTCGAGAGAAATGTGGGATAGAAAGGAAACTGTCATTGATGACATTTTTTCATATGCAGTAGCTACACGAATTTCAAAGGGCAGTGATAATGATAATGCACCACACACTCTAAATGAATGTTGACAAAGAGTAGATTGACAAAAATAAAAAATTGCCATCAAGGCAGAACTCGAGTCTCTAAATAAACGTGGTGTATTTGGACCTATAGTGCAAACCCCAAAAGGTTTTAACCCGCTAGGTTATCGGTGGGTTTTTATAAGAAAAATAAATGAGAAGAATGAAATCACTCGATATAAGGCACGACTTGTGGCACAAGGTTTCTTGCAGAAACCTGGGATTAATCTTGAGGAAACTTACTCCCCTGTTATGGATAATATAACATTCAGATATCTCATTAGCTTATCGGTTTCTGAAAATCTTGATATGAGACTCATGGATGTTATGACCGCTTATTTATACGGGGACTTAGACACAGAAATATATATGAAAATCCCTGAAGGATTTCGTTTACCTGAAGCAAAGCCGAGGAGTACGTACTCGATCTGACTGAGACATTCAGTGTACGGTTTAAAACAATCCGGAAGAATGGGGTACAATCATCTTAGTAAATACTTGCCTAAGAAAGGGTATGAAAACAATCCAATTTGCCCTTCTGTATTTATAAAGAAATCCTCAAAAGGATATGCAATAGTAGCAGTCTATGTGGATGACATAAATTTAATCGGGACTCCAGAAGAGCTCGAAACAACTGCTAATTATTTGAAAAAGGAATTTGAGATGAAAGACCTCGGGAAAACTAAATTCTGTCTCGACCTGCAGATCGAGAAAAATTATAGTGGGATTTTAATCCATAAGTCTAATTATACTGAAAATGTATTAAAACGTTTTAATATGGATAAAGCGCACCCACTAAGTACCCCCATGGTTGATCGATCTTTGGACATAAAGAAAGATCCATACCGTCCTTTTATTAGGTCCAGAAGTACCCTATTTAAGTGCAATTGGTGCATTATTGTACTTTGCGCAATGCATTAGGCCGAATATTTCATTCTCTGTGAATCTACTTGCTAGATATAGTTCTGAACCAACCAAAAGACATTGGGCTGGTATCAAGCATATCTTAAGATATCTACGTGGAACCACTGACATGGGTTTATTTTATTCCTATAACTTTAATAGTTCCAAATTAGTTGGTTATGCAGATTCTGGATATCTCTCTGATCCTCATAAGGGTCGATCTCAGGCAAGTTATGTATTTCTTTATGGCAATACTGTTATTTCCTGGCGTTCTACTAAACAAACTTTAGTAGCTACTTCTTCTAACCACTCTGAAATTTTGGCTCTTCATGAAGTTAGCCGTGAATGTGTATGGTTGAGATCTTTAATTCAGCATATTCGTAGTTCTTGTCAATTGCCTTCTATTACAGATATTCCAAGTACTATTTATAAAGATAATGCAGCATGCATAGCACAAATTAAAGAAGGATTCATCAAAGAAGACATAACCAAGCACATTTCACCAAAAAATTTCTTCACTCATGAGCTTCAGAAGAAAAATGAAATTGAAGTCATGCAAGTTCGTTCAAGTGATAACCTAGCTGATCTCTTCACAAAGTCACTGCCAAAGGGGACATTTCAAAAGTTTGTGTACAAGATAGGAATGCGTCGACTCCACCAACAGTGAAATTGAACATATCAATCAGGAGGAGCATCTTATGAGGGGGAGGATACAAGAACATATAATTTGGGACATTTGTGCGTTGTACTCTTTTTCCTTTAACTAGATTTTGTCCCACTGGTTTTTCCTAGTAATTTTTTTAATGAGGCAGCATTAAGCATGTCCAACACCGACTCAATGATCACAATAAATTGTACTCTTTTTCATTCACTACGATTTTTTCTCAATGAGTTTTCCTTATTAAGATTTTAATGAGGCAACAATAATTAATTAGTAGATATAGTATACATCCAAGGGAAAGTGTTATAAAATATGTATTGTAAGTAGATATTCATTATCCCACATCCTACATTGAAAAAGTGAAACTTTTGATAGGTCTCACCCACTATTGAGACACTAATAGAAAAAAAAACAATTTACCACTCTATATACTTTTCTCTATTCGATCTACGCTCCTTTATCTTACAACACTTTTTTATTGTGATATTATTAGATAATTTTTTGAATGTCATTACCACTACTCTTCTAAGTACATGTGGTGTTGGGGGAACAAAAGTAATACATACACCCCGTCTCCCAGATCTGTTTTGGTCGCCGTAGTTCTGTTGGTACACTTTATATATTGTGATTAAATATCACATCAAAGAGTTTTATGGAGAAATCGAAAAATAAAATCATAAATTAATTTTAAGTCTACGGCTCAAAATTAAATTATTACCTCATATGATTATCGCAAATATGAACCGCATGCGTGAATTCCAAATAAATACTGCACAATAAAAATAAACAATATTAGCTCAATTGTTTATAAATTCGTCGTAGACGATTCTTGGGTTGAGTCGCGGACTAGGTCGCTCTCTTTAAGACGTTTCGCGGCTCTACCCTCTTTGCGCAGGTAATCTACAGTCACGCCGTCCCCAGGATAAAACAAGTCCAGAATCACCTCTGTATCATATAACCATGCACCGTAGTTATATGTCTTCTAACACCCATTTCAAATTAATTGCTCAATATCCGAAATTTCAGTTTGGGGGAACAAACTGTTCAAAAAAAATTTAGGAGAATAAATATTTTCGTGAAGAAAATATTTTCAGTCTTAGAGGGAGAGAATGAGTGATTTCTCTTCCAAAACTAAACTCAAGTTTTTTTTTTCATTTTAAAAACTTAAGCTCTCAAGCTCTCTCTAGCTCTTCTTCTTACTTAAGCTTTTTTTTTTCAACATCAAAGCCTTAGCTTTTTTCATGTAGCCGTTCAACCACTAAAAAAATAAGTAGGAAATCATTGTTTCCATTATAGATAAACTAGTGGGGTTAGTAGGTGGTAGTGGGTGTCAAAGTGGGTTTATATTAGTCAAAACTTTTTTCTAGTGAGAGTGGGTTTAGTGGGTGCATTATTTCTCCTACTTGTATTTTAAAATACAAACATACAACAATCCCCCACTTGGATTTTAAAACACACTCATCAGAAACAATCCCCCTCTTGTAAATTTTTAAAAAAAATTATTGATCAATAATAATTAATAGAATTGTGCATAAGCAAAGGTGTCTTTCGACTTGAACCTTTACGTAGTAAAGATGATTCAGATTATACTAGAGTAACTCGTAGTTTTGAACTCTATCTCTGACAACATCCCACACACAACCCTACTTGGGTGTAGTCCTCAAGCCAGCACGTTACGACCATGTGCTTATATCCCAGTATGTGAAAGCTCTAGGGAATTTGCCCAAAATTACCATAGGAAGCGGCCACACTTCCACCATCCACATTGGTGAGTCTATCAAGGATACTCCCGTAGCTAGGTACCCCACTCAAAATAGAGCTATAGATCTTCATTAAGAGTTATAATTAACTCAACCTTAACTCGCTTCAGGATATCATGCTCCATAGGGATGGACTCGGAGTAAAACCCCGTATATAATTATTAACTTGATTCAACCCATATCACCGTGACTTGTTATTACCCTTTGAACCTATTTCTTGGGATCTCCAGTCTATAGGTTGGGTTACCACCACAAATGATTCAATATCAACGGGCTTTAGTCCGATCCCTTTCTAGATGTTAAACACCTTCTCCCGCACTAGTCCTTTCGTTAAAGGATAAGTCAGGTTCTATTCTCATCAGTCCGATCATAATCCACACTCACAACTCATTAGTTTTTAAATTCTCAAGGAATTCCCGGAGTTGAAGCTCCCTCGATTCGAAATCCAGTTGGAAACTGTAGTCCGTTTGGGTTAGTGAGGAATTGAGCATAGATTCGACGAGAGCCCAATAGTCTCCCTTTTTGTTCCACCGAATGAAGATAGAATTTTTCTCTTCTAGAGCTCGCACTCGGTGCCATAAAGAGGTTTCAAAACTCCTATTTCGGGAAATGGAAGGATTCGCGGGCGGCACAATCCTTGGCTCGGGAGAGGGCGGCGGAGCTGGAAGCTCCTCAGCCTCCGGAAGTTGAGAATGGGGAGAAGAGTGTGCCTCCTCGGGTTCTTCAAGGAGAACGTTGATTTCAAACGAGTCTTCGCTCCAGCTCGATCCGTTTCCCACAAAATATGCCTCATTTGGAGAGGCTATTAAAAAGTTGACAGCTTCCCCGGTTTGGTTGGTTTGGGGGATTAATTGATTGGATACCCGAGAACCATAATCATTCCTAGGAACAGCTTCCACGACAATAGGCGTAAAGGCATGATTCGTTCCACAAATCTCACTGCACTGACCATAGTAAACTCCTTCTCGTTGTACCGAAATAGAGGTCTGATTTAAACGACCAGGTACAACATCACATTTGACACCTGAGGAAGGTACAGCCCAACTATGAGGTACATCAGCAGGTGTTACAATAATACGTAGATTCGTTTTGGCTGGTACAACCACTCTAAGTCCACACTCACAACTCATTAGTTTTTAAATTCTCAAACTATGTTGTGCTTACGACATATTTGTCGTTCTTTTCGTTATGGTAACGGTTCTAAAATTTTACAATAGCCATGGTTCTATTGTTGTGGATAAAATGATTGTGTCAGTCTCTACCATAAATGGTATCTTATAATAGGTCTTTTAACCTTTCATTTACTCAGTAGCCATAGCTATTGGTATCACCATATACTTCATCATTAATTGTGCCAACAATTAATATTTCTCCAACGCCATGTTACATACCCTCGTTTCCGTGGGCCAGATACTTAACTCACTATCCACGTGTTAACAATACGTCGACAATTAAATATAGAACTCAATTCATCATCCAAGGAACTCAGGGGGTGTGGTAGAGCGGAAGGGGCTCTTCCTCCCTTAACCAAGGGTCGGGAGTTCGATCCCCGCCTTGGGCATGGAGCAGCCTTAAATCCCTGAGTCAGCTGTCACACCCATCGAGATTAGTCACTAAGTCGCTAGTGGATACCCTGGTGTAAACCAAAAAAAAAAAAAAATCATCATCCAAGGATGGTTCATTCTTCATTGTACTAATTTTACTGCGAAATCGATTTGGATTGCAGCACCAAGAAAAAGAAAAAGCACAAATATAGCAGGGTTTGGAATACGTAAGCTTAAAACAACAAATCATTAATTAAAAAGAAACAAAATAGCGTAGTATTACAAAGTAATTTACAATACAATACTTTTACACGAGGAACACAATCAGAAGAGCAGAAAAAAATCGAAAGTAAGGATGACAACTCAAATCAAGCGAAAGAAAGACTCGTAAGAAGTGGCTGAAAGTTGTGATAGAAAAAGTGTTAACTTGTTTATGCAACGGCTGGTGGTGGCACTGGTATTCCGGCTGCTGAAAAACTGGAGATGGTTTCGGAGAGATGGTGAATTGCTTTCTCAAAATTAACGAACCCCATGAACCAGAAATCATGTCCATCAATTGATATAATCTGGATGTATTTTTCTGATCCATTTTCCCTCATTGTTACCGGATTGATGGTGCCGATGTGGCCCATAGGTACCATTACCTGCGCCAAGGGATTCATAAAAATATATTTTTTAATTAAAGGATAAACTGAATTAATACATTGAATTCAATTTTAATTTAAGGTTACCTTGTAGTAGCTCCAACTCTCTTGGCCAGAGGGTGCGGTGAAGGATAAAGGGCGATCACTGCAGAAAGCTATATGGAGGTTTGAGAGATAGAGAGTCCCAGCAACGGGACCAGTAGATGTGGAGAGATAACAAGCAAATGTTTTCTTTAGCTTCTCATTTGGGAAGGTTGTGAATGACTGTTTGTAGAGTGTTTCAAACCCACCTCCTGTGAATGCTTTGGCTGTTAAATTAAGCTTCCCCAATGCAGACCCAGATACAGACGACCCTGTTTTAACTGATCAAAAGAAAGGGAAAAAAATGTATAAATGTTAGTTACAATTTAATTTATTAGCAGGCATCTCCAAACCAAACCTATGATATATGTGAAATAACATACGGTTGTGCCAGATATTGTGAGCAGTGGACTCAGCTTTAGTACTCCATGAATTAAACTTTTGAAGAACGGAGTCCAATGGAGTGACGGGTGGCTTTTCAACGGGGGTGTAGCGGAGGTAGGGGTGGTGTTGATCCCCACCTTCACCACTGCTCCATAAAGCTGCCTTTTGGTTATTGGGGTGGCATGTGGGTACGGCAGGTGGTCCCATTAAGTGAGTCCCCCATTTCTCATCACCTGCCGGTTGTGCGTGTGGCTGTGGTTGTGGTTTTGGTGTATCTCGAGTGTTGGGTGTGGGAACTGATCCCGGCGCCTGTGGGTGTGGGTATGGGTGTTTACTGTTGGGTGTGGGAACTGATACTGGGGGCGGGTGGTGGACTGTCTCTTCGTTAAAGGTTGGTGGCCAGGAAGATGCCAGAGGAGGTTGAGGTGGTGATGGGGGTGGGGGTGCTTGGTGGGTATGGCCGCTCATTTTGGTAGCAAGGTGGCGTTGAGAGAGAGAGAGAGAAAGGCTCCTTTTTTGTGTGTTTTTCCTTTTGAGTTGTAGATATTTTCAAGTGGCTTTTGAATTATATATAAAGAAAAGAAAATGGGAGCAGCTCCTAGTCATGACGTTTGAATTACTGCCTTTTTTTATGCTGATTTTTTTTCTTTTAACCAAGTGTATGCTAATTTAATATGTAATATTGGGCTCATTGGATAATCACACCGAATGAATTTCAAATATGTCAATGTTTCTGTTAAAAAACAGATACGAATGCTTTTTCTTTAAATTCAAAATAGGCCACATGATCGCCTAAAAATGATAACATCCCAATTGTTAAATACTTTTTTGTAACAGTAGTCAAATAATCATACTGAAATTCATTCTCAAGTTAAAAGTTCTTATTTTATTTATAAAATTCAAATTTTAAAAGAGAATTCGGAGATACACCCTAAGTCACAAATACACAAAGCGATGTGCGTGAAAGTGCAAGTGTGAATGTATTAATGCATCAATTTTTTTAAAATCATTATTGTGAGAGCGGCGGATGTGAATTAATTAATTAATTTTAAATTATAGTAATTTTAAATTATATATACATATATTACCCGACAATTATGAGTGGAAAGAAATGATACATCGGGTATACTTTATCTAACAACAATGATTATGAGTCAAATCAATAACATTTAGGGCCTGTTTGGTTTGCAAATATAATTTTATTTTCTGTGTTAAAATACAATTCTGATAAAAAATTGTGTTTGATAACCTGTTTTTAAACACTGGCTTATAATATTTCTGTGTTATAATCAAGTTTTTCAGAAAACAGGTCAAGAGGGTTTTATAACTTTTATTTTTTATTTTTCAACTCAGAATTATTCATTCTTAATATTGTAATGCATTTATAGCTTAATATATAATATACATACATAATACATTAATATGTGTGTAATTCATATAAATAAAAAATATATATGTACGTGTACACAAAATTACGTATGAAATTATATAAAGTTAAATAATATTATTAATAGATAAATGATACTTGTACATAATTTTATACATGTATTATTAATGTATGAAATAATACAAAATATACATATAGTACATATGTATTGAAAAATATTATCAATTCATGTATGTATATAATTTTATAGTGAATTATAAATGTAATATATATATATATATATATATATATATATATATATATATATATATATATATATAGACACACACACACACACACACACACACACACACACACACATATATGTATAATATAAACATACAAGTTTGTCAATTTTGTAAAAATTTTCAAAAAACTATATTTAAAAACAAATCAATCAAACGCACCCCAGTAATTATAAACACAAAATACTGAATTTTAAAACTGTATTTAAAAACAACGTTTAAATCGAGTTTTCTGAATACAGAATCAAACGGGCCCTTAGACTACATCCATAAGTATGGCTTTTATTTGTCAAGCCTTTGTCTAGAAAATTATTTTGAACATTTGACATAACTCCAGCTATGAGGTAGGTGTAGCAGTGTTGAAGTGTAGCATTGTTGAGCTGCCCATCACAAATAATGAGAGGTGGGTGATAGTATTGGATTAGTATCAGTACTGTTTTATTGGTTTGTATTATGGTATGAGTTCTGTCATGATACAAATCATTTAAAATGCATTTTGTACTAACTCGATACTATCACCCGATAAGAATATCATTACTCGTCCAACACAGAACCAAATCAAAGTGAAGAATAGAACTAACATACTAAAACAGAACATAAATCATCACCATGATCCCGAATTTTCCTGAAAACCCATCGATAAAGCCAACTTATCAAAACAACCATCTTCAAACCCCAAACCAAAAACACCTTCTCAAACCCATCATATTCCGAAAACCAAAACAAAAAACAAAACCATCTTCGAAAATCCCAAATTATAGCTGAATCACCATCCAAACAAAGGAACGCCCACTAGAAATCTTGGAGCGCGCACTAAAAAAAATAAATTCACGAATTTATACCCTTTTTGCGGGCAAATTGTCGGATCGCAATTTGAGAGCAGGAGCGTTACCCAAATATGGCGAATCATATGACATACACCCACCAATTCTTTCATTTAACCCATTTAAAATTTTCATATTAAACAATAACATGTATCTTTAAAATAAAATACCTTTTAAAAAATCTTTCTCATGACTCCCACTATTTTTTCCTATTTAATATACTTGTGTATAATTTGCAAATACATGTTAAGTTGATTGATGTGTTTATTTTTATATAATTTTATTTAAAAAAACTCGTGTTAAGTGTATTTATTTAATAAAATATAGTTAGGTGAGTCGTAAAATTTTAAAAAATAAGATTGAGATGATGATAGATTTAATAGGTTCGTTTAAAATTTTCCATTTTAAATATATAACTTGAAGGTGACGTTTTATTGATACCAAATTGTACAAAAAAATTTATATGCATACCAACTTGAGAGAGAGATTATAATTCTATTTGTTTTATATATT
Organism: Sambucus nigra; assembly: GCA_949130495.1. Classification (NCBI taxonomy): domain Eukaryota; kingdom Viridiplantae; phylum Streptophyta; class Magnoliopsida; order Dipsacales; family Adoxaceae; genus Sambucus; species Sambucus nigra. The sequence goes on along the minus strand of OX422220.1, from coordinate 211,977,846 downwards.
ATTTTTATAAATACAAGTCTTAATTTGAAATGGTTCAAAGAATAAAATAAAAATTAACGAGCAATGCCTATGAGCCATAAAAAAATCTCTCAAATCATCTCCAAATAATAATAAAGTGAATCCATATAATAAATTATAACATTTAATGTTGTTTAAAAAATAATTTAGAGGATTGTGTTGAAATTCAAAGTATTTCTCAAAATTAATATAATGTGACATTTTATTTTCAATAAAATTATGTGTACTCTTTTTTTGTATTCTTTTTTATACCCTCTACATTAAAATATTATATTTTATTATTATGGCTCCCGTCAAAATATAAAATATAATTTCTTAATACCTTATTTTAATATAAAGTACACAATAAAAATACAAAATAAGAATTCATAAAACTACCTGTTTTTATGAACTATTTTTTATGAACGTTTGAAATCTCAACGCGTCTTTGTTTAACGGGAGAAACTACCTGTTTTTGACTAAAAGCCATTAGCCATAGACTATTTGAATCCAAGTTAACAGTGTCATGAATGATGGATGACTTGGTTGCTTAACCGTGTTTTCACAAATCTTTGTTCTTTTTGCTTATTCTTTTATTTGGGAGAAATATATTCTCTATTGGCAAAATCCGCGTGGCGGTTGGATATTTCATTTTGATAGTGTTAATGTTGGGTTCGGGCCTTTCGGTAATATTCATTCATTACTTGTTCTAGCTTCAAATAAGTAACACCACCACGTGTCAAAAGCCAATAATTAAAGTTGTCGGACTGTCGCTACAACAAGTTGTCATTTATTTGAAGAATAAAGAAACATATACTTACTCTTAGTATCAATTTAATATCGAACGTGCTTTAAATGCATGTATCAAAGTGTAAATCTCATTATCTAAAATATGGAACCCACTATGATACAATATATTTAAAACACATTCGATACTGAATTGATACTAAAAATTAATATGTGTAACATTACTCTTATTTGCAACAAAATTTTTATTACGACCCAATACATAATTTTAATGGACATATTCATATGGTAATTTTTTTATTGATTGATTTTTAGGATTTACATTAGTGAAATTTAGGAATTAATTAATAAAAAATTATTATATTAGTGTGTTCATGAAAATTATATCGAAAATTCGATTATAATATAAAATTTATATTTGAAATCAACAATTATATGGGGACATAAGATTACGATTCACAGTTGTGCGATACAGTAATCTGTTATATTTGTATAGGTTAGTGGACCTTAAATCAATAAAAATCTTCGCGTCAGTCCATTAAAATTATGTCAAAAATTCATTCACAATAAAAAAGCCCTATTTGAAATCAACAATTATATGCGGACGTAAGATTACGATTCACAGTCATGCGATATAGTGATCTGTTGTATTTGTATAGATTTTTATCTTAGCTTTATTATTGTTGGATCAAGACACTAGTCAATATGAATACGACATGCCATCATATTGCATTAAATGTGTTGCAATCTTAAGTGACTTACAAAAACTCATTTGAAATTCAATTCTTATCAATTTCATGTTAATTATATGGATAATTTTAGGGTCATTTACTATTTGGGGTACGTTTGTTTATAGTATTTGTGACTTGGGGTGCATTAGTTTCCGAATTAGTTGGTTGGGTGTTATTTTAAAGATTTAGACTAACTTCCGTCTAACAAGTGCAACCTTTTTGTTAACTACCTAAAATACCCTCACATATAAATACCTTTATACAATAACCCTCAAATCCTCTCTCACCCTCTCTCGCTCTCTCTCTCTCAGTCGTCTAAAACTCATTTTGTTCCCAGGAGTTTTTTCATGGCCGAAACTTTGTTCCTTGGAGGTTTATCTGGGTTTTTCTTGGCCGAATCTTTGTTCCCCATAGTTTGAAGGTTTGTTTTCCTTTTTTTTTTTTGAAAAAATCATTTTGTTCGAAGGTGCGTTTGATGGCTGAAGTTTGGGTTTCTCAAGTCTGTTCATTTTTTTTGCCGGAGTTTGATGGTGGGTTTTGATGGCTCTAGTTTGTGGTGGGTTTGCTGTTGGAAGGGTTTGATGGCTGGAGTGGGCTTGGCCGGAGTTTGGAGTGTGGTTGGATTTTGGGTTTGGCTGGAATTTTTTGGCGTTGGAATATAATTTTTTGGTTGGAGTTTGATGGTGGGTTTGATTACTGGAGGTTTTCTTAAAAATCATTTTGTGGCTTTGTTGGAGGTTCGAAACATAATTTTTGGCTTAAAGGTTTGATTGCTGGAGATTTTTAGATATATTTTTTTGAAATCAGTTTGTTTATGGATTTTTTTTTTGAAATTAGTTTGTTTATGCAAAACATTAGCTGGAATTTTTCGGCTAGAAAACATTGGCTGGAATTTTTTGGCCAGAGTTTGGACTGTGGCCGGAATTTTTTGGAGATGGAATTTCGTGTAAATTATTTTCTTTGTTGAAAACCTTTTTTTCTGGATTTTTTTTTGGAAATATATTTTTTTTTGGCTAAAATCAGTTTTATTTATTAATTTTATGTTGTTTTTTTTTTGTTTAAGAAAATTATTTTTATGTTGGAATTTTTTTTTTATTGGGTGGAGGTTTGTTGGCTCGATTTTATTTTTGGAAATATATTTTTTTAGGAAATATATATTTTACACGAAAACAATTTTATTTTTATCAAGAGAAAAACATCTTTTTTCTAAAAATAATTTTATTAAGTGAAAAACATTTTTTTTCTGAAAATAATTTTTTTTAACTTAAATGAGTTTTATTTTTTTATTTTTAGGCTCGATTTTTTTTGTGTGGAAAAAATTTTGTTTTGTTTAAAATCATTTTATTTATATATAAATAGCTTATATATAAACAATTTAAATATAAAAATAAACAGTTTAAATATAAAAGTAAGTTTTTTAAATGCATTTTAATAAGTTTATATATAAAAATTAGTTTAAATATAAAAATAAGTTTATATATAAAAAAGTTTATAAATAAAAAAAAGTTTTATATATATAAAAAGGCAGTTTATTTAAAAAAAACAGCTTGAAAAAACATTTGAAATTTTTTGTTATATATATATATATATATATATATATATATATATATATATATATATATATATATATATTCGGGGGTAAAGTAATCTTTTTGCTTAAAAAAGCTGGTCAACTAACGGTTAAGTGAGTCAACTGACGGTTTTCGTTAGTTTTGGACCCAACCAACTAATACGAAAACTAGCGTACCCCAAATCACAAATACTATAAACAAACGTACCCAAATAGTAAATGACCCATAGTTTTATGGGAATCCTATTTATTGATACTATTTTAGTGATATGAGTAACGAAATAATCAACTAATGAGTTAAAAATACATCGGAGTGTTATTAAAATGGTGTCAATCTAGTCGAGCAATTTGATTGTTCGTTGTCTCAAATTCTAAGTTTCTTGTTTAAAGTAATTAGTCTAGTCCAGTAGATAAATTCATAAAGCAATGTAATTTATATAAGATATTTATATTAAAAAAATCCATAATATGTTATTTATCTAATTTTCAGTACTAGATTTTTTTATAAAAATAACTTTAATAGTACATTAACATAAAATTAACATGAAATGAAACATTTTTTTAGGTACTAAAATTATATTTGAAAACCTATTGGACTAAACATAAAATGAAACGCTTTTTAGTGACTAAACAATAATTAACCTTTCATTAATTTGTAACGAACGTATAAAATCACTATTACACTATTATAGGGTTATATTAATCATTCTCTAAGTCCATACAATATATAAGCTATCACTAAACTTAATTAAAAAAAGCACACAAATCGTTTTGAATATATCAAGAGCTTATTATATGTACACATATAACGATAAGATAAACATATAAACACATGATATGCAAATATTGTGCTCAAGTCTCACCAAATGTACAAACAAATATCCATGATATTCAAATGAACTATCTCACCTGAATAGAAATAAAATTATCACATATCATGAAATCACCTAGGTTATGACTAAAATAAGTACTACTAGAAAAACGACAATTAAGGATAACTAATTTGCTGTCTCAAAAGTCCATTTGTTGTCCCCAATAGTATTTAGGAGACTCTTAAGGACATGAAGAGCTTTCCTATCAGGTGACCATCATAAAAGGCTAGAAGGACATCAATTGCTGTCCTTTTTGTGTTTTTAGGACAACAGAAATCCGTCCTTTTAGCCCCGTCCTTTTAAATCCAAATACTACTGTACGTTTATAAGGATAGATGTTGTTGTCCTTTAAAACGGAGTATTAGGGTCAACAGTAGCTGTCTCAAATCGATTTTGGCGCATAAAATATGATGCCAAATTAATATTTTAAAAGACAACTGTGACAGTTCTAAAAGATAAATATATATATATTTTTAAATTATATTGATTATTTGAAAGAAAATCAAGAAAATCAGCAAATTCCAAATTTGAAAGAAAAAATATTTATTATTTGCAAAAAATTAAAAATAAAGAAAATACACAAATTGTGAATTTCGCACGTTGTTGATAAAATAATGTACATACAAATTTTTAAATATTACAAGTGTTAATAGTTCACAGATAAAAAAATGGACATAATTTCCTTTATTTTCTAGACATTCTAAAACCTGTTAATACAAAACATGCGTAATGCAAAGCCCGCATGACTGTAAAATTTAACAATAAAATTACAAAATCATGCACGACCATAAATTAAACAATAAAATTGCAAAATTTTGCACAATCATAATACAAAAAATAGAATTTAGAATGTCAACAACATTAAATAAATAATTTCCCTGTTGTAAACCATTGACTTCTTTGTGTGTCCAACGCGGATAAAAGCAAACGAGAAAATATTATCCCGTAAAAATAGGATACAAAAACGAGATGATATCAGTAATCAAATAATTTAAAAAAATCATATCAAAGATGAAAAGTTGCATATACTTATCGTCATACTGATTAATTATCATCATATTCTCAAACAGGGAGTCCCGTGACTACGCGATTAGTTCCTACGAGTTACAGTTGTCTCATGTGACATGCTCGTGCCTCTTACGAAGCCGTTTGGGAGTTGGTTTGGGTTTTCATCCTCTAACGGCATGTTTTTAAGTCTAAGCTAAATATTTAAAAATTATCATCATATTTTCAAATCAGGAGTCACGTGAGCATGCAGCTAGTTCCTACGAGTTACATTGGTCCCGTGCGAGGCGTTCGTGCCTTTTACAAGGCCATTTAGGGGTTGTTTTGTGTTTTCTCCATCTGACGGAAATTTTTTAAGCCTAAGTCTAGATATTTGCAAGTTAATATCATATTCTCAAATTGGATGTCCGGTGACTACGCGATTAGTTCCTACGAATTACATTGGTCCCACGGGCCCGTTTGGGGACTATTTTGGATTTTCGCCCTCTAACTGCATGCTTTTAAGCCTAAGCCTAGATATTTTCAAATTATTGTCATATTCTCAAATCCGTGGCCACGCGATCAGTTCATACGAGTTACATTGATCCCGTGCGAGGTGTTCATCCCTTTCACAGGGCCGTTTGGAGACTCTTTTGGTTTTTCGCCCTCTAGCAGCATGTTTTGTAGCGTAAGTATAGATATTTTCAAATTATCGTCATATTCTCAAACTGGGAGTCCCATGACCACGCGGGGAGTTCCTACGAGTTACATTAGTCTCGTGTGAGGTGTTCGTGCCTCTCACGGGGCTATTTGGAGACTGTTTTGGATTTTCACCCTCTAATGACATATTTTTAAGTCTAAGTCTTGATATTTTCAAATTATCGTCATATTCTCAAATCGAGAGTTTTGTTACCACGCGATTCATTCCTACAAGTTGCATTGGTCCCGTACGAGGTGTTTGTGCGTCTCACGGGAAAGTTTGGAGACTGTTTTGGATTTTTGCCCTCTAACGGCATGTTTTTAAGCGTAAGTCTAGATATTTTTAAATAATCATCATATTCTCAAATCGATAGTCCTGTGACCACACAGTCAGTTCTTACGAGTTACATTGATCCCTTGCGAGGTGTTCATGCATCTAACGGGGCCATTTGGGGGTTGTTTTGTGTTTTTGCCCTTTAACTTCATGTTTTTAATCCTAAGTCTAAGTATTTTCAAATTATTATCATATTTTCAAACTGGGAGTCCCATGACTAGGAGGTCAGTTCCTTTGAGTTGCATTGGTCTCGTGCGAGGTGTTTATGCCTCTCACGAGGCCGTTCGGGGGTTGTTTTGGATTTTTGAACTCTAATGGCATGTTTTTAAACACAAGTCTAAATATTTTCAAATTATCGTTATTTTCTCAAATCGAGAGTCCCATGACCATGCGAACAATTCCTACGAGTTACATTAGTCCCGTGCGAGGTGTTTGTGCCTCTCATGGGGCCGTTTGGTGACTGTTTTGGATTTTCACCCTCTAACGGCATGTTTTTAAGTCAAAGTCTTGATATCCTCAAATTATCGACATATTCTCAGACCTAAAGTCTCGTGACCACGCGATCAGTTCCTATGAGTTACATTGGTCCCATGTGAGGTATTTGTGCGTCTCACGGGGCCGTTTGGGGACTGTTTTGGGTTTTTGTCCTTTAACGACATGTTTTTAAGTCTAAATATTTTCAAATTGTCATAATTTTTTCAAATCGGGATCCCCATGACCACGCAGACAATTCTTACGAGTTACATAAGTCCCATGCGATCAGTTCCTACGAGTTATAATGATCCCGTGCGAGGTGTTCGTGCATCTCACGAAGCCGTTTGAGGGGTGTTTTGATTTTTCGCCCTCTAATGGCATGCTTTTAAGCCTGAGTCTGGTTATTTTTAAATTATCGCCATATTTTCAAACCGGAAGTCTCATGACTAGGCGAGCAATTCCTACGAGTTGCATTAGTCCCGTACGAGGTGTTCGTGCATCTCGCGGGGGGCGTTTGAGGGTTGTTTTGGGTTTTCGCCATCTAATAACATGTTTTTAAGCCCGAGTCTAGATATTTTCCAATTATCATTATATTTTCAAATCGGGAGTCCTGTGACCATGTGGTCATTTCTTACGAGTTACATTGGTCCCGTGTGAAGTGTTCGTGCCTCTCTTAGGGCTGTTTTGAGTTTTCTCACTCTAACAACATGTTTTAAGCCTAAGTCTAGATATTTTACAAATCATTATCATATTTTCAAACTGGGAGTCCCGTGAATAGGCAGTCAGTTCCTACGAGTTGCATTGGTCCCGTGCAAGGTGTTCTTGCCTCTTACGGGGTCGTCTGAGGGCTATTTTGGGTTTGCACCCTCTAACGGCATGTTTTTACGCTTATGTCTAGATATTTTTAAATTATCATCATATTATCAAACCGAGAGTCCTGTGACCACACGATCAGTTCCTTCGAGTTCCATTGATCCCGTGTGAGGCCTTCTTGTCTCTCATGGTGACGTTAGGGGGTTATTTTCGATTTTTCACCCTCTAACGGCATGTTTTTAATCCCGAGTCTAAATATTTTCAAATTATCATCATATTCTAAAAGCGAGAGTCCGGTGACCACGCAATCAGTTCCTACGAGTTACATTGATCCCTTTCAAGGTGTTCGTGCCTCTCATGGGGCAGTTTGGGGGTAGTTTTGGATTTTCTCCCTCTAACGGCATGTTTTTAAGCCTAAGTCTAAATATTTCAAATTATCTTTATATTCTCAAACCGGGAGTCCCATGACCACACGTTCAGTTCCAACGAGTTACATTGATCCCGTGCGAGGTGTTTGTGCCTCTAATGGGGCCGTTTGGGGGTTGTTTTAGATTTTTGCCCTCTGACGGCATGCTTTTAGGCCTAAGTCTAGATATTTTCTAATTATTATCATATTATCAAACTCAAATTATCATCATATTCTCAAACCGCGAGTCTTGTGACCACGCGATCAGTTTCTACGAATTGCATTGGTTTCCTGCGAGGTCTTCGTGCCTCTCACTGGGCCGTTTGGGGTCTGTTTTAGGTTTTCGGACTCTAACGACATATTTTTAATCCTAAGTTTAGATATTTTTAAATTATCATCATAGTTTCAAAACGAAAGTCTCGTGACCATGCGATCAGTTCTTACGAGTTACATCTATCCCGTGCGAGGTGCTCGTGCATCTCATGGGGCCGTTTTTTTCTTGGGTTTTTGCCATCTAACGACATGTTTTTAAGACTAATTCTAGATATTTTCAAGTTATCGTTATATTCTCAAATCGGGAGACCCATGACAATGTGATTAATTCCTTTTCGTACTAGGAGTTCGTGGCTTTCATGGAGTTATTTGGGGGTTATTTTGTTTTTTCGCCCTCTAACATCATGTTTTTTTACCCTAAGTCTAGATATTTTCAAATTATCATCATATTATCAAAACGCGAGTCCCGTGACCACTCGATCAATTCTTACGAGTTGCATTGGTCCCGTGCGAGGTGTTCGTGCCTCTCACTGGATCGTTTGGGGGTTATTTTGGGTTTTCGGAATAAAACGACATGTTTTAAGGCTAAGTCCAGATATTTTCAAATTATCATCATACTTTCGAATCGGGAGCCTCGTGACCACGCAGTCAGTTCTTACGAGTTATATTGATCCCGTGTGAGGTGTTCGTGCACTCAAGGGACCATTTGGGGGTTATTTTGAGTTTTCACCCTCTAACGACCCCTTTTTAAGCCTAACTCTAGATATTTTCAAGTTATTGTTATATCCTCAAACTAAGAGTCTCGTGACCACGCGGTCAATTGCAACGAGTTATATTGATCCCGTGCAAGGCGTTCGTGCCTCTCACGGGGGCATTAGGTGATTATTTTGGGCTTTGGCTCTCGAACAGCATGTTTTAACCCTAAGTCTAGATATTTCCAAATTATCATCATATTCCATAAGGAGTTACGTGACCAAACAGTCAGTTCTTATGATTTACATTGATCCCGTGCGAGGTGTTCGTGCCTTTTACGGAGCCGTTTGGAGGCTGTTTTGGGTTTTTGCCCCCTAACAACATATTTTAAGTTAAGTCTAGATATTTTCAATGATGGTTATATTTTCAAACCGAGAGTCCCGTGACTAGGCGATGAGTTCCTACGTGTTACATTGATTCTGTGCGAGGTGTTCGTGCCTCTTAAGGTGTCATTGGAGGGCTATTTTGGGTTTTCACCATATAATGGCATGTTTTTAATCATTTTAGAATGTTTATTAATTTTAGAAAAAATCGAAAGAGTTTCCTTTGTTTATTCATTAAATCCAGCATGTTTTAACATTTAAATTATCCCTAACAACAGCAGCAAACTCCACAACTAAACTACCAACAAATCCCTTCCACCAATTTAACTAAATAAGCTCATAAACTAAGCAATTTTACGTTCGTCTACCTTTCGTTGCTATTTTAGGCCATTTTGCCATTTAATGCTGCAATTTTTAAAGACAATTTGATACTAACCAGATTTCATTTGCATTTTCAGATATCATGATTTCTTCCCAAGTACCTCAATTGTTATCTCCTCCCTTGACATCTGAACTACGTCGGGCTCCTCTAATCTCGCATCTAGCTTTGGAAACACATCCCACCATTTTTAAAAAAAAGTAAAAAATATATATATGAGGTGAAATGTTTTTTCATTAAACTAATTTTAGATAAACAAACAATATGAAGACAAGAAGACTTTATATTAGAAGGCTTGTCTTACAAAATACCGAAAAGGATAAAATGGAGAAAGAATTGAAACATACATGTGTCTCCTTGCATTTATCATTCATCTAATCATCATTTCTCTTACTCCAATGAGATGTTTAAAAGAACTCCACGATGCCAGGTTTCACGCCAGTTTCATGCTCCTGAACTAAAAATTAATGCATGTAAGAATATAATCATACTAGTTGATGATGTTTCTGAAACATGTCTAATATGTACAATGTCAAGAATATTATTGTGACACATAAATTAAAATCAAATTTAGTAAGGGTAAAATCAATTTGATAATTATATAGTAATTTATAAATTAATAAATGCATCACCTAGATTGACATCGCGGCTACAAATGATCGTGATCCTCATGCATGATTCCAAGTAAAATATGCACTCGCTTTTTTGTTTTGGGCTGGATCAGTCCTTAAAACATAAATATGAAAGTTCATACCAATCATAATTTGTAAATATTGCGATGGTAGTACGATATTTACATTGAAGAAAAAATGTAAAAATTGCGTACTGAAGGTTATCAGTCGTAGACAATAAAGGTTACCAAAAAATCCTTATTAGTCCAAGCGATATCAATCATGTGATCCCAACCCTATAGCTTAACCCCTGTATATGGTTGTCTTTTGGGATCATATCCATCCTCCACTAATCGTGAATAATGTGCACGCATCTTGATCTTTCAATCTCGCTATCTTCTTTGACATTTCATATCAATGGCAAATCTAACACCCTTGTCATCATCATAATCCTTGATATCAAATTTTCCATATAGTAGTAGTATCGATCCTTAATAAATATAATATAAATTAGCTCCTTTATTGAGGGATCGATTTCACCCCACCAAGAGACATTTCTGATCTCTATGCCAAGTTGTTGTGTAAATTTAGGAGCATGTAATCCCATTGGTTCTCCATTACTAGATGGGACCACAACTTTAAGCTTCCCATATCGTCACACAACTTTCTCTGTTATTTTTCTTACCATAGGCTCCATTACACATTTCTTAGTAAGAGCTGAGAACAAAATTTAAATCGAGTGAACATGTTATAAATATTTACAACATTAAATTAAGTGAACATGTAAATATACATTACCTACGCTGCTAGAAACTAAGTGTATGGGTCGGGACACTTTAAATGAAGCATTAAATATCATAGGGGTTGTTGTTGCACCAATTGTCGGTGGGTAAGAATGCAAAGAGGTATTAAACACCACCGTAGGGGATACAACCGCCTCAACTATGGGTGTGGGAGAATGTGACGAAGTATCAAACATCACATGGGATGCATCCGCCCCATGCATGGGTTTGGAAGAACGATGCGATCTTCTAACAGGGGGCATGAATGAAACCTAAAAAATAATATATAATAAATAATTAGTGATAACATTCATAATAATTGCCAAAGGGCATGTGTTTTTAGAGTTTAACTTCAATATTAGAGATACAGTCAAATTTAAATGCACTTTCTAACATAAGACACCTTCTCTATTTTAGGATCAATACACTCATTACAGACATAATCTCTGGCATACAAGCTAAGCTCTTCCCCGTCGTCGGAAGATATAACTCACCATTGTACTAACTTACATTTGTTATTTTTTTCTTACCCGAGGTCGCCTGTTTGTTCTTCTCAACCACACTCCTTAAAGAATTTGTCAAATGCCACACCCCAAGGGAAATTTTTTTCAGGCGGTTTCAACTAGCCAGATTATTCATAATTAATTGTTTGGATTGGATTAGATCGGATCGGATCCAATCCAAATAAATCTCGCCAAAAAAATTATCCAATCCAATCTGATCTAATGCAATTCAATTCAAACAAATAACGTAATTAAATTTTCACGAATAAGACTATCAAATTACCACAATTTAATTTTCAAATTAAAAATAAAAGTTGACATGCCAAAACAACCCAACAAAGCTATTCATGCTAAAAAAGGGCTAGCAAGTTAAATCCTAGAATTTATAAATGAAAAAAACACACAATTAATATCCTTAAATTATTAAATCGTATGTGTATATATATAATAGATATATCATATATATGTATGTATAAATCATATATATATATATATATATATATATACTATAAACATTTAGTTATATATATATGCATATATAAATCGCAAAAAAAATAGTTATAGATCTATATATATGTATCTGATCGATACCTGTGAGATGAGTAGATCGGTGGAAAGGAGTAGATGGCCATAGGCGGTCCGGAGGACAGAAGAGGAGAGCAAAGTGCGACCAACGGAGACTAGAGGAGAAGAGGGCCAGCGGCCAGCAGTAGTGGGTGGGGGTTGGGTTTAAGTGGCGGGGGAGTGGGGTGGAGAGGAAGAGAGGCCGACGACGGGTGGAGGGAGAGAGGATGGGAAAAATGAGCGGCCGTTTTGGGGTGGGGGGGAGGGGGGAGGAATTGGGCGGGTGTTTGTGGGGGGAAATGAGCGGGGTTTATTTGACAGGTTATTTTTTTAGGGTTTATTTTTTGTGCGCGATCGTTTAAAAGGACGACGTTATCCTTTTTTAGTTTTATTTAAGGGACATCATTTTTCCATCCTTTTAGAGTTTTTAGTAACATACCATTCATGCAACGATCTATAATAAATAAATATAATGATAATTTTTTTAAGAATTTTGAATCTCCACATAAATGAGTCATTTGAACTCTCTCATTTGAACTAAACATAGGGATACTATGTCAGAACCTCCCTAACACACGCTTAAATTTCGGTTGGTATCCATTAGGGGGTTTGAACTCGTGACCTATGGCCATTTCGAATCGCCCCTTACCACATGACTAAATTAGGGTGGATAATTATAAATATTAGTATATATCATAAATTCAATATCTTGTCTTAAAACCATTATAAAAGGTTAATTTTTTTTTTCATAAATAAAATTTGTCCATTATTTTTAAAGGTTTTTATTATATAAAAACTATTTTTTCTAAATAAAAACTTCAAACTAATTGTACTTATTTTATATAAAAAAAATTATACATATTTTTATTTTTTTAGTTAAAAAAGTGTATGTCATTTATAGATATAGAACTTACACTTTACAAATATTTTTATAACCCAAAGTTTTTTTTATTTATATTAAAAACAGTATTTAAATTTTGGAAACTTTTTTTAACTTTAAAACTATTTTTTATAAAAAAAAACTTAAAAACACTTTACCTATTATATATAAAAAAATTTACATGTTTTTATTTATGTTTAGTTTAGAAAACTTTATATCATTTATGAATAAAAGCTTAAAGTTTTTTCTATAAATACAACGTTAAAGAATTATACATTTTTTAAGGGACGACATTGTGCTCTACTTTTAGAGTTATTATAAAGGACAACACATTTTAAAGTGTCCCTAAAACTATGTATCTTATGGTATAAAGGATGAAAAAATTGTTGTCCTTTTAGAGTTTTTATAAAGGACAACCAAATTTTGCTGTCCCTTATATGGTTTTAAAAAGACAACTTAAAGTTGTCCCTAATGCATGTGTCCTAAATTGTCATTTTTCTAGTAGTGAAGGAAATTTACAACTTTCTCAACAAGATGAAGACTACCTAATTAAGGAGATGGTGGTGTGCCTTCAGGATCAAATGGAGACACATAAATAAGTTGGGTATCCTTCTTAGGAATGGGTTTCACAACCTTCTCATATATGTCCATGAGCTCATTTATAGGTTCAGTGAAAATAGATCTTCTCTTATTTATTTAAAAGTGATTGTCTCAAAGTTTCCTCTTTGGAATATATCATTCCACCTCTCAAATTTCTTTTACTTTCTCCAAAATTTCTCATGTCACATAAAAGAGGTAATACACAGGGCAAAGATCTCGAAATACCATCATTATGATGTCTAACATTCATCTTTCTTTTAAAGACATCAACATGTATAGAATCCCAAATACTTTTTTAAAGGTGATTTATTAACTCTTAACACAAGTGCACTAATCTTTATTTTCAAGTCATAAAACACATCAAAGTCGTGTGAATTAGAACCAACATGTGAATCCATAAGTTTGCAGTGAAAATATATAAGGTGTCCATGTTTGTGCCAACATTATGATAGTTCCGAATGACTTTTTATTTTCATCGGGACTTTCTAATTTGTAATAAAATGACTTCAGATGTCCTTTTTTTGTGACAAAAACTACAAGTGTATGAATATTAATGATCATTTTAAACATGTTGACCGTTAATCTTCATTTTAACATTTTCTTTCACCTTTTGTTTCTTGTCATTTTTCTTCAAAAACATTTTCTCATCTTATATAATAACTATCACCAGACATGTTCTTTTGAGAAGAATATGACTTATTTTTCAAAGTTTTGGACAAATCAAGTTCACATTTCAATGGTGCTATTATATTTTCAAGTTCACTTTTGGAAGGTTCACATGATTGAAGTTAATTTATCAAATTTTTAAGTTTTAAAGTCAAATCACTTTTCTCTTATTCAATAACCTTTAGTTTCTTAAAACTATTTTTTTGAACTTTTCAACCTTTTCAAATCAGAAATTTTTCTCTCTTTTCAAGGAACATGTCACGCTCAATATCTCACCCTTCCCATTTTCAAGATCTTTAACTTTTTTCTTTCAAGGTATCTCTTTGAGTGGTAAGTTGGTAAGTACCATCAAACTCACTTTTTATGGAAATTTTTTCTCTTCAAATAACTTGATTTTATTAGCCAATTTAACATTCAACCTTTTCATTTTGATAATTCGAGGTTATATGAGGTTATTAATGATAAACTTTATCATGGAATCGCTAATATGAGATGAAGATAAAGCAAAGATTAATCAACCATTTATGAGCCTCGTCGAAGAAGCATAAGAGACCCAACATCGGTCCAACTTCTTTTTAGTACATATTTTTCTTATAAAGTATGAGATCCCTCGATATCAACAATTGACCAAGTCTGGCAGGGCTTGAGAGATGTTATATGTTAAATCGAGGCGACTCACTCATAGGATTCTTTAAGGGAACTGGTTTGGAAGATAAAGATAAAGGCATTGTTAAAATATGTAACTTAACATTTTTAAATACACTAAGTAAAGCACCAAAGTGGTTCGAGGACCTGATCAAGGTCGTTTGAACAACCTTGGTAGCATGCATTCTCAGCCACACACAAATCTTGGCACTAAAGCCTCGTGTGTTTTGTAAATCATTAATGTGATATAATACCCAAACATGTCAAATAAAAAACATACCTTAGACTAGTGGCTAGCAGGTCCGGTGGCCATAAAATGTGACGATAACACACTATGCCACCTGACATAAAACGACTGGTCTATTACGATTTCCCTCAGCGTTAAATGTTCTAACATTTAATGCTCATTGTAGGTCACTCCAAACTCCTCTTTTACCCATAAAATAACAACCTCACTATTTATTAACACGGCATATATTTATATTCCGCTCCTTAGAAAAACACTCTGAATCAAAATAATTGGAGCATTTATCCCTTTATACCAATAACATTATCATTAATCTTCTTAATTAATATTCCCTTAATACAATAGTGAATATCTTCCTACTCATGTGCATTTAGAATGCTTGTTCTCTCTCCCTCTAAATTATCCCTTTCAAGGCCTTAACAAGGGCCCTCATTTATTATCAAATATGTAAGACCCCGGGAGGTGGTACTGAAAATATTGATAAATTAGAGATTTAAAAAAAAATACCCTTCAAATTGAGCATAAATTTGCAGAAACATAAATACATAAATCAACTTAAAAGAATGTCTCAATTTTATTAAATCTCAAATGTCCTTTTAGAAAATAATTTATAATAAACAAAGGGGTACATTTAAATTTTGAAAATAAATATTCAGAGCCTCTAACAACGATCCCAATCCCAACTATGCCATAATTAGCATCTCGCACCAAATCTAAAATACAACAAACTATTGGGGGGTGAGCGGGAAACTTAGTAGCTCATATAAATACTCCAAGTGTAACTACACATACTCATGTGTTTGTGCATCATATACAAGAGTGTATGTAATATGAACACTCAAAATAATATTCCAATAATATAATCATAATCTAGAATCTCAAAGCAGGCACAACATAATCCAAGACCCCTATCGAAATTCCCATCGCACTTCCCACAGTAAGGTAAGGCCTACAATCCACTATCCTGTTAATTATCCTCGGAACAATCTAATAGTCCCAAAAAATAAGTGGCATAACTCGGGCACACGACCCATCATAACCTGGTATCACCTCTATAAAATATTGGCATCACCCCCATAATAAAATTTGGCATACTCACCAACCGGGGTCCTTGGCCTAGTCTTTGGATAATAAACAAAATCGTATCCAATAGCGCACCCCATCCGGCAGGTAGTTTGGCTAAGGAATGCCTAGAAATTCTCCATAATAATCATCATACTATCATTCTTTCAATTAAAATAAATTTTAGAATCAATTCCATAAATAAAGTGTACATGTATTCTACCCAATTTCTATAACCCAACATGCTCGTAAAATCAACTAGTTTCATTACCCCAAACTACACGGCATGAAAATAACACATATAGTATGTATACGAGCATACAATACATCTCAATGCACCAAATATCATGGATATAACTATATAATCAAGGTTGAATAAGTGTATCACACTAAATTAACCGCGGAAGAACGAAACTACCTAAAGAGTGTCAAAATCCACAATTGTAGGCCTGCTTTGAAAGCTAAAAAAAATCATATGCAAAATTTATCCGAATTTCCAATCCGATTTAGGATTTTGATTCTACATGAAAAATTGAGTCAGGTATATGTTTTGAGTTTTTCTCAAATTTCATCCGAAAGCACTCAAAAGAAGATCTAAAACACCCAAAGTGACTCTTTTTGTTCATCTCGTTTTTACCTCTTTTTATTTCGTTTTTGGTCTCTCTGTTTGCTCTTCTCACACTTAAAATCAGGCCCAACATTCCTTAAATATCCTCTCTCTCAAACCCTATCTTGGAGCCTAAGCTAACCCATATTACTATATCATTACAAGATGTCCAAAAGCCATTTATATTTAACTTTAAATGTTTGATTCAATTTCAAACCAGAATACATTTTTTTCAAATATAATATCAATAAAAGTACTTTTATTTAAAATTATTATCAAAATCTTATATAATATTCTTAAATAAGCCCTTAAAATAATGGGATATTATAAAATAATCTTGAATTTATTTCTCATCGCTGTGTTAATGAAAGAATTTCACTTCCATTGCTATTTCTATATTAATATTGGCCTTTCAATACCAAACGAGTTACATGTCACTATTTGTACTAAAATATCTCAAATTAAACAACTCTCTTATATTTGGCACTCTGTTGAAGACGTATTCTTGTTGAAATGTTGATAGAAGATATTAATTGTACTCTGTTTTATGATACTCAACTAGAAGGAGATCTCGATACTCCAACAACTGATCTCCCATTGAGCACTACTATCACTAGGGGTAGTCAAATTTGCCAAGCTTCCACCAACACCATGGTGGGGCCAAATCAAATGACAAACAATATGGACAAATTCATGGAGTTTCTATAAACCAACCCAGGGGTGATGAGATTTGATATAGCTATAAACCCAATATCCTTCACCACGCTAGTAGGTCTTACAAGTGGACTTAGTGTTCAACCTCAAAGGGCTGTTAGTGGGCCAATGATCAACCACGCTGTGTCTCCAGGCATAGGTGTCTCAGCAGTACCAATAACCATCGAAATTCCTACTACACTCAGCATCTCTAATGTTTCATCTCAACCAAAATTAACATGGGACGAAGCACCAACGGGCCAAGGTTTGACCTTGGAAGACATAAAAAAGGAGATGCTAAAATTATGATGCTAAATGCACATTCCTCCGAAGAAGATTTATCCGTCTACAATGACTTCAGGACAGCGTATCTTAAATAGTACAATGATGAGCCATAACCTGAAGGATACTGTTTGAAAAATTCAATGACAAAGGTGGTAATCCAAAATAACATATCAAACGCTTTGTCAAGCCCATAGGGGAACATTGCAATAATAAAAAGCTTCATCTTAGGGAGTTCTCCAAATATCTCACCGAGAAAGTTAACAATTGGTATTCCCATTTGACCCCATGGAGTGTGGTCACTTGAGAATATATGCTCCTAAAATTTCTGTAGAAATTATTTCTTGCAGAAGATGAGTTTAACCTTGCCCAACTTTCTCACGAAAAATAGGAACCAATGGAAAATGCCATTGCATATATAAGAAGGTTCAGAGATAGATTCTTAGAGCTGAGAAGATATTATTGATTGTTGGTTCTTACAAATCTGTGAAGAGGGCTTGCAACCAGAGTACATTTTCCATTCGATAAATGAAATAAGATAAGGTCCTTTTAAAGCCTTCTCCAGAGCTGCCAGAAATATCTCTGTGGTGGTTCGTCTAAATTAGTAGTGGCAAAATGTGGTCCAAATAATAAAAAGTCCATATTAGTCCAAGTATCTAAATATGGGCCCATATTTAAAAGTTGTGAGTTAAATATGGGGCCCATATTTCAAAGCTATGAGTTAAATATGGGGCGCATATTTCAAAGCAAGAAATCAAATATGGATCCCAATTTTAAAAGATACAAATCAAATACAATACTCATTTTAAAAAGTTATGAGTAAAATATGAGTTTTTTTTATATATACCTCGAATTGTAATACTTAATTTAGTAAAAAAATAATGGGTTGGCCCAACCCATATTTGGTCCGCCCATATTTGGCCCAGTCCACATTTAACCCAACCCATATTTGGTCCAACCCACATTTAGCGTAACCCATATTTGACCCGCCCAAATTAAACCCAGCCCATAATTTTGCCACTGCTAGTCTAAATCCAGTGGTGTTAAACATGAGGTGGAAGCCAATACCCACCCAACCAGCTCGAGGAAGTTCTAGTAAAGTCTCTAATACCCAACCTCAGCTACGAGTCAACTACACAAGCCAAGAAGATGATGCCCAATCGGTTGGAGAAGGAAAGTGATCAAACAAGGGGAAGTTTAGCTTCAAAGAACCACCACCCCTGATATGCTCACGTGAGGAAGCTATGAGCTGTTATATAGTAATGGTGAATGTCAGTTTTATATTTCCTCCCAGGAGTGCAACATTGTATACTCCTTTTACGGAGATCCAAGCCTATCCAAAATATTATCAAGTACACTAGCGGGTCGATCACCCCACTATCGAATGTTACAAGTCGAGAAGAGTCATCAACAATCAAGTAGTAGCAGGAAACTTGTAGATTCCCCGTAATAATGAAACACCAACCCTTTGCCAGCCCATGCAAACACGGTGGTGGCATTTTGGAACACTCCATAAAATTTAGTGTAGCTTGATTAGGTCTAAAATAAATAACACGGGAGTTTAAACATTTGGGTATAATTTTAAGCATGATTAGAAATAAACTGATTGCATAATATTAATAAATGGACATAATAGTGATGAACCACAATAACTCTCATACCAAATCAACTAATAGTAATAGAATCATCACATGCTAGAACTGTCTCATAATAATATCCCGTATCAAAAGTACTAATAAAATCGACTCCATACTAGTAAACATAAACCTGACACGCTTGATAAATAAATAGGAGTAAAGGAATGAGCACACACGCTCGACACCTACACCATATCTG
Organism: Sambucus nigra; assembly: GCA_949130495.1. NCBI lineage: Eukaryota > Viridiplantae > Streptophyta > Magnoliopsida > Dipsacales > Adoxaceae > Sambucus > Sambucus nigra. The sequence continues at coordinate 211,958,513 of OX422220.1, read as the reverse complement.
AGCAGCAACTAGAAGTAGAATAAGACTAGATCAGGAGTGAGGCTGCACCGACGACCTATGTCCTAAAAAGACAATGATTCAAGAACATTAGCAGCAGGTCTACGAAGTATAATAATATAACGAAGTTTGGTACTATAATATAATTACACACCTTCATATCGTGTTTTAGTTCCGTTTAAGGTATCCCAACCTAACAATCTAAATATGTTACCCGTCTACTCCCAAACCTAATTGAACCCCGTGATTATATATTATTCATCTCAACTGAAAAGAGGTAAAGGTTCCATTTTTATAGATTCTATACGTCTCAATTATATGAATATATCAGGGTAGAATAGAGAATCTCTAAGTATATATTCACATAAGTACGATCCATAACACGTACATCACAAATAGGCTAGTCGTTTACCCTCACATAATGAAGGCCGATTACTACCACTTTCGGGGATCCGTCACGTGTACTAGGCATAATTATAAGTTGCCCCATAACCATAGCCATCAATGTATCTGCTAGGGATAATCACTATACCTTCACACCTGTCATATAACTCCATGCTCAAAAGCTATATGAAATGATCAACCCTTGTACATCTCCACAAGATATAATAGGATTTCCAACACATAGTGTCTGGGGTAAAATGAATAAGGTAAAACTCCTCTTTCATAACAGGGTACCATCATAGTCATTGTTGATCGCACCCTATAAGGATATCCTCTTTAGTACGTACTCCAAGAGTACTCACACTCGATATGTTGCACATAATATACAAGACAAGTCATTCACATTTCAGAAATGCTATAAGTCTTACATTCATATAATAACTTACTTATCTTCTGCCTAAGTAATTTCACACATATTATTAAAGTTCTTACATCGATATCTTAACATGCCTAAGTATCCTATTTCCATCCAATATTCGCATTTCATTAATGAGACAAAATCCCAAATTCTGCGATGGTCGTATGGATGACACTAAAACCTATCCATTCGCATGGCCTATGTGCACAGATGAAAAATTTAACTGTTCACATGATTGAAACATGAAACTCTCTAGAATTCTGACCTTCTTCAACCTATTTCCCCTATTATAACTCTTATATCCAAAACTACCATTAACGTCCGACCTTAAGGTTTTAGCACCTCCCATATACCCTAAATGGCCATACAAAGTCGAAAAAACTAAACTCTATGCTATACTTATAAGTTTTGTATATTTATATAAAGTGTTGGAGTGGCAATCTAAAGGTCTATAAAATACGCATATAGATTGAACTACAAAAAAATTACACATATGTGAAATCCTACAAGACGGAATTAGGATTTACCTTTCGAGATATCTTTGATTTGATCTTGTGTTAGCACAAACCATATGTGATGACAATTGATTAATAATGCAGGCTCGATGCATCTCACAGTCCTCTACTGTATTCCTGATATGGACAGTCAGGATCAAAGTGTGGGATCTATCTTCATGACCACCTATTCTTCTCACTTTTCTTCTATGTTGTCTCTATTTCTCACAAATCCAAATTTGTGTCTTTTAAGTATCAAAGAGTGACGTCTAGCTTAAGAAAAATGAGCATCAAGTGCATATATATAGACTACACTAGGGACCTTAAGGAGAGATAAGGATGAAGCTCCTAATGGGCCTGAGAAAAACTAGCCCTTCCCGGATTTTAATCTTAGTCCCTTAATTATAATAAATACAAATAAATAATTATAATTGCAACTCCACTCCTTAACTCAAAATTATATTTCGAGCTCCTCATTATTAATTACTTAATTCTCCCCACGTTAAGGTTACAGATACCCGTTAATAAAATAACTTACTAATAATTTATTTGATTAACTTCTTTAAGTCCTTGAGCAGTCTAACTTAACTTATTTGTAGTATCAAATTAACATAATCTACCTGTAGGGTTTGACACAAACAAAACTTATAAGCATCTCAAGGGGTATCACTAGTCTCTATACAGAGACATGGATTCCATCCATAAAAGATTTTTACCATACGTTAATCATCATTATCCAATCTATTAAGATTATCGATCCAATAATGAATCTCACTCGATAGGTCAAAGCAATAGATAACTAGTGCATGTGTCATTCGATCATATTTGGATTAAGAGCCTCACATAAACATAATAATCATGAGGTTTACATTGTCTTATAAAATCAGTATAAAGACAATGACCTCATGGGGGTCCCATTCAATACATATAAATTATACGTGCACAATAAGATGAAGCAATACAGTTTCCCATAATAAAGATAGACCTACTAAAATATTATGCTACAACCCTAATGATGGTGTGTCCAGTTCCCTCTAAGACTATGAACAATAAAACTTATATTCTTCAAGAACTCGTGATTTGATCCTTCGTGTGTAAGCCGTACTCTACACACCAGAACACCTATTGAGCAGAATAAAAGACATCGACCGTATATAAAATAATTCAAACATTATGTCCATACATGATTCTCATTAAAACAGGAAAAATTGATTTTATTTTAACAATAAATCCATAAATAAAACTATTACATAAAGCATGGTTTTAGTCTACTTCTCTACATAAATATTTAGAGGTATATTCCATAATTTAAAAATTAGAACCCTAGATTTGAAATTCATACCTAAATCCCAAATTTCCAATCTTCTCATAAAATAACTAAGGGGTTTTTCTCAAATTTTTAAGTATAACGCAATTTTAACATTGTTTTGTTAAATATAATCCAAAGTAATGGTAGATTGTATCAAATTCAGTCGATGAATATAGACCTAATTTTAAATTAAATTCAAAGTTTGTTATTCACTATCTAAATCAAGTATTTTTATGTTTAGGCTTATAATCCAATGAATAACTATATTCTAACACCAAAACAATCATATTAATAAATTAAGTAAACTTTCCTTGATTGGAGAGATGAAGTCCCAATCCAATATCTCCCAATTCTCTCCTTCTCCAATTCTAGTTGTTCCCAATTCTCCTCTTCTCCAAGTTACTTTTTATCATTAAACTCTCTTTAGCCTTAGGATTTCTTCTCAGGTGTTTTAGAGTTGTTTAGACTAACCATAATCTTGATTTTATTGTGTTACCCATGAAATTAGGGTTGGACCCTATATGAGCCTTGACTTATTAAGCCTAAAACTTAATCCAATTAGAACAGATTCCAACCCAAGTTCTATACTAACCGATATGGATTCAAACCCATTATTTTAAGGGGAATATACCAAATAGTCCCTCGAAATTTTTTTAATACACGTTTAGTCCAAACCTTTTATTTTTGCACGAAAAAGTCCTTCACCATGCCAAAAAGACTTTACCATGCCGCTGATGCTGACAATTAAAGAAAAGAGAATAAGGGACTATTTAGTACAAAATAAAAGTCTTGGACAAAATGTGTATTAAAAAATATTTGAGGGACTTTTTGGTACTTGATCCTTATTTTAAATTCTAACCAAACATTCTATATGTATCAATATAAGTCCAATGTACCCAATTAACCTCTTAAAAATCTAATCTATTCGAGCCTAAGATTACTAATTAAATTATGTGTTAAAAATTATTAATTTATTACTGTGTTTTATGTTTAATTTAATTTCACATAATATACACACATAACATAAATAAAATAATAAATATAATTAGCGATGTCATGAGTCACTGCAGACAAATAAATCATTTTAGTTAATTTATTATTTAATTTAATGTTCTTTAATTACGGGGTAATACATCCCCCCCCTAAAATAAGGGATTTTCTCATTAGAATTCATAGCTTACTAGAATAACTCTAAATATTTCGCCCGCATGTTGTGCTCTTTATCCCAGGTATATTTTGCCTCGCTATGGTGTCCCCACTGGACTTTGACTAACAATGTGACCTTAGATCGCAAGGTCTGCTCTCTAGGTCTAAAATAAGTTATGTTCACTCCTCATAACTCGTATTGGGTTGTCGATCATTCCAATTGAGGTAGATATATTAATAGGATCTCTCATCTCTGAGGAACATCCTCAGCATTAATACATGGAAGACGTCGTGTACTCGTTGAAAATCACCAGTTAAGGCCAATCGCTATGCCACCTGGTCCCTATCCAATACTATGAAGGTACCAATGTAACGGGAGCTAACTTCCCTTTAGAACTAAATCTGACAACCCCTTTCATTGGGGAGACCCACAAAATAGATTTATCATCCACCTGAAATTCTAGCTTATGCTTTCTCTTATCAGCATAACTCTTTTACCAATCGAGTGTTGTCTTCCTTCATGATCAGATGAGTGTCACGTTCTCTAAAGTGTCCAGAATGACATTTAGTTCCAAGATTTGATATTCCTCCAACTTTAACCAAAAATTCAGAGAATGGCATGGCGATCCATATGGTGCCATATCAATAGTCTATTAGTGACTATTGTCTTAAGAAAAACTCATAAGTGGTAGATGCAAATTCGACTTACCTTTGAGATCCAACACATATGCCCAAAGTATATGCTCACAAATCTGGTTCACTCTCTCATTTTGACCATCCGAATAAGGGTAAATTGTCGTGCTCAAATTCAACTATACTCCCATAGCTTCATGAATACCCCTCCAAAATCAAGATATAAAAGTATTGTCCTGGTGAAAAATAATGTCACGCGACATATTATAAAGTCATATAATATCTCCTATAAATAATTTGGCGTACCACTCGGCTATGAAGTATGCCTATGCTTGAGGTAAATGAGTCACCTTTGTCAATATGTAAATGATGACCTAAATTAAATTATGACCTCTCTGGGACCTAGGCAATCCCAATATGAAGTCCATGGAGATTCTCTTCCACTTAGGAATATCAAAAGGTTGTAACTCTCATGCCGGTCTTTGGTGCTCCAACTTTACTATATGGCAGGTGCACATTTATACATAAACTGTGCAATATCTTTCTTCATCCTGATCCACTAATATGCTATACGCATGTTCTGATACATTTTTCCCATCCCAAATGTACAGTTAATTATGAATAACGTTCCTCAGCTAAATTGCCTTCCTTACCTTGGAATTCTTTGGCACTACTAACTGTCCCTGAAATCTTAATCCGTTGTTTAAACTGATAGAGAAGGAAGGAACTCTGTCTGACACTAGCTGTTTTACCTTCTCCTAGCATAAGGAATTTGAAGCATGTGCCCGTATCTCCCGCATCACCATGGCTAGTGTAACGGCTAAGACACCCAAAAATTCATCTGACCAATCTAAGTCTCTTGTGGCACTCCATTGTGTTGCCCAAATGTCCGGTAAATCATCCCCATGCCCAACCCGTAATGTTGTCAGTCTAATAGTTGTACTCTGACTCAATGCATCAGCTTCCATATTTGCCTTCCCTGAATGGTACTAGATCAAAAAATGGTAGTCCTTCACAAACTTGAGCCAACTCCTCTGTCTCATATTCATCTCTCTCTCTGTAAACAAGGACTGGAGACTCCCGTGATTAGAACAAAAGTGAATCGCTCACCCAATAATCTCTCCAAATATGAAGAGAAAATACTACCACGGTCAAATCCAAATCATGAATGGGGTAGTAACCTTGAAAAAGCTTAACTTTCGGGATGCATAAGATATATGCCTCTCCTCCTACATCAAAACACCACCTAACCCCTAAAGAGATGCATTCATAAATTCCAAATACTCTACGTCAGGCTGTGGTAACATAAGCACATGTGTGGTAATGAGCTTTTCTTTTATATATTCAAAAGTTCTCTAAAAATCAGTATTCCAAAAAAATGTTACTCCCTTATGGGTGAGGTGAGTTGGTGGTCCACCAATCTTCGAGACCCCCCGAATGAACCTCATGTAGTGCCCCCCCCCCCCCAAAACCCAAGAAACTCCTGACCTCCGCAGGCATTGTGGGTTGTCCCCACTCTATCACTGCAGATACCTTGCTAGGATCGACTAAAATCCAAGTTCACTACACTAAAATGACAAAATTATCACCTTTCAGCCGGTCACCCTTGTCAAGATCATTGATCGTGACAAAAAACACGCGTTTTGTGTCACGGTCATTGACCTTGACACGACCGTGACAAATAATTGTCACGGTCACTGACCGTGACAATTCTTTAATTAATTGTCAAGGTCAAGGACCTTGACACGACCGTGACAACTTCTGCAGCAAAAACCCTTACCCCCTCTTCCTCCCCCCCTTGCCGTTCCCTCCTTTTTCCAACTCTCTCTCTCTCTCTCTCTCTCTCTCTCTCTCTCTCTCTCTCTTCCATTTATATATATGTTTGTGTGTGTATATATGTGCGTGTGTGTAGGGGGCAGGGGGGGATATTATGTGTGTGTGTATATGTGTGGTGGGTGGGGGCTGTGGAGGGGGGTGGGGCAGGGTGGGGGGCTGTTGTGTGTGTATGTGGTGGGTGGGGGTGGGTAGGGGGGCAGGGTGGGGGTAGGGGGTGGGGCAGGGGGGCTGTTGTGTGTGTGTATATGTGTGGTTGGTGGGGGGTGGGCCAGGGTGGGGGGCTATTGTGTGTGTGTGTGGTGGGTGGGGGGGGGGGGGGTAAGGCAAGGTACCATTGTAATTCTCTTAATATCGTGTTTTGATGATTCTATGAGATAATATATATTGTTTCAAGGTTAACTCATTGTAGATAAAAACATTCACAAAGTAAGATTAAATTGAATCCATCCATAGATTCTATAATTACATCCACTAAAATATAATTAATAAATGAAATAGTTTTAGATGAAAGTAAATTAATAATTAGTGCCCATTTCATATGAAAGTAGGATTGCCCCTCAGTGTAAATTAGTAAATTAATAATTATATACGTTAATTGTTAGTTTAATTGATGAAATGAATTAATTGAGTAGATGAATTAGAAGGAGTACGGGATACACATTTGTTCTTGACGTTGCTGTTGGATTATTTTGTTTAGTAAATGTTTGGTTGGTTAGTTTTAAAAGTGGCATGACCACTGGATTATTGTCCATATGGGGGTGGGATTTTTCAAATTTTTTTGAAAATTACTTTGTATATCGAACAATATATATATAGTATGATAATTAAATGAAACATACTTAAAATTAAATATAGTGCACATAGATACTAGCCTTTTAGTTCTTATGCGTACGCATTCAATAGCCCTTAGACCCGTTCAAGAGTTATTACCCCTGTAATGAGATCTCTCGAATTGTCCCGTTTGGACAGTTTGAGACTGTATAATTTCTGTATAATATTCTTAGTGGCTTAAAGTTGTTACTTTTGGAGGAAGTTCTGCAGTCGTATCTTAATGTTCTCTGGGTACATACTAGATTGAAAAGTGTGACTGTTGTTTCAATTGATCAATTGAAATAACACTCACACCTGTCAATCTACGTCGTGTACTTGGAGAACTACGGGGATATGCTGTCGATTTTTTTCAAATCGTAACAATGTGCATGAGCTGTTAAGTATATTACAGAAAAATGCGGTCTTGAATGGGATTGGACCACTCACCCTTTAATTGGATAATTAAATGATGGGTAATTAAATAAAACATACTATAAATCTAAGTTTTGTTTACCTGTAATAGGTGTTTAGTTGTGGTAGCTGTGATGGGATATTCGAAATACAAAGAGTGCATAGGTGAGACTAATAGAATGGGGGATGTGTTTCGCAGATGTGCTAACAAATTTGTGAAATATGCAAAGAGATGTCATAATGATGAAGAGTTTCCGTGTCCGTGTGCTAGGTGTAAGAATGGTAAGGTGTTTGAGTGAAAAACAGTTGAACTACATTTGTTAAGATCGGGTATGCAAGACAGTTATCGATTTTGGAGTTTTGACGGTGAATTGAAAGTTCCTTTTGTCCCCGACCAACCTTCACAACAACCTTCAACAAGTAGAATAGATGTATAAGGGGAAGACGTAGATCATAATATGTTAGATGATTTAGTTGATGATGCGTGCAGAGTTTATGAAGTAGAGGAGAATGAGGTTACTGATGATGTAGAAGATTCAAGTGCTCGTGAAGATTACACGATAAAACTTGACGATGACTACCAAAGTTTAAAATTTAAGGCGACCCAACCGTTATACTCTGACTGTGAGAAAGATCAAACAACTTTACATGCCATGGTTGGTTTGCACAGTTTGAAGACGCAGTACGGTTTGTCTGGCAATAGCGTGACGGGAATTATGAAATGGGTGAAGGGCTTATTACCCAAGGTGAATACGCTCCGAAATAGCTATCCTGTTATGAAGAACAGTTTGAAAGGTTTGGGAATGAAGTATCGATCCATTTTGGATGATAACCCGAATTTGAAACAATTTTTCAATTTGTACCGAAACATCCATTTTTAATGCTTTTAATTGATTTGCACTTCACTCTTGTGTAGTGTGCGTGTGTGAAGAGGAGATTAATACATAAATATTCCAACTACATCTAAGTTTTGTTTATACTAATCCATGAATATACGCTTCTTACCTTTAATAGGTGATTAGTACATAGTTATTTGGGGCGTCCTATTTGTGGAGAGGAGACTGAATCTCTTCGTCTATTCGAACACTAAGAAATGCCATAATCCTATGGAGTTATGCTCTGCAAATTCCTCCCAACCGTTATGTAGACAAACATCACCAGTTGAAGTTGTCAATTCCACTTTCCATACCCCACCACTTGCTGGTTTTTGACAACTTCAACTGCTGATTTTTGGCTACACAACGGTTAGAAGGAATTTGCTGTGCATAACTCTATAGGATTATGGCATTTCTTAGTGTTCAGATATGAAGGGAATTATATTTGACACGATTGCCCGGGGTACATTAGTTGGAAGGAGGTGCATATGAGCTCAAGTTAGCTATTTGGGTGACACTACAGGTAATGTATTTATATTTATATGTCAATTTAGATTTCGATTTCAATTTCGATTTATATTTATCTATATTTGCGGGGCGGATACTAATTTTACTTTATTTTATTTAAGGGGATAGGGAGTGTCCCTGAGGGTAGGCCACATATGCTCGATACTTATGTGGCTCTTCGGACGATAAGGGAAGGATAAGGAGGTGTCCCAGAGCGTCGCGGTACAAAATCTCTTTTCCAGCTAAATAGTTTGTAGATTTGAGATAATTGATGGTGATGTTGTTTCTTCTTAAATAGTTTCTATTTTGAATGTATATTTGCGTTATCTCTAGTTTATTTGGATATATGATATTTGAATAGGTACAACGTTGATATAACAACTATAAATATACTGCTGGGCAGTTGCAGTGGCCATGCTGCCCAACAATTTTTTTTTCAATTCTGACCAGAATTATCACGATCAATGATCGTGATAATTTTTTTAAAAGGGGATAAGAATTTGTTACGGTTATTAATCATGAATAAAAGTGTCACGGTCCAGGACCGTGACACGACCGTGACAATTCTTACGAGCTTGTCACGGTCTATGACCGTGACACGTCCGTGATAAAAAAAGTTGTCTCGCCCCGAATCGTCAAGGTCAATGACCGTGATAATTCGGCAGATTTGGTGTAATGGTTGAAGATATAAGATGTCCGAAGAACTGTACATCTCGCAGCGAAATCCAACACTGAGAGAAATTTTCATACAACTTATGTTCTTATAGTGTTTATAAAACCAACTGTAAATGCTCTGCGTTCTCCTCCTCGATTGCGATCATATTAAAATTTCATTGATTAACATAATGAGAAAATGATCTAGAAATGATTAAAACACCCAGCTCATCAAATCCATGAACACTACTGGTGTATTTGTCAACGAAACAGCATGTCTCAGAACTCATATGATCCATATCGCATTAAAAAAATTATGTTCGGAACATACTCCTCCCTAATTCGTCACTAATGATAACCTGAGTGAAAATAAATCTTAGAGAAGAATGATGCCCCATCAACTGGTCAAATAAATCATCGATACAAGGCAACAGATACTTGTCTCGTATTGTGACCTTGTTCAACTACTTATAATCCACACATAAACTGAGTGCACTGTCCTTCTTCATCATAAATAAAATTGGGGATCGCGATAGAGACGTACTCCTCTATATGAACCTCTGGATAAAAAACTATTGAATTTTTTCTCGTAGCTCCTTCATTTCTTATGGATACCTCACAATGGGCCTGGTTCGTGGCACCAAATTTATACAAAATTCTATCTCTCTAGTTGGTGGTAACCCTATTACCTCATCAAATATGTTCGTAAACTCCTGTATAATTGGTATCGAGTTTAATGATATGGTTTCCTCGTTGGACTAAGTCTCATATATGTAATAAAAATGGGTGTTAGACCCACCTTAATTCTAGACATCGTAACTAGGGGTGGACAAAAAAAAGACCGACCCGAATGGACCGATTGGACCGAACCGGACCGAACCGAAAATTAAGGCTATTTTGAAACCGGTCCGAAAATCGGTTCACAAAACTTAAAAACCGATTAAACCGGTTCGGTCCGCGGTCCACTATATTAAAAGACCGATTTGGACCGGACCGGACCGATTCTGATATATATATAATAAAAATAATGTTATTGTGTTTCTTATGTATAGTTTTTGAATTAATGTATATAACTTATGAATTTAATTTGGAACATTTTATATATGTATAGACATTTTTTTATTTTGGTTAAAAAAACCCATATAAATATCACTTGGAGTTTCGAGTATTATTTTTTTGTATATATATTTGTGAGAAAAATAGATAAAAAATTCATAAAATGTACATATATATAAAATAGGGTCAGGACCGAATTTTACCCCGGACCGGACCGAAAAAAGCCTGGACCGAATTAGTAGGTTAACCGAATTAATCGGTCCGATCTCGGTCCAAAAAATTTGAGGACCGAATATTCGGTCCGGTCCAAAAAATAGGCAAAACCCGGACCGGACCGGACCGTGCCCACCCCTAATCGTAACTAAGAACATCTTCGTCCCGAGAATAAAAAAGTGATCGCCTTCCCGCTTCAAACGATATGCACATAATGCTGGTCTAATAAATCCATACCTTGTATAACGTTGTGTATATCCATATCTAAAAGTAGTAAATCGATAAGGAAACACAATTGACCGATCTCAATTTCCATGCCTTTACAAACATGACGTGAGGCAACATCCCTACCATGAGGGTATCTATACGTGAAGACACAACCTCAACTATATTTACTAAACCCGATGTAGATGAAAATGTATAACTAGAAAAGGAGTGTGATGCACCCGTATCTTATAAAATCGTGCATAAATGCGATAAATGTACAATATATGCTCAATTGCTTGAGGCTGTATTAGCGAATTCCCTTGATGAACATTGTACACATGTCCATGATGAATCTGTGAACGTCCGAGTGCCTGGGAAAAATTCGGATATGTTGGAACTGGTGGCAAGGTCTAATACCGTGGTGGGGTTGGAAGAGCCTGCTTCTGTCCCTATGGTTGGTGGTTTGGAGTGGCCTAGTTGTCATTAGGTAAACTATGAAAAGAATGTCCCCACTCCATATATGTATAACATGGTCCCCTGAGGGGATAGTTTTGACCACGGCACCCTAGGACATGTCCTGATGTCTCTGGCCTTGGTATTATTGGCCCTATCCCTTCTGACCCTATTGTCCGTACTGTCACTGGCCTCCCTGGCGATGATAATCATCTCCTCCTCTAAATCTCTTTGGGGATTGCTCTCCCTGAATCTTCCCTTGCTAGAACTATGAGCCTCCCTGCCCTCTAGATGACTCACCTAACTCAATTGCTTTCGACCCGTAGTCGTTCCCCACATTCTCCTTCCTTGGTTCTTTCTTTATCAGAAACTCATTAAATTCCTGACAATTTCATAATGCAACATTTATTATCTGTGTATACATAGTGTATACCATATTTCCCATCAACACTCGACTGATCCCCCATATCAAGCCTATGAAAAGCCTATATATCTTCTTTGCATATTAACCTTTCTGGAATAGAATGTATCACCCGATTAAATTCATTCTCATATTTTGCAACTGTGGGGTCCTCCTCCTTTAGTCGATCAAACTTTTCCCTCAAATCCTCCTATTGTGATGGAGAGAAATCTTTCCTCTCAAACATCTCCCCGAATTGTGAAATAGTCATTTGTGCTCGTTCCTCCACAGTGGTAATAAATCCCACCACTATAGGTCATCCCCTACAAGTATGAAATTGGCTAGCATCTGGCGCTGGATGTCAGTACACTCTAGTAAGCGTGGATGTTGCTTGAGGTCACGCCTCCACTACAAAGAAACAATAGGGTCGCTAGATATCGATAACAATGGTGGGAGCCTTTTCTCAATGGTGGTACTATTTGAAAATCTCATTCTTATATGATTGGATCATTTTTTAGACAAACAAATTTGTTATGCTCATGCATTTTTCTATATGTGTGTTGATGTAAAAAATTAGATCGCTCTAATTATTCAATCACAGATAAATAAAATGAGACAAAGATTTTAAAAGTGGTTCAGCCTTATATGAATGGCCTACATCCACTGTTATGTTATTGCTGAGTGTTTGGGAATTCTCGATTTCAAGTTCAACCAAGAAATTCCGGTCCCCTTGAATGAGGGTGATACAAGGTATTTATAGCCCTTAGGCTGTACATGAAAGGGTTGATACATTAAATGATATACATATGAAAGGGTAATACATTTAATGCAGCGTGTGAGTCAAGATGATAAACATTCAATGAATAGTTAAACTATTGATTATCTGGAAATTAATGCTACGGCCGAGATGCAGCTCGGACCGCCTTGGTTGCTCGTTGCTCAGGAGTTCCTCGGAGCGCTGGAGTACCTTGAAGTGCTAAAGTTCCTCGGTGTATCCTCGTTGCTCGGAGAGAACATGAGTTGGTCGGGGAAATGAACTTCCTCGTTACTATTGTGCCACGTAGATTGACACGTGTCTTCGTATTATTCGTCCATATCAGCATATTAATTTTGGTATCAACAGAAGCCCCCAATGTTTCATATTTCGAACTTTGAGGAGTATGGAACATTCTTTCTCGGTATATGGCGATATTAAATGACTTTCCTGGGTTTTAGGAGCCTTTTCTTCATATTTGAATTTCCTTCCAAATTCGCAGAATCCGCCATTTTGCATTTTTTATAGGCGCTTCGGTCTTCGTGCCTTTTTTATCCTTTTAGCCGCCGGAAGTTCGATAGTTTCTCTCTTGTAATCATTTTCTTTCGCCATTTCCCAAGGCAAGGTATTTAAGCTTCGGAGACAATCCCATCGTCTCCTACCTTTTCAATTTCTGCTTTCGAGTTTTCTATAGCTTTTCTCTCTCCTGTGCGTCCATCTTTTTCTTCGTTTGTTTGTTAACAGACCTCCTTTTTCCCTGTAAGCTCTTCTTCCTTCTTCTTTTATTCATCATGGTTTACATTATTGAATCTATTGAAAAATTCCGTTCTGATTATTCCATTCCGTCTTGGGTAACTCTGGAGAATCTTCCTGAGCCCTTTGATTATTTTCGTTTGGCTGAGGGACATTGGTTCCCCAGCCTCTTTATTGCTGAGTGTGGATTTTTTTTTCCACCCAACTCTTTATGCTTAGAATTCTGCCAGCATTTCGATGTTGTTCCTGAAAAAGTAGCCCCCAATACATGGAGAATAGTTAATGGGGTGCATAAATTAAATCAAACTCATGGAACTCGCATAGGAATTCCTGAGATTATGTATTGCTATAGATGGGCTATTTTAGATAACGTTTATTATTTAAAAACCAGATTTTTGAATAGAGCTTTAGTAGTCAACCTCCCTGATGCCAACAGGGATTATTTTGAATATGGGTTAGTTTTCAAAAATTGGCAACATGCTCCTTTGGTTGGAGATGCAGTATATGAGGGTCCCAGATGCCCCCCATATGGCAATGGGATAGGTCTTTTTTATCTTATTTTGTTTTTGAAATTATGATTTCATGGTATTTGATAAAATTTATGATTGATATTTCAATATGTTTTTGTTTGCAGTTGACAGCAAGAGAAAAACTCTCAAAGAATCAGAAGTTAATATAAGGCAATTGAAACATATCTGGAGTTTGCATTAGAAGGTTGCAAACGAGCACATCAGGTCTGCCTCATACTTGTTGCAGTACAGGAGCTATACGTCGTCTTTTACTGCTCGCCCTGTGGTCAGCTCCAGTGATCCAGTGCAAATTCCTGAAGACTCTGATCCGGAATCTCATATTCCTTTGAGCCAGAAAATGGGCAAGAGAAGAGTTCCTACTCTCTTCGAGGAGAGTTCCTCTGCTGGCGATGGGAAGAAAACCAAGGTTAATGTCCTAAAGGGGACAAAGAAAATTGATGATGCTCCTTCTGTTGCTATTCAGAAGGTTGCCGAGAAGCCCCCATTGGCTCCTGTGCAAAAGGATGCACCTGTTGAAGTAACCACTATCTCACCAACCAAAAGTTCTTCTTTGGTTGAAATTGTTGAAAAGGCACCGAGGAGACTGAGGAAATCCTCCTCGGTCAGTATTTCTGGAGCCATTCCCCAGCTCCCAGCTGGTGGAGATGGTGTTCCAATCAGTGTTCCTCCGAGCTCTAAGATGAGCTTGGCAAAATTTTCACCCATTCCTGATGTGCAAGGTACTGAAGAAGACCTTACTCGGGATATGGTTACTTCTCTGGCTGCTCGTCATCTTGCTTCAGTAAGTATCTCTATTCTGAGTTTTTCATATTTTCCTTTGTTATTTCCTATATTTGTTTCTGATATCATTTCCCTTTTCTGATTACAGTTGACGAGCTGTTTCAATATAATCCTTAAAAAGGATGAAGCGATCAAAGCTTCTTGCTCCTCGTCCACTGTGGAAGGAGCACTGGAGAAAGCTATTAAATCTGTGAGTGAATCTCGTCAGAAGTATGACGAGGATAAAATTGAATGGGAGAAGAAGTTGGCTGCGTCTGACGCAGAGAAAGTACAACTGGGTAATAAGGTAAAGGACTTGGAGAGAGAGAATAAAGACTATGCCGAGAAACTTTCAGGCTTTGGGGAGCTTGAGAATAAATTGAAATCGGCTGAAGAAGAGTTGACACTTCTGTGCGAGATAAATCGTCAGAAGGAGGAGTTGGAGGCCAAGATGAAAGCCTCCGAGGACCTTCTATCCGAGAAGCTCTCCTCGGAGAAGATGAAGAGAAAAACGACTGTGAAGAAATCCTTTCGGACTGGTCGGGATAAAGGATGGGATAGAGGGGTAGCTGCAATGATGACCCAGGTGAATTATGGAAGTTTGAAATTCTTCCATGATGGTTGGGTTGCTTCCTTACAAGAATTGAAGGTGAGCGAGGACTCTGAGCTATTTCAACAACATCTCCCTGGTCCTCCTCCAGTTATTGAAGATGAAGATGAAGACGAGGCTGCATCTGAAGAATCTTCAATGACAGGGGGTGATCAAGTCCTTGTTCCAACACCCAACCAGATAGCCACCGAGGAGATTTCTTCGTTGCCTACTCCTCCAGAACAAGTCCCAGCTTCTACCAATCAGATCAATGTTCCCACCGAGCAACCAAGCTCCTCGTCCCAGCCTCCCGAGAAAGTCTTGGGAGACAAGGAAAAGGTGTGAAGTTGTTCGGTACTATCTTTCTGTTTTTCTCTTTACTTGTACTTTGTATCTCAGATCTTTGTAACCTTTGCCTTATGATCTAATAAAATTTGAGTTCTTTCTTTCCATATGATTGTCTCTTCTTTGTCTGCACTCTGTCTTGATCTTCTTTTTCTTTCTCTATTAGTTTATGGCCAGGATGGATCTTTTGTCTGCTAATGACACAAAGTTGATGCAGCAATGCCATGAGTATTATAAAGCTGGTCATACAGACCTTAGTACATCAGAATTTGCTGACATCCTTGGCCATGATGCTTCAGAGCAAGCAATTGAGGCTTATCGGTACCTGAAGGATTTACTTGATCGAGCTATGGCCAATAATGTGGCATACTACGAATTGATCGAGGAGCTTCATTATTCCCTAGAAGATCTTCAAAATCAGCACAATGAATCAACTGCTTTGTTGCACAAGGAGTATGAGAATAGGTATCAATAGCTTTCTTCCGAGACAAGCCACAAAAAGATCATTGCTGGATACGATGTCAGGGAGAGAACCCTAAAAGGTGAAGTTGAGGCCTGGAGACAGATCGCCGAGCTGCTGGAACAAGAGAACAACAATTTGCAGAAAAAGTAGGCACAATATGAATCTGCAGCTTCATCCTCTACTGCCTTGGTACCGATCACCGATGAAGGATTCTCATTCTTAGAAGTTGAAAACGCCAAATTAAGGCAAGAATTGGATAGTTTAAGAAAGTCTGGTGTTTCTGCTACTGCTCGGGGACGAGGAAGAGGTTCTCGTGGGCGAGAAAGAGCTGCCTAGGATGTTACCGAGGAAAAAGCACTTCAGTTGCTCGGGGACGAGCAAGAACTCCTCGTAATATTGAAGAAGCTCGTACTCTGTCAACATTGGAAACTCAAGCGTACCAGTTGAACGCAAAAGATCGGGCTTTGTCCGAGATGTCCAAGAAAATCCTGACTTTGGAAGATCAACTTACTGAAACGAAGTCAGCTTTACATACCAAGGACCTTTTCACCAAAAATCTTCATGAACAATTGGATAGATTAACCTTCCAATTCCATAAACAGCCTAGGGAATTTTGGAATGCAGGCTATAATGAGGCCCTTTATCACTTGGATGCTCGTATCGAAAATGCCAATAATGAAGGTTATAAACAAGGCTGGCTGAATGCCTTATGTGTATTAAAGCTCGAGCAAGGACATTTTTTGTGGTACTACTATGAGCCTGGAGTGCTTGACTTGCCTGTGCCGCCTTTCAAGCTGGACATGGAATGGATACCTGCTCGCGCCATTCCTCGGAGCTTGATTGCGAATTATCTTGGTGACTATAACCTTCATTCTCAAATTGACGTATCTCGTCCTGAGCATCTCTTGGATACTCCTTCAGTAATGAATGTCAGAATGTTGAAGGACTTGAATTTTATCGATTCTCCTTAGACATTAAATGATCCTCCTGCTGGCGAGGAACCTGTATCAAAGGTTGAAGGGAAAAAACCAATAGAATAGGATTTTCAATGTAATAGTTAGCACACATATGTAACTTGTAATTTATTTTGAATTTTAATGAAAGACTTTCATTTTCTGTTTGCAAATCTGTATTGCTTATTCTCTTGTGCCTGTTAAACACTTTATATTTGTGCATCTGTATCTGTTAAAAAGATAACAATATTGTGTTGTTCATCAACCAACCTAGTAACAAAAATTGCAAGTATCAATGTTGCTCAATCACTTAGTAATAAAGTAATGAGTATAAAATGTTTAAAATGTTTCCAACCAACCAAGGTTGTTAAATTGTGTTTGTCGACCAACTACAGTTGATGGGTTTTTATTCCCGACCAACCATACTTGGTAAATTTTTTCATAAAATGTGTCCGACCAACCAAGGTCGATAATTTATCCTCGTCGACCAACTATAGTTAGTGGGTTTTGATCACCGACCAACTATACTTGGTTCAGTTTGGAATTTTTGTATTTTCTGGAATGGTTTTACCTTCCGACCAATCATAAGTTGGCATATTTTGTTTCTTAATCAACCAAAATTGGCATTTTAAGAATGTTGTTCTTGCCCTTTTACCATCCAAAGTTGGTCGTGGGTTTGAACTATTAGGTTCTTTCGAACTATCTTGTCCACAAGCTCTTTTACCAACCAAAGTTGATCACGCAAGTGTACGCCTCCTAACCAAAGGAGTATAATTTATTCTCGCTATTTTACCAACCGAAGTTGATCACGCTCGAACTATCAGGTTCTTTCGAACTATCTTGTCCACAAGCTCTTTTACCAACCGAAGTTGATCACGCAAGTGTACGCCTCCTAACCAAAGGAGTATAATTTGTTCTCGCTATTTTACCAACCAAAGTTGATCACGCTCGAACTATCAGGTTCTTTCGAACTATCTTGTCCACAAGCTCTTTTACCAACCGAAGTTGATCACGCAAGTGTACGCCTCCTAACCAAAGGATTATAATTTGTTCTCGCTATTTTACCAACCGGAGTTGATCACGCTCGAACTATCAGGTTCTTTTGAACTATCTTGTCCATAAGCTCTTTTACCAACCGAAGTTGATCACGCAAGTGTACGCCTCCTAACCAAAGGAGTATAATTTGTTCTCTCCCTTTTACCAACCGGAGTTGGTCGTGGGTCTGAACTATCGTCTTCTTTTTGCTGTTGAACAGCGTAGTGTACAACACTAATATTCCCAGAAAAACTTTCAAACAAAGGAGAGAAAAGAAATTGTGAAACATCATTGTTTTATTCATGTTGATGGAACTGCTGTACATTTTACATTACTGATAATACTTGCGAAGGTGTTCAGCATTCCAAGCATTCTTGAATTCCTCTCCTTCTAGAGTTGCTATTCTGTAAGTTCCTGGTCGAACAACTTCTGTAACTCGGTAAGGTCCATGCCAATTTGCTTCCAATTTATTGTGCTTTTGAATGACTTTCTTTAGCACATAATCTCCTTCTTTTAAATTGCATTTCTTCACCCTCTTGTTGTAGAACAGAGCCGTTCGTTGTTGATAAGCAGCATTCCTAATGGCTGCCTCTTCTCTAACCTCCTCGAGCATATCCAAATCCAGTCTTCTCATCAAGTCACTGACCGGGGAATTAAAATTCAGCACTCTGTGTGTTGGTAGACCCAACTCGGCAGGTATTACTGCCTCACTTCCAAACGCTAGCATATATGGGGATTCTCCCGTTGCTGCTCGGGGAGTTATTCGGTAAGCCCACAAGACTGACTGTAACTCGTTAATCCAATTAGCTTTAGCTTCACTTAGTCTTTTCTTCAAACCATTTAGCAGTGTTCTGTTCGTGACCTCTGTCTGCCCATTGTTTTGAGGATGACCTGGTGCTGAATGGGTCTTCAGGATGTTTGATTGTTGACAATAGGCAGCAAACTCCTCGTTGTCGAATTGTGCTCCATGGTCTGTGATGAAGGCATGAGGGAGACCATATCTACAGATGATATTCGTCCAAACAAACTGGTATACCTTCTCGTACGTCATATCGATAAAGGGTTCAGCTTCTACCCACTTAGTAAAATAATCTACTGCGACGACGAGGTACTTGAATCTTCCTCGGGTGGTCGGCAATGGTCCAACCAAATCAATTCCCCACATAGAAAATGGCCAAGGGGAAGTTATGGGTGTCAACAATGCTTGTGGAGTTCGTCGGATGGAGGAAAAACGTTGGCACTTGTCACATTTCTTAGCATAGGCTATACAATCAGCCCTCATCGTCGGCCAGTAGTATCCTTGAGTCATCACCCTCTGCAAAAGTGTCCGTCCTGCTACATGGGCTCCACATGACCCTTCATGGATCTCTTCAATCAATTCTTTTACCTCGGAGGGATGTACACATCTCTGCAAACCTACCATAATTCCTCGTCTATACAAAACGCCATTAGTTAGTACATACCGAGCAACTTTAAACTTCAATTTCTTTGCAGCGAGTTTATCCTCTGGAAATTCTCCCTCTTCAATGTATACCCTGATAGGATCCATCCAAGATGGTCCTAAATCAAGAGTAATAATATTCATCCTCAGGTCTTCATCTATGCTCCGACTTTTTAGTACTTCAATTGGTATTGTTCTTCGCAGCTCGGTACGAGTAGCTGATGCTAATCGGGCCAGTGCGTCTGCTTGTGCATTTTCTATTCTGGGTATTCTGATCAACTGAATGGCATCAAATTCTGCCAGCAATTCCATCACCTTTGCATGATACTTGACCATTAATTCTCCTTTAACCGCATATGTTCCCATCATCTGATTCACAATTAATTGAGAATCACTGAATACTATCACTTGTTGTGCTTCCATAATCTTTGCTAAATTAAGACCTGCTATCATGGCTTCATACTCAGCCTCATTATTGGATGTTTTGAATTGAAATCGCAAGGCATATTCTATGTCGATCTCGTCTGGGGTTTTTAAAACAATCCCCGCTCCACAACCTGCTGTGCAAGATGACCCATCTACATACAATCTCCATGTAAGTAACTCGTCTTCAAAATTCTTATCCAATAGAGTTCCTTGGTGAAATATCTGATGTTCTCTTCCATCCTCCCCTGTTAATTTTCGCTCCTCGTCGACCATTTCTTCTCGCCCTTTTACCAACCGGAGTTGGTCTGGGTTTGAATTTGATGATTTTTCTACATCCACAAGCCCTTTTACCAACCGGAGTTGGTCTGGACTTATGTCTGTTGATCCTGTAACATCCACAGGTTGGTCAGTGAGCAACTTTTGTTCCTTGGGGGTATCAGGATGTGTAAACTCTGCTATAAAATCTGCTACAACTTGCCCTTTCAATGATGATCTAGGTTCATACACAATATCATATTCACCGAGCTCTATTGCCCAGTACATCAGTCTCCCTGACTTTTCTGGCTTATGAAGGGCTTGTCTCAATGGCATGTCAGTATAAACGACGATGGTATGGGCCTAGAAATACGGCCTCATTCTTCTACTTGCTTCAATTAATGCCAATGCCAATTTTTCCATCTTTGGGTACCTGATCTCTGCACCTCGGAAAGCCTTACTTGTGTAATAAATTGGCTTCTGTACTCCATTCTCCAATCTGATCAATGCCGAGTTGACTGCATGCTCTGATACTGCCAGGTATAAGTACAACTTTTCTCCCGTTATTGGCCTAGACAACAGTGGAGGTGTTTCCAGATATTTCTTCAAGTCTTGAAAGGCTTTTTCACATTCATCATTCCACTCGAAAGTTTTTCGAAGTGTTTTGAAGAATGGTAAGCATCTATCTGTTGCTCGAGATACAAATCTGTTGAGAGCTGCAACTCGTCCTGTAAGATTCTGCACTTCTTTTTTTGTTGTTGGAGATCGCAACTGATTAAGCGCGAAAAGTAGCGCGTGTAAAGACGCTAATCGTTGTTTTCGTTTCGCCAACTCAATACAAAAACCTAAGTTACAACTACACTTGCGGGGCAAGTAGAGCGGTAAGTCGGGTATCGAGAATCCACAGGGACAAGTTGTTAGAATTTATAAGGTTTAATATTCCTAAAATAAAAGTGTAAAAGATATTTTTCTAACTAAAAAGAAATAAAAGATAAACTATGCATGCGTGTATTTAAACTAAAATTAACAAAGCGAATAAAAACTATAGGATGCGACTAATATCCCTCAAATCGAGTTAACGCGTATAAATGGTTACATGGGACTGCGAATTATTAGGATTGCATCTCGTTTCGTCAATTAATTAAATTAAGAGTTGTCACACCCCTAAATTCGCATAAAAGACTAATAAGATTTTGGCGTCAACAAATATCCCGGAAATTATGCACGCAAGGTCGTAAACACGGTGCATACATGATATACACCGTTAAATTTCCTAGGCGTAAAAACTAGGACAACGCACTCGAAATAAATACGTAAATCTCCATCACCAAAGCGAAGCAACAAATCAACCCTACGTGAGTTCCATTAATCGCACCCTAATTTAAATTAGCCCCTACACATATTAAATGACATAAATAAATTAACTAATTAATTAAAGAACACCACTAATTAATTTAGCAACTAAAATTATCTAGGCATGAAAATTAATTAAGCATGAAAAATAAAGCAAATCCAACTTAAGGGAGACAATGAATAGTAGCACTTACATTAATGGTGGAAAATGAGGAGAGGGGTTATCTCCAACAAAAAATCCCCAAATATACCAAACCCTAAGTTCTAAGAGAGAAGAGAACTAAAAATCTAATTTATTACATGATATTTACAAAAATAAACCAAGTCTCCTATTTATACTAAGTTGGAATTAACAAAGAAAAGAAAAGAAATAAGAAAACAAAAAGGGAGATAAGTCTCCAAATTAACTAACAAAAGAAAAAGGAAAAAGAAAAAAGAAAAAAGAAAATAAAGAAAGAAAGCTACAGCAAAGCAGGGATCAAAATACAGAGTACCGGTCGACCGGGTGTGGTAACCGGTCGACCGCGCGTAATGGGGGCTGCCCACTGTCTACAACCCACGGCAAAAATGGAAAACGCGGTCGACCTCCAGTGAGAGGCCGGTCGACCGGCGCTGCTGGAAACACCCAATCCATTCATAACCTCGCACACTCCCCGTCCAAATATGGCCAAGAATCTCCATGCCCATTAATGGTGGCAAACACCAAATCAAGACCCATTTCCAAAAATTGCCAACAAAAACCCAACTCCACATATGCCAAGACCATTCTGGGAAGCCAAAACCGAGACTAACTTGTGTTCCACCATTAAAATGCAAAAACCCACGTCTAAGCTCCAAAACCTCCATAGCCATTAATGGACAAAATCCAAGCTCCAAAAAATGGCCAAAGAGACCCATTTGCGTGTGTGGTCCCAAATCAAGCTCCAATTTCGGACGAAAGGCTCGAATTTCGGGCGAACCCAAAACCCGAGCAAAACCCGAGCCTAGGGCCAAATCGCCATCTTCTTTTGCTGCTAAAAACGTTTTGGGGACACAAAGGGAATTAATGAATTTGTTATTAAAGAAGAAAAGGGACATGGATGGAATTATTTAAATTGTTAATGAATCCTTATAATTCTTTCCGATTAAAGCTCCGTGTTTCCTTCGTTCGGACTCCGATTCGAGCACCGTTCGCGGCCACGCGAAGCTTGGCCCGAGGGCTACAACTTCCGTGAATACTTCGGGCAAAAAATCCCAAAGTGTAAAATTACGAAAATGCCCCTGAACGTGCGAATCGCGACGAAATTTAATCGGAATGTGCCCAAACTTCATACTAAGCACTTTAACACCTATAAAAGCTCAATTATACCTCAAATAACATTTTAGCATATAAAACGGAGGTTGTCTGATTAACGAGCATAATTATAGGCATTAAAGTACCCGAGGGGGCTAAAATGAATAAGTTCGAGGGTAATTAAATGCAATATTCGATACGAATCACACCCCCTAACTTACACATTGCTAGTCCCTAGTAATGAAATTCAACGCAAGAAGAACTATAAGAAAATCACAACATGTATATATGCATCAAAATATAAATGCCACTTTCGTAGGGAACACGATTGCATTTAGCATATGCAATAAGCCGTTAAACCCCTAGGTTACCCTAGTGGACGAGTGTCGTCTCGTGAGGGTTTTCAGGGATGATACCCACAAACATCATAAAGTTTCCTCAAAATATGCCAGAACCAACATGCGACAAGCCCAACAAAAGCGAAAAAGATTTCATATGCATTATTAGTAAAGTGAATGAATTCACATAAAAGTTCGAATCATTAACATTATAGAATGCACCTCATAGAATTGAAACCTTAAATGTGGGAGAGGAGCGAGCACATGCAAAGTGTGATTTGGCAAAAACTTAAATAAACCGGATAATTAACATTAAAGCAAGCATACATTCAATCCTCACGGGCATTACGCTCATCAAGCGAATTCACTCGAAACAGGGAGGTAACACACGGGACATGCGGGCTAAAGAGTAAATGTAAATGGAAACTAGGCCGCACACATGTCACAAATGAAGAACGGTATATATAAAATGAAAAACTGTAATCTCAATGAAAGGATACCGCACACTAAAAGATGCGAAATGCATTTTCACAGATTATCACAACTATTATGACTTTTGAATTAAATGCACCCTAAGATCACATAGGACTTTATAGGGTTATAATGTAGGTTTGGGGTTAAGGTACGGAATGAAAGGTATATGTACGGATTCAAAGTGTTCGGAGATGAAAACTTGGAATAATGGGAAGGATGCGGGAAATAGCAAAAATGGAAAACAAGTTCCAAAATGGCATTAGATATATCATCGGGGAGAGTAATCAAAGCTTATTGAACACTACACAACATATACAACTTTCTCTTTCTTTTCTTTTCTTCTTTTTCTCACTTTTTGTTTTTGTTTTCTTTTTGCTTTCTCTTTTATTTCACTTTTTTCACTACTCTTTTATTTACTTTTCAAACTCTCATATGACCAAATTGCAACCGACATCATAACAACATCATTCAATCCCAACTAACATTCCAAACAAAGGTATGGAAAGTGTATGTATGGTTTATAACTCCAATGTAGAGTTGGTTATGGGAATGGGGTATGAAATGAAAGGCTATATTTAGGCTCAAAAGGGTTAACGAGGGTAAACATATAAGGGTGAGGTCACAGCTCATATGGGTGATATAACAAAGAGGGCCTATGATCATTTCACAAAGTTTACGCAATTCTCGAATCAAAACAGTATATGAAAATCATGATCAAGTAACACATTTCAAGTATGAACTCAATTAATGAACGCTGAAATGAAAGAATAGAGAGATTACCAACGAATTCAACGATTTCAATGAGAAATGAATAGTGTATACACTCACAAACGACGAAAGGTACAAAGCTTACTCGGTGTAAGTATATACAATGCAACAAAAGATTACCGAGTTATAAAAATCTTAAACCAAATCAATAAAGCAAGGAAAGTGCATGTGCTCACGGGATTAAAGTTTAATTCATGAAGTTATTCATAATATCAATAATTGAGACTAAAGTCTAATAACTTCTAAAATCGAGAACATGCATCATTGGGTTGTCTATTAGATCGGGCAATTATTAAAATTTATCATCGGAAACAAAGGCAAAATGCCCAAAAAAGGAGAAAAAATAAAGAAAATCTTTTTGAAATTTGTGAATTTTTCTAAGAAAAGCATACTAAGTAACTAACATGTGAGCAAAAACATGGACTAAATAAAGAAATGGATAGAATATCCCACACCCCCTAACTTAAAACTTGACATTGTCCTCAATGTAAATTAAGAACCAAGTCAAAGAGAGGAAAAGAGCGATATTACCCAAAATTGGAGCGATCCCCATGAGAACAAGTCCAAAGAATCTACAAAACAAGTTAGTACCGAGCATAGCAAAAACAAATAATAAAAAGTTAACTAATTACATTAGACTAAATTAAAAAGGAACGAAAAGATAAAAAGAAAGAATAAAAAGCTAACTATATACAACCTACTATTTAGACTTCACACTAACTGTACACTAGAAGTCTAAATAGATGAGGGTCCACCATAAGAACGATTTGACTTTGGAGGATAACCGGTGTACCCTCACATACAAGCATGCCCTCCGAAAAATATGGATTCCGTTTGAACAACGGAAGGCATGTGTAAGGCGAAAGAAATGAACCATCGCCAATTAAAAGTTTTGGAGGGACGATGGGGGGTTTGGATTGAACGGGTGACAAAAACAAGTGGGGACCGAGAAAAGATGAATATCCTCCCAAGGATTTTGAAGTTGGAAGGGGAGGCGGCGCACACAAAGGCAAAGATGCAATCGTGGAGGGCGACTCGAGCAAGTACTCCTCCTCGGTGATAGGATTTAAAACATTAAAGTTTGAAACCGAATCATCGGGTACTTGTTTCGGTGGGGTAATAGAGAATGAAAATGGGGATGAATGAAATTCAAACTCATAAGCTGAATCATCATCGGATGAAGTTGGAATTTTGTAATACCCCGTACTTTTGACTATATTTATTTTTGGGATTAATTAATTAAATTGTGTATTAATTGGAAATTAATCCGGGTTATAAATACTAATGTGATACGAGTTAGTATTTGATTATGTGCATATATGATTATATATGAACTTGGTATTATAAAATTTGTCGTGGGATTTATATACGGCATTTTAGAAATTTTGTTGAGACGCGCGGGACCGCCGCGTCACGGTATAATATTTTGATAATAAAAAGTGAATTTAAAATCTATAATCCGTATGGTCGTTTTGAGTGCGCCATCGCGTCCGGAAGTGTCGAGATAGTCAGAAAACACTAGCCGGGGGTATAGTTTGGGTCCCGGGGTATTTTTAGGCCATACCGGCAACTTAAAGGGTATTTTGGTAATTTCACGTTTTGAGGAATTAAAAGTGACGAAAATTTGGTTAATTAAATCTGATGTGGATAAGACCCACTAAGCCCATAACCAACCCTTATTAACCTAGAAAGCTACGTAGGTTACCATTTAGTCTTCCAACTCTCCCAAAGGAAACCCTAGCCACCATAGCCACCTTTGGAAGAAGAAAGCTTAGAGAGGAAGGGAAAGAGGAGGAATTCTGCAGAAAATCTGCAGAAAGAGCTTACAAATCCAACACCAAATCCACAGACAATCAAGGCAAGTGATTTATTCCATTTAAATTTCGGAGAATGCTTCTTCCATGTTAGATTATTCAAAAAA
Organism: Sambucus nigra; assembly: GCA_949130495.1. Classification (NCBI taxonomy): domain Eukaryota; kingdom Viridiplantae; phylum Streptophyta; class Magnoliopsida; order Dipsacales; family Adoxaceae; genus Sambucus; species Sambucus nigra. Next base: position 211,932,280 of record OX422220.1, on the reverse strand, counting down.
CTTTATGTGTTCTTGGAAGATAATGAAAAACCCATAAGATTGGAGTTATTAGTTTAATTTTTGGGATATAGGTTGCATGTAGAATGTTACTGGAAGATCATATTAAGAGAATTACTGACTTTTGTGATACCAAAAACGGATTTAAGATGAGGTTTATGAATGTTCTTGAGACAAATTAGAAAACTAGGTTTTTGATGAAGATTGATCCATATGTAGCCTTTAGTTGTTGAAATATTGATTTATGGACGTTAGTAATGTTGTAGGATGGTTATATGACATCACTATAACGTTATATTAGAGAATCATGCTTTAAAAATAAGTTTTGGGATGTTTTCAAATCTGCAAATCGAGGCAGTCCGTAACCATACCTGTGTAATCGATCGATCGACATTCATCAGTCGATCGATCGACCAAATCGATCGATCGAAGGTCAAGGTCGATCGATCGACCTTCCCAGAATAAATGAAGTTTTCCCTTAATTGAATTTTAGTGGTGTTAATCCTTGGATAATATTATTAGAGACTTTATGAATACCCTTAACTTTAAGGAAGACCAGTAGGCATGATTATGAGATGGGACTTTATTTGGAATGTAATTTGAGGAATTTTTCTAAATAAATGAAATTTGTCATGTGAGATAATATTTGGGTTAATAGTATAAATTTGAATAAGTTGATGAAATAAGTTTTGGGGCAGAAGCAAAAACCTTAGGTATAAAGATGTCATATGTGAGAATTATGGGAGACTTAATAGTCTATTTGAGATAGGTTTTAAGTTTAAGGAATTACGACGTGAGACGTGTCGACCCTTTAAATTATATATTATCGGGATACTTGAAATATATGGATTTGGAATAATGGTATAATGATGTAGAGTATGACTTTATTAATATTGAGATATCTAAGATGTGTGAATGCTTAGCATAAAATCTTGTGTGTATGACATACCTACCATACTTGCTATCACGGGAGGTTACGTTCGCTTAGGACCCTCTAATCCTTGTGTGCCTACGGGGGGGATATAGACTGGTACCTTGATGAACATAGGTCATAGAAGGACTTATTGTGATATTAATAAGTCTGCATGATCATGGGAGCGTAGGTATGTGCGTGACCCATGTGATGGTGACTGTGTTCGCCTCCACTATTTGTGATTTGTGTTATCTGAACTATTCCTGAGAGATTCGGAATATGTGATCCTTATGTACGTGATGTACCGGGATGGATAGCAGAGTATGTGTGCACTACAGCTTAGTTGCGGGGTGCTTGTATTGTATATTTATGATGTGAATAATATACATTTAATTAATGAGAATCACCATGTTAATGTTGTAATTATATTACGGTATTGTTTCGAGAAATATAACGAGTTAATTGACAGTTATAAATATTGCACATTGAGTATCTGAGTTGACGTTAAACCCCTATTTAATTACGAGCATTATTATGTAAATGGAACCAAGTATTATTGGCAGGACCTTTGGCAGTCTAGCTAGATATGTTGTCACTTAGCTAGTAGTATGGGTAGTTATAGATGGGTACTTGCGTTAGGAGTGCATAGTTAGACGAGAGGCGAGAATATAATGTGAGTGCACGTCCTAACATGTACTTTGCATTTAATGTTTTAAATGTTTTTAAAGCACTTGCAGGTTTTTAAAATATAACTCCACATTCGGGCTCTGACCCGTTTGCTTTTCAAATCTTTTGCTTGTAAAACCTTTTTAGGTGCCCAGCCACAGGGACACCAAGCATAGGATACTCATTCAGGTGACGAGCTGTAGCTGTTTGTGGAAGCTACAGGGATTTGCATGTAGACGCTTCTATCGTTTGGATTCCAGAGTCACTATCTATCAGTTGTAGGGCATGTTGCCCATTTCTATTTAGAGACATCTTTTATATTTCAGTTTTTAGACTTTAGCATTTATTATTTCAGTTTCTTCCTTTCAGTTATGAGATTGTAGTGAGGAGTTTTTCCTCCAGACTTTAATTACTGTTATGTGATGGTTATTCGTTTTACTTCAGTATGGTGAATGGTGTTATTTATTTCTTCCTTCCACTTGTTGCATGTTAATCGGACTTAAATTAAAATTTGGCAACTTACTTTTTAAATACTAGGTGGTTAGTAATATTAAAATGTTTTCGACAGTGATGCTATTAACTGAGCCAACTTGGCATTTTGAATTAATTTTATAAAGGAGTAGCTACCCGGTATTTAATTAGTCGGGGTGTCACAGGTGGTATCAGAGCATCAGGTTCTAGTGTCCTTTAGGATCTGTACGGCTATTATGTTTCTGCTACGTTTCTTTGATATATAGCCCTATATTTTAGGACTGTTGTACTCTTTTTGTGTATGCTTCGTTCTTCAGCTATTTTAAGTTTATAAACAGCGAACTTATAAACTTTGTTCTTATTTCAGATGCCTCCACGACGTGCACGACGAGTTCCCAGGAATGCAATGCCCGAACCCCAGCCCGCTCCAGTTCAGGGCATGTTGAACGCCGCTGAGGTTGCTGCTATAGTAGCCCAAGCGGTAAATGCCGCGATTGCCGTGATTCAGCAGGCACCGCCTCAGGCGTCGGTTGCCGCGCCAGCACAGGTTAATGCATTCCCGTCTGCGTGGGAGCGTGTACGAGACGCTTTTCAGAAAGCGCATCCGCCAGAGTTTGCAGGTAGCTCAGACGTAGTAGTCTCGAGACAGTGGAGGAAGGACATACAGAGGCATTTGAGGATGCATGAGTGCACAGATGTTCAGAAACAGGTGCTAGCTACTTTCAAGCTAGTGGGATCTGCACTACAGTGGTGGGAGTCCATTACCACCGCGGAGGAGAGGGATACCCTCACGATTCAGGAGTTCTGGGTGCGGTTCGACCACAAGTACTTCCCATCCGCAGTTCATACAGAGATGAGGAGGAAGATGATGAGTTTGAAGCAAGAGGGAAAGACAGTGGCCGAGTATGAGGCCGAGTTTACTAACCTGTTGAATATCGTTCCAGACGAGATTCCAACAGAGAAGAAGAAGATTGAGAAGTTCACAAATGGGTTAAATTGGAGGATCCGTCGGCATCTGCTAGGGAACCTATCGTTGGCCACTTATTCTGATGTGGTTAACGCAGCATTGTTACACTGCCAGGACCACCGTTTTCATATGGCCGAGGGCAAACGGTCGGGAGAGTCTAGCCATCAGGGCAGGACTGGAGGACATGGTGCCAGCGGGGCACAATCTGGTCAGGGGCAGAGACAGACTGAGCAGGGCTCCCAGCAGGGGGATAATAAGAGGTTCCGGTCAGGGAACTACAGGTAGGGACAGGGAGGTTTCCGTCAGGGCCATCAGGGTCCAAACGGCCATCAGGGCCAGCAGGGGCAGAATGGGCAGCAGTTTCACCAGGGCCAGCAGGGCCAAGGGAGGAATGGTAATGGCCACCAGGGCCGGGGACAGCAAGGGCAGAGGGGAGGGAACTTCCCAGGGAAGTTCTTTACTTGTGGCAAGACTGGCCATAAGAAGCAGGATTGTCCTGATAGGGGCAGGGCCCCACAGCAGCAGCAGCAGGGTGCTCGCCAGGAGCCACAGAGACCTATGTTTCCCGCCTCTCTTCCCGCACCGCCGCAGATGGCAGCATTGCCACCCATTCCAGCAGTCCCAGCTCAGCAGGGGCAGCTACAGTATGACGTGTCTACAACGTTCACCAGGCTGCAGTTCCACAGGCACCGCCCGCGATCGAGGGTACGTTTCCTATCCATGGCACTATGGGTCGGGTGTTATTTGATACGGGTGCTACACATTGTTTCATAGCTACACACTTCGCGAAAGCTTTAGGATTGTTAGCCACGGCAGAGAGCACAGTGACGTGTGTCGACTCACCATTAGGGAGTGGGTCACTTATTTTCTTTATATGCCGGGGAGTGGGGGTAGATATTGGTGGTTTGGTATTGCCTGTAGACATGTTAGTGTTAGACATGCATGTTCACGATGTGATCATCGGTATGGATTGGCTCGTAGCATATAGGGCCATGATTGATTGCTTCAGCGGGAGCATTATTTTTGCCATTCCGGGGCAAGAGATGTTTATAGTGGCGATGCCTCGCCCAGAGGGAGGATCGACCGCTCATCTGTATTACATAGAGGAGGATACCTTTAAGGAGGTTGTTATTCCTTTAGATTCGATCCCGGTTGTCAGGGAGTATTCGGATGTGTTTCAGGAGATACCAGGGTTACCACCCAGTCGAGAGATAGATTTCGTTATTGATTTGCTACCGGGTACGAGACCTATAGCACGTGCACCGTACCGTATGGCTCCAGCTGAGATGAGAGAGCTACGGGATCAGATAGAGCAGCTGTTAGGACAGGGCTTTATTCGCAGGAGTACCTCACCTTGGGGCGCTCCGGTTTTGTTTGTGAAGAAGAGGGATGGTTCACTGAGATTGTGCGTGGACTACCGAGAGTTGAATAAGGTCACGATACGGAATAAGTATCCGTTGCCTCGAATCGATGACTTATTTGACCAGTTGAGGGGAGCTTCTTTCTTCTCGAAGATTGACTTGAGGTCGGGATACCATCAGTTGTGTATCAGGGAGGAGGATGTCTCGAAGACCGCGTTCTTGTCGAGATATGGTTCTTACGAGTTTCGGGTTATGCCTTTCGGCTTGACCAACGCTCCAGCAGTGTTTATGGACTTGATGAACAGGGTGTTCAGAGATTTCCTAGATCAGTTTGTCATTGTCTTCATTGATGATATTCTGGTTTACTCTCAGACAGAGGAGGAGCACGCCGAGCATTTGAGGCAGGTTTTGCAGACACTTCGTCAGAACGAGTTGTATGCAAAATATGAGAAGTGCGGGTTTTGGCCGAAGGAAGTCCAATTCTTGGGTCACATTATTTCCGACCAGGGAATATCTGTGGATCCGGGGAAAGTATCAGCGGTGAGGGAGTGGGGACAGCCCACGACACCAACGGAGATTCGTAGTTTCTTGGGTTTGGCAGGATACTACAGGAGGTTTATTCGGGGTTTCTCGGAGATAGCAGGTCCTTTGACACATCTTACTCGTAAGGGTGTGCCATACATCTGGAGTGATGCCTGTCAGTTGGCATTCGATGAATTGAAGGACAAATTGACCTCAGCACCTGTGTTAGCATTGCCGAGACCGGGAGTTGAGTATTTGGTTTACACCGATGCGTCTTTGCAAGGACTTGGAGGTGTATTGCAGCAGGAGAGACAGGCCATAGCTTATGCTTCCCGTAAGCTTAAGCCTCATGAGAAGAATTACCCTACGCATGATTTGGAGTTGGCGGCAGTGGTATTTGCCTTACGGATTTGGAGGCACTATCTTTTGGGGGAGAAGTTTCAGCTGTTCACGGACCACAAGTCACTACAGTATCTGTTCACGCAGAAGGAATTGAATATGCGGCAGCGTAGGTGGCTTGAATTTGTGAAGGACTACCAGTTCGACATCCAGTACCACCCGGGTAAGGCTAACGTGGTAGCAGACGCGTTGAGCCGTAGGCCAGCAGACGAGGTGGCAGAGGTGTGGAAGGCAAAGTGGAAGGAATTGGGACACCAGGATACAGTGGCCCGATCTTTCATGTCTGTGATGACCGTTACACCGCAGATTGTCACGAAGGTAGTACGGGCACAGGCTAATGACTCGTTCTGTCAGGAGCAGATAGTTCGATTACTTGCAGAGGGAGCCGAGTCCTATACCGTTAGCTCAGACGGGGGATTACACTTCAATGGGAGATTGGTAGTTCCGAAAGGGGAAGAATTGCGGCACGATGTGATGGCAGAGTCGCACGGCTCGCGGTACATCCCGGAGGGGACAAAATGTACCAAGACATGAGACGGCAATATTGGTGGAGCGGTATGAAGAGAGATATCGCTGAGTTTGTCTCGAAATGCGCCACTTGTCATCTTGTAAAAGTGGATCATCAGAGACCAGCAGGATTGCTACAGCCGTTGGAGGTTCCGGTGTGGATGTGGGAGAGCATATCCATGGATTTTGTCACGGGGTTGCCTACGTCGCAGAGGGGTCACGACTCCGTTTGGGTAATTGTGGACAGGTTGTCCAAGGTCGCTCACTTCTTACCCGTAAGGACTGACTACACTACGGGACAGTATGCCCAGCTCTTCATTTCAGAGATTGTGAGACTCCACGGTGTACCCTTAAATATCGTGTCTGACAGAGACAAGATATTTGTTTCGCGGTTTTGGGAGAGTTTCCAGGAGGCAATGGGCACGGAATTGCGGTTGAGTACGGCTTATCATCCGCAGACCGATGGGCAGACAGAGCGCACCAATCAGATGTTGGAGGACATGCTACGCATGTGCATTATTGACTTCGAAGGTGGATGGGAGTAGTACCTTCCACTGGTGGAGTTTGCTTACAACAACTCCTATCAGTTTACTATTGGCATGGCTCCGTTTGAGGCATTGTACGGTAGGCCTTGTCGTTCCCCAGCATGTTGGTTAGAATTGGGGGACAACAAACTACTTGGGCCGGAAGTGATTCAGGACACTTCGGCAAGGATTGAGTTGATTCGGAGTCGCATTCGGGTAGCTCAAGACAGGCAGAAGAGTTATGCTGATGCGAAGAGGTTTTTCAAGGAGTTCCAAGTAGGGGACCAGGTTTTGCTCAGGGTATCTTCGATGAAGGGGATTATGCGATTCGGGAAAAAGTGGAAGTTGGCACCGAGGTATGTGGGGCCGTTTCCTATTATCGAGCGGATCGAACCAGTTGCGTATAGACTTGGACTACCGGAGCACTTGCATCGGATTCACGACGTGTTCCATATTTCGTCGCTGAGGAAATACCTTAGAGATGATTTGGCTCATTCTCATATTGCTGTGGAAGACATCGATCTCCAGCCGGATAGCTCCTACGAGGAGGGGCCAGATGCTATTTTGGACCGAAGCGAGAGGAAACTGCGGTCAAAGATAGTTCCGTTAGTGCGTGTTCAGTGGCGACATCACAATGTCGAGGAGTCCACATGGGAGCGCGAGGATGAGATGTACGAACGTTATCCAGAGCTATTTTCAGCAGGTACTTTCTAGCTTCGAATTTCGGGACGAAATTCAGTTATTAGGGGGGGAGTATGTAATACCCCGTACTTTTGACTATATTTATTTTTGGGATTAATTAATTAAATTGTGTATTAATTGGAAATTAATCCGGGTTATAAATACTAATGTGATACGAGTTAGTATTTGATTATGTGCATATATGATTATGTATGAACTTGGTATTATAAAATTTGTCGTGGGATTTATATACGGCATTTTAGAAATTTTGTTGAGACGCGCGGGACCGCCGCGTCACGGTATAATATTTTGATAATAAAAAGTGAATTTAAAATCTATAATCCGTATGGTCGTTTTGAGTGCGCCATCGCGTCCGAAAGTGTCGAGATAGTCAGAAAACACTAGCCGGGGGTATAGTTTGGGTCCCGGGGTATTTTTAAGCCATACCGGCAACTTAAAGGGTATTTTGGTAATTTCACGTTTTGAGGAATTAAAAGTGACGAAAATTTGGTTAATTAAATCTGATGTGGATAAGACCCACTAAGCCCATAACCAACCCTTATTAACCTAGAAAGCTACGTAGGTTACCATTTAGTCTTCCAACTCTCCCAAAGGAAACCCTAGCCACCATAGCCACCTTTGGAAGAAGAAAGCTTAGAGAGGAAGGGAAAGAGGAGGAATTCTACAGAAAATCTGCAGAAAGAGCTTACAAATCCAACACCAAATCCAGAGACAATCAAGGCAAGTGATTTATTCCATTTAAATTTCGGAGAATGCTTCTTCCATGTTAGATTATTCAAAAAACTTTATGTGTTCTTGGAAGATAATGAAAAACCCATAAGATTGGAGTTATTAGTTTAATTTTTGGGATATAGGTTGCATGTAGAATGTTACTGGAAGATCATATTAAGAGAATTACTGACTTTTGTGATACCAAAAACGGATTTAAGATGAGGTTTATGAATGTTCTTGAGACAAATTAGAAAACTAGGTTTTTGATGAAGATTGATCCATATGTAGCCTTTAGTTGTTGAAATATTGATTTATGGACGTTAGTAATGTTGTAGGATGGTTATATGACATCACTATAACGTTATATTAGAGAATCATGCTTTAAAAATAAGTTTTGGGATGTTTTCAAATCTGCAAATCGAAGCAGTCCGTAACCATACCTGTGTAATCGATCGATCGACATTCATCAGTCGATCGATCGACCAAATCGATCGATCGAAGGTCAAGGTCGATCGATCGACCTTCCCAGAATAAATGAAGTTTTCCCTTAATTGAATTTTAGTGGTGTTAACCCTTGGATAATATTATTAGAGACTTTATGAATACCCTTAACTTTAAGGAAGACCAGTAGGCATGATTATGAGATGGGACTTTATTTGGAATGTAATTTGAGGAATTTTTCTAAATAAATGAAATTTGTCATGTGAGATAATATTTGGGTTAATAGTACAAATTTGAATAAGTTGATGAAATAAGGTTTGGGGCAGAAGCAAAGACCTTAGGTATAAAGATGTCATATGTGAGAATTATGGGAGACTTAATAGTCTATTTGAGATAGGTTTTAAGTTTAAGGAATTACGACGTGAGACGTGTCGACCCTTTAAATTATATATTATCGGGATACTTGAAATATATGGATTTGGAATAATGGTATAATGATGTAGAGTATGACTTAATTAATATTGAGATATCTAAGATGTGTGAATGCTTAGCATAAAATCTTGTGTGTATGACATACCTACCATACTTGCTATCACGGGAGGTTACGTTCGCTTAGGACCCTCTAATCCTTGTGTGCCTACGGGGGGGATATAGACTGGTACCTTGATGAACATAGGTCATAGAAGGACTTATTGTGATATTAATAAGTCTGCATGATCATGGGAGCGTAGGTATGTGCGTGACCCATGTGATGGTGACTGTGTTCGCCTCCACTATTTGTGATTTGTGTTATCTGAACTATTCCTGAGAGATTCGGAATATGTGATCCTTATGTACGTGATGTACCGGGATGGATAGCAGAGTATGTGTGCACTACAGCTTAGTTGCGGGGTGCTTGTATTGTATATTTATGATGTGAATAATATACATTTAATTAATGAGAATCACCATGTTAATGTTGTAATTATATTACGGTATTGTTTCGAGAAATATAACGAGTTAATTGACAGTTATAATTATTGCACATTGAGTATCTGAGTTGACGTTAAACTCCTATTTAATTACGAGCATTATTATGTAAATGGAACCAAGTATTATTGGCAGGACCTTTGGCAGTCTAGCTAGATATGTTGTCACTTAGCTAGTAGTATGGGTAGTTATAAATGGGTACTTGCCTTAGGAGTGCACAGTTAGACGAGAGGCGAGAATATAATGTGAGTGCACGTCCTAACATGTACTTTGCATTTAATGTTTTAAATGTTTTTAAAGAACTTGCAGGTTTTTAAAATATAACTCCACATTCGGGCTCTGACCCGTTTGCTTTTCAAATCTTTTGCTTGTAAAACCTTTTTAGGTGACCAGCCACAGGGACACCAAGCATAGGATACTCATTCAGGTGACGAGCTGTAGCTGTTTGTGGAAGCTACAGGGATTTGCATGTAGACGCTTCTATCGTTTGGATTCCAGAGTCACTATCTATCAGTTGTAGGGCATGTTGCCCATTTCTATTTAGAGACATCTTATATATTTCAGTTTTCAGACTTTAGCATATATTATTTCAGTTTATTCCTTTCAGTTATGAGATTGTAGTGAGGAGTTTTTCCTCCAGACTTTAATTACTGTTATGTGATGGTTATTCGTTTTACTTTAGTATGGTGAATGGTGTTATTTATTTCTTCCTTCCACTTGTTGCATGTTAATCGGACTTAAATTAAAATTTGGCAACTTACTTTTTAAATACTAGCTGGTTAGTAATATTAAAATGTTTTCGACAGTGATGCTATTAACTGAGCCAACTTGGCATTTTGAATTAATTTTATAAAGGAGTAGCTACCCGGTATTTAATTAGTCGGGGTGTCACAAATTTCAAAGGAAATAATATCATTTTCAATGAAATGTTCTTCTTTGGGGGCCAAAGAAGAAATCATTTCATTGCAAATAGATATTACGTCATTTTCATCCTCACTTTCAATATCTATTACGCGATGGGCAAAGTCTAGAATGGCTTGTTCCAAAGTAGGTACAAGTACTTCATTTGGTTCAAAACATTCCTCGACTTCAAAAGTCTCGGAAGCAAAATCGTCGTCGGACTCAAATAATAAATCCAACTCATGTTCCCACGAACGATTTTCTTCCCGATATTGATTTTCAATTTTCTCATTCTCATACATACGCAAGCCCTCACCGAATGTCATAGGTCGAGGTGCGGATGCATTAGAATGAGAACTTTGAAAATTACCATCGGACTTAAACGAAAACTCATTATTATAGGAATTTTGAAAACTATTGCAATTCGTTTCAAAATTCCTATTATAAGGAGGTAAAGGCCCAAAATCATTATCATCATCATCATCAAAATTCCAATAACCTAAATTTTGACTTTCGTTACACTCGCCCAAGGTAATATTTGAATTTGCAAATTTTTGGGATTCTAAGTATTCACCGAAAGTCATAGGTTTGCGAGAATTTTGAGAATTATAACAAGGATTACCGAAAGAATTGGAATAAGACATGCTTACCCCAAAAATGGCTCAAGTGGCAAATTCCACAAAGTAGGTGCGTGCGGAAAGAATTCGAGCGTTTCTAAGTGCTCAAATGTGGAAGTCCTGCAAAATATTAGCAAATAATACAAATAGAAAGAAAATACTTATGAAATATTAAATCAAATAAAGTCTAAAACAAACTAGTCCCCGGCAACGGCGCCATTTTGATTAAGCGCGAAAAGTAGCGCGTGTAAAGACGCTAATCGTTGTTTTCGTTTCGCCAACTCAATACAAAAACCTAAGTTACAACTACACTTGCAGGGCAAGTAGAGCGGTAAGTCGGGTATCGAGAATCCACAGGGACAAGTTGTTAGAATTTATAAGGTTTAATATTCCTAAAATAAAAGTGTAAAAGATATTTTTCTAACTAAAAAGAAATAAAAGATAAACTATGCATGAGTGTATTTAAACTAAAATTAACAAAGCGAATAAAAACTATAGGATGCGACTAATATCCCTCAAATCGAGTTAACGCGTATAAATGGTTACATGGGACTGCGAATTATTAGGATTGCATCTCGTTTCGTCAATTAATTAAATTAAGAGTTGTCACACCCCTAAATTCGCATAAAAGACTAATAAGATTTTGGCGTCAACAAATATCCCGGAAATTATGCACGCAAGGTCGTAAACACGGTGCATACATGATATACACCGTTAAATTTCCTAGGCGTAAAAACTAGGACAATGCACTCGAAATAAATACGTAAATCTCCATCACCAAAGCGAAGCAACAAATCAACCCTACGTGAGTTCCATTAATCGCACCCTAATTTAAATTAGCCCCTACACATATTAAATGACATAAATAAATTAACTAATTAATTAAAGAACACCACTAATTAATTTAGCAACTAAAATTATCTAGGCATGAAAATTAATTAAGCATGAAAAATAAAGCAAATCCAACTTAAGGGAGACAATGAATAGTAGCACTTACATTAATGGTGGAAAATGAGGAGAGGGGTTATCTCCAACAAAAAATCCCCAAATATACCAAACCCTAAGTTCTAAGAGAGAAGAGAACTAAAAATCTAATTTATTACATGATATTTACAAAAATAAACCAAGTCTCCTATTTATACTAAGTTGGAATTAACAAAGAAAAGAAAAGAAATAAGAAAACAAAAAGGGAGATAAGTCTCCAAATTAACGAACAAAAGAAAAAGGAAAAAGAAAAAAGAAAAAAGAAAATAAAGAAAGAAAGCTACAGCAAAACAGGGATCAAAATACAGAGTACCGGTCGACCGGGTGTGGTAACCGGTCGACCGCGCGTAATGGGGGCTGCCCACTGTCTACAACCCACGGCAAAAATGGAAAACGCGGTCGACCTCCAGTGAGAGGCCGGTCGACCGGCGCTGCTGGAAACACCCAATCCATTCATAACTTCGCACACTCCCCGTCCAAATATGGCCAAGAATCTCCATGCCCATTAATGGTGGCAAACACCAAATCAAGACCCATTTCCAAAAATTGCCAACAAAAACCCAACTCCACATATGCCAAGACCATTCTTGGAAGCCAAAACCGAGACTAACTTGTGTTCCACCATTAAAATGCAAAAACCCACGTCTAAGCTCCAAAACCTCCATAGCCATTAATGGACAAAATCCAAGCTCCAAAAAATGGCCAAAGAGACCCATTTGCGTGTGTGGTCCCAAATCAAGCTCCAATTTCGGACGAAAGGCTCGAATTTCGGGCGAACCCAAAACCCGAGCAAAACCCGAGCCTAGGGCCAAATCGCCATCTTCTTTTGCTGCTAAAAACGTTTTGGGGACACAAAGGGAATTAATGAATTTGTTATTAAAGAAGAAAAGGGACATGGATGGAATTATTTAAATTGTTAATGAATCCTTATAATTCTTTCCGATTAAAGCTCCGTGTTTCCTTCGTTCGGACTCCGATTCGAGCACCGTTCACGGCCACGCGAAGCTTGGCCCGAGGGCTACAACTTCCGTGAATACTTCGGGCAAAAAATCCCAAAGTGTAAAATTACGAAAATGCCCCTGAACGTGCGAATCGCGACGAAATTTAATCGGAATGTGCCCAAACTTCATACTAAGCACTTTAACACCTATAAAAGCTCAATTATACCTCAAATAACATTTTAGCATATAAAACGGAGGTTGTCTGATTAACGAGCATAATTATAGGCATTAAAGTACCCGAGGGGGCTAAAATGCATAAGTTCGAGGGTAATTAAATGCAATATTCGATACGAATCAGCAACCCTAAAAGTGCTTTGATCTTTTCTGGATTTGCTTCAATGCCTCGCTGGTTGACAATGTACCCGAGAAACATTCCTTCTCGTACTCCAAATGTGCACTTCATCGGGTTGAGCTTCATTTGGTATTTATCTAGTTGATCAAAAGTCTGACTTAAATCAACTAGATTATCAACAGCTTTCTTGCTTTTTGTCAGCATATCATCGACATAGACTTCCATATTGCAACTCATTTGTTCGGCAAAAACCTTGTTCATCAGCCACTGGTATGTCGCTCCTGCATTTTTCAAACCAAAAGGCATAACATTATAACAATAAGTACCCCTAGGGGTAATAAAAGAAGTACTTTCCTTGTCTTCGGGTTTCATCTTGATCTGGTTGTAGCCAGAGTAAGCGTCCATGAAGCTGAGCAACTCGTGCCCCGATGTAGCATTAACTAGCTGGTCAATTCTGGGCAATGGGAAATGATCTTTTGGGCAAGCCTTGTTGAGATCAGTGAAATCAACACACATTCTCCATTTATTGTTTTTCTTCTTTACCATTACCACATTTTCCAACCAGTCCGGATACTTCACATCTTCGATGAATTGAGCCTTCTGGAGCTTGCGACCTCCTCTTGAATAGCTTGATTCTTCTCGGGGCTAAATACCCTTCTTCTCTGCTTTACAGGCTTTATCTCCTTATTCACATTGAGCTCATGACATAGGAAGTTTGGATCTATTCCTGGCATGTCTTCATGACTCCATGCAAAAGTTTTCCTCCTATTTCTCAAGAAATTTATCAACTCCTGTTTTATTGAAGCATCCAACGATGAACCTATCTGGGTTACTCGTTCAGGGTGCTCGTCGTCCAGAATAACATTTTCTATGGATTCCACCACCTGTCCCTTTACAAGTTGGGATTCATCTCTGGGATCAAGAGTTTCAATTTCTGTATCTTCTTCCACTTGGTAGGTAGTAGTCTTTTTCCTTGATTCTTCAAGCTCCTCTTATTCGGCAGATGAATAATAGCATTCCCGAGCTACTTTTTGGTCACCTTTCACAACTCCTACTCCAAAGTTTGTTGGGAATTTTAAGCATTGATGCACTGTAGATGGAACTGCTTCGAATTTCTTCAAACCAACTCTTCCCATGATGATGTTGTAGGCTGACTGCACATTCTTATCCATCACAAAGATGCGTATTCTTTCTGTTCGACAAGCAGGACAAGTTCCAATGAATATATTCAAGTTGATCATCCCAAGTGGAAAAACTTTCTCGCCAGCAAAACCCAGGAGGGGTCTGTGATAAGGTTCCAATTGAGATAATTTCAGATTCAAGCTGTCAAAGCATGAATAATATATGATGTCTGCCAAACTTCCATTGTCTACCAACACCCTTGAAATCACTACTTCCTTCATCCTCATTTTGATCACCAGAGGATCGTCGTGAGGATAAAGAACACCTGCCAGGTCATTTTTTGAAAAGCCAATGACTAACTTCTCTTTATTTACCTTCCTTGGACGATCGTCCTCGGCCAGATTTATTCGCTGAATATATGAACAAGCTTGAGCCTCTCCAAGGTAATCCTTTCTTTCTGCAGTAAGGTCTCCTCCTCCTGCATCTCCTCCTGTAATGACATTACAATCAAATGACCCAAAACGTATAGAAAATACCTCTCGTTCTGGCTGTCTTGGTTTCTTGGGAAGATCGGGGTCATCATCTGGATCATCTTCTTGGTTTCTCTTCTTTTTATCCTCTGCTCGACGAGGAGATCTAGACCTCTCTCTAACTCGGTCGTTATTTTTTCTTTCACCACCTCGATCAACATATTTTGCTAGCTTTCCTCTTCGGATGAGTGTTTTAATCTCGTTCTGAAGAGCTATGCAATTTTTGGTCATGTGACCATGATCTTTATGAAACTCGCAATATTTATCCTTACTCCTCGAATCAGGGTCTGACCTCAGTTTCTTTGGCCATTTTACCTCCTCGTTGTTCTTGATTTCTTCCAAGACATGATGAATACCCATTTTCAAAGGAGTATAATTGTCGTATTTCTTCTAGACTTCCCATGATGATTTATTATTTCTGGAACGTTTGTCACCGCCATTGCCCTTATGCTCTTTATTTTTAGATTTGTCGACGTCCACCTTGGTGTCTTTATCCATATTCTTCTTTGCAGCCATAGCTTCCTCGGCATTCATGATTTTGGCCGCTTTTGCCATCCACTCTGACATAATTTTAGGTGGATCTTTCGCCAAAGTGTAATACAATTTATTAGGCAACAACCCACTCATCAAGGCGGTGATTGCTGTCTTTTCTTCGTAATCTATGACTTCCAGCTTCTCGTTATTGAAACGAGTTATGTAATCTCTAGTACTCTCACCAAATTTTTGTCTAACACTTAACAAGTGTGCTACTCGTTTTACTGGCTTTGCTCCAAAACAGAAATTGCCAATAAATAACTCGGCCAACTGAAAGAAAGTTAAAATCTTACCCCTAGGAAGATTGTTGTACCATATCTGGGCAGCTCCAATAAGAGTTCCTGAGAACGCTCTGCATCTCATCTCGTCGGGGACGACATAGATGTCGGCAGCAGCTTGATATTTCTCTATGTGGAGAACATGATCTGTCTTTCCATTATATTTGGGGGTCACTACAGGTGCTTTAAACTTTGACGGTGTAGGAAAATTCACAATGGCCTGTACAAAAGGTGTTCCTCGAACAAAAGTTCGTTGTAGGGGGTTCTTTGCCTTAGCCATTTCTCCCAATCTATCTTCCAACCGCTGGATGGAACCTTTCCACGCATCATTTCCTTCATCAGGCTTGTTAGTTCGAGCAATAGATCGTTCTGAAGTAGCCTCCTGAGATTTATCTTGACGAGCAACTGGTCGTGATTGTGCTGATCCTTCTCTTAGATCTGATGGTTGTCGAAAACTCCTTGACATGGTCTTAGGTGGACTCCTGTTCCTCCTAGGGCCTAATCGACTGAAAGGAGACACCCTACTCAGTATTTCTAAGGCACTGGTTCTTTCTGGAGAGAGGGTGATACGTTGATCAGTATGTGTAACCCTTATCGACGAAGTTCGCCCAGGTTGATAAGAGAAATCATCAGACTCCTCATTACGATATGACTCAGTACACCTGGATCGTGAAGAAAGTAAATAAGTTTGCCTCTGACCGCTTTGCTGTCCTGAACGTGCAGGTGCATTGCCATGAAGGGTTTGTATGAGTTGCCTCATTGTGTTTTGCATGGCGGTTTGTCCTTGAGCCAGATTCGTCATAACTCCGGCCAGATCTGGAGGTGCAGAGGGATTTGGAGGATTTCCAGCATTTCCAGCGTTTCGATTGCTAGATTCTGGATTATTCGCCATTGATGATGAATGATTTTTGGTGAAAAACGATAATAACAATCGTTCCCACAGACGGCGCCAATCTGTTGATGTAAAAAATTAGATCGCTCTAATTATTCAATCACAGATAAATAAAATGAGACAAAGATTTTAAAAGTGGTTCAGCCTTATATGAATGGCCTACATCCACTGTTATGTTATTGCTGAGTGTTTGGGAATTCTCGATTTCAAGTTCAACCAAGAAATTCCGGTCCCCTTGAATGAGGGTGATACAAGGTATTTATAGCCCTTAGGCTGTACATGAAAGGGTTGATACATTAAATGATATACATATGAAAGCGTAATACATTTAATGCAGTGTGTGAGTCAAGATGATAAACATTCAATGAATAGTTGAACTATTGATTATCTGGCAATTAATGCTACGGCCGAGATGCAACTCGGACCTCCTTGGTTGCTCGTTGCTCAGGAGTTCCTCGGAGCGCTGGAGTACCTCGGAGTGCTAAAGTTCCTCGGTGTATCCTCGTTGCTCGGAGAGAACATGAGTTGGTCGGGGAAATGAACTTCCTCGTTACTATTGTGCCACGTAAATTGACACGTGTCTTCGTATTATTCGTCCATATCAGCATATTAATTTTGGTATCAACAATGTGAAAATCTATTTTTAATATAGCTTGATTCATATTATTTATATTGATTTAATATATAATCTATTTTTCTTGATAAAATATTTTTTTTTCTGAGTTATGTGATTTAATATGTTTATGCATTTAAAATTTTATTTATATGCCTTAAGTCTTATTTATCTTATTTGACTTAGTGTGTGTGTGTGTGTGTGTATATATTATTTTTTATATGTTCAGAATGTATTTTTGTGTTAAATTTTTTTATTTTTTATTTGAATAATTTTTTTTGTTGTTTTAAATATTTTGTTGTGTGTTAAATAAACTCACATTAATTAAACACATCCTTTGTTTAATTAATTAATCATTTAACACAAAATTTAAATGGCAAAAAACATTTGAGTTGTGTATCATTGGTATCTGTTGGCTGCGTGGGAGGATGCTCTCTATCTGGCCTCGATTTGCCCGCTCTGATGGCGTGTGGGTTGCTGTGGATATTACCTAGAGCAAGCCTATTACCCCATGTTGTTGTTTTACTGTTACTGTATAACATGTGGCTTATGGTTCTACACTCTCTTCCTCACTTCCTTGGGTACTCTTGGCCGTCTTTGGATGGTTACGTTTTTGCCCTTGGGAGGTGTTATTTTTAATCACCAACCTTGACATTTTTCTTGGGATTTATATACGTTCATAAACATAGTTAGAACCCTTGAAGATTGTTGTTGGTCTCTTCGTTAGAATCACTACTGCTAGTTTGGTATTATTTGGTTCTCTGTTGATATATATATATATATATATATATATATATGTGTGTGTGTGTGTGTGTGTGTGGTATCATTTATAGAGACCCGTACTTTAAGACTTTTTATTTGGGTTAAAACGTTTAACTTTTTAAAGTTCCTATTTATTTATGTTAAAACATTTAACACTTTAAGATCTGTTATATGTAGGTCGTTTGTTTAGATCTGTTGAACCCTTTACTATACTACTGTTTTTTAGTCCGTTTTTGTTTCGGACCCAAAATCACTTTTGGACTAGACTTGTTTAGATTCGTATTTTGTAAACTGTGATATAATTGATTGGTGTTTGTGGTTATTAAAGACTAGGGCTGTGTTTTTTTTTTCAAACTTTTCGATTTTTGATTCGATTTATTCTGAATGTGGAATGAAATTTTAGTTTGCCGATTTTCGATTTTCGATTTTCCGATTTCCAATTTTTTCGAAAAAAATCAGATCGGAAATAATTCCGAATTTCTGATTTTTCAATTTTTTCGATCCCATTTTTCCGAAAATATGCCGATCCGATTTTTTTCGAATTTTTTTCGATTTTTTCGAAATTATTTTTTGATTTTCGATTTTTTGAAAGTTTCCCATATCCCACATCGGTTGGAAGAGGGAGAGGGCTCCCAAATATGATTTTTTAAAAGGAGAGTATCCTCATTACTTCTACACAAATGAAAAAATGGGTCAAATCCTTATGTATTTACATGTTGGCTTAAGCCATTTTCTTTGATACTTTAAAATGATAATTTCGGGTAATCGAAAATCCATAATTTTTTTTTAAAATTTTGGAATTTCCAAATTTTTTGGATTTTTAATATATTTTGTGAATTTTCGATTTTTTCTAATTCGGAATTTTTTTTAATTTTTCAAAGAACCGGATCGGAAATCAGAATAGTTTTTTTATTTTCGAAAAAATCAATTTTTTTTCCGAAGAGGCATTTTCCGATCTGATCTGGCCGAAACACAACCCTATTAAAGACAGTTGGTTATCCTATTTGGTTTAAGATCTTGGATCTATTTTTGGGTGTTTATTGTTGAGATTTTATTGACACCTATTTCAGTGTGTGTGCACTTGTTAACTTGGACTTAAGACTTTTAAAACTTAAAAACTAAACATAAGTTTTTTTGTCCCACATAATTTTTTGTGTGATTAAAATATCTTTTATATAAATTTGATTTACTTTAATTTGTTTGAGATTAAGGTTTATCTGGTTTTGACTCATACCTATTTTTATCATCTAAGTTGAATACTTGTGGTGTGTTCATTTTATTTAGTGGGATTTAATTCGTGTGTGAGCTTTAAGCAAAACCTTATTTATAATTTTGGTTATTTTAAATCAGTCCTAAATTATATGAGCTAGTGCTACACTTCTTATCTTTCTCTCATTTTTCCTGGACTTGATATTTACGACATAACACTTGTTTTATTTATTCATATTGTATTCGGTGTTAGGTTACTTTTTATTTCAGTTATATGACACAATTTTTTTGGAATTTTATTTCCTATTTTGTTTGTGGTAGTTTGCGCCAACTGATTTGTTTTAGCATTAATCTTTACTTGAATATTAACTATTAAGGAAGACCTTGCATTTGTCTTTTGACTTAATAGTTAATCATTCTTTTTGTACCGATTAATTCAATCTCGTCTTATTATTATTTGATTGTGTTGTGTACTACTACACAAATTCTTTGATGTTGAGTGTGTAGTGTACGTGTGTCTCAAGCTTTCACTACCTTGTTTGTTTAGTAAGATTTAGTATTATGGGGTTGTTTAGTTTGTGCCTTGGCGTACTGGTTTGTATTGGCCCAACTATTTCATTTACATTAGTGTTGCTGAAATCTTTATTTAAACATAGGTATTAGTGGACTTGAGTGTGTGAGTTGTCCTGGGACTAAAGGACACGAGGTTTTCCATTTCGGTGGTTTTCTTAAGAACAAATATTATGTCCTTATCACTTTACCTCATATCATTCTTAAAAGGTATTATTTTTATATCTAGCATCACCATCTTTTTTTACTAGTGTGCATGAGTGTTTTAATTTATAAACTTTAATAGATTTTATATCAAAGAGTTAAAAGAGTTTTTATAACCTAATACACGTTAGCAAGTACCCTTTGTTCCTTTCAAGTACCGTTAGGTTGTTTCACTATCTATCCCCCAAGCAAGTACGTAGGTTAGACAGGCTCAGGTGCGTCCACAAGTGGTGGTGGTTGCTGTCCGTAGGTAGCGATAATTTTTTGTACGATAATAGTGGCCAATTAAACTTGAGCGATAATAGGTTCCTGTCCCTGCGGAGGTGGTGGAGGTGACTCTGATTGTTAGTTGGGTGTCATGCCTTTGACTCAGCACTGGTAACCGATCGCTATCGAACTACGAGTTGGCATCGTGTGTTCACCATCTAAAATATTGTAAACCAAATCATACAAGTACACATAACAAAATAAACTACAAAATCTAAATGATAATATCTAAAGTATCAAATAACATTATGTGTAAAATGATGGATGCACTCAAGATCCCTCGGATACTAGAACCTAGAATCCTCTGATACCAAATGTGACACCCTATAGAATCTAGTTTGGCTTGATCAAGTCTAAAATAAATAATATAGGAGTTTAAACATTTGAGTATTATTCTAATCATGATTGGAAATAAACTGAGTGGAGAATATAAGTAAATGTACATAAGAGCGATGAACCACAATAACTCTGATACCAAATCAATTAATAGAAATAGAATCATCTCATACTAAAACTATCTCATAATAATGTCATGTATATAAAGTTCTTATAAAACCGATTGCATACTAGTAAACATAAATTCTACATACTAGATAAATAAATAGGGGTAAATTAATGAGATTTCATGCCCGACACTTACATCTTATCTAAGCAACAACTAAAAGTAGAATAAGACTGGATTAGGTATGAGGCTGCACTGGCAGACTATGTCCTGAATAGATAATAAAACAACGTTAACAACAAGTCTACAAAGTATAAGAATAAAACAGCGTTCGGAGATACAATATAGTCATACCTTCATCTCATGTTTTAGTTCCTCTTAAGTTATCTCAACCCAACAACCTAAATATGTCATGTGTCTACTCCTAAAACTAATTGAACCCGATGATTACATATTATTCATCTCAACTGAAAATAGGTAAATAATCTATCACTACAAATTCTATACATCCCAAGCATAATATATCAGGGGAAAACAAAAAATATTTAAGTCCATATCCACATAAATATGGTCCACAACACGTACATCCTATAAAGGATAATATCTAGCCCTCACATAACTAAGGCCAATTTTTACCGCCTTCGGGGATAGCTCGTGCCTACTAGGCATAGTTATGGCTTGTCCCACCCCCGTAATTATCAAACCATTTTCTAGGTATAGTCACTATGCCTTCATAACAGTCTTATGTAGTCATCATCGATCATGCCTCATAAGAATATCCCCTCTAGTACATATCCCACGAGTACTCACACTCCATATGTTGCACATAGTACACAAGAGAAGTCATCTACATTTTAGGAAGAGTATAAATCTTACGCCCATATAATAACTTCCTTATCCTCCTTCTAAGTAATTTTACATATATGATTAAAGATATTACATTAATATCTTAACACGTCTAAGTATCCTATTTCCATCCAACATTCCCATTTCACTAATAATGAAAATTCTAAATCCTGGCTATGCGCACGGATGACAAATATAACTTTTCTCATGAATGAAACACGAAACTCTCTAGAAGTCAAACCTTCTTCAGCCTATAGCCCCTGTTACGACCCTTATATCCAGACCAACCATTAAGGACATGCCTTAAAGTTTTAGGACCTCCCATATGCTTTGAAGTTTTGTGATACAACTTTCAACTTAGGTGACACAGATCTTGGTCCTCCATGTCTGCCACTCTCCTGTCGTGGTGATTTTTGTTCCCCTTAGCTCATTGACATGTCACGGGGCGACCATTATCATCGTCCATTTATAGAATGGTCGTGCCATTTGTATGATCCCCTCCATATTCTAATTGACAAACCATATTGCCTTCACATCCAATTGCAAAATCATGCTTACAGGGCACTTGTTTCCTCACCTTTCCAATCGATAAAGCCCGTGATCGGTGTTTCTTCACCCTCACCCCTTTTTTTCCTCTATATACCCTTCTCCCCACCCATCCTTGGTCCACCGATGCTTTGCATTGGGTGAAGCACTTTGCCATATAAGTGCATTGACCTTTTAGCCTTTATCCAACAAGACTGACACTTCAGTTTTGTTTGGGGGTGATTATCATCACCCAATTTTGTACCATCTTGTTTGATCCTAGTTTTATCTCGTTTAGGGTGAGAATAAATCGGCCTGGCTAAAGACATTAAACTTAGAGCTACCAGGAGGCATCCCGCTATTTCTTAGTCTGAGTCTTATCTTGCCCCAATGCTTTACCATGTTTATAGACTTACACATTTTTATCTCATTACTTATTCAGGTTCACCTTTAATAGGTGTGGTCTACCTCATTAGCGGTTGATTCTAGGAATTTCCTCCTCGCTTGTGCTCTCAATTTTAAAAATAATTTTGTTTAACATCGAGGACGATGTTCTTTTTTGTTTGAGGGTGGGGAATTTATCAAAATCGCACCTCTTTTGAAAAAATTTCATAAACATGATTTTATTTTTAAAATTTTCGTGGAGTTTCTTTCATCTCACTCATTGATGTGAATTTTCTATCATCCATCTTTAAAGTCTAGGAATCAAGCTAGATGATATTTTTCCAAATAACATATGTAATACGTACCAAGGCATTTTTTAAGATGAATTTCAAGACTCAATAAAATTTGCATACTTATCATGTCACTACAATTTAGAGTTGAAGAGTATTACAATTCTCAAGGAAACCTTAAGCATCACCAGAGGAGATTTTAACTTGTGAGATTCGTGTCTTTAACCTTTTAGAGAGTTTTACACAATCTCTGAGTCACGAGTTTATTTAACTTCCTTTGGAATCATACTTAAATCGTTGTATGATCTCGTTATTCTTCACTAAATTTTTAGCTTGATCACTGAGAAAGACATCACTTTCGAGTCGTAAGAAACACGTGTCTTGTAGTTTGTCTCGAGAACCAAACCATTCTTTACCATATCACATTACCATTCACTTAACCCTTTATCTTTCCATATTTTCCCTATCCACATATATTCCCCTCATCATCCATATATCATTTCCAATCCAATCACTTCCATCCATCATTTTTTGGGAAAAAAATGTTTAAATTTCTAGATGTAAATTGTCTTCATTTGTGTTATCAAAATAAAATGCATCGCAACCAATTTTTTTTAAAAAAAATAGAAAAACAAAAAGGAGAAAAAATAGAAAAAAAAATGAAAAAAAATGAAAAAAAATGAAAAAAAAGCATGCGATCAAAGTTTATAAAATGAAGGCATTGGTTATTCAGATTGTGTTCCACTCTCCTGAAAACCCCTATCATCATATCATCCATATTCTTCATTTCATTCTCCCATCATCCCTTATATACACCTCATTTTTCGTCATTGGTAAGGTGTTCGAGCAAACGATAAGTGTATATGGTGAATGCCTCGACGTTCTCACTATAGTGATTAGCATTCTTTCATGAGATCATTTTTTTTCTCTAAAATGTTGTTATTTCTTACATGTGTGTGAGACGTTTGACACTGCATACATTTAATCACCTCCTCAAACACAAGAGCGATACACATACCCAAATCTCGTGAGTTCGTTTGAGATATTAATATCCGTGAGATTTTGAAGTTGATGTGTTGATTCCAAAAGGCGATCTAGGAATTACTTTTATGATATTTAATCTGTTTTGACTGATTCACATAACCTACATTGAACTCTAGGAAGGATGTGCCTTAATATATTCATGTAGCTAATTTTTTTTACACTTCTAGCTTGTTTTCCTCAAAATATTTATCTCATGATGGTTTGTGCGATTGTTCTATGTCCAACAAGAGATTGGCTTCCGTTTGTAAATAAATAATTTTGCGGGTATATTCCCTACAAACCCTCACGAGAAAAAACTCGTCGTGTAGCATAATCTATAAGTTTAAAGGCTTGTTGCACATGCAAAGTGCAATCACAAGTGCCTGCGAAAGTGGCACACTTTTTGTTTCTTATCTTGATTTCTCTCTATTTTAGCTTGAGGAATTGCAATCTTCTGTCTGGGGGTGGCGTGATAAGAACCCAAAAGTGTTTAAATAAAACCCCTAATATGCAAATTTTAATTGCTAATTCTCGATAAAATTGGAATAATGTTTGTATTTATTTATTTTGTAGGTCAATAAGCATTTGCGATGTCAAACAAGCTTAATTTGAGGTAATTTTTATAAATAAGCAGTCAAGTACATCAAATGTGGGGATGATTCGGTTAAATGAGCCTAAACCCAGCTCCGCAGCCTAAAACTGCCCTGAACCACGCCTAACATATCCCTAGCCTATCCTATAATTGTTCAATGTATGTGTGGTATTATTTTTAATATAGATATATATCTTATTCAAGTTGTGTCAATTTTATTATTTTTATTTTATTTTATTTTAGGGTCTTTATTTGTAGTATTTTAGTAATTTATGTAAATATTATATAAAACGTTTGTGTCGTCGTGTTTGTGTCTGCATATATTTAAGTGTGTGTTTAATATTTTCCTTATTATATATTTTTTAACGATATTTTTTATTTTTATTTTTATTTTAAATTTTATTATATTATGTGTCTTTTATATTTTATATGTGTGTTCTAGTTTTATATTTTTTTTATTGCGTGTGTGTTGTAAATACATATGTACTTATTTTTTATTTTTATATATAATAAAGTACCAACACACGCACAAACCATTCCCCCCCCCCCCCCCACAACTCACACACCCTATATCCCCTGCAGTCCCCTACACCCAATCACAATACCTCATCTTCTTCTCCATCTTTTACTCTCTCTCTCTCTCTCTCTCTCTCTCTCTCTCTCCAAACTCAATAACCACCCAAACCTTAACGCACCTAATACCCAAATACCCATTACCTTCACCTACTCCATTTTTTATCCCAAAGTCGAGCTCCTGCTGCTAAATCCCCCCAACCTGACCTTGCCCACTACTTTAAATTCGACAATAGCCTCTTGCCAGAACCCATAAAACCCCATAACCTGGTCCCACATCTGCACCAAAACTCGAACCTTAACCCATGCCCTTAACTCGATTTCAAAACTCTAGACCCACTTCTGCCCATGAACCCTTCGACGTCCATTCCAAGAACCGAAAATCCAATACCCATTCTAATCCACCCATCGACCCTTATACATTCGACCCAAGCTACCAAACTCCCTTGCCTAATCCCAATCCAGGTAGCACCATTCCCAAACCGCCCGAACCAAGCGTGACCCAACTTTCCGATCCCGCTCCAAACTCCGACCCTACCCTATACCTGCTACAAATCGATCATTCCTGGAGCAACCCGAGAGACCAAAATCAAATCCTTACCCAGCCCCCAGCTGCATCTCAAAAACCCATTTCACCCAACACCCATTAACCCGTAACCAAATCTCAAAGACTTCTATCCGATTTTTACCATTTGGCAAAACAAAGTCAAACAATATAAAATAACAAAAACCTCATGTTTAAACCTTTGCCCTATTCCCATTATACCCTCATGACCTCACTAAACCCATGCACATGTGTGCAATACTTGTCCTACCCTAAACAATTAAACATGTCTAATTTTACCTCTAGCTCCATGTAACGTCTTATTTAAGAAGACTTATGCAAATTTGGAGGGGGTTCAAGTTCTAGAAGAAGCATCGTAGAGAGAAGAATAGAGAGAGAAACACCTTTGTAAATATTTTTTTTATTTCTTTCATTTTCTTAGAAAATTTGTGAGAAGTAATTGTCGAGCGATTTAATTGTATTGATGATGATAGAGTTCAATTTGGCAAATTCATTGAGACTTGTTTGTAGATTTGTTCTCTTTCTCTACTCTTATATTTTAATTCCTTTGATTATTTGTTTATCATATTTCATATCATGTTAGGCTAAAAAATCCTTTCAAGGGGTGGGATGAACCCTTATTTAAAGTTCTTCTAATTAATTTGTTGATTATTTGAAATTCCTTTTGAATGTTAATTTTAATCCTTCACCTTTCAATTTACACCTCGATAGAGGGTAAATGATTTTCGAGAGAAAATCAAAATTTGAGATATAATATGAATTTTA
The DNA here is from genome assembly GCA_949130495.1 of Sambucus nigra. NCBI lineage: Eukaryota > Viridiplantae > Streptophyta > Magnoliopsida > Dipsacales > Adoxaceae > Sambucus > Sambucus nigra. The sequence goes on along the minus strand of OX422220.1, from coordinate 211,906,350 downwards.
GAATCAAACTAGGGATAGGGGGTTTTCAAGTGTGGTATTATTCCTTGAATTTCTACTCTAAAGTTTTTTTTCCATGATTTATATGAATTTTGGTGAATCGGTCATAGCTGGTGATTTATTAAAAGGAGTGTAAATATAATTTCTAAGAGTTGTGGGGGCTTGAATTTAATTTTCTAAAAGGTTAGTGTTAAAATTTCATTTGTGACGAGAGTTGACTTGTAATTTCAATACTAAATTGGGAGATTTTATTAGTGAATTAATTAATTTGAATAACTAGAATATGTGGTGTAGTCCCATTCTTTGATTGTTTTCACATTTATTTACCTCACTTTATCTCTAATTTTAGTGTTTCATTTTATTCATTTTTTTTTGTCAATCAGTTACTTGGTCTCATTATCCCTTGAAAATTGTTTTAAAAGAAAAAAAAATAGAGATGAAAATAGTTGAAAGTGAATTGCATCTATCTTCTCATTCTAGCATGTGCCACTCTTTAATGTTGGATTACCCGTACTTACCATAATACAAGTTGTTTAACAATTTTTGTAGGGAATAAAAGGGGTTTTGATTAGCTTGGCTTTGAAGATAATGACATTATCACACAAAAGTCTAAGTTATCAAATGGTGTCGTTGCTACTTTTTGGAGTTTGACGCACTTGAGAAGATTTTTTGGATTTTAATTCATTTTTTCTATCCTTTTCATTTTATTAGAAGTTTTGTATTAGGATTTTATAATTTGGCTTGAATTGCGGTGCTTGGAGATACCATTTATTTTTCATTTATATTTGTAATAATTTATAAAGGGAAGAAAGGTGTGAAAGGAAAATCGAAGAAGGTGGAGAGAGGTCATCCAAAGGCGAGGAAAATAAGCCTCTCTACTTTGGGTCAGTAGGACTCCCAAGGCTGACTGAGATAAGCAATGTCTCCTCGGTCGACTCAAATCGGTCTTCACCCCATGTGCGTAAGAGCCATGGGAGGTACATTTCTTTATCACTCATGAATCTCCCGCTAGCGAGTCCATTCTTATGTGCTTAATTACTCCTATTTGATCTTTTTTATCGCAATGCTTTTATTTTGGATGGTTTGACGAATTAATGAACCTAAGACCTAGACCCAGTCATTGAAATGAAAAGGGATTTCACCACCTGACTCACTCATTTATCTATTGTGTGCTACCCTATCTATCATCAAATTTAAAATCAATCAACTAGCTAGACAAGTAGTAGCACATTTTTGCAAATGCGGTCCAAAAGATACATTTCGTGATTTTTGTAGCCCGCGGATCTAATTAAAATTTGACCACCCTTTTCCTAATTTTGAAGATATAAATTGGCTACATGCTCGTTAGGATTTATCCTTGACTTGTGTATGTCTAATTCAATCTTTTGGTAGTTGGTTTTACTGAGTTCATCAAATTCAAAATTCCATTCTACCATCTTTTTTTTTTTTCAAAAAATCCAGAAATATTTTCTTCCTCTATTTTATAAAAATAACAAAAATATTTTTTTTTCCTTTTTACAAACATTAAAAAAAAATAAAAAAATAGTACTCTCGCCAAGGCCGACATACGTCCTTTAAGGGACTACTTTGGTCATTTCTCATTATCACGAATCATGTTTGAAGTTGAGTGCGAGTCGGACTTCCATACTTTACTTAGTGGCTTTAACTCTCGTACACATACCGTTGATACACTAGCGTCATCCACGCACAAATATCATATTTCATCGCCTCCGATGATGCATATCAACGCATCCAATGGTTCGTCGTGCACCTATTGATTTCAAGTCAATCACTTGCCCCATGAGTGTCCATACATTCTATATCCATCTGAACCAACCATGGCCCAAGTGCATCCATATGATATCGTTTCGCAACCCACCTCAGCCTATTTTCATGGTATATCCAATACCGAGTCATGTGAGTACCTAAGTTATTCATGGAGTCTTGATCACCCTCCTACGCATTATCAATCCCAACCCCATGTTGTGGATCTTCACGATTTCGACTGTCGTAATGACAACCTAGTGCACCCCATATTGATCAGTCCCCTCACTACACACCCCATGATTATCAACCTTTTTTCTCTCACGGATATATTTCTCTTGTGTATGAAGAACTTGAACCCATTCCCCACACTTCATATGTGTATTGTATGTTTCCTAGTGTCAATAGAGAGTTGTGTCCACCTCAACCACCACCGCTAACCACTAACACTTTACCACCACCATCCACATCCGCCCTCGAAAGCCTCTTGAAAAAGTTATCCTCAAACAAGATAAACCTACTCAATATCAAAATCAAGCCTTTCAACAACTTGAACAAAGATTAAATGAAATTGAGTGTGCGAACGAGTTGGATTCCACCCCAAGTTAAGCCATTGTTAAACCCACGTGGAGTGATGATGAGACATTTTGTGACATGCACTTTGAGTGTGACCAACCCTATCACCCCGAGAATATCAAAGTTGAGACCACACTTTGGTCCGAGCCCCAATTTCACAATTGTGTTGGTTTATCAAATGATTGTGAGATTGATCAAACCCCGCCTTCTCCTAAAGAACCCACAATTGAGGTTCATATTTTCCTTCTCGATGAATCCAAAAATACGCCCGAGTCTACACCTATTGAGACCATTGAGTGTGTTCTTGAAACTCCCATTCCTTATAGGTTAGATCCGACTATGGGTGTTAACCAATGCACCGAGATTGAATCGGAGATGGTCCCCACCTCCCTTAATATGAATCCTCTCCAACGATGTTTGGACCACTTTGATTCTGATATTAATGTTGATTCATGTATCTTGGATATTAATGTCTTGTTAGACCCTTTCACCACCACGGATGGTGTCACATTGGTGGATACTTTGATCTCTCTGTCACTTGATACCACACTCCCTCTTCAAGGGGACTGTTGATGTAAAAAATTAGATCACTCTAATAATTCAATCACAGATAAATAAATGAGACAAAAGATTTTAAAGTGGTTCAGCCTTATAAAGATGGCCTACGTCCACTGTTGTTTTATTACTGAATGTTTGGGAATTCTCGATTACAAGAAATTCCGTTCTCTATTCGGTCCTTTCACAATGAGGATTGTACAATGTATTTATAGCCCTGAGGCTATAATGTGAAAGGATAATACATTAAATGATACACATATGAAAGGGTAATACATTTAATGCCCTCTTTGCGTGTGCGTCTGAATGATAAGCATTTAATGAATCAGTTGAACTGTTGGTTATCCAGCAACTAATGCTTTGTTCGAGATGCAGCTCGGACCGCCTAAGCTTCTCGGTACTCAAGAGTTCCTCGGAGAGGTATTGTTCCTCGGAGCGTGTGAGTTCCTCGGGGCGTATGAGTTCCTCGGAGTAACATGGTTTCCTCGGAGCGTGTGATCATCTCGGAAGTGCTTGTTGTTGCCATGTAGATAGCCACGTGTCTTCATATGATTGGTCCAAGTCAGCAGATTAAATTTGGTATCAACAGGGACCTTGAGGATTTTCCGACGACTAAGATGAGTGTATATCCCCTACTCCCTAGTTAGATCATCTTCCTCCACTCATTGTCCCTCCCGACCCACCCATCGTCCCACTAGACACACTACTATGTTTGGACTTTATTCCCTTACTATTCTCATCTACCCATTTGGGTCCTTACTTAAAACCACCACCCACCCATGAAATCCACGATCACATTACCGAATTTTTCCACTACCCCACCATCCATGAGAGTTTTTGATATGCAACTCTCAACTTAGGTGACACGGAGCTTGTTCATCCATGTCCGCCACTCTCCTGTCGTGATGATTTTTATTCCCAGCAACTCATTGACTTGTCACGGCGCAACCATTAATATCGTCCATTTATAGAACGGTTGTGCGATTTTTATGAGCCCCACCATTTCCCAATTGCCAAATCATATTACCTTCCTATCCAACCCTTGTTACCCTCACATTTACACTCGATAAGACCCGTGATCGGTGTTTGTTCACCCTCACCCTTGACTTTCTTCCATATACCTTTCTCTCCACCCACCCTTAGTCCACCGATGCTTTTCATCGCGTGAAGCACTTTTCCATACAAGTGCATTGACCTTTTAGCCTTTATCCAACAAGACTGAGACTTCACTAAATTTTTAGCCTGATCACTGAGAACGACATCACTTTTGAGTCGTAAGGAACATGTGTCTTGTAGTTTGTCTCGAGAACCAAATCATTCTTTACCATATCACATTACCATTCACTTCACCCTTTATCTTTCCATATTTCCCCTACCCACATATATTCCCCACGGCATTTATATATCATTTGCAATCCAATCACTTCCATCTATCATTTTATGAGGAAAATAGTGTTTGAACTTCCAGATATTAAATGTGTTCATTTGTGTATGAAAAGAAAAATGCACCGCAAAGAAAAAAAAAGAAAGACAAAAGAAGAAAAAGAGAAAAACCAAAAAATAGAAGAAATAGAAGAAGAAAAATTTAAAAAGCATGCGATCAAAGTTTGTAAAATGAAGACATTGGTTATTGAGATTGTGTTCCACTCTTCTCAAATGCCCTCCATCATATCATCCATGTTCCTCATTTCATTCTCCTATCATCCCTTATATAGACCCCATTTTTCGTCCTTGGTAAGTTGTTCGAGCAAACGAGAAGTTTATATGGTGAATGCCTCGATGTTCTCACTATAGAGATTAGCATTTTTTCATGAAATCATTTTTTCTAAAGTGTTCGTTCTTTTTTATGTGCGTGTGAGATGTTTGACAGTTCTTATATTTACTCACCTCCTCACACACAAGAGCGATACACTTAGCCAATTCTCGTGAGTTCGTTTGAGAGAGCTATATCCGTGAGATTTTAAAGTTGAAGCGTTGATTCCTTAAGGCATTCTAGGAATTACTCTTATGATATTCAATCCGTTTTGGCTGATTCATATCACCCACATTGAGATTTAGGAAGGATTTTCCTTGAGTATTCATGTAGCTAAACTTTTTTACACTTCTAGCTTATATTTCTTCAAAATATTTATCTTTTGATGGATTGTGTGATTGTTCTACATCTAATAAGAGATTGACTGTCATTTGCAAGTAAAGAATTTTGTGGGTATATTCTCTGCAAATCCTCACAAGACAAAGCTCATCCTATAGGGTAACCTATAAGTTTAAAGGCTTGTTGCATATGCTAAGTGCAATCGCAAGTGCCTGTAGAAGTGGCACACTTTTTGTTTTTTTATCTTATTTTCTCTCTATTTTTGCTCGAAGACTAGCAAGGTTCTGTTTGGGGGTGGTGTGATAAGCACCCAAAAGTGTTTAAATAAAATCCCAAATAGACAATTTTTAATTGTTAATTCTCGATAAAATTAAAATTATGTTGGTATTTATTTGTTTTGTAGGTAAATAAGCATTTGTGGTGTCGAACGAGCTTAATTCGAGGCAATTGCTATAAATAGTGGTCAGGTTCATCAAAATGATGTGGTTAAATGAGCCTAAACCCAACGACGTACTCTAAACCTGCCCTGAAACAAGCACAATCCATCCCTAGCCTGTTGTATAATTGTTCAGTGTCCATGTGTATTATTATTTTTATTATTTTTATTATAGATGTATATTTTATTTAGGTTGTGTCATTTTTATTATTTTATTATTTTTATTTTGTTTTATTTTAGGGTCTTTATTTTTAGTATTTTAATATTTATGTAAATATTATATAAAGTGCGTGTTTCGTCGTGTCTGTGTTCGTATATATTTAAGTGTGTTTAGTAATTTCATTATTATATATATTTTTAGTGATATTTGTTTTTATTTTAATTTTATTATAAGTCTTTTTATATTTCATATGTGTGTGTTTTAATTTTTATATTTTTTATTGCGTGTGTATTTTAAATATATATGTACTTATTTTTTATTTTTGTATATAATAAAGTACCAACACACACACACCATTTCTCCCATACACTCACACACACCCTGTATCGCATGCACTCCACTATAACCAATCATAACACCTCATCTTCTTCTTCATCTTTTACCCTCTCGCACTCTCTCTCCAAACTCCATAACCACCCGAACCTTAACCCACCTAATACCCAACACTCATTACCTGCTCATGCTCCATTTTTTATCCCAAAGTCGAGCTCCTAATGCTAAGTCGCCCCGACCCGACCTTGCCCACTGCCTTAAATTCGGTAATAACCTCTGGCCGAAACCCACCAAACCCCATAACATGGACCCACATCTGCCACCAAAAGACAATACCCATTCGAATCCACCCGTCGACCCTTATGCATTCGACCCAAGCTACCAAACTCCCCTGCCTAATCCCAATCCGGGTAGCACCATCTCCAAACTGTCTGAACCAAGCGCGACCCAACATTCTGGTCCTGCTCCAAACTCCGACCCTACCCTCAAACCTAATCCTACGCCCTATAACTGCTAAAAATTGATCATACCCGGAGCAACCCGAAAGCCCCAAATCAAATCCTTACCCAGCTTCCTACTGCATCTCAAAGATCCATTTCACCTAATACCATTTCCCATAACCAAACCTCAAATACTTTTATCTGATTTTTACCCTATGTAAAAAAAAATCAAAATAATAAAATAACAAAACCCACATGTTTAAACCTTTTCCCTATTCCTATTATACCTTCGTGACCTCACCAATTCCATGCACATGTGTGCCATACCTGTTCTACCCTCAATATTTAAACATGTTCAATTTTACTCCTAACTCCATGTAACCTCTTATTTAAGAAGACTCATGCTCATTTTAAGGGGGTTCAAGATCTAGAAGAATCATAGTAGAGAGAAGAATAAAGATAGAAACACCTTTGCAAATAATTTTTATTTCTTTTATTTTTCTTTAGAAAAGTTGTGAGAATTAATTGTTGAGGGATTTAATTGTATTGATGAGGATATAGTTCAATTTGGCAAATTAAATGAGGCTTGTTTGAAAATTTGTTCTCTTTCTTTACTCTCATATTTTAATGCCTTTGATTATTTGTTTATCATATTTCATATCATGTTAGGCTAAAAACCCCTGTCAAGTAGTGGGATGAACCCTTATTGAATGTTCTTCTAATTACTTAGTTTGATTATTTAAAATTCCCTTTGAATGTAAATTTTGATCCTTCACATCACATTTTACGCCTTGAGAGAGGGTAAATTATTTTCGAGAGAAAATCAAAATTCAAGATATAATATCCATTTTAGAATCAAACTAGAGATAGGGACTTCTTAAGTGTGGTCTTATTCCTTGAATTTCTACTTTAAATTTTATTTTCTATGATTTATATGAATTTTGGTGAATCGATTCTAGGGGGTGATTTATTAAAACGAGTGTAAATATATTTTCTAAGAGTTGTGGGGCTGAAATTTAATTTTCTAAAAGGTTAGTGTTTAAATTACATTTGTGACGAGAGTTGACTTGTAATTTCAATACTAACTTGGGAGATTTCAAATTAGTGAATTAATTAATTTGAATAACTAGAATATGTGGTGTAGTCTCATTCCTTGATTGTTCTCACATTTATTTACCTCACTTTAGTCTCATTATCCCTTGAAAATTGTTCTTATAGAAAATTAAAAAAATAAAGATGAAAATAATTGAAAGTGAATTGCATTTATCTTCTCATTCTAGCATGTGTCACTCTTTAAAGTTGGATTGATACCCGTACTTACCACAATACAAGTTATTTAATAATTTTTGTAGGTAATTCAAGGGATTTTGATTAGCTTGGCTTTGAAGACAACGACATATCACGCAAAAAGCCAAGTTGTCATCACACGTCAAATTTCACGTGATTGAGTCAACCACTTCTTACCACTTATTGATTAGGAGAGTTTTGATGCACAACTATGGATTAGTCCATTTGACATACCAAAAATGTGCAAAGGCTAATGTCAAAGGATAAGAAACAATCATTCGAGCAACTAAGAAACCTTTTCAAATAAAGAATCACACTTCGTTTATGCAACATTTATACATAACACAATAAGGATACATGAATCCTCACAAGGCAAGTAGAGGGAGTAAAAATGGCAATGATCAAAGGAATATTAGGCTCCATGATGATCGAAGAAAATAAATGCAAAGAAACCGATCAAATCAATAAGGTTATTTTACAAACCAAGTATGTTTGAAAAATCTTCGGGAATAATGAAGCCGAGAATTGATCCACAAGAGAAATAAGTATGACGACAAAGATCCCGAAGAAGATTGGGAAAATAGAGTTACGAATTAACATAAATTTCAAACAAAAGGAAAACTCCATCACCACGAGAGCGGAAGTGCAAGAAGGTTTAGCTTAGTGATAGATGGTTGTTTTATCTTTTGTGAATGTTTGAGCGACAGAGAAACTCACAGGGGAAGCTGACTTGAAGGCAGAGTACGAATGATTCTTGTGGATAATCAAGGCTAATATTTGGTTATTAGTAATTCTAAGATACAAGAGTTTGTGGAAGATGTTGAAGATGAACCTAAATGCATACATTATCGAACAAAACCACAAATATAAGATTTGTAATAAATTAATCTAGTAGGCACCAGCGAGGAACCACGACCAATATTTTTCTCGAAATACCTAGAGGCAACCAGTAAACATGACTTATTCATCTCATCAAGCAATATAAATACACTTTTGCATTGAAGTACACACAAATGTTTGGTCTTAATTAAGAAGTAAGTTACGATAAATGGAATGTTGAGCATTCAGATATCCCTGTTATATAAGAAACGATAACTTACAAGCCATAACTAGATCTAAAAATCAAAGGTGAGGTAGAACAATTGTTGAAAGTTGGATTCATCATGCTTATTCAACATCCAATTTAGCTATCTAGAATTATCCTAATGAAAAAGAAATATCGGACCAAAATTCACATTTCTGTGTATTTTAAGGACCTCAATAGAGTTAGCCCCAAAAAAGAGTTCCATCTACCTTCAATTGATAAATTTATCGACTCTACGTTTGGCTATGAGATGTATAGCTTCATGTATGGCTATTTAGGGTATAAACCAATCAATATAAATCCACCTGATACGAAGGAGACTGCCTCTAAAACCTCATTGGGAAACTTCAATTACGCCTTTTATTTAAAGAATGCATGCCCCATGTACTATTGGACAATGATGGCATTTTTCGTGATTTTTTCCAGGACATATTAGAGTTCTATGTTGATGGTCTTGTTATCGAGTCCACGAAACAAGACTCACACTTGGAAGACTTGAAGAGAGTTTTTAACAGATGAAGAAAGTATAAGCTTTAGATGAACCCCCTCAAATGTGACTGTGGTGTCATAACTGGGAAATTCATATGGTTTGTGGTGGATTGGAAATGCAAGCAAATGTACCAAGGCAAATACAAAGATATTCTTGACATATCATTTATGAAGAACCAAAAGGGATTGAATAGATTTGTCAATAAAATTTCTTATTTAAGAAGGTTTATCCCATTCCTTTCAGAAATTACCCTACCATTGATGCAATTGCTTCCTATTTTAGGGTTGTACTTTTGAGAGGTACAATGGAAATTACTATATCCTTCAAATTAGACTTCCCTTATTCAAACAATGAGGTAGAACATGAATTATTGATATTAGAACATCCATTCTCTTTGTATTAAATGTGACTCTAACATCGTGGTTACGCAAGTGAATAGGGAGTTTGGTAAAAAACACCTTAGCTTGGATTCATATAGAAACATCATCCAAAGTTTGATGACTCAATTTTATAATATGAGATTAGAGAGACACCTAATAATGATGAATCGATATGCAGATGCTTATGCCAAAATTGCCCAAAAGGTTATCATAAATTCTTATTCAACAATAATCATAATACAAAGGAGAACAACACCATCATAGGTAACCTAGCTCTTTCATAGTGATGATTATTTGGATTGGAGGTTTTTCATAAGAGAAAAATTAGACTATATCAAAATAATGATTTTGTAACTAAGCTTTTGTCACTTCTTATGGTAGTAACAAAATTTGTCACAGCTTGTGGCCGTGACAAAGCATTTTTTGGTGACAAATAAAATTATTTGTCACTTCCATGAGTAGTGATAAATGTTTTCCCCAATTTTTCATTATTATTGGAAATGACAAACTTTAAATTTAATGTTTGTAACTGCGAATAGCAGTGACAAACTTTGGCATTAATATTTGTCACTGTCAATAGCAGTGTTGTTGTCAAAAAATGAATCTACCAAAGTAGACCATGCCATCAAAGTCATACATAATAATCAAAGTATAAAAATAGAGTAAAAGATAGATAAGGAGTAATAAACGCGGGACTTAGAGTGGTTCGACTATAAAAATGAGCCTACGTCCCCTTTGGAGCCTGATTCTCATTATATACATGTAGTATTATAAGTTTGGAAGGCCATAGATTCATACAAGAGGATATAGATGGTATAAAATGCATCACATACAAATTTTGTGTTAAAGGGGATGCAGTCTTGCGGTGTACCTGAGGAGAGTCCAAGACCTTGTGTGGTTCAGGTGATCAAAGTATGCTCGTAGGTGTAAAGAGAGAGGAGATAGTCTGACAGAGCCTCATTGCTTAAATATGTCATCCCAAATTAGGAGGTGAAGATATATATTTACAGTAGGTGGTAGGAGTGTCACATGCTTGGTTCACGTGCCTTATGAATAAGTATCGTTGAGAAGGAATCTTTCTAGAATTTTTTACAGCTGGAAGGTAGTTGCTAATGTGTCAATGCCTACGACATGCATTGTGCCGATGTTGGGTTTGGAGGCCCTGCGGCTTATCATTGGTATAGTCGTGGCCTATTTGGCTGCTACTTTTGGTACATGGGTCCACGACCTGTTTGTATTCCAGGTTATGGTCTTGAGTACAATTCCCTTTACACTCCATAACTTTGATCTTCATTATGCCTATGTGGTCTCCCTGCCACGTGTGACGTGTTTGTAGGTGGACATATTTTGGGTATAAAAAATCTCCCAAGCCTCAGTGCTAAGGGGTAGGTGATTATGTGTTGGGGGTTTGTTTCTATTAGTAGATTTTCATGCTGAGGCCGTGAATACGATTGAGTTGGGCTAAATGTGTCCTTTCTTACTGAGGTCGCGACAGTCTATTATAGCATTTTAACTTCCCTCTCTCTCTTATATAAATGTTTTGAGGCCATGACCTCATTATTTTATCGAAACCATTGAGAGCATTTTGAACAGGGGATTTAAGGCGAACCCCTTTTTTCTTCTCTGATGATTTTTTCGATGGATGTTCTTCAATTTAGGCTTTATTTTCTACATTTCCCCTTTAGTTATTACATTTTTTGTCACTTTATAAACTTTCTTCCCTTCAATTTCCCTTGTTGATTTGTAATATACCAATAGATTTAGGCTTAAAATGTTAAATTGTTTACCTAGAGTTTTGAATCGTGCTTGAACTAGGTATTTGACCTTTGGTTTGCCTCATGGATTCATATTTTCGAACAAAAATGAATGTTATCTTAATTTATGCTTTTAATGTGATATATAAAATATGTTTAATTTTTGGTTTTGATAGTATTGAGTTTAAAATCATTTCAGATCTTGGTTTTGGTTTAAAACCACTTATGGGCTTGGTTTTGGGCCAAGAACACAAACGGTTGTTCATGGGTTTTTTGGGCCCAAACCTTAGTTTTTAGAAAATTTGATCGTGGGGGATTCAACAATTTGAGTCGCTGCTATTTATCCCCCTAGGTCGTGACTGGATATTCCCTTGGATAGTTGGTTATGGACTTATTCATCTCGCTGCGTCCTTTTTCAAATGATTGCGGCCTTGGAAATACTTTGAGAAATTTTACTTGTATAATTCTTGACCCTTTCGCAACTTATGCTTAATTTTGTAGGAGGATCTAATTTTTCTGTTACCGCGAACTCTATAAAAGGTCGTTTGTGCATCCTGCATTTTAATCATAATGATTTTGGCCTTTTAACTGTGGAGCCCCCTCTACTTTTACATGTCATTGCTCTGGTCTTATGCATTGGATTACTTGGGAGTATTTGGAGGATTACTAAAAAAGACACTTTGGTGTCCCTCCTACCATAGTGTTGAACACAAAACTATTGAAAATAAGTCGGATGTGTAATCTGAAGGATTTTCACATGTGTGTGTATTGATTCTGACTCTGCGAAATCTTCTTATTGTAGGGGTCCTATTGAGGCTGTAGAAGTTAGTTACTGAGTGGAGGAGGACACTTGATCTATAAATAATCAGGCGACTATCGAAAGACCTGCCGCAGCGTGAGCTGGAAAGGACCATGATGTTAAGGTAAGGAACACTGAGGCTAAACCTTCCATCCATGACACAGAGTCTCTAATGGATCATATGGCCCTTAACCATCCTTGTATCATAAACGAGGATTTGTTGGTCCAACATGCTGAGGCCTGTGAATTTCCATAAGGGACAATATGCACCCTTCTTTCCGCGAACCAAAGGGCATGTTCTTTAATCCCAAATGATTAGGTTTGCTTCCCCCTACATGCCTTTCTTATAGGGCTATGGCTTCCAGTTCTAGTCCCAGTTAGAAATTTTTTAAAAGTGTTGAATTTTATCCCAACCCAAGTTGATCCTAATGGCTAGAGGGCTATCCTGGATTCTTTGGTTGTCTAGAAAAACAAGTTGGAGGGAGACATTATTGTCACAGAGTTTTTGATTTTTATAGACCCAAGGAGAACTTCGTGGAGAATCCATGGTATTACTATATATGTCTACATAGTGGAAATATATACTTGATGAGGGGGTGACCTTATAGTACAAAAAATAGGAAATAAAAATACTTTTATATTTGTCGGATAAGTTGGGAAGTTAACCTGCATAAGTCTATAAGGGAGATGACTCACACACGGACGCAGTCTTGGGGTGGTCTCCTTAGGGAAGGTAACTCTTAACACTTCCATAACCTTTAATTTCTTGTCGTAACCTTTAATATCTAACTGTAGCCTTTAATTTCTACATGCTTTAAATTATCTGTCAATGAGTTATTATTGTAACCTCCTTGCATTTTGTGCAAGTTTGACCCATTATTATGCCAGAGGAAGAGAATTGAGATTGTGATTTTGATTTTTTATAAAAAAAATGTAATATCTTGTAGTGGTGACTCTGTGGGATTTGTTCATACTTGATTTCTGCACTGTCTACACTGTACCAATGAGGCAAGCTATGGTAGGTACTGGACCGACTTAACTTTTATTTATCGCAGACTTTTATTTTGTAACTAATGTTTTGGTACACATGCACAATTGGGGAGGGTGAGCCTACCATGGATATTTATCGTGATTTACTCCTCTCATAGCCGGATGAGCTAGAGGATAATATAAAATATCTTAACCAGGCTTCGTAGAAGTCTAAGGGTAAAAAGAGAAAGAGGGAAGCTGACAAAGATGATGCCCCAATGTTGTTGTTATTGCTGCTACTGGCACACAGATAGAGGTTGATGCTGTGAACCTTCCAACTATTGTACTATCTGATGATGTTGTGGAGAACATCTCCGCGGCTGGTATAGCTTCTCCAAGTGGGGGGAGATATCAAGGACTAGTTAGTTCCACCCATATCTCAATCCCAACATCTCCTCCGCGGATAACTATCATGGTTAATGCCAACATGCCTACTACACAAAGTAGGACAAAAAGGGTTAGTGGTTCCTGTCCGAGGCCTCATTTGAGGTAGGCAGATCCCAAGTCTCCCTGGGATGCTACGGCCACTACGATGCTCTTAATGAGGAAGGTCATGGACCCTGAAGACCCTAAACGTCTTATCAATGAGGATTCGGGGATCTGGAGGAATACACACTCCATTTCCTCCTCAGGGTAAGTTATTCAATTTACTTTTTACTTTCATGGACACCTTTTGTTTACAAATCAAAGTAGGAGGCTAAGCTCAATTTTAAAGAGGTCACGGAGGCACTAAAGGAATCTAAGGCCAAATTCTTAGAGGCTGCAAGGCAGGCCGTAACCAGTGAAGATAAAGTTGCCCATCTTGATTTGAAGTCCCAAATCCTGGTCTAAGACCATGTTGAGTAATTGAATGAGATGGTTGATTATTGAGCTACGACTTTGCAGAAGATGGAAAATGATCATGCTACAGCCTTGAAGAAAGCTGCTGAGGATGTTGTGGCTTGGTTCAAGACTTCCAAGACTTCTTTCTCTAACAAAATAAGGCATGCATCCGTGATTTCAAATAGGTGTGGCAAAGGGTTGGCAAAAATTACACAGATGCCACGGACAATATATATGCTTGGAGGTTCAAAAATCTTGAGCGCATACTCTGTGTAAGAACATAAGGCTACGGATGATATTGCTAAAAATCAAAGGGAGGATACCCTAGCGACTATTGACAGGACTCAAAATGTGTCTCTAACATGTGTAATTACAGTTCTAGTATAAACCGATTGCTCAAGTAATAATTCAGTAAATCGTGTATCGAACACAGGGACTAAGACGATCTCTCGTGATGAATACTAAGGAAGATGACTAACCCTAATGATCGACTCAAAAAAATAAAGGAAAAGATGATGATTGATGACAAAATTATCCTACTTCTAACGAAAACAATATAATTCCTAACTAAATTAACTATGCATGCAAAACTTGAGACTAAGTATGCCAACTTGTGTGAGAAAGATGGGATTAGAATACAATCCCCTAAACCTTAGGTAATAACACTGGATATAAAACCTATCAAGAATTGAACATCTAATTGAAAAGGAAAATTTTAACTTCTTACAAGAATTACATATATCGGGAATTTAACACTCACAATACATAATCAAGAATAAAAGTAAAGTGCGAGACAAGATTTTCGATACGCGCATTGCATTCTTAAATACTCCGGTTACCTAGGGCAAACAGAGTTAAAAGTACTACGATATTAACATAAACAAAATATCAAGTTTCACTTATTTATTTAATTCATAAATAAATTTTATATCCATGCCTAATATAGGTTGGGACATGTTAAGATAAAGATTAACCAAAAATATTACGTTGCATGAATTCATCATCGTCATTAAATTATATCTAAGAATGCAAGAGACTAATATAAAGCTAAATAAATACTCAAGAACATGCAAGATAACTAGAACTAAGAACAAGATGAGAAAGGCAAACTTTATAAAAAAAACTACTTAAATTCAATCCACAATAATGTAACTTGATTAAGAATAGATTGCCACTTGTTCTTGCCCCTTTTTTCTCCTAAACTTATGTTTCTAGCCTTTTAACTAACCCTAGAATTATGTGGGAATAAAGCCACTACATTTTTACAAGAGTTTGAACCATGTACAACTCTAATTTTAAGCGGATAAAATTTAATTTTTGCGCACAGATTTTCGAATCGATTCTCTTCAGAATTGAACCGGTTAATTTTTCCAGTATAACTCGAGTCTTTTTGATCGAATCGGTTCCCTTTTGGAATCAAACCGGTTTAGATTTCCAGTATTCTCCACTTTTTTCCTTTGCTTTTTGTTATCTTCACATCCTCGTAACTTCCCAACCATATCTTCGAATTGGACGTTGTTTCTTTCGATACGCTCGAGAGCTCAATGTCTTCGAATCTTCTTAAGGTTCAGCGTCCGAATTCTGGATGTAAAATTATAAATTTATCCTCGAATTTTTTTCTTACTTTCCTGTCTTTAGACCGATTTCTCTTTTGCTTTCAAGTGTATGAAATACCTGCAAAATGTAAGAGAAATACACGAAACATGACGCACTAGTAAAAAGGGTCAGTAGAAATGATATGAGATAAAATAATATAATGTACATCACACGAGGTGATAAAAGTACCTAAATTACGGGGATAAATATGAAGAATTTACGCCAAATCAAACCCCCCTAACTCAGAACTTTACTCATCCCGAGTAATATAAAAGAATCATAGCATGGTCAAACACTTATAAAAGTCTTATTCGGATATAATATCTTTTTCGTAGACAAGAGATTTGCATTTAGCATAAGCAACAAGTCACTAAATCCCTAAGTTACCCTAGTAGGACAAGTGGTGTCTCATGAGGGTTACCGTGAATTTATCCACAAAATTCATTTTTCGACTCAAAGAAAATATCAATATAATTAAAAACTTTAAAATTTAAATTTTAGAAAATAATCACTTTTAATTTTCATTTACTAATCTCAATTCATAGTGTGTGTATGCAAAGCCACAATTCAAACTGTTAACTTCCACCGACTGATCATTAATTTACTTTTCGAAAATTCTTTTTGATTCAATTTCTCATGGGATGCTCTCACAAATGAGTCACACGGATTGTGGCTATTTTATCTCGATATACGTGATATTAAGATAATTATACAATGGAACACGAATTAACGCACACAAATAGAAAGACAAAATTATTTGGGTGAATAGATCTTATCATCAGAATACGGTTGTTAAAAAGCGAAAAACATCGACTCTTATCAGCACCAATTAATATCTCTTATTTTTTGTGTTTTAGCTCTCTACGCAGTAACTAATTTCATCATTCGAACTCAGTTAGGACTTTTCGGGTTGTATGGTTTATTGGGTAAAATGGGAACAGTCACAAAATTCGGAGTGGAAAAATTTCTTGCTTATGATGTCCGTTGTCACTTTTTCGGGCATTTGCTTTTTTTCTTTTCTTTTTCTAATTCTTTTCTTTTGTTTTTCTCATTTTTCTATTTTTTTTTCTTTTTTTGCTATTTCTGTTAAGCATTTTTTTATTTTTTTTCTTGCCCTTTTTTATTGCACCATTCAGACTTACTTGATAAATTTTTATTTTCACAACTTCGGGCTAAATGGGTCTTTCGAGTTATCAAATATAAATGGGAAATTTTCTTAGGTTCAAAATGGTTAGCAAAAGGAATTTTTTTTACTACTTTTTATGGATACTATTTTTGGGTAAACAAACGATGGCCTAACTTCATTTATCCGAATTACTAATCACATTACCATATGCGTCTCGAGATTAATTTAATTTAGAGATATTTTTCGCGAGTTTATAAGACGATATCTTGCTCATTTTTCGTAATCGATCAAAATAAAACTTAGTGCTCTTCAATGACTTATTTAAACGTGGAATTGAACGTTGAGTTAACTATTAACTCGGATTGATTTAAACACTCTTAAAAATAGATAGGCTCGAAATCTCACTGGGTTAATAGATCTCCACACTTATTCGTTAAGTCATTAATTTTTGCTCAATTTCCGTCTTTGATCAATTTCGGTTTTGTGCATTTAGTTTTTACAAATTGTGACTTAAAATAAAAATTTAGTGATATTTTTCAAGAATTAAAATTCCATATTTTATTTATTTTAAAGAAAAATATTTTTAACTTTTTCAAAAAATTTCAATTTCTTTGAAATTTTCCCATTTTTTTGGGTGTATTGGAAATTTGTGAAATTTTGAAATGCACGTGTACCCCCCCTGCCCCCAACAACTTAGATTTTGCAATGTCTTCGTGCAAAAAGGACTAAAATCTTAAATAAAAGAAGAGTGCGGATAAAATAGATCATATAAACAAAATTCAATTTTTTTGTGTATCAATAACATGATAGATGACAAAGCGATAAAAACAAGGATATAATGACATAGTTCTTGTAATGGTTGAGTATAAAGTAAAATGTGGAACTACATCAGAAAATGAAAAATCACCACATAATCTTCTCTAAGATGGACTGCGAGCATTGGGATTGGGGGCGTAGGGTTGTAGTAGTAGCTTGGAAGAGGAGTATCCGACCCTAGTTGCATCATATACATGTACGCTTGGAGCCTAAAAATCATGCTCATATCCCTATATTATTCTCGAGTCTGGATCCTCGGATCGTCTCTATATTCCACAGTAAATCCACTCATCCTGGTCTCTAAGGCACCGATACAGTGGGAGAGAGCGGTCGAATATGGCTCGTAATCGAGGTCAGCGGACTCATCATACTTCGTCTCTTCCTCCCCCATCCCAACATCCTCCTCCTATTATACCACCAATGGGGGAGGATGGGTGACCCCCATTTGGCGCACGCTTTGTGTGATGGAGGTTTGCTCAATCGTCTTGGGGAGTTTGGGCAACGTGTTGGGCTCCTCGATCCCTGCATCCTTTGGCATGGACATAATAAACCGGGCATATGGAAGAGCTACCTTTCTCCTCCTATCATAGGTCATTGTAAAAGGTAAGGGCAAGGTAGATGTCTGTCCCCTCGATAAGTAAGTGATATAAAAAATTGGCTTGACGGATCTGGAGGGCGTAGTTGTTTGAGGTTTTTTAGATTGAGCCACATGTGATCAAAATGCCAAGTGGGTTTGATCGTCTAGCTCTCCAATCGAAAAATATTCACGAGACCAATCGCGATTGGGTGCGATTCTAGCACGACATGCAACCTTGGAGAGAGAGAGACACCCATAGTAGGGTAGGCCCATTGTTGGGGAATATGTACCCCTTTTGCACGCATTTTGTTGATCACCAAGTCGAGAAAGAACAAAATCAACGTCTAGTACACGTAGGCTTCGGATGAAGAATTGTCCAACTTGACTAGAGTACTGTAAAATGTGAGGACCTCATCAACCCAAGCATCCTCATGGTGATGTTTAAAGAAGTTTCACCACCCCTTAGGGCAGAACAAAGCAGTCATCGCCTGGGTAGATCACTCCAAATCACTTCCCTCTTGATATGTATAGTGCGGGCAATGGAGAAAAAAAACACGTTCCAATCACTCTATTGAATAGATCGATAAGTATGATCGCCGTCATGGAGAGTTTCAACTTCGTCATATTTAGGGGCGGCATTAGCTTCTTGACCCATTGGATGCAAGACCTTGGAGAGTTTGGGAGAATTGGATTAAAGGTTTGGATGTGGTGAAGATAATGGAGGTTAAGGAGGTGTATTTATAGGTGGGGTGATTTGGTTTTAGGTGGGGATAGGGGATGGATAGGTGGGAAGGGGTGGAGGGAATGGAAGGGTGAAAATTTTTGGGGTTAGGGGGATGTTGGGAGGGTAAATTTTGTGGGGAGGGAGGGATGAATTTAGTGAAGTTGTAAAGGAGGAAAAAAAGGGAGGAGGATGAATATGGTGCTCAGAAATTCGAACCGATTGGGCCTAGGGTCGAACCGGTTCGATTTTCACTAAAACATTTTATTAATCTGAACCAGTTCTACCCTGGTAGTATAACAAGGGCAAATTGGTTCATGCCTTATGAAACCCTACTATTAAGACGAACCGGTTCTATTGTGGTACTATAACCAGGGCGAACCGGTTCACAAAATTAGTGGTGGCCCTTGAATTTTGGCTTCCTCTCTTAAAATCTAAATGTTGGGTACCCTCTACTCCAGCTCCTTAAATGTAACTAAGGCACTCATACCCAATTTCTACCTCAATATACCTCAAAATTTGACCATGAATTGTCGTACTCTCTCTCATGTTGTGCAACGATGCTCCTATCCTTGCTAAATTGCGACCTGTATGGACCTCTAAACTATCCTAAAATGGACTCAACTCACTCGTATACAACACATACTCACCCCATATGCATCAGGGGTGCGATGAAGTCTTTCTCAACTTTAAGTATCCCCGTAGACAGGGTCCTGTAATCAAATTGTATCAGTTTCCTCAACACACGCCTCAAGATATGGCTTTAAGCGCTATCTGTTAACCTTAAACGTATCCTCACCCTTCGAATTTTCTAGCTCTATCGCACCATGGGAAAACACTTCCTTTATGGCAAATGGACCGGGCCACCGTGAACGCAACTTGTCGGGAAGCAAGCGTATTCGCTAGTTGTAAAGAATCACCTTTTGACCCGGATGAAACTCCTTTTGATGGATAGTATGCTTGTGCGGGGGTTTTGTCCTCTCTTTGGATATTCGGTCACTCTCGCATATTTCTTCCAACTCATGCAATTGAAGTTTACACATTTCATCGGCTTTATCTAACTTATAATTCAACCTCTTTATTGCCCAATACGCTTTATGCTTGAGCTCTACCGGTTGATGGCATGGCTTTCCATAAACAAAGCGAAATGGGGACATTTCGAGGGAGTTCTTATATGAGATCTAGTAAGATCATAGTGCATCGTTCAATCATGTAGACCAATTATTTCGGTTATATTCAACGGTCTTCTCAAGAATTTTCTTTATCTCACGATTTGCTAACTCGACTTGCCCATTTTTTGTGGGTGATAAGTCGTTCCAACCTTATGGATGACGCCAGACTTTCTCATTAATTTCTCAAATCGCCTATTGCAAAAGTGCTTATCGTTATCACTAATAATCACCTTCGGAGCATTGAAGCGAGAAAGTAGGTGTTCTTGGATGAAATTTATCATCACCTTGGTGTCATTCGTCTTAGTAGCTATGGCCTCAACCTATTTTGAAACATGATCTACCGTGACGAGTATGTATAAGAAACCAAAGGAGGGAGGGAAAGGAACCATGAAGTCGATGCCCCAACAGTCGAATATCTCGATAACGAGAATAGGGGTCAACGACATCATGTCTCATTGAGTGATCGTGTAATACCCCGTATTTTTATGACTTTTAAATTTGGGTATTTATTAAATTTAATTTGAGATATTAATTTAATATTAATTCGGATTTTTTTAAAAATATTTACTAGCATGAAAAGTGTAAGTAATTATTGGGATTTTGTTGAATATTACTTAATGGATAAAGTAATATGTATAATCGAATTTATTAAAATTATCACGAGTATATAATTTAATAATTGTGGAAATTAAATCGGGACACGCCTGTGTCGTGTCGGGATTAAATTAGTATTATTAAAAGTGAATAAATTATAAGTTGCCCGTATGGTCATTTCGAGTACGCCAATGGGTCCGAAAGGGTCAAAATAGTCAAAATAACGTACCCAGGGATTTAGTTTGGGTCTCGGGGCATTTTTAGGCCTAATTAACATCCCGGGAGGGCGTTTTGGACATTTCATATTTTTGCGCAATTAAACCCACGAATTTCCCAAGGTTTTATCAGCTTTTAGGAGTTGTCATCTAGGGTTGACAAAAGAAAACCAAAGAACGACCATTGAAGAAGAAGTGGGAAAGCTTTCCAAGGAGTTCAAAGCCAAAAATTTCACCGTTTGCACCGCCACCACCGCCAAATCGTAGATCGCGCGACGGGGAACAAAACCACACCAATTTCTTCCACAAATCAGAAACTAAATTTCCAGGCAAGTATCTGTCTTGATTTATTCTCTAGTTAATGTCTCAATTATGTTAGTCTAGGGTTGTTTAGAACTTGTTTCATGAAAGAAAGTGTAGTTTGGAGACTATAATTCACATGTCGTAGAAGAAGTAATCATATTCTGGACATCTAATTCGTATGTAGAGGATACCCCATGAAATTTCATGGATTTAGAAGTAGAAAATGTGGAAAGGAATTGGAAGAATTGAAATTTAAAGAAAATATTAGGGTTCTTGAAGTCTACGTAGATTTTACCCCGTTAAATTGTTATACTGGATGAAAACTCACATATTTTACGTAGAAAATCATATATTTGGGTATATAGTGCTGGTAGTATCATTTTTTGGGAGTTTGAGAATCATATATGGAGATTTGGTTGAGGTTGGAGATGGATTTCTGTAATTGGGTTAATGCAGTTTTCGCCGAACTCCTTGATCGATTGATCGACCCAAGAACATTGATCGATCGATGATCGATCGATCGACCCCTTCTGGAAAACTGCATATTCCTCTTATTATGGTTTATTCTGATTAAAATGCGTAGTAACCCTTGAGTATTATTATTAGAACATTTTGGTATATAACTAGGACCAGTAGGGTTTTAGTAAACCCCAATAAGTGAGAATTTAATGCAAAATGAACTTAACGGTTACCGGGGAGAGATTTACACATATGTAATTATGTGAACGTTTAAATAAATGATTGAGACTCGTTAGGAATTTAGACTAGAAAGTAAGTCAGAGTACCTACTGAAATTATACTTAGGTAGATAGAATACTTCGAGAGATATGAAGTAAGTATGGAATAACCTATAAATGAATATAAAAGAGACGAGTCCATTATACGGGAAAAACGAGTAGAATGTATTAAGAACGGATAATTATAATTATGGGTCGTAGGTGCACTTAATTGAGAAATGTGAATAGGGATATATATATATATGACTGTGTGATTGGGCATATATTATATATATGTGTAAAAATCTTACCCTAGCTACTTGCTATCATGGGGGATTTCCGTACCAGGACAGTCTTATCTCGATTGGGCCTTTACGGGGGATAACGACTTGTACCCTAGAAAATAGGATTCCTTGGTAAAGGCTATCTGATTGATAGTCAAACGGTCCTAAGAGACGTGAGGGTATGTGCTGACCTCTTAGTGACTTGGAATTATGATTCGCCTCCATTTATTTATGTTTTGTGTTAATACAGTTCGAGAGTGATTCCGAACTAGTCCTAGTGATACGGGACTTGATAGCAGAGTATGCCAGCACCATAAAGCTTATGTGGGGTGCCGATAGTATATATATATATATATATATAAAATATGAGTGGCTAATATAGATATATATACTTAAGTATGGGAACGTTCTACTGTGCATACATGTAGTTAAGTAGTGAATAAATACTCCAATTTTATTATTAAGTGTTTGATAATTTTGTGACAACAATGGGATATTTTAAAATGAAATGAGATAGATGTGAGAACTTTAATTTTAGATATTAATTATCCTAGCCATAGTAATTGTCGGCATGAAACCTTATGGGAAAGTTATGTTCAAATAAAATTTTGGGGTTAATAGCGCGTTAGGCGTGCACACTAGATGAGAGGTGAGAATTTCTCAAGAGAGTATCGCATACTAACATGGTTGTTACATTAGCCGGTAAGCATTTTAAATACTTGCTAAACTAAATTTAAACTGTTTTACAATTAGGCTCTGACCCGTTTCTTGATATCTCTTCTCTCTTTAAATATATATGTATATATTACAGGTGCCGAGCCACAGGGGCGTCATGCTTAGGTTCTTTGGACTGGACGTGCTGCAGCTTATGTGGGAGTTGCAGGCCATTTGCTTAGACGACCTCGTTGTTGATTCCACTCTTATTTTAGTTCTAATTAATTGGGCATGTGTGGCCCGTTACCTTATTCCATTGTACTTGTCAGAGATTATGTTCATTTATCTTTAGTATTTTTACTCTTTGGGATTTGATTACTGTCAGGATAGTTTTCCTTTGTAGTTTTAAAGTTGGTATTGGTATATATGAATGGTTAAATTCATGGGTGTTTATTTCCACTCTTAATAATTGTGTGATTCTTAAACTGTTACTTATTAAAGGTTTTCATAATTGGATTTAATAAAACGGAAATAATGTTTGAAATCGTTTTGACACTTAGCTTAATTATTTAGGGTGTCTAAATTGGAAAGTTTATTTTGTGACAGTGATGCTAAGAATGAACCAACCGTTCACCTTGATTATAATTTAATAAATGACTGATCACCCGGTATTTAATTAGGCGGGGTGTTACAGGTGGTATTAGAGCATCAGGATCTAGTGTCCTTTAGGATCTGTACGACTTATTTTGCTTCTCGCTTAGCGTTTTTGATATAGAGCCCTATTTTTAGGATTGTTGTATTCTTTTATTTACACTTATGTCTTCATCTATTCGATATTTGATAATAACTGTAGACTAATAAACTTCCTTCTCGTTTCAAATGCCTCTGAGACGTGCACCCCGAGACAGAAATGCCCTGGCCGAGTAGCCAGCAGCTCCGTCTCAGGGGATAATGAACGCAATCGAGGTAGCTGTTATTGTTACTCAGGCGGTGAATGTCGCATTAACGGTAGTGCAGCAGGCTCCACCTCTGATTCAGGCAGTGGCTCCAGTACCAGCACAACTTCCATCTGAATGGGAGCGGGTTATGGATGCCTTTCCGAAGGCGCATCCCTCGAAGTTCTTGGGTAGTTCGGATATCATAATCGCCAGCCAATAGAAGAAAGATATCCAGAGGCATCTGCGCATGTATGAGTGCACGGATGTACATAAATCGCTTTTGGCTTCCTTTAAGTTAGTGGGGGCCGCTTTGCAGTGGTGGGAGTCCACCACCACCTTGGAGGAGAGGGACATCATCACGATTCAGTTGTTCTAGGCATGGTTTGGCCGCAAATACTTCCCATCCGCCGTGCAGACTAAGATGAGGTGGGAGTTACTGAATATGAAACAGGAGAATATGACTGTTGCTGAGTACAAGGAGGAGTTTACTAGACTTCTCACTATAGTGCCAGATGAGGTACCCTCAGAGGGGAAGAAGATACTGCTGTTTGTGGATAGATTGGCCTGGAGGATCCGCCAGCATCTCATAGGAAATCTATCACTGATTAGCTACACGGATGTACTCAACGATGCATTGTTACACTATCAGGATCACCGCTTCCATCTGCAGGGAAGCAAACAAGAAGGAGAATCCAGCCAGCAGGGCAGGACAGAACAGGGGGCAGTAGTACTGGTGGTGCACCAACAACCTAGGGGCAGACTCATCACAATGAGCAGAGTTTCCATCAGGGGGACCCTGCCAAGCGGTTCCGATCAGGTGACTCCAGACAGGGATTTGGGGGATTTAGGCAGGGCCTACAGGGCCAGTCTAATCAGTAGGGCCTACAGGGTCAACATCAGGGCCAACAGCGTTTTTAGTAGGGCCAGTGGCGGGGTGGTAACGGACAACAGGTCCATAGTCAGTAGGGACAGAGGGGAGGTAACTTCAGGGGCCAATGTTTCGGATGTGGCAAGAAATGCCATAGGCGCCAGGATTGTCCAGAAGGAGATAGGGCCCCACAGCAGCAGGGTGCCCATATTGAGCCACAGAGGCCACTCTTTCCAGTCTCCCTCCCAGCGCCAGCTCAGGTACTAGCCCTACCATCCATCCCAGCAGCTCCAGTACAGTAGGGGCAGTTGCAGTACAGACGTGTCTACAACGTCCACCAGGGGACAGCTCCTCAGACACCACCCACGATTGAGGGTACGTTTCCTATCCATGACACTATAGGTCGGGTTTTATTTGATACTGGGGCGACACAATATTTTATAGCTACATATTTTGCAAAGTCCTTAGGATTATTAGCCACATCAGAGAGCATTGTGACATGCTTAGACTCACCACTGGGGGAACGGGTCGTTAATTTTCTTTATATGTCGGGGTGTGGGAGTAGAGATTGGTAGATTTATTTTACTAGCAGATATGTTAGTCTTAGAGATGCATGAGCATGATGTTATTATTGGCATGGATTGGCTCGCCGCATACAGAGCCATGATATATGGTTTCGATGGGAGTATTATCTTTGCCATTTCGGGGCAGGAGATGTGTTTGGTGGCGATGCCTCTTTCGCTCACTTGTATTACATAGAGGAGGATACCTCTAAGGAGGTCGTGATTTCCTTAGATTCGATCCCAGTCGTTCATGAGTATTACGATGTATTTTAGGAGATACCGGGCCTACCCCCTAGTCGAGAGATAGTTTTTGTCATAGACTTGATGCTGGATACTCGATCGATAGCACGTGCTCTATACCGTATGGCTGCAGTGGAAATGAGGGAGTTACGAGATCAGATAGAGAAGCTGTTAGGTCAGGGCTTCATTTGTAGGAGCACCTCACCTTGGGGCGCTCCAATTTTGTTTGTGAAGAAGAGAGATGGGTCACTAAGGTTATGCATGGATTATCGGGAGCTGAACAAGGCCACGATACAGAACAAATATCCATTGCCTCGAATCGATGACCTGTTAGACTAGCTGAGAGGAGAAACCTTCTTTTTGAAGATATATTTGAGATTAGGATACCATCAACTATGGATTAGGGAGAAGTATGTGTCAAAGACTGCTTTCTTGACGAGATATGGGTCCTATGAGTTCCTAGTCATGCCGTTTGGGCTGACAAATGCTCCAGCCGTATTCATGGACTTGATGTACCGAGTGTTCAGAGAGTTCTTGGATCAATTTGTCATCATCTTCATAGATGACATCCTGATATATTCACACACTGAGGATGAGCATGCTGAGCACTTGAGGCAGGTTCTTCAGACTCTACGAGAGCATCAGTTGTATGCTAAGTAAAAGAAGTGCGGATTCTATTTTTGTGTCAGAATTGGGGATATCGATTAACCCGAGCAAAGTGTCGACAGTGAGGGAGTGGGGACAGCCCACTACACCGATGGAAGTGCGTAGTTTCTTGGGGTTAGCCGGGTACTACAGGAGATTCATCCAAGGTTTCTCAAAGATAGCAGGTCCATTGACGAATCTGACTCGCAAGGGGGTACCGTATATTTGGGATGATGCTTATCAATTGGCTTTCGATGAGCTGAAAGATAAGCTGACTTCAGAACTAGTTGTTGCTTTACCCAAGCTGGAAGTGGAATATCTAGTTTACACTGATGCCTCTTTACAAGGACTTGGGGGAGTACTTCAGTAGGAGAAGAAGGCTATAGCTTTTACCTCCCGCAAGCTTAAGCCGCACGAAAGAAATTACCCCACCCACGACCTAGAGCTAGCAGCGGTCATTTTTGCATTGAGGATATGGAGACATTATCTATTGGGGGAGAAGTTTCTCTTGTTAACAGCTCATAAGTCACTGCAATATCTGTTCACTTAGTGAGAGCTGAATATGCATCAGCGCAGATGGTTAGAGTTTGTGAAAGACTACCAGTTCGAAATTCAGTACCATGCGAGAAAGGCTAACGTGGTTGCTGATGCATTGAGCCGTAGACCGATAGGTGACATAGCAGATGTCTGGAAAGCAAAGTGGAAAAAGTTGGGTCAATAGGACGCGGCAACCCGTTCCTTTATATCTGTTATGACAGTCACACCCGCGATTGTTACGAGGGTGATATAGGTACAGTCAACGGACTCATTTTGTCAGGAGCAGATTGTACGGCTCTTAGCTGAGGATGCTGAGTCCTATTCAGTAAGTTCCGATGGAGGTTTGAGGTTTAATGGGATATTGGTGGTTCCAGAAGGAGAAGACTTACGTCATGCAGTGATGACAAAGTCTCACGGGTCCAAATTTATGGTACATCCCAGAGGAGATAAGATATACCAGGATATAAGGCGACAGTACTGGTGCAGTGGGATGAAGAAGGACATTGCTTAGTTTGTGTCCAAGTGTTCGTCTTTCCAGATGATAAAGGTAGACCACCAGAGACCGTCGGGGTTGCTTCAGCCGTTGGAGATACTGACATAAAAGTGGGAGAGTATTTCCATGGATTTCATTACTGGGCTTCCTACATCACAACGGGGTCACGACTCGATCTGGGTGATCGTGGACCGTTTGACCAAGGAGGCTCACTTTCTGCCAGTACGATCAAACTATACCATGGGCCAGTATGCTCAGTTGTTCATTACCGAGATTGTTAGGCTACATGGGGTGTCCCTGGATATTGTGTCGGATAGAGATAAGATTTTTGTGTCGCGTTTCTGGGAGAGCTTTCAGGAGGCCATGGGTACAGAGTTGAGATTGAGTTTAGCTTATCACCCATAGACGGATTGACAAACAGAGCGTACCAATCATATGTTGGAAGATATGCTACGCATGTGTGTCCTTGATTTTAGAGGAGGATGGGAGACGCATCTTCCACTGATGGAGTTTACTTACAATAACTCCTATCAGTTTACGATCGGCATGGATCCATTTGAGGCATTGTATGGAAGGCCCTGTCGTTCTCCAACTTGTTGGCTAGAGGTGGGGGATAACAAGTTGCTCGAAACTAGAGGTAATTCAGGAAACCTCAGCTAGGATTGAGCTTATCAGGAGTCGCATTCAGGTAGCCCAGGATAGGCAGAAAAGCTATGCCGATGCAAACATGACTTTTCGAGAATTTAATGTGGGGGACCAAGTATTATTGCACGTGTCTCCTATGAGAGGAGTGGTGAGGTTTGGGAAGAAGGGGAATTCGGACCCAAGGTACGTGGGACCATTTCCCATTATCGAGAGAATTAGGCCGGTAGTATAGAGATTGGGGCTGCCAGAGCACTTGCATCGCATTCACGATGTATTCCACATTTCGTCGTTGAGACGATACCTTCGGGATGATATGTCCCACACCCACATCGCAATAGAGGAGATTGACTTACAGTCGACAGCTCTTACGAGGAGAGACCAGTGGCTATCCTAGACCATAGAAAAAGGAGATTGAGGTCGAAGGTAGTTCCACTTGTATGAGTCCAGTGGGAGCATCATAATGTGGAAGAATCCACTTGGGAGCGTGAGGCAGACATGCGCGAGAAATACCCAGAGCTATTCTTACCAAGTATGCCTTATTTTCCGAATTTCGGGACGAAATTTCGGTATTAGGGGGGAAGTATGTAATACCCCGTATTTTTATGACTTTTAAATTTGGGGATTTATTAAATTTAATTTGAGATATTAATTTAATATTAATTCAAAAATTATTTTAAATATTTACTAGCGTGAAAAGAGTTAGTAATTATTGGGATTTTGTTGAATATTACTTAATGGATAAAGTAATATGTATAATCGACTTTATTAAAATTATCACGAGTATATAATTTGATAATTATGGAAATTAAATCGGGACGCATCTGTATGGCATCATGATTAAATTAGTATTATTAAAAGTGAATAAATTCTAAGTCTCCCATATGGTCATTTTGAGTGCGCCAATGGGTCCGGAAGGGTCAAAATAGTTAAAATAATGTACCCAGGGATTTAGTTTGGGTCTCGAGGTATTTTTAGGCCTAATTAACATCCCGGGAGGGTGTTTTGAATATTTCGTATTTTTGGGCAATTAAACCCACTAATTTCCTAAGGTTATATCAGCTTCTAGGAGTTGTCATCTAGGGTTCACAAAATAAAAACCAAAGAAAGGCCATTGGAGAAGAAGTGGGAAAGCTTTCCAAGGAGTTCAAAACCAAAAACTCCACCGTTTGCACTGCCACCACCGCCAAATCGTAGATCGCGCGACGGGGAACACAACCACACCAAGTTCTTCCAAAAATCAAAACTAAATTTCCAAGCAAGTATCTGTCTTGCTTTATTTTCTAGTTAATGTCTCAATTATGTTAGTCTAGGGTTGTTTTGATTCTTATTTCATGAAAAAAGTGTAGTTTGGAGACTATAATTCACATGTTGTAGAAGAAGTAATCATATTTTGGACATCTAATTCGTATGTAGAGGATAATGCACAAAATTTCATGGATTTAGAAGTAGAGAATCTAGAAAAGAATTGGAAGAATTGAAATTTAAAGAAAAGATTAGGGTTCTTGAAGTCTATGCAGATTTTACCCCTTTAAATTGTTATACTGGATGAAAAATCACATATTTTACGTAGAAAATCATATATTTGGGTATATAGTGCTGGTAGTATCATTTGTTGGGAGTTTGGTAATCATATATGGATATTTTGTTGAGGTTGGAGATGGATTTCCGTAACTGGGTTAATGCAGTTTTCGCCATAACTGCTTGATCGATCGATCGACCCAAGAACATCGATTGATCGATGATCAACCTATCGACCCCTTATGGAAAAATGCATATTCCTCTTATTATGGTTTATTCCAATTAAAATGCGTAGTAACCCTTGAACATTATTATTAGAACATTTTGGTATATAACTAGGACCAATAGGGTTTTAGTAAACCCCAATAAGTGAGAATTTAATGCAAAATGAAATTAAGGGTTACCGGGGAGTGATTTACACATATGTAATTATGCGAACGTTTAAATAAATGATTGAGACTCGTTAGGAATTTAGACTAGAAAGTAAGTCAGAGTACCTACTGAAATTATACTTAGGTAGATAGAATACTTCGAGAGATATGAAGTAAGTATGGAATAACCTAAATAATGAAAATAAAAGAGACGAGTCCGTTATACGGGATAAACGAGTAGAATGTATTAAGAACGGATAATTATAATTATGGGTCGTGGGTGCACCTAATTGAGAAATGTGAATAGTGATATATATATATATATGAGTGTGTGATTGTGCATATATTATATATATGTGTAAAAATCGTACCCAAGTTACTTGCTATCACGGGGTGTTTCCGCGCCGGGACAGTCTTATCTCGATTGGGCCTTTACGGGGGATAACGACTTGTACCCTAGAACATAGGATTCCTTGGTACAGGCTATCTGATTGATAGTCAGACGGTCCTAAGAAACGTGAGGGTATGTGCTAACCTCTTAGTGACTTGGAACTATGCTTCACCTCCATTTGTTTATGTTCTGTGTTAATACAGGTCGAATGTGATTCCGAACTAGTATTTCCCTTAGTCCGAGTGATACGGGGACTTGATAGCAGAGTATGTCAGCACCATAAAGCTTATGTAGGGTGCCGATAGTGTATATATATATATATATATATATATATATATATATATATATATATATATATATATATATATATATATTATATGAGTGGTTAATATAGATATGTATACTTAAGTATGGGAACGTTCTACTGTGCATAAAGGTAGTTAAGTAATGAATAAATACTCCGATTTTATTATTAAGTGTTTGAGAATTTTATGACAGTAATGGAATATTTTAAAATGAAATGAGATAGATGTGAGAACTTTAATTTCAGAAATTAATTATCCTAGCCATAGTAATTGTCGGCATGAATCCTTATGGGAAAGTTGAGTTAAAATAAACTTTTGGGGTTAATAGTGCGGTAGGCGTGCACACTAGATGAGAGGTGATAATTTCTCAAGAGAGTGTCGCATACTAACATGGTTGTTACATTAGCCGGTAAGCATTTTAAATACTTGCTAAACTAAATTTAAAATGTTTTACAATCGGGCTCTGACCCGTTTCCTGTTATCTCTTCTCTCTTGTATATATATGTATATATTATAGGTGCCCAGCCACAGGGGCGTCATGCTTATGTTCTTTGGACTGGATGTGCAGCAGTTTATGTGGGAGTTTCATGCCATTTGCTTAGATGACCTCGTTGTTGATTCCACTCTTATTTCACTTCTAATTAGTTGGGCATGTGTCGCCCATTTCCTTATTCCGTTGGATTTGTCAGAGATTATGTTCATTTATCTTTAGTATTTTTACTCTTTGGGATTTGATTACTATCATGATGGTTTTCCTTTGTAGTTTTAAAGTTGGTATTGGCATATCTGAATGGTTAAATTCATGGGTGTTTATTTCCAGTCTTAATAATTGTGTGATTCTTAAACTGTTACTTATTAAAGGTTTTCATAATTGGATTTAATAAAACGAAAATAATGTTTTAAATTGTTTTGACACTTAGCTTAATTATTTAGGGTGCTTAAATTGGAAAGTTTATTTTGCGACAGTGATGCTAGGAATGAACCAACCGTTCACCTTGATTATAATTTAATAAAGGACTGATCACCCGGTATTTAATTAGG
Organism: Sambucus nigra; assembly: GCA_949130495.1. Lineage (NCBI taxonomy): Eukaryota > Viridiplantae > Streptophyta > Magnoliopsida > Dipsacales > Adoxaceae > Sambucus > Sambucus nigra. Next base: position 211,875,023 of record OX422220.1, on the reverse strand, counting down.
CGGGGTGTTACAGATGGATCCCATACTTTGGCATCTATAGCATGATTTTTAATGAGCATTTACATCCCAAAAAATTGTGTGCATAAAAGGAGAAATATTAGCATGATAATACATACAAAGAATATTTATACATATAAAGTATATTTTAGCAATTTTGTAATCTTCCATTATTTAATTAAGTTTTCTCATGCAAAGTTCAACGTGACATGCAATTGATGTTTTGACAATGTAACCAGAGCAATAAGTTCACACACACTTAACCTTTCTTCTAACAATACACATATCTCGTTAGTTTAACCATTAACATACTTTCATATTTTTTCAAGTTGTTTCATGAACTTGCCATTACATCAATGAGCGTTGTGATTAAAATTATCTTAAATCGAAATACCATTCCATGAGTGTTATATGGCATTTCACTGACTCTTACGATGCCGGAATATGTTACTGATCAATAGTTTTAGGTCTAAGCACAAAGACACAACCTATGGTTCCAGGTCCTCCATAAATTTTTCTGTTGCCTCCGAGTGCCTTTTACTTATTAAGTCTTTGTAACTTGTTTTATTTTATTTTTCTTTCTTATTCACTTTTAAGCCTTTTTCCTTTTTATCGGCCGATGATGCCAAATACCCAAGACGAGACTAGTCGCAACACGTAATTTTTCAAGTTTCACACTTTATCAAAAGTTCATTTTAGTTTGACCTTTAACATGACATTTAGCCTTTGAAAATAACTTTATTTACCAAATATTGTTAGACTTAACATTAAAGTTCAAAATACCCGTTTTTACATTTTAATGGATTTTTAACTATTCACGTACAATTATAAACTTGCATTTTATATACTTTGTCAAAAATCCTTATTTTCATCTATACTTTACAAAATATGAGTTTTCACCACACAAAATCTAACTAATTTAATGAGAGTCCTTTAGTTTCGAAAATTTACTCGTAAGTCCAATTTTTACATAAAATGACACTTTTGTACTAAAACATTACTTTTATCATATTAAGGCCTATATTTCTAACATGTTAACTCCTATAATTTTATGTATTCATATTATTTCATTTAAATCCAACCTTCCAAAATAATACTCACGTTTACAAAATTTACTACTTAGTCCAAACTTTTCATAGAATCATACTTTTGGCCCAAAAATTGTACTTTTCATTGTTACCATTGTTCTTTGTTTCACCTTGAACCTTAAATTTTCAACATTATACATGTAAATACCCATACTTTTATTTCTTTTTACTGCGCACTCATTTACTTTATTTTAAGTTCTTCAACTTCATTCGTATAAATTATATTGTTTTATGTGATTAGTATTCTGAAATTTTCAAGTTTATAATTTCATTTTCAAAAGCTCATTTTAATACAATTTTAAAATACTTAGCCCATTCATATATTGATAATAAGTATAAGTAGTCATACGTTATACATATATCTAACCTGCTTTGATTTCAAACTTGAAAATAGTATAGTTATCCTACGTTAAAGAATAAATCCACCAAATAATATACAGAGAAAAATAATCTTCAAGCCTCCGATAAATATCCAGAAAAATATTCTAAAATTCCTCTGTTGATGCTCTAAAAATACTCTAATAAAGCCACAAAATATGCTTCCAGACCTCACCAAATATCTACTAAAATATCTCTAAAATTTTCACTATATTGTCTCCACAACTCCACCAAAATATGCTCCAACCACCTCTAAAAATATAATGTAGGTGATCCACGAAAAATATTAATTAATAATCACAGAAATATTGGGTTTATTTTATGAGTGAAAATGGTCTAATACGCACTCAAAGTGGTGTTAAAATGGTAGTTTTAGGCTTTGAAAAAAGATATTTTGTGTGGATGATTTTCTTGACACAACCAGAGAGAGGGAGAATTATTTCGTGTCTTGAAAACAAGATAATATGACTGAAGTTTAGTTTTATAAGGATATAATGACGATAAATAGTCATTATAGCCTTCCTTTCTAGCCAATAAATGTGGGCCCCTTATATTCCCCTTATTCCTTACACTCCATTCACCTCTCATGATAGCACTCACCATCGTATTCTAATCGTGTGTGTGTGTGTGTATATATATATATATGAGACTACTATACATCATGTAAAATCTCACATTGGAGCTAGTGGCATCCACTCGGCCAAACCAAAAAAAAAAATTCAGTTGATAAAAAGAATCTTTAGAACCTTCACTTGTGCTTATACATTCACATGCATATATATATATATATATATATATATGCATGTGAATGTATGTTTGTGTGTGTTTGTGTGCATGTGTTTGTGTATGAGTGCGTGTGCGCTAATACATATAAAAAGCACACTAAAAAATATTTTTCCCAAATAATTTCTCATCTCAATAATATATTTGTACCAAAAATATAATTCTACCAACGTGATATTCGTATCTCATATATTAAACTAGATTTAAAAATATCTCTGCGACACTTATTATATGCTATTGACACAATACGAGTGGTTCGCGAACTTTTATTTCTTCGTCCAAAGCTAAGTACCATTTTTTCCATTTATTATCCCTTTCTATGCATGCGCATCATAAATGAACCAAGCTAGCCCTGGACATGACTTGCAATTTCATATTTGTCATAAATTCACGCATTCATCTAATTTTCAAATCACCCACTTCCAAGTTGTATTTTTTCATGAAATTTTTGTAGATGATCTCCTCATTATGGAGATCATGTATACCAAATTTTGTTGAAAACTATGTTTTTTACTACTTTTAAAAATGGGTATATTCATAGATATATTGCTAGACGTTATGTTATATATGGTGACTATACATCTTTATAGAAATAGGATCTCACCAACAATAATCAATGTTCAAAACTTACCCCTTACTTTAAATTTAACAAAAATCTCATTATGATTTTAAAAGAAAGTAAAAGAAATATTTAAAAACTTCTTTCACTCGTTGAGCTATTGGTTTAATCATCTAAAGCAGTGACAAAAAAAATATGAATTGCAAGTTTCTCATGAGCCTCCAAGGATTCTTGGAGATATCTTGTAAGACTATCCGCCTTGTTGCTAAAGTCCTTATTCTCTCTCTCAACTAAGAAAACTCTCTCTCCCATAGCTTCTCTCACCGAGGATTCACTCTCTCTTGACTCGCACAACTCTTTCTCTAGCTCTAAAACTCTCATCACTAAACCTTTACTTTGTTTCTTCTTTTAAAGGACATGGCGCAAAGTTCAGTGTAGGCGCGCTGAAGGTCACTCTCACTCTCACTCTCACTTAAAGCGTTCTCCCCTTCACTCTCCTCGCGGTGACTAAGCTCACTCTTGAGGTGGTCCTATTTAGTAGCTTCCTCATTGTCGTGAGGTGCACTAGATATACTAACATGACTAGCCATGAATGAGGTGAAGTTGAATCGATGCGGTGATTCTTCTTCCAAACTCATTGACTCGACCTCACTATCACTAAGCATGACGTTTAAGTCTTCTTTGTCTTTCCTTGGAGGTTTCGATCTCATCGGACACATGTGATCTTTGTGACCATTTCCCTCATACTCAAAACATCTCTCCTCGTCTTTCTTTGGGAAATCTTTCTTTTCTTTTTCAAAATTTTTCTTGCCCATTTTGATTTTTATTCTTTCTCAAAACTCTTCTTATCTTTGGAAGTATTTTGCTTTTTATGATAGAGAGATTTCTTGAAATATTTAGCAAAAAAGGCCAAATCATCTAAATCATAATCAAACTCTGAATCGGATGACTCTTCCTCTCACCTTTTAGACACTTCCTCTCTCTTCCTAGATTGGTCTTTAAGTGTTACCCCCTTATCGTTAGACTTAACTATTTTTGGGAACATATCTGTCTCGTACGATTAAAGATATCCTACAAGTTCTTATAACCTAAGAATATATAAGATCCATGGAGAATTAAGAATCGTAACCTTTGGAATAAAGTGAGCGGAAAACGGTCTCAAGATTTTCTTAACTACATGTGCCTCGGGTATTTTGTCACCTAAATTGAAACTTGAGTTAACTATGTCGAAAAGTCGTGCATAAAACTCGTCGAAAGATTCAGATTCAAGCATTGTTATCATTTCAAATTGTGTGGTGAGGTTCTTCATCTTAGAGGCTTTCACAACATTGGTCCCCTCGTGAATGATCTAGAAGGTATCCCAAGATTCTTTAGATGTGGTGCACGTCATAATGCGACGAAACTCGTCAGGGGTATCGGCTCCTGAGATGGCACTCAAACTACTGGAATTGAAATTTCTCCATTTAAATTCGTCCTCAATCCACAGTGAGACAGGTTTAGGGCCAATGTCATTATCAATTGTGACAGTGGGAGGATTCCATCCTCTTTCACAAACTACCCAAACACGTTCATATATGGCCTTTAAAGCCAACCTCATCCTTGCCTTCCAGTATGCATAATTTGTGCCATCAAATATGGGCACTCGATTATACAAATTCTCCATAAAAATAAAAATTTTCAAAGATTGACAATATTCCAAAAATTGATATTAAGAGAAAATAATTTTCACGAAAATATCACACAATAAATTTGTGCAACAGGCCCTGATACCAATTTGAGAGTGCGCTTTCAATCTTAATGAATAATTTCTATAATTAAGTGTTCGTACACAAAAGTTCAAATTTTATCTCATTACCCTAAACAAGCATCTAGGTGATAAAACAGATAAATCAAAGCATGCAAACATGAAAAAGGCAATATGAGAAAAAAACTTGTTGGTAAAATGTTTTAATCAGCACTATAGGATTTTTACAAGACGTAACTTACAAAACCTCTACAAAATATGTCTCACTCCAGATTCATCCACAAGTGGCGGTCCACCCTTGATATCCATGGATTAACCTTTGTCTTTCTTAAACAATGATCCTCTCGAGAACCACAATTGGTCAGCAGTGAAGAGAATCTCTCCATAAGAATAACTCAGATATAAAACTATTTAGGGTTTTAAACAAATTCACATATATAGTTGGGAGTAATGATTTTGAATCAAAAGAGGTTTTTGACCTAAGGAAAGTGGGAACTTTTGCAACAAGTTTTTAGAAATCATTTTCGCAAAAGTCTATAAAAAATTATGTATGAAACATGTATTTATAAGTTACACAAATTTTGAGGCGGTGACACTCATTCAAATGAAATCATAGGCTCGTTAGAAGAAGATTATCATCTCGTTAGAATGACAGCAGGATCGTTAGAACAAAATAGATTTCTCATTTGAACAAGCTTCAAACGTGCTTAAAATGATGCAAAACATTACGTACTCGTTAAATGGTCGATTAAAGTAAACTTAAAATGACACATCAAACGAGAATGCGTACTCATTTGAGCAAAATTTCCATCTCGTTTGACTGAGATGCTAGTATTTCGAAAAAAATTTAAATCCAGAAAAATGCCTTGATTTTAAATAAAATAACTCCCAAATATAAACGTAAATAAATTCATAAATCTAAATTATTTTATACCTTTGTATTATGAAGATCTTCTTGAATTTGGAGATTATGGAAATTCGGTTATTTGTGATGGCTCGAATCAAACAGTAGAGAGATATGATAAAAACTATACTTAGCCTAAGCTATGAGCAAATTACGATCTTACAACCATCGATTTATCTATTTATGGTATCCATTTTCCCATATGATTTTTGTTCTTTGCCTTAATTTTTTATTTGTAGGATACTCACATGGCTCCTAAATCATGTGCCATTTCCTCGACATCTACCAACACCCGTTATTGATTTGTTAAACTATTTTCTCGGTGCTTCATGTAATGGGAAATTCCATTAATCTGGATTTTTTTCTAAAACTCATGTTCCTAAATTATTGGAGATGCTTGGATGGATTAGTCTTTGTTCTCAAACCATGAAATGTTATCTTAATTTGGTCAGAGAATTTTATACAACCTTTTAAGAAGGTAAGGACAAGACAAAACTCCCAATCCTCATTACCCATATTCATGGAATGGAGGTAGTTATTCTTAATGAGATGATTTCTCATCACTATATTCTAAAGGAAGTATCTACAACCGCATGCCCCTTTAAAACCTTTTCACTTGGTCCCTCACAAGGAAAGGTGATCTCCATTTTGAGTTATGGACACTGCGTGATTTAGACTAAAAAATTTCTCCCTAAGTCTTTTTTATATGAAGGACTTTTATATTCATAATATATATTGATATTTGTCATGCATTTTACCTACTATACACCCTCATGAGTTGACCTTTGAGCTTGTCTACTTGATTTATGAGAGTTGAAAATATTATAACATGGATTTGACGAGCTCATTATTTAATCACATCATGCCTTATTCCTGGGACGATATGAAATCTCACGCTTTGCACTTTAGTTATTTGATCGAGAGTTTATGGTGTTAGGGGTTCCAATTCTTCCCAGCACAATAAGAAAAAAAATGTAAGGGCCAGTTAACAATGATGCCATATTATCTATTGATCTCTTGGTATCACGTAGAAAAAATAAATCCTTGGGAGTCCCACTAAGAAAATATAAAAATGCGTCCAATTCAAAATCTTTTTTTTCAAAACTATTTAACATTGACCAATGGCTAAATAAATAATTGTGAAAAAAAAAGAATAGATAAACTATTTATCCTCATTAAATCTCAAAAGTCCTTTTACAATAAAAAGTAAAATTATTTAAAAATAAAGTACAGAGTTGTCTACTTGTACCTACAACCTGTATCTAAATCGCGCTACAATAATAAAAAAAAATTATTGCTCGATTAAATTTTTTTATATATATAAATTGTAGGTGTGAGTAGAAAAGTCAATAGGATCATTTAAATGATCCAAGTTAACTATACATACTCGTGCATGTACATATATAAGAGTGTGTGCATATGAACACTAACTATCATCTCAAGATTATATATCACATCCTAGGGTCTCACTGCATCACTACACATCCTAAGTCCCCCATATATCAAATTCCCACTGCACTTTCCTCCATACGGTGCGGACTCTCGATAACCTCTCTATTGAATTATTCTCCCAATACTTCACCGTCCCAAAATAATACAATCAGACTCATAGGACACGATAGGTTCTCATCCCTCCTTTTCCCAACACAATGTATTAATAACATATAACAAACGGCTTAATATCCCAATGGGTAAATATCATGACACACGAGATAAAAAGGTAAGACATTTGCCCAAAAGAACACCCCATCCAACGGGTGGTTTATCTAAAGGATGTCTTAGAATCAACCAACAACAATAATAATATCAAACTCACACCCACTTTCAAAAACCCAATATATGCGTAAAATCATTTATTTACAATTTTCCCAATTACTCGCAATAAAAACAATGTCACATAAGCATGTGTGCAACAAGAATGATATTTACATACGGGTATAACATATGAGGATGAAACATGTAGTATGGAATACATATATACAAATAATGGTGAACATGTATAGTAGACAAAATAATCCAACAAATCTGAAGGAAATTCCACTCATGCGCACTGCTAGAAAAATCTCATAAGATATTCGCGGAAGCTCTAAATATTACAAAATAACTACCACACGCATTATTAAGTCAAGTCTCTATGACTTACAATAGGCGAGGAAGTCATATTCACAATTATACCATGTTGAAAATAGCCTGAAAGTGATAGGTTTACTTCAGAAGATTCAACACCTCTTTTGCTCCTTTCAACTTCTAGCGTAACCTTTAAATTTGTATAAATATATTTATATTTAATATTCCTTATGTTCTTCTTCTGATCTAATGTTTTATAGCCTTTTATCAAGCCCTAGGTATTGTAATATAACATATTTATACTAATAAGTGATTAACTATGATTTTAAAATTGTGAATCTCATTTTTCTCACATTGGCCTCCATTAACTATTCACATTGGGTCCAAATACATATATTAATCAATTAATAACTAGATCAAAGGGGTCCATAACCCATGGGCACTAATGTTTTTATTATTTTGAGTGTGTTTTACTCACTAACAAGTCCCCAAATTAAGTCTCCACCAAATTTCTCTAAATAAATCTTTAGAAAAGTCTCACTACGTATATTAAAAATAATTCTCTTAACTAAATATGTTAATCCATTATATAATTCAAACAAAAAAGCTTGAGTAATATATCTTGAATCCAATATAAAATCCAAATAATTTTTTAGAAAATGAGCAACTCATCCTCATAAAATTGGTGCAAAAAATGCAGTGTATTACATCCTACCCCACTACGATAGGAATTTTTTCATCAAAATTCGCCCAAACTTTATCCTCATAATCCGAACTAGAAAATAAAATGTTCCACAATGGACAACGTAATGAACCAATAAACCTAATCTTGGGAAAACATGTAACTTATGCTTTGGTCTCACACCACTTATTACACCCCGAGAAAATATTCCCTGGAGTGCGATTCGGAAAATATAAAAATACGTCCAATTTAAAAACTTTTTTTCAAAACAATTTAACATTGCCTAATGGATAAATAAACAATTACGGAACATAAATGAATAAATAAATTATTTATTCTCATTAAATCTCAAAATTCCTTTTACAATAAAAAGTACAATGCTTTTAAAAAAAGTACAGAATTATGATTAGTCACGAATATTGAATATTCACGCTCGCTATCTTTATGCATTCTAGCACTTTTTGTGTTCCTCATGCCTACATTAATGCTCGTAACCAAACAACCTCGATTTTGTATATATATATATGTATATATATTCTTTTCAGGGATTAATTAAGACTTTGTAGGTATCGAAATGCTTAAAGTGAGAATTGGATGCAATTCAGAGAAGTTTCATCATCAGACTCCCTTCAAAGGCATTTTAGACATTTCACACTTCATCTCCGACTCAGTAGAATTACATTAAAGCATAGTGATTAAGGGTGAAAAGTAGCGCGTGTCAAAATGCTAATCGTTGTTTTCAGTTCACCGCCTTTATACAAAAATCTAAATTACGACTGCACTTGCGATACAAGTATAGCGGTAAGTCGGGTATCGAAAATCCACAGGGACGAGTTGCTAGAATTTATAGGATTTAATACTCCTAAACTAAAAGTGTAAAAGGTGATAGGTTGGAAATAAAGAAAAGGGAAAAAATAAGAAGTTAAGACTAAACTAGAATTAATAAAACGAGAGTCGGGATTGTGTCCCCACCATGGGATAAACAACTAATAATTAGAATTTCGGTTCGAAAACATTAAATCGAGCATTTTCAATTAAGTATAAACATCACACAATAAGGAATTTAACCCAAAGTTATGAGATTAAACATTTAACAGAAAATGGTCACACGCATCTTAAATTCGGATTACCGCTATAAACACTAACGTTGCATGACAAAGAAAGTTAAACGCATAATAATCCGACTTTAATACACGAGGTTTCAATTAAATGCAATTTTACACGAAACCTAATTTTCGGAGCTCAACACCCATCAATGGCGGACACACGACCCAAACTCTATGTAACTACTCACTACACATGATTAATCTAATTAAATAACTAATTAATAAACAAAACAAGAATTAAATTAACTACAACAAATATCTAGGCTTGAAATAAATAACAAAGCTTGGAAAATAAAGGAAAACAAAGCTTAAGGACGAAGATGAATAGTAAATCTTACATTAATGTTTATTACCCAAAGAGAAATGGAGGAGAGGGGATTTCCACAAATAAAATCCCCAAAGTCTTCTAACCCTAATTAAAATGAAAATATATCTCCAAAGAAAAGCCTACAACATTCTATTTATATCCCAAAACAAACCCCCAACAAAACCAAGCCAAAAAACCCAAAATAAGCCAATTTTCGTCCATATCTGATGGGACCGGTCGACCTCTATTTTGGGATCGGTCGGCCGCACTTTTGGAATTTTCCATGAGTTGTTGGCAGCCCCCCTTTCCTCTCCGAACCAATTTTAACGTGTTGCACAGAAACGACCATAACTCCCTCATACGGAATCGAAATAAGGCGTGGTCAGAACCGATGCGAAGTTAATTCAATTCTATACATGATTCTGTTTTGAAACCCTCCAAATTATGAAGTATGAAATTAAAAAAATTCCCTTGAAGTAGAAGAAAATACCGAAACCTTCCAAAAATGGGCATAACTTCCACATACGGAGTTAGAATGAAGCACGGTTAGTGGCCACGGAAAGATAATTTGATGATATACGTGTTGGTAACTTCATTCCATAAAAATAGTGAGTTTTAAAAGACCAAATTTCCCTTGAAGTAGCATTCGACGAAGAAACTTCTTCGAAATGCAACCGAACCTCACTTTTAGCATTCCAATACCTACAAAAGCACAAATAACCCCTGCAGAGCATATATATATTCAAATCCAAGGTTGTCTGGTTAATGAGCATAATTATAGGCATTTAGGACCGTAAAAGTGCTAGAATACATAAAGATAACGGGGAAAATATGCTATATTCGATACGAATCACATAGTTTGTTGAGTTAGCTTCACATGTCCGCAAACGGCATGTCATTTGGAGTCCGGATGAAGAATTTATGCCCATTTTCGAAAATCACAATTCCTCCCATGTGAATTCCAAGGCATCCCAGAAAATAGGGGACTGGTCGACTGTCCCTGAGCCCTCGGTCGACCGGTGAATCATAAATAAGCCTACGAAGGTTATAGTGGGTTTTAAATCAAGGACCCGATCGATTGACCACTGACCGCGATATACCGGTAGTAACAGATATTTGGGTGGTTTTTCTATTTTTTTCCCACGTACTATATAAGCAAACCTTTGTTTATTTTGTAATATATCTATTATTTTCTCCTTCTATCTTAGTTAGGTTTAGGAGGCTAGGGTTTCGAGGTGTTTTTGGGTGTGCCATTTTCTCCCTCCTAGGGTTTACCCATATAGCTTGTGTAAGAACACTATACGTCATCTTCTCCATCAATCCAAGCTTCCATTTCTTTATTTATTGCTTTCTTTTTATTTACTTGATTTACAACTTAGGTTTATTGCTTTATTTATTGCTTTCATTTATTTCTTGCATTTAAATACATGTCTCCATTGTGTTGTGTAGCTAATTTAGCGTAGGTTGTGATTAATTGAACTCACATTGGTTTCAATGGGTTGCTTTGCTTTGGGGATGGAGTTTATATATTTATTTCGATTGGGTTCTTCTTGTTATTATTCCTAGGAGATTCAACGTGTTATATCATGTATGCTCTGTATTTATGACCTTGTTGTGTAATTTACGGGGTATTTGTTGACGCTAAAATCATATTAGGCTTTTGTGCGAATTTAGGGGGTGATAACTCTAGATTTAAGTGATTGTTGAAATGAGAAACAATCTTGCTAAATTCACAATTCCATGTAACCATTTATACGCATTAAATCGAGGTGAGGGATATTAGTCGCAACCTATATTTTTTATTCCCTTTTTGTAATCTTCATTTAAATACACATGCCTAGTTACCTTTTTTTTAACATTTATCTTTTACACTTTTATTGAGAAGTAATAAACCAATTAAAGTCTAACAACTAGTCTCTATGGATTCGATACCCGGACTGGCCGTTGTACTCCCTTAAAAGAGTGTAGTCAATACTCTAGGTTTTTTATATAGCGGTGGGAGTCGAGAAAAATGACCGGCGTATATCTTTATACACATGCTCCGCGATTTTCCCTTGCATGTCAAAATGGCATCATTTTTGGGGACTTATTTGTTTTAGAATTTAATTTATTTAGTATTTAGTAGTATTTTCTTTCTATTTGTATTTTTTTCTTAACTATTTTTGTAGGACTACTACATTTGAGCGCCAAGAAATGCTTGAATTTTTCGAACGCACATCTGTTGTCGATTTTACCATCTTGAGCTATTTTGGGGTAAGCATTTCTTATTATAATTTTTTCGATAATCGTAGTGGTAATTCTCAAAATTCTCTTAAACCTATGACTTTTGGTGAATACTCACTAGCCCGAAAAATTGAAACATATAAAATGTCTTTGGGTGAGTATTACTAAAGTCAAGTTATGGATTACGAAAATTTTGGGAATGATTATTCCGATTTTAGGCCTCAAAATCCTTATGATAAGAATGTTGAAACGATTTGCAATAGCTTTCAAAATTCTTATGATAATGATTTTGATTGTTGTTCCGAGGATAGATTCCAAACTTTTCATTATCAAAATTGACTCCTCCACCTATGACCACCTATGACCTTGCATGAGGGTTTGCGCCTTGTTAAAAATGAAAAAAATTGAAAAACGTTATCGGGAAGAAAATCATTGTTGGGAGCATGAGTTGGATTTATTATTTGAATCCGACGGCGATTTTTCTTCCAAGACTTTTAAAGTCGAGGAATGTTTTGAATCACACGAGGAATGTTTTCCTACTTTGAAAAAATCATTCTTAACTTGGCCTATGGTATAATAGAGAATGAAAATGAGGAAGAAATGGACATAGTATCTGTATGTAATGAAATTATTTCTTCTTTATTCCCCAAAGAAGAATACTTCATTGAAAAGGATCGTATTTCCTTCAAAAGTCATTCTTTAAGCGATGATGAGTCAACTTTGAAGTTTGAATTTCTTTCTTCCCCATCTTTATTTTATATTGTCGAACTGACACAAGTATCCAATGAATCGATTCCAAACTTTAAAATGTTTAACCCATTCACCAATGAGGATGACTTGCTCGAGTCGCTTTCCATGAAGGCAATTTTTCCTCCATATGCACCACCTCCCATTGCAATGGCAAAATCTTTAGGAAGAAATTATATTTTTTTCGGATCCCACGTGTATTCGTCACCAGTTCAATCCAAGCCCCCCATCATCCCTCCAAAAAATTTAATTGATGATGGTTCATTCTTCTGCCTTACACATGCCTTCCATTGTTTGAATGGAATTCCTATTTTTGGTAAGGTATGCGTGAAAGGGAGGGTCCCCTGTTGATCCTTCAAAGTCAAATCGACTTTGGGGTGGACCCTCAAAAATTTCAACTTCTAGTGTATAGTTAGTTAGAAGTTAAACTTGTAGGTTGTAGATATTTACTTTTATTTTTATTTTCTCTATTCTTGCTTATTATCTAGCATAAATAGTTAGGATTTTGTTATTTGTTTTTAGTATGCTTGGTATGAACATGTTTTGTAGAATATTTGGACTTGTACTTGCACAAGATCGCTCTATTTTGGGTAATATTGCTTTTTTCTTTTCTTTATCTTGGTTCCTAATTCACATGGAGGACAATGTCAGGTTTTAGTTAGGGGGTGCGGGATATTCTATCCATTATTTTTCTTAGTCCAGGATTTGGTTATATATTTTTTTCCTAGCATGCTTTTCTTGTAACAAAATAAAATTTACAAAAAGATTTTCTTTCATTTCTCCGTTTTGTTTGGCATTTTGCCTTTGTTTTCGATGATAAATTTTAATAAATGCCCGATCCAGTGGAAAACTCAGTGACGCATGCTCTCGATTTTAGAAGTTATTAGACTTTAGTCCTCAATTATTGATATTATGAATAACTTCATGAATTAATATTTAACCCCATGAGCATATGTGCTTTTCTTGTTTAATTGATTTGGTTTAAGATTTTTAAAACTCGGTAATCTTTTATTGCATTGTATATACTTACACCTAGTGAGCTTTGTGCTTTTCTTTGTTTGTGACTGTTATACACTTCTCTTTCCTCTTTGAAAAGGTTATAGTCATTGGTAATCTCACTATTCTTTTGTTGATCGTTCATTAATTCAGTTCGTATATGAAATGTGTTACTTGAGCATGATCTTAAAAGATTTTTTTGACTCGAGAATTGCATAAACTTTAGGAAATGATCATAGTACATCTTTGTTATATCACCCATATTGACCTTGACCTCACCTTAAATGTTTTCTCTCTTCAACCCCTTTGAGGATTAATATAGCCTTTTTGTTTCATAACCCAAAATCCTATAACCAACTCCATAGTGGAGTTATAAACCATATATATCACCTTCCATCCTTTGTTTGGAATGATACTTGGGATTGAATGATGTTCGTGTTACATGGTTTCAATTGAGAATGTGGGAGTGTGAAAGAAAAGAAAAAATAAAGAAAAATAAACAAAAGAAAAAGTGAGAAAAAGAAGAAAAGAAAATAAAGAGAAAGTTTCATTTATGTATGTAGTGTTATATAATCTTTGTTTACTCTCTCCATTGTTAATATCTAATGCTTTTTATGGAAGTTATTTTTCCAATTTTGAAATAGCCCGTAATTTCACATTATCCCGAGTTTTTGTCCCTGAACACTTTGAACCCGTACATATTTCCTTTGTTTCATAACCTGAGCCTAACCTACATTATAACCCTATAAAATTCCTATGTGATCCTAGGGTGAATTTGATTCAAAAGTCATAATAGTTTGATAATCTGTGAAAATACATTTCACCTCCTTTAATGAGCGGTATCTTCCATTGAAATTACATGTTTTTTATTTTATATATATCGTTCTTCTTTAGTGACGTGTGCACGACCTTGTTTCCATTTACATTTACTCTTTACACCAGCATGTTCCGTGTATTAGCTCCCATTTCATAGTTATTTCATTTGTTGAGTGTAATATTCGATGATGATTGATTTATGCACGCTTTAAAGCTTATTTGAGTTGTTTAAGTTTTTTGCCAAATGACACTTTGCATGTGCTCGCTCCCTTACCACATTTTAAGGTTTTAATTCAACGAAGTTCATTCAATAATGTTAATAACAACGGACTTTTGCTAATAACGTGTTTGAAATATTTTTCGTCATTATTAGGCTTGTCAAATTTTGGTTGGGCATATATTTTGAGGAAACTTTGATATTTGTGGGGTTCCTTTCTTAAAACCCTCACGAGACAACACTCATCCACTAGGGTAACCTAGGGGTTTAACGGCTTATTGCATATGCTAAATGAAATTGTGTTCCCTTCGAAAGTGGTATTTATATATTTACGAGTTCTAGGTCAAGTTTAAGGAAAATTATTTCCCACCCACTATAAAATTAGATATGAGGAGGAAGTTTATGGACCTTAAGCAGGAAATATGAGGAGGAGTTTTCTGCATTGTCCCTATTAGCTGAGGATGAGGAAAATAATAAGGAAAAGAAAATGGAGAAGTTCGTGTCAGGGATGGTATGGAACATCAGGAAATATTTGTTAGGAAATCCGGCTTTAATTACCTACACTCAAATGGTAAATGCCGCATTGCTACACTGTCAGGATCACAAGTCATTTCAGAAAATTAAGGTGGGAAGAGGTCCAGTTTTGATACGTTAAGCCAGCAAGGCAAGACGACTGGAAATAAAAATCAAGGGGCCCACCAATTTAAGGTTCCAAAAAGGCTATCAGTATAAGAGGCATAGGGGTTTCGATTATCAGAACAAGCATGGGCAGTAGCAGAGAGTCCATCAGGGCCAATGATATTAGGGTCGAGCCTAGTAGGGATAGCAGCAGGATAAATGATAGTTTTCGGGTAGTTTTTATGCTTGCGGAGAAAAGCGACATATATCAAGGAAGTTCCCATGGGGAAATCGGGGGGCATAGGACCAGGAAGGATAACATAGGTATCAGGCACTATGGGGACAACATCAACAGTTGCTAATATTGCCAACTTCCATGGTGGAAGATCTAGTTACACGAGCACCATATCTTTATGTGAGTCTATTGGCATTACATGAGAGATGAGACCCGAGAAGTTTTTTGAACAAGAATGCGCTTTTCCCTTCATGTGATACTAGGTGGGTGTTGTTGACGTTTGACTTGGCGCACTCTCCACTTGTAGTTCTCTTTAGGATGGATCTTGGTGCATGATTTCCGACCCCTTTCGAATGGGCCCAGAAGGATTGTAGTACCTTCACTACCATCTCTATCCCCCCTTAGGGGAAGCAATCAAAGTTATAGTATGGGCGAGTTTACCATATCACACTTGGAGCTGGACCAGCGCTAATACAGGCAGTGGAGGGTATGTTCCTTATTTTAGGGCAAGTAGGATGCATTTTATTTGATACTGGTGCATCTCATTCATTTATTAGTACTACTTTTTCTCTTGCATCGGGGATGATAGGTTTTTCGTTAGACATAGTACTTTACATTTTGGTTCTCATGTGGGTAGAGGGGTGCCTATACGTTTAGTGTGTAAAGATATAGGTATTGATATTAGGAGACATAGAATCGTGGCAGACCTACTTATGTTAGATATGCATGAGTATGATGTCATCCTAGGGATTAATTGGCTAGCTACGTACAAGTCTCGTGTTGATTGTTATGGGAGGTCCATTGTTTCTGCCATTCCGAGGTAAGAGATATACTTTATTGTGATGTCTCACCCAGAGGGAGGGTCGAGCACACAATCGTATTACATTGAGAATGGGACTTCTGATGAGGTCGTAATTCCACTAGATTCCGTCCTAACTATTATATAGTTTTCAGATGTGTTTGGAGAGATTACAAGGTTGCCACTGTGTAAGGAGATCAAGCTTGTGATTGACTTAATTTCAGGTACGAGACTTATCGTATGGGTACTGTATTGCATGGATCCTTTTGAGATGAGAGAGCTTGGAGATCAGATTTAGCAGTTACTGGGTTAAGGATTTATTCAGAGGAGTGCTTCACCTTGGGGTGCTCCCATTCTTTTTTTTAAGAAGAAGGACAGATTATTGAGACTTTGCAATGATTCCGGAGTTGAACAAAGTCACTATACTGAACCAGTATCTGTTGTCCTGTATTATTGATCTGTTCGACCGATTGAGTGATGTAATGTATATTTCTCAGATTAATTTGAGGTTGGGGTACCATCAGCTGAGGATTCGAAAGCATGATGTTCCAAAGACAATAATTTTTATGAGATATGGCTTGTATGAGTTCTTAATAATACCTTTTATCCTAACCAACGTACTGAAAATGTTTATGAACATGATGAATAAGGTTTTCAGGTACTTTTTAGATTAGTTTGTCATCGTGTTCATAGATGACATATTGATATATTTTGGTACCACAGACGAGCAAGCACAACACTTGCGGATAGTCTTGCATCCTTTACGAGACCATTAGCTCTATGCTAAGTTTATGAAATGTTGATTTTCGTTGCGAGAGGTTCACTTATTGGGCCATCTTGTATCTGAGATGGGGATATCAATGGATCGAAAAAAAGTGTCAGTAGTGATGGAGTGGGGACATACCACTATACCTACGAAGGTGCATAGTTTTTTTTAGATTTCCAGGGTCCTACCGTCGATTCATTCAGGGGTTCTTGAAGATAGCCAGACCTTTAAAAAATTTAACGAGGAAGGATGTAACATTTTTTGGGAAAGTGCACGTCAATAGACTTTGACAAGACGAAGGCCAAGTTGACTTCAACTCCATCACTTTCTTTACCCCGTGGAGGGCTTGACTATAAGGTCTTTACAGATGCGTCCTTATGAGGACTTGGAGGGGTACTGATGTTGGAAGAGAGGCCGGTAGCTTATGATTCTCTAAATATTAAGCCTAGTGAGGGGAATTACCCCACCCATGATTCGGAGTTAGCAGTCATGGTGTTTACAATACGTATTTGGAGAAATTATCTCATGGGTGAGAAATTTCAGTTATTCGCACACCGCAAAAGCTTACAGTATTTGTTCATGCAGAGAGAGTTGAATATGAGGCAATGGCGATGGCTTGAGTTTGTGAAAGAATACCAGTTCGATATCCAGTATCATCTGATCAAGGCAAACATAGTAACGAATGCCTTGAGCCGTAAGCTGACAGTTGAGTTAGAAGTTAAGTGGAAGACGAAGTGGAGTTCACTTCATAATGATGATGAACTCTCACATGCTTTTAGGGTCGTTCTTACCATTACAACTGAGATCATCATTCGAGTTATGAAGGCATAGGTAGGGGACTATATTTTCCAGGAGAAAGTCAGGTAGTTATTAGCAGGTCCAGTGCACTATTCGATTGACTCAGATGGGGGTTTGAGATTCCAAAGGAGGTTGATAGTCCCAGAGGATGAGGAGTAGCGATGAGAGGCACATGGGTTATGTATTTTGGTACATACCGGTAGGGATAAGACGTACCAAGACATAAGGTACCAGTATTGGTGGGTAGGCATAAAGAAGGACATAGTCATTTTTGCGTCCAAATGTGGCACAAGAAAGTTAGTTAAGGTGGACCATTAGTGACTAGCAAGTTTTTTACATCCTCTCAAGATTCCGATGTGGAAATGGGAGAGAATTTCTATCAATTTTATCACTAGGTTGCCTATGCCACAGCGTGGACATGATTCTATCTGGGTAACCATTAACCGTTTACCAAAAAATGGCACACTTTTGCCAGTTCGGATAAACTATACTTGAGAGCAGTACGCCAATATTTTTCTTGTAGAGATTATAAATTTTCATGGTGTACCACTGAATATTGTGTAGGAATGGGGAAAAGACGTTTGTGTCCCACTTTTAAAGGAGTTTAATAGGATTTGGGGGTGAAATTGAGGTTGAGTACCTCGTATCACCCGTAGATGGATGGTCAGACAAAGAGGGTAAATTTAATGTTGGAGGATATGTGATGGATGTGCATTTGGTATTTCAAAAGTAGTTTGGAGCAGTATTTACCATTGGCGTAGTTTTCTTCTAATAATATTTACCAATTTACTGTTGGGATGGCACCTTTATTATATGGGAGGGCTTATCGTTAACCCTCGTGTTGGTTGGAAGTTGAGGGAAATAAACTTATCAGACCAAAGTTCATTTGGGATACTTCAAATAAGGTGGAGATGATTCGATCTAGGATTCAAATTGCCTAGGTTAAACAGAAGAGTTACACTGATGTAGACAAGAAGCACTTAAATTTTAAGGTTGGTAATCAAGTTCTAATTAAAGTGTCTCCCATGAAGGGAGTGATACGATTTGGGAAGAAAGGGAAGTTATCTCCCTAGTATGTGGGACCATTCCCTATTATTGAGAAGATTGGAATTGTGGCGTATCGATTAGCTTTACCAAATCATTTACAAAGGATGCATGAAATTTTTCACATTTCGGCATTACATGTATTTCTTAAATATGAGTCATCTTACCCACCATGGATCTTGTCGAGATTGAGCTTCATCCTGATGTGAGTTACGGGGAGAGGCCGATAGTTATTCTAGACCGTAGGGAGCGTAGATGTTCTAAGGTTGTTCCTTTAGTACACATTCATAGGAGACACCACAACAAGGATGAGTCGACGTGGGAGAGAGAGGATGACATAGGAGATAAGTATTCAGAACTCTTCTATCTAGCTATGTTTCGAATTTCAGGGATGTAATTTATTTATTGGGGGAGAATGTAATACCTCGTGTTTACATAATAATTAATTTGGTAGAATTTAATTAAATAAATTTCGTGAATATTTTTCTTGAATTTGATATGCATGTTTACATGATTCATTTATGTGAAATGTGAGTATTTGTAGATAAATAAATTGCATGTTAAATAAATTGTTATTATGACATGATTTAACAAAATAAAATTCTCTAACTTGGGATAGATATTTTTTGGGCGTATTTTAGAGTGAATTGAGAATTCTTTTAGGAGTTTTAAACATTTAAAGTTGGACCTGGGGTATAGGTACACCCTTAGGGGAATTATTGGATCAATCTGGGTTATATTTCGGGCTTGCTTGGGGTCTAAAATTGAGGGTTTAAGTGTAATACGAGATTAGAGGTCAAAATATGTTAATAACCAATTTAAACACTCATTTTCATCCACAAGAGAGTAGCCGTAGCATTCCTACACTTCTTTGGAGAAGTTACCAAGTCTAGAGAAGAGAGGAAGAGTAAGGGTTCAAAAGGGGAGGCTCCAATCATGAGTTTAAGGCAAGAATTATCTTGCTAAATCAATTATAATTTGGTTCTCAGTTAATTTATACATTTTCTCATAACAATTATGAGTTAACAAGTTTAGTTGATGACTATGAATAATTGGAATGACCTCTAGGATTTCTTAGAACAAACTTGGAAATAAGATGTTTAAGAGTTAAACATTTTCTGTGACAACCCCGGAATTGATGTTGTGTTGCTAAGAAATTGAATATTAGAATCCATGAGGTAGGATTGCTATTTTGGAAAATTACAATTCATACATTGATCCCTATAAATCTGAAAATGTTATATATAAATTATGAATAAAAACTAGGTTAGATGAACCCTAGTGTTCAGATCTGAATTCTTGGATTTTTGAAGCATGATCTTATGTAAATTATTTAGATGACCATACAAATTATGTTTCTGGATCATCATGGAACTATAATTCTTGAAATAGAAAGGTACTGATTAGGCATAAATATCCCATATGCATCCCATTTATTTCAGTGTTTTTACGGTCCCGTACATTACACTTAGCCCGAATTTATCTCATATTATGCTACTAACCATTTTTTGCGATTATTTTGTGTTTTGTGTATTTCTCCCGTATTTTAAAGGTAAATTTTCCAAATTGATGGAAGAGAAAAACTGAAATGGTGAAATAATTGAAAGAAAAGGAAGTCAAGGGTAATTTTGTAATTTTCTAGCCAAAACTCGATGGAGGATCAAACTAAAAAGTTGAAGAGCTTGAAATCATGAATATACTGGATGAAACTTCACCCCGATCCGATATTTGGTTAGAAGGTTATGTACATTCAAAGTTGAGAAGAAATCCAGGAGCAAAATAGCAATTAAGAAGAAATTAGAAAAGCTACTGCAGATATTTCTACCAAACCGATTCAGTCACCTAATGGGTTCGGTCCAAGACATGAATTTTCTAATTTCCCTAGATTTTAGCTAGAAGAGTTTGAGTTTAATTCGACTTCTTAAAACGACTTTTAACACATGTAAATACTTATTAGGAGATATTATCCATCATTATCATTTAGAGTAAGGCATTATAGGATTAAGAACTTATTGGAGCAATACTTTACAACTTTTTCACCATTAATTTAATAGAAGATCATATTGTTTTCAGAATTTCACTAAAGCTTGGTTCTTATTGCATGATTTACATTCTTCGTCATTAATAACTTTAAATTCCTGCATATTTTATTATTATTTCTCCATCTTGTCTATATACAAAACAATCTATTCACCTATAGCTATTCTGATCATGTTCGCCTAGATTTTTAGAGAGTAGGGGAACATGAATCCAACCTAGGCGTAGATGTTAGATATAAAATTTGACGTAATTATATACATAATTACTAGGGTTTGATATTTTGTTGAGATTAATATTGTAGGTCTCTTAACTTTTTTTGTCGTAAGCAATCAAATTGTTTGAGGATGCGATATACGTGTCAATCAATTTATCATTCACATTAATTTAGTTGTTGAATAAATATTATGCGGAGTAATAGTATCACATATTTTGTTCTTCCATTCAATTAATGTTCTCTTTTAATCACCTATATAATTTCCAAGAATTTTGTATCTAACGAAAATACCTACGGTTTGGGGGATTGGATCCCGACTCCACATTTTCCAAATAGTATTAAAAATCAAACTTCTAGTTTCTTGCTTTCTTTCAAATTAAATTGCACTTGCTGGTTAAGTTTTCATAGTTAATTAGAAATTTTTCTGAAATCAAATCACCTTTTCTTTTCTTTCGAGAGTCGATACCTAGGTTTTAGAAGCCTACATTGCCGTTGCCGTAACTTTTATCGTCATATTCTTTGAGGATTCGACCCCGACGTAATACTTGAGTGACCGTCTTTCACTTGAGCCATAGGTATACACGTAGCACACATATTCTTCGTCATGATAAGTTTTTGGCCCCATTATCGAGGAGTAGGTAGACACACGTGGTTAGGTCGGATTAATCTAATAATTTGACTATAAATCCTAAAAAGAAAAAAAACCATAAATACCAAAAAAAAAAGAACCAAAAATATCAAAAAATAAAAATATTATCTCGAAGCCTTAAATGAAAAATACTTCGCCCAAATCGAGTCCCGGCCCTTTAATTAACTTCCCTCATTCTAATACTAACACTCCAAACTTCTGACTACCACCTAGGGATGGCAACGGGTCGGGCATGGAGTGGGTTTGTCAAAATTCAAACCCGCCCCGCGAAAAAAAAAGATTAACCCGTGATAGGTTAAGATTTTTAGCCCCAAACCCATTTAAGTATAATCTCCTTAGATCTGTTGTCGCCCCGCTTAAATTAAACGAGTAAGACCCGTCCTGCAACTTAAAACCCGAAATTTTAACTTCATTTTAAAACAAAATAGATGGATCCAATGAAATCTTAGCTTTAGTTATTCTGCTTTAATTTTTAAGCGACTTCAAGTTTGCAACTAAGCAATCCTAAGTAATTATAATCATATGATGCAAATAGAACAAGTAACGAGCATAAATTATCAAATTAGACCGGTGGTTACCAAATTAACTTTAAGATAAAGTCTAAAAACCTTCCATGTGTAGATGCAAGCTCGAACTAGAGTCTGGATTTGGGATTAACATTGTTTGGCAATATGTTTAGTAGTGATTAAGGTTTATTTTATATAACAAGGATTGGTTACATTTAGTTCTGAATATGTATCACCGATGATAATAAACATTTTACATAGAAACAACTTTTCATTTTGATTTATACATCATAATCCACTAAAAAAAATCTAATCGAATTGGATTGATAATAAAGTGAAATCCCAATCCTCGATGAATATTAAAGGGAGCACAAAAATAAGGTACTGACAGTCAATAAATCCATTCATCCATTTAACACACCTCGTGATTTACAATTTTCATGCATATACACCTCAAGATATTATAATCTGTGAAAACATTTAAACATCTAAACTGAGGTACTAACATTTTTTTCTATGCAAACCTGCAATTAAATATATGTTTTGAGGAACATAAACTATCACCAGTTAATAATAAACAACATATACAACAACGCAACTAAATCGGTCCGCGACGTGGTAAGAAAAATCAGTACCGACAAACCACGCCACGCTGCCACGATGATGTAGAAGTTCTCAATCGGAGATGAACCACGACGAACACAAGAGATGAACAACGACGAACATAGGAGGTCTGAACCAATGATGAACATAGGACTCGAGAAGATGAACCGATAGTAGTGCAACAACGAGAGGAGAGGGTAGTGAGTTTTTAGTCTCAAATTTGGAGAGAGAGAGAGAGGGTGGGAGAGTAAATTAAATTAGGGTTATATATATATATGTCTGTGTGTGTGTGTGTGTGTGGTGGGATTGTTATTAGGTTAGTATAAAAAGGGGTTATAAGTAAAATTAAGTATTATACGGGGCAGGGCGGGGGGAGGATATTTTTATAAAACCTGAACCCAACCCATTTAATAAATGTTTTTTTAAACCAAAACCCACCCTATTATTTTAATCAGGTTTTTAATCTGCCCCATTAGGGTCAGGTTGGATCGGTAATCATTCGGGTCAGGCTAAATTGTCATCCCTACTACCACCTCCTACACTGAGTTATCACGCTACGAATCAAACGTCTAGGAACACCGATGAGGAAATTGATTCTATAAGTGTGAGTGTGATATCAGATCACACTTGTTTTGGAATGGGAGAGGGAGTGATGTCGTACCGCCCCATAAGAGACCTCTTATACCCGGAGCGAACTTTCGCTCCAATGTGTATTAAATTCCTGTATAATAAGGAGCAATTCAACTTTAGGACTGCGATTATTCAAATTCTCCCTACTTTTCATGGAATGGAGTCGCAAAAGCCTTATCTCCACATTAAAGAGTTCGAGGAGGTATGTGAGACATTTAACAATCAATCTTTCACCCAATACATCATACGTCTCAAGATTTTTCCTTTTTAACTTAAGGACAAGGCTAAGACTTGGATTTGGACTTTAGCACATGCAGGCTAAATTTTTCTAAAAGTACTTTCCCATTCACAACACAAACTCTATTCGGGATCAAATCCAGACTTTTAAGCAAAACAATAATGATCCCTTTGATGCGTGTTGGCAGTGGTTTGATGAGTTAGTTAACATGTATCCACATAATGGCTTTGAGAAGTGGAGACTCATCTCCTACTTTTGTCACGGGCATAGTATAAGATCCAAGAAACTCGTTGAAACAATGTGATCGGGAGATTTTTTTCGGTTAAATTTTGACGATGCGGAGACCCACTTTAAGTATGTCACCGAAACTACTCAATCTTGCGACACATCGAATCCGAACAGCCAACCCAAAGCTATCCGGTCTCTACCACTTGGACAAGGAAGTAGAGTTGAAACTCCAAATTAATTAATTAGCCAAGTGACTAAGGACTTGGTAGAAACTAGGGAAGATACATTTGGCCCATCGCGAGCTTTAAGGGAGGATATTTGCATTATTTATGAGGCGGTATATTTAATGAAGGAATGTTCGACGATGCCTGCCTAAAAAGTTATGTTCCAAAAGCAAGTTGAGGCGGTGGGAGCTTTTAAGGGTAATTTTAATTCCCCTTATGGGAATTATTTTAATCACTCATGGAGAAACCATCCCAATTTTAGTTATGAGCAACCGAACGCGAAGATGAACCCGAATCAACACGTTGCTCAATAACTACCACCCATATAAGCGCCTCCTTACGCGCCTAATGTTATCCCACAATGGAAGAGTCTCAAGGACAGTCTTGCTCGATTTACTCAAACTCATCAACGATAAATGCCAACAATGATCAAAATTTTATCGACTTAAAGGCATTATTTTATAAGTTATAATCCAATTTTAGTGTCCAATAGAAGGAGAAGGTTCCTGCCAAAGGTTAACGACGTCCCCAAGGTTAAACTGTGTGAGCTTTACTTCTGATGAAAATCAAGAGCAATGTCATACGGTAACCACCTACGTAGTGGAAGAGAGTACAAAAAAATAAGGAGATTTCGCCTGACATGCAATAGGTCAAAGATGCCCCCTTTGAAGAGAGTGAAAAAGAAAACATAGTTTGGCCCAAAGTGGTAGTAAAACCCCAATAGCCGCACCACACCCTCAACGGTTGGTCCTTCCTCCTAAAGGGGTTACCCGTGATGATAGGTGCTTAATCAAATAAAATAAACCTACCTTTCCTCAAGGCTATCAAGTAAATTCTCGCGTATGCTAAGTTACTAAAGGACTTAAAACTGGCATGGCATTCTTGAAATATTCGTAAGCTTAATGAGGACGTGCTCGTCCAAGAAGAATCATCATGGAAAACTTGTAATATTCTTGAAGAAGTGTGGGTACGCTTATCCGAGCGGATATACGAAGTGATAGAATCTTTATTGGAAGTTGCGCTTCATCATTAACGTGATGTTTAAACTTGGTTCATCACTTTCAACCGTCATTTTTCAAATGTTTTTTTCTTCACAAACTCGTATTGTATGCTCTCTCTAGCTTTTATAGTTTTAGATCTTTCTTCAATCAATTTCACTTGTAGGTTTCTCTAATCTTCTCTTTTTATTCCCTATTTTAGTTAGCCTTCTTTGTTGCTTGAAATCTTTTCTTCATGGCTCTTATTAA
The DNA here is from genome assembly GCA_949130495.1 of Sambucus nigra. NCBI lineage: Eukaryota > Viridiplantae > Streptophyta > Magnoliopsida > Dipsacales > Adoxaceae > Sambucus > Sambucus nigra. The sequence goes on along the minus strand of OX422220.1, from coordinate 211,849,570 downwards.
TGGCAAAACTATTATGGAGTTTAAAAGATCATATCGTATTCCTGAGTGGGTGGAAATCGATCGTGTCTCTATGTCTAGAGATGTTCGAGACATAGAAGATGGACATTGAATCCACACTCTTCTTGTACTTTAGGGGGGTTTAACTTTTCCTCCAAACCTTTTATTTTTTTAATAATTTGTTATTTTTTAGATTATCCCTACTTATTGTGCCCCAAACACTTGGAAAAAAGTGAACGAGGTACATAGAATTAATGAATTATATGGGATGAATTTATGGCTCCCTAAAATTTGCTATTATTACGTGTGGTCGCGCACCAATGATGGTGTTCTATCCCTAAAATCCAGAAAGGCTAAAAAGGTATTGATCGTAAACCTTCTTGATTCCTACAAAGAGTATTGGGAGCAGGGGTTCATTACCAGGAATTGACAATATCCTCCCCTTCCTGAGGGCAAGAAGTACCGAGTTCCTTGGTGCCCTGACTGGGGGGAGAATCACATAGGTCATTGCATTTGTTTCTTCTATCTAATTATTGAATTTTTATCTATTATTTATCCTTTGATCTGTGTTTCTTCCTCCATTTTGCATCTCGTGATAAGAACTAAGAGCCTTCTCTTCTAGAATTAAAAGTTGTTGATCTTATCAGGTCTTAGAAGGTTACAGATTGATCACCTGATGATGAGCACCCTCGTGCAACACCTTACTTACTGAAATACATAAATATTATTTCCAGTTTCATTACTCAGTCGGTAGATGAAATCCCCATTTTGGAACTCTTTAAAGAGGAATTCTTTGGATCAGCTAGGCCAATTGAGATAAAGCAGGAAGAAGAAGAAGAAGAAGAAGAAGAAGAAGAAGAAGAAGAAGAAGAAGAAGAAGAAGAAGAAGAAGAAGAAGAAGAAGAAGAAGATGAAGATGAGGATATACCCCTCTTAAAGCGGATATTTCTGATCACGAATGATGAAGATCAGACCCTCCTGTCTAACATGGTAAACCTTATAAAAAAAAGCAAAAAGGGGATCCCCTAGGATCAGTGGTTCCAACTCAGGAGCCAAGGCGAATGAGAAAGAGAAGGAGAGTAAGAAGAAGGAGTAAGTAAAGAGAAGAGTAGTAAAGAGGAGGGGTAGAGAAAGGGAGAGGAAGAAGAAGAATCCCCTTAAGACCCCAATTGAATCCACCCTCTCTCTTTTTGTTGCTGCTGAGGGGCCAACGAGGCCAACACCCCATCCCTTACCCCTAGCTTACTAAAGGGGGTAGTGCTCACGATCGATTACAAGCACTCGTCATCACTAGGGTCTGACTAGTTGGACCTCAAGTCTACACAGGTGCATGCCCTGGTAAGTACTCTCTCTTCTGCTTGTCATTTCTCTTTGTTCGATTTCCATGTACTAAATTATCTTACTCTTGCCTTACATATTTTATTATATTTTGCTACACTTTTAAATGGTTATGTATACTAGTTTAAGGAGAATTCAGAGCTGAACGAAGACTTATAGAATTTCCCAAAGGACTTAACTAATGCTCGGGGTTAGCTTCGAGCAGGATAAGGAGAAGGTGAAAAAGGCATTGGCCAATCTGAAGGTTTTTAACAGCCTTATGGTTATCGAGAAGGATAAACTGGTAGTGGAGAACCTAGATCTGGTTGGAAAGGTCCAGAAGCTAGAGGAAGAGGTCTTAAGCATCAAGGAGAATAACTATGAATATGGATGGAATGCGACCTAAGACGACACTGAGCTCTAGATTTCTTACATCAAGAAGATGTACTTTAATAAGGGATGGGAACAAGCCTTGGAGGCAGTAGGAGTCCCACTAGATTCCAACCTATACCAGCTCCATTCCCTAGGGCCTTTTACCATTGATGTTGAGGAGGTTCCCGTCGGTTAGTCAGTCGACCAGATATAAGAGGAGTAAAATAAGGCCGAGGTGACTGCCAACTAGGTGTAGAAAGCTATTGAGAAGGGAAAAGAGACAAGGACCTCTGAGCAGGTTAATGTATGAAGTCCTATAGTCCTAGGACGTTTACCTTTACTTTGTTTTTATACTGTAATTTCTTTTTTCTTTTCTCTTATTGTAATGGCTCTTGCCCCCCCTTTTGGACTATTAATGAAAGACTTTCCTTTTTGCTGATATTCCTCTTTCCATTATGATGATGATCTTTGTACTTATAATTTGCTTTGTTATTTATAACTTATCTTTGTGGAAGACTATATATATTCTTACTCAAATCTTGGGAAGGTTCTAGTCCCATGTATGAGTGGGTAGGCTCATCAGGCCTTTTAAAAGGTCTGTAAATAGATGAAGACAAGAACTCCATCCAACAAGGACCAGTCCGAGTTGGTGGCCAAGTTAAAAGATGACTTCCAAGTCATGAAAGAGATCGGATCCTCTGTGGAGGAGGAAATAAATTATTTGAGGGCCCAAATTGTAGTAAGAAAGGATGTGGTCCTGGTGGGTGAGATTATTCAGGCCGAAAATGATTCCCTGAAGAAGGATGTTACTGAGTTGAAGGAGGACGCCCAATGAAAGTATACCATTATAGCTGACCTTTAAAGAGATATCAAGAAGCTGAGGTATATCTTTAGGATGATTCCTCAGGAAAAGTGGGTAGCATGCTATGATGATCGCTCGATTGATGCACCTGTAAGGCTAAAGGAAGTCGAAGACGTGGCATACAAGCATGGGTGTCTAAACTCCCTTAAAGAGCTCATGATCCCCAAGGATTCAGATTTGTGGTATAATTATCAAGTAGACTGCCCAGCTTACCGTCAGTCTCCCTTGAGGAAGGATGAGAAGTGGTGTATGGGCCAAATTCCAACCGAGACAATTTGTTTTTAATTGACTTAATTCCTAACAAAGCTGTTTGAGTCGTACGTTAGTATTTGAGTTGTGATCCCAAAATGCCTATGATGTTTAGTGTTGAGAATATTACGACAAAGCTTTGAATATTTTATATGTGTTGTGTTTTGTGTCTTTGTATTTCTTCACACTTTCTATATCTTAGAACACACATGCATGAATGCTTAATGGATTGTGAGATTTAGAATTTTAATAAAGGGTGCGTTTTAAAATTAATTTGTGTTGGGAGATTGATTTTGTTTTTTGGAAACGTACTTCTAAAATATTTTTCGAGTTGATTTTGTTTAGAAAAATTGAGGATGTTCTTAAAATTAAAAATTAATTTTCTATCGTTCAAACGAATCTGAGATTCATTCAAACGAGATTTATTTCTTGTTTGAACGAGACTTGTTTATCGTTCAAACGACCTGCCGCCTCGAAATTTGCATCTTCATATTTATAGACTTCTTTCACTCAAAAAATAAGAAATTTTTTGTCAAAAAATATTTCTGCATCTAGTTTGCGAAAGTTCTCAATGGCTTCCCATCATCCTTAGTTTTAAGATCAAATTTGATAATTCCACAGTTCTGTGATCTTGATTTTCGCACCAAAAATTATTTCATCACTTCGAACAATTTTTTTCGTTCGGTCGATTCCGGACATGCTGAATATAAAGAATAAGTGGTGGATTCCATGTTCGGATTCATAGACATTTCTGAGGCTGCATCGATGGATACTAAGGTACACGTAAACTTATATATTCTAGACACTTGTGTGGGTGGACTCCTACATGGCAATATAGAGGAGAGGTTGAAGAGAATAAGAGGCATCAAGGCTTGTGGGTGATCGAGTCATTGAGTAAGACTAAATTCTCTCTTTGTAATTTTTTGTATCATAGTGATTGTTTGGTCTATCCGTCGGAGGGTTTTCCCTTAGTGGTATCCTTGTACATTGGCGTGTCTTCCATTTGATTTATTTACTATATTTTCTTAATCACGTAGATGCATGTTATAAGGTTAATAAGATAAAATAAGTAAATCAAATTATTATCGCAAGATAAGTTTGAGGGTGATAATTTATTTTTTTTAAAATTTAAAACTCTTACATTTGCCCTGAGATAACTGTTTAAGGGCATTCTAAAATTACTATCAGAGTTAGAACATTAATTTACTATGTCTGTGATCCCTAGTCTTTAGGAATGAATTAGGGAGGGTTTAAGGTTATTAAAACGCCTATGTTTGATGGGACTAATTATGCTTACAAGAAAATGCGTATGAAGTCAGCTATTAAGGCTATAGATGAGCGAGTGTGGTTAGTTGTTGTTAAGGGATGGACACCACCAGTCACGAAAGATAGAGAGGTTACACGTTTAAAACCTATTGAGTCATGGACTGATGCCAAGCACAAACTAGCACAATACAATTCTAAGGGTTTGAAGCACTTTTTGGTTCTCTATCATCAGAGGAATTTCGTCTTATTATGACCTGTGAGACGTCTAAAGAGGTTTGGGATATGCTCCAACTTTCTCATGAAGGATCCAAAACTTTTAAGGATTTTAAATTCCAAAACCTCACCACCTAGTTTGAGACAATTAAGATGTTGGAGAGTTAGACGTTTCTTGAGTTCTATGCTAGATTGTTCAATATAGTTAACTTGCCATTTAACTTGGGAGAAAATATACCCAATAACCTAGTCATAAAGAAAATCTTAAGGTCGTTACTTGATATATTTAATCCAAAAGTGACTGTTTTAAACTCTTTACTTATGTTTGACTCGACGAAACTTGAAGAACTTGTTGGTGACCTACAAACTTAGGAGCCTGACATGTTTACCTCCAAGTAAGTGTCAAAAAAATAAAAGGTCCTAGCTTTGAAAGCCCTAAAGGAGGAAACAAGAGTTTTGGATGATAAGTCTGACACCGATTTCGAAGATGTGTCCATGTTGGCAAAAAAAGTTCAAGAAGTTTCTTAAGTTCTGAAAGTAATCAAAAGATGCTAAAAGACTTGAGAAAAATAAGAACAACAAGGCCGATCTCTTCCCTAAGAACCGGAGTGTGAATATTAAGAGGGATAAGTTAGATAGTTGTTATGCTTGTGAGGGTTATGGCCATAGGGTTGTGGAGTGGACCACAAGACTTAATAAGGAGACAAAAAAATAGATAGAATTTAATGCCACCTTTAGTGATAGTGATCCGAAAGAGGGAGAAGATTCTTATAATAAGCGCAATTACACCATATGCATGGTTAGTAATGTGAGGGAAGATGAGAAATCTCCCCATGAAGATAAACGCTTTCGAGGCCATAATGGGTGAATCTCAATTGTGAGAGGGAGAAGTGAGTGAGAATGAGGGATAGAGGAGTATAGGTTACAAGTTTCCTTCCATGAATTATATGGGAAAACATCGAAGGTGAAGAAGGCAAACTTAAAGTTAGAAGATAATTTGAATGAATGTTCCATAGAAAATAATGATGCATTCATTGAGGATCTTAGGGCACGTTTGAAGACTCTTAAAGAGAAATTAGAATACATTGAGGGTAATAGAGACAGTCGTCATGGGTTGATCGAGGCTATGAAGAAGGAGATTACATATTTTAAGGAGTCTAGGCATTTTCTTGAGTCTAAGATAGGAGAGTTTGAGGATAAGTTGAGAGATTCGAGTAGAGTTAAGTTTTATTTGAAGGATAGGTCTAAAAAGTTGGATAGGATATTAGGAACCGTCCAGATTAAAGATAATAAGTGTGGAATTGGATTCGAGGATCATGTTGTTCCCTTTCCCAAAGCCAAGAATATGCATATGATAAAGCCACCTAGGAACATTAGGAAAGGTCGACCTTTAGGTAACACTCCTTCCTATATTTACACTTGCACTAATTGAGATAGGAAGGGTCACCTTAGACGTTATTGCTACGATCTTAAGAACGCGCCTTGAAAATCAAAGAATAGAGTCATTTCCGTTCCCAAAACCCCTATTCATCATTACACACCTACTTGGGTTAGAAAATTGTATCTAGAGTCTTTAGGAATTAAACTTGATGATTCTCGTTTGATTGCACGTGGTTCTCCCCATCTTAGATCTTACGGTTGAACGTGTTTACCGATTTGTCATACTCTAGTTGTGTCTTCAAGATATATATTTTCTAGGGTTAAGACGTATATCTTGTATTTTTATATTTTTCCTTCTTTGAGTTATTTGAGAAAATACAAAAAGATTTTGGTTTCATATATTTTTTGAAAATACAAAAAAGATTTTTCTTTTGGGTCAAAAATATTTTAAAAAACTCAAAAAGATTTTTATTTTTATTTCTTGGGTATATGCATATGGTGTGACATATTGGTGTGTTTGAAACCCCTTCACTTCGTAATTTGCACGTGGCTAGGACATTTGGTTATAAGTTTAGATACTTAAGTTGGTCTTAACATTGAGTTTCATGGAGTTATTTCGAACTTGACTTACATTTGGAGTCGACTATGTATATGCCACCGCACACACGTGCATGAGCTATTTTGAATGTTCGACTTCTCATGCACATTTGGGTTGGGTGAGACTTTCTCCTCTAAATCTTGTCATCTACGCTCATGCATGACTTATGGGGAATTTTACACATAAGGACTTTTTCCCACGAGGATATTTATTTATTATAAAAAAAAATATGAGTGTAGACGGGAAAGGGCTGCGAAAGACATGTTGACTTTGCATGAAAGCCACCATTTAAAGGAGCCTAAGAAAACATTAAGGCATTAAAAGATCATAAATTGTAAAGAAGGGCCAAATTGGAATATCTAAAAAGAAAAGATAGTGGTTCAAAAGAATCATGCATTAGAAAATAATAGATATATAAGTTTATCTTTTAACGGAGTTTGGTCGAAGAACAACGAGTTTGTACAATGAGTCCTAGGTTGAACGGTCGTGTCATGAACTATTGTTTGGTTTAATCATCAATATTATATACTTGTGAGCACGATGTATGTTTTTTACATCAAGTTCAAGTTATAATTGTCACATGTGGCTAAACTGTAGTTTGATAACATTGTGCAGTCAATTAGACCTTCTTGTACATATTTAGTTGCTTGGGTTATGATTCATTTGTGTTAGTTCAAACCCATTCATTCCATTCCATTTTTTTGGTTTTTTATATTTTTGTTTTATTTCAGGTGAATGTTTATGTGATTTTTACTATTCTGGGCGGTGTTTCTCTATTTTGAGGAGAGGAGTTGGATTTTTGAGGTCTTATTTGAATGTGATCACAGCCTTGTTCGAACAATTTATGAATGTCGTTCGATATATCGATTATAACAAGCTTTGTTTGAGGGTTTTGGTTAAATAATGTAGGGTCGTTAGAAGCTTACTTCAGATGAGCTTAGAACGAGCCTCTACTGTTTTGAGTCGCTTGAAGCAAGAGAACTTTCATTTAAGCGAAAGGTATTTATTGTTCGAATGATACTCATCCTGGTTCTAATGATATAGTTTATCGTTCGAACGACCCTTAGGTTCCGTTCAAATGACGTGTAATATCGCGTTTTGGTTATTTACATACCCCTTTAGCTATTTTTACCCTTCACCTTCATTCACACTTCTTACTCACACCAGCAACCATTGTTAACCATTTTAAGCTTGCAAAATCTTTGTTTCTTTAATGTTTTCAATCCCAGTTGTTGATTCGTCCATCCCTACCCAATTTTCACTGAGTGTTTTAGTTTATTTTGAGTTTATTCCAAGTTTTTGGTTAGGGATTGGACAGGTTTGAATCTAAAATCGTGGGCCCATTTTTTCACACTTCTTCCACTGTTACATGGTTGTTTTTTTTATCTAAGTATGTTTGAAAATGGATATACTCGATTTTAGGATCAAATCTCTTCAAATTTTGGTTTCGTTTTGCTATTTCATTCGTTCCATTTTTTTGTGTGGAGTGAGTTTTTCCCCTAGTTTGGTTGTGTGTGTGTGCTCATATATTCGGGAAAAAAATGATTTTTGTTGAATTTTTTTTTTATATTTTTTGGATATTTGAGATGGATGACGTTTGTACGGAGATATGTTGTTAGAGCATTTGTGTTTGTTGAGCTAGGCTTTAGACTTCCCTTATACTTTTTTTTTGGTAAACATTGAAAGGAAAGGTTACATAAGGATAATAATAAACGGAACTACAACACAAAAAAGCAACAGAGGCACCATAACAACAATAATGCAACAGAGAGGGTTAGGAATCCCGCTACATCGTGGGTTTGGTAAGGATCCACCGCATGCCATCTGGGATATCATCAATCTCCACAAAGGCATCCTCCTGGACTTTCGCCTCGCGCGCCAACCAGTCCGCACCTCGAATCATACTAGGGTTGGCCAAGATAAAGTCCACCCCCACAATCCTCATAAGATCATAGCAGTCGACCCTCGTATTCTCAAAGTCAGTTTCCCGGTACTGGACACCCTTGAAGATATCAATCAGATCGTGCGAACTAGTTTCCACCACCATGTCCTTCCATCCGCGCATCCTAGCCATGTTCAGGCTGTGGTAAAGGCCTTCCATTAATGCACGGAGAAGCGATGGGGTTCCCCTAAGCCGACCATAGAAACCGACCTTCCAATGGCCCAAATCATCAAGGACGTAACCCCCAAAGGTAGCAATACGGTAAACAGGGTCGGTGCAGGCCTGGATGGAAACCCTAGTTTTTCCCCTATCAACGTTCTCAAGTAGGTACATGAGGGAATCCGGGATCTCATCATACTCGGCATAGTCGTGTGTCTGTCGCCTCCCAAGACGGGCAAGGACATCCGCCCATATATTGTTGGAGCGCCTGATATGCGTGACCCTGATATCCATTTCAGTTATGATGGCCATGCATTCCTCGATGATATTCGTCAGTGGATGGTTTTGGTGGCCCTATCCGTTAAGGATTTGCACAGCATCCAAGCAGTCACTGCGCACAAAGTACCCCGTCCAACCTTTAATTTTAGCCAAATTCAGACCGTGAAGAATTCCCACAAACTCCGCCTTTATGGGACTGCAGTCTCCGATGATCTTTCCGTTGAACCCAAGGATCCATCGTTGCTCACTACTGCTGATCACGCCTCCAAAACCCCCGATATTGCTAAACGGGTCATAACTGCCATCCGTGAAAATATCATAACTTGAAAAAGTGACATCACTTAAAGTGGTGTTAGTTATATGGCCCCTGCTGTGGTCCGTACTAGTAGAGGGTTTATAAATAAGATCCAGTTCCCGGGCGAGGGTACTAGCCTTGGTACAGACCATAGTGGGGGTGATATTGTTTTTTTTAAAAATGCGTTTATTACGTGCAGTCCAAATATGCCAAAGAGTAGAAATAAAGATATTATTGCTCATCTGCCTAGTATTGTCCCATATATTATCTTTAATCCAATCAAAAAAATAAGTGTTCCTATGATTATTCCACTCATGAGGGGGGTAGGTGGTCTCCCACACAGCAGTGGCTAGGTAGCAGTTCCTAAGCACATGGTCAATATCTTCATCATACGTATAAAACTCGCATTTTTTTGAATCAGTGTGGCGTCTTTTGAATCTCTGGCAATTAGTAAGTAATTTATTGTGAAAAATGAGCCAGAGAAAGGTTTTAAATTTTTGTGGGATATAAAGTTTCCACATGTTTCTCCAGTTGATTAAGGAGGAAGTGTTCAGGTCAATCTTAACAAGCGTGCCATAAGTCGATTTTATAGTAAATTTACCATTAGCGGATGGGCCCCAACTAGGGCTATCAGTTTTCTCGAAGGTGTGGGGGAGGGAGGTTCCCAAGATAATATTGGCAGTATCCTGATTAAAGATATCTTTGATCAATTGCTCGTTCCAGACCCCATCCCTGATCAGGTCACTGACCATAGACACGGGGTAATTTTTGTGGTTCTTTGGGATGTGGGAGTTGCCAGCCCACCAATCATTGAAGATGTTAGTATACTTTCCATCGCCAATTACCCATTTTGTGTTCTTGACGATATCCTGCTTGCATTTGAGGATACCCCTCCAGATATGGGAGGCCTGGGTTTTTCTGGACCAATTGTCCGACTTATTCTGAGTCTTGTATTTTGAGCTTAGAACACGAACCCAAAGGGAGTTTTTTTCATTGAGGAGTTTCCAACCAATCTTAAAGACAATGGCACGATTATTTTCTTCGCTACTCCTAATTCCCAGTCCCCCAGAGACTTTTGGGCGACAGACCGTATTCCACTTGACTAGGTGGACCTTATTTTTGTCTTCAGTGTCCCCCCAGAGGAAATTCCTATTAAGTTTATCAAGTTTATCATTAACCCCTTTGGGGAAGACCGAGGTTTGCATATTATAGACGGGGATGGTAGACGTGACGGCCTGAATAAGAGTGGTTCTACCGGCCAGGGACAAGAGCTTGGCTTTCCAACCCGAGAGTCGCTTTTGAACTTTCTCAATGATATGGTTGAAATGACTTATATTGGCCTTCTCGTGAATGAGGTTTGTACCAAGATACATACCAAGATCCTTGGTAATGTTTATCCCATAACTTCTGCCAATATTACAGGCACTCTGTTTAGGAATATTAGGTGACACGTATATTTTAGATTTAGAGAGGCCGAGGGTCTGGCCAGATATATCACAAAAGTTTTGGAGAGTTTTCATGACCACATCGCAACTGGGGGGGAAGATTCCGTGAATAGGATGAGGTCATCGGCAAAGAAGAGGTGGGAGATGGTCGGGCCATCAGGGGAAGCCCTGAGGCCCTTCCAGTTCCCCTGATCAACCTGATAATTAATGGCGGCGCCCAAGTACTCCATGCACATGACAAATAAGTAGGGGGATAGTGGATCGCCCTGTCGCAGGCCTCTGGAGGGTTTGAAGTTCGGGAGGGGGGCCCCATTCCATAAAACAGTGGTGGACACACTGGTGATGCAGTTCAGGATGAGGCGTCTAAGGTTAGGGCTAACATTGAACCAAAGTAGGGTGTGGTCCAAAAATTCCCAACTAATCTTGTCATAGTCTTTCTCAAGGTCGATTTTGAAGATAGATCCCCCTTTCTTACCTTTTTTCTTATTGGGAGAGTGAATTATTTCCTGGGTATTGATGATATTATCCGAGGATTGGCAACCAGGAAGAAAACTAGCTTGGTTGGGGCTTATGATCCTGCATAGAATCGGGCGGAGTCTATTCACAATGGTTTTGGCCAGGATTTTATAAGGCACATTACAGAGGGTAATAGGTCTGAATTGAGTGATGTTTTCAGGATTATCCAGCTTGGGGATCAAAGTAATGTGGCTATCATTAGCCTCCTCAGGGAAGGTCCGAGAGATAAAACAGTCATTTAGGAAATTATAGAGATTGAGTTTGGTAGTCTCCCAAAACGTATGATAGAACATAGGTTGGATGCCATCCGGTCCTGGGGCTTTGAACCCATTCATGTCGAAAGTAGCTCTCCTAACCTCCTCAAGGGAGAGAGGGTGGCCAAGGATGTTGTTGTCTAAATCGTTAAAGCGAGGGTGGTTGAAGTCAGTAAATATGTCTTTAGGAAATGGGTTATTATTTTTGGAGAAGAGTGATTTAAAATAGTTGTTAGTGTGGAGGGTGATGTCATCACAATTGATAACCCACTCTCCATTAATCTTAATACGATCGATCTTATTATAGCGTCTTCTTATGATAGTGGACGTATGGAAGAATTTAGTATTTTTGTCTCTTTCGCTAAGCCACTTAATACGGGATTTCTGTTTCCAGAGGAGCTCCTCGTGGCGCAGAGTGTCATTATAATCGTTTTTGAGTTGTTTTTCTAGGATGTTCAGATTATGGGAGAAGTGCGTTTCTTGGGCGATTTGGATACCATTAAGTCTTTGAAGGATATGTTTTTTCCTATTGTTTATGTTACCATAAATAGAGTGGTTCCAATGCTTAATAATGGGAATGGAGTGATCAATATTTTGGTGGAAATTAAGGCTCGTATTCTAGTTATTTAAAATGATATTATGAAAATCAGTGCGCTCAAACCAACAAGCAAGAAGTCTAAAAGGGTGGGGGATGAAGATGGATGGGTGTTTACCTTCAAAACGGGTAATCATAGGACAGTGATCGGACGCAGTGCGGGGGATATTCTCCACCACCGCGTCAGGGAACTGGAGACGCCAGGCGGGGTTGGCCATCGACCTGTCAAGTCTGACGAGCGTGTTAGCAAACCCATCACGACTGTTAGTCCAGGTAAGGCGGGGACCCGTGCTGCCAAGATCGGTAAGATTGCAACAATTCACGTTCTCCGCAAACTAGTTACATCTCGGGTCTTTATTTTGAGTGGAAAAACTTCTCTTTTCAGACGGATCAAAATGGTCATTAAAGTCTCCCGTGACCAACCACGGAGTCTCAAGGTCATTGGCAAGAGTTTTGAGATTATTCTAGAGCTTCTGGCAGAGTGTGTAGTTTGGACTAGCATAGATCGCCGAGAGGAGCCAATCATCGTACCCCTTGATGGTGGAAAGAAGGTGAATGGCCTGGTCCGTGGTATTGATGGTATTAAGATGTATGGAACTTTGCTTCCATAAGACCCAAATGCCCCCGGAACGGCCTCTAATTTCGGAGATATCCCAGTTGGTGAATCCCAGACCCTCAAAAAAGTTGGAAAAGCTGTGGAAGGATGTTTGGGTTTCGATAAGAATAACAATGGTGGGTTTAAAATTACTACAAAGTTCAGCAAAAGTGGGTTTGAAAAGGGGTTTTCCCGCCCCTCTGCAGTTCCAGGTTAGTACAGACATAGAATTGAGGTTATTGGAAATGGGGAGTTCCATAGGGGGAGACCATGGGAGCATATTGTTAATCCTGCTGATGGATTCCATGGTTGAGGACATTTCCAGCAGTCTCCCCTTCATTGACATCTCCTTCCCTCCTTCCTCTAGAGTTCGGAGCAGGATACGTACGTGTGCTACATTCCATCGTATCGTTGTGAGTATTACTGTTTCCGATTCTAAGTCTATGATGAACTCCTTCATTCCCCCCAATAGTTTCAGGTACTGAATGGGTAAGTTGCCTATTAGAGCAACTGGGAACGGTGGTGCATCCATTGAAGATAATGGAGTGATCAGGAGGTTTTCCTAGATTTGCCGTAGTGAGTTTATAAAGTTCACTGTAGGGCAGTGAGTTATTCGTATGGATTTTATAGGAGGGAGTGGGGGTGGTTGCCTTAGTCATATTGTTATCAGTATGGGTGGGTGGTGTGTTATTAATGCAAATAGTAGAATAGGTTTGGTTACTTACCTTGACACCATCAGACTCCAGAGGGTTGGATGGCACAGCTAGAGGGTTCACAGCAGACCACACCTGCTGTCCTATATGTTGTTTAGACCGGTCTCCTGCTGTACCCAGTATGGCACCAACTGTTGTGTCAAGTGTCTTTGACCTTGAGTTATTATCCGTTATCGTACCTTTTATGGGGGAGTGAGAAGCGCCTTTTATGAAATCTCCTAGGATAGCTGCCTGACGTTTCTTTTCAGCATGGGAGTAGGCCTGGTGTTTACCGTGTTGTCTTATCCTGGGAGGGTTAGTTGAGGTGTGGTTGAGGTTTCTTTCCATACTGTCAGACTTCCCATATACATTTCCCTATTCCTACCTCTATTAATATTTTTATGGAATGTGTTCAGTACAGACGTTCAGTTCATGCTGTACATATTGAGAAGTAACCGACCTCGGTGAGACCTCATGCCAATCGTCTACGTTACTTTATTGATCGTTGGGCTAGTAGGGCAGAGTATGAGCAGTCCTGTGTACTGGTTTACACATTCGCATGGTAGTTAGAGACAAAGTGTTTCGAGTAGCCGCTTTTGACATGTATTGTGTTCGGATATCGTCTAAGAGTTCTATTTTAGAGCCATTAGGACTGTCGTCGGTCTTCACATCTCTGTACGCGGAGTTATCGTTATTGTCAGCACCCATCTCATCTCCCTGATTTTACAGAGCCCTAGAGTTCCAGATGCCATTTTTTGAGGTCATGTCCCTAATAGTCCCGATCCCGACGACATCATCCGTCACTGTTTTTGAGAGCTTCCTCCCCAGTCTGCCATTATGTATCATCAGCAACTCCATCCAGATTATCGTATACTTAATTGGTTTGTTTCCTCCTCGGTTTATCCTCGGACCAACCACACACATATATCTTACAACATCATTTATTTTGTGTACGCTGTCAGTCAGGGTTGGCCGATCGATATATATACGATATTTCTACACGTGGAGTCCTTGTGTCTCGCCTATGTGAGGCTGCTTAGGTTCCTCTCTTCCCGGATGAGGTTAAGCAGTTCGGGATTTCCTTGATCGGTGTGAACACTTTTCGTCAATCGGAGTATCACCTTAGTTAGGCAACTCATCATGTTCCATCTGCTGTCGCATCATTTTCTGTACGTGGTTTCACATCATAGCCATCTGATCCTACTCGCACTGAGCATCCTTCTTATGACAGTAGAGATAATAAAGACTCCGCATAATGTATATTTAAGGAGGAGTAAATTCTTTTGCAGGTAGAGCTAGCTGAGCATTGTCGAATGACAAAGAGTATGATGGCACAATTTGAGGCAGATGCACAAGAGAGAGCCATCCAGCAGTCCTAACTTTCCACACTTCTTAATGAGATGTGACGTAGATAGCAAAACCATGGAGCAGGGACATCTAGGCGATGGAGAGATGATGACACAACTCTTGATGAGGAGCAGGATTCAAGCGGAGACTGTTGATCTTCATTTTGTTTACACTGTATTATGAGACACATTATTATTCACGATGTATTTATTTATTGTGTACTTAGATATGATGTACTGTATGACATTATTTGTTTACCATTTTTTGGATCTATATCAGCTTATTTCATATGTTGGACATGGATGTTTTTAGATTATCATTTTATGCAGTTATATCATTCTGTTGAGGCATATGATTTATATTGGTGTAAATATTTTCACATCTTTATTATTTACATGTTTCATATATATATTTACTGCTAGCTTATTATCCATTATCATTTAATTCCACTACTTGTTGATATTGGGATAGTGTTTATTTATTCATGATTTTATTGATTCATTATTCTCTTGCTAGATATGATGATTATGGTTTATATGTCCCGCGATTTGTCTATTCAAGGCAAAAAAGGGGAGAGATAAGTGATGTGGGGGAGTTTTACTGAAGTTTTTTTTATTGATATATATTTATATATTTTATACACCTCTATACTTTACTTGTGGTGTGTTTATCTTTTTCGTGTATGTAATGATTTTTAGAGATTCAGACATATTGGATACATCACATTCAAACATGTTTTCTTCATTGGATTTTATTGATATTTGTCCGTGCCCTGTATTTTCATTTTTTTTTTTTGGGGGGGGGGGGGGGGGGGGTATGGGATGGGCATAGGTTTTCGATTTGACGGTCCGGCTTATCATTTCACTATTTTTTGGTTTTGTCCCAGAATAGAAAAAAGGGGAGATTTGTAAGCGCAAATTTCCAATCGAGTCAATTTGTTTGTAATTGGCTTAATTCCGAACAAGAATGTTTGAGTTGTAGGTTACTCTTTGAGTTGTGATCCCACAAAGCCTGTGACGTGTAGTGCTGAAGGTGTTAGTCTTTGAAGATGTTAGTCGTAGGTTAGTCTTTGAAGATGTTACCCATGTCGTGTTTAGTGCTGAAGATATTGCGTCAAAGCTTTGGAGACGTTATCCACGTCGTGTTTAATGCCTTCGTATTTCTTCACACTTGGTATATCTTAGATCACATATAAATGCTTAATGGATTGTGAGATTTAGGATTTTAATTAAGGATGCGTTTTAAGGTTAAATTGTATTTGGTAATTTGAAAAAATATTTTTGGAAACATACTTTTAAAACATTTCTTTAATTTGATTTTGTTTAGAAAAATTCGAGCAAGTTTTAAAAATTAAAAATTATTTTTCTATCATTCAAACGAGATGTGTTTATTGTTCAAAAGAGACTTGTTTATCGTTTGAACGACCCGACACCTCAAAATTCATGTTTTTATATTTATAGACTTCTTTCACTCAGAAAACACAAGAACTTTTGCTAAAAATATTTTTGCATCTAGTTTACAAAAGTACCCAATAGTTTCACATCATCCTTAGTTTTCAAGATGAAATATGATAATTCCAGAGTTATGTGATCTTGAGTTTGGCACCAAAAACTGTTCCATCACTTTGAACAATTATTTTTGTGTGCTGGATTCCGAATGTGGTGATTACGAAAAAGAAGCAGTGGATTTCGTGTTCGAATTTGTAGACGTTGTTGAGACTACATCGGTGGATATCAAGGTACATATGGACTCATATACTATAGACACATGCGTGGGTGGACTCTTATGTGGCACTGTGGATGAGCAGTTGAAGAGAAGAAGAGGTGTCGAGGCTTGTGGGTGATCGAGTATTTGAGTAAGACTAAATTCTCTCTTTGTAATTTTTCGTATCATAACGATTATCAGACTTGGTCGCCTGATGTGTTTTCCCCTTATTGTTGTACATCGGCGTGTCTTGTGTTTGATTTAATTACTTCATCTACTTAATCACGTAGATGCATGCTATAGGATTAATAAGATAAAACTGGTAAATCAAATTATTTTCACAAGTTAAGTTTGGGGGTGCTAAAGATAAAATTTGGAAAATTAAAACTATTGCATTTGCCTAGAGAGAAATGCTTAAGGGCCTTCTCAAGTGGATTCCCATTAATTCCATTCCTTCCCAACTGATGAACCGCTACCCTGAAGACAACGAGGAGGGGTTTTCCCCTAATTCAGATGATGGTCGGAGAGGATGCATAGTAGAATATCTAGCTCGCCATCCATAGTTGGTCTGATTCCTTGTATAGTTTTTGGAATATATTGTACTCTTGTACTCTTTCGTCTTTTGCCGAAATGAATAAAGTTTGTTAATTAACTGTAGTATATTGTGGGCAGTTGCCGACTAAATATAACTAATAATTACTTTACATTTTGGGGGTTTGCAAATCATCAAGAGTTAATACCCACCAACCATTTAGGACTTTGTCTTACTAAGTAATATTCTCAATCATGTTGGGCCTTTTCGTCGACTAAATGAGTTAATAAAAAATGTTAATCATTTTGAGACTTCGCTGACTAAATGAGTCAATACCTAATGTTAATCATTTTGGGCCTTTCCCTACTAAATGGGTTAATGACTAATGTTAATCATTTTGGCCCTTTGTCGACTAGATGAGTTAATAACTAATGTTAACCATTCTTCCAGTCCAATATGCCTTAGTGATTTCATTCCATCTGCCTTACCTTTTAGGTTGTGTCGTCGCACTCGCTTAAGCCTAGGAGAGATGGTGGAAATAATGGACTTGGTTAATGGGCCATCCTCCCGATCAGAATTTTAGTGACCAATATAGTTGGCGACCAACCTCAGTTTGATTTTTGCTTAAGTATCCCCTATAGGGCTTTTATTATTGTCGGGGCAACCCGTGAGGCCGTTTGTGTTTGACATGATAAAGATCTAAGGACTCCGGTCGTTAAAATAAAATTAATAGTTTATTGTAGTTAATATGTCCCATGCTCGACGCGGGGAGATTCCTTGATTAAAATAAGTTGAATAACCTATTGTAACCTAAACGAGTTATGTTCTTCACGAGGAATTTTCTTGGTTGAAGTACGCTGGACAACTTATTGTAACCAAGTGTGGTCCTACTTAGTGTCCAGAGAATGGAGTTGTTACCTGTAAATAGTGCATAATATCGAGATATATAATATAAAACTAAGGCAACAATACGTAAAAAGAAAGACGTGAGAGCTAATGGGACTTTATTTTCCACGCTCTGACTTAATTAACTTAAAATCATCCTTTAATTTAGAGATAAATTCCCTCAAAAAATATTTTACTTTAATTCTCTTTGAAAATAGCACCAGATGTTTTTTTTTCTTTTACTTTCAAAATCATGTTTGGATGAAAACATAACTACCTTAACATGTTATACAAGTACTGAACAACTTTACAGACAAATTTTCTTTAATTTAATATTTATCCAAAAAGGCTTGTTGATATTCAACTCACATTAGATATCCGACACTCCCCTGTTTAAGGTCCTAACTTGGCAGTGAACTCCAAACGATATGCATACCTGAAACATAACATTATAGGAGTGTAAGCAACACAAGCTTAGTGAATGACCATATTCCACACATACATCACATATATATAACCAATTTGAATAACAATTTTTATTTTCTAATGTCATAACCCAACAGGAATTGTGTAACTCTCGCAAGCCTGGACCCGCCAGTCCAATTTACTCCAAGTTAATGGGGATACCACATCCAATAATTAGGCTCGAGTAAAATAAACCTTTAAGTTGGATTAACGGGACCGCCACATTCCATAGGACCCACCATAGTCCTTAACATTAGATAAAGGACCCTCCACAGTCCATAACGTTATATAACATTCTTAATCATATGCATATGTTTGATAAATACAACATCACTCCCATACGCGTCTTAACACATGACTTTAACTACACATTTCCATATGAAAATATAAGAATATATATTTCATAGGATAGGTCACTCACCTTGAATTTGGTACTAAGATTAATACCAAAACTATTTCCTTGGTATGGTAGTGTTAGCCGCTTCCCCACCTAACAATTCAACATCATTAGTATTTGAATACACCAAATCACATTAAATTCAGTAACACATCACATCAGTTGGTCAATCTGACATAACTGGAAATTAATTGAATATGATGTTTCACATTTTCATAAAACCTTATTCATTACGGTTTTAACACAATTTACGGAATTAAATTACAAATTCTCTAGAAAAAGTTATGTCCATTTTATTACAACTTTTTCCAAATCATTTTTGGAGAAAAACAACAACAAAACTTCAGTTTCAACATAACCCCTAAGACAAAACAGAAGGTATTTTATTCTACCCTTAAATTACATCATACTCATATATGTTCTCTAACATTCCCGATTGAAATTTCTTGATTTCAATAAGTATTTAATGATTTATGCACTTTTAACACATCTAGGTCTGAGTAGACCATCAAAGCATAACATAACATTTTTCAAGAATATACAAACTCCACCTAGGTTATAAATCATGGGAAAATATATTAAACATAATGAATCATATAAAATTAAAGGTGCATAATTTTTAGAGTTCATTTTCTAAGTCAAGCAAAACGTCGAACACCTGGTGTGGGTACTTACAGTTTTGGGGCAGATTTTATACCTGAACTTCAAACTGTCACCCAATATTCATTTCTTGGTATTTATAATCCATTTTCGTATATATTATACATATATGAGTCTATTTTAATCTCCAATTTGAATAATTTCATTTCAATAAGTATTCCATGATTTATGACACTTTTAACACAACTCGATCGGAAGAGAACATTAAAGCATAACTTAACCTTTTGAATCATCTATCACCTATACCTTGGGTATCAATCATGGAAACATATACTAAACATGTTTTAGTATATACACACATCATATATATTAATTTCCTACAACAAAAATATTCAAGAGAATGAAATTCAAAAATGGGACTTTGAAGTTAACATTTACGATCCTAGCACCAGTCCTCACGTATGATCTTAAGCCATACTTAGTTTAACTCAATTTGATAAAATGGGTATCATTTAAATCTTCATAAAATTCATAAAAAAATATACCAAGGGTAGAACTCATCCATGGGACCAACTTTAATAAATAAGCAATTACCTTACGAGAATTCCTCGATTTATGGAAATTTTTCAAAGCAATTCTTCCTTAACTTTGTTTTTCTATCTCCATAGGCATATTTCTTCCCAAGATTATAATATGAAATGATAAAGATGATAAAGGTATGATATATACTTCTAAAAAACGTGGCCATGAGCCCATGGGGCCATTTTGAGGTGGTGGCATGTGATTGGTTGGATAAGAGGTCCAATAAGGCAGTTCCACTAATGACAAATTTTTCTACCCTTGGTAAAATCACCATAACTCCCTATTACGAGCCTCGATTTACTCTCACTTTGCTTATACATTTAGGTAACTTATATATCCACAACTTTCATATTTGGTGTTTTTCCAAATTCATAAAATTAGCACGTCTAATTTAAGCTCGAACATAAGAGTAATAATTTACTCAAAAATTCATAAGTTTCACATTTGGAGACCAAACATCGCCAATTTCGAACCAACACCTTGGTTATATTTTATAATCATCATGATGTATGAAAAACATATTCTCATTGTTGATGCAAAAAACTAGACGATGTCTAATTAATCAATCACAGATAAAAATAAATAAATAAGAAAAAGGATTTTTAAAGTGGTTCAGCCTTAAGAAAATGGCCTACGTCCAATGTCTCATATTGCTGTCTGTTTGCCTTGAATCTCGATAGCAGGTTTGCTATCAGATCCTAATCCCCCTTTTCTTATGAGGATTTTACAATGTATTTATATCCTTGAGGCTCTCCATATGAGTAGACAGTATGCCTTTAATTAATAGGCACATACATCTGTACAATAAGAATATTCATTAAATCTGATGTTCATTGAACGTGTAGTTATCACTTGATCTTCTTGTCCAGATGCTTGGTATGGATACTTGCTCGACACACCATGTAGATTGGTCGTTGAGTTACTCATAGCATTGAGTAGCTTGTGATGCTTGAGTAGGTTGGTGAGTAATTATATTTCTGCAAGGTAAGTTGCCACGTGTTTCCATATAATTGGTCCACATCAGCTGACTAATTTTGGCATCAACAGAAGCCCCCAATGTTTCACAGTTGAGGTTTATTGTGAAAGTGTGGAACATTATGTTTAGACGTTGCTTGGATTATTTATCTCCATCCTTTTAGGAATTTTCCTTTGTGGTCTTGGCATTTGAGCGCGAAATGGCAAACTTGTGAATATTTTGGATCTTCAACAGTCGTTTTGGATATATGCGTCTTTTTTGTCTTCTAGCCATCGAAAATGCAAACGTCTGTTCTAGTAATCATTTCTTTTCTCTATTCTCGAGGTGAAGTATTTAAATGCGACAGAAATCCAGTCGTCTTCTACTTTTTAAATCTGTATTTCTGAACTCTTCATTTTTTATCTCTCTCCTGCCCTCGTTCCTTTTGTTATTCATTGTCAATCGATTTCTCTTCCTTTTGTAAGATTTTCTTCCCTCTTCTCTATTTATTTTATTTACAATGGTTTATCTTATTGAATCATTGGATAAATTTCGGTCTGAGTTTTCAATCCCTTCTTGGGTTATCTTAGAAGAACGTTCTAGTCCTTATGATTTATTTTCTTTGGTTGAGGGACACTGGTTCCCAAGTCTTTTTTTAGCTGAGTGTGGCTTTTCTTTCCCACCAAATCCCTTGTGTTTGGAGTTTTGCTAATATTTCGATATTGTACCTGCAAGAGTATCTCCAAATACATGGAGGGTGGTTAATGGCGTACATAGGTTGAATCAACTTCATGGAACTCGTTTGGGAATTCCAAAAATTATGTATTGTTATAGATGGGTTACCAGCGACACTACTTTCTATTTAAAAACTAGATTTTCGAATAGAGCTTTAGTTGTCAATCTTCCCGATGTCAATAGAGACTACTTTGATCATGGGGCAGTGATGAAAAATTGGCAACACCCCCCATTAAAGGGAAATGATGTGTACCAAGGTCCCAAGTGTCCACCTTATGGCAATGGGAGTAGGTTGTTTTTATTTTTAAAATTTTGTTTTCTTTGTGTTCGATGAAATGTATCACTAACATTAATTTTGTTTGTTACAGTTGACAGTAAAAGGAAGCCTCCAAAAGAGAATGATATTAATATAAAACATTTAAAACTTTTCTGGAGTTTGAATCAATCGATTGCTGGGGAGCATATTAGAGCTGCTTCGTATTTATTGAGATACAAAAACACCACTTATTCATTCATTGCTCTCCCTCTTGCCCCCCCATGGTGATTGATCTTGACCAAATACCAACATCACTCATAAGTGAAGGAATATCCTCTCCAAATTTGCATACTTCCATTTCTGACTTGATGATGAAGAAGAGGAAAGTTCCCTCCTATTTTGACCAGTCTGCTTCTGCCACTGATGGAGTAAAAGCAACCAAAAAGGATGTCCCAACTGAGGGGACAAAGAATGTAGATATTTCCCCATATAAGGGGATATCGGTATCTACTACGGAGGTTGGCAAGAAGACCACATCTATTCCAAAATAGGCAGCACCTTTGATTGAAGGTGTTGCCATTACACAAGAAGAGACAACACCTTTGATTGAAGGTGCCGCTTTAAAAATATTGAGAAGAGGTCTCACAGAAAAATCTGCTCATTCTTCTAAGGTTGGGGATCTTGCTTTGAGTGCTACTGCCCCAGTTCTCACTGCTCCAAACTTAGCCAAAGATTTGATCAGGTCTTGGGTCATTCCTGAACACCAAGCTGTTGATGACTCTCTTTCTCGTGAGAGAATTACCAATTTAGCTGGCCAATATATTACGTCAGTAAGTATCGTTAATTTTACTCCTTCGTCTTTAAATGTTATTGTTGATGTAAAAAATTAGATCACTCTAATAATTCAATCACAGATAAATAAATGAGTCAAAAGATTTTAAAGTGGTTCATCCTTATAAAGATGGCATACGTCCACTGTTGTTTTATTGCTGAATGTTTAGGAATTCTCGATTACAAGAAATTCCGTTCTCGATTCGGTCCCCCCACAATGAGGATTGTACAATGTATTTATAGCCCTGAGGCTGTAATGTGAAAGGGTAATACATTAAATGATACACATATGAAAGGGTAATACATTTAATGCCCTCTTTGTGTGTGCGTCTGAATGATAAGCATTTAATGAATCAGTTGAACTATTGGTTATCCAGCTATTAATGCTTTGTTCGAGATGCAGCTCGGACTGTCTGAGTTGCTCGGACCGCCTAAGCTTCTCGGTACTCAAGAGTTCCTCGGAGCGTGTGAGTTCCTCGGAGCGTATGAGTTCCTCGGAGTACCATGGTTTCCTCGGAGCGTGTGATCATCTCGGAAGTGCTTGTTGTTGCCATGTAGATAGCCACGTGTCTTCATATGATTGGTCCAAGTCAGCAGATTAAATTTGGTATCAACAGAAGCACCTAATGTTTCATAGTTCGACATTTGAGGAGTATGAAACATTCTTTCTTGGAATATGGTAGCTTTAAATAGTCTTCCTGATTTTTAGGAGCATTTCCCTTGTATTTATTTCTCCTTCCGAATTCGTAGAATCATGCTTTTTTGGACTTTTCTGCATGCTTCGATTCCCGCGTCACTCTTCGTCTTTTTAGCCGCTGCTGTCCGCTTTGATTCCCGTGCCACTTTTCATCTTTTTAGCCGTCGGTAACGTAATCATCCTTTTTTGTAATCATTACTTCACCATTTCCCAAGGCAAGGTATTTAAACTTCACAGATACTCCCATCGTCTCTTACCTTTTCAAATTTTTATCTTTGAGTTTTACATCGTCTCTTCCTACTCTCTTGTGCGTTCATCTTTTTCGTCGTTCATTGTCAGCAGATCCATTCTTTTCATGTAAGATCTTCTTCCTTCTTCTTTGTTTCTTTATTCACCATGGTTTACCTTGTTGAGTCTCTTGAGAAGTTTCGTTCTGATTTCTCCATTCCCTCTTGGGTTGTCTTGGAAGAGCTTTCTGAGCCTTCTAATTACTTCCATTTGGCTGAGGGACATTGGTTCCCCAGTCTCTTTTTTGTTGAGTGTGGATTTTCTTTTCCACCAAATTCCTTGTGTCTGGAATTCTGTCAGTACTTTGACGTTGTTCCTGCACGAAGAGCCCCCCAACACCTGGAGAATAGTTAATGGGGTGCATAGGATCAATCAAGTGCATGGAACTCGTATAGGAATTCAAGAAATCATGTACTGCTATAGATGAGAAGTTAATGAAAATATTTATTATTTAAAAACTAGTTTTTTAAATAGAGCCTTAATAGTCAATCTCCCTGATGCCAATAGGGATTATTTTGAGTATGGGGTTGTCATAAAAAATTGGCAACACCCTCCATTAACTGGAGATGAGGTTTTCCAGGGTCCCAGATGCCCTCCTTATGGCAATGGGATATGTTATTTTTATTTCATTTTATTTTGAAATTCTGCTTCTTTTGTGTTTGATAAAATGTGCCACTGATAACAATGTTTGTTTATTTGCAGTTGAAAGCAATAGAAAGTGCCCCAAAGAAGAAGATGTCAATATAAGGCATTTGAAACTTATCTGGAGTCTGCATCAAAGTGTTGCCGATGAACACATTAGATCAGCTTCGTATCTGCTCCAGTACAAGAGCTACACTAATTCTTTCACTGCTCGTCCAGTGATAAGTGAATCAGAGCCAATACCAGCCTCTGCAAGCTCTTCGCCTGAATCCTATATTCCTTTGAGCGAAAGGATGAAGAAGAGAAGGCCTCCCACCTTGTTTGAGAAAACTGCCTCTGGTTCTGGAGAGGCAAAAAGGAGTAAAATTGACGTCCCAAGGGAGGGGACAAAGAAGACTGATGCAGCTCCTCCAGCTGCTCCTGCTAAATTTACCGAGAAGGTTGCTGATAAGCCCGCAGTGGCTCCGAGCAGGTCTGCTGCTCCTGGAGAGGTGATTGTGATATCACCGACCAAGGGTTCTTCCTTGGTTGAATCTGTACCTGTTCCCCCGAGGAGGCTGAAGAAGAGCTCCTCGGTCAATTTGGCTGACACCATTATTCAGCCCCCAGCTGCTGGGACTGGAGTTCCCACTTTTGTTCCTCCGAGCTCTGCCATAAGCTCGGTAAATTCCTGGATCATTCCCGAGGTCCAAGGTACTGAAGAAAACCTTACTCGGGACATGGTTACCTCACTAGCTGCTCGTCACCTTGCTTCTGTAAGTCTCTTTACTTTGAATTTTTCATATTTTTCTTTGTTATTTCTGCTTCTAACTTGCTTTCTTTTTCTGTTCACAGTTGACGAGCTGCTTCAATATAATCCTGGAGAAGGATGAAGTGATTAAGGTTTCTTGCTCCTCGTCCAGTGTGGAGGGAGCTCTGGAAGAAGCTACTAAGTCTCTGGCAGATTTTTGCCAGAAATATGCTGATGACAAAGTTGTCTGGGAGAAGAAGCTTGATTCCACCGAGCAAGAAAAAGCTCGTGCTGTTGATGCCTCCAAGGAGTTGGAGAAGAGAATAAATGCCTTGGAGAAGGTAAATAAGGAGCTTTAAGAGAAGCTCAAAGCTACTGGAGAGTTGGAAAATAAACTCAAGGCTGCCGAGGAGGAGTTGGCAAAACTATAGGAAGTAGGTCGGCAGAAGGATGAGGTAGAAAATAAGTTGAAGGCTGCTGAGAACCTGCTGTCCGAGAAGCTTGCCTTGGAGAAGACCACGAGGAAAACTACTGTGAAGAAGTCCTTCAGCTCTGGCTGGGACAAGGGGTGGAACAAGGGGTGTGCTGCCATGATATCTCAAGTGGACTATGGCAGTATAAAGCACTTTAGGGATGGATGGGTTGCTCCCCTTCAGGAAATGAAGGTCGACGAGTCATCCGAGCTCTTCGAGAGACATATCCCTGGTCCCCCTCCAACTCCAGAAGAATTAGAAGAGGACGAAGCTACCTCTGAAGAGTCTTCGATGGTGATAGGAGATCATGCCCTAGCCATTCAGCCTACTGCCGAGGAAGATCAGCAAATCAGTTCTTCCTCCGAGCAACTGCCTACTCTCCCCAAGCAACTATTCCTTCCTTCCGAGAAACCTACCTCTTCATCCCAGCCTCCCGAGAAGGATTCGGGAGATAAGGAAAAGGTTTAGTGTTGTTCAGGTTTCTCTTTATTTTGTTTCTCTTTATCAAATGTAACTCAGAATGTGTAACTCTGAACTATAATCTAATAAAACTTGAACTTTTTTCCATACTGTTGTTCATCTTCTATTCATACTCTGTTCATATTCTTCTTATTGATGATTGCTCTTCTTTCTCTGCTAGTTTCTGGCCAGGATGGAACTGCTATCTGCCCATGATACAAAGCTGATGCGGCAATGTAATGAATACTATAAGGATGGTCACACAGACCTAAGTGCTGCACAAGTTGTGGACATCCTCGGCCAGGATGCTTCAGAACAGGCAGTTGAAGCATATCAGTACCTGAAGTGTCTACTTGACCGAGCAGTGGCCAATAATGTGGCTTACTATGAAATGATCGAGGATCTTCAAAGCACCCTCGAGGACCTTCAGCTTCAATATAAAGAATTCACTGCCTTGCTGCATGAGGGGTACGAGAAGCTTTTTGCTGGGTATGATCTGAGGGAGAGAACTTTCAAGGGTGAGGTCGAACAATGCAGACAAATTGCTGAGTTTCTGGAAAAGAAAAACAACAACCTGCAAAAGGAGCTGTCACAATTAAAGTCTGCAGCTTATTCTTCAACATCCCTAATCCCAGTGACTGATGAGGGATTTTCGTTCTTAGAGGTTGAGAATGCCAAGTTAAGGGACGAGTTGGAGACTTTGAAGAGTTCTGGCACCTCTAATCTTCTCGTGGTCGAGCAAGAGATCCTCGGGGGCGAGGAAGAGCAGCTCGGGTTCTTGTCGAGGAACAGTGAACTCAATCTGCGTTAGAGAACCAAGCTTTCCAATTAATGGCGAAGAACGAGGCTTTGTCTGATATGTCAAAGAAAATTAGGGACTTGGAAAAATAGCTCTCTGCGCAGAAGTCAGTCTTGGAGAATAAGGAGCTTTTCATCAAGAATTTCCACGAGCAGCTATAAAGGCTAACATATCAATTCCACAAACAACCCAGGGAGTTCTGGATGGCTGGATACAACGAAGCACTATTCCACTTGGATGATCGTATCCAGAATGCCAACAATGAGGGCTACAAGCAAGGCTGTCTAAATGCCTTAGGTGTGTTGAAGCTCGAATAAGGTCATTATCTGTGGGACTACTATGATCCCGGGTTGCTCGACTTGCCTGTGCCACCATACAATTTGGAGATGGATTGGATCCCTGCTCGGGCCATTCCTCGGAGATTAATTTCAAAGTACCTCGGTGACTACAATCTTCACTCTCAAATCGAGGTATCTCGTCCCGAGCATCTTTTAGATCGACCATCCATGATGAATGTCAGGATGCTGAAGGATCTTAACTTTATCAATTCTCCTCAGTCTTTAAATGATTCGCCTGCTGGCGAGGAACCTGTGTCAAAAGCAGAGGGGAAGAGACCAGTAGAATATGAATTTTTGATGTAATAGTTAGTATTCATTTCAATATCAATGTACTTTGTAATTTATTTAATGAAAGACTTTCATTTTTGTTTGCAAATCTTAATTGCTATTGTCTTGTAGTTATCAAACACTTTATATTTATGTATATCTGTTAAAAAGATAACAATATTGTGTTGTTTGTCGACCAACTCAATAATAATTAAAAAGTTACAAGTATCAGTATTGTTGCTCGATCACTTAATAATAAAGTAATGAGTATAAAAATGTTGTTTAAAATTTTTCCAACCAGCCAAGGTTATTAAATTATTCTTGTCGACCAACTACAGTTAGTGGGTCTTTATCCCCGACCAGCCATAGTTAGTAAATTTTCATTGTCGACCAACTACGATTAGTGAATTTTTATCCTCGACTAGCCATACTTGGTAGATTTTTATCTTTTTCATAAAATGCGTCCAACCAACCAAGGTCGATAAATTCTACTTGTCGACCAACTATAGTTAGTGGGTTTTTATCCCCGACCAGCCATAGTTAGCAACTTTTGCATTTTCTGGAATAATCTTAGTTCTCGACCAACATAAGTTGGCATTTTCGAGAATGTACGTACCTTCCGACCAACATAAGTTGGCATTTGTGGGCATATTTTGTTTCCTAGCCAAATAGGTTGGCATTTTTAGGAATATTCCGTTTCCTAGCCAAACAGGTTGGCATTTTTAGGAATATATCGTTTCCTAGCCAAACAAGTTGGAATTTTTAGGAATATATCGTTTCCTAGCCAAACAGGTTGGAATTTTTAGGAATATTTCGTTTCCTAACCAACCGAAGTTGGCATTTTTAGGAATATATCATTTCCAATCCAAACAGGTTGGCATTTTTAGGAATATTTCGTTTCCTAACCAACCGAAGTTGGCATTTTTAGGAATATCTTATTTCCTAACAAACCGAAGTTGGCATTTTTAGGAATATTTTGTTTCCTAACCAACCGAAGTTGGCATTTTTAGGAATATTTCGCTGAGCAGTCTGAGCTTTGCATTTTGTTTCCTAACCAACCGAAGTTGGCATTTTTAGGAATATCTTGTTTCCTAACCAACCGAAGTTTGCATTTTTAGGAATATTTTGTTTCCTAACCAACCGAAGTTGGCATTTTTAGGAATATTTCGCTGAGCAGTCTGAGCTTTGTCGAGTAGTGTGTAGCACTAGTATTCCCCGAAAAATTCTTAATAAAAAGGAGAGACTTTGGCAGAATATCTTCGTTTTATTCATACTGATGGAATTGCGTTACATATATATCACTGATAATACTTGCGCAGATGCTCTGCGTTCCATGCATTCTTAAAATCCTCGCCTTCTAAAGTTGCTATTCGATAAGTTCCTGGTCGAAAAACTTCTGTAACTCGGTATGGTCCATGCCAATTTGCTTCCAGCTTATTGTGTTTTTGAATTAATTTCTTCAGCATATAGTCTCCTTCTTTCAGGTCGCACTTCTTAAACCTTTTGTTGTAGAACAAAGCTGTTCGCTGCTGGTAAGCAGCATTTCTAATGGCTGCTTCTTCTCTAACTTCCTCAAGCATGTTTAAATCCAGTCTTCTCATTAAGTCGTTGATAGGGGAATTGAAATTCAGTACCCTGTGTGGTGGGAGGCCCAACTCGACAAGTATTACAGCTTCACTTCCAAATGCCAGCATGTATGGTGATTCCCCAGTTGCTACTCGGGGAGTAGTTCGGTAAGCCCAAAGTACTGATTGTAGCTCGTTGATCCAGTTTGCTTTTGCATCGTCCAATCTTTTCTTCAAACCGTTCAACAGCGTTCTGTTTGTCACTTCAGTTTGTCCATTGCTTTGAGGATGGCCTGGTGCTGAATGAACCTTCAAAATGTTTGACTGATGATAATAGGCGGCAAACTGCTCGTTATCAAATTGTGTTCCATGGTCTGTGATGAAGGCATGAGGGAGACCATATCGACAAATGATGTTCTTCCAAAAAAATTGGTACACCTTCTCGTACGTCATATCAATGGGTGGATCTGCTTCTACCCACTTAGTAAAATAATCCACTGCGACGACGAGATACTTGAACCTTCCTCGGGTCGTTGGCAGTGGTCCAACCAAATCTATTCCCCACATGGAAAATGACCAAGGGGAAGTTATGGGTGTCAACAATGCTTGTGGAGTTCTTCGGATGGAGGAGAAGCGCTGTCACTTGTCACATTTCTTGGCATAGGCTATACAATCGGCCCTCATCGTCGGCCAGTAATATCCCTGCGTCATCACCCTTTGCAAAAGCGTCCGACCTGCTACATGTTGTCCACAAGACCCTTCATGGATTTCTTCAATCAATTATTTTACCTCGGAGGGATGCACGCATCTCTGCAAACCTGCCATAATTCCTCGTCTATATAAAACACTATTAGTTAATACATACCGAGCAGCTTTAAACTTCAATTTCTTGGCTACGAGTTTGTCAATTGGCAATTCTCCCTCCTCGATATATGCCCTGATGGGATCCATCCAAGATGGTCCTAAATCAAGGGTGATAAAGTTCATCATCAGATCTTCATCTTTACTCCGACTAACTAACACTTCAACTGGGATTGTTCGTCGTAGCTCGGTGCGAGGAGCTGATGCTAGTCGAGCTAGGGCGTCTGCTCTCGCATTCTCCATTCTTGGTATTCTTACTAGGTGAATAGCGGCAAATTCTGACACCAGCTCCTTTGCCTTTGTATGATATCTGGTCATTAATTCTCCTCTAACTTCATACACTCGCATAATTTGGTTTACGATCAATTGAGAGTCACTGATGATCACAACCTGCTGTGCCTCCATAATTTTTGCCAAATTAAGCCATGCAATCATGGCCTCATATTCAGCCTCATTGTTGGAAGCTTTGAATTGGAAACACAAGGCGTATTCCATGTCGACCTCGTCCGGAGTGCTCAAAACTATTCCCGCGCCACATCCTCCAGTGCAAGATGAGCCATCTACATATAGCCTCCATATAGGTAACTCGTCTTCAAATTTTGAATCAGTCAGAGTTCCTCGATGAAATATCTGCTGCTTCCTTTCATCCTCCCTGGATTTTTCTTGCTCCTCGTCGATCATCTTTTCTTGCCCTTTTACCAACCGGAGTTGGTCTGAGCTCGAATTTAATGATCCTGTAACATCCACTTTCCCTTCTACCAACCGGAGTTGGTCTGAGCTAGTGTTTGTCGATCCTGTAACATCCACAGGTTGATCAGCGAGCAACTCTTATTCCTCGTCCGGAGTCCTCACAACTATCTCTGCATCACATCCTGTAACATCCACATGCCCTTTTACCAATCGGAATTGGTCTGAGCTTGTGTTTGTTGATCCTGTAACATCCACAGGTTGATCAGCGAGTAACTTTTGCTCCTCGGGGTATCAGGATAGGTGAACTCCGCTATAAAGTCTGCTACAGCCTGCCCTTTTAACGATGATCTGGGTTCATAAATTATATTATATTCACCGAGATCTATTGCCCAGTACATCAATCTCCCTGATTTTTCTGGCTTATGAAGGGCTTGTCTCAATGGCACATTGGTATATACTACTATAGTATGAGCTTGGAAGTATGGCCTCATTCTCCTACTCGCCTCAATCAGCGCCAGTGCCAATTTCTCTAGCCTTGGATATCTGATATCTCCTCCTCGGAAGGCCTTACTTTTGTAGTAAATTGGTTTTTGCACTCCATTCTCCACTCTGATCAATGCCGAGCTAACTTCATTCTCGGACACTGCAAGGTACAAATACAATTTTTCTCCCATCACCGGCCTGGACAATAGTGGAGGTGCTCCCAAGTATTTCTTCAAGTCTTGAAAAGCCTTCTCACATTCATTATTCCATTCAAAAGTCTTTCTGAGTATATTGAAGAATGGGAGACATCTATCAGTTACTCGCGACACAAATCTGTTGAGTGCCGTTACTCGTCCTGTGAGACTCTATACTTCCTTCTTCGTTGTTGGAGATCGCAGCCCTAATAGAGTTTTGATCTTTTCAGAATTAGCTTCAATGCCTCGTTGATTGATAATGTACCCGAGGAACATGCCTTGTCGTACTCCAAATATGCACTTCGTCGGGTTCAACTTCATTTGATATTTATCTAGTTGATCAAAAGTTTGACTTAAGTCAACTAGATGATCGACAGGTTTCTTGCTTTTTGTCAGCATGTCGTCAACATAGACTTCCATATTGTCACTGATTTGTTCAGCAAAGACCTTGTTCATCAGCCTCTGATATGTCGCACCTGCATTTTTCAAACCAAAAGGCATAACATTATAACAATAAGTTCCCCTAGGGGTAATAAAAGAAGTACTCTCCCTGTCTTCAGGTTTCATTTTGATCTGATTGTAACCAGAATAAACATCCATGAAGCTCAGCAACTCGTGTCCCGAGGTAGCATCCACTAGTTGATCAATTCGGGGCAATGGAAAGTGATCCTTTGGGAATGCTTTGTTGAGGTCGCTGAAGTCTACACACATCCTCCACTTGTTATTCTTCTTCTTTACCATCACCACATTAGCTAACTAATCTGGATATTTAACATCTTCAATGAAACAATCTTTCTGGAGCTTCTCGACTTCCTCCTGTATATCTTGATTCTTCTCGGGACTGAATACTCTTCTTCTCTGCTTCACAGGCTTGATCTCCTTATTCACATTGAGTCCGTGACATAAGAAGTTTGGGTCTATCCCAGGCATATATTCATGACTCCACGCAAAAGTTTGTCTTCTGCTTCTAAGGAAAGTTATCAATTCTTGTTTTAATGAGGCTTCCAACGATGAACCTATTTGAGTAGTTCTCTCAGGGCGTTCGTCATCCAGAATAATGTTTTCAGTATCTTCCATCACTTGACCCTTCACGAGTTGCGACTCATCTCGAGGATCCAATGTTTTAATTCCTGTACCTTCATCCACTTGATAGGTAGTAGTCTTTTTCTTTGATTCTTCCAGTTCTTCTTGCTCGTTGGATGAGTAATTGCATTCCCGAGCTACTTTTTGATCACCTTTCACAACTCCTACTCCAAAGTTTATTGGAAATTTTAGGCACTGATGCACTGTAGATGGTACAATCTCGAACTTCTTCAATCCTACTCTTCCCATGATGATATTATATGATGACTGGATATTCTTATCCATCACGAAGAAGCGTATTCTTTCTGTCCGACAAGCAGGCCACGTACCAATGAATATATCCAACTTGATCGTCCCAAGTGGAAATACTTTCTCGCCAGCAAAACCAATGAGGGGTCTGTGGTAAGGCTCCAGTTGAGATAGCTTTAGATTTAAACTATCAAAAGATGAGTAAAATATAATGTCTGCCGAGCTACCATTGTCGACCAACACTCTTGAAATCATTACCTCCTTCATTCTCATCTTGGTCACCAGCGGATCATCGTGAGGATATAAAACACCTGTAAGGTTATTTTTTGAAAAACCGATGACCAACTTCTCATTGTTCACCTTTCTCGGGCGATCTTCCTCAGCTAGATTTATTCGCTGAATGTGCGAGCAAGCTTGAGCCTCCCCGAGGTAAGATTTTCTTTCTGCAGTAAGGTCTCCTTCTCCTGCATCTCCTCCTGTAATAACATTACAATCAAATGACCCAAAGCGTATTGAAAATACCTCTCGTTCTGGCTGCCTTGGTTTCTTGGGAAGATCGGGGTCATCCTCTGGATCAACTTCATGGTTTCTCTTCTTGTTCTCCTCTGCTCGGCGAGGAGATCTAGACCTCTCTCTAGTTCGGTCGTTGTTTCTTCTTTCGCCTCCCCGATCAACATACTTTGCTAGCTTTCCTCGTCGGATGAGTGTTTCAATTTCATTCTGAAGAGCTATGCAATTTTTAGTCATATGGCCATGATCCTTATGGAACTCGCAATATTTTTCCCTATTCCTCGTGTCAGGGCCTGCCTTCATTTTCTTTGGCCAGTTTAACTCTTCGCTGTTCTTAATTTCTTCCAGGACGTGGTTGATATTTTCCTTCAAAGGTGTGTAATTATCAAATTTCCTCAAGACCTCCCATGACGATCTATTTTTCGATTGTTTGTCACCACCATTGTTCTTATGTTCTTTCTTCTTAGCTTTATCACCTTCCACCTTGGTTTCTTTGGCATCCATATTCTTCTTCGCAGACATAGCCTCCTCGGAATTCATAATTTTGGACGTTTTTCCCATCAGGTCCGACATGGTTCGAGGTGGATCTTTGGCCAAAGTGTAGTACACCTTATTTGGCAGCAGTCCACTCATCAAAGCAGTAATCGCTGTCTTCTCCTCGTAATTAATGACTTCGAGTTTCTCGTTATTAAAACGAGTTATATAATCTCTGATACTCTCCCCAGCTTTTTGTCTAACACTTAACAAATGTGCTAGTCGCTTAACTGGCTTTGCTCCAAAGTAGAAATTCCCAATGAATAACTCGGCCAGTTGAAGAAAAGTTAAAATCTTACCTCGAGGAAGATTATTATACCATATCTGAGCAGATCCGGTAAGAGTTCTCGAGAATGCCCTCAATCTCATCTCGTTTGGGACAGCATAGATATCGGCAACAACTTGATATTATTATATATGAAGGACAAGGTCATTCTTCCCATCGTACTTGGGAGTCACAACAGGTGCTTTGAACTTTGATGGTGTTGGAAAATCAACAATGTCCTGGACAAAAGGTATTCCTCGAACAAAGGTTCGTTGTAGAGGGTTCTTGGCCTTAGCTATTTCTCCTAATCTATCCTCCAGCCTCTGAATAGATCCTTTCCATGCATCATTTCCTTCCTCGGGCATATTGGTTCGAGCAACTGATCGCGTTGAAGTGGCTTCCAGGAATTTATCTCGACGAGCAGCTGCTCGGTCATAGGATCCATCTTGACGAGCAGTTGGTCACGACTGGGCAGATCCTTCCCTTAAATCTGATGGTGGTCGAAAGCTCCTCGACGTTGCATTAAGAGGACTTTTGTTCCTCCTAGGGCCTAATCGGTCGAAAGGAGAAGCCCTACTTAATCTTTCCAATGCGCTGGTCCTTTCCGGGGAGAGAGTGACACGTTGTTCAGTATCTGTGGCTCGCACTGACGAAGTTCGTCCAGGTTGATAAGAAAAATCTTCAGATTCATCATTGCGATATGAATTAGTACGCCTAGTACGCGAAGAAGGCACACGTGTATTTCTTTGAATGCTTCGTGATCCGAAATGGGCTGATGCACCGCCATGGAGGGTTTGGATGAGTTGTCGCATCGTTTCTTGCATGACGGTCTGGCCCTGAGCCAGATTTGCCATTATTCCAGTCAGATCTGGAATAATTGGTGGAGCAGATGGATTTGGTGGGGTTCCAGCTTTTCGATTGCTGGATTCAGGAATATCAGCCATTGGTAATGGATTGTTTTTGGGTGAGAAAACGATATTACCAGTCGTTTCCCACAGACGACGCCAATCTGTTGATGTAAAAAATTAGATCACTCTAATAATTCAATCACAGATAAATAAATGAGACAAAAGATTTTAAAGTGGTTTAGCCTTATAAAATGGCCTACGTCCACTGTTGTTTTATTGCTGAATGTTTGAGAATTCCCGATTACAAGAAATTCCGTTCTCGATTCGGTCCCCCCACAATGAGGATTGTACAATGTATTTATAGCCCTGAGGCTGTAATGTGAAAGGGTAATACATTAAATGATACACATATGAAAGGGTAATACATTTAATGCCCTCTTTGCGTGTGCGTCTGAATGATAAGCATTTAATGAATCAGTTGAACTGTTGGTTATCCAGCTATTAATGCTTTGTTCAAGATGCAG
This sequence comes from Sambucus nigra, assembly GCA_949130495.1. Classification (NCBI taxonomy): domain Eukaryota; kingdom Viridiplantae; phylum Streptophyta; class Magnoliopsida; order Dipsacales; family Adoxaceae; genus Sambucus; species Sambucus nigra. Next base: position 211,814,756 of record OX422220.1, on the reverse strand, counting down.
CTCAGACTGTCTGAGTTGCTCGGACCGCCTAAGCTTCTCGGTACTCAAGAGTTCCTCGGAGCGTGTGAGTTCCTCGGAGAGGTATGTTCCTCGGAGCGTGTGAGTTCCTCGGAGTATCATGGTTTCCTCGGAGCGTGTGATCATCTCGGAAGTGCTTGTTGTTGCCATGTAGATAGCCACGTGTCTTCATATGATTGGTCCAAGTCAGCAGATTAAATTTGGTATCAACAGTGTTATATTCTCATTCTGAATTGAACCTCTTTCTTTTCCAGCTTGTGACGTTTTTTAATAGTATTTTGAAGAAAGATTAATCCATAAGGGTTTCAACCTCCTCTGTCGGAGTGGACGAAGCTTTTGCTAGTTTACACTACACCAAAAATAGGAATCTGGCACGGTTTAAAACTGTGCCAGATCAAATCTGGCACGGTTTTGAACTGTGCCAGAATCAGGTGTTCCAAAATTGCCATTTTTTTCTGGCACGGCTCAAAAGTGTGCCAGATTTGACCAAACAGGAACACTTCTGGCACACTTTTAAACCGTGCCAGAATTTGATATTTCTGGCACACTTTTAACTGTGCCAGTTTCAACATAGTATATAAAAAATTTGCACAGCTCAAAACCGTGCCAAAATATGATACACTTTTGCCACGGTTTTGAACTGTGCCAAATTTTATTATAAAAAGAAAAAAAAATTATTTGAAAGCACAAAAATTCACAAATTAAAAATATTGCACGTTGCTGATAAACTAATGTACATACAAACTTCAAAATATTACAAGTATTTAATAGTTCACAGGCAAAAAAAAAATGGGCAGAATTTCCTCTATTTTCAGGACATTCCAAAATCTGCTAATACAAAACCTGCCTAAAATAAAGCCCGCACGGCCACAAAATATAACAATTAACTTGAAAAATCCCGCACGGCCATAAAAGTTAACAATAAAATTAAAAAAGCCCGCACGGCCATAACACAAAAAAATGGAATCATGCATAAACCCCTTGTTGTAAACCGTTGAGTTCTCTGTGTGTTCCACGTGAATAAATACCAACGATAAACTGTTATCCTGCAAAAAAAAAAAATAGGATACAAAAAAGATACGATATTAGTAAACCAATAATTTACAAAAAAAAATTTACTCAAACTAAAAAATTACATATAGGAGTGAAAATTATCATCATATTCTCAAATCGGGAGACCCGGGACTACGCGGTCAGTTCCTACAAGTTACATTGGTTCCGTGCGAGGTGTTCGTGCCTCTTACGGGATCGTTTGGGGGCTGGTTTGGGTTTTCACCCTTTAACGGCTTATTTTTAAGTTTAAGTGTTGATTTTTGCAAATTATCGTCATATTCACAAACCGGGAGACCCGAGACTACGCGGTCAGTTCCTACAAGTTACATTGGTCCCGTGCGAGGTGTTCGTGCCTATTACGGGGTCGTTGGGGGGCTGGTTTGGGTTTTCACCATTTAACGGCTTGTTTTAAGTCTAAGTGTTGATTTTTGTAAATTATCGTCACATTCACAAACCAGGAGACCCGAGACTACGCGGTTAGTTCCTACAAGTTACATTGGTCCCGTACGAGGTGTTCGTACCTCCTACGGGATCGTTTGGGGGCTGATTTGGGTTTTCACCCTTTAACGGCTTATTTTTAAGTTTAAGTGTTGATTTTTTTAAATTATCGTCATATTCTCAAATCGAGAAACTCGGGACTACGCGGTCAGTTCCTACAAGTTACATTGGTCCCGTGCGAGGTGTTCGTGCCTCTTACGGGGTCGTTTGGGGGCTGGTTTGGATTTTCACCCTTTAACGGCTTGCTTTTAAGTCTGAGTGTTATTTTTGCAAATTATCGTTATATTCTCAAATTGAGAGAACCAGGACTATGCGGTCAGTTCCTACATGTTACATTGGTCCCGTGTGAGGTGTTCGTGCCTCCTACGCGGTCGTTTGGGGGCTGGTTTGGGTTTTCACCCTTTAACGGCTTATTTTTAAGTCTAAGTGTTGATTTTTGCAAATTATCGTCATATTCACAAATCGATATATCTGGGACTACGCAATTAGTTCCTACAAGTTACATTGGTCCCGTGTGAGGTGTTCGTGCCTCTTACGGGGTTGTTTGGGGGCTGATTTGGGTTTTCACCCTTTAACGGCTTGTTTTTAAGTCTAAGTGTTTATTTTTACAAATTATTGTCATATTCACAAACGGGGAGACCCAAGACTACCCGGTCAGTTCCTACAAGTTACATTGGTCCCGTACGAAGTGTTCGTGCCTCCTACGGGGTCGTTTTGGGGGCTGGTTTGGGTTTTCACCCTTTAACGTCTTATTTTTAAGTTTAAGTGTTGATTTTTGCAAATTATCATCATATTCTCAAACCGGGAGACCCGAGACAACGCGATCAGTTTATACAAGTTACATTGGTCCCGTGCGAGGTGTTCGTGCCTCTTACGGGGTCATTTGGGGGCTGGTTTGGATTTTCACCCTTTAACGACTTGTTTTTAAGTCTAAGTGTTATTTTTGCAAATTATCATCATATTCTCAAACCGAGAGACCCAGGACTACGCGGTCAGTTCCTACAAGTTACATTGGTCCCGCGCGAGGTTTTCATGCCTCCTACGGGGTCGTTTGGGGACTGGTTTGGGTTTTCACCCTTTAACGACTTGTTTTTAAGTCTAAGTGTTGATTTTTGCAAATTATCATCATATTCACAAACCGGGAGATCCGGGACTACGCAATCAGTTCTTATAAGTTACATTGGTCCCGTGCGAGGTGTTCGTGCCTCTTACGGGGTCGTTTGGGGGTTGGTTTGAGTTTTCACCCTTTAACGGGTTATTTTTAAGTCTAAGTGTTGATTTTTGCAAATTATCGTCATATTCACAAATCGGGAGACCCGAGACTACGCGATTCGTTCCTACAAGTTACATTGATCCCGTGCGAGATGTTCGTGCCTCTTACGGGGTCGTTTGGGGGCTGGTTTGGGTTTTCACCCTTTAACGGCTTATTGTTAAGTTTAAGTGTTGATTTTTGTAAATTATCGTCATATTCTTAAACAGAGAGACTCGGGACTATGTGGTCAGTTCCTACAAGTTACATTGGTCCCGTGCGAGGTGTTCGTGCCTCTTACGGGGTCGTTTGGGGGTTGGTTTGGATTTTCACCCTTTAACGGCTTGTTTTTAAGTCTAAGTGTTATTTTTGCAAATTATCATCATATTCTCAAACCGAGAGGCCTGGGACTACGCGGTCAGTTCCTATAAGTTACATTGGTCCCGTGCGAGGTGTTCGTGCCTCCTACGGGGTCGTTTTTGGGCTGGTTTGGGTTTTCACCCTTTAACGACTTGTTTTTAAGTTTAAGTGTTGATTTTTGCAAATTATCATCATATTCACAAACCGGAAGATCCGGGACTACGCGATCAGTTCCTACAAGTTACATTGGTCCCGTGCGAGGTGTTCATGCCTCGTACGGGGTCGTTTGGGGGCTGGTTTGGGTTTTCACCCTTTAACGGCTTATTTTTAAGTCTAAGTGTTGATTTTTGCAAATTATCGTCATATTCACAAATCGGGAGACCCGAGACTACGCGATTAGTTCTTACAAGTTACATTGATCCCGTGCGAGATGTTCGTGCCTCTTACGGGGTCGTTTGGGGGCTGGTTTGGGTTTTCACCCTTTAACGACTTATTTTTAAGTTTAAGTGTTGATTTTTGTAAATTATCGTCATATTCTTAAACCGAGAGACTCGGGACTATGCGGTCAGTTCCTACAAGTTACATTGGTCCCGTGCGAGGTGTTCATGCCTCCTACGGGGTCGTTTTGGGGGCTGGTTTGAGTTTTCACCCTTTAACGGCTTGTTTTTAAGCGTAATCTATTTGTTTTGAAATTATCGTAATCTTCAACGACTTTTATCACCTATGTAATCTCTAAATTTTTTAAGGATGTGGCCTACTCATTCAACGAGGATTAGGAAGAAGAAAATTGCCGACTAGAGACATTGAAATTAATATTATTAAAGAAAGATGAAGAAATGTAAAAGTATGATGGGATTTTTCTTGGACTGAACAGGAGATTGAACACAAATCTATAGGAATAGCAGTAGCTGTATGCATATATGCAGTAGCATATATGCACGCAGCAGCATATATGCATACAATTGCATATATGTAGTAGCATATATGCACGCAGCAACATATATGTTGCCTATATGCTCACAATAGCATATTTGTTGCATATATACAACATATTGAATGGGAGAACAATTGCTTAAATACCTGAGTTTCTGCTTCCCAATCTTGGGCCTTGGTCTCGATGCACTAAGAAGAGGCGGATCATAAACGTAATTTCTCTGATCATCATAAAGAAGAACCGACCTTGATGAAGATCAAAAACCATGTTTACAACAAAACCTGTTGAAAACAAAGATAAAAAACATGTCACCAATGTTAATCATAAAGATATATACATACACACAAATATTAATGGATGAATATTAATTAGTAAAGCTGAAATTGAAAGAGAGGTATGTAATTATATTTTAGAGAAAAATCAACAACGGCATCATAGGACAAACAACTTTACTCATATTAGTAGCTTCAAAGAATATGTCAATAAATGATGGGTTTACAAAAGCACGATTGATCTCAATCATGAGAGCAACTTTTACCTGACGGACTAACTCCTCTGGAAATCAACTCAAGCAAGTATTTCTTCTCACACTTGCGTGCCTTCAAATTTCCAACAGAGGTTAGATATGAGCAGGAAGTAGAATATGAAAAACTCCAAACTAAATGCTCACATTGAGAAATTTTAAGACATTTGGTTATTAACTATAAAGTGGTTAGAATAATTCAATTGGATGGAGTTGACATGAAGAAACAAACACATCCACAAGATAAATAAAATACTTCTAGAATATCAAGAACTAAGACTAGAGGTAGATCTTAAGTCAAGTAAGTTTATGTTCCTAAATCCGTTAATCATTCAAATTTGGAAGGCATTTCTGGTACTAAACATTTAGTTAAATGGAGTAAATACATAAGAAGCAGTCCAACCTGAAGAGGTAAAACATATTGCTATTATCCCAATCCTTAATGATGAATATGCAACTGAATCTCAACATTTTTAAAAACAGTCCTTGGGCATCATTTATGGAAGAAGAGGAGAATGATAAATCTGCTAATGAAGAATATAGTAAAGGAAGGTTTGTGGATTACGAACTGGAGAAAGAAATGCAATCTGCATATATATTGTTGAACTAATTATTCTGTCACACGCAAAACACAGTCCAAAGTAGAACTGTTAGATTGCTCACGAATAAGTTAGACTTCACTAGGAGATTTATGAAGAGAAAATATGTTTTGAAATTTCATTCTATCTTCTAGTAAATATAAGCATGATAAACGTGTCTTATTGGTTTCAAAAAATGATATTGCATTGGGGGGGGGGGGGGGGGGGGGGCAAGTATATAACTATTTTACTGAAATTAAATCAAATTACCAATAAATCATCAGTATGTCTTTCCATCCTTGAAACCAAAAACAACCTCGTTCATACCAAAACAAAAAAGGCATCAATTCGTTAATCAATAATATATAAGAAAGGAACAAAGAAAAAGAAAAAGTGAAGCAAATGAATATGCGAAACTATCTCAGAAAGACATCCCTAAAGAAGAAGAGATAATTGACCTTGTTCTAGAAATTCATCCAGGAAATAGGATGTGAGTTCTTCCCAATGACCATAGCCCCGTATCCCTCGGTGTTTCCTGGAAGAAAAACTGATGGGAAAAAAATAATTAGCAAGAGACCCATAAATATCAATATACACTGATACACTCATGTTATTGATGTTCTGTGAGTTTTTGGGATTCCTTAAAATTTCAGACTCCCCCATTACGATATCAATTATACTAGAACCAAATGACACTTGATGACTTCACTTACCGATGCTTTGACGGATGGAAAGACATTCCAGAATCGCAGTGTCTCGTCCCCTACTCCAGTTACTACTGTCTGCAAAAAAAAAGTTCAGTTGAACAATTAATCTTCCAACTGAGTAACAAACATATTATAAACATATGCTTAAACTGTGAAAGCTTACCTGACCATCAGGATACATGGCAAGAGGGGGTCTCAATAACATGATAGCGAATAATGAGGGGGTCTCAATAATTTGGATTCTACAACTGCCAAATGTCAGAGTAAACTTTAATATAAAATGAACTCTCACGGGAATAGAAGATCCATAACTAGAGTAATTATTGCAAGAATTTTGATAAGGACATGAATGGAAGGTCTGGTTGTGTCTTTAAATGGGTCTCTAACAGTATCGTCTGTAATAGCTGCTTTGTGACACTCCCTTTTCCACAAAGAACCCATCTCTATATATTTCTTGGCATTATCCCACGCACTACCTATAGTATTCAAGAATAGAGCCATTAGAATACCAAAAACCGTTGCAAACATCAACATGGAAGCCACCACTTTAGCACCCAATAGAGGATGCCCTGTATAGTGTCCCAATATTCGAAACACGAGACCAACAGCTATAGGTGATACAATATCTAATAGTCAATGTTTCATTTTATTTAGTGCTTTCATTCTATTTAGTGCTTAAAGGAAGGGACATATCAATATTAAGTAATTTTGAGTCTAATTATTATTAGCATCAATTCCTAACTACCTGTCCTTAATCTGGGCTTCCAATTCTAGATATATGTATATGAATATATAGTAGTACAGGCTATAGAAGAATTGGGAAGACCAAAATTGCTGATCACCCTGTCAATTCTGAACACGTACACTCCTAGATTTATTAAAATCTATTGGGTGTATGGAAAGAAGGTTCGATTAACGGAAAATTCAATGCAGTTTCCAACTACAGCAGGGACTTTCTTCATGGCTTTCCCAACTACCAAAATATCAATACAATAGTATTGCGAAATAATTGCACATCCACGGTCATATTGCAATTGTCAACAGATCAAAAGTTCAACACAAGTGGCGCAATTACATATGGATTATTCTTCATATCCCATTCTTGAGGGTAAGCACATGATGATTCAACATGAATTTGCCAAACCATGACCTTCGAGTAGTCCACGTGTAGGCATTCCATTTGGCTTCCATCCTCCTTAACTTGTTGAATAAATGAACTCATCTCTAATTAATAAGAACATGCTTAATTAATGTGTAAAATTACAGAACTCTTTCTCTTCCTTTTGTTAACCAATTCATTCTTTGTGTGTGTGTATGGGGAGGGGGCAGCAGAGATGATATGGTATTTGCAGTTCCCATTTCATCATGAGAATTGTCTTAAATATTATTTATTATCTTGGTGAAAAGAAAAAAAGAAAAAATAATTTCATCTAATTCGACCTCAATATTCATTAAAATAATCCTATAAGTATTATACCTCGTACATTTAGTTAAAGATACTTTTCATTGTTTTAACCATTTTACCCTAAAACAAAAATGGACTTATAATGATCTTTTACTAACATCACTATCAACAACTATGGAGGAATGACCACTAACTTGAAAGCCCTCCTTGATGGTATCAATCTGCGTAATAGGCTCAAAAGTAAGAGGGTTCCATCTCTTTTGATCCCAAAGTAAAGTACTGATGTATCTAAACCCTGACATTTTGATATGCAATCTACGTAATCTTTTTGCCATGTCATCGGTGTGCCATCTAATAACTCGAGTCCCATTACAAATTGGACCCTCCAGCGTCGTTTGACTTTATCTCTGCATTAGCTTGTTCACTATCCAGGTTCCAAAATGACTGCCGAACAAAAAGTTGGAAATCGAAGAAAAGCTCACTTGATTGGAAAAATGGTTAGACATTTTTAAGGGCGTAAAGAGATCCATTGAAAGTATATTTCCATTGCAATGCAATCAAGTATACAAAGTAGAAAACAAATGATCCATAGCACATATTCCTAAAAGGAAAAGCTTCTGAATAATCTTCAGAGAGTAACAATAACTTATATCACCAATACTTGTACTAAGGAATGGAGAGTTAAGCCAACACTAAAAAACAACACAAAGAATAAATGAGCATAGGATTTATATCCTCTCTAATACCACCCTCATAATATAATAAAATTGCACATATATGAGATAAGGGAAAATAATGAGGGGAAACACCTACAACAAAAAGATAAATTACAATTTTATAGTACCACACCTCACCCATTTATTTATTAATCATGTCGGTATTAACTTAGTCTTGTATTAACTTATCGTACCAAAACATTGCATAATGCCCATAATATGTGGCATTCCATTTGTTTCAACCTGCTTATTATGTAATCAAGTTGAGGAAACTATAAATAATTTATTTTTATAGTGCGATTTTGCAAAAAGATTATGGATTTGTATTGTTTCTTTGTTCAATATAAATTTCCTAACTTCCCCAGTGTTGCAGAGTTTAAACATTTTATCATTAAACAAGTGTTTGGTCCTCAACTCACTAATACATAGAAGGCGGCAATCCTCTATGGAATGTACATGATTTGGATTGTCATAAATAGGATGATGTTTGATAATATTAGACCTAACTTCCCAAGGATGTGAAATAGCAAGCCTGGATTCAAGAAGTTGAGAGTTAAGTCATAACTGATATGCACTATAATTTTTTTAGAGTAAACATCATTTAACATAAGAATTTATTAATTGATGGCTTTAATATGGAATGATAACTTTCTAAAATACACACATGCTTAAAGAGTGTGTAACGACTCACTATTTATGTCCACAAATGGACAACCTAAGATACCTACTTGATGTTTAATTCAACTTGTATGTGTGATATTAAGTGAATAATAAACAAACCCCATACATAAAACTATAATAAATTTCAAATTGCTAGTAATGTACCTTTGCTCTTAATAGATGCAAAAATTAGACTTAAATGTAGAAGCCAATAGCGTACCTTTGTTCTTAATCATAGTAGTGACTTTGATAATGACTGTACAAGCCAATCAGTGTATTTTTCTCTGGAGTTGAGCCCTACAAAATTAAAGGGAAATCTCACAACACATTTTAGTAGTCTCTAACGCTATGTCCTACCATAGTGAATTATTTTATTTTCTTACCATAAACAAACCCAAAATAACAGAAGCTTGGTTGACTTCATGCACTGCTCCAAAAAAAATTCCTATATAATCATAGGATCAAGAGATAATACAAAATATTAGATAAATAGGTTGTGTGATATCAAAGAATTAATGCTCCACTAAGGCCCTAATAGGATTAAACTAAATTCATTCATGCAAGTAGTAATGGATACAAGAAGGCATGAGTATTTCTATTCAAGCCATATCTCTTAACCAAATTCAAACGGCACACCCACATGTCAATCCAAGCTAACCCCATTTACAACACAAATTCACAATTTGTAGTAAACAAAGGGCACATTCTTTTGACACATATGTAATTAGTTTGGATTTGGTTCTACTTTTTGGTACGAGTAGAATTATTCATAAGGCATATGTGTAAAGTAATAAATCATAGCACACTGAAATTACTTTTTTTAATCTCAAACTCCACCGGCACCCAAACGAACCTGAAATCAATCTGACTATAAACCCTAATTGACCCAAATTGAAACCATAAATAATCATGATAGAAACCCTAATTTAAACCCAAATTGACCCCAAGTCGAAACCCTCATTGCAACCCCCTCAAATATTCTATATTGCAATCACATAAACAAAGATTAACCCTTCGATTCACACACCCTTCAAATCATGAACATCTTAAACCTAAATCATGAACCTCATACAAAACGTCAACAAAAATTTACCTGAAACCCATATTCAGATCAAATATACATACATGCATACATACATACATACATACATATATATATATATATATATATATATATATATATATATATATATATATATATATATATATATAGAGAGAGAGAGAGAGAGAGAGAGAGAGAGAGCACCTACGTGTTGGAGAAGATGCGATAAAAAATGGCCGATGAGAGAGAGTGAGGGTAAGAGATAGGGCAAACACGATAGTGAGGGGGGAAGAGAGGGAACACATGAGAGGGGGTTTGAGTGGGAATGGTCATGAGTCTCTAAACAATTTGGAGGAGTAGTATTTTTAGGGTATTTATATCTTAGGTAAGTGTGCTCAATTTTGGCACACTTTTAAACCGTGCCAAATTTTGGCACGGTTTTAAAGTGTGCCAGATTGTTATTAAACCGTGCCAAAATTTGGCACAGTTTTAATCTGTGCCAAAATTTTAATATCAAGGTGTGCCAAATTGCGGTTTTTGGTGTAGTGTTAACCCAATCTTTGAAGGACTCTCGTCAGAAGTACAAGGATAATAAGACTGTCTGGGAAAACAAAGTGAAATCTTCTAAGTTATCCCTTGACCAAGATAATATAGCCTTAACTCTGGCAAAGAAAACTTCCAAGGAAGTTAGTGTTAAGCTTGAAGAAGCTAAACGACTTAAGAAAGGGCTAGAGGAGAAACTAAAATATGCTGAAGAGCTCGGTGCCAAGCTTGAAGAGGCTGAACGGTGTAAGAAAGATTTGGAGGAGAAACTGAACTCTTTCGAAGAACTTCTTAGAGTGAACTCTTCCTTGAACAGAGAAAAAAGAAAATCTACTACTAAAAAATCCCGTAGTATTGGTTGGGATAAGGGATGGAACAAAGCCTTGGCTGGTATGTCTTTCCAAATGGAGAATGCCAATGTTAAGTATTTTAGGGATGGATGGGTAGCAACTTTAAAGAAATTAAAGGTTGCTGAAGATTTTGAGTTGTTCCAGGAGCATACTCATGGCCCTCTTCACTCAGTTGAAGAAGAAGAAGAAGATGAGGCTGCTGCAGATGAATCTTCTATGATAGGAGAGCAAGTCCCTGTTGTTGTTGTTATTCAACCCATCGAGCCAGTACAATGAGCTGGTACTTCTGCTGAGCAACTTCCATCACTGTCGGAGCAACCAACCCCCTCATCCAAACCGTCCGAAGAAGTCGAAGGAAATAAGGAGAAGGTTTAAAGTTATTCGGGTCTTTTATTGATTTGTTTCCTGGATGTAAACTTAAACTGTGTTCTCCTTTGTTGTAATGAATAAAAAATGAACTTTTGTTTTTCGTCTGGAATTTCTCTTATACTTGCTCTGTTCGTATCATTGTTGATTTTGTTTTTAATTTTCTCTTTGATAGTTTGTGGCTAGGATGGAACTTTTATCGGCTAATGATATAGAATTGATGAATAAGTGCAATGACTATTTCAAAGCTGGTCATGCAGACTTGACTAAGGCCCAAATAATTGTCATCCTTAGATCAGATGCCTCTGAACGAGTAATTGATGCTTACCAATACTTGAAGTGCCTACTTGATCGTGCTGTAGACAATAATGTGTCTTATTACGAAATGATTGAAGATCTTCAAGGGACGATCGAGTAGCTTCAACAACAATATAAAGAATCTACCACATTCTTGCATCAAGGTTATGATAAAAAGTTCCAATAATTGAGTGCTGACAAAGGATATGACAAGTACATTTAAGCTCATAAGAAAAAGGAAAATGTGTTAAAACTTAAAGTTGAGGAGCATAGACATATTGTGAAGCTGTTAGAGCAAGAGAGCATCACTTTGCAAGAGGAAATAAAACAGCTTAAATTTGCTGCCTCTTCTTCTTCGGGAGCCTTGGTCCCAATTAATGATGATGGTTTTTCCTTTTTAGAAATAGAAAATGCTAACTTGCAGGATGAATGAACTGGGCCTTCCACACCTGCTCGTGGCAGAGCAAGATCTTCTTCTCGTGGATGAGCAAGGGCTGGTCGGGTTATTATTGATGAGACAAGAACTCAATTGTCTTTGGAAAATCAAGCCGTTTAATTGACGGTGAAGAATCAGGCTTTGGCAGAAATGTCTAGGAAGATTCAGAGTTTCACCGATGAACTCTCCAATCAAAGTTCTTCTTTGGAAAGTAAAGAAATTATGGTGAAAAAGCTCCACGAGCAACTTGTGAGATTGACTTATCAATTTCACAAGCAACCCAGGGAATTTTGGATGGCTGGGTATAATGAAGCTTTATATCATCTTGATGCTCATTTGCAGCAGTCAAACAATGAGGGATATAAGCAGGGGTAGTTGAATGCTTTATGTGTTCTGAAACTGGAGCAAGGTCAAATCTTGTGGGATTATTATGAACCTGGAGTTATTGATTTACCTGTGCCTCCCTTGAAACTTGACCTTTGTTGGATTCCAGCCCGTGCCATGCCTCGAATTTTGATTTTCAAGTATCTCGATGATTATAGTCTTCATTCAAACTTTGAGATATCTCGTCCAGAGCACTTGCTTGATCGACCATCCATAAGTAATGTGAGAATGCTGCGAGATCTAAACTTCATAAACTCCCCTTATGCATTGGATGATCCTCCAGCTGGGGAGGAACCTGTTTCAAAAGCAGAAGTAAAGAAAGCCATAGAATAGGACATTTTTATGTAATGAGTCAAATTTCATATTGTAATCTGCTTGGTTTTAATAAAGAAAGATGATTTACATTCTTTTCCAATTTCATTTTCTTATAAATATTTTATATAATGTCTTTATTATTCACTGGTGAGAATATATATATATCTGTAGAAGGACGAAATGTCCTGCTTATTTATAGTGACTTGTCACTCTTTGGGCCTAAGCAATGGAAATATTTTCATCCCATGTTCCTACTTAGTTGTAGTAATCTCGTCAAGATTACCTTATTGCCTAGACAGTGGATGCCCCGGGAGGTCATCCAACTTCTTGCCTAGTTTGGTACCAACCAAATGGAGTTGGTGATGAATTCTCGACCAACCGGAGTTGGTGGTAATTATATTGCCGACCAACCGGAGTTGGTAGTTATTGAATTACTGACCAACCGGAGTTGGTGGTTATTATATTTCCGACCAACCAGAGTTGGTGGTTATTGAATTCCCGACCAACCGGAGTTGGTGGTTATTGCTCTAAGTTCGCGTTTGTAGTGTGTAACACTAATATTCCGAAAAATTTTCAACAAAAGAGGAAATATGGACGAAACATCACTTTATTCATATTAAAAGAACTGTGTTACATATGGATTTAATTACTGATAGTACTTGCACAGATGCTTTGCATTCCATGCGTTCTTGAAAACGACCTACGTCCACTGTCTCGTATTGCTAACTGTTTGCCTTGAATCTCGATAACAAGTTTGCTATCAGATCCTAATCCCCCTCTTTCAAATCTCACTTTTTCACCCTTTTATTATAGAACAAGTCTGTTTGTTGTAGGTATGCAGCATTTTTGATTGCTGCTTCTTCCCTAAGTTCTTCAAGCATATCCAGGTCTAAGCGCCTCATCAAGTCGCTTATGGGAGAATTGAAATTAAGCACCCTATGTGTGGGTAGACCCAATTCAGCAGGTATATTAACTTCACTTTCGAATGTCAACATGTAGGGAGACTCCCCAGTTGCTGTTCGCGACGTGGTGCGATAAGCCCACAACACGGAGTGTAGCTCGTTAATCCAGTTTCCCTTTGCATCATCTAGCCTTTTTTTAAGCCATTAAGTAAGGTTCTATTTGTCACTTCAGTTTGCCCGTTGCTCTGAGGATGTCCTGGCACATAATGGATCTTTTGTACATTGGATTGATGACAATATGCAGCGAATTCCTCATTGTTAAATTGGGTTCCATGGTTCATAATGAATGCGTGTGGGAGACCATATCTGCAAATAATATTCTTCCAAATAAGTTGATAAACTTTGTCATACGTCATATCAATGAGAGGTTCAGCTTCCACCCATTTGGTGAAATAATCCATAGCAACTACGAGGTATTTGAATCTCCCTTTGGTTATTAAAAGTGTCCCGACCAAGTCTATCCCCCACATGGATAATGGCCAAGGGGATATAATGGGTGTTAACAATCCCTGGGGGGTTCTTCGGATGGAAGAGAAACGTTGGCATTTATCGCACTTCTTAGCATAAGCTTTGTAATCATCTCTCATTGTTGGCCAATAATACCCCTGTGTTGTTATCCTCTGCAAAAGCGTCCGACCTGCTACATGGGCCTTCGTGAACCTCTACAATCAATTCTTTCACTTCGGAAGGATGGACACATATTTTTAGTCCTTTTATAACTCCTCTTCTATACAGAATGCCACTAGTCAATACTTAACGAGCAGCTTTAAATTTAAATTTGTTGGCTACGAGTTTATCAGGTGGAACAATCCCTTCTTCAATATAGACCCTGATAGGATCCATCCAGGATGGTCCCAAGTCGAAGGCAATGAAGTTCATCATTAAGTCTTCATCCACACTCCGATCTACCAGGATTTCTATTGGAATTATTCTTCGTAGCTCGGTACGTGTTGCTAATGCCAACCGAGCTAGGGCGACGACTCTTGTATTCTCCAATCTCGGTATTCTGATCAACTAAACCACGGTAAAAGTCGAGACAACCTTCATAGACTTTGCATGATACTTTACCATTAGTTCTCCCTTTGCTGCATACAATCCGAGAATTTGATTTACGATTAACTATGAATCACTGAACACCACGACCTGCTCTGCCTTCATGGTTTTGGCCAAACTTAGACCCATGATCATTGCCTGATATTCATCTTTATTATTGGAGGCTTTAAACTAAAAATGTAGAGCATATTCTATATCAATCTCATCAGGACTGTTTAAAATAATTCCTGCTCCACTACCTGTGGCACACGAAGAGCCATCCACATACATATTCCATACAGGTACTTCATTATCAAACTCTTGATCAGATAGAGTTCCTCGGTGAAATATTTGATGCTTCCTTTTGTCTTCCCCTGATACTTCTTATTGCTCATTGATTATCTTTTCTTGATCGTCCACGGATGGAAGTTGGTCGGGTGTTAATTTTGATGATCCCGTAATATCCACGGGTTGATGTGTATTAAGCTCCTGCTCTTCGGAGGCATCAGAGTGAGTAAACTCTGCGATGAAATCCGCTACTGCCTGCCCCTTAAGTGATGACCTAGGCTCATAAAATATTTCATATTCACCGAGCTCTATTTCCCAGTACATCAATCGTCCATATTTCTCCGGTTTATGCAGTGCTTGTCTTAATGGCATATCAGTGTACACCACTATATTATGGGCTTAGAAGTATGGCCTCATCCTTCTACTTGCTTCGATTAATGCTAGTGCTAACTTCTCCAGTATTGGATATCTGGTTTCTACTCCTCGAAAAGCCTTGCTAGTTTAATAGACTGGTTTCTACACTCCATCCTCCATTCTTATCAACGCCGAGATAACTGCATTCTCTGAAACTGCCAGATACAAGTATAGTCTTTCTCCCATCACTGGTCTAGATAACAATGGAGGTGTCCCCAGATATTTCTTCATCTCCTTAAAGGCCTTCTCACATTCATCATTCCACTCAAAAGTTTTTCGCAGTGTTTTGAAGAATGGGAGGCATCTGTCTATTGCTCGTGACACAAATCTGTTAAGTGCTGTAACTCGCCCTGTGAGACTTTGCACCTCATTCTTTGTAACTGGAGATCACAGCTCCAATAGGTCCCTGATCTTCTCTGGGTTTGCCTCGATCCCTCGTTAGTTAACAATATATCCGAGAAACATACCTTCTCGTACTCCAAATATGCATTTGGTGGGATTCAACTTCATCTGATATTTTTTTAGTTGGTCAAAAGTATGACCTAAGTCAATTAGATGATCAGCAGCTTTCTTGCCTTTTGTCAGCATATCATCAACATAAACCTCCATGCTATGACCAATTTTCTCTGCAAACACCTTATTCATCAGCCTTTGGTATGTTACACCTGCATTTTTGAGTCCGAAAGGCATAACATTATAGCAATAAGTTCCCCTTGGGGTGATAAACGAGGTACTTTCCTTGTCCTCGGGTTTCATTTTAATCTGGTTATAACCAGAGTAATCATCCATGAAACTCAACAATTCATGCCCCGAGGTAGCATCTACCAGCTAATCGATTCGGGGCAAAGGAAAATGATCCTTTGGGCGGGCTTTATTCAGATCAGTGAAGTCCACACATATCCTCCACTTGTTATTTTTGTTCTTTACCATCACCACATTTTCTAGCCAATCAGGATACTTGACATCCTCAATGAAAAAGGCTTTATGTAGTTTCTCCACCTCTTCCTGTATTGCTTGATTCTTTTCATAGTTGAACACCCTTCTTTGCTGCTTCACTGGCTTAATTTCTTCATTCACGTTGAGCTCATGACATAGGAAACTCGGGTCTATCCCTGGCATATCTTCATAACTCCATGCAAAAGTTTGTTTTCTGCGCCTCAGAAATGCTATCAGTTCCCGTTTTAATGATACATCCAAAGATGCACTAATTTGGGTTATTCGTTCTGGGTGTTCGTCGTCCAGAATGATATTTTTGATAGCTTCCATGACTTGGTCTTTCACGAGCTGAGACTCGTCTCTAGGATCTAATGTTTCAATCTCTGCATCTACCGTTTCATCCACTTGATATGTAGTAGTCTTCTTCCTGGATTCTTTTCGTTCCTCCTGTTTGGCAGACGAATAGTAGCATTCCCGAGCTACTTTCTGGTCACCTTTCATAACTCCCACTCCAAAGTTGGTTGGGAATTTTAAATATTGATGTACCGTAGATGACACTGCCTCGAATTTCTTCAGACATACTCTTCCCAAGATGATGTTGTAAGCTGATTGGATATTTTTATCCATTACGAAGAAGCGTACTCTTTCTGTTCGGCAAGCAGGCGATGTACCGATCAGTATATCCAACTTGATCATCCCAAGTGGAAAAACCTTTTCGCCAGTAAAGTCGAGGAGGGGCCTATGATATGGTTCCAACTGGGTTAACTTCAAATTCAAACTGTAAAAACATGGATAGAAGATGATGTCTGTAGAGCTACCATTATCAACCAATACCCGTGAAATCACCACGTCCTTCATTCTCATCTTGATTACCAATGGGTCATCATGAGGATATAATACACCTGCTAGGTCATTTTTAGAAAAGCTGATGACCAGTTTATCCCTATTCACCTTCCTCGAGAGATCATCTTCAGCCGAGTTTATTCGCTGTATGTAAGAACAAGCTTGGGCCTCTTTGAGGTAATCTTTTCTCTTCGTAGTCAGATCTCCACATCCTGTATCTCCACCTGTAATGACATTACATTCAAATGACCCAAAATGGATTGAAAATACCTAGTGTTCTGGTTGTCTTGGTTTTTTGGGGAGATCGGGGTCGTCTTCTGGATCATCTTCGTGGTCTCTCTTCTTGTCTTCTTTTGCTCGACGAGGAGATTTAGATCTTTGCCTTCCTCTGTTGCTAGTTTTCCCACCATTTTGGTGATCAACGTACTTAGCTAATTTTCCTCGCCTGATGAGCGCTTCAATGTCATTCTGGAGAGCTATGCAACGTCTGGTCGTATGGCCATGATCTTTATGGAACTCGCAATACTTGAACTTGTCCCTTTTATCTGGATCTGCCTTTATTTTTTTGGGCCAAGCTAGCTCCTCGCTGTTCTTGATCTCTTCCAGAATGTAATTTATATCTACTTTCAAAGGAGTATAAGTTCCATACTTCCTCATCTTCTCCAGGGCTTGCTTACCTTTCGACTGTCTGTTGCCACCATTGTCCTTTTGATCCTTTTTCTCAGTTTTTCCAGCTTCAACCTTGGTCTCCTTAGTGTCTGTATTCTTCTTTGCAACCATGACCTCTTCAGCGTTCATGATTTTGGCTACCTTTGCCCTTAATTTGGCCATGGTCCTAGGTGGATATTTGGCCAAAGTATAATACAACTTGTCCGGTAAAAGTCCACTCATCAGAGCAGTAATTTGTGTCTTCTCCTCGTAATCAATTACCTCAAGTTTCTCGTTGTTAAAACAAGTAATATAGTCCCTGGTACTTTCGCCTGTCTTCTGTCTAACACTTAGTAAGTGTGCTACTCGTTTAACTGGTTTTGCTCCAAAATAAAAATTCCCTATGAAAATCTCTGCCAGTTGAAGGAAGGTCACAATGTTCCCCCGAGGAAGGTTATTGTACCATATCTGAGCTGACCCGATGAGAGTTCCTAAAAATGCCCTGCATCTCATCTCGTCTGGAACCGCATATATATCGGCAGCAGCTTGGTATTGTTCTATATGGAGGACAGGATCGGTTTTTCCATCATATTTAGGTATCACCATAGGAGCTTTATTTTTTGATGGTGTGGGAAATTCCACAATCGCCTGCACGAACGGTGTCACTTGGACAAAACTTCTTTGTAGAGGATTTTTGGCCTTAGCCATTTCCCCTAACCTATCCTCCAATTGTTGAATAGAGCCTTTCCATGCATTATTTCCCACCTCGGCCCTATTTGTTTGAGCAATTGATCGCATTGAGTTTTCCTCTTGGGACCTTTCATTACGGGCTATTGGACGTGATTGGGCAGAGCCTTCCCTCAGGTTGGATGGTCGCTGAGAATTCCTCGACGCAATCTTAGGAGGACTTTTATTCCTCCTAGGGCCCAGTCGATCAAAAGGGGAGACTCTACTCAACCTTTCTAGGGCACTAGTACGCTTTGGAGTTAAAGAGACATTCCGTTAGGAACTTATAGCTCGTACTGATGAAGTCTGGCCAGGTTGATACGAAGGATCACTAGATCTTTCAGTATGATACGAATCAGTATCTCTGGATTGAGGGACCTCCGGGAATAGCATTCGTCTTGTTATTGAAGATGGTAGATGGGTATTTCGCTGAACACTGCGTTGTGCCGAATAGGAAGGCACTCCATCTTGAACAGTTTGTATAAGTTGACGCATGGTTTCCTGCATGGCCGTTTGCCCTTAGGCCAAATTAGCCATTATGCCAACCAAATCTTGAATATTTGGTGGGGTAGAGGGGTTTGGTGGGACCCCTGTGTTTCGATTACTGGATTCCGGGATCTCAGCCATAGATGATGAGTTTATTGGTGAGAGACACTAATTATAATCATTTCCCACAGATGGTGCCAATCTGTTGATGTAAAAAACTAGACGGTGTCTAATTAATCAATCACAGATAAAAATAAGTAAATAAGACAAAGGATTTTTAAAGTGGTTCAGCCTTAAGAAAATGGCCTATGTCCTCTGTCTCGTATTGCTGACTGTTTGCCTTGAATCTCGATAACAAGTTTGCTATCAGATCCTAATCCCCCTTTTCTTATGAGGAGGTATATCCTTGAGGCTCTCCATAGGAATAAACGGTATGCCTTTAATTAATAGGCACATACATCTGTACAATAAAATATTCATTAAATCTGATGTTCATTGAACGTGTAGTTGTCACTTGATCTTCTTATCCAGATGCTTGGTATGGATACTTGCTCGGTACGCCAAGTAGATTGTCCGTTGAGTTGCTCATAGCATTGAGTAGCTCGTCATGCTATGTTGCCTGGTAAGCTAAGTTGCTCGTGATGCTTGAGTAGGTTGGTGAGTAATTATAATTCTTCCACGTAAGATGCCACGTGTCTCCATATAATTGGTCCACGTCAGCTGACTAATTTTGTCATCAACACTCATGATTCATTTAACCACATAAATAATCATATGATCTAAGCAAGTTATCCCCGATCATAAGCTCGATTAGCATCTAATGCAAACAACACATATATCACATGAGTATGCATCCCCCAAATATGATAATTAATATGTTTAACACCCCTCACCAAACTTATAAATCATAACTTATACTTAATCATGTAATTAACATTCCCAATCATGTTTTAGGTCCTCACAATTCTACCCCTCTTATAAAAAATGCGTCCTCTAAATTTAAGGCATAAGAATTTGCCAAACAGATGAGGATATTACTCCTTCATCTTAATATTTCCTTCCCATATGGAATACTCCACATTTTAACTTTCCCTTATTATCTTCACTAACGAAATAGTTTTTATTACGTAACACCTAATCCTTCGATCTACAATAGCTATTGGTTCCTTAACATAGGTCACGTCATCTTTAAGCTCTATCGATTGTGAAATAAACACACGTGAAGGATCAGGCATATACTGACGTAACATTAATACATGAAAAACATCGTGTATCCGAAATAATTCTTATAGCAAAGCCAGTTTGTAAGCTACGATTACAACTCGTTTCACTATTTCATAAGGGCCAACGTACCTAGGACTTAATTTACCCTGGTTCTCAAATCCCATAACCCCTCTCTAAGAAGAAACACGCAGGAATACTCTATCACCTTCCTCAAATTTCAATTCCTTCCTTCTGTTGTTTGCATAACCCTTTGTCTACTTTGCGCCACCTTCAAGCGATTATGAATAAGATTTATCTTCTAAGTAGTCAGTTGCACAAATTTTGGCCAAAGTAGTTTTCTTCTCCTACTTTAGTCCAACAAACAAGGGTCCTGCACTTCCTCCCATATAAGTCTTCATAAGGAATCATTTCAATACTCAATTGATAACTATTTTTATAAGCAAACTCTATTAGTGATAAGTGTTCATCCCAGCTGCCCTTGAACTATAATACACATATTCATAACATGTCTTTGAGTGCCAGGATCATTCTTTCTGACTACCCATCAGTTTGAGGATGAAAATCCGTACTAAATTTCAATTTAGACCCCAAGGCTTATTGTAAACTAGGCCAAAAGTGAGAAGTAAACTTAGGATCTCGATCAGAAATAATAGTAACACGTTCACCATGCAATCTAATAATCTCATCCACATATAATTTGACATACCTATCCATGGAGTAAGTAGTTTTTAATATAAAAAATGTGTAGACTTAGTCAACCTATCAATGATAACCAAATAGAGTCAAACCCCCGTGAGAATTTTGGTATACCTATAACAAAATCTGTAGTAACATGCTCCCATTTCCACCTAGGAATAGGTAAGGACTGTTGCAAACCACTTGGCTTCTAATGCTCCGCCTTCACCCAATGGAAAACTAGACATCTAGCGACAAAATCTGCAATGTCGTGTTTCATTCCCGACCACCAATAACATTATTTCAAAAATTTATACAGTTTCGTGCTCCGTGGATGCATGGCATATAATGAACAATGGGCTTATTTTAGAATTATTTTCCTCAAATCAGGCACATTAGGTACACATAAATGATTATTGTACATAACAATATCATCATTACGAATACAAAATTCACTTGTTTTACCCTTTTTCGTATCGTCTCTAACTTTCTCCAATTCTATATCTCCTGCATGTGCTCGTCTTATCCAATCTATCAGCTTAGGTCTAACAATTAAATATGCTAGTATTCCACCAGACTCATTTAAAATTAATTCCACCCCCATTAAAGTTAACTCTCTTAGCAGATCAACTTGAATACAATAAAGACAAGATACTCTTCCTAGAGATTTTCTATTCAAAGCATCAACAACAACATTAGCCTTACCCGGATGATGATGTATGGTGCAATCATAATCCTTTATAAATTCCATTGATCTTCTTTTCAAACAACACAATTAGCATCAACAGAAATAATATGCCCCAAAATTCACATTTAGAAAATATAGCCTATAACTTCTTCTCTCGCAAGGTCTGTAAAATATTACGCAGGTGACATTCCGTTCCCCAATAAATTTGATTCAAGTTCACCCGGTAATCGAAACACTACCTCCCTTCTGAAGCAATATAAACATACATGATATGAGGACAACCAAACCATACCCAATATCACATCAAAGTCATGCATACTGAAAGGTAGTAAGTCAACCAATGACTCATTTTCACTGTTTCGCACCATACACTCCCTACACACCCTATCAATAAAAACAATTCTCCCACACTGGAGTAATAATAGCTAAACCAGAATATAATGATGATAGTGGTTTATTAAGATGCAATAAATAAAGCAAGACACAAAGAATGTGTGGAACCAGGATCTATCAATACATAAGCGTCTTTATAATTCATACGTAAGGATAATCGTCTAGTGATTTCTTATCAATGAAAGCTAATTCCCAACTCATATTATTCCATACCTTTATATACATATGAAAAAAAATTCACACATAATAGATTATTGGTTGTATCCTCTTATATTAACAATGAGGGAACATTCTTAATAAACCAAACATCATTCTTTACATTTCTAACTTCATTCCTATAGTCCATCATTATCATCATGTAACATTTCAAATAATAAATATTCTATTACAAGACTAACTTTTTATAGTTCATCTCTCCAACTTCCATTCATTACTTCAAATGATAAACATCATATTACAATACCAAATTATTACATGTCATCTTCTCATCTTTCACTCAATACCAAATATATGTGTTCGACTTTGACAACTATCCGTATCATCTCTGAAGTTTTAGAGTATGTTAAATATCGTTCTTACCATCCTTAATATAAACATAGCCTCACTACTTTCCACATATCGATAATAAACAATCATTCACCAATTGTATATTTTTAACCAATATTCCATATTCACTTTCATGTATCTTGTGCAGTCATGCACTATGAACTCAATCTAACTTCTCACTACGTTCCCTTTTTCAGTATCATTTGATTGTTTTTTTAACTAAACACACAGTGTCCTTAGAAATTCATTTATCCAACACAATAACTTTACAATCATAATCTTATCCCAATATTTATTAACATGATATTCTTATACAATATAATTAATACACTCATTTTACCCATTTGATAACATGGATGTTAGAGATAACATCACTACTTGAAACTTTAACCATACTTACCAACTTCATAATACTTATCTAGCTATTATATGTCGTTTATTCTTTCAAATAACCTATACAAATACCTTAATGTACCACATTATGGTATCTCACATAGAATATTATCCTTACACATACTTCTTGGTGACTCCGTGAAATGTCAATCATATTAATTATATAACGTACTCTTAGTGGTAACACCTACGCACAATGACAAATACAACTCCATATTCACCAAACCCAATTGTAAATATTTAAACCTGACTAACATCTTTCCCATAATCATCCACAACACATATTCTTAAAAGGACTCCGTAATATTTTTTAAACTTCCAACTCTTTAACACATTATCTCAACTTTCTTATTCATATAATCTTTTCAAAACATCACAAGAGTAATATCCGGTACATGTACTCATACTATTAAAGACGTACATATCAACTCTCATTGCTCTTTTATTCTATTTATCATAATTCACTATGAACCCATATTCTGATCATGTGTGATATATCGACTTGTTATTGAATTTCGTACCTTTTCACATATATAAACATATACAACTACTAACCCTCCCATTTAGCCTTTACTATGTGAATCTTCATTTTTTTCCACACTCCAACAATTTAGGTTTCATTATAATCATGTAATAATAATTCTTTTCACTTCTCATCCTTTACTGGAATATATATATGTATATATATGTTCCCATACACCACTCTCCCATACAAATGAGGAGCGCACCCATTCATAATGATATATGTAACATGACTTAAATCCACATATACCAACATAGGAAGAGATTACCTCTAATACTTCATAATTTTTGCTTAAGTTCATATATACCCGTATAAGAAGAGATCACTTCCAATACTTCACATTTTTATATACCTTTAAAAATATTCCTCCATTGATACATTTGTTCATACAACATATAAAACAATGCAATGATTTATATTAAAATACCTGTATTAGCTGTCATCCCCGAATAAACCTTAGCATCTTATTTCCTTTCTTGCAAGATCCTTGCATTTCATATCACGTACAACAATATATGTGTATAATTGACAGATGTTTCTCAACAAAGTCAATATAAAACTTAATAACAAACCCTTAGTGTCCACACCTCAAGATCCAACATACTTAAATGTATCCCTTGAAACTGAATACTTATAACTCAAAACAGTTTCTACGTCCACTGCCAATCTAGACCCTCACACCCTGTCCAGAACCTAATAACCATGCTCTGATACCATGTTGCCGCGCTCCGACTTAATTAACTTAAAATCATCCTTTAATTTAGAGGTAAATGCTCTCAAAAAATACTTTACTTTAATTCTCTTTGAAAATAACACCAGATGTTTTTTTTCCTTTTACTTTCAAAAGCATGTTTGGATGAAAACATAACTACCTTAACATGTAATATACAAGTACTGAACAACTTTATATACAAAAGTTCTTTGATTTAATATTTACCCCAAAAGGCTTGTTGATATTCAACCCACATTAGATATCCGACACTCCCCCGTTTAAGGTCCTAACTTGGTCGTGAACTCCAAACGATATGCATACCTGAAACATAACATTATAGGAGTGTAAGCAACACAAGCTTAGTGAATGACCTTATTCCACACATACATCACATATATATAACCAATTTGAATAACAATTTTTATTTTCTAATGTCATAACCCAACAGGAATTGTGTACTCTCGCAAGCCTGGACCCGCCAGTCCAACTTACTCCCAGTTAATGGGAATACCACATCCCATAATTAGGCCCGAGTACAACAAACCTTTAAGTTGGATTAACGGGACCGCCACATCCCGTCGGACCCACCACAGTCCTTAACATTAGTTAAAGGACCCGCCACAGTCCGTAACGTTATATAACATCATATAACATTCTTAATCATATGCATATGTTTCATAAATACAACATCACTCCCATAAGAGTCTTAACACATGACTTTAACTACACATTTCCATATGAACATATAAGCATATATATTTCATAGGACAAGTCACTCACCTTGAATTTGTTACTAAGATTAATACCAAAGCTATTTCCTTGGTATGGTAGTGTTAGCCGCTTCCCCACCTAACAATTCAACATCATTAGTATTTGAATACACCAAATCACATTAAATTCAGTAACACATCAAATAAGTTGGTCAATATGACATAACTGGAAATTAATTGAATATGATGCTTCAAATTTCCATAAAACCTTATTCATTAGGGTTCTAACACAATTTACGAAATTAAATTACAAATTCTCTAGACAAAGTTATGTCCGTTTTATGACATCCTTTTTCAAATCATTTTTGGAGAAAAACAACAACAAAACTTCAATTTCAACACAACCCCCAAGAAAAACCAGAGGGTATATTATTCTACCCTTAAATTATATCATACTCATATATGTTCTCTAACATTTTCGGTTGAAATTTCTTGATTTCAATAAGTATTTAATGATTTACGCCACTTTTAACACATCTAGGTCTGAGTAGACCATCAAAGCATAACATAACATTTTTCAAGAATATACAAACTCCACCTAGGTTATAAATCGTGGGAAAATATATTAAACATAATGAATCATATAAAATTAAAGTTGCATAATTTTTAGAGTTCATTTGCTAAGTCAAGCAAAATGTCGAACATCTGGTGTGCGCACTTATAATTTTGGGGTAGATTTTATACCTGAACTTCAAATGGTCTACCAAGATTAATTTATTGGTATTTTTACATCATTTTCCTATATATTATACATATATGAATCTATTGTAATCTCCAATTAAAATTATTTTATTTCAATAAGTATTCCATGATTTATGACACTTTTAACACAACTCGATCGGAAGAGAACATTAAAGCATAACTTAATCTTTTGAATCATCTATCACCTCTTCCTTGGGTATCAATCATGGAAACATATACTAAACATGTTTTCGTATATACACACATCATATATATTAATTTCCTACATCAAAAATATTCAAGAGACGGAAATTCAAAAATGGGACTTTGAAGTTAACATTTACGATCCTAGAACCAGTCCTCACGTATGATCTTAAGCCATACTTAATTTAACTCAATTTTGTAAAATGGGTATCACTTAAATATTAATACAAATCATAAACAAAAATATACCAAGGGTATAACTCATCCATGGGACCAACTTTAATAAATAAGCAATTACCTTACGCGAATTCCTCGATTTATGAAAATTTTTCAAAGCAATTCTTCCTTAACTTTCTTTTTCTCTCTCCATAGGCATATTTATTCCCAATCTTATAATATGAAATGAGAAAGATGATAAAGGTATGACATAAACTTCTAAAAAACGTGTCCATGAGCCCATGTGGCCATTTTGAGGTGGTGGCATGTGATTGGTTAGACAAGAGGTCCAATAAGGCAATTTCACTAATGACAAATTTGTCCACCCTTGGTAAAATCCCCATAACTCCCTATTACAAGCCCCGATTTACTCTCACTTTTCTTATACATTTAGGTAACTTATATATCCACTACTTTCATATTTGTTGTTTTTCCAAATTCATAAAATTAGCACGTCTAATTTCAGCTCGAACATAAGAGTAATAATTTACTCAAAAATTCATAAGTTCACATTTGGCGACCAAACATCGCCAATTTCGAACCAACACCTTGGTTATATTTTACAATCATAATGATGTATGAAAAACATATTCTCATGATTCATTTAACCACATAAATAATCATATGATCTAAGTAAGTTATCCCCGATCATAAGCTCGATTAACATCTAATGCAAACAAGACATATATCACATGAGTATGCATCCCCCAAATATGATAATTAACATGTTTAACACCCCTCACCAAACTTATAAATCATAAATTATACTTAATCATGTAATTAACATTCCTAATCATGTTTTAGGTCCTCACATTATTCATTAAATAATAACTATAAAAGCAACATAAGTCTGAAATAAAAATTTATATTAACTAAAAGTGATGAATAAGACTAAAAATAGAATTTCTTGAGGTTAGATGCATTCCATGCTCTCGGTATCTCTCTTCCCTCTAGCGTTTCCAAGTGATAATATCCTTAAAGGTCATCCCTGATTATCTTGAAAGGTCCTTTCCAGTTTGGTCCCAGTTTTCCACCTGACGGTCTTACTGTACTGCCGAGGAATTTTCTTAGGACGTAATATCCTACCTAGAATTTCCTCGAATTAATTCCTTTATTGTACTGCTTCGCCAGTTGTTGCTGATATGAAGCCAACTTATTCATGGCTTACTTTCTTCGTTAATTCGTTAAGTCAAGTTCAGTGCATAAGGCATCGTCGTTTAGCCATTGGTCGACCAAGTTGGTTTTCATGGTAGAGAGACCTTCTTTAAGAAGGATGATAGCGTTCATTCTGTATGTGAGTGTGAAGGAAGTTTGCCTGGTAGGTCTTTTAGGCATGGTGCGATAGGCCCAAAGGGCGTGAGGGAGTTCGTCCATTAAAATACCCTTTGCTCTTTCCAACCTCTTCTTTAAACCGTCGAGCATTGTCTTGTTGGAAGCTTCTGCGTGATCGTTGTTTTAATGTTATACCATCGAGCTGAAGTGATGCTTAATGTCGTTCTCATCAGAGAAGTCTTGAAAGAAACCACGCTCAAATATTGTGTTGTTATTAATAATGGTATCTATTAGTACCCAAAATAGTGTTATAACTCTCTTTTAGATGAACCTTATCATATTAGTGTCACAGATGTTTGCTAGTGGTTCTACATATACCCACTTAGTGAAGTAATCTTGGTCGACCAGTAGATACTTACGATTCCCTGGTGCAGTAGGTAGTGATACCATAATGTTCAATCCCCATTGTGAAAGTGTTTAAGGACTAGTTAAGGATTTCAAGTCGTTAGATTTTTTATGAACCATAGGGGAGAGCTTCTCGTATTTTTCATATCTTCGATCATATATACTTGAATCTTTCGATATGTGTAGCCAACAATAGCCTTCTTCAATTACTCAGAATGCTAATAATCTTTTCCTGCATGACTTCCACAAATACCATCATGCAACACACTAGGAACCTGCTTGGTGTTTTGTGGGTGGATGAATTGGAGGTAAGGGCTATAAAGGATCTTTTGTAGAGCTTCCCCCTGGACCAAGATAAAAATAGGCCGCCTTTACCCTTATTTAATGTGCCAACTTGCTATCATCTGGTAGCATATCATTCTCCAAGTAGGCGACGATGGGATCCATCCAACAACGAGCTCTTTCTACGAGAAGGATCTACTCAGCGACCATTGTCTGGTCAATGCTAGGCCAGGCGAAGCACTCAACTTGGATAGTTCTTCTGAGATTCGAGTCCACTACTGAGCTTATTACTGTTAAGGCATTAACACGACTGTTCTTCCCCCGGGGGAATGGCTAGATATAGACTTCTGTGATACCCCGCCTAATTAAACCTTGGGTGATCAGGCCTTATTTTAATATAAACAGGTTTCTTTAATGGTTCATTCTTAGCATCACTGTCAAACGCCTTTTTAAAATACTAACCACCTAAATGAAAATTAAAACGGGTGCCAAATTTTATCTTTCTTAAACAACAAATATTCCAAACCACACATTACCAAAACTAGATATGAATACGCAGTATGCAAAAGTAATCTGAAAGCAGTTAAAGTCTTGCCATAAACCACGGCCCAAAGAGACAACTACAAATCCATAACTAGAATAAACTGTAATAGTAAAGGTGGAACGACATGTTCCAACAAGGAATAATAAAACTGAGATCCTGCACTAGAACTGAAAAACAAAAGGAAGCGCCTAAACAATCCCTGCAACCTCCACACTGGCTGCAGCTCCCAAATCTCTAACATGAAATCAAGCTGGGTGTCCTTATGGATGGGCACCTAAAAGGTTTTTAAAATTTTACATAGCAAGAGTTAGTACTCAAAACATTTGAAAATATTTTGCAAGCGGTTATCACAATTAAGTTATTGATTACACATATTAAGGTTTCGCACACTCCCCTGAACCTCCTCACCTCTCTTACATAGTATGTATACTATCGAGGAAACTTGGTCTACCTAGTTATACTACCCATAACCGTAGTTAACTCATTTACTGTTCGTTACCTCATTCTTGTAATAATTATATCATGCTATAAATTATTACTAAGACATTTACTTATCATTTCATTGTCTACTATTCTCAATTTGTAGATTAAGCACATATAACATTTTATCCCACAACAATGTATATAATATTAGTTACCACTAATATATCCTTTTATTACACACAAACGACCCTTGGCTCGGAATGATTCATCGACTCCAAGTGAAAGTTGGTTCGGAATGGTTCATCGACCCCAACTATCTACAAATATAAATATATACACATATTCTGGTTCGGGACTCTTTCATCGCGGCACCAGTTCAAAGTTTGGTTCGGCATTTAACATCGACCCCAAATTTATAATAACTTTATGTCAGTTCGGAATGTCACATCGACCCTAACATAATTAATTTAGGTAATGTTCTCTTCACCCAATATCATCTATATAAATTTAGTAGGTACACACCCGACCTAATAAATCATACCCGTACGTACTTTATTT
The DNA here is from genome assembly GCA_949130495.1 of Sambucus nigra. Classification (NCBI taxonomy): domain Eukaryota; kingdom Viridiplantae; phylum Streptophyta; class Magnoliopsida; order Dipsacales; family Adoxaceae; genus Sambucus; species Sambucus nigra. Next base: position 211,785,478 of record OX422220.1, on the reverse strand, counting down.
CACTTATGTTCTCCGTACTTATTAATTACAATATATTCCACTATTGTATTTATTCGAGTATTCGCATACTCTAAGGGTCCTAGTTACCCCTCCCTTAATTCAGTAGTTAAGTAAATTTTAACCTACTGGTATTTTCCTTCCGGAATTAAGTCTCACTCTTTTCGTAATTAAATTAACCATTTCAACCCACAGCTAAGTCAATCGTTCTAGCGTCATTCCATTTCTCCAACATTCCTACTCAATCATTAGTGGAGGAACCTAATGGTACCCCTACTGGTAATTTCCAAGTCCCCTCATAGGAAAAATATCAATTCTAAGGTTCCTATTAAGTAACGGCAATTAAAGAAATTTATACACAAATTCTCTATAGTTCAGACAGGGTCGATCGATCGAAGGGAAATGATCGATCGATCGACTGCTTCGATCGATCGATACTTAAGGGTCAATCGATCGATCAAGCAGTGACAGACCCAGTTCATCTTCTTCCTACGGGTTTCACCATTTTTACATCTCTAACTTTCATGATAAGCCATCAAATTCACAACCAACAATTTCTAAACATTCCTACATGTTCTGGGCTGATTACTAACGATTTAAAACAACAAAATCATTATAAATCTTGGCCAAATACACTGAAAATCTCTCTAATATTCAAGAACCCTAAAACTGCATTCTTTATATTTTTCATCAAACTTCCAGATTTTCATACGAATTTTTCATCAAGCTTTCTATGATATAAACATACTTGGTAATTCAAAAATGTCCTACATGCAAATCCTAATCAATCATGGATTATTATCAATTGTTTGTTCCCAAGAATATCATAAAAATCATGTTCTTCCTCAAGCTTAATCATGGGTATTATAACTCAATTATTTTGCAAATAACCACTTGCCTTAAGATTTGTAGGGTCTGAATTCGTGGTTGTTGATGATGGTTGATGATATTGATACTTCAATACTCTTTCTCAACAATCTTTGTGGTGAAATCCTCCTAAGATGATCCCTCCTTCCTTCTTTCCTAAGGAATTTGCCTCTCTCTCTCTCTTCTATAATGGCTATGGTGTAACTCTAATTGCCTAACCCTAGCCACCAGTCTTATAATCAGATTTAGGGTTACAAAAATTCGTAGGTCTTCTTTCCCATAATTGTAAAGAGACCAAAACGCCCCCGAATGGTCCCGATTTAGCCCGAAAGTGACCCGACACTCAATTAGTACCCCCGGGTACACTATTTTGACTAATTCGACCATTTCGGAATCAACCGTGGACTCTAAATTATCATTTGAGTCTCGTAAATATTTTTCTACTCTCATCCTTAATTTTGTCGAGCTACATCCGGTACGTCCATATAGTCACTAGACCGTACATATCATCATTGAAAATTTCTACTCACCTTAGTAAATTTTCTATAACACATATTATTCTTTATTAATATAAAATCTATTTAAATTACTCTACTCACGTAATTTAAATCAAACATATTTAATCACATTAAATTACTCTACTCACGTAATTTAATTAAAGTGCGTATTTAATCCCATTAAATTACTCTACTTACGTAATTTAAAATTAAGCAAAATTACGGGGTATTACATACTTCCCCCTTTACAAAAGGAATTTCGTCCTCGAAATTAGAAAAATACCTGGTATGAATAATTCTGGATATTGTTCTCGCATATCCTCTTCCCGTTCCCAAGTGGACTCATCCATATTGTGATGCCCCCACTGTACTCGCACTAAGGGTACCACCTTGGATCTTAGTTTGCGCTCACTATAATCCAGGATAGCCACGGGTCTTTCTTCATACGAGATATCAGGCTGCAAATCGATCTCCTCTAGTGGAATGTGCCAGAAGGCTCTCTCGCCCCTCTTGTATTTCTTCAGCGACGCCACATGGAACACATCATGTATTCGCTGAAGATGCTCAGGAAGTCCCAATCTGTAAGCTACCGGTCCCACTCTCTCAATGATAGGAAACGACACCACATATCTCGGTGCTAACTTCCCCTTTTTGCCAAACCTCGTAACCCCTTTCATAGGAGATACTCGAATTAACACCTGGTCTCCCACATCTAATTCCACATGCCTTCTGCCGGCGTCAGCATAACTCTTCTGCCTATCCTGGGCTATTCGATTACGTCCTCGAATCAACTCTATTTTGGAGGAAGTCTCCTGTATCATCTCTGGCCCTAAAAGCCTGTTATCCCCCACGTCTAACCAACAAGCGGGTGAACGACAAGGCCTCCCATAAAGCGCCTCGAATGGAGCCATGCCAATAGTGAATTGGTAAGAGTTGTTATACGCAAACTCCACCAAAGGAAGATATGGCTCCCAATTTCCCCCAAAATCTAGAATACACATTCTCAGCATGTCCCCTAACATCTGGTTTACTCTTTCCGTCTGGCCGTCCGTCTGTGGGTGATATGCCGTACTCAACCGTAAGTCAGTGCCCATGGCCTCCTGAAAACTCTACCAAAAGTGCGACACGAATATCTTATCTCGGTCCGACACAATATTAATAGGAACTCCGTGCAGCTTAACAATCTCTGCAATAAAAAGCTGCGCGTACCGCATAGTATCGTAATCCGTACGAACCGGTAAGAAATGTGCGACCTTAGTCAAACGATCCACTATCACCCATATGGAATCGTGTCCCTTCTGCGAGGTTGGTAACCCGATAATAAAATCCATTGAGATACTCTCCCACTTCCACACGGGAATCTCTAGTGGTTGTAGCATCCCTGAAGGCCTCTGATGGTCAACTTTTATGAGTTGGCATGTAACACACTTCGAGACAAATTCTGCAATATCTCGTTTCATACCTGACCACCAATATACTCGTCGCATATCCTGGTACATTTTGTCCCCACCTGGATGTATCGAGAATTTTGACCCGTGTGACTCTGTCATGACGGCATGCGTCAAATCATCATCTTCGGGTACTATCAATCTACCGTTGAAGCGTAGTCCACCCTCTGAACTGATGGAGTAGAACTCTGCCCCCTTGGCCAGTAACTGCCGTACTTTATCCTGACAAAATGGGTCTTCTGCCTGTGCTCTCACTATCCGCATAACATTCTCGAAAGTGATAGCTAGAACTGCCATACATGCTCTCGCCATGTCATCCTCGTGTCGGAGCTCACTCCACTTTGCCTTCCAAACTTCTGCTAACTCTCCGGTAGGTCTTCTGCTTAACGCATCTGCCACCACGTTAGCCTTACCAGGATGGTACTGTATATCAAATTGGTAGTCCTTTACGAATTCAAGCCACCTTCTCTGCCTCATGTTCAGGTCCTTCTGAGTGAACAGATATTACAAATACTTATGATCCGTGAATAACGTGAACTGCTCACCCAGAAGATAGTGTCTCCAAATCCTCAATGCAAAAAACAACTGCTGCCAACTCGAGGTCATGGGTGGGGTAGTTCTTCTCATGTGGCTTAAGATTTCGTGACGCATAAGCTATAGCCTTCTCCTCCTGCTGTAACATACCCCCAAGTCCTTGTAAGGACGCATCAGTATAGACTCGGTATTCCACTCCGCTCTTAGGCAAGGTAAGAACGGGGGTTGACGTCAACTTGTCTTTCAATTCATCAAATGCTAACTGGCAACTATCACTCCATACGAAGGGAATTCCCTTACGAGTTAGATTCGTCAACGGTCCGACAATTCTTGAGAATCCCTTGATGAAGCGACGATAATAACCAGCCAAACCCAAGAAACTGCGAATTTCTGTCGGTGTCGTGGGCTGTCCCCACTCCCTCACCGCCGATACCTTACTCGGGTCTACAGCAATGCCCCTGCTAGATACGACGTGGCCTAGGAACTGCACCTCCCGAAGCCAAAATTCACATTTCTCAAATTTGGCGTATAACTGATGGTTCCGCAATGTCTGTAGGACCAATCGTAAGTGTTCTGCGTGTTCCTCCTCCGTACGAGAGTAAATTAGAATATCGTCTATGAACACAATCACAACTGATCCAAAAACTCCCTGAATACCCTGTTCATGAGATCCATGAATACTGCCGGCGCATTAGTTAGCCCAAAAGGCATCACCCTGAACTCGTATGACCCGTACCGCGACAGGAAAGCGGTCTTAGGTACATCCTCTTCACGAATGCGCAATTGGTGGTAACCCGATCTCAAATCGATCTTTGAGAAGTATGCAGCCCCTCTCAATTGATCAAACAAGAAGTCAATCCTCGGTAATGGATACTTATTACGTATCGTTAATTTGTTCAGCTCTCTGTAATCTACACACAGACGAAGTGAACCATCCCTTTTCTTCACAAACAGTACTGGCGCACCCCATGGCGATGTACTCCGTCGAATAAAACCCTGTCCTAATAGTTGCTGGATTTGCTCTCTCAGTTCCCGCATCTCCGAAGGAGCCATGCGATATGGTGCTCTGGCAATCGGTCTCTTCCCCGGTGTTAGATCAATTACGAACTCTATCTCTCTGCTAGGTGGTAACCCTGGTATCTCCTGAAAGACATCCTCAAAATCCCTCACGACTGGGATTGAGTCCAGAGAAACGACCACCCCATGTGAGGTCTCCTCCTCAATATAATATAAGTGAGTTCGCGATCCTCCCTCGGGAAGTGGCATAGCCATAAGGAACATCTCCTGCCCCGGGATAGAGAACACGATGGTCCTCTCATAACAATCTACCATTGCCCTATTATGTGCCAACCAATCCATGCCTAGGATGACGTCATATCCCTCCATATCCAGCACTAGAAGGTCCGCCGCTAGACTCAATCTCCCGACCATAATGTCCACACCCTTACAAATCGAGTGTATGAGGGACCCACTACCCATCGGTGACTCCACACACATAAGATGAGTGTCTGCTGTCGCTAATAGGCCGGCTGCCCGTGCAAATCTAGTGGAAATAAATGAATGCGTCGCCTCTGTGTCAAACAGAATATTCCCCTCAAGCCCATGAATAGGAAACATACCCGCAACTGCCGACGGTGCTGGCGGTGCCGGCTGAAATGGAATGTCACAGATGTTGAACACACGCCCGTACTGCATCTGCCCTGGCTGTGGGGCCTGTACTGCTGCTGGGGCTAATGGTGCTTGCTGCCCCTGTTGGGCACCCTACTGTTGTGCCCGGTTTTGCTGTGGACTATTTCTCCTCTTGTGACCCTACTGACCATAAGTGAAGCACTGACCATGGAACTGTCTTTGTCCTTGGCCCTGACGTTGTACCTGTCACCCTTGGCCTTGTTGTCCCCCATTTTGATTACCCTGGTCCTGTCGACCCTGAGGGACTGGTTGCTGAGGACCCTGCTGGCCCTGCCGGTCGAAGCGATACTTCCCGTGCTTAAACTTCTTGGCAGGGTTCCCTTGTCTGGAATCCTGCCCCAACTGTCCCGCTGCCTGCTGCTGTGTGCTGCTGCCACTACCTCCATCCACCTTGCCCGGTTGGCTAGGCTCACCCCTCTTACTTCCCTTAGTATGAAAACGGTGATCCTGACAGTGTAGTAGAGCGGCATTGACGACATCTGTGTAGGTTACCAATGCCGGATTACCAATTAAATGCTGTCTGATTCTCCAGGTTAGGCCCTCCATAAATTTGGACTTCTTCCTCTCCTCATTGCTCACCTCGTTTGGCACAAAATTGGCCAAGCGGGTGAACTCCTCCTCGTAGTCAGCAACTGAGCGATCCCCCTGAACCACTTCGCTGAACTTCTTTCTCATCTCAGACTCTACTGCTGGAGGGAAATACTTGCGGTCAAACCGCACCCAAAACTCAGAAATAGTCAAAGTATCTCTCTCCTCGGTGGTGGTAATTGACTCCCACCACTGTAGGGCCGCTCCTGACAGACGGAAAGTGGCTAGCATCTGTTCCTGTACTCCGGTGCACTCTAGCATGCGCAAGTGGCGCTGGATATTCTTCTTCCAGTTGCACGCTTCCACTATATCAGTACTGCCCTGAAACTCGGGTGGGTGTCCCTTCTGGAATGTCTCCCTGACTCGTTGCCAAGTAGATGGTCATGCCGGAACTTGCACTACCGGTGCCACAGGGGGAGGTACTTGGGGCTGAGGAAAATGGGCTGCCATTGCCCTCATCGCTGTCTCAACTGCCTGAGCCACTATCACTGCAACCTGAGTAGTGGAGATTAGCTCGGGTGGGGGTGGTGGTATCGGTACCTGTGGCTCCTGATGAGCCTCCCTCATCTCCTCTCTTGCTTCAGCCCTCTCTGCTCTCAGTCTCCTTGGCGGCATCTGAAATAAGATTCAAATTGTATAAGTACACAGTTTATACAAAATTTAAGAGCAGAAGTACGATAACGCAACAGTTGGAAATTTATCAACAATCCTAATAGTAGGGCTCTAATACAAACAAACGTAACGCTGAATCGTAGTAAGCCGTACAGATCCTATGGACACTAGAACCTGATGCTCTGATACCATCTGTGACACCCCGCCTAATTAAACCTTGGGTGATCAAGCCTTATTTTAATATAAACAGGTTTCTTTAATGGTTCATTCTTAGCATCACTGTCGAACGCCTTTTTAAAATACTAACCACCTAAATGAAAATTAAAACGGGTGCAAAATTTTATCTTTCTTAAACAACAAATATTCCAAACCACACATTACCAAAACTAGATATGAATACGCAGTATGCAAAAGTAATCTGAAAGCAGTTAAAGTCTTGCAGTAAACCACGGCCCAAAGAGACAACTACAAATCCATAACTAGAAAAAACTGTAATAGTAAAGGTGGAACGACATGTTCCAACAAGGAATAATAAAACTGAGATCCTGCACTAGAACTGAAAAGAAAAGGAAGCGTCTAAACAATCCGTGCAACCTCCACACTGGCTGCAGCTCCCAAATCTCTGACATGAAATCAAGCTGGGTGTCCTTGTGGATGGGAACCTAAAAGGTTTTTAAAATTTTACATAGCAAGAGTTAGTACTCAAAACATTTGAAAATATTTTGCAAGCGGTTATCACAATTAAGTTATTGATTACACATATTAAGGTTTCGCACACTCCCTTGAACCTCCTCACCTCTCTTACATAGTATGTAACTATCGAGGAAACTTGGTCTACCTAGTTATACTACCCATAACCGTAGTTAACTCATTTACTGTTCGTTACCTCATTCTTGTAATAATTACATCATGCTATAAATTATTACTAAGACATTTACTTATCATTTCATTGTCTACTATTCTCAATTTGTAGATTAAGCACATATAACATTTTATCCCACAACAATGTATATAATATTAGTTACCACTAATATATCCTTTTATTACACACAAAGGACCCTTGGCTCGGAATGATTCATCGACTCCAAGTGAAAGTTGGTTCGGAATGGTTCATCGACCCCAACTATCTACAAATATAAATATATACACATATTCTGGTTCGGGACTCTTTCATCGCGGCACCAGTTCAAAGTTTGGTTCGGCATTTAACATCGACCCCAAATTTATAATAACTTTATGTCAGTTCGGAATGTCACATCAACCCTAACATAATTAATTTAGGTAATGTTCTCTTCACCCAATATCATCTATATAAATTTAGTAGGTACACACCCGACCTAATAAATCATACCCGTACGTACTTTATTTCACTTATATTCTCCGTACTTATTAATTACAATATATTTCACTATTGTATTTATTCGAGTATTCGCGTACTCTAAGGGTCCTAGTTACCCCTCCCTTAATTTAGTAGTTAAGTAAATTTTAACCTACTGGTATTTTCCTTCCGGAATTAAGTCTCACTCTTTTCGTAATTAAATTAACCATTTCAACCCACAGCTAAGTCAATCGTTCTATCGTCATTCCATTTCTCCAACATTCCTACTCAATCATTAGTGGAGGAACCTAATGGTACCCCTACTGGTAATTTCCAAGTCCCCTCATAGGAAAAATATGAATTCTAAGGTTCCCATTAAGTAACGGCAATTAAAGAAATTTATACACAAATTCTCTATAGTTCAGACAGGGTCGATCGATCGAAGGGAAATGATCGATCGATCGACTGCTTCGATCGATCGATACTCAAGGGTCGATCGATCGATCAAGCAGTGACAGACCCATTTCATCTTCTTCCTACGGGTTTCACCATTTTTACATCTCTAACTTTCATGATAAGCCATCAAATTCACAACCAACAATTTCTAAACATTCCTACATGTTCTGGGCTGATTACTAACGATTTAAAACAACAAAATCATTATAAATCTTGGCCAAATACACTGAAAATCTCTCTAATATTCAAGAACCCTAAAACTGCATTATTTATATTTTTCATCAAACTTCCAGATTTTTATACGAATTTTTCATCAAGCTTTCTATGATATAAACATACTTGGTAATTCAAAAACGTCCTACATGCAAATCCTAATCAATCATGGATTATTATCAATTGTTTGTTCCCAAGAATATCATAAAAATCATGTTCTTCCTCAAGCTTAATCATGGGTATTATAACTCAATTATTTTGCAAATAACCACTTGCCTTAAGATTTGTAGGGTCTGAATTCGTGGTTGTTGATGATGGTTGATGATATTGATACTTCAATCCTCTTTCTCAACAATCTTTGTGGTGAAATCCTCCTAAGATGATCCCTCCTTCCTTCTTGCCTAAGGAATTTGCCTCTCTCTCTCTTCTATAATGACTATGGTGTAACTCTAATTGCCTAACCCTAGCCACCAGTCTTATAATCAGATTTAGGGTTACAAAAATTCGTAGGTCTTCTTTCCCATAATTGCAAAGAGACCAAAACGCCCTCGAATGGTCCCGGTTTAGCCCGAAAGTGACCCGACACTCAATTAGTACCCCCGGGTACACTATTTTGACTAATTCGACCATTTCGGAATCTACCGTGGACTCTAAATTATCATTTGAGTCTCGTAAATATTTTTCTACTCTCATCCTTAATTTTGTCGAGCTACATCCGGTACGTCCATATAGTCACTAGACCGTACATATCAGCATTGAAAATTTCTACTCACCTTAGTAAATTTTCTATAACACATATTCTTCTTTATTAATATAATATCTATTTAAATTACTCTACTCACGTAATTTAAATCAAACATATTTAATCACATTAAATTACTCTACTCACGTAATTTAATTAAAGTTCGTATTTAATCCCATTAAATTACTCTACTTACGTAATTTAAAATTAAGCAAAATTACGGGGTATTAAAACTTCCTCAGATCTTGCCATGAGTTCTCGAATCACGATAAGGTGAACTACCATCATCTCATCTTTTGAATTAAAATTTCTGCAGACATGTTTGGAGACTAGTTTGTAATTGTCGAGCGCATTGAGGCACTTCACCCCTAATAGTTGGGCTTTGCGCAGATCAGCTATCAGTGCTTCATATTCAGCTTCGTTGTTGGAGGCTTCAAACCCTAACCCGATTCCTTGTTCGATGATAATATCTTCGGGCGTGACGAGGACAATCCCTACTCCTATCGCCTTAGAATTTGAGGCACCATCAACGTATATGGTACAGTCCTCGGACTATGTTTCCTTATTTGTTAATTACTCCATTACCTATTGGTTAGTTGGCTTATCCTCCGAGAATTCGATGGTGAAATCGACCAAGACTTGTCCCTTAATCATTGACCGTGACTGAAGAGAATATCAAACCTTATTAGCTCAACTGGACACTTTGACAGTCATCTATAGAGGCCAAATTTTTGAAGGCAACTTTGAGGGGTAGTGAAGTGATGATCATTATCGAGTGGGCTTCAAATTAATGTTTCAACTTCCTTTGAGTAACTACCAAAGCGTAGGCTAACTTCTTTAAATGCATGTAACGATGTTCTGCATCCAGGAGCGTCTTGCTGGCATAATAAGGAGGGTACTGTCTACCCACTTTTTCACATACCATAGCCGAGCTAATAACGGGGTATGATACTGCGACATAGATTTACAGGGGATCTCCGTCGTCGGGGATTGCCAACAGGGGTGTCTTGCTGAGGTAGAAGTTGATCTCCTCCAAAGCTCTTGAGCAATCATTATTCCAGGCGAGGGCCTTATCCTTCTTTAATACCTGAAAGAATGGTCGACTTGGAGATAAAGTGATTGAGTGCTGCGAGCATTCCAGTAAGCATTTGAATATCTTGCAACGTCCTTGGGGATTGGACCATATTGATCACATTAATCTGATCTGGATTGGCCTTAATCCACTACACCAAAACAATCAATTACTAACACTACTGTAGTGTTACAAAAAAATTAGTAACACCACTTTAGTGTTAGAAAAAAGGTGTGGGGAAGCAAATTACTAACACTTGTTTACTGTTACTAAATTATGTGTTACTAACACATCCCTACCGTTACTAAAGTGTTAAAAATTTATTTAAATTCTAACACACTTTTTCCATTATCAACATTCATAATACATTTCTACAAAAAAAATAGGTAACATTCAGTAACAGTATAGGTTCGTTATTAATTTCAAAGAATTTTTTTAAAAAAATAATATTTTTAATTGAGATACTATTACTATTTTAAATTACTTGCAAGTCCCAATACAAATGCTTCAGTTTTACACTAGAATTGTAAGGCAAAAGCTTTTCCCATAAATAAAATCATGCATTAATGTCGACAGTGATGTCCATTTACACAAACATGTGCAAAGATATTTTTATATGGGTTTACAATTAACAAAATCTACAACAATACGTGTCTAAAAAGTATGGAACTACAATACTAACTTTGATACAACAACAAATCATTTTCTTGACACTAATTATGAAGGCAAGCAGAGTGTGTTCACGAGTTTGAGCATCCTCATAAATACCAGCGTCAAAACCTCCGGTGGTAGAGTCAATAATGAGGACAACACAGTTGACCTATGAGGTTCGAGTAATCAAGTTCTTGATAAAGTCACGGTGTCCAGGGGCATCAATGACAGCAGTAGTACTTGGTTGTCTCGAATTTCCACAATGCAATATCAATGATAATACCTCCTTGTCAAACCTCTCGATGACATACTTGTCAATACCTCCAACCTTGTAGATCAAGTGACCAGTGGTGGTTGATTTTCCAAAGTCGACATGGCCAATGACCCCGTTGATGTGAAACTTTTCTTTACTCATTCTAGGACCCGAAATAGAAACCTGAGATAAGAAAAAACTAATGAGTATGAGGAATCTCAACAATAATTAATAATTTCCTTGAGAGTCTAACGCAATCTTATATATGATAGAATGGCATAAAACCTCAAAATAATATCAACAGAAGTTACGTAATTCTACCCATCATTCGAGTAAGGAATCCAACACAGGAAACACAAAAAACTCGGGTGGTTATTCTCTCATTGACCTCTACTTTTATTTGTTTTTAATCAGCCCTAAAAATAAATAAATTAGGCACAAACCTTTTCATTTGGGTGTACATGCGCATAGGACATACCCTATGGATATAGTACACTTACATGACTATGTGGTAATGAAACTAATCACTATTATTTATTAAAAATACATGTATAAACAACTAACTACCAGAATAGTTATGAAAGAATCACCAAGGTTGTAGCCAAAACGTTAATGCTCAACCCTTATATTCTCTGCTATGTAGTACACGCATATCATAAATCCAAATTGGTAAGAAGACATTACCAGACCAATCTCTACTTCCAAGAGCAATTTTGTCTCCGCAATGTTAGTCTTATTAGAAACCTCCCTTACAGATAGTTGTCACAGTTGAGCAAAAACATGGTAGAAAAGCAAAAGTAAATCGGAAGAACTCAGCCATGAAAAGGAAAATAAAATATGAAGAATGAGATTATTACAAAAATTACATTCTTCGATATAGGGAGTGGAGATATAAATAGATAATATCACGAATAAAAAACAAATAGGCAAACAGATGTAAAACATATATCTTTGATCAATTATTAGAGAATGACACGCCTCAACAGTTGAAAACAATGAACAAGCATACAAAGACTAATTTCTATATGAATGGCGGACATTTTGTGATAACGCCAGAATGTGTATTGGTCATAGTCAAAATGAATGGCAGACATTTGAATAATTTGCTTACCAGAAAATAACTTTCACCATGTTGTAAGCTATGGGTTGAAAAATAATATTCGTTGAAAGGAATAGGTAAACCTAATTAATGCATTAACACCAAATCTTGGACGAACGCGGCTTTCATGTCAAGCGGCCCCTTGAAACTTCTGTTCAAATACCATTGGTAAACACTGTGGTAAGTCCTGAAAACTCCAAACAAAAACATTCAGAGTGTATCACTACCAGACCAAATCGGAGTTAATCTTGATCGAATTAAAAAATATAAAATTATTTGAACCCAAAAGTATGAGCCATGCAATTACTGGAGTGGTATTATAAAATAGAAGTATCCGGGGATCACAGAATAGGTGAAGGGATGATAACAAAGTTGTCGCAGCAATGATGCATATTTTTGCCTTTGAACAATGAGAAGTTGCCTTGCTCTGTGGCCTCAGCTCCAAATATATCGCAGATCACTTGCTTTCCTTCCCCATTCCTAGCTACGTGCCTGAACAACTGGTAATTGAAAATTGATACCCACACCCAGTGATTAAAATGGATAAAAATAAGAGTTTGGCATTGAATTTAAAAACATTCTAGGTGTATTTGAAAGTAATTATGGAAATTATTTTATTTTAAAATATTTTTCATGTATTTTCGAACTACCTTATTACTATCAAATATGACTGTCCCGCTATGAATACAATAATAGGCGTGGAGGCAAACAAAACATAATGGGGGCAATGTGTATATACTATCACCATTTAATTAGTTGTGGGCGAAAAAATAATTTTCAATAGAAATTTATGCAATCAAGTACACCAAAGTATATTTCAAATTATCTATAACAAATGTTTCCAATATAACGTATGCACTTTGTTGAAATTAGTTGCCAAGGTTAATACTAACAAAAATTTTAATTTTATAAAATGATGTAAATATAATTTTATGATTAGGTTTTTACAAACTTTCATAATATTTTCATTATTAAATAACATATTGGTAACTCTCATATGTTTTACATTGCTCTCACAGTACGTTCAAAATACTGCCACGTTTACGCTTAGATTTAGTAATTAGCAATACATAAACGTGACTTTCAAAATACTGTCACATTTATCCATTTTGTGATAACTATCCATTTTGTGATTGAATATTTTCATTATGAATATTAAAGCAGTTCGTATGGCTGGACACAAGTTAGAAATGCTTGTTTCTTTGGTTTTGTACCGAACAGGCGAGTTAAAAAATAGTAACATGAAGATATGTGACGTGGTCCTATCGCAAGATATCTGATCGTCACTCTTATTGTCCCAGAACTGGATAAAACTACCTTTTGAGAAATCCTCATGTTAGGTTTTCCATGGTACCGTGAGTTTCATAAGTTTAGATCTTACATTCACCTCATGCTTCCATTACCTCAACAATTCAGACCGACTAGGTAAGAATATATAGTTCATACATATAATCACTTATATATATTGGGAGATTTTGAGGTGGAAAATCCTCTTTTTTAAAGTTAAATTTGCAATGGTGATGGTGAAAGTTTTGCTATGGTAATGGCAAAAATTTGTTATAGTGGTGGTTGGTTTATAGTATTCATAGAATCAATTTTAATGTTTAAAACAAATTGGCTACCTATGGTTTTCATGAATAAACAAAGGATATGCTGTCGAGTTTAAAAAAAATAATAGTAGTTAGATATTATGATGAGAATATACTATATTGATTCATTTCGCATTGTATTGTTGATGAGTGAGATATTAATTTGACATAATTGACATTAATTTTTTCTGCAGGTGGCAATTTTTGTAGAACATGCAATGATAATCAATGATTTGGGCAGTTGTACGCTTTAAGATTGCGGGATTACCTTGATAAAAATATTTCGTATTTTGGAGTATAAGAAATTAATGTATTTTTATTATCAAGTCGAATATTTAAACTTAGTGTTCTCATTTTGATTTTGATGAATATTTAGAGATGCTTGTAAGAACTCTAACTATTGTTGAATGAAAATTATTCGTTGTGTTGGTTCAAAATCACCTTATGTAATATATTTTATGAATATTCATTGTGTTTTGTTACCTTAAATGTAATTCAATTATATATTAAATTTTTGCGATAGATTTTATTGTACATAATATATTAGTGCAAAAATTTTAGGATCTCTTCACCTCTTTCGAGATGGTTAAAACTGTCCCAAAAAAAATTAAAATGTCTCTATTACCTTCTGAAAAAGATCTTCTAAAATAGTAACGTTTTGAAACAGATTAATTCCCGTCTCAAAAGCACTCTTTTGGGATATCTCTCTTGCCGTCTAAAAAGGGTCATATAAAATGGCGAGCTTTTGAGACGAATCTATTTTAATCTCAAAAAGCTCTTTTGAGATGGCTATGGCGTCAAAAAAAGTATTTATAACCCCTAAAAAAAAGACCCCCCCGAGTCGTCCCAAATAGCACCCCAAAAAGTATTTGAGACGGATAAACCATCTTTTGTGACTCTTAGGCCACCATCTCAAAAGTTACTTTTTTTGTAGTGTAGGATTATATTTACAATTAGCATAAGCATCACAAATCAAGTTAAGAATTGGATCTTGGGATTACATTTCCATAAATGGTCTTTGAATTACCATTAAACAATCACATAATGAATAAGAAAAACCCCACCACTCATATTTAGGCCTCAAACCCCCTCCCCTCAAATCTTCATACAATAATAAACCCCTCAAATTTAGGCCTTCACAAAAAACACAAACCTTAAGTCAAGATCAACCAGTTTTGTCAACAAATTAAAAACCCTAGCTTCGCACAAAAACCTAAAGTGTTTATTTTGAGTCATCTGATGAATTGATAAAAATACACACACGCATATACATATACATATATAATATTGCATACATATTACATACAAACATTTAGATATCATCAATTCAAAGGAAATCAACGGACAAAGAATGAGAAAAGAGGCAAAAGAAACTAACTCCGGGATGAAGATTCAGATGTCCTGAATGCTAAGAGAGTCAGAAATCTCAAATCTCAAATCAGATGTAGCACAAATCGCAAATCTCAGATCACAAATCACAAAAATGGCTTTCCAACATAAAGTTAAGTTAACTCTCAAAATCTTAGTGAAAAATAAAACCTGACAAACATAACCAACAAATAGTCTATTATATACAACCATACATACACATTTATTCACAACACATTATAAAAATTCAAGCAAAAATCTAGGGTTTGAAGGGTTTTGTCATACCTAAATTTCGACAAGGTTAGAAAAAATTTCTCACAAAACAATCCAAAGAAAATTATACTCATATCCGATTTATTACATAATAGCAAAGAAAATTATAATAAAAACCTCTTGAGTAAAAAAATCGCAGATCTCCCGAAGAAATCGCAGCATGCGGAAGAAATCACAGAATCACTCGTATTTTGGAGAGATGAAATCGCAGAATCGCAAGAAATCGCAGGTCTTTAGGGTTTTTATTATGTGAGACCATTAATATATATAATTAGTGGTATGGTAAGTTTTAATGGAGCCAAATTCAAGTGGAGATCAATAATGAGTTTAAAAATATATTCAAGCTTGGACGTTCGTTCGTTTCACGAGATAATCTTCAAATAGCTTTCACTCGAGCAAACACAAAATGAGCTCGAGTTCTTTGAATCATTTTAAAAGTCCTAGTTACCCAATTTTATAGTTCAAAAACCCACATAAACCTTAATATTACCATAAAAAAAAGGGGTGGGGGAAAAACTTAACATTCATATATGGCTAATATGAATTGTAACTCAGTTCGGCCAAACAAACCTAAAAGCGAAATAAAAAAATCCTACATATAAACACACACACACACACTGCTTCTGTATATATGAAGTAACCAACACCACAAATTTTTCTCAAAAAAATAAATAAATAAAAACTGCAAACCCTACTATCTTTACCAAACTATGCCCTGTACCACCAATCCCCTACCTTAGCATAGAAACCTTAAGGGTGAGTTTGAATTGAAATATTTTCAGTGTGTGCTGGGAACCCCATTCTATTTCGTGAAATTCTAATTTTTTTTCGAAGTCTTAGATAAATTACAAGAAAGAGTAGTTAGTAAGGTACCGTAGATAGAGAGGGGGAGATTATTTGACGTGCAGATGAAATCGCAGTATCACTTATCTTGTGGAGAGATGAAATCGCTGTGAAGAAATTACACGTATTTAGGGTTTTATTGTGTGATATCCGGAAGAGATTTTGAAGAAATCGTAAGTAATCACAGATCAAAGCATATCCGAAAGAGATTTGGAGAGATGTGGGAGAAAGAAGTCGCATGTCTCCAAAGAAATCATTTGTGACTTTTTCATTGGGAGGGAAGCCTCCCGCTCTTATTTTGCGAGAGGTGTATAATTAAAATTGATTTTCAGGCCATTATTTCACATGATAAAGCGCATTAATAACACATATCTTGATTTAGCAACGGTCAGTTACTATTAGTAATCATAACAGTATAATAGTGTTAGTAATTACGAAATTTGTATGTTACTAAATTTGCATTTTGGTGTAGTGTAGCTAGGTAACCTAGAAATTTTCCAGTCCGGACACCGAATGAGAACTTGCTCGCATTGAGTTTCATCCAGTACTTCTTGACGATTTTGAAAGTTCTGGCCACGTCCTTTGGGTGGTTGGTTTTGTTCTTTCTCTTAACTAACATGTCATCGATCTAGACTTCCATGGTGCCTCCCACTCACTGCTTAAACATCTTCATGATCAACCTCTGATAAGGTTCCCCTACGTTCTTTAGCTCGAATGACATGACCTTGTAATAATATAGACCTAATGGAGTTTTAAGGACGTTTTGTCATGGGCGGGGTGCAACATTGAGATCGGATGGCACCCCGAATAGGCATCCAGAAAACTCATTCTCTCGTGAGATGCCGTGGCATCAACTAGATGGTCTCATGCTTTCTAGATTTCTTATTCTGATAATTCTAGCACTAACAAACATTATTTCCCGTGCATTTGTCTCTGGATTTTTAAATTTGTCCCTTTTAGTTTGTTTATGCATGGGTGGAATAGATAACATGAGGTTGGGACTAATTTGACACTATTAGAAAAATGACAATTAAGGATAGAGGTATTAAGGACAGCTTAAAAGCTGTCCTTTATAAATATGTATAAGCGACAGGAAGATGTAGTTGTCCTTTATAATAGTCTAAAAGGACAGCAATATTTTATGCGTCCTTAATAACCGACTGAAAATAGTTTTTAGGACAACAAAAAATGACTGTCCTTTAAAATAACTCTAAAAGGACATCACTTACTGTCCCTTAAAATAATTCATTTCCCTCTCTTATTTTTTTCGTTCCCTCTCTTTTAAAAAAGGATAAATAATTCATTTCCCGCATTTTTATTAATGAGAGCAAAAACGACAGCATTTTTATTGTCGTCCCTTATATGACATCAACTAGGACAACAATTTGAGGGTGTCCTTTTAAATATCTACTTACCTTCTTTAATTGGGGAAAATAAACAAGTAACCCTCAAAGTAAATTTGGCAAAAGAAAAACCCAAAAGTAAAGAAAACCCAGCCCTCGTCATCTCTCCCTCTCCCTCTTCCTCACACCGCTCGTCGTCTCTCCCTCTTCCTCTTCCTCACCTCTCTCCCTCACAGTCGCTCCTCATAGTCGCTCGCTCGCTCTCCTCCACACTATAAGATGTCCAACGCCGCTCCACACTTTACCAGTCCGGCGCCGTTCAAGGTTTGTTCTTAATTTTTTTCATTTTGTTTTCTTTTACTTAGGATAAGGATTTATTGTCTCCCCCACATAGTTTAGTATACTCAAAATTATCAGTACACTTGCTTTGGAATGTTTAGTTTAGGATAAGGATTTATTGTCGAAAGTTCGTGCGCTCTGCTTGTTTTGGAGGATTTATTGTCGAAAATTATCAGTACACTTGCTTTGGAATGAAATGTGAAAGTTTGGTGTATCATTAAATAGTTTTTGAGAACTCAAATCCCTGAAAAAATAATATATGCAAAAAAAAGATAAAACACAAATATATGTTTATAAACTAAATAAGACAGAATTATTACCTCCAAATTAAAAAAATGTACCTGCTTATGAAATTAGTACCTCCAAATCAAATATATAGCAGGTTGTGGCCTACTATATATATAGATAATTACATTTAAATCTAATACTCGAATGCCCTGACAACTCTCATGTACCTATCAGGCTGTTGAGTTTGGACAGTACCATATCCACAATTGGCTACTAGGTAGAGGCTGGGAGCTGATGTTTGAGTTATACAGGATTATATCCAGACCTTGTCCACGAGTTCTATTTTTAAGCGTTTAGAACTTTTGTTGGTCTATAGATCTCCAACCGCGGACCTTATTTCTCAGTTGTTGCAGGTTCCCCGCGTTCTTGATGCGATTTTCCCTGGTCTCGTCCTCGGTGGTCCTCATACTGACAGGGTTCTTTATTAGTTTTTAAAGAGGTGCCCCAACGATCCGCCATTCTGTATTCCCAGAATCAACACCCTGACTATCGATTACTTAATTGGTTTGTATCTTCTGCATTTACCATGGGATTAATCATACACAATTTTCATTTGACATTGTCTATTTCATGTACACTGTGAGCCAGGGGTGGGCCATAGATTTGCTGGCCATCCTTTTACATGTCATTTCTTTTGTTTAACTCGTAGGACGTACTCCAGTCCATACTTCTCCACCTTTCGTTGTCTTGGTGACACGTATCTATCAGGCTTCTTTAGTCCCTCTCCTACACGTATCTATTAGAGATATTTTTTTGAGTGGTCATAAGAGTTTGCCAAGGAATAGAGGATTTGGGGCTAGAAATTTCAATTCTTCATCTTTGAACCTTAATTGCTTTGAAAAATTGACTGCTTTCCGTAGGGATTTTGTTTTGTCCCTTTTTAATGGGTCAGTTGCACAAATTCAATCCACAATTAAATCATCCTTATCGAGTGGTTTACTTTGTCGATTGATTTGATTTTTTAAAAATTAAGCTATGTAGCATATATATATATATATATATATATATATATTTATGGTTGTAATAAATATAAAACTTCCACCATATATCTCGTAATTAAGCTTTATTCTCACTATTCTATCTTTCGTTTCAATTGATGAGACCATTTATCAAGTTTTTCTTTGATGAAGCATGCCTTCTTTAAATTGCCCTTTTAATCATGACAGAACTATCCATGATAATGTGATAAAGAGCTAAACAATATTGAAGCACATATATTGGATTTAATCACGTACTTTAAATGTGTACATGATTAAAAGCACATATATAGTAGGTTGTTATCTACGTCGTAATGCTGACCTTAAGTAGTGTATACTGCAAGAAGAATTTTTTATTTTTTTATTTTTTATTACAATATCTGGATATAATAGGGTAAACTAAATTCGAGACATTTGCAAATGCGTGGTCTGCTGTTTACAGATACTGGCATGAGTTATCTACGTCGTAATGCTGAGTTGATGCCAAAAAAGTGAGAGGTATACCAGAAAGTACTACTAGGCTATAACGTGCCTAGATGTTATTCCCAATCACCCGTGTACAGATTATTACTAACTAAAGATGTGTTTACTAAGTTCCTACAAGAAAAATATGACACTGATATGTTTGAGGAATGTTTACATATGCTTATATCTGATCATATGCTCATATCTGATCATAACAGTTTTTATGTTTCCATGAATACAAACGTTTGAGGAATGTTTGTTTTCCCCGTAAAAACAGGTGTTCATTTTAGAACTGCCAGATCTGATGCAGTTAGTGTGTGAAGTTTTAATAGTGTGAAGTTTAGTGTAGCACATCAAATTTTGGGTTCGATTTGTTTATGATGTACCTATTTTTGAAATACAACTCAGTGTAATGCATTATTGTGTAGGGTGTTTGAACATTATACACAATCAAGAGTTTATGATAATGATGGAGCCCGAGGTCGTTTAAGCCACTCAAAGTCTCCAGCAACCCCCACTTCACCCGGTCGTGAATATAATTCATACGAGACTCTTAATCAGAGCAGGGGGTCTACAACATTGATGGATATGCTACTGAGAGACCTTGGACTGTCGAGGTATTTGTTTGGAGGCTTCAAGATTTCTAACCAGATTTGAGGTATATGAGGTATAGCATGTCAAATTTAGGTGTTAAAAACCGTGCCATGGTTATATAGGTGCTAAAATTGGTTAAGTGATGTGTTAAAACCTGGTAAAAACTATGCCATGGTTATTTAGATGTAAATTAAAGAGGTATAGCAGGTGTTAAAAACTATTAAAAAGAGTACTGCTATACCTCTTCAAATTTAAAGTTTTAGATCAAATAATGTAGTTATGGACTAAAGGTGAAAATGTCTGGAAAATGGGTTGTTACAGTATTTAGTTATGGATTACTTAGACCCCCCAAATAATGTAGAATACCTGTTATTAACCATGTTGTTATTAACACTTGAGAATGGCCTATTCATGTTAATGCTACTTATGTTTTTAAATCGAGGTGAGTTCACATCATCTATGGACAATACACCTCCTCCTCAACCGCTTATAACACTACCTTAGTGTCAACAGTGAAAAACTCAACCCTTTTCTACTAGGGTTAGTTGGCTTTTGGCCTTAAAGTTTAGGTCAGAACTGACCTTTTTTTTATCAGAAACAAAAATATATCCATGTATTCTCTAAATAAAATTATTCAAGATACATAGGTCAAATCTAAATTTAAATCCTAAATTTTGGTTATTATACTTTGAACACCCTAAATTTAGACTTTAGCACCCATTTTATGTATTAACAAACATTAATCAAGATATTTGATCATTTGTTATGCACTGTAATGCTCCTATATGAGGTCAGGAGTTTCAGTGTCAAACATGTTTTTTCATATCAGTTTCAACCATTCAACAAACCTCAGTCATTGTGCCATGGAGAACACTCTCACAACCAGAAACTACCACAGTTACAACGACTTGCTCTCTCTGATGTTTTAGGTTTTTTTGTCTTCCTAATTTTTCATATCATTCATGCTTTTGGAAATGTTTGAAAAATAGAATTAAGTTTATTTAAGTTTTCATTTTTTATATTTCAATGAAAGTCTATCTGAGTTTTCTGGTGGGAAATGGCAGGTTCTTTTTCCCCTAACTAATGTACACAGTGGTTATATTTCAATAGACCGAGGGAAAGAATCCGCTGAAGGGTCATCTAGATCACCCAGGGACCAACCCGCCACGCCGAGCCGATACGAGTCCCAAAAGAGGAGAGATTGGAACACATTTGGTCAATATTTGAGGAACCAGAGGTCACCAGTTCCACTATCACAGTGTAACAACAAACATGTGCTTGAGTTTCTTAGATACCTTGACCAGTTTGGTAATACTAAAGTTCACCTACAAGGTTGCATCTTTTATGGGCATCCTGAACCACCCGTACCTCGCACCTGCCCGCTAAGGCAAGGTTGGGGAAGCCTTGACGCACTCATCGGGCGGCTCCGGGAAGACTATGAGGAGAACGGTGGGTCACCAGGGAATAACCCTTTTTCCAGCGATGCAATTCGGGTTTTCCTCAAGGCGGTGAAGGAGTGTCAAGCTAAGGCTAGCCAATGCAAGGGGGACTATGAATCAAATTCATCCATGCCAAGTAAGAGTGAATTTTGCTGCAGTGTTCATCATGGGAATATCAAAACCAAGTAAGAGTGAATTTTGCGGTAGTGTTCACCATGGGAAAAAAAACTCAACATAATCTGAATTAGCATTGCTCTCTTGCTCAATAGCTTGGTTTTTGCATAACCAAGTAAGAGTGAATTTTTCTCAATAACTTAGTTTAGCTAATTACGTTTGGTGGCTTTGATCTGATTGCCATAACACAATAAAGTTACTGAGCTCATCATCCTCAAATATACCTCCCAAAGCTCCTAGCATAACTCCAGTTCAATGGCTCCCCCCTCCTCTACCTTGGGTCAAACATAACACTAATGGTCTTGCTAAAGGGTCAGCTGGACCTACTACTATAGGAGGTATTTTTCTCTGTCAGGGGTTTCTTTCCACATTTTCTTACATCATCAGATGCATATATGCATATTGCATATATGCATCTCCATATATGTAGTATGCATATATATGCTGCATATATGCATCTGCATATATGCATATTGCATATATGCATCTGCATAACTGCATATATGTATATTGCATATATGCATCTGCATAACTGCATATGCTGCATATATGCATCTGCATATATGCATATTGCATATATGCGTCTGTATATCTGCATATATGCAATATGCAATATGCATATATGCAATATGGAGACCACTACTAGGAGCATATCGATATAGAGATAATATGATTTTTTTGTGTTGTGAATACCATGTCTTTGTTTATTGGATCTAAAGGAAATAATATTCAGTTGTTTGACATAAGACATTACTGTAGGTAAACTATAGGTGAGCTCAAGCCTAATTTGAAATTCATGGATAACTACATTAGTTCATGGACGATGCTTTTTTTATCGATTTCTTATCTAAAAAATTAATTTTGCAGGTAATTGAATAATAGATGAAATAAAAATGCATGCTATTTGGCTAAAGTTCTTTGTTACAGTGAAGATTCATTTTAGAGGACCTAATCAATTTTATGATGTAAGGTATTGTTTCATTATAATTTGAAATTCTTACTTTTGAATTTTCTTGTATTATTCAATGTTTCTTTATTTCCTCCTCATTTTAATTATTAAATTGCAATATCTCTATCAAGGTAATTAACAAAAATAAACACGACCAAATGCATATACATACATGGGTGTGGGGTGTGTTCAGATTTTTATTCTTCTCCGACTGGATTTATATAAATTTAGTGTTTTCCATGTTAAGAGTGGGTTATTCTAAATTTAGACAAGCTATATGCGGACATAAATTAGGAACAAATTGAAAGTTATTATTACATCGCAGGAATGTGGCATGGAAACATAAGAATAGGTACGCACCACATATGTTCGTAAACATCACTCACATCACGAATGCTCCATATTTTCCTCTCTATTAACACTTTGTGAATATGTATATTTGTTGACAGATGACTCATATGGACAAGATTCGGAACGACATGTTTCAGGGTCTCGATAGACAAACTCATGCGGATGAAATGTATGGTCTTTTCTATTCTTTAGATATGATATTGGTTATTTTATTTTTCTCACATTTTTTAGAATTTTGACATAATTTTTCTATATTGTTTGGATATACAGTTATTCTCGGTCAAAATCCTCCACAAGTTTTCGTCTCGAGAATCTCTAAAGCTTTGAAGGATGTGGCATACTCATTCAGCGAGGATGATGAAGATAAAAAAGATCCGTCTAAAGCCCTTGGACTTAAGTTGATATATATGTTATTTTTGTTATGAATTTTGTTTCGTTGAATTATTTGTTAGATGAATATGAGATCATTTAATATTGTTGGATTTGTTGTTATCCCTTAAGAGGGTGGTTAGTCCAATAAAAAAAGGAGATTATGCCCAATTTTTTTTAAATGGACACTTTGTTTATTAGAGGCAATGTGAATTCAGTTGATGAATATAATATATTTCATGTTATATGTGACTTTGTTTGATGAATTTAGATTATTTTAATGGTGTTGGACAATTTGTTATTTGTTAAGCAGGGTAGATAGTCCTATAAACAAGGGGGATTATGACCAATTTTTTTAAAGTTACACTTTTGTTTTGTTTTGTTGGGGAACGATATTTTGTCGTTTCGCGATTACGAACTTTGAAAATTTTTCGTTGGTTCTCGATTACGTACTTTGGACAATATTCGTCGTGCCTTCAGGCACGGGCATACGCTAGTGTGTGTGTGTGTATATATATATATATATATATATATATATATATATATATATATATATTCATCTTTTAGGACAACTACAACTGTCTTTTAAAATAGTAATTTGGCGCCACATTTTATGCGCCAAAATTTATTTGGGACAACAAATTTTGTCCCTAATACTTCATTTTAAAGGACAACAACATCTGTCCATATAAATATATAATAGTATTTGGATTTAAAAGGACGGAGTTAAAAGGACGGCTTCTGCTGTCCTAAAAGATCAAAAAGGATAGCAAAAGTTGTCCTTTTAGCCTTTTATGACGCCCACCTTATAGGACAACTCTTCCTGTCCTTATGACTGTCCTAAATACTATTGGGGACAGCAAATGGTCTTTTGGGACAACAAATTAGTTGTCCTTAATTGTCATTTTTCTAGTAGTGTGAGTTATATGATTATTCGTGTGTGTTAGAGGAATATGAATTGATATTGTATTTGAACATCTATCATATTGTTTTGTGTATGTAAGGGCTGTAAAATTATCACTTAGGATAACTTATCGCACCTTAAATCTCATCCCATTCAACACTAAACATGAGATGAATGAAAATAATCTAGGTCTATATTAGGTCTCAATAGTCTATTCAACTTATTTTAATAGGCTATATTAGATGGATAACTCTTTTAGGTTTAAATAGGTTATTCAACTTATTTCAATGAAGGAATCTTGTCGCGCAGAGAAACGTTCATATTAATTATAAGAAACTATTAATTTTATTTCAATTACTAGAATCCTCAGATCTTTGTCATGTCAAACACAAAGGGCCTTACGGGTTGCATCGACAATAATAAAAGCCCTACAGGAGATCCTTAGGCAAAAATCCAACTGAGGTTGGTCACCAACTATGTTGGCCGCTAAAATCCTGATCAGGCGGATGACCAATTAACCAAGTGCATTATTGTCATAATCTCTCATATTTTTAAGGGAGTGTGACGACACAAACTAAGAGGTAAGGCAAATAGAATGATATAGAATATTGTACGGAAGAATGATTAACATAAGTTATTACCTCATTTAGTCGGCAAAGGCCCAAAATGATTAACATTATTCATTATCTCATTTAGTCTGTAAAGGCCCAAAATGATTAACATTAGTTATTAACTCATTTAGTCCACGAAGGCCCAAAATTATTAACATTTGTTATTAACTCATTTAGTCGGCGAAAGGCCCAAAATGATTAACAGTATTATTTAGTGAGGCAAAGTCCTAAATGGTTGGTAGGTATCAACTTTTCCTGGTCGGAAAATGCCCACAATGAAAAGAAATTATTAATTATATTTAATCGGTAACTGCCCAAAATATACTACAGTTAATAAATAAACGTTATTTATTTCGGCAAAAGACTGAAGAGTACAAGGGTACAAAATATTCCAAAAACTATACAAGTACTTAGACCAACTATGGATGGCGAGATAGATATTCTGCTATGCATTCTCTCCAACCATCATATGGATTGGGGACAAACACCTCCTCATTGTCTTGAAGGTAATGGTTCATCAGCAGGGCAAGATCGTCAATGGGAATCCACTTCTCATCCTTCCCAAATGGGTACTGATAGTAAGCTGGGAAGTCTACTTAATACTTATACCACAACTATGAATTCTTGGGTATCTTGAGATATCTATGGGCGTTCAACCACCTATGCGTGTATGCCATATATTTGGCTTCCTTCAACCTCAGAGGTGCATCAGTTCATCCCTCATCATAACCTACTGCCCACGTTTCTCTAGGACCCATCCTAAAGAAATGCCTTAATCTCTTGATAATTCTCTGAAGGCTATATCTAATGGAATACTTTCACTGGACGTCCTCCTCCATCTTGACAACCTCCTTTTTAAGGTATCATATTGATCTTGAATAATCTCTCTCACCTAGACCATATCCTTGCTTACTACAAACTGGGCCCTCATATAATTTATTTCCTCTTGCATGGAGGAGTCGATCTCTGCCATAACTTGGAGGTCAATCTTTAACTTTTCCATCAGCCCAGAATGGTCCTTATACATTGTAGTTCTTGTCCTTAGCTGTTTACAAACCTTCAAAAATGCCCGACGAGCTTCCCATTCATAATTGGGCCTAGAACCTTCCCAAGATTTGAGGAAGGAGATATATAGTCTTCTATAATGATAAGATACAAACAGCAGAGTATATGACAAGTATAAAGAACATCAGTATAACAAAAAGAGGAAGATCAACAAAAAAGGAGAGTCTTTTTCATTAATAGTCCAAAAGGACAACAAGAGATATTATAAATAGATAAAGGAAAAAAAAATTACAATTAAGAATAAAGTAAAGCAAAAGGTCCTAGGATTATAGGACTTCATACCTTTATTTTATCATAGGACTCTGGCTCTTTCCCCTTCTCAACAGCTTTCCCCACCTGGTCGATAATCGCCTCGACCTCATTCTGCTTCTCTTCAACTTGGTTCGTCGACTGACCAACGGGAAGCTCCTAAGAAGCAATGGGAGAAGACCCTAGGAGATGGATCTGGTACATGTCAGACTCTAGTGGGACTCCTCCTGCCTCCAAGGCTTAGTCCTATGCCTTGTTAAAGTATAACTTCTTAGCGTAAGAAATCTGGAGCTTAGCATCATCATAGGCCGCATTCTAATCATTCGCGTAGCTGCACTACTTGATGGTTGGGACCTCGCCCTCTAGCTTTTGGACCTTCCCAACCAGATCCATGTTCTCTTCTACCAGCCTCTCATTCTTGATAATTACAAGGTTGCTAGCCACCTTCAAATCGACCAAGGCCTTCTTTGCCTTGTCCTTCTCCTGCTCGAAGTGGCCCGAGCATTAACGAAGTCCTTTTGGGACTTCTCCATGGCTTCGCTTAGCTCCCGACCCTTCTTGGACTGGTCGACATGACTATCCAAAAGTATAATAAAATCTATAAAGACTGCAAGGGAAAAGGAAGAAAAATTAGTACATGGAAATCGAATCAAGAGAAATGACATGCAGAAAAATGAGTTGTTACTAGGGCAAATGCCTGTGCAGACTGAAGGGCCATTTGGTTTGACCCTAACCATGATGAGCACTCGCGATCGACCACATTCACTATCCCCTTTAGCAAGCTAGGGGCAAGGTATGGGGTGTTGGCCATGCTGGCCTCCTTAGCAATAAGAGAAAGAGAGAGGGATAATTCAACTGGGGCTTCTTCTTCTTCTTCTTCTTCCTCTCCTCCTCTCTTTTTTTCTCCTCCTCTCTTCTTCTATTATTTCTTTTCCTCATTCTTCTTCCCTACCGCATTATCCTTCCCCTTGGTTCTCGAACTGGAACCACTGACCCTAGGGGAGTCCCCCTTATTTATCTTCATAAGCTTTAGCCTGTCGGACAGCAGGGTCTGATATTTATTATCCGTGATCAACAATCTCCTCTTTAATGGGTCCATATATTCTTCTTCTTCTTCTTCTTCTTCTTCTTCTTCTTCTTCTTCTTCTTCTTCTTCTTCTTCTTCTTCTCTATCTTAATTAGCCAAGGTGAGTCAGAGGATTCCTCTCGAGAAGATATTCAGGGACACTTATAAGTTATCTACAAGTTGGTTGAAGTACTTGTACAATTCAATCACTTATTATCACAACTATAAAATGTAAACCCTGACCCGTGATAAAGGGATGTAACTTTGATTATTTGAGAGACACTAATAGAAAATAATAACCTCTTTGTGTACGTAGACAAATTGTCGAACCACATATCCTTGGTGTTGTTTGTATGATTATTAATTTTTCATCTCGATACTGCTTTCTAAATTTCTTATTGTGATAATTCTAGCACTAACAAACATTATTTCCCGTGCATTTATCTCTGGGTTTTTAAATTTGTCCCTTTTAGTCTGGTTATGCTTGGGTGAAATGGATAACATGAGGTTTTAACACCCCGTAATTTTGAGGATTTAGTATTTAATTATTTTTGGGAGAAGTAAAATTATTTAAATTGGAGAAACTTAAATTGATGATTGGAGAATTTATTTGAGTGGGAAAAATTATTTATATTTGACGACTTTAAGTTTAATTATTCAAATTATTGTGTGTCGCATTTTTAGGTCAAAATTTAGGAATGTCATAAAGTATTTCGAATGACAATTCTGAGTGCGCGGTTGAGTCCGAATGGGTCGATATAGTCAGAAAAGAGTATCCGGGGTAGTAATCGGGTCTGGGGGCATTTTTAGGCATAGCCGGGCCCACACGAGAGACTTGGGCAATTTTAATTAGGCCCGTGTGGCTAAAAACGTGATTAGGGATTATAAAACTAATTAAGAGCGTGTTGAATGACATTTAAAAAAATTCTAAACCTAGGGTTTGAAAGAGAAATAGAGGAAACAAATCAAGAACAAATTAAGGATCTTTTGGAGACAAATCGAGGGACAAATTGGGTGTTCTTCATCAACCCACTCTCTACACCAACGGATCAGACTCTACGAACAATTCCACGCAAGTGGTTAACTGTTGTGATTCTTAAATATGTGATAATCAATTCATATTGTGGTGGGTGTAAACCAAAATCCGTGTTTGGGTGGGTTATTGCATGAAATTGGGTTTTTATGAAATTGAACCGGATGTCTGATTTAATGGTTCAATTGATGTTATAAAAGTAGTGAGTGTTGATTGGAATTGGAATTATATCAGAATACTAGTAGTAGATATAAAATGATTGGGATTGTGAAATTGATTTTGGGGTAATGAATTTGATGATAAGGTAAAAACCCGTTTTTGGAATTGGTGATATTTCCTAGGGATCGATTATGTTAAAATGGTTATAGGATGATCATGATCTGTTTTAGATGTGAATATATGATGCAATGATAAATTAAGGCTGGAAAATTATAGATGTAAAAGCTTGGGATTCATTAATGGAGGAAAACGGAAGAGCGAAGAAGACAACAACCTGTTCGATCGATCGATCGACGTTGGGAGTCGATCGATCGACCCTTCACGGATTTCGGCTGTTTGGCTTGGGAATTTATATGGCTTAAAATTTTGGGTTGGTTTTCCTTCCATATATTTAATAAATGAGAATTAAATATAGAACCTTGCTCCTAACAATTACAAGGGAAATATAATTGGGTTTTGGAGAATGATAATTGTGTGCCACAAAATGGATGAATTTTGGGAAAATAAATTTTAGTTGAAATTCGGGTTGTAGTTGAGTGGCACTACATTATTAACTTAATTGAGGTGCAATTAATCAATTAGGAGGTGGAATATAGACTCGGGTATTAGCGATGATACGGGCCAAGTGAGCGAGTCCGGATATATTGGTTGAGCAACACCAAGTATTAAATTAATTACTGTGTAAATTAAATTAAATTAGAGTCGGAGCATTGGCTTGGGAATATACAAGCTAGTGTTACGAATTTTAGTACACGGTAATGCGAGGATTTATATTATATATATACGGTGTGGTGATATATATATATATATTGTGTGTGCGCTATTAAATATCAGTGACTAGATATTTATTTAATTTATATACTTTAGTGCTATCAAGGGAGGTTGCGCGAATTGGGTGAATCCCCTAGCTTGAGGAGTAGGGAGAGTATATCCCCAGGTCATAGCGTTCGGTATATGGGAGAGGGCCTTATCTCACTTTCAGGGAAGGAATATGACCGTCTCCACTACGTTTATATTTTGGGCCAGGTTGGTGAGCTATTCTGACTTGGATAACTAGGTTATGTGAGCACACCTAGTAAGATAGCACTTTAGCGGAAATCATCCGGTGAGGGTATACTCGGTGGGATGGATATACATATGAAATATGTGTGGTTGTTGTAGTAAGATATGTATATAATGGTATTAAATATTATATGCGGGTAATAATACAGTGTGTGATGAATTTACTTTATATAACTTGTGTCACGATTATATGATATTATTTAAAAGGAATTAATTAGGTTAATTGGTGAGATAACTTATAACCCATAAATAATAATACTCGGTTTAGATTAGAAAGGAAAGGGAGGATTATACTAGGACTAGTTGTATGGGGTAGTAAAACTAGGTGGGGATAAGGTAACCGTTAGGTGTGCACATTAGTGGAGGGGTGAGTATGTCCTCAAGAGAGTGTGACACTAACTTAAATATGAAGCGTATTCATACATTTTTTTTATTTACTGTAGTTAACTCACTTGCTAAATATTTTCAAAATGTTTTGGGTTATAACCCTTGCTATAAAACTATTTTCAAAACCTTTTAGGGGTCCAGCCATAGGGACGCCAGACTTGATATTCTATTCCAGGGACAGGTAGCTGCGGCACATGTGGATGCTAGCAGGAGCTTGGATTAGACGCATCTGTAATACCCCGTATTTTCGTGATATTTATTTTTGGGGATTAATTGAATTAAATGTGTATTAATTGGAAATTAATCCGGATAAAAATATTAACGAGATGTGAGTAATTATTTGATTATAATGTGTATACTTGGCAATATATGAATATTGGAAATATTGTAATTGTCGTGAGATTGAAATACGACAATTTGGGAAACTTTGTTGGGACGCGCGCGACAGTCGCATCAGGAATATAATTATTTGAATTAAAAAGTGAATTTTATTTTTATCACCCGTATGGTCATTTTGAGTGCGCCAACGCGTCCGGAAGGGTCGAAATAGTCAGAAAACACTAGCCGGGGGTTAAGTTTGGGTCCCGGGGCATTATTGGGCCATACCGGTAACTTATAGGGGCATTTTGGTAATTTCGGAAATCTGGGAATTAAAACCCACGAAAATTAGAAACAAAAATCTGACTTATTCTTTATCCACTAAACCCACTAACTACACTAAGGGACTTAATGGTCTACGGGAGAAGTTAAGATATAGTCCCAACTTGCCAAAAACCAACCACACCTCCATTGTCATCATCCTTAGAGAAACTTGTAGAGAGAGAGAGAGAGAAGAGAATTCTGCAGAAAGAGAGAGGGAGAACAACTCAGCCTTCAAGATTCAACATCAAATTCATAGGAAGAATAAGGCAAGTGGTTTAATTACAATTGATTCAATGCCATGCTTTTCCATGTTTAGGAATTATCGAATTTATCTTGGAAGATGATATAGACCCATGAATTGGAAGTTTAAAACTATGAACTATGTTAGGGACTGCATGTAGAAACATTCTGGACGAATTATGAACTCAGAATTATGACCCTTGATGATTTAAAAACGGATTTTAGAAGAAGTTTATTGATGTTCTTGAAAGAAATAGAAATCTGGAATTCTTGATGAAGATTGATCCATATATAGTCCTTGGTTGATAAATTATTGGTTTTAGAACATTAATAATGTTGTAGGATGGTTGTATGATGATACTATAACGTTACATTAGAGTTTCATGCATTAAAAGTATGTTTTGGGATAATTTGAAAACTGCAAAACGAAGCAGTCCGTAACCATACCTGGTGCGTTCGATCGATCGATGTTCTTCAGTCGATCGATCGACCACCATCGATCGATCGAAGGTAAAGGTCGATCGATCGACCTTCCCAGAATGAGTAAAGTTTTTCCCTATTTAAATTTTAATGGTGGTAACCCTTGGAAAATATTATTGAAGACCTTATGAATACCTTAAACTTAAAGAAGACCAGTAGGCATGATTATGAAACTTGGACCGTAATTAGAATTCAATTTGAGGAATTATTCTAATTTAATGAACTTCGATAAGTGAGATAATATTTGGGTTAAAAGTGTAAATTTGGATAATTTGATGAAATGAGGTTTGGGGCAGAAGTAAAGACCTTAGGAATAAAGATGTTATATGTGGGAATAATAGGAACTTAATACTCTTTTTGAGATAGGCTTTAAGTATAAGAAACTACGACGTGAGACGTGTCGACAGTTTAACTTTTACATTATCGGGAGACGTAAAATGTACAAATTTGGAATAATGGTATAAGTATGTAGAGTATACCTTTATTAATATTGAATTATCTAAGATGTGTGAATGCTTAGTATATGATTTTTATATGTATGACATACCTACCATACTTGCTATCACGGGAGGTTACGTTCGCTTAGGGCCTTCTTATCCTTGTGTTGCCCGGATTTAGATTGGTACCTCGAGGACATAGTTCAAGAGAACGACTTATTTGTGAGTTAATAAGCCAGCTGACTATGGATCGTAGGTATGTACGTGACCATGGATATGTTGAATTATGTTCGCCTCCATTTATGTGTGTGGTGTTTATTCCAACAATTCCTGAGAGATTCGGAATTTGTAATCCTTATGTACGTCATGTACCGGGATGGATAGCAGAGTATGTGTGCACCGCAGCTTAGCCTCGGGGTGCTTGTAATTGTATATTTATGATGTGAAAATATACGGTTAAATGAAAAGGAACTTACCATGTTAAATTGTGAGTATAGTTATGGTAATGTTATGAAAAGATAAAAGGGGACTTATATCAATAAATGGTTTTGTTAATAATTGGGAATCCGAGAATGAAAGTAGAACTCTTTATTTAATTGTTAAGGTTGGAAATTAAACGTGAACCGAGTAGAAGTGTTAGAAACTCTTTGGAATTAGATAGTTATGAGAAAACACATGAATGGGTACAGGAACGTTAGGAGTGCACAGTTAGACGAGAGGTGAGTATTTCATGTGAGAGCACGTCCTAACATGTATCTTGCACTCATTGTTTTAATTATTATTAAAGCACTTGGTGTTTTTAAAATACTCTCCACATTCGGGCTCTGACCCGTTTGCTTTCAAATCTATCTTTTTGTAAAAACCATTTTAGGTGCCCAGCCACAAGGACATCATGCTTAGGATCCGTATTCAGGTGACGAGCTGTAGCTGTTTGTGGAAGTTACAGGACTTTGCTTGTAGACGCTTCATCTATCTTGACTCTATACTTAGCATTTATCCATTATAGGGCATGTCGCCCATTTCTTTTAGAGACATTTCATTTATTCCAGTTATTCAGACTTTGGTTTGTAATTATTCAGGTTACACTGTTTTATTTATTTCTGTTGGTGGGATTTTATTGTGAGGAGTTTTCCTCCGGACTTATTACTCTTTGTTGGTTATTTCATTACTTCATTATGGTGAATGGATTATGTTGTTCTTCCATTATTCTTTTACTGCATGTTAATCAGACTTAACTTAAAATTTGGCAACTTACTTTTTAAATACTAGGTAGTTAGTAATTATTAAAATGTTTTCGACAGTGATGCTATTAACTGAACCAACTTGGCATTTTGTATTGATTTAATAAAGGAGTAGCTACCCGGTATTTAATTAGTCGGGGTGTCACGGGCGGTACCAGAGCATCAGGTTCTAGTGTCCTTTAGGATCTGAACGGCTTATTATGTTTCCGCTAAGCTTTCTTTGATGTAGAGCCCTATATTTTAGGACTGTTGTATTCTTTTGTTTATGCTACGTTCTTCAGCTATTTTGAGTTTATAACTGCGAACTTATAAACTTCATTATTATTTCAGATGCCTCCACGACGTGCACAACGGGTTCCCAGGAATGCAACGCCAGAACCACAGCCCGCACCAGTTCAAGGCACAATGAACGCCGCTGAGGTTGCAGCCATAGTATCCCAAGTGGTAAATGCTGCATTAGCCGTAGTTCAGCAGGAACCACCTCAGGCGCCAGTTGTCGCGCCAGTTCAGCCATATGCATTCCCGTATGCTTGGGAACATGTACGTGATGCTTTTCAGAAAGCACACCCACCGGAGTTTGCTGGTAGCTCCGATGTTGTTGTTTCGAGTCAATGGAGAAAGGATATTCAGAGGCACTTGAGGATGTATGAGTGCACTGACGTTCAGAGGCAGGTACTAGCTACTTTTAAGCTAGTGGGATCTTTACTACAGTGGTGGGAGTCTATTACCACCGCAGAGGAGAGAGATACTCTCACGATTCAGGAGTTCTGGATGCGGTTCGACCGCAAGTACTTTCCATCTGCTGTTCACACGAAAATGAGGAGGAAGTTGATGAACCTTCGACAAGAGGGTAAGATTGTGGCCGAGTATGAGGCCAAATTCACCAATTTTGCTGAATATTGTCCCAGATGAGATACCGACGGAAGAGAAGAAGATTTAGAAATTTATAGATGGATTGACTTGGAGGATCCGTTAGCATTTATTAGGGAACCTCTCGTTGGCCACTTATTCTGACGTGGTTAACGTTGCATTGCTCCATTGCCAGGACCACCGCTTTCACTTGACAGAGGGGAAGCGATCAGGAGAGTCCAGCCATCAGGGCAGGACAGGGGGAAATGGTGCCAGCGGGGCACAGTCAGCTCAGGGTCAGTATAGGCAGAGTGATCAGGGTTCCCAGCAGGGGGATCATAAGAGGTTCCGATCAGGGGGTTTCAGGAACGGTCAGGGAGGATTCCGGAATGGCCAGCAGGGACATAACGGCCATCAGGGCCAGCAGGGTCAAAATGGTCAACATCAGCAGTTTCACCAGGGCCAGCAAGGCCAGGGCAGAAATGGTAACAACCACCAGGGCCGACGGCAGCAGAGACAGCGAGGGGGTAACTTCCCGGGGAAGTGTTTCATTTGTGGTAAGATTGTCCACAAACGTCAGGATTGTCCTGATAAGGGCAGGGCCCCGCAGCAGCAGCAGGGTGCTCGACATGAGCCACATAGGCCACTTTTTCCACCTTCTCTCCCAGCTCCAGCCCAAGAGCCAGCGATACCGGCCATTCCAGCAGTTCCTGTGCAGCAGGGGCAGTTATAGTATGGACGTGTCTATAACGTCCACCAGGCAGTAGCTCCACAGGCACCACCCGCGATTGAGGATATGTTTCCTATCCATGGTACTATGGGTCGAGTTTTGTTTGATACGGGGTCAACGCATTGTTTTATAGCTACACATTTTGCGAAAGCCTTAGGGTTGTTAGCCACAGCAGAGAGCACAGTGACGTGTGTAGACTCACCCTTGGGGAGTGGGTCACTTATTTTCTTTATATGCCGGGGAGTGGGGGTAGAGATTGGTAGATTGGTATTACCTGCAGATATGTTAGTATTAGAGATGACCGAGTATGATGCCATTATTGGTATGGATTGGCTTGTTGCGTACCGAGCCATAATTGACTGTTTCAGTAGGAGTATTATCTTTGCCATTCCCGGGCAGGAGATGTTTTTGGTTGCGATGCCTCGTTCTGAGGGAGGATCGTCCACTCATTTGTACTATATAGAGGAGGAGACCTCTAAGGAGGTGGTGATACCACTCGATTCGATTCCGGTTGTTCGAGAGTTTGCCGATGTATTTCAGGATATACCTGGATTACCCCCCCAGTCGTGAGATAGACTTTGTCATAGACTTATTACCAGATACGAGACCTATAGCGCGCGCACCGTACCGTATGGCTCCGGCAGAGATGCGAGAACTACGAGATCAGATTGAGCAGTTGTTGGGTCAGGGGTTTATACGGAGGAGTACTTCGTCGTGGGGTGCCCCTGTATTATTCGTGAATAAGAGAGATGGTTCACTGAGATTGTGTGTGGACTACCGGGAGTTGAATAAGGTCACGATACGGAATAAGTATCCGTTGCCTCGAATCGATGACTTATTTGACCAGTTGAGAGGAGCTTCTTTCTTCTCTAAGATTGATTTGCGATCGGGATACCACCAGTTGCGTATCAGGGAGGAGGATGTCTCGAAGACTGCGTTCTTATCGAGATATAGTTCTTACGAGTTTCGGGTTATGCCTTTTGGTTTGACCAATGCTCCAGCCGTGTTTATGGACTTGATGAATAGGGTGTTCAGAGATTTCCTAGATCACTTTGTCATTGTCTTCATTGATGATATTCTGGTTTACTCCCAGACAGAGGAGGAGCACGCCGAGCACTTGAGGCAAGTTTTGAAGATATTGCGTCAGAATGAGTTGTATGCGAAATATGAGAAGTGCGGGTTTTGGCTGAAGGAGGTTCAGTTTTTGGGGCATATTATTTCCGACCGGGGAATATCGGTTGATCCGGTGAAGGTATCTGCGGTGAGGGAGTGGGGACAGCCCACGACACCGACTGAGATCCATAGTTTCTTGGGCTTAGCAGGATACTATAGGAGGTTTATTCGGGGTTTCTCCAAGATAGCGGGTCCTTTGACACATCTGACTCGTAAGGGTGTGCCATTCATCTGGAATGATGCCTGTCAATTGGCATTCGATGAGTTGAAGGATAAGTTGACATCAGCGCCCGTGTTAGCATTGTCGAGACCGGGAGTTGAGTATCTAGTCTACACCGATGCGTCCTTACAAGGACTTGGAGGTGTATTGCAGCAGGAGAGTCAGGCCATAGCTTATGCTTCCCGTAAGCTAAAGCCTCATGAGAAGAATTATCCCACTCATGACTTGGAGTTGGCGGCAGTTGTATTTGCCCTTCGTATTTGGAGACATTACCTTTTGGGGGAAAAGTTTCGATTGTTCACGGACCACAAGTCCCTACAGTACCTATTCACGCAAAAGGAGTTGAATATGCGGCAGCGAAGGTGGCTTGAGTTTGTGAAGGATTATCACTTTGATATCCAATATCACCCGGGGAATGCTAACGTGGTAGCAGACGCGTTAAGCTGTAGACCAGTAGAGGAGGTGGCAGATGTGTGGAAGGCCAAATGGAAGGAGTTGGGACACCAGGATGCAGTGGCCCTATCATTCATGTCTGTGATGACTGTTACACCACAGATTGTCACGAAGGTGGTAAAGGCCCAAGCAAATGACTCGTTCTGTCAGGAGCAGATAGTTCGATTATTGGCAGAGGGAGCCGAATCCTATACCGTTAGCTCAGACGGGGGATTACGCTTCAATGGGAGATTGGTGGTTCCGGAAGGGGAGGAATTGCGGCATGAGGTGATGGTAGAGTCGCACGGCTCACGGTTTGCGGTACATCCCGGAGGGGACAAAATGTACCAAGACATGAGACGTCAGTATTGGTGGAGCGGGATGAAGAGAGATATTGGCAAGTTTGTTTCAAAATGCGCCACTTGTCAGCTCGTAAAAGTGGATCATCAGAGACCGGTAGGACTGCTACAGCCGTTGGAGGTCCCGATGTGGATGTGGGAGAGCATCTCCATGGACTTTATCACAGGGTTGCCTACGTCACAGAGAGGTCACAACTCCATTTGGGTAATTGTGGACAGGTTGACAAAAGTCACTCATTTTCTACTCGTAAGGACAGACTACATTGCGGGACAGTATTGTAACACCCCATATTTTTATGCATTTAATATTTAATTAATTCGGGAATTTTAAATTACTTGTGTGTTGTAATTTTAATTGAATTAATTATGACAATATATATATTTAAATATTAATCGAGGAGTAAATGGTTAATGTTTAGGGAAATTTATTTACTAAGTGAATAGTAATAATTTAATTACGTCATTTCGGGTATTAATGACGGGGTATGCACTTATTCCAGCCGGGAGTCGGTATAGACTTAATGGGGGTGTGAGATAAGAATTTTTATAAATTAATTCAGATGTCAATTCTGACTGCGCGGTTGAGTCCGGATGGGTCGAGATAGTCAGAAAAGAGTATCCGGGGGTAGTAATTGGGTCTCGAGGTATTTTTGGGCATAGCCGGGCCCACATGGGGTGAGTTGGGCCACTTTAATTAAGCCCATTAGGTGAAAAACGGGATTAAGGGTTTTTAACCTAATGGGGAGATTAGGAAATCAGCAGCCATCAAATCTAAGCCTAGGGCTTGAGAGGGAAATTGGGGGAAAGCTTAGCAAAAGCCAATTTGGGGATTTTGGAGCCAAATCGAGGGACTACGCCAACGGAATCAGACACTACGAACACTTTCAGGCAAGTGGTTAACTGTTTTGATTCTTAAAGCATGATAATCAATCCATAGCATAGTGATGTGTAAACCAAAATTCGTTTTTGGGTGTAAATGGGTACAAAATGGGGTTTTTGTTTTTGAAACACTTGAATGAGATTCAAAGTAAGATTTAGATGGGTGATTGATATCTGAATATGTATATATGATTTGAATGAAAATTTCAGAACATAAAAGAGTGGAAATCGAATCTGGAATTTGGGATTTAAAACAAATAATTGAATTTTATGGAGAAAGACCCATTTCGAAAATTATGAGATAAGTAGAGAGGTTGATTATCTTAAGGTCTCTATGATGAATGGGATGTGGATTAACCATGTGTAGATGATGGGATTATGTAATTAGAGGTTTAAATTATGGTTTAGAAACCTTGAGGTTCGTTAATGGTGGAAAACAGGGGGAAGGCAGAGCTGTAACGAAGGGGTCGATCGATCAATCGGGGGCATCGATCGATCGATGGTGGGAAATTTTGGCCAGTTCGGCCTGGGTGAGATATAAGGGGGAATTAATTATAAATTAAATTTCCATACATTTATTAGTGATAGATAATTGTGAAACAAATATTCCTAGCAATTATGGGAGAAAGTAATTGGGATTAGGATGAATTTATGTGGGACATTAAATGGATGAAATTGAGAAATTTTATTCCAAAATAGTGAGGTACGGATCAAGTGAGTGAATCCGGGTATATTGGACATGCGACCCCAAGGGAGTGAATTAAGTTTGGAGATAAACTAAATAATTTTGAGTCGGGATATAGACTCGGGAAATATTAAGTTACGAGCCAAGTAAGTGAGTTCGGGGAAAATGGTTGAGTGACACCAAGTTATTAAATTAATAAATGCGATAATTAATTTAATTAGAGTCGGATTGTAGACTCGGGTAGGTTTAAATTAATAAAGGTGTTAATTAATTTAATTAAAGTCGGTTTGTAGACTCGGGTATGATTAAATTAATGGGTGGGATAATTAGTTTAATCAGGATCGGATTGTAGACTCGTGAAGGGTACTTATTAATTAATGTGGTAATTAATTATATTAGAGTCGGACCACAGACTCGGAATTCGGGTTGATTAATTAGTTTGTTAATTAATTTAATTAGAGTCGGGCGATAGACTCGGGGAGGTATTAAATTAAAATGTGTGTTAATTAATTTAAGGAGAGTCGGACCATAAACTCGGGGAAAGTATTATATTAATTGAGGTGTGAATTAATTATATTAGAGTCGGACCATAGACTCGGGAAGAGGATAAGTTATTAAGTGAGAAAATTAATTACACTGAGTCGGGACACAGACTCAGAAATTACAGGCAGTGTATGGGATTTTGTGTACATGGTAAAGCCGGGGTTATTAATATATATATATATATATATACGGTGTAGTGATAGTATATATATATATATATACGTGTATGTATTGTGTGTGACATTAAATTACAAGCAGTGTGCAGGAGTTTGAGTACACGGTAAAAATCGGGGTTCATAATATATATATACGGGTAGTGATAGTATATATATATATGTGTATATATTGTGTGTGATAGTAAATATCAGTGGCTAGATATTTATTAAATTTATATACTCTAATGCTTTCAAGGGAGGTTGCGCGATGTGGGTGAATCCCCTAGCTTGAGGAGTAGGGCGAGTATATCCCCAGGTCATAGCGTCCGGTATATATGGGTGAGGGATTTAGCTCACTTTCAGGGAAGGAATATGACCGCCTCCACTTCGTTTATATTTTGGTCCAAGTTGGTGAGCGATTCCAACTCGGGGAAACTAGGTTTATTGAGCACACCTAGTGAGATAGCATTTTAGAGGAAATCATCCGGTGAGGATAAACTCGGAAGGATGGATACATGTATGATATATGTGTGGATGTTTGTAAAGGTACGTATAATATGGTAGTAAATATTATATGTAGGTGATAATACAGGGTGTGTTGTATTTACTTTATATAACTCGGGTTACAGTTAGATGCAGTTAATTAATGAGAAATTAATTAAGTTAATCATTTGTGGGAATAATACAGTGTGTGATGTATGTACTTTATATAACTTGTGAGACGGTTACATGGTGATATTTAAGAGGAAAAATATTAAGTTAATTGTGAAATAACTTATAATTCAATAATCATTATACTCGGGTTAGAGTAGTATGGCAAGGGAAGGTTATACCAGGACTAGTTGGACGGGGTAGTACAACTAGGTGGGGTTAAGGTAACCGGTAGGTGTGGACAATAGGGGAGGGGTGAGAATGTCCACAAGGGAGTGCGACACGAACTTAAATATGAAGCGCATTCATGCATTTTAAATTACTGCAGTTAATTCACTTGCTAAATATTTTCAAAATGTTTTGGGTTCTAACCCTTGCTATAAAACTATTTTCAAAACCTTTTAGGTGTCCAGCCACAGGGACGCCAGGATTGTTATTCCATTCAAGGGACACGGAGCTGCGGCATATGTGGATGCTAGCAGGAGTTTGGATTAGACGCATCAGTCATTCATTCCTAGGGTAGGAATCTTGTATCAGTCTCAGTTTTATTTAGGGCTTGTAGCCCAGACTTCTCGGTACAGTTTTCAGGTGTAATTCATTCAGGTGTTGAATATTTGCATTGGATTATTTATTTGGTGGCCGGTGATTTATTCGGCAAGTTGTGTAATTACTATTCTGTTTACTTTCATTCAGTTGTGTGAATGGTTTATATTTTAAATTCCGCATGTACTGTTTTGTTTATTTAATAAGTTAAAATTGGCACCAGTTTTTGGAATACTAGGTGGTTAGTAAGTTTTAAAAAGTTTTCGACAGTGATGCTAAGGATGATCCAACTGGGATTCCTGTTTTAATTTGGTATAGGACTGATCACCCGGTATTTTATTAGGCGGTGTGTCGCAGATGGTATCAGAGCATCAGGTTTTAGTGTCCTTAGGATCTGTACGGCTTTTGACGTTTCGGCTTTGCAATCTTTGATATAGAGCCCTATCATAGGATTGTTGTATTCTCATACGTATGCGCATATACGTTCTTCTACGAAATTTATATTTAGGAGTAAACTCATACCAATTCGGTTCTCATTCCAGATGACGCCCATGAGAGAGCAGCTAGGGCAACAGGGGGAGATGAGGCGAGGGAGGCTCGTCAGGAGCAAGAGTTACCGAAACAACGATCAGGGATGATTTTGGCAGCTTAGGTAACTGAAGTAGTGGCACAGGAAGTTGGAGCAACGGTGGTCACAACGACAGGGTACTTTCCACGGGATCAGCCACAAGTGTTAGTGGCGCCGGATGTTCAGACTCACGCGGAGTCGTCAGGATGGAAGCAAGAAAGAGAGGTTATTTTAGCAGGAACCCACCAGAGTTGTGAGGGGGTTCAGGTGTAGTACTAGCGTGTCAAGGAAGGGAGGTATCCAGCGTCACCTACGCATGGGAGATTGCGATGGGGTACGAAAGTAAATGCTAACCACTTTTAGTTAGTGGGAGCAGTGCTACAGTGGTGGGAGTCGATCACCACAGTTGAGGAAAGGGACACACTAGCTACTACAGAGTTTTAGGTGAGGTTCGACCGCAAATATTTTTCCTTCAACGGTCGAGATCGAAATGAGGAGAAAATTTTATGAGGAGACTCAAAGGGAGACCGTTCAATGGTCGATTACGAGGAAGATTTCACTCGTTGGCAAATTTTATACCGGATGAGGTAAGCGAGGAAAAGAGAAAGAAAGCAAAGTTTATGGATGAGTTAATCTGGAGAATCAGACAACGTTTAATTGATAATTCCGCATTAGTAGGTTATACTGATGTCATTAACGCAACACTCCGGCATTGTTGGGAATATCGCTTCCACGCAAAAGGAAACGAGAAGGGAGTGGGGATTAGCCAGTCGGATGAGGCAGAAGGGAACAATACCAGTGGGGTATCCCAGCAGCAGACTGGGAGAGATCAGGGGCAGGATTTCCAGCAGGGAAATCATGCCAAACGATCTAGAACTGGAGGCTATCGGCAGGATGGCCAGGAATTCCAACAAGGTTGGCATGGAAGGGATCAGTGGCAGGGTGAACATGTTAGAAAGTGTTTCGTTTGTGGGAAAAGCGAGACACATGAAGAGATATTACCTTAAGCGAGGCAGGGGCTAACTACAGGACGAGGTCCTGGATGTACAACCACTAAAGCAAGACGCGGGTGCATTCGGGCTGGGAGAAACTCCTCCGGAACCCGAGAACCAGCCGCTGCAGCTGGGGTATAGAGGTACGTACTTTTACCCTAGAGGCATGGGGTATATTTTTTAGTAACAAAGAGAATGTCATAATAAGACTTATTTTTTTTCACTAGAGTTCAGGCGAGTCGAACTTAGTGGGTGCGTTGGCGGTAGCAGCCATAACATGTGGGTAAATTTTCCGTAGGGTAGCGGAGTTCCTCAGTGTTCTT
This sequence comes from Sambucus nigra, assembly GCA_949130495.1. Lineage (NCBI taxonomy): Eukaryota > Viridiplantae > Streptophyta > Magnoliopsida > Dipsacales > Adoxaceae > Sambucus > Sambucus nigra. Next base: position 211,743,343 of record OX422220.1, on the reverse strand, counting down.
CACGGGAGAGTGGAGGTGTACACTGGGTGATTGGTTGAATTATGCGAGGAATGACTACTTTCGTGAATAATGGGAATATGGTTGATAATACTTTATAAACATCGGCTGGATAGCGATGGAATTTAACTATTGTAGATAGTGGAGTTAAATTTTGGTGTTCGTGACACCAGGGTATGGTTGGTGCTAGGTATCACCGGAGAGGGCGTATAGCTTATATATATGTAGATATATATGTTGTATTGCGTGGTGCGATGGCACATAGTGAGGTTTTGTGTTCTCACATTTTATCCCGGTAAGTGGGGATGTTTACTGAAGTGAATCAGGGTGGTTAAATTGATTTTCGAGCAAAGAGAGATAGCTCGGGGCTTATTTTGCGCAAGGACTAGTGGTAGTAAGGGTACGGTATTATGTTGTCTTTAGTAGCATAAGGGTAAGCGTATATTCTTTTGTGTTGAGAGATAAGTAGTTATGGGGAGATGGTTGGATGTAGCATGGGTTGAGTACCCGGGCAGTAACTCTATATGTATATATATATATAGGTAATATGATTACGGGTTCGAAGTTATATTACGGGTTACGACTAGCACAGTCGGGTAACTTTTGTGCGGTAGAGCGCGGGGATAGGGTGTATGGGCACCCGGGTTAATTGAGGCAAAATTTTGTGCGGTTAAGAACGGGTATAAGGTGTATGGGCGCCCTGGTAAAGTTAAATGCTTACTTGTGTAACGAATGGTTAGAATCAGATGGTATAGATATAGCGGGCTTGGAGGCACTTGACTAGTGAGTAATATGTGAATACTGGAATAGTAGGTTTATCTTAATTTCGAGGACGAAATTCCTTTATAAGGGGGGAAGTATATAACACCCCGTATTTTTATGCATTTAATATTTAATTAATTCGGGAATTTTAAATTACTTGTGTGTTGTAATTTTAATTGAATTAATTATGACAATATATATATTTAAATATTAATCGAGGAGTAAATGGTTAATGTTTAGGGAAATTTATTTACTAAGTGAATAGTAATAATTTAATTACGTCATTTCGGGTATTAATGACGGGGTATGCACTTATTCCAGCCGGGAGTCGGTATAGACTTAATGGGGTGTGAGATAAGGATTTTTATAAATTAATTCGGATGTCAATTCTGACTGCGCGGTTGAGTTCGGATGGGCCGAGATAGTCAGAAAAGAGTATCCGGGGGTAGTAATTGGGTCTCGGGGTATTTTTGGGCATAGCCGGGCCCACACGGGGTGAGTTGGGCCAATTTAATTAAGCCCATTAGGTGAAAAACGGGATTAAGGGTTTTTAACCTAATGGGGAGATTAGGAAATCAGCAGCCATCAAATCTAAGCCTAGGGCTTGAGAGGGAAATTGGGGGAAAGCTTAGCAAAAGGCAATTTGGGGATTTTGGAGCCAAATCGAGGGACTACGCCAACGGAATCAGACACTACGAACACTTTCAGGCAAGTTGTTAACTGTTTTGATTCTTAAAGCATGATAATCAATCCATATCATAGTGATGTGTAAACCAAAATTCGTTTTTGGCTGTAAATGGGTACAAAATGGGGTTTTTGTTTTTGAAACACTTGAATGAGATTCAAAGTAAGATTTAGATGGGTGATTGATATCTGAATATGTATATATGATTTGAATGAAAATTTCAGAACATAAAAGAGTGGAAATCGAATCTGGAATTTGGGATTTAAAACAAATAATTGAATTTTATGGAGAAAGACCCATTTCGAAAATTATGAGATAAGTAGAGAGGTTGATTATCTTAAGGTCTCTATGATGAATGGGATGTGGATTAACCATGTGTAGATGATGGGATGATGTAATTAGAGGTTTAAATTCTGGTTTAGAAACCTTGAGTTTCGTTAATGGTGGAAAACAGGGGGGAGGTAGAGCTGTAACGAAGGGGTCGATCGATCGATCGGGGGCATCGATCGATCGATGGTGGGAAATTCTGGCCAGTTCGGCTTGGGTGAGATATAAGGGGGAATTAATTATAAATTAAATTTCCATACATTTATTAGTGATAAATAATTGTGAAAACAAATATTCCTTGCAATTATGGGAGAAAGTAATTGGGATTAGGATGAATTTATGTGGGACATTAAATGGATGAAATTGATAAATTTTATTCCAAAATAGTGAGGTACGGATTAAGTGAGTGAATCCGGGTATATTGGACATGCGACCCCAAGGTAGTGAATTAAGTTTGGAGATAAACTAAATAATTTTGAGTCGGGATATAGACTCAGGAAATATTAAGTTACGGGCCAAGTAAGTGAGTCCGGGGACAATGGTTGAGTGACACCAAGTTATTAAATTAATAAATGCGATAATTAATTTAATTAGAGTCAGATTGTAGACTCGGGTAGGATTAAATTAATAAAGGTGTTAATTAATTTAATTAAAGCCGGTTTGTAGACTCGGGTATGATTAAATTAATGGGTGGGATAATTAGTTTAATCAGGATCAGATTGTAGACTCGTGAAGGGTACTTATTAATTAATGTGATAATTAATTATATTAGAGTCGGACCACAGACTCAGAATTCGGGTTGATTAAATAATTTGTTAATTAATTTAATTAGAGTCGGGCGATAGACTCGGGGAGGTATTAAATTAAAATGTGTGTTAATTAATTTAAGGAGAGTCAGACCATAAACTTGGGGAAAGTATTACATTAATTGAGGTGTGAATTAATTATATTAGAGTCGGACCATAGACTCGGGAAGAGGATAAGTTATTAAGTGAGAAAATTAATTACATTGAGTCGGGCCACAGACTCAGGAAATTACAGGCAGTGTATGGGATTTTGTGTACATGGTAAAGTCGGGGTTATTAATATATATATATATATATATACGTGTATGTATTGTGTGTGACATTAATTTACAGGCAGTGTGCAGGAGTTTAGTACACGGTAAAAATCGGGGTTCATAATATATATATACGGGTAGTGATAGTATATATATATATGTGTATATATTGTGTGTGATAATAAATATCAGTGACCAGATATTTATTAAATTTATATACTCTAATGCTATCAAGGGAGGTTGCGCGATGTGGGTGAATCCCCTAGCTTGAGGAGTAGGGCGAGTATATCCCCAGGTCATAGCGTCCGGTATATATGGGTGAGGGATTTAGCTCACTTTCAGGGAAGGAATATGACCGCCTCCACTTCGTTTATATTTTGGTCCAAGTTGGTGAGCGATTCCAACTCGGGGAAACTAGGTTTTGTGAGCACACCTAGTGAGATAGCATTTTAGAGGAAATCATCCGGTGAGGGTAAACTCGGAAGGATGGATACACATATGATATATGTGTGGATGTTTGTAAAGGTAGGTATAATATGGTAGTAAATATTATATGTAGGTGATTATACAGGGTGTGTTGTATTTACTTTATATAACTCGGGTTACAGTTATATGCAGTTAATTAATGAGAAATTAATTAAGTTAATCATTTGTGGGAATAATACAGTGTGTGATGTATGTACTTTATATAACTTGTGAGACGGTTACATGATGATATTTAAGAGGAAAAATATTAAGTTAATTGTGAAATAACTTATAATTCAATAATCATTATACTCGGGTTAGAGTAGTATGGCAAGGGAAGGTTATACCAGGACTAGTTGGACGGGGTAGTACAACTAGGTGGGGTTAAGGTAACCGGTAGGTGTGGACAATAGGGGAGGGGTGAGAATGTCCACAAGGGAGTGCGACACGAACTTAAATATGAAGCGCATTCATGAATTTTAAATTACTGCAGTTAATTCACTTGCTAAATATTTTCAAAATGTTTTGGGTTCTAACCCTTGCTATAAAACTATTTTCAAAACCTTTTAGGTGTCCAGCCACAGGGACGCCAGGATTGATATTCCATTCAAGGGACACGGAGCTGCGACATATGTGGATGCTAGCAGGAGTTTGGATTAGACGCATCAGTCATTAATTCCTAGAGTAGGAATCTTGTATCAGTCTCAGTTTTATTTAGGGCTTGTAGCCCAGACTTCTCGGTACAGTTTTCAGGTGTAATTCATTCAGGTGTTGAATATTTGCATTGGATTATTTATTTGGTGGCCGGTGATTTATTCGGCAAGTTGTGTAATTACTATTCTGTTTACTTTCATTCAGTTGTGTGAATGGTTTATATTTTAAATTCCGCATGTACTGTTTTGTTTATTTAATAAGTTAAAATTGGCACCAGTTTTTGGAATACTAGGTGGTTAGTAAGTTTTAAAAAGTTTTCGACAGTGATGCTAAGGATGATCCAACTGGGATTCCTGTTTTAATTTGGTATAGGACTGATCACCCAGTATTTTATTAGGCGGGGTGTCACAAGTATGCCCAACTATTTATTGTAGAGATAGTGAGGCTTCACGGTGTACCCCTAAATATCGTGTCTGACAGAGACAAGGTATTTGTTTCACGGTTTTGGGAAAGTTTTCAGCAGGCCATGGGCACGAAGTTGCGGTTGAGTACGGCGTACCACCCGCAGACCGATGGGCAGACCTAGCGTACAAATCAGATGTTGAAGGACATGCTACGTATGTGCACCATTGATTTTGAGGGTGGATGGGAGTAGTATCTTCCACTGGTGGAGTTTGATTACAACAAATCCTACCAGTTCACCATTGGCATGGATCCATTTGAGGCGTTGTACGGTAGACCTTGTCGTTCCCCAGCATGTTGGTTGGAAGTGGGGGACAACAAACTACTTGGGCCGGAAGTGATTCAGGATACTTCAGCGAGGATAGAATTGATTCGGAGTCGCATTCGGGTAGCTCAGGATCGATATAAGGGTTATGCTGCTGCGAAGAGGTTCTTCTGGGAGTTCCAAGTGGGGGACCAGGTTTTGCTCGGAGTATCTCCTATGAAGGGGATTATGCGTTTCGGGAAGAAAGGAAAGTTGGCACCGAGATATGTGGGACCATTTCCTATTATTGAGCGGATTGGACCGGTTGCGTATAGGCTTGGATTACCGGAGCATTTACACCGGATTCACGATGTATTTCATATTTCCTCGCTTAGGAAATATATTAGAGACGATTTGGCTCATTCCCACATTGCTTTGGAGGACATCGATCTCCAGCTGGATAGCTCCTATGAGGAGGGGTCGATTGCTATTTTGGACCGAAGTGAGCGAAAACTGCGGTCAAAGATAGTTCCGTTGGTGCGTGTTCAGTGGCGACATCATAATGTCGAGGAGTCCACATGGGAGCGCGAGGATGAGATGCGCGAACGTTATCCGGAGTTGTTCTTACCAGGTACTTTCTAGTTCCGAATTTCGGGACGAAATTCAGTTATTAGGGGGGAAGTATGTAATACCCCGTATTTTGGTGATATTTATTTTTGGGGATTAATTGAATTAAATGTGAATTAATTGGAAATTAATCCGGATAAAAATATTAACGAGATGTGAGTTAGTATTTGATTATAATGTGTATACTTGGCAATATATGAATATGGGAAATATTGAAATTGTCGCGAGATTGAAATACGGCAATTTGGAAAACTTTGTTGGGACGCGCGTAACAGTCGCGTCAGGAATATAATTATTTGAATTAAAAAGTGAATTTTATTTTTATCACCCGTATGGTCGTTTTGAGTGTGCCAACGCGTTCGGAAGGGTCGAAATAGTCAGAAAACACTAGCCGGGGGTTAAGTTTGGGTCCCGGGGCATTATTGGGCCATACCGGTAACTTATAGGGGCATTTTGGTAATTTCGAAAATCTGGGAATTAAAACCCACGAAAATTAGAAACAAAAATCTGACTTATTCTTTATCCACTAAACCCACTAACTACACTAAGGGACTTAATGGGCTACGGGAGAAGTTAAGATATAGTCCCAACTTGCCAAAAACCAACCACACCTCCATTGCCATCATCCTTAGAGAAACTTGTAGAGAGAGAGAGAGAAAAGAGAATTCTGTAGAAAGAGAGAGGGAGAACAACTCAGCCTTCAAGATTCAACATCAAATTCAGAGAAATATTAAGGCAAGTGGTTTAATTACAATTGATTCAATGCCATGCTTTTCCATGTTTAGGAATTATCGAATTTATCTTGGAACATGATATAGACCCATGAATTGGAAGTTTAAAACTATGAACTATGTTAGGGACTGCATGTAGAAACATTCTGGACGAATTATGAACTCAGAATTATGACCCTTGATGATTTAAAAACGGATTTTAGAAGAAGTTTATTAATGTTTGATGATGCTTGGATCTAGCACCACCGGATAAGTGATAGTGAGCTCAAACAGTAGCAGCCATGGCAGCCATAGAGATGTATAAGTGTATAAGTGTGTAGAAGGGGATGAGTATAAGAGGAATTAAGACAATGATGTATAGTGGTTCAGCCAATTTGGCCTACATCCACTGTGAGTGTGTGATCCACTAAGTATGGGCACTAATGGCCTGGGATACAATGCACATAACCCTCTCTCTCTCTCTCTCTCTACTGTGTGTACAAGCAGAGTTTTAGCTAGGGCTACAGTTAATGGATCGATCCCCTGTAGGGTTGTAGGTGACAAGTATATATAGTTCTTGGGGGGGAGGGGTGTAGTGTACCCCCCAAGTATGCATGGTGCATGTGAATGATAATCTAGCCAATCCCCTGTTGACACCTGTAGATGCCAAATGATGACATAATATTCCCTCACGTGAGGGTGTGATTTTGTTATAACGGTCTGCCACGTGTCATATGAGCCTCACGCGCACTGTTCCACGCATCTCCCAAACCACGCGCTGTCATGATATCACCCTCGGCCTATGAGCCGAGGCCGAGGGAAAAGTTTCTTTCGATTGTGAGCCTGGCCCAATTCTGGCCTCGTACTGTCGACCCCTCGTACTATCGTCTGGGGCCCGGTAGAGAGTCAGCCCCTCGTACTGTCGTCTGGAGCCTGGGTGGAAGGTCGGCCCCTCGTACTGTCATCTGGAGCCTGGGTGGAGGGTCGGCCCCTCGTACTGTCGTCTGGAGCCTGGGCGAAGGGTCGGCAAGACATTGGTGAAGGGTCGGCCCCTCGCATGGTCGTCCGTTTTGGAGGTAATCCTCATCCAAGCCGAGGATATAAACGGGTATATCAATCACCCCCAGCCCTTAGCCATAGGTGCTGCTGAGATGGCTGAGGGATAGTGTTTTAAATGAGATGCATGTATGATCAGTTAGATGAGTGACACCTGGGCAGATACTCATTGCTGTTTCAGTTCCCAAGGTCATGGCGGCTGCGCAGTGCACTTGGGGCCTTGTGCCCTAATTATACCTTTCTTGGTAAACGGGTCCACTCATTACCAAAGTATTTAAGATATTTTCAAACTCTCTCTCGCCTTCTTCTTCTTCTTCGCGCCCAAGACTTTTCTCTCTCTAGAACCAGTTCCCATTACCATTTGCAGCCTCCAATTTGTCAGGTCTCAGCAGCATTTTTTGCCCTCGTTATCAGGTACTCTCCTTCATTAAGCGCTTTCCTTTGCCTTCATTTCTACTTGATTTTCTAGGGTTGTGGGGCTGCATTCTCTTTAGGTTGTGCCATAACCTTTTCCGGCGTCTTTTTCGGTAACTGGTTCTTGGTTGTTCTTGACAAACCCATTGAGTTCCTTTGTTTAATCCAAAAGTCAAACTTGGTCAATTTCTCCCTTGTTTGTAGCTAAGTTAGGTGAGTTGGGTGTAATAGCTAAGTGTAGAGTCTTCCCCTTAATGCTTAGGAGGCTTTATAGCTTAGTATCTGAGTTCTCGTCTTTGAGAGATAAGCTCTTTACCGAGATCAGACGAATAGAGGAAGAGGAAGAGATGAGACAAGGGGCCGACCCTAATTGGGTACGACCCATCTTTCCCATTCCTCTTGCCACCATAAGACCATCTGAACCTTCTGAGTCTTGTGGGTCGTCACCTCGTCCTGCCGAGACACCCAACCCAAGTGAGATGGACGAGAGAGTCTCCTCCCTAACTGGTGCTGGAACTTCTGATAGAAGGGACACACCTGACCTTAGCCCAGGCCGAGAGGTCGAGGGTACGGACCCCTCTGAGGCTGTCCCTGTGACAACCCTGTCTCCCCATGCCTTCCAAGTGGCTTTTCCCCAGGGTCCTCCTGCAGGTGATGAGGGGGAGAGAGCTGAGGACGAGGACGATGATACAGATGATGAGGCTGATACCTCCCACGCCTCGTCCTTTATCTCCTCTGTTAGGATCGAGACCTCCTGATATGGAGGCATATTTATGGAGTGCCCTCTGGGGTAACTATGAGGGTTCCCTCTGAGACTGAGAGGGTTTTTGATTATCAAGAGGGAGAGGTTGCAGTCTATGAACAAATGTTCAAGGTTGGAGTCAGGCTCCCTCTGCACCCTGCCATTGCCGATATCCTGTTTGCCCTCGGCGTTTCCCCCTCTCAACTTCCTCCCAACTCTTGGAGGGCGATCTTGGGCTATATTTCCTTGTGGAAGAATGCCTTTACCGATGAGCCCTCGGCTGACCTATTTCTGGGCTGCTACAACATCACCTCCTCGTCCAAGCAGCCTGGATATTATCACCTGGGGGCAAGGAGGTCTGAGAAGAAACTCCTCCATGTGGCACAAACTTCCAACCATGATTGAAAGAAGAGGTTTTTCTTTATCTCCGGGGAGTGGGAGTCCGTTGTCGATAGTCCGAGGGTCCCCAGGAAGTGGTCTAACCCCTCCATGAAGGCCAGGTCAGACCCTGGAGTTAGTCTGGAGGAGAAGGACATCTTAGATTATCTGAGAGGACGAGGGCGAGAGGGTGAGATTGCCAAATTTGAAGACTTAAAGACCCCTCGGTTCCTTAAAGAAGCTGGTCTGAGGGTCGGCCCTCTGACTGAACTATGTGAGTTACACTGAAGATTTCCTATTCTTTGCTTTTTTCCAAGTGTTTCCTCTTTAGATCTGCACTTTTCTAACGTATCATCCTCTTATCAGATCGTCCTGCAGGTACACCAGACTATCTTTGGGAAATGACGGCTCCCAGCTTACTGTCTGGATTGGCCAAGAAGAAGGGGAAGGAGCCTCAGCAGGCTCCGAGGAAGACAAAGGCCGCTGGGCCGACAGTGGTGGAGCCGACCACTAACAGTCATAAAAGGAAGGAGTCTGAGGCCCCTGTTGAGCATCGGCCTGATCCTCGGACAAGGGCCAGGGTCAAAGCCTCTGAGGGGACGACCTCTTCGTCGATCATGGGGGCTTTCTGGTCTCAAAACCTGGCACACTTGAGGGCCGACCCCTCGTCACTGATCACCAACTTAAGGCCAGCCAAGGCCTCAATGTTCTCTGCTCCTTCGGCCTCTGACTATGAGTGCTTAGCAAAGATGCCTCCTACTAAAGTGTACAACTATGGTCTGCACTCCCTTGCACAGGTATTGGTCTTGACCCACCTCTTTAATTTCATTCTTTCACTAACTGTTCCCTCGACCCCTCTTGATATTTGTTCATTTTTCGTGCAGTCTGTTTGTGCCCTCACCTCAGCCACCAAGTGGATGGCCAAGAATCAGGTGAACTTCCATGAGGATGAAAGGGCTATTCAGCATGAGGCTGATCTTCAGTCTGATCTTGACACTGCAAGGGCCGAGTTGGAAAGTTCCAGGACTGAGCATGCAAGGATCCTGGACGAGCTCACGAGGCAGCATGATGAGGACATTAAGTCCAGGGACGAGGACATTAAGGCTAGGGACTTTCTTCTCAAGGAAAAGGACGAGTCCTTGACCAACATGGAGGCCAAGTACAAAGATGACCTTGAAGCAGCCATTACGAAAGCCGAGGCCGATGCTGTTGAGGCTTACAAAACTTTTGATGAGTTTCAGGGTTTCAGCCTTGAGTACCTGGAGAGGGGGATCAGGACGGCCAGCCGATGGGTCATCCTCAAATTCGGTGATGTCGTCTCCTCGGTTCGTCCTTCATTGGAGGCAGTTGGGCTGGACGACCCGCTGATCGCCGAGGCTCTGTCCCAAGTAGAGTCCCAAGTTCAGGTTGAGGGGGTCGGCACTTCTGAAGATCGTCCAGTTCTGGTTATTGAGGAGACCATTCCTATAGATGTCGAGGCCCTGCCCTCCGATGTCGTCCCATAGGGTGGCTGCCTGTAGCCCATACCCTTTCAATGTATTTATCATTTTTGTGCTCTGTATTGTAAAACACTTTAATATTTTCTCTTTTATCAATACCATCGTCTCTTCTTCTACTGCCTTCCATAATTACTGTCTTCGATATTTAATTCTTTTATGGTTTGCTGTCTTCGTTAATGCCACTAACCCCTCCCTCGTCTTTTTTGAGGACCAATGTGGGGTCGTCCCCCCATGTGGCCTCGTCATAGCCGAGGGTTCAACTTACCAAATTAATGGTTTTAAATGAAGTCTACCCTCGTCTTTCTTGAGAACAGTGGTGGGGCCGTCCCCTCCACTGGTCCTCATTATAGGCGAGGGTTCAACTTACCAAATTAATGGTTTTTTTAATGAAGTTTACCCTCGTCTTTCTTGGGAACAGTGGTGGGGTCGTCCCCTCCACTGGTCCTCATTATAGCCGAGGGTTCAACTTACCAAATTAATGGTTTAAAATGAAGTCTACCCTCGTCTTTCTTGAGAGTAGTGGTGGGGTCGTCCCCTCCACCGGTCCTCATTATAGGCGAGGGTTCAACTTACCAAATTAATGGTTTTTTTAATGAAGTCTACCCTCGTCTTTCTTGGGAACAGTGGTGGGGTCTTCCCCTCCACTGGTCCTCATTATAGCCGAGGGTTCAACTTACCAAATTAATGGTTTTAAATGAAGTCTACCCTCGTCTTTCTTGAGAACAGTGGTGGGGTCGTCCCCTCCACTGGTCCTCATTATAGCCGAGGGTTCAACTTACCAAATTAATGGTTTTAAATGAAGTCTACCCTCGTCTTTCTTGAGAACATTGGTGGGGTCGTCCCCTCCACTGGTCCTCATTATAGCCGAGGGTTCAACTTACCAAATTAATGGTTTTTTTAATGAAGTCTACCCTCGTCTTTCTTGAGGACAGTGGTGGGGTCGTCCCCTCCACTGGCCCTCATTATAGCCGAGGGTTCAACTTTCCAAATTAATGGTTTTTATCGATGTCTACCCTCGTCTTTCTTGAGAACAGTGGTGGGGTCGTCCCCTCCACTGGTCCTCATTATAGCCGAGGGTTTAACTTACCAAATTAATGGTTTTAATAAAGTTTTTCCTCATCTTTCTTGAGGACAGGGGTGGGGTCGTCCCCTCCGCTGGCCCTCATTATAGCCGAGGGATCAACTCGCCAAATTAATGGTTTTGTAGATGTTTCCATGCATACTGGAACTGATAAATAGGGTGAGGGGAAACACATTTCTCATTAATTTTTAAGTGTCTTGTTGCTGCAACTCTTATTACAACTATGGTCTATCAAGACCTTACAACACTACTGGTAGTATTTCTTCAAGTGGTCTGCATTCCAGGGGTTGGAAAAAGGTTCCCCTTCTGGGTTTTCTAGTCTATAGGTCCCAGGGAAAACTTCATCGATGACCTTATAGGCGCCATGCCAATTAGGATGGAGTTTGTTGGGCTTTTGCCAAGTCTTATTGAGAACCAAGTCTCCTACCGCTATAGGTCTCTGTTTCACCCTCTGATTATAAAACCTTGCGGTCCTCTTCAGGGAACTCGACTTCGGTGGGTATGAAGGCTTTTGATCCATAAGCCAACATGAATGGGGTCTCCCCGGTAGAAGTCCTCACTGTCATCCTGTATGCCCACAGTACGGCATATAACTCCTCGACCCATCTTCCTTTTGCTTCCTCAAGCCTCTTCTTGATTCCATCTAGGATTGTCCTGTTTGTTACTTCGGTTCGCCCATTGGCCTGAGGTCGGCCTGGTGTGGAGAATTTTTTTTTGATATTTACCCTCTCACAGTACTTCTGCAGAGAGGCATTCTTGAACTGCGTCCCGTTATCTGAAATGAGGGTGTTGGGCAGACCATATCTACATATCACATTTTTCCAGATGAACTGGAAGGTCTTCTACTCTGTAATTGTGACCATCGCTTCGGCCTCTACCCACTTTGAGAAGTAGTCAATCGCTACAACGAGGAACCGATATTTATTTACTGCTCTTAGTAAGGGCCCTACCAGGTCAATCCCCCACACTGCGAACGGCCACGGAGATGTAATGGAGGTAAGAGGCTGATGGGGTTGATGAGGGATGGTAGCAAATCTTTGGCATTTATCACACTTTTTTACATATGTTGCGGCGTCTTTCCCCAAGGTCGGCCACCAGTAGCCTTGGGTGATCACCCTCTTCGCTAAGGATCTACCCCCGATATGGCTTGAGCACGATCCTTCGTGCACATCTTGCAAAATGGAAGGGACTTCTGAGGGATGCACACACCTAAGTAAGGGGAGCAAAAACCCCTTTTTGTACAAGGTGTCTCCGATGACAGTGAATTTTGCAGCCCTATACCTCAGCTTCTTCCTTTCCTGCCTTGCTTCTGGCATCTCACCCTCTTTAATGTATCTGATCAGGGGGTCCATCCACGAAGCTTCTTGAGAAACATTTAGGCAATTGCCAAGTGTTCCCTCAGGGTCCTCAATAGTTGGCTGAAGCAAAATTTCCACTGGGACCGCCCTCTTGATGTCTGTCCTAGTCGCCGAGGCCAATCTCGTAAGGGCATCAGCACGGCCGTTGTCTAGCCTAGGTATCCTCTTTAATTTTACTTCTCTGAAGCCTTTCAGTAGTGACCTCACCTTCTCGAGGTATCTAGCAATTCTCTCGTTCTTAGCCTCGTAGGCCCCTAGTATCTGATTCCCCACTAGCCTTGAATTACTATGGACCAGAATCTGGCCGACACTAAGAGACTTGGCCAAGGAGAGGCCTGCTACTAAGGCCTCATATTCAGCCTCGTTGTTGGAGGCTTTGAAGTTGAACCTCAGGGCGTATTCGACGTCTTTGTCATCGGGTGCTGACAGTATCAGTCCAACCCCACTTCCACTGTCACAGGAGGACCCGTCAACGAAGAGGCTCCACAGAGTCTTTCCCTCTGAAAAATTTCCCTCTGAGAGGGACCCCTGTCTAAAGATGTATTTTCCCTCCTCGTTTTCAGTCGCTTTCTTTCTATCCGTGCCTCTCTCGGCCCTATCTGCGGGTGTGTCGGCGGGTCTGTCTTATGTATCCGTCATCCCAAGGGTCTCACCTTCGACCTCATCATCTTCCCAAGTGAACTCAGCCACGAAGTGTACCAATGCCTGCCCCTTAATGGCAGTCCTAGGTTGATACACAATGTCAAACTCCCCCAGCTCTATAGCCCAGGCCATCAACCTACCTGATTTTTCTGGCTTGTGTAGGACCTGCCTAAGAGGAGAGTCGGTGAGGATGACCATTGTATGGGATTGGAAGTACGGCTTCATCTTCCTCGAGGCATGGATCAAGGCGTAGGCCAACTTCTCCATCTTCGGGTATCTTTGCTCTGCCCCCTGGAGTGCCTTACTGTTAAAATACACAGGCCTCTGTATTCCGTCTTCGTCTCTCACAATGGCTGCGCTGATGGCCGACTCTGAGACGGCGAGGTACACGTAAAGTCGTTCACCCTGCACGGGTCGGGACAGCAGCAAGGGAGACCCTAAGTATGATTTTAGCTCCTTGAAAGCCTCATCACACTCTTCACTCCATTCAAAGGCCATCCTGAGGAACTTGAAGAATGGTAAACACCTGTCTGTGGCCCTTGACACAAATCTGTTTAGGGCAGCCACTGTCCCTGTAAGGCTCTGAACGTCTTTAATGGATTTGGAGGTCTTCATCTCAATAAGGGCCTTTATCTTTTGAGAATTGTCCTCGATGCCTCTTTGGTTGACAATGAACCCCAGGAACTTCCCTGCCCCGACCCCGAAGACACATTTGGCCGGGTTAAGCTTCATCTGGTATTTGTCCATCGTATTAAAGGTCCTCTCCAGGTCTGCCACATGATCCTCTGCCTTCAAACTCTTGGTCAGCATGTCATCCACGTAGACCTCCATGGACTTCCCAATTTGGTCTTCGAACATTTTGTTTACGAGGCGCTGGTACGTTGCCCCCGCATTTTTTAGACCAAAGGGCATGACCCTATAGCAGTATGTCCCCTTATCAGTGATGAAGGCAGTCCTCTCCGAGTCTTCAGGGTTCATGAAGATCTGGTTGTACCTTGAGTAGGCATCCATAAAACTCATGAGCTCATGGCCTGCAGTAGCGTCTACCATCTGGTCAATGCGGGGGAGAGGGAAGCTATCTTTGGGGTAGTGCTTGTTGAGATCTGTGAAGTCCACACACATTCTCCACTTCCCGTTGGCCTTTGGGACATTGACTGCATTGGACAACCATTCAGGGTAGATGACCTCTCTGATAAATTCAGCGTCTTCTAATTTTTTGACCTCATCCCTGATGAGCTTGTACTTCTCTCTAGAGTAAATCCTCCTTTTCTGCTTTATCGGCTTCACTCCCTCTACCACATTGAGCTTGTGGCACATGATTTCAGGGTCGATCCCCGGCATATCTACATGACTCCACGCGAAGACGCTTCGTCTTCTCCTTAACAGTTTGATGAGGTCTTCCTTGATACTGGGCTTCAGAGACTTGCCAACTTGGACGGTTTTTCCCGGGTCATCCTCTCCTTTTTTGAGCTTCGTCTTGTCCCTGGGGTCTAGGGAATCAATGTTGTAAGTGGCTGTAGCCCTCTTGTGTGCCTCCCTTTCTTCAGCAGAGTTGTAGTAACATTCTCTCGCTGCCGTCTGGTCTCCCTGAACTTCCCCCACACCGTAAGGGGTTAGAAATTTGATCATCTGAGGGACCGTAGAGGGCACGGCTTTAAACCCCTTGAGGGCCACACGCCCCAGTATGATGTTGTAGGCCTAAAACACCTGCTCATCCATCACAAAGAAACTGACCTTCTTGGTGAGCCATCTCGGCCACTCGTCCCCCATCCTCACATCAGCCTCATATACCCCAAGGGGGTGAACCTTTTCCCCACTGAACCCAATCAATGGATGATGGTAGGGGACGAGTCTAGCACGGCTGAGACCCAAGGCTTTGAAGCATGGCCAAAACATCACATCTGCAGAACTACCCCCATCTACCAAGATCCTCGGCAGTTCGCATCCGTGCACCCTGGTAGTGATGACGAGAGGGTCATCGTGTGGGGCCAAGAGGTCTTTGAAGTCCATTCTTGAAAATCCCACAATCAGTGTGTCCATATCAACCTTCTTCCTTTTTTCTAACTTGACCTCCAGGGAAGTCGCGTGTACCGTCTTCGTCACTGCCTTGGCCTCTGCCACATGGGCCTTCCTGTCGGTGACCTCAGACCCTCCTCCTGTAAGACCCCCGGAGATCATTCCCACTCCGAGCGAGATCATATTAAGCCTCTTGACAGGGCCGTGGTCGTCTCTCGGTGGGAGGTCAGGGTCGTCCTCATCATCAGAAGGGTTGTCCCCTCTTTTTTGAGGACCTTCTCTGAATGCATCGCCTCGCTTCTTTCTGGGGTCGTCCCCTCGGCCCCTCTTGAAGGCACCTTTATCGACGTACTTTCTCAACTTCCCTTCTTTCAGCATCTTCTCAATCTCGTCTTTCAGAGCAAAGCATTTGTCCGTTACGTGGCCGTGGTCCTGGTGAAACTCACACCACAGGTTCTTATTCCTCTTGCCGGGGGCTTCCCTCAGCTTCTCAGGCCACTTCAGGGATCAGTCACTCTTAATCTCATTGAGAATCTGTTCACAGTTGACCGTCAGATGGGTGTACCCCGCGAACTTGTCATCCGAGGACCTCTTCTTCCCCTCTTTGTTCTTCTTAGGGCATTTACTCCCACTAGCACCTCCTCTTTTGTCTTCATAATTTGCAGCCATCGCCTCTTCGGCGTTCATCACCTTTCCTGCTGTTAGCAATAGTTCAGCCATCGTCCTCGGAAGGTCTTCAGCAAGCTTCCATAACAGCTTCCCCTTTTCGAGTCCTCCAATCAGGGCTGTCATAGCTATGCTCTCCTCATAGTCTTCCACCTCCAGCTTCTCCTTATTGAATCTGGATATATAGTCCCTCAGACTCTCACTCTTCCCCTGCTTGACATAGAGCAGGTGGGTCGTCTTCTTCCGTGGCCTCACCCCAAAGCAGAAATTATGGATGAACAGGTCTGCCAACTGCTTAAAGTTTCCAATGGAATTTTTTGGAAGAGACATGTACCAGACATGCGCAGCCCCTGTCAAGGTACCAGAGAAGGCACGACACCTCATCTCATCTGAGATAGAGTATATGTCTGCCGCTGACTGATACATCTCCACGTGGTGGACGGGGTTGGTGCTCCCGTCATACCTTGGGGTTACCATAGGTGGCTTGAACTTTGACGGCGTGGGGAAGTTGACTATCTTTGCCATGAAGGGTGAGCCTATGGTGTATCCCCTCTGAAGAGGGTCTCGGCTCTTCAATATATCACCAATCTTATCCTCTAACCGCTGGATTGAGTCATTCCAGGGCCTCACAGGGTCGGCCTGACCGATGTTATCCCCTGCCGCCTCTCCGAGGTGGACGGAGGGTTCTGCTGCAGCAGGCCTATGTCGACTGTTCACTTCCCTTTGGCCGCCGTCTCGTCCTCGGGGTCGGCCATCTGCTGCCTCCCCCCTGGATCTCGCGGCGCTTCTTGGCCTGGACAACTGTTCCCGCAGGTCATTTACTGGGCCTAGCCTCTCAAAGGCCGACCCCCTGCTCAAGCGGTCAAAAGCAGAGCCTCTTGGGCGATCATCAGGGTTTGGTCCCCCGCACTTTCCCCTACTGCCCTGGAGGGGTCGCACAGTGTTATTGGAGACCTTGTAAGGTTCCCAGCACTCTATAGGAGCCTCTTCTCCCTCCAGATCTCCATACCTATCCTCGGGGCAAGGGTTTTCTTGCCTCCCCAGGCGTAGACGCCGGGGGTCAGCAACATCCCTATGCCGTTGAGGGGGTGGCAGGTCTTTGCGTGGTGCCTGGAGTGGTCCCCTGGCCTCATGCTGCCCTGGAGCTTCTGCCGGAGTAATCATCTGAGGTGAAACCCCTGGTGCTCTTAGTATGTTCTGGCTTAGAGCTGTGAACTGCTCCTGCATCATCCGCTGGCTTGCTGCCAGAGACTTTAGGGCTGCCGCCACATCAGCCATCTCAGACTGAGGCGGCGGCTGACTGGAACTGGGTCTTCCCCCCTCATCCGGCGGGGGAAGTGGTGGCGGTGGCATCTCAGGTGCCATGTGCTTGAGCTTATGAAAAGTTGAACTGAAAATACTGGTGAGCTTGGGAACCTTAATGGGTCTCATTCAATGGTGAAACACCTCCTCTCAGGGGGAGTGTTGGTTCACCACCAGAGTGCCCAGTGAGGTCAAGCTGTACAAAGGAAGAGATGTCTTCTCGTTCCCACAGACAACGCCAAACTGATGATGCTTGGATTTAGCACCACCGGATAAGTGATAGTGAGCTCAAACAGTAGCAGCCATGGCAGCCATAGAGATGTATAAGTGTATAAGTATGTAGAGGGCGATGAGTATAAGAGGAATTAAGACAATGATGTATAGTGGTTCAGTCAATTTGGCCTACATCCACTGTGAGCGTGTGATCCACTAAGTATGGGCACTAATGGCCTGGGATACAATGCACATAACCCTCTCTCTCTCTCTACTGTGTGTACAATCAGAGTTTTAGCTAGGGCTACAGTTAATGGATCGATCCCGTGTAGGGTTATAGGTGACAAGTATATATAGGTCTTGGGGGAGGGGGGGGGGTGTAGTGTACCCCCCAAGTATGCATGGTGCATGTGAATGATGATCTAGCCAATCCCCTGTTGACACTTGTAGATGCCAAATGATGACATAATATTTCCTCACGTGAGGGTGTGATTTTGTTATAACGGTCTGCCACGTGTCATATGAGCCTCACGCGCACTGTTCCACGCGTCTCCCAAACAACGCGCTGTCATGATATCACCCTCGGCCTATGAGCCTAGGCCGAGGGAAAAGTTTCTTTCGGTAGTGAGCCTGGCCCAATTCTGGCCTCGTACTGTCGGCCCCTCGTACTATCGTCTGGGGCCCGGTAGAGAGTCAGCCCCTCGTACTGTCGTCTGGAGCCTGGGTGGAAGGTCGGCCCCTCGCACTGTCGTCTGGAGCCTGGGTGGAGGGTCAGCCCCTCGTACTGTCGTCTGGAGCCTCGGCCCCTCGTACTGTCGTCTGGAGCCTGGGCGAAGGATCGTCAAGAGATTGGTGAAGGGTCGGCCCCTCGCATGGTCGTCCGTTTTGGAGGTAATCCTCATCCAAGCCGAGGATATAAACGGGTATATCAATGTTCTTGAAAGAAATAGAAATCTGGAATTCTTGATGAAGATTGATCCATATATAGTCCTTGGTTGATGAATTATCGGTTTTAGAACATTAATAATGTTGTAGGATGGTTGTATGATGATACTATAACGTTACATTAGAGTTTCATGCATTAAAAGTATGTTTTGGGATGATTTGAAAACTGAAAAATGAAGCAGTCCGTAACCATACCTGGTGTGTTCGATCGATCGATGTTCTTCAATCGATCGATCGACCACCATCGATCGATCGAAGGTAAAGGTCGATCGATCGACCTTCCCAGAATGAGTAAAGTTTTTCCCTATTTAAATTTAATGGTGGTAACCCTTGGAAAATATTATTGGAGACCTTATGAATACCTTAAACTTAAAGAAGACTAGTAGGCATGATTATGAAACTTGGACCGTAATTAGAATTCAATTTGAGGAATTATTCTAATTTAATGAACTTCGATAAGTGAGATAATATTTGGGTTAAAAGTGTAAATTTAGATAATTTGATGAAATGAGGTTTGGAGCAGAAGTAAAGACCTTAGGAATAAAGATGTTATATGTGGGAATAATAGGAACTTAATACTCTATTTGAGATAGGCTTTAAGTATAAGAAACTACGACGTGAGACGTGTCGACAGTTTAACTTTTATATCATCGGGAGACGTAAAATATACAAATTTGGAATAATGGTATAAGGATGTAGAGTATACCTTTATTAATATTGAATTATCTAAGATGTGTGAATGCTTAGTATATGATTTTTATATGTATGACATACCTACCATACTTTCTATCACGGGAGGTTACGTTCGCTTAGGGCCTTCTTATCCTTGTGTTGCCCGGATTTAGATTGGTACCTCGAGGACATAGTTTAAGAGAATGACTTATTTGTGAGTTAATAAGCCAGCTGACTATGGAGCGTAGGTATGTACGTGACCATGGATATGTTGAATTATGTTCGCCTCCATTTATGTGTGTGGTGTTTATTCCAACAATTCCTGAGAGATTCGGAATTTGTAATCCTTATGTACGTCATGTACCGGGATGGATAGCAGAGTATGTGTGCACCGCAGCTTAGCCTCGGGGTGCTTGTAATTGTATATTTATGATGTGAAAATATACGGTTAAATGAAAAGGAACTTACCATGTTAAATTGTGAGTATAGTTATGGTAATGTTATGAAAAGATAAAAGGGGACTTATATCAATAAATGGTTTTGTTAATAATTGGGAATCCAAGAATTAAAGTAGAACTCTCTATTTAATTGTTAAGGTTGGAAATTAAACGTGAACCGAGTAGAAGTGTTAGAAACTCTTTGGAATTAGATAGTTATGAGAAAACACATGAATGGGTACATGAACGTTAGGAGTGCACAGTTAGACGAGAGGTGAGTATTTCATGTGAGAGCACGTCCTAACATGTATCTTGCACTCATTGTTTTAATTATTATTAAAGCACTTGTTGTTTTTAAAATACTCTCCACATTCGGGCTCTGACCCGTTTGCTTTCAAATCTATCTTTTTGTAAAAACCATTTTAGGTTCCCAGCCACAAGGACATCATGCTTAGGATTCGTATTCAGGTGACGAGCTGTAGCTGTTTGTGGAAGTTACAGGACTTTGCTTGTAGACGCTTCATCTATATTGACGCTATACTTAGCATTTATCAGTTATAAGGCATGTCGCCCATTTCTTTTAGAGACATTTCATTTATTCCAGTTATTCAGACTTTGGTTTGTAATTATTCAGGTTACACTGTTTTATTTATTTCAGTTTGTGGGATTTTATTGTGAGGAGTTTTCCTCCGGACTTATTACTCTTTGTTGGTTATTTCATTACTTCATTATGGTGAATGGATTATGTTGTTCTTCCATTATTCTTTTACTGCATATTAATCAGACTTAACTTAAAATTTGGCAACTTACTTTTTAAATACTAGGTGGTTAGTAATTATTAAAATGTTTTCGACAGTGATGCTATTAACTGAACCAACTTGGTATTTTCTATTGATTTAATAAAGGAGTAGCTACCTGGTATTTAATTAGTCGGGGTGTCACAGGTGGTATCAGAGCATCAGGTTCTAGTGTCCTATAGGATCTGAACGGCTTATTATGTTTCCGTTGAGCTTTCTTTGATGTAGAGCCCTATATTTTAGGACTGTTGTATTCTTTTGTTTATGCTATATTCTTCAGCTATTTTGAGTTTATAACTGCGAACTTATAAACTTCATTATTATTTTAGATGCCTCCACGACGTGCACAACGGGTTCCCAGGAATGCAATGCCAGAACCACAGCCCGCACCAGTTCAGGGCACGATGAACGCCGCTGAGGTTGCATCCATAATAGCCCAAGCGGTAAATGCTGCATTAGCCGTAGTTTAGCAGGCACCACCTCAGGCGCCAGTTACCGCGCCAGTTCAACCATATGCATTCCCGTCTGCTTGGGAACGTGTACGTGATGCTTTTCAGAAAGCACACCCACCGGAGTTTGCTGGTAGCTCCGATGTTGTTGTTTCGAGTCAATAGAGAAAGGATATTCAGAGGCACTTGCGGATGTATGAGTGCACTGACGTTCAGAGGCAGGTACTAGCTACTTTTAAGCTAGTGGGATCTGCACTACAGTGGTGGGAGTCTGTTACCACCGCAGAGGAGAGAGATACTCTCACGATTCAGGAGTTCTGGATGCGGTTCGACCGCAAGTACTTTCCGTCTGCTGTTCACACGGAAATGAGGAGGAAGTTGATGAACCTTCGACAGGAGGGTAAGACTGTGGCCGAGTATGAGGCCGAATTCACCAATTTGCTGAATATTGTCCCAGATGAGATACTGACGGAAGAGAAGAAGATTCCGAAATTTATAGATGGATTGACTTGGAGGATCCGTCAACATTTATTGGGGAACCTCTCGTTGGCCACTTTGGTGAATAGATGGTGAGATACCAATTTGCTGAATAGATGGATTGAATATTGTCCCAGTTGTTGGATGATTGTTGTTGGACTATTTACTTTGGTGCCGATGGTTTATTTGACAAGTAGTTTAA
This sequence comes from Sambucus nigra, assembly GCA_949130495.1. Taxonomy (NCBI): domain Eukaryota; kingdom Viridiplantae; phylum Streptophyta; class Magnoliopsida; order Dipsacales; family Adoxaceae; genus Sambucus; species Sambucus nigra. The sequence goes on along the minus strand of OX422220.1, from coordinate 211,722,004 downwards.
TTATTTATTCAATTAATTTGATTCAGTTGTTGTGAATGGTTTATATGTATTTCTGCATGTTTTGTCTTGTTTAAATACAAAGTTAAAATTTGGCACCGAATCTTTAGAATACTAGGTGGTTAGTAAGTTTTAAAAAGGTTTTCGACAGTGATGCTAAGAATGAGCCAACTGGAATCCTATTTTAATTTGATATAAGACTGATCACCCGGTATTTTATTAGACGGGGGGTGTCACAGAGGTTGGGACTAATTTGAGATATATGATTATTCATGTGTTGTGGAGGAATACAAATTTATATTGTATTTTAACATCTATCACATCATTTTGGTTATGTAATGGTTGTAAAATTATCACTTAGGATAACTTATCCCACCTTAAATCTCATCCCATCTAATACCAAACATGAGACGAATGAAAATAATTTAGGGCACTTATAGTTTAGTCACTAATAAGAAATTTGTGAACACTAAAACAATGATTTTTTTAACAATTAGGTTCCTTAAATACCTATCTACGTAATACTCTATATTATTTTTAAAGATCTACATTAACGGAACCTCTCCCTCCCATAATGTAGTAGTTGTGGGTGTTGCTAGTATGAACCTTTAAAAATAAGAGAGTATTGCGTAGATAGGTATTTAAGGGAGCTAATTGTTAAAAAAATCATGGTTTTAGTGTCGAGAAATTTCTTTGAAAAATTATCCTGATTTTATAGTCCAAAAACTTTTTGTCAGGGACTAAACTGTACGTTCCTCAACTAATTTTCCCACCTCTATATCAGGAGAATCTAACGAGGAAATAAATGAATTTATTCGCTTTTTCAACTCTCCCTCTGCGTTACATATTCTCCCCCTCTCTAACCCATTTTTGTTATCTCTTCCTCTTTTTCAATTTATATACAAAAAATTTCAATGATTAGATTCACATGTTTGACACTTGTAGTTGGTCTCCATCGACATCGTTACAGTAGTCATAAAACTTTGAGAGTTAACACTCAAATGACAAATAACTTAGAGGTTCGAAGTTTAAATGACTCATAGTTATAATATGAGTCTAAGGGTCCATTTGGTTTGGAGTGCATGTTTCAATGCGGTGAAAAGTATTATGGTGAAATACGTTTTCACCTATTTAGAGTTAAATTTTCTCCAATATTCTTGTTTAAAGTTTCATAATTATAGGGTGTGTATTTATTCACATTGTCAACCCAACAAAAAATTAATTTTAAATATGTGAAAACATATTTCACCATATTACTTTTCACCATAGTTAAAATTATTTTATCTCGAACCAAAGTGACCCTAAATCTAGAGGGTGGGAGATTTTTTAAAGCTAAAGCCTTCCTTGCCTCTCAACAGTGCTTCTACCACATGGATTACAGATATTGGACTACCCTATTACCACAGATCTTGCAAGTCTTTCCATTCATAATGACTATCAAGGAATATCACAAGTTCCTGTTGGAAATGGTGCATGTTTGAATATTGCCAGGGGTGACAATTTTGGAAACGAAATGATAACACGACACAAAATGAAACAAAATTGATGCAAAATTGACACGATCTTTCGTGATCAGGTCGTGATCGGGTCTGAGTTTTTGGACCCGCCATCGGGTTGTGTCGTGTTCGTGTCCAATTTTTACCATGAAATTGATCCGATAAGGACCTGATAGTGACCCAATTAAGGACACGATATATACCTTATAAAGACCCACTATTGACCCCATTTAGACCCATTATCAACCCACTATTTTTTTAATTCCTCACTAATTGGTCTAATCGTGTCCAATCATCTCGTGTTGGGTCGGGTCTAATCGTGTCCAATCGAATCATATTTACTCATCGTGTTGTCGTGTCGTGTTTTTAACGTGGCATATTCGGGTTAAAAAAACACTATCGTGTCGTGTGAGATAGTGTGAAAAGACGACCCGTTGACCCGTTTTCCACCCCTAAATATTGTAGAGTTTTTGGACTCAGTCCTCATTTTCAACATTGAAGAGTCAACGCACCCATGTAATTTTGTTTTCTATAAATAGGCATTCCAATCTGAACTGTTTTAAGAAGTTGTACCATATTGTACACAATAAATTTGAATTCCAAAATACATATAGATACTCGTTCAACTGTTATTGATCTATTATATTAAACAAGTGTTATTGAACCATGTTGCGTCGTTTGTTCCTCTCTGATACCAACTATTTATCAAGAGAAAAATCAAGCAATAATACAAGAGGAGGTCATACCCGCGAATCGAATATGAATTCATAAGTTCATATAGTTCAACCAAAATGATATTACTTACTGTTTGATTTTTATATTCAAAATATTGGATTACGTGGACACATATTATTTTGGCTTATTGAATTTGCGAATGTTATTCAAATTTACTATTTGAAAGTATTTGTTGTTATGTGAAATGCTTGGAATTCAACATAAACGTATATACATCATGCTAGGTTTTATGGTTATTGATTGTTTTGCAGATTGATATTCTTATGATGTTATTATATGTTTATATAGTGTAATGAAATTGACGTTTATTTCTATATGATGTTTTATATTGAAAACATTTGATTTTGTGGGCATATATTACTTTGTATTATTTAATTTGCGAATGTAATAGAAATTTACTTTATGACAATAGTTTACTATTTTGTAAAATGCTTAGAATTCAACATAAACGCATATGTTAATCGATAAATTCGTTTACGAATTCATTTACTACTAAGATATTCATATTATGTTTGCATATACATGATGCTAGGTACTATGGTTATTGATTTATTAAGAGATTGTTATTCTCATGATGCCATTATAAGTTTTATGGAGACAAATTTTGGTTATATATGTATTTGGCCAGTATTGCCGTAGGTGTTAATCATAATATTAGATTTTTTGGCTCAGTACCCATTAACCATATACTGTCTTTTGCAAGGTAGTGGATCGAGAATTGAAGTTTTGCTAAGTTTTTATGTTTATGAATAGATTTGAATCATTGGCGTCATGTTATCCATCACCTTGAGGCTTGCGTCACAATCTAACACTAAGCTTTTATTCTTATTTATTTATGCAGTGATATTGCTGATTTGAAGTTATTGAGGTGTGCACACCATTCGTCAACTTTTATAGTCGGTTTGTCGCCCGGGTTGACATTTATGGATCTCTATGATGCGATTAGATCTAAATTTACTCTTCTTAACGACAATCTATTTGATGCTTGTTATTTATTTCCTAATCACTCGGTGTGAAATTTGAAGTCGGATTTGGATGTGCAAATGATGTTTATATATCAGCGGTTAGTGAATTGTTCATTTGTTGATATTTCTGTGATGGATTTTGGGAAGTCAAGTAGGAGTTTGAATGAAATTATGCCCATATCTTATCTACATAAGCCTTTGATAAGAGATGTGATGTTGTTGGATGCCAGTGATGATGAATATGAATGGATGTTAATAATAGAGCCATCACGCACATATTTGTCCGAGACATGGAGAAGTTACATTACCCATGTTAGGCAGCGGTTTGAGTCTATTACAGATCTTCGTGAGAAATTAGGGAAGTACGCAGTAGAGTGGGTTTTCATTTGTTTACGTAAAAAATTACATAGTTAGGGTCACTTCTGCTTCTATGAGGAGGATTTCTGATGGGTGTGAATGGTTTTTCCATTCACGTGTGTGTCGGGACAGTGGTTATTTTTATATTACTGAATTAAATAATTGTCATAATTTTAAATGCCATATCAGGGAACAAAAGAGTAATATGGAGAGATCGAAGATGGTTGCATCAATTGTTCAAGAAAAGGTACGTGACAAGCCATTTATATCCCCTGAGGAAATTTCAAAGGATATCAAATAGTCTTATGGGTTTGATATTTCATATTGGAATGCATGGTACGTTAAATAATTGGCAAAAAAGGAGTTATACAGGGATGAGTCACTATCGTACAATAGTTTGCAAACATATTTAACCGCATTAAAGCAATCTAATCCCGACTCTTATATTATGTTGGAGTGTGAATCTGGGACACACCGTTTCAAGAGATGTTTTGTTACTATTGGGGCTTGCATTACTGGTTTCAAGTATTGTAGACCATTTATGTGCTTGGGTGGTAATTTAAAAAAAAATATGTATTGTGATACTTTGTTGGCAGCAACAAGAAAGAATGGTAACCAAGGTAAGATATGATATATTGACATATCGGGAATAAATATGTGTTTTTATTGAATTTCAATGTTGTGGATATCATGATCGTGTGTTTGGGTTATTTTTAGGTATGTTTCCAATTGCATTTAGGGTGGTTGATGCGGAGAATGATGATAACTTGAGATGGTTCTTAGAGATTTTGAAAGATGTTCTGTTTAAGGATGAGCGCAATATCATATTTATTTATGATCGGCATTAGGGTCTGCTCATGGTTACTGTCTCCACCACTTAAAGAATAACTTATTGCATAGATTTCCTGGAAATTATGGTGCAAGCTTCTGTAAGAGGATTGAAAGCCTTTTTAAGAAATATGCTTATGCTCCCACTCAATCTATGCTTTACAAGTACTTGGATATGTTGAAAAATGAAGGGAAAGAGCCAATTAATCATTTTTTGAAGGGTATACCGTTAGAGAGATGGGAAAATGCATTTTTCAAAGGTGACCGTTATGGTGAGATGTGTTCAAATGTTGCGAAGTCATTTAACAATTGGATTTTTGATGAGAGACACATGCCTATAATGCAGTTGGTAGATGGTATACGATGTAAGTTGATGGATTAAATGGTCTAGCGCAGCATGGTATCTAATTAATGAGCCTCGGTGCTTGTCCTCAAATGAAAAAGGTTTTGGCTAGTATGGTGGAGGATAGGAGGCATTACATTATTCGTCGTGCTGAAAATGACACCTTCGAGGTTGAATCACATTATCGATATGTTATGGATTTGTCTAATTGGCGTTGTTCTTGTGGTGTGTGGGTCGTAAAGGGCTTTCCCTCTACGCATGCAATTACTGCAATCCTCCAGAATAGGAAAGACATTTATTCATACGTTCAATGCTATTTTACCACATCATTCTTTATTAAATCACATGCCGAGCCTATCTAACCCGTACGCAACATGATACTGGATGGAGAAATGTACCAAAACTCGGATGATGATGCGTTATTTCCACTGTCAATCAAGAAGCAACTGGGGAGGCCTAAGAATAAGCGTATTAAGTCTATTGGAGAAAATATTACGAGGAAGACAAGGTGTAGTGGGTGTGGGCATAACGACCATAATGTAAAAACATGCACGACCATTAGATGATGAAATTATGCATCCGTTCATTTACTTTATTAGTCAAATGCTAGAAATTATAAGTTTATTGTTAGTAATATGTATTAATAGCACGTTTGTGTTGATTAACTGTTATGAAGTTGTTGAAATATTAAGTTAGTTTTGGGATAACACATGATTCCAGATTTTGCTCATATACATACACCATTCTTTATGTTTCATGTTCAAAATTTTTATTTTTCATAAAACTTGTAGGCCACTTTATATGGAGTCTTTAACACATTCAAAAGAATCGAAAAACATATTGATTTGCTTAAAAAATTTGGGATAGGGTCAATTTAATCATCGTCTTGTTAAAACTAATATTAGTCGTGTACCCAATATTGTTATGGTACTAACTGTTAAGCGGCTGAACTATTTGAACAAGGCACTAGATACCTATAATACTATTGTAATTTATCCTGTGTACTATGTTATGTTTACAAGCCTCACCATCCTAACCATCATGATCATGTTTAAGGATTGGGACCATCAAAATGCTACACGGATCATAATTGAATTATGCAATTTTGTAACTATCCTATCTGGGACTTTTCTTCTTCAGAAAATCAAGTATATGGGTCATAATCCATATGTGGAAGTCCATGTTTTCACAACCCCTATCACAAACACTAGCTCGAAACTAGACAAGGTGAACATTGAAATATTTTGACAGCAAATTCCAACAGATAACATTTTGAATATTTAAAGTAACTCCCTCTTGTGAAAAGGGAAAAAATTGCGTTCTTGATTACTCAGCAAGGGGGACATAAATAGGTGATAAGTAAAGGAAGGAGGGATTTTATTGATGATGGAAATTACTGCTAATAATATATAATTATTACTTTACTTCCCCCTTTCATGTTTTAGCAAACAAATTTTAGTGCGAATACATTGATGAGTGTAGACCTCCTTGTAAGGACTTTAATTAAAAAAAAAGGGGTTAAAAACTTTTTGTTAAAAAAATTGTTGGTAATACGCGTGGAATGTTTAACCAAGGTTGATCGTATGACTAAAATGTGTTTATTTTTAATAACTTGAAAACTACTTTGCATTCACGTCAGGATGACGATGTGTTTTGCCGGTCAGATATGTTATGAACCAAATGCTATGGATGTTATGTTGCATGATTCAATAGGATTGGTTAGGAGTCATTCAAACTTTTGTTCCGGATTAATCAAATGCCATAACAACTCGTTTGAAGTACATTATATGATTTAAAATGTCATGCATTGATCCCAGATATCACACAGTTCATAGTTATGATTCATCGCCATTTCACAAACATGAGAAGGCAGTATCAATGTTTTCATTATTTTTTTACTCGCTCATTATTTATAATCATATGAATACTTCAACATAAACTATGGATAAGCCAAAAATGAGGTGCAATCATTCCAAACACCAATAAAGTTATTGATTCGATTGAAAAATCAGGGATGGAGTCATTCTCCATCATCCTCACCTAAAAAAATATCAATTGAAGTGTAAAGTCAATGTTCCAAGTGTCGATAAGTTCCTATTGCATTAAACTGCAAAATTTACGAGTAATTAAACAGAAATGATGATCTGTTTAAATGGATTGTATGTAAAATACTCAAATTCGTGCGATGAGTAAAATGCCCACATATAGAGTTTATAATCATAAAGTTGAACGCTTTTCAATAAACAACCAAGTATCCTATTCGACACAGTACACAGAAGTACAAATCATTTAAAGTAAATGTAATCTTTGGATACATACAGAAGGAAGGCGTATCGGTACATAAAGTACCATGTGTGAGAGTTTGAGAAAAGATTTTCTACCAAGTTTCGAGCTTGCGCCATTGCTCCAAAAAGGCACATTATTCCGAGAATGACAGTTTTAGATGTTCAAGGACTGGTATGTTGTTGTGTGTTTTATAATTTTCTCTAAGTAATGGACAACGGTTACAATGAATACGTTTAGTACATTCAAAATAAATTATAGGAATTTACTATGGTCATCGTTTAGTTTTAATCATTCGGGGATTGAAAATCTTCACAAAGTAAGTACGAGAACTGATTTTGCGGATTGTGAAAATTGATTGCACCGATTGTCTATTACTTGGAGAAAATTAATCTGGAATATCGATCAGTATTCACTTTTAATAGTTTTTTCGGGAAAAGTACCATATGAGAAGATTTAAAGGTAACCGATCCCCTATCTTCAAGCCATACCATTTATGAAATGGTAGTAATTTTGTTGTTCGAATAAGTTTATACGGAGAATGATGATAATATTGATCCATCATATGCCATATGTGCTTGTCATGTATGCACAAAAAATGTTTAATTCAAATAAATAACCATAAGTTTTAAAGCACCGGGCAACAAGTAAGAAATAAGTCGAACGACATATATGTTATATTCAACAAGTGTTATTGAAAGCGAGTCAATATGCAAAGAAAATTATATTTCAAAGGTAAGTACAATAAAGTGTTGAACACAACCACAAATTTGCATACATTCAGATGTCATAAAACCAAAAAATATTTACATGTATACATAAACTACCCCCCCCCCCCCCCCCACCATTAATGGCCTATGTTGTCTCTAAGTTATAATGATTTCTTCTCCAGATTCTTCATTTGTGACCGGTTCAAATAATTTTCCAAGGGTGATCATATTATTCATGTCGTTGCAGTTCCAACTATATTTATGGTTGAGGAAAATGTCGACAAGGTGAGCTCGCATATCCAGTAGCACTTCTGGTGTGTAATCCTTACTAAATTCATTGCATGTAAATAGTTCCCGGATGAAGTATATTACAACTATTCCGCAATCATATCTGTTAACATCATGAAAAAATATTGGCTAATAAATTGTACATACCATACACAATTTTTTTGCAATAAATGTATTTATTTGACTTACGTTCCGGGTTCTTGTTGTGGGCATTCAAGGTACTTGTACAACGGGAAATATTCGTCCTCGCACATCATCCATCGGATCGTATCTTCATGCTCCTTCGTCATCGATTGGTACAATTTTGGATTCCCTCTCAGTTTCTAAGTGATCTTGCGGTTGGTGGTGTTTTCCAACAGCTTCTCCCCACATTTCCTTATTTCCCGCAAGAACATCTGGATAACACTATATTATTACATCATGAAACTCATTACGTTAAAGCTCATATGACTGCATTGTGTCGCTGTCATTTTATTAATAAAAAAGTTCGTACTAATTATGAGTACCATTTGTTCAGCCTCATTGTAACATCTATCTAGTATGCCTTCCATTTTCTTGTTTAATGGGTTGCAGTGGTATCAAAGTCCCTGTTCCTCATTAAGGAATAGTAAAGTGAGGTGGAAGTCATCGTCACGATGCAACGGGATAAATACCTTGTTACAAGTTCTTATGTTTTGAAGCATCATGTAGTACACAATTTTTTTATTCCCTCATTATTTCTTCTTTATGACTTCTTCCTGCAATATAGTTGTGGGATTTCATCCATATCACTGAGCATTAGACACCATACTAGCTTATTATACGTAATGCAATGTTAAAATTTCCGTGTGATTACAATATGACACGTTTTATCCAAACTAGTGTGTAAATGGATATTTTAAAATTCATTTATAGTTAAGAAGGCATGCTTTGATGTGAGGTTTTAGTCGTAGACGATCCAAGTTGTAGTAAAAAAATGGTCTTCTACAGGTGGAAGCATATTCAAGAGAGTGTAGTTGTGTTTTGTGTTTGTGCAGTGATAATGGTATGTGAAGACTATGCACTTTTTATTGAATTAATTATTGCGGGTAATGTCTTGTTACTTTTAGTTACAACCGTAGTTCTAACTTCATTAGTAATCTTTACAAGAAACAGTGGCACGTTTTCTTGGTTGTTCAGATAAGATATACTAGTCAAGTCAAACACATAAATTACGATATATAAACGGTTATATTTTGATTATTCCAAGATAAGTGTGAACGGTATGATGATGAGTTTGTACATACACAAAATCTATTATCTATTGGAGATTAGTTTAGAATAATGAGTAATTATTGTGGGTAATCGTACGTACCCAACCATACGTTAACATGTAAACGTTTTTTATATTAGCATCGTTCCCGAATTGATCAGCCAATATAGACGTGTAACAATCGATCATCTATAATTTTCACAAATATAATGACGCATACATTATATTGGTCCAAAAATATGAAGTTGTATATGAGATAGGTAGGTGTTCTTGGGTACTTACGTTGTTCGAAATTGGTGCTTGCCACAGTAGGTCTGAGATGTCGCTTAAAGATATCAAGTCATGGTTTAGTTGCCATGCTAACATTCTACATACAAGTTAATGAAGTTATGTTTATTTAATAAGTGTAAGTATAATTCAATTAGACTGGATATTAACAATGGTATGCTTATTACCCGAGTGGTGCTTTCTCACAATACATAAGAAATTTTTCCTGGGTGTTTTTTATCAAGCAGATGATATAGATTTGACTTAATAGGGTTTATAATCTTTCTTCTTATTTCTGCTGATCGTGGTGTATCTGTAAATTCATCTGAAATATGTACCCCTTCGTTGATTTCCATGGATTCATCTTTCACGAACCACCGAGTTTTTTTTTGTGTTGGATGGGACTCGGAGAGGGTTTCGACATTTTTTTCACGCATTTTCCTTGATCGTCTAATCTAAGTTTGGTACGTGTATTCAGGTTTTCTATGTAGAACTCGATTTCTTCGAGTTTTTAGGCATAGGATTTCGCTGTTCGGACCATCAGGATCTCCACCGAGCTGTTCAATAATTATTCGGAGAGTGTGGTTATGAATTCAAAGATCTTTGTTTTGTTTATGACTGTAATTCAACTTATGTCTCTGGTCATCAAGAGCTTTCACATGTTTCGAAACTAATCTTCCATGATTTTGTTATAGTTCAAATAGTTTAGTAGCTTCAATTTAAAGGTGATCAATCTGCTTTTGTAGGTCTGATATTAACTTGTTAGATTCAGTTATTTTATTTGCACATTCGTCCTTCAATGTCGCTGTAATTTTCTTCCATTTTTCCTTTGATTCCTTGATTCGTGCATAATCTTACTCTAATGTGACAAGTGCACATTATAACTGAGAAATGTCTTCATTATCATCTCTTATCACCCCGTTGCTGTCCTCGTTTTGTCTCTCAGTCTCAAACTGAAAAATAGAGATTTGTGAGTTAAGTCTCGTGATATTTTCTTGATAAGCTTCGGCTTTAGAACTAAGTGTTGCATTTGATTCCACTAGCTTATCAACTCTTACTCGAAGCCAATTTCGTTCATTTGTTATTTCACACATCTACAAAAATAGAAGAATGCGTTAGTTTAGTACATTTAACTAGTACGCAACACGGTTAGTTGCGATTGCAATACAAATTTTCATCATAGAAGTACATGTTGTTAAGTATACTTTTTTGTTGGATTAAACCATTAGAATTCACCAGAAATAATTTTTTTCAAATCGTACATTCAATACTTTAATGTTATAGTGAATATATTCAGTACAAACTATTATATTCTTCATTCAAATAGTAAGAATAATGTTACAGGTACATATCGGTTGGTTTATTATTGTCCGAGAGTCATTTTATAATAATGAATCATCATCATAGTTTCAAAAAAATTCGGAGCAAAGAGTGATCACACTATTATAGTAGAGATGGTATGAGGGCATTGATTACTCAAACTAGATACAGAAGGAAAATCATCATAAATGAGTAAATGGCATCTCTAAATGATATGACAACAAAATATCTTACAATGATATACTGATCACATACCTATCTCGGTTGCCAAGTTAGTACCAACAATAAAGATGAAACTAAGGAAAAGGAGTTGACTACTATGCTATCAATGAATCAAAATTCGATGAAGGATTTTAGTTTATGTGTCTACTCAAAATGTTATGAAGGCATGGTAATAAAATATAAGTGAAGGTATTTGAGAGTTTCCAAAGAAATATAAGTGAGCACAACTCTTATCCTGAAATGTCATAGCTACATATAATTGCTATTATTCATTGGACTCACATTTCTATGGATTCAATAGATGAATTCCCAAAAACATGACTCATGTACATTATTTTGACCAATACAGATCAATTAACAAAATACATACATTTTCTCACTCATAGCCACAATTAATCAGATCCGGTGGTAGCTCAGTTGTGTTTAGATAACACCAAACTTTATGGTATATATTCTTCATTCAAATAGGAAGAATAATGTTTCAGGTACATATCAGTCAGTTTATTATTTTTCGAGAGTCATTTTATAATAACGAATCATCATTGTAGTTTAAAAAAAATCAGAGTAGAGAGTGATCACACTATTATAGTAGATATGGTGTGAGGTCATTGATTACTCAAACTAGTATAAAAAAGGCACATCATCATAGACGAGTAGATGACCTCTCTAGATGATATGATGAAAAAATATCTTACAATGCTATACTCATCACAGACCTATCGGGGTTTCCAAATTATCACCAGCAATAAGATGAAACTAAGGAAAAGGAGTTGACTAATATTCTGTCAACGAATCCATATTCGATGGAGGATTTTAGTTTATGTGTCTACTCAAAATGTTACGAAGGTATGATGATAAAATATAAGTCAAGGTTTTTGAGGGTTTCCAAAGAAATATATGTGAGCACAACTCTTATCCTAGAATGTCACGGTTACATATAATTTCTAGTATTCATTAGACTCACATTTTTATGGATTCAATAGATGAATTCCAAAAAACATGAGCCATGTACATTATTTTGGCCATTACAGATCAATTATCAAAATACAGACATTTTCTCACTCGTAGCCACACTTAATCAGATCCAGTGGTAGCTCAGTTGTGTTTAGACAACACCAAACTTTATGGTACATATTCTTCATTCAAAAAGGAAGAATAATGTTACAGGTACATACTAGTCAGTTTTTTATTAACCGAGAGTCATTTTATAATAACAAATCATGATCGTAGTTTAAAAATTTTTTGGAGTAGAGAGTGATCACACTGTTACAATAGAGATGGTATGAGGGCACTGATCACTCAAACTAGTATAAAAAAGGAAAATCATCATAGACGAGTAGATGACCTCTCTAGACGATATGGAGGAAAAATAGCTTACAATGCTATACTGATCATAGACCTATCTGGGTTACCAAATTAGTACCAACTATGAAATTGAAACTAAGGAAAAGGAGTTGACTACTATGCTCTTAATGAATCGAAATTCGATGGAGGATTTTAGTTTACGTGTCTACACAAAATTTTAAGAAGGTATGATGATAAAATATAAGTGAAGGTATTTGAGAGTTTCTAAAGAAACATAAGTGAGCACAACTCTTATCCTGGAATGTCACAGCTACATATAATTTATAATATTCATTGGACTCACATTATTCAATAGATGAACTCCCAAAAACATGAGGCATGTACTTTATTTTGGCCATTACAGATCAATGATCAAAATACATACATTTTCTCACCTATAGCCACACTTAATCAAATCCGGTGGTAGCTTAGTTGTGCTTAGACAACACAAAACTTTATGGTACATATTCTTCATTAATAAAGGAAGAATAATGTTACAGGTACATATTAGTCGGTGTAAAGCTTCACGATATGGAAGCCAACATAGTCTCAAATAGAGAATATACAATCTTAAGTTCCAAAATTATAGGCCTTATTTTGTAGTTAATGGAGGCCATACTTGTTCGAGAGTCATTTCATGATAATGAACCATCTTGAGAGTTTAAAATATGTTCTGGATCGGAGAGTCACCACGCTATTACAACCGAGATGGGTTACCAAGCTAATGGGCTTTGATTACTCAATCTAGTATTAAAAAAAGGCGCAACTAATATAGAAGCAAGTGTCTTCTCTTGAATATATGACGATAAAATACCTTATAATGGTATAATGAACAATAATCCCTCTCTGGATTGCCAAGATTAGTACCAACTATGTTCAACATCAGTGACATTCTTAACGATTGATTTTGTATTGTCATTCTACACATGATTTTTGTTGAAGTGCAGTACATCAAATCGTTGCAACCTTATTAAATGCCTTAATTTTTAGTTTACATAATGTTACTATAAGGATTACATCCTAAATAGAAGTTTACGACTTGATAACGTCGGAACTAACAAATATTTGTGGAGCAACATGGGTAGTATTATCAGGAAAAAAAATATCAGCAATGTAAAAATGTCACATATCATATACGCAACTAGATTAGTAATCCTTTTTAGTAAGTTATTGTTTCTACCATTAGCCACACAAAGATATAAACAAGGTAAAATAAGGTATATATACCCTCGAATATAGCTCTTTCTGTTGTTGTATTTGAAAATCCAACCTCTTATCCAACTTTTCTGTCTTGATTATTTGTCTCAATAAATCTCCCTGTAGTTTTTTCTTCTCCACATCCATTTATTCTTAAAGTTCTCCGATCTTTGATAATAACTTCCTAATTGCATCCTCCAACTCTTCATTGTTTTCCTCTAGGCACTCAAAATATTGTGTTGTCTGCATTGGGTGCCATATATTTCATACTCCCTTCTCTCAATTTCATTCGACTCTCATACGAAGGTATGCGTTTCTAGAATAATGTCATCGTAATTAACCCCCGATACTAGTGGTCTGTCCATATTTTCTCCCAATTCAAATACCTCATCCATACTTTCTCCCATGGTACGAACATGTGTGTTCAGTATTAATTTGTTTATTTGTTTCAGGATCGATGTATCCGACAATGAGATTACTTCATCATGCAACCAATCATCATTGTTGCCAAAAGTTTTAAAAGGAACATTATGCTCTTTCCCCTTTGTGTTAGACGTATCCACAAAATCTTCATCACTATCTTCGTCCACCATTACAATTAGTGGTTGCTTCCCTGATTTTCTTACAATGCTTGGTACTTGACGAGGGCTCACCTACAAATCAAAATGTAGTAAAGATATATTAGCATCACACATATGGTCTTATTTTATAAACTGGATATTAACTATTATTTACTTGTATACCTTCAGCCTTTTTCTTCGATAGTTGATTAGTTGTGTTGAAATATTTGCTAATGAAAGTATCTTTAGGTACTTCCCTCTTGTGTATCTCTATTTGCCCTCCCATGTTTGGAATTCCCAGGATTGATGACACATGCTCTGGTATAAAGTCCACCATACCCCGACCAAGCCTGAAACTGCACGAGTTTATGTCGAATTGGTTGATGATGGCTATTAGGTTGGAGTCGTATTTATTGTAATAAGCATCTGTAACGAATCCTTCTATGTAAGTGTTAAGTAGTATCCAAAATGGGGTATTTTGCATTACATCCCAATGTGCATCCGTTACCCTGTTGTCTTTCAGTAACCGGAACAATGTGTTGAATGCTAACATGTTCGCTCTGAATTGGTCTGATTCCCTCCTTAGTTTTTTCAAATCTTTTGACATCTACGAAAAGTAATGATTTTGTATTAGAAAAATACAATGTTGTAACACCCCGTATTTTTGTGCATTTAATATTTAATTAATTCGGGATTTTAAATTATTGGTGTGTTGTAATTTTAATTGAATTAATTATGGCAATATATATAATTAAATATTAATCGGGGAGTGAATGGTTAATGTTTAGGGAAATTTATTTACTAAGTGAATAGTAATAATTTAATTACGTCATTTCAAGTATTAATGACGAGGTATACACTTATCCCAGTCGGGAGTCGGTATAGACTAAATTCGGTGTGAGATAAGGATTTTTATAAATTAATTCGGATATCAATTCTGACTGCGCGGTTGAGTCCGGATGGGTCGAGATAGTCAGAAAAGAGTACCCAGGGGTAGTAATTGGGTCTCGGGATATTTTTGGGCATAGCCGGGCCCACACGGGGTGAGTTGGGCCACTTTAATTAAGCCCATTAGGTGAAAAACGGGATTAAGGGTTTTTAACCTAGTTGGGAGATTAAGAAATGGCAGCCAACATAACTCTAAACCTAGGGTTTGAGAGGAAATTTGGGGGAAAGTAAATCAAGAGCAAATTGGAGGTTATTGGATCCAAATTGAGGGACAGCAACAACGGATCAGACACTACAAACACTTTGAGGTAAGTGGTTAACTGTTTTGATTCTTAAAGCATGATAATCAATTCATATCATAGTGATATGTGTATGAAAATTCGTTTTTGGGTGTAAATGGGTACAAAATGGGATTTTTGTTTTTGAAATACTTGAATGAGATTCAAAGTAAGATTTAGATGGGTGATTGATATCTGAATATGTATATATGATTTGAACGAGAAATCCAGAACATAAAAGAGTGGAAATCGAATCTGGAAATTGAGATTCAAAACAGATAATTGAATTTTATGGAGAAAGACCCATTTCAAAAGTTATGAGATAATTAGAGAAGTTGATTATCTTAATGGTCTCTATGATGAATAGGATGTGGATTAACCATGTGTAGATGATGGGATGATGTAATTAGAGGTTTAAATTATGGTTTAAAAACCTTGAAGTTCGTTAATGGTGGAAAAACAGTGGGGAAGAAGAGCTGTAACGAAGGGGTCGATCGATCGATCGGGGGCATCGATCGATCGATGATGGGAAATTCTGGGCAGTTCGGGCAGTTTGTTATATAAAGGGAAAATTATTAAAAGTTACGTTTCATACATTAATAAGTGATAAATAATTATCAAACAAATATTTCTAGTAATTATGGGAAAGAGTAATTGGGACTAGGATGAATTTATGTGGGATATTTAATGGATAAATTTGAGAGACTTTATTCCAAAATAGTGAGGTACGGATCAAGTGAGTGAATCCGGGTATATTGGTAAAGCGACCCAAGGTAGTGAATTAAGTTTGGAGATAAACTAAGTAATTTAGAGTCGGGAAATATTAAGATACGGGCCAAGTAAGTGAGTCCGGGGAAAATAGTTGGGTGACACCAAGTTATTAAATTAATAAATACGTTAATTAATTTAGTTAGAGTCGGATTGTAGACTCGGGTAATATTAAATTAATAAGAGTGATAATTAATTTAATGAGAGTCGGATTGTAGACTCGGATAGTATTAAATTAATAAGTGTATTAATTAATTTAATTAGAGTCGGTTTGTAGACTTGGGTAGGATTAAATTAATAAGGGTGTTAATTAATTTAATTAAAGTCGGTTTGTAGACTCGGGTATGATTAAAATAATGGGTGGGATAATTAGTTTAATCAGAATCGGATTGTAGACTCGTGATGGGTACTTATTAATTAATGTGATAATTAATTATATTAGAGTCGGACCACAGACTCGGATTTTTGTTGATTAATTAATGGGTAAATTAATTAAATTAGAGTCGGACGATAGACTCGGGGCGGCATTAAATTAATAAGTGTGTTAATTAATTTAATTAGAGTCGGATGATATACTCGGGGAGGTATTAAATTAATATGTGTGTCAATTAATTTAATTAGATTCGGGTGATAGACTCGGGAAGGTATTAAGTTAATAAGTGTGTCAATTAATTTAATTGGAGTCGGACCATAGACTCGGGTAAGATATTATATAAATTAAAGATTGAGTTAAAATCATTAGAGTCGGACCATAGGCTCGAGAAGACGATCAATTATTAAGTGAGTAAATTAGCTACATTGAGTCGGGCCACAGACTCAGGAAATTTCAGGCAGTGTACGGGACTTGGAGTACACGGTAGAGCCAGGGTTTATATTATATATCTACGGTGTAGTGATAGTATATATATATACGTGCATATATTGTGTGTGATATTAAATTACAGGCAGTATACGGGATTTTGAGTATACGATAAAGCCGAAGTTTATATTATATATATATGGTGTCGTGATAGTATATACATATACGTGTATTTATTTTGCGTGATACTAAATATCAGTGATTAAATATTTATTTAATTTATATACTCTAATGCTATCAAGGGAGGTTGCGCGATGTGGGTGAATCCCCTAGCTTGAGGAGTAGGGCGAGTATATCCCCAGGTCATAGCGTCCGGTATATATGGGTGAGGGATTTATCTCACTTTCAGGGAAGGAATATGACCGCCTCCACTTCGTTTATATTTTTGGTCCAAGTTTGTGAGCGATTCTAACTTGGGGAAACTAGGTTTTGTGAGCACACCTAGCGAGATAGAATTCTAGAGGGAATCATCCGGTGAGGGTAAACTCGGAAGGATGGATACACGTATGATATATGTGTGGATGTTAGTAAAGGTACGTATAATATGGTAGTAAATATTATATGTAGGTGATAATACAGTGTGTGATGTATTTATTTTATATAACTCGGGATACAGTTATATGCAGTTAATTAATGGGAAATTAATTAAGTTAATCATTTGTGGGAATAATACTGTGTGTGATGTATGTACTTTATATAACTTGTGACACGGTTATATACTGCTATTTAAGAGGAATTAATTAAGTTAATTGTGAAATAACTTATAATTCAAGAATCATTATACTCGGATTAGAGTAGTATGGCAAGGGAAGGTTATACCAGGACTAGTTGGAAGGGGTAGTACAACTGGGTGGGGTTGAGGTAACCGGTAGGAGTGCACAATAGTGAGGGGTGAGAATGTCCTCAAGGGAGTGCGACACTAACTTAAATATGAAGAGCATTCATGCATTTTAAATTACTGCAGTTAATTCACTTGTTAAATATTTTCAAAATGTTTTGGGTTATAACCCTTGCTATAAACCTATTTTCAAAACCTTTTAGGTGTCCAACCACAGGGACGCCAGGATTGATATTCTATTCCAGGGACACGGAGTTGCGGCATATGTGGATGCTAGCAGGAGTTTGGATTAGACGCATCATTCGTTCATTCCTAGAGTAGGAATCTTATATCAGTCTCAGTTTTTATTTAGGGCTTGTAGCCCAGACTTCTCGGTACAGTTTTCAGGTGTTGAATATTTGTATTGGATTATTTATTTGGTGGCCGATGATTTATTCGGCAAGTTGTGTAATTATGATTCATTTTATTTTCATTCAGTTGTGTTAATGGTTTATATTTTAATTCCGCATGTACAGTTTTGGTTTAATTAAAAAGTTAAAATTGGCACCAGCTTTTGGAATACTAGGTGGTTAGTAAGTTTTAAAAAGTTTTTCGACAGTGATGCTAAGGATGATCCAACTGGAATTCCTGTTTTAATTTGGTATAGGACTGATCACCAGGTATTTTATTAGGCGGGGTGTCACAGATGGTATCAGAGCATCAGGTTCTAGTGTCCTTAGGATCTGTGCGGCTTTTTACGTTTTGTCTTAGCAATCTTCGATATAGATCCCTATCATAGGATTGTTGTATTCTCATACGTATGCGCATATACGTTCTTCTGCGAAATTTATATTTGAGAGTGAACTCATACCAATTCGATTCTCATTCCAGATGACTCCCCGGAGAGAGAGGGTAACTAGAGCAGCAGGGGGAGATGAGACGAGGGAGGCTCGTTAAGGGCAAGAGCTACCACAACAACGGCCAGAGATGATTTTGGCAGCATAGGTCATTGAAATAGTGGCACAGGCAGTTGGAGCAATGGTGGTCACAACGACAGGGTACTTTCCACGGGATCAGGCACTAGTGTTAGTGGCGCCAGATGTTCAGACTCCCGCGGAGTCGGCAGGGTGGAAGAAAGAAAGAGAGGATATTTTTAGTGGGAACCCACCAGAATTGCGTGGGGATTCAGATGTAGCTCTAGCGTGTCAAGGAAGAGAGGTATCCAGCGTCACCTACGCATGGGAGATTGCGATGGGGTGCGAAAGTAAATGCTAACCACTTTTAGTTAGTGGGAGCGACGCTACAGTGGTGGAAGTCGATCACCACAGTTGAGGAAAGGGACACACTAGCTACTGCAGAGTTTTGGGTGCGGTTCGACCGCAAGTATTTTTCCTTCAGCGGTCGAGACTGAAATGAGGAGAAAATTTTGTGAGGAGATTCAAAGGGAGACTGTTCAGTGGCCGATTACGAGGAAGATTTCACTCGTTGGCAAATTTTGTACCGGATGAGGTAAGCGATGAAAAGAGAAAGAAAGAAAAGTTTATGGATGGGTTAGTCTGGAGAATCAGACAACATTTAATTGATAATTCCGCATTAGTAGATTATACTGATGTCATTAACGCAACACTCTGGCACTGTTGGGAATATCGCTTCCACGCGAAAGGAAGCAGGAGGGGAGTGGGAATTATCCAGTCGGATGAGGCAGAAGGGAACAATACCAGTGGGGTATCCCAGTAGCAGACTGGGGGAGATCAGGGGCAGGATTTGTGGTAGGGAAATCATGCCAAACGATCTAGAACTGGAGGCTATCGACGGGATGACCAGGAATTCCAACAAGGTTGGCATGGAAGGGATCAGTGGCAGGGTGAACATATTAGAAAATGTTTCGTTTGTGGGAAAAGCGAGACACATGAAGAGATATTGCCTTAAGCGAGGCAGGGGTCAACTACAGGACGAGGTCCTGGATGTACAACCACTAAAGCAAGTCACGGGTGCATTCGGGCAGGGGGAAGCTCCTCCTGAACCCGAGAACCAGCCGTTGCAGCTGGGGTATAGAGGTAATTATTTTTGCCCTGCGCATGGGTATATTTTTGAGTGACAAAGAGGATGTCACAGTATAAGACTTATTTTTTCACTAGAGTTCGCAGGTGAGTTGAACTTAGTGGATGCGTTGGCGGTAGCAGCCATAGCATGTGGGTAAACTTTCCGTAGAATAGCGGAGTTCCTTAGTGTTCTTCGTGGGAGAGTGGAGGCGTACACTGAGTGATTGGTTGAATTATGCGAGGAATTACTACTTTTGAGAATTATGGGAGTAGGGTTGATAATACTTTTTTAAACATCGGCTGGATAGCGATGGAATTTAACTATTGTGAATAGTGGAGTTAAATTTTGGTGTTCACGACACCAGGGTATGGTTGGTACTAGGTATCACCGGAGAGGGCGTATAGCCTATATATATATGGATGTATATATGTTGTATTACGTGGTATTATAGTACAGTGAGGTTTTGTGTTCTCACATTTTATCCCGGTAAGTGGGGATGTTTAATGAAGTGAATCGGGGTGGTTAAATTAATTTTCGAGCAACGAGAGATAGATCGGGGTTTATTTTGCGCAAGGACTAGTGGTAGTAAGGGCGCGGTAATATGTTGTCTTTGGTAGCATAAGGGTAAGCGTATATACAATTGTGTTGGGAGATAAATATTTATGGGGAGATATTTGGCGGTAGCACATGGATTGGGTACCCGGGCAGTAGATATATATATGTATATATATATATATATATGTAATATGATTACGGGTTCGAAGTTATATTGCGGGTTACGACTAGCACAGTCGGGTAACTTTCGTGCGGTAGAGCGCGGGGATAGGGTGTATGGGCACCCGGGTAAATTAAGGCAAAATTTTGTGCGGTTAAGCACGGGTATAGGGTGTATGGGCGCCCTGGAAAATTTTAAATGCATACTTGTGTAACGTATGGTTAGAAGCGGATGGGATAGATATAGCGGGGCTTGGAGGCACATGACTAGTGAGTAAGATGTGAATATCGGAACACTAGGTTTATCTTAATTTCGAGGGCGAAATTCCTTTGTAAGGGGGGAATTATGTAACACCCCGTATTTTTGTGCATTTAATATTTAATTAATTCGGGATTTTAAATTACTAGTGTGTTCTAATTTTAATTGAATTAATTTTGGTAATATATATAATTAAATATTAATCGGGGAGTGAATGGTTAATGTTTAGGGAAATTTATTTACTAAGTGAATAGTAATAATTTAATTACGTCATTTCAAGTATTAATGACGAGGTATACACTTATCCCAGTCGGGAGTCGGTATAGACTAAATTCGGTGTGAGATAAGGATTTTTATAAATTAATTCGGATGTCAATTATGACTGCGCGGTTGAGTTCGGATGGGTCCAGATAGTCAGAAAAGAGTACCCAGGGGTAGTAATTGGGTCTCGGGATATTTTTGGGCATAGCCGGGCTCACACGGGGTGAGTTGGGCCACTTTAATTAAGCCCATTAGGTGAAAAACGGGATTAAGGGTTTTTAACCTAGTTGGGAGATTAAGAAATGGCAGCCAACATAACTCTAAACCTAAGGTTTGAGAGGAAATTTGGGGGAAAGTAAATCAAGAGCAAATTGGAGGTTATTGGAGCCAAATTGAGGGACGACAACAACGGATCAGACACTACAAGCACTTTGAGGCAAGTGGTTAACTGTTTTGATTCGTAAAGCAAGATAATCAATTCATATCATAGTGATGTGTGTATGAAAATTCGTTTTTGGGTGTAAATGGGTACAAAATGGGGTTTTTGTTTTTGAAATACTTGAATGAGATTCAAAGTAAGATTTAGATGGGTGATTGATATCTGAATATGTATATATGATTTGAACGAGAAATCCAGAACATAAAAGAGTGGAAATCGAATCTGGAAATTGGGATTCAAAACAGATAATTGAATTTTATAGAGAAAGACCCATTTCGAAAATTATGAGATAATTAGAGAAGTTGATTATCTTAATGGTCTCTATGATGAATAGGATGTGGATTAACCATGTGTAGATGATGGGATGGTGTAATTAGAGGTTTAAATTATGGTTTAAAAACCTTGAAGTTCGTTAATGGTGGAAAAATAGTGGGGAAGAAGAGCTGTAACGAAGGGGTCGATCGATCGATCGGGGGCATCGATCGATCGATGATGGGAAATTCTGGGCAGTTCGGCCAGTTTGTTATATAAAGGAAAAATTATTAAAAGTTAAGTTTCATACATTAATAAGTGATAAATAATTATGAAACAAATATTCCTAGTAATTATGGGAAAGAGTAATTGGGACTAGGATGAATTTATGTGTGATATTTAATGGATAAATTTGAGAGACTTTATTCCAAAATAGTGAGGTACGGATCAAGTGAGTGAATCCGGGTATATTGGTAAAGCGACCCAAGGTAGTGAATTAAGTTTGGAGATAAACTAAGTAATTTAGAGTCGGGAAATATTAAGATACGGGCCAAGTAAGTGAGTCCGGGGAAAATAGTTGGGTGACACCAAGTTATTAAATTAATAAATACGTTAATTAATTTAGTTAGAGTCGGATTGTAGACTCGGGTAATATTAAATTAATAAGAGTGATAATTAATTCAATGAGAGTCGGATTGTAGACTCGGGTAGTATTAAATTAATAAGTGTATTAATTAATTTAACTAGAGTCGGTTTGTAGACTTGGGTAGGATTAAATTAATAAGGGTGTTAATTAATTTAATTAAAGTCGGTTTGTAGACTCGAAGTATGATTAAAATAATGGGTGGGATAATTAGTTTAATCAGAATCGGATTGTAGACTCGTGATGGGTACTTATTAATTAATGTGATAATTAATTATATTGGAGTCGGACCACAGACTCGGATTTTTGTTGATTAATTAATGGGTAAATTAATTAAATTAGAGTTGGACGATAGACTCGGGGCGGCATTAAATAAATAAGTGTGTTAATTAATTTAATTAGAGTCGTATGATAGACTCGGGGAGGTATTAAATTAATATGTGTGTCAATTAATTTAATTAGAGTCGGGTGATAGACTCGGGAAGGTATTAAGTTAAGAAGTGTGTCAATTAATTTAATTGGAGTCGGACCATAGACTCGGGGAAGATATTATATAAATTAAAGATTGAGTTAAAATTATTAGAGTCAGACCATAGGCTCGGGAAAACGATCAATTATTAAGTGAGTAAATTAGCTACATTGAGTCGGGCCACAGACTCAGGAAATTTCAGGCAGTGTACGGGACTTGGAGTACACGGTAGTGCCGGGGTTTATATTATATATATATGGTGTAATGATTGTATATATACATATATATATATATACATATATATATACATATATATATGTATATATATATATATACGCGCATATATTGTGTGTGATATTAAATTACAGGCAGTGTACGGGATTTTGAGTATACGGTAAAGCCGGAGTTTATATTATATATATACGGTGTCGTGATAGTATATATATATATATATATATATATATATATATATATATATATATATATATATATATATATATATATATATATACGTGTATTTATTTTGCGTGATACTAAATATCATTGATTAGATATTTATTAAATTTATATACTCTAATGCTATCAAGGGAGGTTGCGCGATGTGGGTGAATCCCCTAGCTTGAGGAGTAGGGCGAGTATATCCCCAGGTTATAGCGTCCGGTATATATGGGTGAGGGATTTATCTCACTTTCAGGGAAGGAAAATGACCGCCTCCACTTCGTTTATATTTTTGGTCCAAGTTGGTGAGCGATTCTAACTTGGGGAAACTAGGTTTTGTGAGCACACCTAGTGAGATAGCATTCTAGAGGGAATCATCCGGTGAGGGTAAACTCGGAAGGATGGATACACGTATGATATATGTGTGGATGTTAGTAAAGGTACGTATAATATGGTAGTAAATATTATATGTAGGTGATAATACAGTGTGTGATGTATTTACTTTATATAACTCGGGATACAGTTATATGTAGTTAATTAATGGGAAATTAATTAAGTTAATCATTTGTGGGAATAATACAGTGTGAGATATATGTACTTTATATAACTTGTGACACGGTTATATACTGCTATTTAAGAGGAATTAATTAAGTTAATTGTGAAATAACTTATAATTCAAGAATCATTATACTCGGGTTAGAGTAGTATGGCAAGGGAAGGTTATACCAGGACTAGTTGGACGGGGTAGTACAACTAGGTGGGGTTGAGGTAACCGGTAGGTGTGCATAATAGTGAGGGGTGAGAATGTCCTCAAGGGAGTGCGACACTAACTTAAATATGAAGCGCATTCATGCAATTTAAATTACTGCTGTTAATTCACTTGTTAAATATTTTCAAAATGTTTTGGGTTCTAACCCTTGCTATAAAACTATTTTCAAAACCTTTTAGGTGTCCAGCCATAGGGACGCCAGGATTGATATTCTATTCCAGGAACACGGAGCTGCGGCATATGTGGATGCTAGCAGGAGTTTGGATTAGACGCATCATTCGTTCATTCCTAGAGTAGAAATCTTGTATCAGTCTCAGTTTTTATTTAGGGCTTGTAGCCCAGACTTCTCGGTACAGTTTTCAGGTGTTGAATATTTGTATTGGATTATTTATTTGGTGGCCGATGATTTATTCGGCAAGTTGTGTAATTATGATTCAGTTTATTTTCATTTAGTTGTGTGAATGGTTTATATTTTAATTCCGCATGTACAATTTTGGTTTAATTAAAAAGTTAAAATTGGCACCAACTTTTGGAATACTAGGTCGTTAGTAAGTTTTAAAAAGTTTTCGACAGTAATGCTAAGGATGATCCAACTGGGATTCTTGCTTTAATTTGGTATAGGACTGATCACCCAGTATTTTATTAGGCGGGGTGTCACAAATGTTTCCCTTCAAACAATTACGTCCCATACAAACACACACGCGTGCACACAAAAATAGATATAAAAAGAAGAAAAAACAAACGATCTTTAAATGTTAGATTTTATGACTTTATTTAACTGTTATCCCACATTAAATTTCTTCTAATAAACAGGTGGTTATAAAGAGTTGTTTTAAAAATTTTTAATGTGTTCTTACCATTTGTCGACTGAATTTTTCTGAATATTGGTATCATTATTTTTTATACCAGAGCTAACATTTCAAGCTTGTATGTTTTTATCAAATGTTCAAAAAAATTTGAGGGGCATTTTTATTCCCCACTCATGTTTGGGAGAATATACTAAGTTCTAAGTGGTTGTCATCTTCCCTAACAGTCAAGACATTATAGTATACCTAATTAAAAAAACTCAGTAAAACTTAAACACGAAGGAACATAAGTCAATAAAGAATTTTTTGGAGAAAGTGTCTACAAATATGTTTTTTTTAAAGAACGAAACCATTATGTTTGTTGCACAGTTTTATTATTTGACATAGAAGAAGGTTGCACCGATTCAAATTGTATGAATGGCATATTCAATAATTCAAAACTAAGTAAAATGAAATGTCAAACCAACCACAAATTGCATACTTTTTAGATGTTATAAATCAGAAGAAGAGAAAATGATGATGGTTAATTTTTTTATGACATGAAGGTATGGAATATAGCCCGTGAATAGTTATCTATTTGATCTAGATGTTACTCATGATAATATTTTCTCAGATGATTCTTGGTGAATGGGAAACGAATCAAGAAATACAGGGGTATGCAGTTGAGTTTACTGGATAGTGGGTTGATGTTAGTGTTCATGATATTCTTTGTGTACGTGGGATGTGGGTTGAAATTTAGTTGCAATGGTATTTTGGTCTATAATAAACCACTTTTCTTTTGACTTTTTTATGGGAGGATCAAAACCAAAAAAAAAATACATGGGAACGGTCACTATGAAATGTCAAATTTTAGGGGTGAAAATTTTGGGAACGAAACGTAACACGACACGAAACGAAACGAAATTGACATGGTCTTTCATGTTCGGGTCTGGGTTTTTTGGACCCGCCATCAGGTCCTGTCATGTTCGTGTCCAATTCTTGCCACGAAATAGACCTGATAAGGACCGAATAGTGACACGATAGTGACCCAATTAAGGACACGATATATATCCTATAAGGACCTATTATTGACCCCATTTGGACCCCTTATCAACCCACTATTTTTTTAATTCCTCACTAATTGGCCTAATCTTGTCCAATCGTCTCGTGTTGGGTCGGGTCTAATCGAGTTCAATCGAATCATATTCACTTATCGTGTTATCATGCCTTGTCGTATTTTTAACGTGGCGTGTTCGGGTTAAAGAAAAAAAACACGCTATTGTGTTGTGTCATGTTCGGGTACACTGGTTTTTTATCATATTGTGTTGGGTCGTGTAAAAACACGACCCGTTGACCCATTTTCCCACCCTTAAATATTTCACATACTGGTTCTTCGTGATTGTTTCATAGAGCATCCACACTAGTGATACTAGACTCCAAGAAAAATTATAAGTTTACAAATTTCCAGGACTGCAATGGTGGGTTGAATGGGACGAATTCCGTAAATGAATTTGTAAGGGTTCTCCAAATTTGCGGAGAGGTTGCAAAATTTGTAAAGGCTTCCTATGAACTTCATTTTTTTGTATGAATTCCTACAAACAAATGAAGTTCATAAAAAATATAAATAATCTTTTTTATTGTATATCTGGGTTCCCACGAACAATATTAGTTCGTAACAGTTCCTACGAACAAATGTTATTCATAAGAAGTATTCATTTATTTCCTATGAACATCAGTTGTTCGTTGGAAACATCAACTACAAATTTTGTTGTATCATCATTGTGAACACCTACTCTATAGAACAGGTAAATCTACTTTTCGTTCTGTTAAATTACCTTTCACGAGATTACCCCACTGTGGATGCTCTTAAGAGATATGGGACTCTAAAATAAATAAATAAACTATTAAGGAGTAACTATAACTAAATAACTAGTTTGAAGCCCTGCGAGATGTGCAGGAACTTTGTAGAAATTATTGAGTTGTATCCGAGTCAATTTCGTCTTCACATTCAAAAACCAAGTACCATATCACAGATTCACATCTATAGGTGTAGGGAATATGAAGGGAGAAAGTTCGAGAGTAATAATCTGTGTAATTTGGTGTTCCACGTGTAGCTCTACCTATATATAATACGCTACTTATTGGGAGTTCCGACTCAACTACGAAGAGAAGATGAGTGACCAGAACGCCCCCCAAGACCCCTACCACCCACCAACAGGTATATTATTTCCTCCACCTTCTCTTTGTCCTTTTTGTATTGATTTGATTGGTTAACTTGATTTAATTTCTATTGTTACTATGTTTAAAGGTTATAGGTCACAATACCCTCCACCAGCTGGTTATCCTTATCAGCCACCCCCATGTCCTAGGTATCAAGGGTATTTCAACGGAGGGTACCCTCCACCTCCACCCCAGAATTACCATGTTCACCATTGTGATCATTATGAAAACCATGAACGGACTGGTTACTGGTACGTGTTTTCTCCCTTTCCTTGATTCTTTCACTTCTCTCACACACACACATAATACACCTATTTTTTGTATTGGATTCTCTTTTCTTGTATCTTGATATATTATTATAACTTTGGATTGAAGTTCTGATGTTGCAAAATTCTAATTTTTTATCGCCCACTCTAGGATGTTTAACTCTATGAAATAGTTGTGGCTTCTAGAACTTGGATTTTTTTGTAGGAAAACTACGAAAGAGCTTCTTTGTCATGTTATTACATGGATTATAAACATGATTGGGGAGAATCTTCAGATTGGGGAGACATAAATCGTCAGGAATATGCACAACATGACATTGTATTTACAATTTTCAATTTTTTTAGATTAAAAACTTTGTACCGTTTTCATTGGGTGTGCACAACATGACAACTTTTGTCTTCACCATTCAATTTGCATACATCACACTTCGTCATTGAATAACAAATTTTTGCACATGTTTTCTTCGAGCATCATATAGGGATAAGTTCTATTTGTTTCTTTGCGATCCATACTTACGAAACATTCACACTCTTTTTGCTTCCAAACTATATAGGAAGAACTGAATTTAGGCCTAGCCCCCTCTCGGTTTCAAAATATGTTTTTTTCTAACTATTATTCCCATCCAAAAAATAAAAAACTGTTGAGGCTCAAGCATATGTCATTTTGAAATCATACAATAAAATATTGATACACATGAGAAGCCTTGAGAAACATAATAATCCTACTAGGCGTTATTTACATATTAGTAAAATTGAATTTTTAAAGAATAAATAAGAAAATAACCAAATAGATTTAAATAAAAGCGCGGATCTTCACTTGTTTAAGAAGTTAAATATTTGCATCTATCATAGAAAATTGATATAGCAAACTAAGAAAAGATTGATGAAATAATAAAATAAACGAACGACCATTACCATATTTAATGGAATCCTTAAAATTTCAATTTCAGTTTCAACTAAAATAAAAAGAAACATTATCATTCAATTAACATAACTATTTGTAACATGGACATGTAAAATTTACATAACCATTTAATATTTCAAGCCTAAATGTTCAAAATTTTTTTATAAAAAGTAATCATAGCAAATATGGAACTCGTTGTGAATAAGTGGAGTAGCTCACAAGGCCTTAAAACCTTATAAATTAAGTAACTGAAAACCCTACAATCAGAGTACTAATTTGTTTGTTTGAATATCTAGATGCGCACGTGCGCGTGTGTAGTGAAATGCTCCAAGGTGTATCAAAAAAACTGGTAGAAATTTTAACCGGATCACCGAGAAATAGATGAACCCAACGTAAAAATCAAAATAGTATGAAGAGGCACGTGACTTAGTAGGATACTTTGATGGGGATTGCAGAATTGAGACCTGAGCTCTCTTAAAACCTAAAAACCTAAAACACTATTATCTTTGTATCTTTATGTTGTTCCCTCAGATCTTGTGAGGTTGAAATTGAGAGACAAGGCCTAACATGGATGGAGAGATCATGAGGACAAAAGTCGGGTTGAGTATGGGCGATTAAATGTTGGGAGAGGAGGAAAATCGGTGGAGAGAGAGAACAAAGGAGGGTTAATATTAAGGTTAAGATAGACAGATGAACATATACACATTAGGATCCCATAGTGAAAAATAGTGTCGCTAATAATAATAATAATAAGTCATTTTAACATAAAAAGACTTTATTTATCTTGATTTTACGTATCAATTAATAATAATTTTGTGACTTGTCATCAAAAAAATGTTTCATCAGAAAAAATACAATCTAAAAGTGAGTGAGATGATTAAATGCATCAATTTTTTTTTATTTTTTACCATTTTAAAATTATGGTATATATGGCGGGTATGTATAGGTATATATATGAGGTCCTTACATAAGACTACTTGAAAAATAATAATAATAATACCAAAAAATCATGACTCACCTGAATAAGACCTCTCAAGAAACGAGTTTGTCTTTTTAATTGGATCGACTGGCATCTTTGAGACAAGAGATCCCCTCATACGACACCAAAAACAAATCCCAAGCTCTGGAATTAGAAGTTAATTGTAGAATAAATAGCGGCTATGTCTGGTTAATTTTGGAGTTTATACAGGTATATTATAGGCCATCTTGGTGACTAAGATAGATGATGAGTATATAAGGTCTTATTGCTCTTTTTATTCAATTATTAGATTAATGAAAAGTGCATATATCTTGTTTGATTAGAAATATTGAGAATGTGTTTTTGCATCAATTTTGAGGTTGATATGTACATATCAGAGTGACGTGATAGAAGATATAGTTTGCTGGATTATGTTTGGTTAATTTTGGAGTTTATACAGGTATATTATAGGCCATCTTGGTGACTAAGATAAAAAATGAGTATAGAAGGTCTTATTTCTCTTTTTATACAATTATTAGATTAATGAAAAGTGCATATATCTTGTTTGATTAGCACTGTTGAGAATGTGTTTTTGCATCGATTTTGAGGTTGATATGTACATATCAGAGTGATGTGATAGAAGATATAGTTTAGTATAAGTGGTTGATAAAAAAAAATAAGCGTTGGGCTCACTTGGAAGGACAATGAGAAATCAAAGAGATGCTGGTAACATTTGCTTCAAACTCGACAAAACCTAACCCATTATTTTAACCTCACGAAAAAACCTACCTGTCACCACCCAAACCCATCCTCAATTTCCCCTCCAACCTTTGGCAACCCTTTCTCAATTTCATCTCCCTTCGGCAACCTCGTCAATCACTTGCAGACCCTACCAGAGCCCAACACCCCCCCACTCGTGCCTATGTTGAACATCACCCCCCACATCCAAAACTCCATTAAACTTACTACAAGATCCCAACCACACCCCCTTTACCCCTTGTATACTTCAAATTTGCATTGGTAGAGTTTCAAACCATCAGAAACTTCAGCCTCAAACATCGTTGTTGAAAGAGGGTAGTGAATGGTGGGTGAGAATTAGATAAAATGGTCTTTGAGATTCGATATGTAACTTATTTCAAAGGGCCTTGTCAAAGCACATGGGTTACCAACATGGTTCAAAGTCCCAGTATTGGACCCGGTATCGGACACCCAATTTTGAACTCGATCGCGGTGTCGAACGATACCCAAAGATACGATATTTAGAGAGCGCAAAAAATCCCCCCCAAAAAATTTGGAAAATTAAAAAAAATAAGATAAACAATGTGGATCAATCAGATACGTTCAAACCATCGTTTAATATGCAGTGAGTTGTACAATTGGTTATACTGAAGCGCGACGAACTTGGCATATTGCTAATATACAATTTTTTTTTAATTACTTAAAATCTTTGAATAAGTATGTATTAGTGACTACTTGTTATTTTAATTTTATGTAAGTTGAAGAGGATGATTGATCTTCATGGACGAGACTAGACTTATGAAGATTCTTCTTCCCCCAATCTTCGTCTCTTCCATTTTTGGACATCGTGTTATGTGACATTATATTTTAATAGGATATTTTGTTCGAAGTTTAAATATGTTTAATTATGGTGAATGTTTTAGTTTCGTATTAGTGACATTTTAATTTTATTGCAATTGTTTAATTTAATTTTAGTGTCTAAAATTGTTTTGCATATATATGTTATGTGTACAAACTTATATAGGTGGTGTTTCTGTAAATGTTACAATATATTTTCAACCACAAAGAAATATGATAAAACATTTGAATTCTATCAAAAAAATAAGAGAACATCTCACAATTTTCAAATAATGACGCAAACTTTTTTCCATGGTCAATTATCTAATGTCGCAACAATTTTATTAGCATTTTGTTTGTACAAAAAGGTGTTTTGAAATGTTTTACAAAACATTTTTTACAAATAAGATAAAAAATGTTTTGTAAAAAATGTTTTTTGGTAATAAAAAATGTCAAAAGGGTGCAAAAAATGTGTCGTTTGAATCGATTGTCTCGGCTGATATCGCGATTGTCTCGGCCGATATCTCGGCGAGACAACACGATTCAGTCTTTCTTAAAATGCCTCTTGGTATCGTATCACCACACTCCGGTTCCAAGTTGACTCGGCCGATACTTTGAACCATGGTTACCAAAGATTCATGGAATGAAGGGGTACCAAAGCACGGGTACTAAAGAGTCTTGGAATTGGAATAAAGGATGAGAGAGAGCAAACAAAGCTGTCCCAGAGTGACTTAAAGATGGGGGTTTGAGGGTGAGGGTTTCGTAATGGAAGTTAGAATGCTACTGATAATGTTTGTTAGGTGTCAATGGAGGTTTTGTAAATTCTTTGGTTCTGTAGCCCTGGGTATGCGGGGAATAAAAAAGATGATCCTCATAGTTAATGGGGTTGGATACATATTATAAGGATTGATACGGATCGTAAATCTATGATTGATACTGTAGCACATTAAGTTGAATGTGAGGTGTATTAAATATGGACTAATGCACTATCAAATAAGTGGCTCAAGGTGTCACTTTTAGGGGCGTTGGGACATAAACTATATAGTTTCTTTGCAAAGGGTTCGAGGTGGGTTTGATTGGTCCACGGGGGGTATTGTATGTGTATCGACAATGGTGCTCTCTCTCCATATTATTTATCCCACAATTATCTAGCTCTCACCCCATTCCACCTGGATGTTTCCTAGAACTAATTCAGGAGAATGATGATTGTAAAGATGCTTCCATGAGAGAATCTACTGGCATGGTAGTTTATAGCATGCCTTCCATTTGCAACATCTTTGACACATTTAGACGGTGTCATTCTTTAAGAAAACTTGTAACTTATTCAATAGTCTTACTATCTCCAGCTCCCATCGATTCCTATTATTTGTTGAACCATAGCGCAAATCTCATCAACACACAGAATAACTTTAACAATAGGTTCAAAGAACATTACAAGTTGTTAATTTCTGATTTGATTTTTAATAATAAAGATTTGAAGAAAATTAACCATTTATACAGTATCCATTATATGCTATTAGTTATCCTTTTCATTTTGTTAGTTAAAGCATAAACGTTATACTTTTCTATTTTATGTTCTAGGTAATTCAAATGTTTCCATACTGTACATAAAAAGATTGGAACCACACCTTTAATTGAAGAATATTTTTATACGTTTCTGTAAATGCTTGTAATTTTATATTTCTAGATTATTTCTATTTTGTGTTTAAGGTAAATCTATATATCTAGAATATTTTTATATTTTCCAGTAGATGTATACAGTCTCATATCATATATAAATATATTATAATTATTATTTAAAATGATTTTGAGAATTCAACATACCACATCCTTGGCCCAAAAAAATGAAGAGGTCATGGCGTCAAAAGTCTCCATTTGAGAATTCAACATACATCCTTGACCCAAAAATTTTTGCACTCTTTTGTTGTAGTTGGTGTAGTTCCACTCATTTTCCTATATATCAAGCAAAAAATGATTTACTTTTAGGGTGTGTTTGATAACAAAATTGGAAAATAACTCAAAATTAGTTTACTTTTACGAGAAGTTGGAAAATGAGTGGAAAAAGATAGGAGCGAGATGTCTTACTTTTGGAGTCTTCCGTGGAATTCAATTCTATGGAGTTTTGGGTAAAAACTGTTTTCCATGAAAAATGATAAAACTATGAAACGCTTTTCGTATTTATGGCCATTTTTTTATAGAATGAATTTGAAAACAAGCATTGAAAAAGTAAAAATGGAACTAAAATTACTATATTCAATGGAAAACAATTTCATGTCAGTCAAACTGACCCTCAATGTAAAAGGAGAAAGAAATATGTAATAGCTACACTCAAGTTCCGACTAATGAAACACCAATGATAAATGAAGATTATATAATTACTCATTCTCTCAATTCCTTTTATTACAAATAATCAACACCACAAATTACTTCCATTTTTTGGGCATTAAAGTAGCTATCAAATCATTCTATATGGTACTAGTTGCTATTGAAATTCAACAAAATAGACATCGATGGGATCTATTGATGGAAAGAACGTAAAATTTGTCACATTTTTCTTATGGGTGGCACTATCTATCAAGTGTGGCAAAGATGCTGCAAATAGCGAGCTACCTTACTTGGCTTTTTATTACCTGTAGATTTTCTCATGGCAAACTCTTTATAGTTCATCAATCTGAAGAGTCGGTTTTAAGAAACACAAGGATGGTCCTGGGTTAACAAAAATTGGTAAAAATAAAAGTGCATTTGGAAGCTATTTTGTCAAAAATAAATAAACCGAATTTTTACTAAATAATAGCGAGACAATTTTTACTAAATATACTTTGAATAAACCAAAATTTCAGCATTTTTTTGAAACTTATTATTTTGATATCTTTATATAAAAAAAATATATAGTTTGCGCATCGTCATGAAATTACAGCCTACTGGGTTAAGAGTTGGACGGTGAGAAAAATTGTATCTTTGAGCAATGTGTGGAAGCTATGCAAGATAATGTAAAATTTGGAATAAATCGTATAAAAGGAAAAGAAATAACCAATGACAAGCCTCAAAACACACCTTTGCGCCTTAAGATCTAGCACCGTAATAAGTGAACCGTAATTACTCACTCATCATGACGTGATTCAAGTGTATTAGTGAATTTTTTTACCATGACATCCTTTTGACACCATGTCAAACTTATCCCACATTCTTTTAGTCATCGAGGAAGGTAACAAATATGTTCTATACAAATAGGTTTGTTGTAGTTATATTTTTGGAAGAAGCTGCCAATGGAGTAATAATTGAGGGCCATATCTTAACAACTGTCATAAAAAATCAAGTGATTTGGGCTATTCATTTCATTATATGTGATCTTCATTATATTATGTGTGATCTTGACCATTCATTATATAATGAGGAACATTTTCAAAATGTGTTGTAGGATATTAAAGATGTGTGTGTGTAACTGAAGGAGTTTAAATAAATCGACCCCTTTTTTTCTTCCTTTTTTTCTTTGAAAAAGATGTCACCCCTAGGTGATATCACTCGTGATTTCACTTGTTGGAAGATTCCCCACATAGTTAGCTTATCTACGGGAATATACCCCTCTTTGCATCGTAAATATACTCATTCCACATATGGTTAGATAATTAATATATTTATGATGGTTTGTGCGTAGTTTTTATTCGTTCCATTTAGTGCAATTGATGTATCACATCATAAGTAAATTTTTATTAATTAATTAAAAGTTTGTGTTAATTCTTTAAAAGTTCGGCTGAATTGTAAAATTAATGTGATTTTATTACCATATGGCAATAATATTTTCATCGCGAACGTTGACTTTTGAGAGTGCCCCCCTAGAATCCCGATGCCGCTGACTCTATTTCCAGCCACCACAAACACTCTCCAGTATTGGTGAGCCAAACGTTGGGCCCAAACTCCAAATATAAGGGGGTCGCACGCTCTTGGCCTTCTTCCTTAGCAACAAACGACCCCTTCCATGTCATGATGGTCAAACCCCAACCTCCACCCATTTCAAACAAGGTTGCGAACCCTAAACAACCTTCACTCTGAACCTTTGCGACATCCAACCAACCACTGCAAACCCTATTCCAATTACTTTTGAAACCCTACTTGTCCCTTGGCCTAGGGAAGCCACCACAATGACGTGTGGCCACTTCGTTTTTCCATGACGCACATACAACTCACGGAGGTAGCCGTTTTCCCTCAGGGTTGCTGTTGACGTCTCATTAGACGACGATGAGGAAGATGATCCTAATTTTTCTTATGATTACCCAAACCACTTGTCCCGGGTTCTTCAATTGTTGGATAAGTGCTTGTGTGGGGACATTATAGCTGATGCCCCACGTTTAACATGCCCCTTGGCCCTTTTGGTGATTGGTTTATATAGTATTCGAATACAAGAACATTGCACAGTCAAAGTGCGTTCATTATAGCCACAAAGCTCTAGGGATTTACAAAGGTTTGATTGGGCTCATTCGCAAATGTCCTAATATGTGACACCTCTTCCGAGTGAATTTTCTCCTGAATACAATGGGTACAACCTCTTTTATTGAGTTCAAGGCCTACAACAATTGCCGTCCTCCATAGTTCTCGAGTACACTGAAGCTTTTATGTTCTCGTGCGACACGGCGAGAGACTGATCAACGTATTGGACCTTACATTCTAAGACTACAGGCTTCCTCCATGAGCTCAGTCTTTGTGATATACTTACGCTATCAAGAGCCATCGAGTACGCCATCCACGTTGAGGAGTACTTGCGATAAGAGCAGATCGATCATTGAGACCAATTTAGGCTCGGTGAATCCCAACGAGGCCTCATATGCTCCGACTACCGTCAAATGCTATGAATGTGGGTAATTTGAGCATCTTGGAAAAAAGTGGATTTTTTATCGAAGTCTATCGAAAAGGATCCATGCTTGGAGGAGACATAGGACCCACTTGACTCCTTGATTACCTGCACGGTTCACCCTGAGACAAATGGTGATCAGTTCTTTTTTTTTTTGGTTGGGGGGGTAAATACTAGGGGCTAGATGTGTTCTTTTCAGTTTTTCTTTGTCATACTTGTTCCTAATAAATATAGGTATATACTAGTTATGAGTAGGGGGATTTAGATCCTGGTCGATGTCTCTCTAAGGTGACATCACCCATGACCTCATTAGTATCACTACTTTCCTTGTTTAATTGGCATCTCTAGGGGAATATTTTGTTCCCCATAGCACTAGTAATGTACCCATTCCACATTTGTGAAGATAATTAATACATTTAGTGAGATGTACCTAGTTGTTATCTTTCTTCTTGGTGTCATTGAGGTGTCATGTCATAAAGACATTTTTATTTATTAATTAAAAGCTAGGAGTAATTATTTAACATTTAGTCTCAATTGTGAAATTAGTGTAATTTTTCATCACCCATGACTTCACTAGTACTAGAAGCTTCCCCATTTAGTTAACATCTCTAAGGGAATTATTCTCTCTGTAGCATTATTAATGTACCCCTTCCCCATTGATGAAGATAATACTTTTATTGTTACATTAGATTTTTATTCACCGTCTTTTGGCATTTGAGTAATGTTTTATGAGAATGAAATTTTTGCAGTGTTAAATTTGTTGAAAAAAACTACTCAAAAGTGTGGAATCGCCGAAAGTACATTGTACTTTTCGATAAATAACGCATATAATATCAATATTGACAGTTAAGCAAAATTTGCAATGTGTTAAGAATTAATATAACCTTTTTTAGTATTTATCTCCACTGTGCATTAATGGTTGCTTTAAAAATATTCATTTTGAGCTCAATAAAACCTTGTCACAAATATATGAAGTCAACCACGATGTATATGGGTGGCTGGTGAAATTAACTGTATTTTTCCTTATTTTTTTATGTCAAGTTTAGTGATTTTCCCTCTTATAATTAGTATAGGTAGTTGAGGGTACTATTCCATCAGAATGTTCTAGTGTGCCTTCTTTAGTGATTTTACCTTTTAGGGTTATCGTTGATAACAAGATTACTTAACTTATAAATACGGTTAGTGACCTCTTGTAATCACTACAGTTACTTTTATGTTGAATGAGAGAGAGAAATTTGGTCATTAACCTCTAAATCATGTTGTATTAAATCGATTTTGCTCCCTTACACTTCAAATTGGTATCATAACCACTTCTCTCTTGATGTGCTCCTCGATGTGGTTGTTGTAAAGTCTTGGGTAAGCCTTGGAGGAAGTAGCGAGCCATTCCCCCGAAACACACACCCCGCCTCCTGCACTTAAGCAAGACCATCACTGTTCTTAGCTAAAACTAAACTAAACTTACCTCATACCACAAAATCTGAGCTTCTCACCCTCAAAAAATAAGATTTGACATTGTTTTGAGCTTGCTGTTAATCCATCGGCCTTCACAGGTCACATGCGACCTCTGCTAAACCAATGTAGCAGTATAACCCTTGTCAAGGTGTTCCCGCCTCCATAAAATGTCGCTCAAAATTGTAAATCCACACAAAAGGTTGGGGTAGGTGAAAACCCTAGATCAAGGGACCCTTTTTCCTCGCCAACCTTTGGCGAGCACCATCAACTTTATTCAACAGCAACCCCTAGCCAAATAGAAACCCACCAGCGACCTCAAACATTTATCCCTCAACCACTCGAACGAAAACCTAGATTCTCAAGATAATGAGGTGAAACCTATATTTTCCAAAATTAGCCCTCTTTGTTTGGAAGTTTTTCAACTCCTCCTCCTTTAAGTGTCAATCCCACTTTACAACCCGCCCCCTAAAATTTATGAACACCAAGCTCTTCACAAAAATTACAACCCCCTTCCCGAATTTTAAGAAAAATTACATAAGCCATCCTCCTACTCCCGAAAATTATTTGAATCCCCTCAACTTTTGAAATTTATATTTCATCCTTTGAATTTTTTAAAAATCACAATCCAGTCCCGGCTTTTTCCCCAAACCCCAATTTAAGCCCATCTTCCTTCACCAACGACACTTATTCCCATTTCAATTTATTGTGGAACAAATATGGTGACATCGATTATGGGCTTGATATAGATGCTTGTGCCGAATTTGTGCGATTGAGTCATATTGTTATTGAGAACTCAAAGATTGCCTGGATCGTTGGGACCGAGCGGGTGAATCTCTATATATTGAGCTTCGAAATTTCCAATTAAGCTCACTACACCAAAACTGGTGATTGGACATGGCCAAAATCCCTAACCAAGACTGTGGGTCGTGAACTTGGGCCATGAACAATTTCGTGGGTCGCGGCCCAAGTCCATGACCAAAAAATGGTCACGGCCCAGAGGGGATCACGGCAGATGGTCACGGACTTGGGATGTGACCCATGCCGTAACGGGTCGCGACCCTCGTCCATAACCCACAACCGTGACAAATTGGTCGTGACCAAAGTTCGCGAGCCACAACCTTGACAAAAAAAATGGTCGCGGCCCAAGTTCGTGACCCACAACCGTGACAAATTAGTCGCGGCCTTTGGCCGCGATCCACAACCGTGATAAAAAAAAGGAAAAAAAATGGTTGTGGCCAAAGTTTGTGACCTCCAACGCGATGGAAAAAAAAAGGAAAAAAATGGTCGCGGACTTTTGCCGCGACCATTTTTATGTGCGACAAAAAAAATAAAAATGGTCATGGACAAAGCCCATGACCATATTTAACTAATTTTTTAAAATATTGTATTTTTTTGGGCCAATCCAAAAATTGGGGGTCCTGTGAGTGGACCGTCGGTTGTTATGTCTAACATTGGACGCATACGAGGTGTTACAAATATTTATTATTGGCAAAACAATAAAAAACCACAAATTGCGAATCGAGAATGCTGTTTATAAACTAATATATATATACAAACTTAAAATATTACACGTCTTAATAATTCACAGACAAAAAAAAAATTAGGCAGAGTTTCCTCAATTTTCTTGACATTTCAAATCCTATAAATGTAAAACCTGCTTATTATAAAGCCCGCATGGCAATAAAATTCAACAATCAAATTATAAAACCCGCACGGTCATAAAACTAAACAATAAAAGCCCGCACGACTGTAACACAGAAAAAATATAATCCTGAATCTCCACAAAATATAAGCAGTCTTCATGTTGTAAACCACTGCCTCGTTCATTTATTCCACGTGCAAAAATCCAACAAATGATAGGATACAAAAAAAATGATATCAGTAACCAAGTAGTTTTACAAAAAATTTAATCAAGCTGAAAAATTGCATATATGAGTTAAAATTATCAACATATCATTGTTTTTATGCCTAAGTCTAGAAATATGTAAATTATCATTGTATTCTCAAACCGGGGGTCCCGTGATCGTGCGATCAGTTCCTACGAGTTACATTGGTCCCGTGTGAGGTGTTGGTGCCACTCACGGGGCCGTTCGGGGGGCTATTTCGGCTTTTCACCCACCAACGCAATGTTTTTAAGCCTAAGTCTAGAAATATGCAAATTATCATCGTATTATCAAACCGGGAGTCTTGTGGCTGCGTTGTCAGTTCCTACGAGTTACACTGGTCCCGTGGGAGGTGTTGGTGACACCTATGGGGCCGTTCGGGGGTTGTTTCGGGTTTTCACCCACTAACGCCATGTTTTTAAGCCTAAGTCTAGAAATATTCAAATTAACATCGTATTCTCAAAATGGGAGTCCCGTGGCTGCGTGATCAGTTCCTACGAGTTGCATTGGTCCCGTGAGAGGTGTTGGTACCACCCACGGGGCCGTACGGGGGCTGTTTTGGGTTTTCACCTACTAACACCATGTTTTTAAGCCCAAGTCTAGAAATATTTAAATTACTATTGTATTCTCAAACCGGGGATTCCATGATCACGCGGTCAGTTCCTACAGTTACATTGGTCCCGTGCGAGATGTTAGTTCCACTCATGGGGCCATTCGAGGGCTGTTTCGGCTTTTCACCCACTGACGCCATATTTTTAAGCCTAAGTCTAGAAATATGAAAATTATCATCGTATTCTCAAATAGGGAGTCCCGTGGCTGCGTGGTCAGTTCGTACGAGTTACATTGGTCCCGTGGGAGGTGTTGGTGCCACTCACGGGGCCATTTGAGGGTTGTTTTGGCTTTTCACCCCCTAACGCCATATTTTTAAGCTTAAGTCTAGAAATATGCAAATTCTCATCGGATTCTCAAACCAGGAGTCCCGTGGCTGCGTGGTCAGTTCCTACAAGTTACATTGGTCCCGTGGGAGGTGTTGGTACCACCCACGTGGCCGTTCAGGGGCTATTTTTGGTTCTCACCCTCAAACGCCATGTTTTTAAGCCTAAGTCTAGAAATATTCAAATTACCATCGTATTCTCAAACCGGGAGTCCCGTAGCTGCGCGGTCAGTTCCTATGAGTTACATTGCTCCCGTGGGAGGTGTTGGTGCCTCCCACGGGGGCCGTTCGAGGCTGTTTTGGATTTTTACCCTCTAACGCCATGTTTCTAAGCCTAAGTTCTGATATTTTTCAATTATCGCCATATTCTGAAACCGGGAGTCCCGTGATTGTGCGATCAGTTCCTTTGAGTTACATTGGTCCCGTGGGAGGTGTTGGTACCTCCCACGGTGCCGTTTGGGGGCTATTTCGTTTTTCCCCACTAACGCCCTGTTTTGCCTAAGTCTAGAAATATGGAAATTATCATCGTATTCTCAAACCAGGGATCCCATGATCGCGCTGCCAGTTCCTATGAGTTACATTGGTCCCTTGCGAGGTGTTGGTGCCACTCACGGGGCCTTTCAGGGGATGTTTCGGGTTTTCACCCACTAACGCCATGTTTTTAAGCTTAACTCTAGAAATATTCAAATTATCATCGTATTCTCAAACCGGGAGTCCCATGATCGCGTGGATAGTTCGTATGAGTTACATTAGTCCCGTGCGAGGTGTTGGTGCCACTCACGGGATCGTTCGGGGGCTGTTTCGGGTTTTCACCCACTAACGCCATGTTTTTAAGCCTAAGTCTAGAAATATGCAAATTATTGTCGTATTCTCAAACCGGGAGTTCCGTGATCACGCGAAAAATTTTTGCGAGTTACATTGGTCCCGTGCGAGGTGTTGGTGCCACTCATAGGGCCGTTCGGGGGCTGTTTCGGCTTTTCACCCACTAATGCCATGTTTTTAAGACTAAGTCTAGAAATATACAAATTATCGTTGTATTCTCAAACCGGGGGTCCCGTGATCATGCGGCCAGTTCGTGTGAGTTACATTAGTCCCGTGCGAGTTATTGACACCACTCACGGGGCCGTTCGGGGTACTATTTCGACTTTTCACCCACTATCGCCATGTTTTGCCTAAGTCCTCATAGTTTTAAATTATCGTCGTATTCTCAAACTGGGGGTCCCGTGATCGTGCGGTTAGTTTGTACGAGTTACATTGATCCCGTGCGATGTGTTGGTACCACTCACGGGGCCGTTCAGGGGCTGTTTCGGCTTTTTAGCCACTAACGCCATATTTTTAAGCCTAAGTTTATAAATATGCAAATTATCATCGTATTCTCAAACCGGGAGTCCTGTGATCGCATGGATAGTTCCTACGAGTTACATTGGTCCCGTCCGAGCTGTTGGTGCCACTTACGGGGTTGTTTTGAGTTTTCACCCACTAACGCCATGTTTTTAATCTTAAGTCTAGAAATATGCAAATTATCATCGTATTCTCAAATCAGGGGTCCCGTGATTGCGCAATCAGTTCGTACGAGTTACATTGGTCCCGTGCGAGGTGTTGGTTCCACTCACGGGGCCGTTCAGGGGCTGTTTCAGCTTTTCACCCACTAACGCCATATTTTGCCTAAGTCATGATATTTTTAAATTATCGTCGTATTCTCAAACCGGGTTCCCATGATCACGTGGTCTATTCGTACGAGTTACATTGGTCCTGTGCGAGGTGTTGGTGCCACTCACGGGGCCGTTCGGGGGCTGTTTCGGCTTTTCACCCACTAACGCCTTGTTTTTAAGCTTAAGTCTTAATATTTTCAAATTTTCTTCCTATTCTCAAACCAGGGTTCCCGTGATCACGTGGTCAGTTCGTACGAGTTACATTTGTCCCGTGCGAGGTGTTGGTGCCACTCACGGGGCCGTTCAGGGGCTCTTCCATGAATGGCGAACCAAAAAGTTTGGTTATGCTTAGCACTGGGCATAAATTGAGAGAAAATAATTACCTCTAATGGAGCCATTCTTTTATGTTATTCATCTGCTGTAAAGGAAAATACGACTTTCTCACCGGGGCGACCACCATTCCATCAATAGAGGATCTAAAATACAAGGCCTGGAAATCTGAAAACAGCATGATGTTGTGGTTAATCAATTCCATGACCAAGGAAATTGGAAAATACTTCATGTACTACAAGACGATCAATGATATTTGGGATGCTGCAAAGGAAACCTACTCAGATAACAAAAATACCTCTGAATTATTTGAGGTAAAAGGTATCAGAATAGTCTTTGTCAAGCACAACTTACTATCACTCAATATTTCAATACTCTAAATAGATATTATAAGCAACTAGATCTCCTTGATGATGCTAAACTTGGTTGTCCAGGATGTAGTCTCAAGTATAAAAAGATTGTTGAGAAAGAATCTTTAAATTTTTGTTTGGTCTTAACAAAAATCTGGATAAAGTAAGAGGAAAAATCTTCGGGATTAAGCATCATCCTATAATCAGAGAAGTTTTTTTTAGGATAGAAGAGAGGAAAGTAGGAAGAAGATTCTGATGGGAAACCAAGTCCCATCCACCCAGAATGAAGGTTTTGCCTTTACAGTCTGTGGAACAAATCTTCCTCTCGATAATAACCGGCCAAGGAAAGGAGGAGGACCATGGTGTGACCACTGCAGAAGACCTGGACACACCAACGACACCTGTTGGAAGTTGCACGGCAAGCTAGCTGACTTGAAACCAAGAGCTCCAGCTGAAAGCCATGTCTTCATGTCAACTGGAGAGGAGAAATCTTCACCCGAGACCACACTGTTAAGCAAAGAGCAAATTGAGTTTCTTAAAAATTTGTTCAGACAACAATCATCGCCCTCTTCTCTAACCAATTCGACATGCACCGGATCAGTCGCTCAAAAAGGTAATTTTTTAGTAGCTTTGAGCACTCAAATGGAGAAAAACAGCCCTGATTGTAGACTTCGGTGCATCAATAACCGGTAATGCTACTCTATTTCACACCTATAGCCCAAGTTCTGGGAATTTTATGGTTCGAATTGTCAATGGATCATTGTCTAAGGTGGATAGAATAGGATCTATTGCTATTACATATGACCTAATTATAAATTATGTTCTCTTGGTTTCCAATTTGATTTACAATTTGTTGTCCATTAGCAAACTAACCAAGGATTTGAATTGTATTACAATTTTTTTCTCAACTCATTGTGCATTTCAGGAATTGGAATCAAGAAGGATGATTGCTAATGCTAAGGAGTGTGCGGGCCTATAT
This sequence comes from Sambucus nigra, assembly GCA_949130495.1. NCBI lineage: Eukaryota > Viridiplantae > Streptophyta > Magnoliopsida > Dipsacales > Adoxaceae > Sambucus > Sambucus nigra. Next base: position 211,678,770 of record OX422220.1, on the reverse strand, counting down.
CTCCTTAAAAGTACTAATAATTCTAAAGAAAAAGCTCAAGTTGCAAGTACTTTTTCATTTCAGAGCACATCAATAGTCGTGTGTAGGGGCATAACCAGATATAACTCTTGCGAATTTGAATTAACTGTGAGTACTCTTTTAAAATCTTGCAGTGAACTTTTCTTTGTTTGTAGTGAGATTTTATTTGTTTCTAATAATAATTGTTCTTAATTAAAAGGATCCTATTTTAATTGAATCAAAACCAGATGGTTCTCATTATTAGAGCTTATCTTCTATGAGATACAGTTGAGCCTCTACATTATACAACTCAACTCAACAAAGCCTTTTCCCAATTATTTGGGGTAGGCTACATGAATCCTATTTTTCCATTCCATTCTGTTCAGTGAAATATCTTCGGTTAAACCACATGATATCATGTCCTTTTTTATAATATCCCACCAAGTTAATTTAGGCCTACCTCTACCCCTTGGGTTACTATCAATACTAACTAAATCACTCTTCCTTACAGGAGCATCCATTGGTCTACGCTTGACGTGTCCAAACCATCTAAGTCGATTTTCTCTCAATTTATCTTCTATAGGAGCTACTTTTATCGTTTCACGAATTTGTTCATTTTTAATTTTATCCTTTCGAGTTTTACCACAAATCCATCTTAGCATTCGCATCTCCGCCACACTCATTTTCTGCACATTTTGTTTCTTGGTTGCCCAACACTCTGTCCCATATAACATGGCGGGTCTAATGGCCGTCCTATAAAATTTTCCTTTTAACTTCAAAGGTATACGCCTATCACACAGAACGCCGGTCGCACTTCTCCACTTAACCCAGCCTGCTCTAATCCTATGCGTAACATCATCACTAATATCTCCATCTTTTTGTATAATCGATCCTAAATAACGAAAATGATCATTTCTAGGTATTTCTTGACCCTCCAATTTCACCACATCTCCATTTGTCCTCCTATTACTACTAAAATTACACTCCACATATTCTGTTTTAGTTCTTCTTATTTTAAATCCTCTTGTTTCTAAAGTTTCTCTCCATAATTCCAACCTAGCATTTATCCCCATCTTAGTCTCATCGACTAAAATAATATCATCTGCAAATAGCATACACCATGGCACCTCATTTTGTATTTGTCCAGTCAACTCATCCATAACAAGAGCAAAGAGATAAGTACTTAATGCTGAACCTTGGTGTAGCCCTACCATAATTGAAAATTCACTACTTTCTCCAGCTGATGTTCTTACTCTAGTCATCGCACCATCATACATATCCTTGATCACGTCAATATATCTGCGAGTCACTCCTCTTTTATGTAGTAATAACATTAAGTTATGAGGAAAATTATCTACAACTCTGTGTGAAATATTACATAAAATGTGTGGTGATAATGCCTTAATTAGACATAACCCCCCAAATCTGGCCGGACATTTGACACCGAGAAGAAATTTCAAAATTTATAACAAACTTCCTCCCTGAGATAATGCCTTATTACCATATTTGGAAAATACCTAAATCAACCCCTTTATGAACTAAGATTCAACCTCAACCCCCATAAACTTTCAAGATCTTACAATATGGTTTGTACGCTGCATATTTTAGATAAGGTGTTTTATGTAGACATTCATTTTGATGTTCCCATGTTTAATGATCACATTGACCCGGATACTTTTTTCGATCGGATTGACCCCATAGAGAAGTTTTCTAACTTCAAATACATACGGGCCTAAAATGATGAAGTTAATAGTCACCATATTGCAGGGTACACTAAAATTGGTGGAATGAGTTAGTGAGGGATATGAAGTAAGACACACTAATATAATTTCAACGCGAAAGTGATACTTGGGCTAAAATAAGTCAAATTTCATGTTACATCTATTTCAATTATGAGAGCTAGATTTTAGATTTTGATCTTTCAAATGTGAAATTAACAGATTTTAAAGATCAATTCATTAGCTCACAAAAAATAAACAATATAGTCAATAATGCCCAAATTACAATGTGACTAGTGGTTAAAACACTCAATTAGCTGAACTAACCATTTGTAAGGATTATATCAAATGTCATTGGGTGTTAAACACATTCAATATCAATAAATATCTCATAACACCATATTGGAATAAATGTCAAGGGATGGTCTAAAGGAGCATGGCTCGAGTCAGGTCGTTTATTTTTTAGTGGGATTCCCACTTGCCATCTCATCAATCTCTCAAAGTTTAGAGATTTATAGATATTTTGATTTGATATAAAGTGCTTCATAGTTCTTTTAGGTTGTTAACAAAAATTTGGTCATTTCAGCTGTGAGTTTGTCAACAACTAGAAGTTTTTCACTTGTTCCCACTTGTTGAGAAGTATTTTCTAATTTACTGAAGTTAGATAATAAGAAATAAGGAGTATATGTACGTGTATACATATTTGACTTACTGAACTCAAAATAATTTTATTTGCTATTTTTTCAAAACTGGTCCCCAACTTAGGATATCATTTTAAAACCTCACCTGCTCCTGTATATATATATATTGTGATATTATTAAATTCCTATCCATTGATTTGATTTATTCAATTAAATACTCACATCAGTAGTATTTTTGAGTTGCTATATTAGCACTGCACATTAGTACAACTAGATCCGATAATATTTTTCGATCTTAGTACATGATATCACTTTTTGAGTTTAAGCCGTCGTATTTTCAAATTATCGTCATATTCTAAAATCGGGAGTCCCGTGGTTGTGTGGTCAGTTCCTATGAGTTACATTGGTCCTATACGAGGAGTTGGTGCCTCTCACAGGGCCGTTCGGGGGCTGTTTCGGGTTTTCACCCTCTAACGCCTTGTTTTTAAGCTCAAGTCCTCATATTTTAAAATTATCATCGTATTATCAAACTGAGAGTCCCATGATCGCGCAGTTTGTTCCTACGTGTTACATTGGTCCTGTGAGAGGTGTTGGTGCTTCTCAAGGATCCGTACGAGAGTTGTTTCGTATTTTCGCTCTCTAACACCTTATTTTTAAGCCTAATTCCTAATATTTTTAAATTACCGTCGTATTATCAAATTGGGAGTCTCGTGATAGCGTGATCAGTTCCTACGTGTTACATTGGTCCCATGCGAGGTGTTGGTTCCACTCACGGGGCCGTTCAGGGGCTGTTTCGAGTTTTCCTCCACTAATGCCATGTTTATATGCCTAAGTCTAGGAATATTCAAATTATCGTCGTATTCTAAAATCGGGAGTGAAATATGCAAATTAAGTCAAATATCATAATTATGGTCATAACGAAGTTCAGATTGAAAGACCTGAATCTCAACATCCCTCTCATTATAATTAATAGCCTTTCCAAAACCACCAGGTGTGAAATTCTTGGAAAATCATTGTTCTTGAATCAAGGAGGGAGTGTTGAAGATAGAAGCAGGGGCAATATGACGGTTCGGTCAATTTCAGGGGCACTATGAGGGTCTAGTTAATATGCCGTTAAAATAATTGGTTAATTTAAACACTCTGTTAATTTTAGGGACAATATGCAATTAAAATATGAGGGTCACTATGACGACATATTGCCCCTCAACCGTTAATTACAAGGGCACTATGAGGGGACTATGAGGGTCTGGTTAATCCAGTAGAGAAAGGACTCAAGTCAGGAACACGAGACAAAAAAATGACTGTAAAGTTAGTATAGTAGATCATAATATTCAAGAAACAAATGTAAATATAATTTACTTATGAACCTGCATAGCTTCAATCTGCCTCAAAAGAGACCTAGTAGATTCAGGAACTTGATTAATCAACTTTGCAACCATTTCTTATAATGTACTTTCTACGAGGCTTTCCATTAACCATATAATACAAAAAGGAAAAAATAATGACAAAAATAAAAATTAGGACTAAAATACAAAATATACTAAAATAACTCTAGAAGTTCAGCTGAAATCGATTAATATGAATATTAACATCCTAAAATCTAAATATGTGATATAAATTGGCTTACCCAAAGTTTTTTTTACAGATATTAACAACCTAGTAGGTTGTAAGACTAAAGTGTCAAAAACATTATCTCACACTATTTTTACTTTTACATTAGCTCTGCCACAATATTATCCCAAAATCAAATCATATAAATTATGTATATATACTATATATACTATGTATAAATTTTAAAGATATAAACAATATATACATATATTAATGGAATCAACATAAATTAGTGGAAAAAAATAATAAAATTTACCCAGGAGAGAGACTGGGACTGGGGCGGCTGCTGCTAGGGCGGAGCTGGGGAATACATCAGTAAATAGAAAAAGAAAAATGAAACAAATAGAAAAAGGACATGATACCTGATTAACGAGAGAGAGAAGCTTTGGTCATCAACATCAGTGTTTGACAAGAGAGAGAGAAAAGCGGGCAAATGAAGATGAAAATGAGCATGCCTTTCTTTATTTTTTAGGAATGAAAGGGTCACGGTCTAGAGCCGTGACCCACCATCATAACCCACCACCCCTTTAGAGCTGCTACTGATACCTGATTGACAAAGAATGGTCACGGCCTACAGCCGTGACCCCCATGCATGACCAACAACAGTTGTCAAATGAGGTATGGTCATGGCCCATAGCCGTGACCCATACCAAGAAACGGTCACAGCCCCAAGCCTTGATCCTCGATGTGTTATGCATGACCCTTTTTCATCAACCCTAGTTCTTGAATGAGGTATGGTCATGTCCCATAGCCATGACCCATATCAAGAAATGATCACAGCCCTAAGTCGTGACCCCTCAATGTGTGGACTCTCTTCTTCATCATGCCATGGGTCACGAACTTGGGCTGTGTACCATCTGCGACCAAGCTTGGAGGGAATTTTGGCGCGAGTTTGGCGCCAAGATGGTCACGACCTGGTCACGGTAATTCAGTGTGATAATATTGAGTGGGTCACGGCCCAAGTCCACGACCAGCTGGTCGCGGACTTGGACCATGACTCACTGGGCCTGGCCATTCGTAGGATTTGGTGTAGTGGCTTCATCTCCATTAGGGATTACGATGAGCGACACATCTTCCCTGAATCAGTTGTGAGCAGAGTTTTTTTAGATGGAGGGGCCGCGTGAACATCACGAGCGAGTGAGGTGTTTGAGTTGATATTTTGAACATTTGTCAGTAAGTGTGATATCCCCTCCAATAGACGTTGTTTTTTTATACAACGATGATCTCTGCTACCCAATCAAGTTTTGGTGGTGGCTTATCTTAGGATGTCGAGAACCTGTGAGAAAATGGTATGGACCTTAAGGTCTTTCCTTGCGATTTTCTCCCTCATTTTTTAGGACAAATGGATTACCCTACCTAGTTTCGAGATTTGAAGGTTTCGAGCTTATGAACTTCTTTCCCATCTTCTTTGAAGAAGAGGTTGCGTTCTTTTATCGGAGATTTCTTCATTACTTTTGTTGATGATGGTTGGGTGAATCGCATGCATTTTCCTGAGGTAGAGGCGTATGATATGATTGATTTTTTTCCATTCTTTGGAAATGATGATGTTATCGGGGTTAGTTTTCCGGTTGTTTCTCCCACGGTTGGCTCAAATTGATTGGGGGTATTTCGACCCATTTTGGGAGGTATTTGAGGTACATTCGATAGTTCAGTTGACGCGCCTAGCCTCACAGGATCATAAGAGATGCGAACCGCATTGGGCATCATTGTCCCTCCCTGAGGCGAGGTCGTGTTGATTATTATGGTGGCAAGTTTCAGGGCTGAGTTAATTTATGTCATGGGAGTTTTTATCACCCATTCCTGCATATTTGCTAGCCGATATATAGGATGTTTTCGAGGACGCCTTCCCCTCAGGTGGGGGAGTCCGATGACAACTGTTTTGCTCCTTTGCCATCAATCTCTCACGCTTGGGACGAACTTTTTCAAATGGGGGAAAATGATGTATACGAGGGGCCCGTGAAATTAATTGTATTTTTCCTTTTTTAGTCTAGTGATTTTTCATCTTTAGTATAGGTAATTGAGGTAATATAATAATCCATTGAAATGTTCTAATGTGCCCGCCTTAGTGATTTTAGCTTTTAGGGTTATTTTGGCTAGCGAGATAACCTAACTTATAAATACGGCCATTGACCTCCTTTTGTAATCACTACTATTCTGAATTAGAGAGAGAAATTGGACCCTTGGCCTTTAAATTATGTTGTTTTTGTTGTTGTGTAGTCTAGAGTATATCACTTCCACTTCCACTTACTATTTTAAAAAAATGAACTTCATTCAAGGTCCTCAAACTGAGGGACCTCACTTGATCCTCTCTCCATACATGATACATGAATATATACATACATACATACATATATACATATATAATATATATAGTTAAACTCGCCAACATATATCATTAAATATACTTAAGAATATATGATATTAAATGTACATGTATATACAAAATAGGCAATCATGTATATATATATATATATATGTGTGTGTGTGTGTGTGTGTGTATGTGTGTGTGTGTGTGGGTGTGTGTGTGTGTATAACATACATAAAACTATCATACATAAAACTTTCATACATACATGATACCTAAAAATACATGATATTAAATGTACATGTATACATGTACATACCTCATTAAATATACCTAAAAATATTAATACCTACAAATATACCTAAAAATACATGATACCTATCTTAAATATACCTTTATACAATAAATATACATGTATACAGGAAATTACATGATACATGTATAGAAGTATATTTAATGCGTACAGGTATATTTAAGGTATACATTAAATATACCTGTATATAGAAAAATACATGATACCTGTATACAAGTATACCTGTATACATGTATCATGTATTTTCCTGTATACAGGTATATTTAATGTATATTTAATGAGGTATGTACATGTATTTAGGCACCTCTTTCCAGTTGGGTTCTCTCTACTTTCTTAAATTTTTGTGGTTTAAAATATAAATCTATTATATATATATAGTCTTGAAATAGAATTTTATTTTTATATATATATATATATATATATATATATATATATATATATATATATAGAGAGAGAGAGAGAGAGAGAGAGAGAGAGAGGCAGGCTCCTGTGCACACTAAGTTTACACATTACCTTTTAAAAGTGTGCAAACTTAGTGCTGGCGCACACCAATTTTTTATGTGATATTTTAACATTTCAACGGACTCACATAAAAAAAATTAGCTCAAAAAAACTTTTTTTGCTATTTTTAAAAAATCGGTCAAACTTTCGCAGTTTTTAAAGGGCTTAAAAACTGCGAAATTTTGACCGATTTTTTAAAAATAGCAAAAAAAGTTTTTTTGAGCTGATTTTTTTATATGGGTTCCTTGAAATGTTTAAATATCACACAAAAAAAATCAACTCAAAAATATTTTTTTTACTATATATAAAAGGTAATGTGCAAACTTAGTGTGCAAACTTAGTGTGCACAGGAGCCTGCCTCTCTCTCTCTCTCTCTCTCTCTCTCTATATATATATATATATATATATATATATATACACACACACACACACACACACATACACACACACACACTTTTTCTCTAAAACGTACTTCTTAAATAACGGACTTAACATACTTTGTCTTTTTCCCAATGTGGTCCCCTCGTGGTCCCAAAGTCAAATTCATCAACTTTCCGTGGTGGTATGCTCTTGTCCTATAGTGAAATTCTATTTCAAGACTATATATATATATATATATAATAGATTTATATTTTCAACCACAAAAATTTAAGAAAGTAGAGAGAACCCAACTGGAAAGAGGTGCCTAAATACATGTACATACCTCATTAAATATACATTAAATATACCTGTATACAGGAAAATACATGATACATGTATACAGGTATACTTGTATACAGGTATCATGTATTTTTCTATATACAGGTATATTTAATGTATACCTTAAATATACCTGTATGCATTAAATATACTTATATACATGTATCATGTAATTTCCTGTATATAGGTATATTTATTGTATAAAGGTATATTTAAGATAGGTATCATGTATTTTTAGGTATATTTGTAGGTATTAATATTTTTAGGTATATTTAATGAGGTATGTACATGTATACATGTACATTTAATATCATGTATTTTTAGGTATCATGTATGTATGAAAGTTTTATGTATGATAGTTTTATGTATGTTATACACACACACACACACACACACACACACACATATATATATATATATATATATATATATATATATATATATATATATATATACATACATGATTGCCTATTTTGTATATACATGTACAATTAAATATCTTGTATTCTTAAGTATATTTAATGACGTATGTTGGGGAGTTTAACTATATATATTATATATGTATGTATGTATGTATTCATGTATCATGTATGGAGAGCGGATCAAGTGAGGTCCCTCAGTTTGAGTACCCTGAATGAAGTTCATTTTTTTAAAATAGTAAAAAAATATTTTGGAGATGATTTTTTTCTATGATTTATAAACGTTTTAGTAGGACCATAAAAAAAGAATCAGCCAAAATCATTTTTTCTACTATTTTAAAAAAAAATAGGTCAAACTTTGTGAGTTTACAACTTAAAAACAACTTAAAAACTGACACAGTTTGATCGATTGTTTTAAAATAGCAAAGAAAATCATTTTTAACTGATTATTTTTTTATGGTTCGATTGAAATGTTTAAAACCATATAAAAAAATCAGCCCAAAAATATTTTTTTTACTATTTTAAAAAAATGGACCTCATTCAGGGTCCTTAAACTCAAACCTCACTTGATCCTTTCCCATCATGTATGTATGAAAGTTATATATATATATATATATATATATATATATATATATATATATATATATATATATATATATAGAGAGAGAGAGAGAGAGAGAGAGAGAAAGAGAGAGAGAGAGAGAGTGAGGTCTTTCAGTTTGAGTACCTTGAATGAGGTCCATTCTTTTAAAATAGTAAAAAAATATTTTGGAGTTGGACCATAAAAAAATAATCAGCTCAAAACCATTTTTTTTACTATTTTAAAAAAAGTCGATTAAATTGTGTCAGTTTTTAAGAGATTAAAAACTGACACAGTTTGACTGATTTTATTAAAATATCAAAAAAAAATCATTTTAAGTTGATTATTTTTTTATGATCTTCCTGAAATGTTTAAAAATCATTAAAAAAAATCAACCAAAAACTATTTTTTTTACTATTTTAAAAAAATGGACCTCAATCAGGGCCCTCAAACTGGAACCTCACTGGATCCTTTCCACGCACACACACACACACACACACACACACACACACACATATATATATATATACACAGACACACAATATAACTATACATGATTGCTAATTTTGACAAATTTTAAAAAAACTGTATTTAAAAACAAGTTTGCCAAATGCACACCAATAATTATAAACACAAAAGATTGAATTTTAAAACTGTATTTAAAAACATCGTATAAATCGAGTTTTTTGAGTAACGAAACAAACGGGCCCTGAGCTTTTTAAAGAAGAAGTCCTTAGTCAGATAAAAAGGACAAAAGGATTATTCAGACTCTTTAGAAAGAATTGAACAAAAATAGGTAATTGCCTATAAATTTAGGGAATCTCCTTATGTAGAAACTAAGGAAGGAAAAACCATGGCTAGATGAATTATAAACGATGAATTAGATCATACTAGCAAGATAGCTAGCCCTATCCCAAATATTGCACATAATAATTGTATGATCCAATGACTTAAAGACTCATCCTCCAATGTCAGAACATGGTGGAAAGAAAGAAACTTTACAAACCCTCTATAACAACCCGCGTAATTTTTGGGCTATTTTCAAAATATAGAGGAAAATAAAGTTTTTGAGAAAATTATTTTTCTTGCTCAATTATGTTGAGAATTATTTTTAACGGTGAGATTTTCAAACAGTTTTGAAATCGGAGTTAAAACGGATTTTTAAATAATTTTTATATATGTATCCCCTTGTAAAATTTTTAGGCTAGAAGAATATTAAAGTCGGTATTTTAAGAAGACTATTAACAAAAATAAAAAGGTTCTTAATTACAGGATAGAAGAAGAAGTAGCTCAATCTAAGACTTCTACTAAAGAATGTTGAGCAAACAACAGGGAATGACACTTTGCTAATGATTGTCCTAATAAGAAAGATAAAGAAAGTATTAAGATTATTAATACAATATTAGATTTTGCAGACCAAGAAGAATTAGATATATTATATGTTATAGAAATATTAGATATAGAAAATGATAATGATATTAGTATCTATAGTGCGTATACAGATAGTGATTCAGAAGACTTTAATAGTAAAACTGGTGAGTATGAAGACGCCCAAGACACTCTACACTTATATTTAATGCAAACTGATCAGGAAAATGATTATATAGATTTTGAAGAAGCTTGGTATAAATGTATATTAAGACTCTTTTTAAAGAAAAGATGTACAGTTAGTAACCCGAGGTACTGACATATGTACCTAGATGTTACTATGATGTGAAACATTATTGCACATTTGAAATGAAATGTAGTAAGAAAGACTTTTGCCGTGTAGAATGTTTTGAGACTATACAATCAGAGCTACTTTTGGTATGTATTACTTCCCAATTACAGTGCATGAAGATTGTTGGAGAACTAGATTGCGAGCAATTTATACTATCCAATATGATGCTCAAATAGATCAAGATATTAAAATCTATTATCAAGACATCGATAAAAATATAGACAAAAGATTACAAGAAAATGAAGACCTAAAAGGAAAGGGAATTTCTTATGACGTAGAAGAGAAGTACTCGAAAAGCAGTACAAAAGACTTAACACCGTTAGATTTTATAGATAAACCCCAGAAAAGAATATTTATTTTAGAAAATAATAATTTTGGAATTTCTACTAGACCTAGTGCTTGTTTCGTAGAATTATACAAACAAAGATTACCTTAAAAGCCTTTCAACTTTTATACAGGATGCTCACAGAGTATTTGTAAGGCTAATGCCTTTCCAAAAAATTATTTCCAAGAGACTGAGCATGAGATCCATGGTAAGGTAGTTAGTGGAGAACCATTTACCTTGTATTTTCAAACTATTCCTTTTTTCTTCAAAATAGGAAATCAGATAAACAAAACTGTAAGTTATTAGTTTGGGATTATGAATCCCCGACCTAGTTTCATAGGAAACATTATTTTAGGCCAAGATTTTATTAGTAAATATCATCCATATACCCAATATAATGATAAGATATTACTTAATAATAATGAGTTTAATATTATCGCCCCTCTAATTGATCACAAGACTGCTTTCGACCTTATGCAGGTCAAAGCAAATTATTGACCAATTACCCATTAGGGTACTTCAGCTAAGCATGGTCGATCTTGACAACCAGCAAGAAGCCCAAGAAATAACTAAGCTCTTACAAAAAGAATGCATGTGCCCATACTAAAAGTGTGTTATAGGAAAATTGCGCTTATACAACAAGAAAGTTTAGACCAAGCCCAACAAGCCTTATTAAGGGCCCAAACTATATCCAAATAAAAGAAAATGGACATAGATACATAAAAACCAAGAATTAGGAAACTAGCAAAGCCTACTCTCAGAGAAAATCCCATTGCTTAATGGAATAAAGACCAAAGTTATTGTGAAGATTCCACTATTAATGGTGGAACTTATAAGAAACGATATTCACAAGAAGATAAAGAAGAATTCAAAAAGGACATAGATGAGATGCTTAAACTAGGGATTGTTAGAGAAAGTAAAAGTAGACAAAGCAGTCTTGCCTTCGACGTTCAAAATGAGTCTGAACGAAAGAGAGGAAAAAGACGCATGGTCATAGACTATAGACACCTTAATAAGAATTCTGAATTCGGTTTTTTATAAAATACATGACAAGAATAATCTACTCAATCTGATGGAAGATAGAACTATATTTAGTAAGTTTGATTGCAAGTTAGGCTTCTAACAAAATTAAGATGCACACAGACAGTATTGCTTGGACGGCCTTTAGTGTGCCATAAAAAAAATAAAAATGGTTAGTTATGCCATTTGGTGACTTGAATGCCCCCCAAGTATTTCAAATATGAATGAATATCATTTTTAGACCTCACTCATAATTTTGTCTTGCTTACATAGATGATATTCTTGTAGCTAACAAGACTGAAATAGAACATGTAGTATTTTAGAATTAGATAAACATGTAATTGTTATTTCTGAAAAGAAAATGCATATATTCCGAATCAAAATAAACTTTATGGGAATGCATATTAATAAAGGAAAATTATCCTTAGCAGAACACATAATCAAGAAGATTCTTCAATTTTCAAACCAACTTAGAGATAGAAAATAATTACAATCATTTTTAGGATTGCTTAATTGTGCTACAGTTTTTATTAAGAACCCTGCTTCAAAAAGACAGAGCTTAACATCCAAATTAAAAGGAAGAGATAAGACCAATCCTTTTAAATGGACTAAAGATGATTTTGAAGTTTTAAAACAGATAAAAAAAGCAGTCAAGAATATTCCTCTACTTGAATTGTCTAATGCTGAAGATCAGTTTATAGTAGAAACAGATGCTTTTGACAACCAATGGGGAGAAATGTACTTTGCCATTGATCATCAGACTAAAAAAAAGAAGAAACTTTGTAGATACAATTTTGGAACTTTTACTAGTCCATAAACAACATATATTGCCCATGAAAAAGAAGTTATAACTATAGTTCGCGCTTTAGAAAATATATGCTTTTTCTTAGACCTAAAAATTTTACTATTTATATTGATTCATCTTATGCAGTAAAATTTAGAGACTTAGACTTGTCAAAATCTAGAGCCGGTGGATTAATTACAAGGAATAATTGCTTGGTGGATATGACTTCTTTGTTATTCATATTAAAGGAAGTAAAAACACCATTCTAGACATTATATCTAGAGAACCCGTGTTTGTTAATACTAATATTATTTTTTGTTTTATGATGCAAACATATTTCGACATCATGAGTTCCTCTGGAACAAGCCGACTTAACAAAAAAGAAGTTGTAGACTATCTTAGAGGCATAAAACCAAATGCTGGTATAATGCAAAAGCAGACTCAAACTCAAATCCAAGATACCCAGGAAAGAACAATTCTGGAAAACTTCGATGATATTCTTGTTCCTCTCGGAAAATCAAGAAATGAAGTTGTTACCCAGAATAGACTTATGGGGAAAATGTATTTTTTCCCCAATATAGAACATACCAAAGATATCAAGACTTAATAAAATCTAGACAAGAATTTTCTGATGATGAAAATACTCTTATAGACGCCATGTGGTGGAATGTAAAGAATAAGCTATGGGTAGAATTCAAACAGAATTTAGTGGTTGTTGCTACTAGATTCATGAGAACCCAAAGACTTGCAGTTACTCAACTCAGTAGTACTACTATTCCTAGACCTCAGACTCAGACATATGCTCAGACTCTTGGAGAAACCTCCAAAGCTAGATCCGTTGATAATTTTTATTATCAGCAAAATAATTTTAATATTAATATTGTTATACCATTTGGTACTAATAATTTTCCATTTTCAGAATACTACCAGAAGGAGGGTGATAGTATAATTGATCATTTCAATTTGTTATTATCTGAAATTAATGGAGATGCCTTAATAATTAGTGGCTTCTTTAAAGAAGTTCAAAAAAATTATCTTTAATGAGAAGTAAAAATGGCACATAAAACTCCTGCAACCCATAGTTGTCAAATCGTGAATCGAATCATGAATAGGAAACCATATGAATCGTGAAACGTAAATCGAATTGTGAATCGAATAATAAGAAACGTCACAAATGTAAAATATGTGAGAAATAATATATAAATGCAAAGAGAGCACATTTAGAATATGTGATAAAACATATTATGACCTAAAACCAATTATAAGACATGATTTCATTAAAATATAACTAACAAAATGAATTTCCATGTCCAAACTATGATCAAATTTTAACAATATAACTATATACAATGTCCAAATTCAAACACAACAATATATTATACAATATAATAACACAAATAAAGATTATATATAACATAATTAAACATACATTATAATAATAATATTATATTATATAACTTATAAAATTATTACACAAGATTTTTTGGCTTCAATCAAAAGCATAAGCTATCTCCCTCTCTTGATCAACTTCAAAAAGGTTAGAGGAGAAGAAAAAAGTGATCGCAACACGAAATAGAGGAAATCGCAACTTCGAACAGGTTTAAGGAGAAAAAGGGAAGTGATTACAATTTAGGTTTCGTTCTAGTTTGTTTTTCGATCACTTTCTTTTTCGCAAAGGGTAACTTAAGTTTATACTAGGTTCTTATTATTTTAATAATAAAAAGTTTTAAGTGTTACTTTAAAAGGAATAAAAAATGAGCACGAGCTTTAAGTCGGATTAAAATTCCATCATCCTCCGAGAAACATGAATCGCACCTGAATTGTGAATTGGTGCGATTCTCCATTCCGCACCCGAATCGAACGATTCAGCCTGATTTTTGGAGTCCCTTCGATACTATTCACGATTCGTATCGATTAGTATGTGAATCGAATCGAATTGTATGAATCGAATCGTAAGATTATGACAGCTATGCTGCAGACTACAGGTTCATTGGACTCATTCATATTCAGACTCTAGAAAACTATATTAATCTTGGAAAAACGGTTCACGAGTATGCTAAGAAAATAAACGAATTTTTTCCTTATTGTCTTGAATTTATCAGATTCCTCAAAGTTCTTGCAGGGGAAAAAGGGTTGGATTTTCCACCTTTGCATTTGAAAACTTTGAAATCCTTTCTGAAGACGAAACTAAACACTTAACATATTGACAAGTCCAAATTCCAGATTGCCCAAGTCATGGAAACAATCGAGATTATGGAGTTGTCAACAAGCCAAGAGAAATGGTATATTGCATACCATAATGCATACTTAATCATTCAAGCTGATGAGACATTAAACGGAAGGCTCAAGAAAGAATCTAAAGAAGTGGTGGAGGTAGCTTTTCTAGCGGGCATAAGAGTGGAGGGCTTTATTAATGTATACTTTTGTATTGACGATGCTCCATGAAAGGACAAAGACAATTAATAAAAGGTAAAATATGACAAGGAAGGGACAAAGAAGGGCCCCATGCCAAAAGAAAAGATTCCTTTTTATTTGAGGAATTATTGAAGACTAAAGACGTGTGACAGAAAAGACTTAATTATCGAAAGACGATAAGATTGTTTTATGAAAAGAAAACTGATGACTTTAATTTTTTCTTTTCACCGAATAACTTTTGGCAATCGATTTCCAGTCATTGTAGTGCCCTTGATCTATAAAAGGAAGCGTCAGTCAGTTTGTAGAGGGGGCAAAGGGAAAGTGGAGGCGAAAAAAGAGGTGAGAGAGGTGGTAAGAGAGAAAGAGAATAATAAGTCAATAAGTGAATAAACCGCTTGTAGTTAGGGGAGAGGTGAGAGTTGTATTTACTTATGCTATGCAATAAAAGTTATTTTAATTTCCAAAATATCTTTTGTTAAGTTGTTATTATGCTTTAATTGTGACAACCCGGTATCCGAAATAAGGGGTGGCCAGCCCGCTACTCCAAAAATACAGGAATCATGGATGGAATCATGGATCGAATCATTCTCAGCATCGTGACAATATAAAGAGTATACGAGATAACCACTAAATAATTCAGACAACGGGTTGTCCAAAATTTTGTTTTATAATTTAAAGAAAGCATTTTAACCAACCCACACATGAAAAAGAAAGTGGAAACCCCAAAAGTATATATGTGTTTCAACAACAATAATTATACAACAAAAGGTTCGAATGAAATATCGGTCAACAAAATTTCATACAATGTACAATAAGTTCCAGGAGTTACATATTACATCCATTATACATTTACAACAATTTGGGCCACAACCCGATAAAGACCCGAACATAACTAGAAAACAACAATGAAGGTGTCTATACAAAATATCCCGTGATATCCGCAAAATGTCACGGCTCCTCAAAAGACACTGGAATGGGGAAGTCATTACGGGCGTCCTTGCGGTGGAGCACCTGAACGGCTCCAATATATATATATGCACAACAAGAAAGAAGAACGAGTCAGGGCCCGGTTTTATGTGATCACCAGATAAATGATAAGTATGACAATAATTAATGATTAAGCATGGATGATAAAGATGACATTCTATCATGATAACATCATATAATGAACTAATACAGTTGAATGATTATAAAGTGAAATTCAATTATATAAGAGAATAAGAATAATCATAAACCTTTTTCATCTTTCACCATTTCATCTTATCTTTCTATTCCTTATCAGGAATACAAGTTTTATCATGTGCTCTTTGTGTCACGTATCTCAATTGTATGCTCTTTGTGGAATATATTATGCTCTTTATGGCATTTCTTTATGCTCTTTATGGCATTAATATCAATCAAGTCCAATTTGATGATTAGAATAGTTATAAGTATATGTATATAACGATCTAAGACCTCCCATCCGAGTTTTCCCACTGTGCGCGCCCCTAAATAACCATCATCTTCCAGGGCCTATCATAAGACAACCTCGGATCCTATCGAAAGCATCGGGAAGTGGCCATATGCCTATGGGATAGTCAAGACCACACCCAAAATCTCCTACCCATCGTAGAAACATATAAAACAAATGCTCATATGGCCTAGGACTATATCCACCCAGCATTCATTAGCTAGGGGGCTTCACCTTACGCACGAACTTCCCTTAAGATGGTATTTAAAGAGGTGTGTTTAACCATTTCATTAATTTCCATTTCATGATTTAGTAAATTATCATTTACTTTTTCCATTTTACATTTTATCAAATGCATTATGGTTATCCGGAACTATACGTGCTTAACATCATTATAATAACCTCGAAGAACATTCAAACCCCCCATGTTATTTTCCAAAGTCCCATTTTTGGACTTTATATAAACCATCATACCCCAAATCAATTTCTAAAGTCTCCAAATACGACTTAGTAACCTCCTAGACTCCTACTAATTAAAGAAAGAAAGTGATGCCTGAACATCACTTCGCACATCCTCGAAATAATCCCCAAGTAACCCAATTCTAGTCTAGGGTAGTAAACTAACTCACCTAGAACTCTAGGACTCTAAGTTGACTTCATATAAGAAGGTTCCTATGTCCTAAGACTAGAAAAATGGGGTTAAAAATAAAAAAGAAAACAAAATAAAAAATGTAGGATTTTCGAATCGATTCGGCCTAGCCGAATCGATTCAGCCAGAAAAGATGGGATTTTGCATAATTACCGGATCCATTCGAACCTTTTGAAGCGATTTGGTCAGGGAAATGGGGTTTCTGCATAAATGTCGAATCGATTCGGACTAGGCCGAATCGATTCGGTTCACCTAATCCTGGAAACTATCCCTGGGCGAATCGATTCGGCCAGGCCGAATTGATTCGGTTATGCGAATTTTGCCAATTTTGGCTATGGAGTCTTGGACTCCAAATTATCCCAACTCAAATCCTTTCAACCCAATATCATTTATGGTCATCAATGCATAATGAGTACCACAACTACCACCATAAACCTCATTAATCACCCAAGTCATTCTTAAATGATTCAAGAACCCCAAATTCATAAAAAAAAACTAAACTAGCTAAACCATGATTACTACACCATTATCACTACAAATCATTTATCTTAAAACACATACAGCAAGTAGAAAACTTGCCTCAATCTAGCAAATGCAGATTCTCTTTATGTAGAAGCAAGATTCCTTCTTCAATCTTCAATTTCTTCTCTTTTCTCTACTCTTTCTCTTCCTCTCTCTAGTTCTCTAGGTTTAGGAAATGACATTAGGGAAAAATAGAAGACTTAGTAAGACTAAGTCGAGCCTTTAGTAAAAAATACCAACTTAATTGATCAATACAATATGGTAGATAATTTGACTATCTCGCACGTTTCGGAATCAACTACGGCCTCCAAATTATCATTTGGATATTTTATAACTCATTTTAAGTTCCGGTTCCATTTTAAATCATAGGGTCATTTTAAATTCTATGACACTATAAAGCTCATCATGAGGATATTTACATGCTCATACAGTAAATATACAATAAGTTAGTAAATATCAACTTTTCTTCATTAAATTAATACTTACTCCGTATTACGACATTTCATATTTAATTACCTCACATAGTAAGTAAATATAAAATAGGCTCTCATAAGCGAGGGTTGTTACATTAATCATCTCCAACTTTCTATTCGTAGAGGACTGTTGTGTGGAACCTCGAGTGTAGCACATAGGTGTTATTCTGCTGAACTATTGAGGTGCGGCACATAAAAAGAGAGTTATAGGAGATATAAATCGCAGAAGGATAATAACAAGCTGAAGAGATAAAGGGAAGAAGTAAAGTTATTGCAGAACAATAGGATGGTATAAAATTAAACCAAACCCTAGCTATTTTAAATAATATTGTTAAATTTCAAAATCATTTGTATGAGCCTTCAAATAACTAAAGACTTTAGCATTTGTTAATCAGACAAACCTAGACTTAACAAGAGAAATCCACGAGTGGACTCTCTTAGACCCCTCAGAAAGACTACTTATAGAATCTGCATTAATATTTGGAGGAGGTACCTTCAAATATATAAACCAGATTATTGTGTGGTTAACACGCGAAGTACTTAGAATATAAATAATTAGAATAGAGATTTGTGATCTCTTCAAGCAAGACTTAAGAGCTGAAGAATTTGTAGAAGAACTTTCAGAACCAGAAAAATATTAAGAATATACTAAGATACTTAAGGATACTATAGACGTATTAAGATATATTAGATGTAAAAGGTTATCCGAAACAAGAACAATCTTGATTAGATCAGGAGGATTTCGTCCGCTCCTTAAATACATAGAGACAACTGCACTAAGAATTTATCGTAGATTTTTGTCATCCTACAGTGACAGTGATTTAGACGAATTTATAGAAGATAACCTAATCCATAATATTAACAAAATATATAAAGAAACTAGACGAATAAAATTCCAATTTTGAATAAGGTGTTTAAGATTAGATTATTTTCCTTCAAAACCTCTTGAATTTTCTAGACACCTTAAGGGATATATCTTGATAGATAATTCCCACTATTTTGAAATACAACACGATAGTGACGCAGATAGCTTAAGAGGTAGCCCCGAACCTTCTACACTCGGGCTTCCAAATTAATTAGAATTTAAAATAATCCTAATAGATTTTGAAGTAAGTTGAAATGATGAATCTCCCCTCCAGTTATCTCTCCAAATTACAATATTCACTCTGAGATAAGACCTTCTGAAGTAAAAACCAGAGGGATTCCATAGGCTTACCTCATATTCACTATAGTCTCATCCACTCTCGTGCAAACCATGAATGCTCTTGATGCCGGATTATCAAAGGGAGTCCTTTATCCTTCTTATTATTGGGAAATCTCCATAACTTATTGCTAAAGAGAGACTTATTTTTAGTATTAAGTTTCAAATTCCCAAGCCTCTAAATTTATATTTTTGGAGACAATTCTATGAGGTGGTAGTTTTTCTTTTCCTCGTACCATCCCCAAAAATCACTGATTTTTCCCACTCAAGGTTTTGTACTTTTATTGGAGGTTTGAAGATAGATAGGCTCCGTAGGATAGACAACTCTTGTTTTTCCCATCTAACTTTTTCTTAACTTCATCTATAACGAAGTTCCAAATTTCAAAAGACAAAGCCCCCCACCCAAACACCCACCCACCACCACACACACAACAGTGGCATGCCAAAATAACTCAATGGCCGCCGACTAACTTAACATCCCACCAAAATTAGCCTTTTTCATCAACTGCTGCTCTTTTGCATTGATGGATACTTTATCTCAAGAAAAGATGTTTTAATAAACGAAACTAAAGGTAAAAAGATCTTTAGTAAGTTCGATTGCAAATCATGATGTTAGCAATTGAAATTAACTGAGGAGTCAAAACCATTGACTGCTTTCAGTACTCTAAGAGGTCATGACTAATAGAATGTGATGCCCTTTGGACTTAATACAACACCTCAAATCTTTCAGAGATGGATGGATACAATATTCAGAGATATCAAAGATTTTTCTCTTGTATATATTGATGATATTTTGATCTTTTCAAAAAACATTGATGAGCATCGGAAACATTTGAAAATATTTTCTGAGAAAATCCAAAAACATGGTATTTTTCTCACACCTAAGAAAATTGATCTGGAAAAAAACGAAATCAATTTCGTTGAAATAATCCTCAACCAAGAAGGATTACAATTACAAGATCACATAATCTCTAAAAACTGAGATTTTGATGAAAATATTTTTGACAAAAAATAATTAAAACCTTTTTGGGAATTCTGAATTATGGAACAAACTTTATACCAAATTTATCCAAAAAAGAGTTACCAGTTCTTGAAAAACTCAAGAAGCAAAAAGAATTTTCATGGACTAAAAAAGAGTCCATGATTGTGAATAACATAAAACAATATGTTAGTTCACACTGTCCAAAAGTTTATTTTCCTAAACAAGAAGATAAACTCATTCTATAAACAGATGCCTCTGAATTTTGGTGGGGGTGTGTATTAAAAGCAATACCAAATCAGTATTGGGATGAACCAAGTTATAATACTCTTGGTATTCGAAATAGGAAAAACCCTATTTCAAAATCTGTTTTAAAACATGAGTTAATTTATGGTTATAACTCTGGTAAATTCAAGCCAAATGAAATCAATTACATAATATTTGAAAAAGAGTTATTATCCATCAAGTTCGCAATAAACAAATTTCATATATTTTTTGCACCGGAAGATTTCATCATAAGAAATGACAACCAGGTTGTCCGAGTTTTTTTAACAAACAAAAGAAATATTCTGGAAGGACACAGGTTGAAATGGTTCAATCAAATAGCCATGTATACCTTTGAGGTAGAACACCTTAAAGGCACAAACAACATCCTAGCTGAATTTTAAAGCCGGGAGGATAAAACCCACTAAAATGGTACAGAAAAGTTTCAAAACCCCACTAAACTAGTGGTTATATGGTCGAAGTGCTCAGCGAAAAAATGCATGAGTACACCTAGGAATGTTATTTTTACTAAACTTGTGAAAATAACAAAAAATTAATAACAGGTATGGCAATGTCTGGTAAGGATAAAGGGAAAAACATCCCTGGAGAGATTCAAGGTCCTTGGATTATAATTGCTAAAAAGGCAATTCCAAGGGAAATTAAAAGTGCTCAAGGGTAAATAGCCCGGTGCTTCCTCTTCTAGTGCACAACCTAAACAAGGCCCAGTGTACGTGGTTTTTTATGGAAGGAAACTAGGATTTTATTATTCATCGTTTCAATGTCAAGTCCAAATAGATGGCTTTCCTGGAGCATGCTTTAAAAAGTATTCAACTGAAATAGAAGCCATCACAAATTGGGAAAAGTTTATGCAAAAAAATCATGCCACCCAATCTGATTTACCAATTTTCCCATCTCCAAAGCCAGGAAAGCACTCCTTGTGAAACAGTTACAGATTTCTGCAACCTAAGAATTCCCTTCACTATTTATCAACATTTAAATAATTCATGGAAAAACTATTTAAAAGGGAAAAA
This sequence comes from Sambucus nigra, assembly GCA_949130495.1. Lineage (NCBI taxonomy): Eukaryota > Viridiplantae > Streptophyta > Magnoliopsida > Dipsacales > Adoxaceae > Sambucus > Sambucus nigra. The sequence goes on along the minus strand of OX422220.1, from coordinate 211,657,153 downwards.
TAAATATTTTAGAAAAAATCTAAGTCTTTTGGCGTCCAGCATAGCTGAACAAACAGCTGAACTAGATCAACTTAAATATTTGGCATATAAAATTTTAAAAACCCTAAAATTTGAGGATGAGGACTTTCCTCTTGTAAAGATAAATCTTTTCTTGACTACTGCAGATTTTCTACAAAATGATTTTTCAGACAAATTCTTCAATACCATCAGAAGAATATGACTTTTCGAAAAAGCAAAACAGACATTACCAAATCACATTTTTCGGGAGGAAATTCTTCCCAAGATTGAAGACCATGGTCTTGTAATAACAGTTACTTGATCAAACACGGAGAATTCATCAACAATTATGATAAATTTCCTAAGCTCCACATACATGTTGATGATGAATGGGATAAATACATTTTAGACTGGGTATGAGTAAACAAAATAGTCCACCAAGTGCATTTAAACAACAAGCTAGCCTATCGCCCCATGATAATCAAACAATGATTACTCATGTTATGTATATGGAGTTTCAATACAATTGACACTTCACTTTGGAAATCATCTGTTCGATAGGATGGAGAATTCGTGAAAGATTTTATTATCCCTATCAAATTTACATTCTCAGAAACTCTGAGCCGCATGAATGGGATGATCTTGATCAACATGACCAGTTCCCCATTGGAAGAATACCATACCTAAATATGGAATTATACTTGATTAAAACCCTTCTCTCAGTCACAAACAAAGCTCAAGAGCTCTACAGAAATCAAGGCCTAAAAATAATGGTTACAGATGGTAAAAGGTTGTTTGTAACAAATTTACCACATAATTTTTGCCTAACCCAAAAGTACAAAGATGAAGTTGAAACCTTATTGGATAATTTAAGGAGAAAAAATAATCTTGATGTACCAAGTGATCAATTAACCGATGCAGAAATGTATGAGGAAGATAAATTGAATCCTCATCTCCAAAGTTCGGATAACTTCAATTTCGACGAAGTTGCAGAGGCCAGCCTAGCCAACGCAATGGAAGGATAACCCATGGACTAATAAAAAATACCCACATGTACGACTGCAAATCCATCTAGCACACGTCGTGGGTTCCACTTTAACGCATGCAGTAATGCAAGAAAAAACTGATTGAAGCACTGAAATTTTATCAGACAAGACACTGTACCACTTTTTGAAAAAACAAAAAGTAGTTTTGTCTTATTGTAATAGGTGTCCAGATTCGAGAAAACTCTAGCATCTTATCTTTTCTTCGTATCCGTTTATCAAATGTAACTTAAAGTATTTGAGGTCCGTCTGCTATAAAAAGGGATTCCCCCTCTCAATTGTAATCATCGGTCAAAATATGTATTCTCTTCCTTGTAAACTATTCCATTAGTAATAAAAGCTTTCGTTTGATTTGAAGATCCTATCTCTTTTCGTTTGATTTGAAGATCCTATCTCTTTTGTCAATGGTATTAGAGCCTTCTTAATCAAGGTCTTTCAATATTTTGTAAGTTAATACTACTCTGTTATGTTTATGTGTATCTTTCATAATGAATATTAAGGTAGTGACTTCTTTCCTTCACCATCATACTTATGTTTCCGATGAAGATTTTAAAGTAAAATATAAGATAATGGGTATTAAGTGTAGAAATAATTGTTGTATGAAATTTAGATTATATATAATTCTATATAAATGAATATGCTAGTTTTCTGTTAGCCATATCCTAGACTAAACAACTAATAATTTTCTAAAAGTACTGTTACTTTGCTTGATTTTCATAAAACCCATACACCTATTAAGGTTGCAAAGCCCATACATCCTGTTATTTAGCCGATTTATGCCCTGTAGAGGTTGTTTAAGGCTAGTCATTGGACATTGGTTTTAGGCACCAGCAGCTGTCAGTAGGAGGGTCTTAGGTACCATTGAAAATTGAGATGGAAGAACAAGATTTAGAAACTGTATTACGTTTGTATATCTCCATGGATAAACAAGCAGGAATCCATGTATAATCGTAGTTTACATATAGATAAAAAATATGAAACCCAGATTAGTTATATAAGTTCTACTCTCAACTCCTTAATGGATATGATTTTCGGTAGGTAAAAAACCGTCGAAAATTATGAAAAGTTAAACGAGGAACTTTTGGCAAAAATCAAAACGGACCTAAACAAAGTTGAAGAAGCTTTGTTAAAATATGAAAACCTACTTAATTTAGATCTCAAACAAGAGACTAAAGAAAAAATTAATGCACTAATAGACAAACTAGATGCATATTCTGCCATGGAAACAATTGGCATGAATGCCCCAAGTGATAGCACAAACCCTCGCTTATACTTTGGGAGAGAAAACATCAACACTCTTCACACAGAAAACACAAAAACCTTTATTTATGAAAAGTTTGTTAATGTTAAAGAAGTGATTGAATACTGGCGACAGTTATATAAAGACCTAAATCTGAATATAACTGAAAGAAACCAGTTAGTACAACAAATTCAAAACACATATAATTAACATGAGTCACTTTTCACATACTGAAAGTTTGAGTTAAACTAACACTCAGACGATGAATAAGAGTTATTTACAGTCACTGTAAACCCCAGTGCTGGAAGAAGAAAAGCTAAAGAACCCCTTCAGGAATTTGAAAATTGGGAAGAATATGAAAAACATATGAAAACGCAAGAAGAACATTTCGTCAAAGCTTACACTAGTGATAACCCATCAACAAGTGGAATGGAGGGAGAATAACCAAAACTGTACATCATCCGACGTGATGATTTAAATAAATATAGCATTACAACAAACTGTATTTATTTAGATCTTCGCAATGTTCCTTTTAAAGATTAGGAACAAACCATCAATGATTGGGCACAATTCATGTCCATTTTGATTACTAATTATAATGTCACATGGTCTAAAGAAAAATTCTTAGACTATCTTGCTTCCATATTACAAGGTGACTGTCTGCAATGGCTTCAACAATGGGAAAAATCATCCCTTGGTAAAGTACAAAAGTAAAAACTCCTAAAAATCGAAACTTCCTTCGATCAGATCCTAAATGGATTTGATACTCTAATAAAAGAAAAAATCAGAGGATATACGGGAGAACCCCAACTCGAAATTGATGCACGTTGCATACTCTCAGAATTAGAGTTATGTGACATTTGTAAGTTCGAGGAATTTGCTGAAATGTATAAAAAAATACTATTTCAAAATAAATCCTCCAGATAATTTTTTTGGGTAGAACAATTCTATCACAAGCTCCCACACCCATGGGATGAAAGAGCTACAAAAACACATGCTAAGTGGTTAGCTGATTTCCAAAAGGTAGACAAAATAGGATTTCGTATCAATTGGGTTTGAAGGTTAATCACAGAAAAATGTTTAGATATCAAGGCAAATAAGCAAGTTAAAAATAACGAGCTTACAAGATCCAAAAAAGTATTTCTTTGTTGTGATGAGATTTTAAAAGAAGATTGGAAAATTGGTTGTAACCCGCTGCCTACTTCCACTTCTAGAAGGAAAAGAAAATTTAAATGGAAACCCGGGAAGAAAAGAAAATATAATATCTCTAAACAGAAAAAATATGCTAAGAGAAAGAAACCTTCAGGAACAAAACAAGGAACCAAAAAGAAATGCAAATGCTATATTTGTAATGAAGAAGGTCATTATGCACCAGAATGTCCTAACAAGGGAAAGAGTGCATGAAAAATGATCAAGTTCCTTGAAGACCAAGCACTTGAAATATCCTTTAGAGATGAACTATCCGACATCTCAGAGGATGAATTATTATATGAAATCGAACCAGAATCTGAATCAGACTATTCAGATGATGATATGATTTTCATGTTTAATACCATGGAAATTAAGGAAAGTGACAACTCTAAAACACAGTCAGTCACTTTAAAAGATATCATTGGAGAAGAAACAAATTTTACCAATGAAAAATTACAAGAATTAAACAAAAAACAATTTGTCAAAAAGATGATGTTTATACATTGTCAAAATTTAATTTTCTTTCAAATAGAATTTTTGAATAATTTGTAGGCAACACTACTGCAGGTTCAACAGATAACGGGACTGCAGAAATTACCATCGTTGATCTAAAAAAGATGGAAAAAGAATCACCCAGAAATAAGGTGTATGGATATAGGTTTAATCCAAATCTGCATAATTGCCTTATTCAGACAGGGAATGGATACACCCATAGTCATTCTAGTCGTGGATATAGGATTCAACAACCCTTTGAATGCCATAATTAGAGGAATCCAATCCAATTTGGTAAATGGAATATTTGGTTTAACAAAAAACCAAATTTTTTCATATCTATTCATGACCCCAACATTGAAGATACTGTCAAAATAAAAATTCAAACCAAGGGGATAGGTATGAAGGACACTCCAAAAAACTTGGCAATTCATTGGAAAACAATCCATTAATTGACAAATTTGCCTAAGACACAGACTCATAATTTCGATAAAAAAAATTATCAAAATTTTTGAACCAAGACCTTATGAGACGATAATACAGCCTCGCGTCATAAATTGGAGAGACTTGGAAATTCCAAAACAATGGATATTACCCCAAGTCACAGAAAATCCACAAGACAGGAAAAAACCTGAAGTGGAAATCCAATTTTCTGGAAATAATGTTTATTTTAAAGCAAAGAAACAAATTGGCAAACAAATTTTCCAGGTCAAGATTGGAGAAAAATGAGACGAACTATCTCTCTAAAAGAAGGGGGTAGTAGTCAACAAAGTGAGGAAAATCAAAACAAGAAAAACCTTGCTATGAAACACCTTGATCATAATAAGAGTATGAAACGAATCATCCCTATTATGCCAGGAACAAAATTCCTAAAAGATGAATATGTATCATCTACAAATAGTCAATGAAGATATCATCTTTTCCCCTAGCTATGGGAAAAAGCGATACACCTATGTTCTTGGATATTTTAACTTTGCATGCTATAAACAATATAGTCTTTGCGCACTAATTGATATGGGAGCTACAATATGCTCTTGTAAGCCAAATGCTTTATAACCAGAAAAATGGATAGCAATGAAAAACCCTATTGCTGTCACTGGAATTAGTGGTGCTCAAATCTTCATTAGGCTAAAAACTAAAAAGTGGCAATATGGTTTAATGATAAAAAGTTGATTATACCAAAAGTCTTATGTTTTCCCGAAATGCATGGAGATTTTATTCTAGGTGATCATTTTATCTCAGAATATTTACCCATAACTATTAATGAAGGAACCATAAGCCTTACAATAAAGAAAGTAGTAGTAGAAATCCCTCTACTACAACAGCATAAATATAAATGTGAAAAGAATTTTTATCCTATAAAAAAGGATATTATAGTTAAAACATTGGCTGAAACACATTGGCTATATACAATATTAAGTGGTAATTTTATTGAAAACCCACTAAAATTATGGAATAAAAGCCCTAGATATTGCAAGTTAAAACATTAAAATCCCAATATAATCATTTGGGGTAAAACCAATGGTTTATACAAGATAGGATATTGAATAATTCGATAAAAAAATCAAGGAACTTTTATAATTAAACCTGATTGCGGACACAACAAGTCCTCATTCAAGCCCTTCATTCATTGTGAAAAAACACAATGAAATGGTAAGAGGAAAAGCTCGTATGGTAATCAACTATTAGAGGCTAAATGAACATCTTAAATTTGATGGATACTTTATCCCAAGAAAAGATGTTTTAATAAACCAAACTAAAGGTAAAAAAATCATATGTAAGTTCGATTGCAAATCAGGATTTTGGCAATTGAAATTAACTGAGGAGTCAAAACTATTGACTTCTTTCAGTACCCAAAAGATCATTAACAATGGATTGTGATGCCCTTTGGACTTAATACAACACCTCAAATCTTTCTGAGATGGATGGATACAATATTAAGAGATCTTAAAGATTTTTGTGTTGTATATATTCATGATATTCTAATCTTTTCAAATAACATTGAAGAGCATCAGAAACATTTGAAAATATTTTCTGAGAAAATTCAAAAACATGGTATTATTCTCTCACCTAAGAAAATTTATGTGGAAAAAACCGAAATCAACTTCCTTGGAATAATCCTCAACCAAGAAGGATTATAATTACACGTTCACATAATATCTAAAATCAGAGATTTTGAGGAAAATATTTTTGACAAAAAATAATTAAAAGCTTTTTGGGAATTATGAACTATGGAACAAACTTTATCCCAAATTTATCCCCAAAAGAATTACCACTTCTTGAAAAACTCAAGAGGCGAAAAGAATTTTCATGGACTAAAAAAGACTCCATAACTGTGAATAACATAAAACAATATGTTAGTTCACACTGTCTAAAAGTTTATTTTTCTAAGTAAGGAGATAAACTCATTCCAGAAACATATGCCTCTAAATTTTGTTGGGGTGTGTATTAAAATCAATACCAAATCAGTATTGGGATGAACCAAGTTCTAATACTCTTGGTATTCGAAATAGGAAAAACCCTATTTCAAAATTTGTTTTAAAATATGAGTTAATTTGTGGTTATAACTCTAGCAAATTCAAGCAAAAGGAAATCAATTACTTAATTTTTGAAAAAGAGTTATTAGCCATTATGTTAGCAATAAAAAAATTTCATATATTTTTGGCACCAGAAGATTTCGTCATAAGAATTGACAACCAGGTTGTCCGAGATTGTTTTACAAACAAAAGAAATATTCTGGAAATACGCAGGTTGAAATGCTTCAATCAAATAGCCATGTATACCTTTGAGGTAGAACACCTTAAAGGCACAAACAACTTCCTAGCTTACTTTTTAAGCCGGGAGGATAAAACCCACTAAAAAGGTGGAGAAAATTTTCAAAACCCCAATAAACTAGTGGTTATATGGTAGAGGTGCTCAGTGAAAAATCGCATGAGTACACCTAGGAATGTTATTTTTACTAAACAGGTGAAAATAACAAAAAATTTGACAGATATGGCAGAGTCTGGTAAGGATCAAGCAAAAAAATCCCTGGAGAGATTCAAGGTCCCTGGATCACAATTGTTAAAAAGGAAATTCCAAGGGAAACTAAAAGTACCTAGGGTAAACAGCCCCGTACTTCCTCTTCTAGTGCACCACCTAAATAAGGCCTAGTGTACGTGGTTTTTTATGGAAGGAATCCAGGATTTTATTATTCATGGTTTTAATGTTATCTCCAAAGAGATGGCTTTACTGGAGCATGCTCTAAAAAATATTCAACTGAAACAGAAGCCATCACAGATTGGGAAAAGTTTATGCAAAAAATTATGCCTCCCAATCTGATTTACTAATTTCCTTATCTCCAAAGTAAGGAAAGCACCCCTTGTGAAAGAGTTACATATTTCTTCAACCCAAGAATTCCTTTCGCTATTTATCAACATTTAAATAATTCATGGAAAAACTATTTAGAAGGGAAAAAGAAAGATTTTAGAAAAAATCTAAGTCTTTTTGCATCCAGAATAGCTGAAAAAACAGCTGAACTGGATCAACTTAAATCTTTAGCATATCAAATTTTAAAAACCATAAAATTTGAGGGTGAAGACTTTCCTCTTGAAAAGATAAATCTTTTCTTGACTACTGAAGATTTTCGGCAAAATGTTTTTTTATACAAATTCTTCAATACTATCAAAAGAATATGTCTTTTTGAAAAAGTAAAACAGACATTACCAAATCACATTTTTCGGGAGGAAATTGTTCCCAAGATTGAAGACCGTGTTCATGTAATAAAAAGTTACTTGATCAAACATGGAGAATTCATCAACGATAATGACTAATTTCCTAAGCTCCACATGCATGTTGATGATGAATGGGATACAAACATTTTAGACTGGGGATTAGCCAACAAAATAGTCCACCAGGTGCATTTAAACAGCAAGCTAGCCTATCTCCCCATGGTAATCAAAACAATGATTACTCATGTTATGGATATGGAGTATCTTTACAATCGACACTTCACTTTGAAAATCACCAGTTCAATAGGATTGAGAATTCATGAAAGATTTTATTATCTCTATCAAATTTACATTCTCAGAAACACTAAGCCGCATTATTGGGATGAGCTTGATCAACAGGACCAGTAACCCATTGCACGAACACGATATCTAAATATAGAATTATACTCAATTAAAACCCTTCTCTCAGTCATAGACAAAGCTCAAGAGCTCTACAGAGATCAAGAGCTAAAAACAATGGTTATAGATGGTAGAAGGCTTTTTGTAACAAATTTACCACATAATTTTTTCCTAACCCAAAGGCACAAAGATGAAGTTGAAACCTTCTTGGATAATTTAAGGTGAAAAAATAATCTTGATGTCCTAAGCGATCTATTAACCGATGCAGAATTGTACGAGGAAAATCGATTGAATCCTCATCTCCAAAATCCGGATAGCTTCAATTTCGATGAAGTTGCAGTGGATAACCTAGCCAACGCAATGGACGGATGACACTTGGACTAATAAAAAATACCCACATGGACGACTTCAAATCCATCTAGAACACACCGTGGGCTCCACGTTAACGCATGCAGTAATGCTAGAAAAAACTGACGGAAGCACTGATACTTTATCAGAAAAGATACTGTACCACTTTTTGAAAAAACAAAAAGTAGTTTTGTCTTGTTGTAATAGGTGTCCAGATTCGAAAAAACTCTGGCATCTTATCTTTTCTTTTATTCTTATCCTTCTATCAAATTTAACTTAATGTATTTGAGGTTCGTATGCTATAAAAAGGGACTCCCCCTCTCAATTGTAATCATCGATCAAAATATGTATTCTCTTCCTTGTAAAATATTACATTAGTAATAAAAGCTTCCGTTTGCTTTGAATATCCTATCTCTTTCGTTTACTTTGAAGATCCTATCTCTTTTGTAAATGGTATCAGAGCCTTGTTAATTAAGGTCTTTCAATATTTCTGTAAGTTAATACTACTCTGTTATGTTTATGCGTATCTTTAATAATGAATGTTAAGGTAGAGACTATTTTCCTTCACCATCATACTTATGTTTTCGGTGAAGATTTTAAAGTAAAATATAAGATAATGGGTATTAAGTGTAGAAATAATTGTTGTATGAAATTTAGATTATATATAATTATATATAAATGAATATGCTAGTTTCTGTTAGCCACATCCTAGACTAAATAACTAATAATTTTCTAAAAGTACTATTACTCTGCTTGATTTTCATAAAACCCATATACCTATTAAGGTTGCAAATCCCATACGTCATGTTATTTGACCGATTTATGCCCTGTAGAGGTTGTTTAAGTCTAGTCATTGGACACTGGTTTTAGGCACCAACAGTTGTCAATAGGAGGGATTTCGGTACCATTGAAAATTGAGATTGAAGAACAGGATTTAGAAAATGTATTACGTTGTATAGCTCCATGGATATACAAGAAGGAATCGATGTATAATCATAGTTTACATATAGATAAAAATATGAAACCTAGATTAGTTATATAAGTGCTACTCTTAACTCCTTAATGGATATGATTTTCAGGTGGTAAAAAATCGTCGAAAATTATCAAAAGTTTAACGAGAAACGTTTGGAAAAAATCCAAACGGACCTAAACAAAGTTGAACAAGCTTTGTTAAAATATGAAAACCTACTTAATTTAGATCTCAAACAAGATACTAAAGAAATATTAATGCACTAATAGACAAAATAGGTGCATATTCTGCCATGCAAACAATTGGCATGAATACCCTAGGTGATAGCACAAACCCTTGCTTATACTTTGGGACAGAAGACATCAACACTCTTCACACAGAAAACACAAAAACCTTTAATTATGAAGAGTTTGTTAATGTTAAAGAAGTGATTGAATACTGGCGACAGTTATATAAAGACCCAAATCTTAATATAACTGAAAGAAACTAGTTAGTACATCAAATTTAAAGCACATATAATGAGCATGAGTCACTTCTAACATACTTCAAGTTTGAGTTAATGCAAGAGTCAAACGACGAAGAAGAGATATTCTAGTCACTGTAAACCCTAGTGTGGGAAAAAGAAAAGCTGAAGAACCCCTTCAGGAATTTGAAAATTGGGAAGAATATAAAAAATATATGAAAAACCAAAAAGAAGATTTCGTCAAAGCTTCCACTAGTGATAACCCATCAACAAGTGGAATGGAGGGAAGAGAACGAAAACCGTACTTCTTCCGACGTGATGATTTAAATAAATATAACGTTACAACAAACGATATTTATTTTGATCTTCACAGTGTTCCTTTTAAAGATCAGGAACAACACCATCAATGATTAGGCAGAATCCATGTCCATCTTGATTACTAATCCTAAAGCCACATGGTCTAAAGAAAAATTCTTAGACTATCTTGTAGCCACATTACAAGGTGACTATCCGCAATGGCTTCAACAATGGGAAAAATCATCCCTTGGTAAAGTACAAAATGAAGAACTCCTAAAAATCGGAACTTCCTTCGATCAGATCCTAAACGGATTTGCTACTCTAATAAAAGAAAACATCATTAGATATACGTTAGAACCCCAACTCCAAACTTATGCACGTTACATACTCTCAAAACTAGAGTTATGTGACATCTGTAAGTTCGAGGAATTTGCTAAAATATATAAAAAATACTATTTCAAAATAAATCCTGCAGATAATTTTTTTGGCTAGAACAATTCTATCACAAACTCCCGCACCCATTGGATGAAAGAGACACAAAAACATAAGACAAGTAGTTAGCTGAAATCCAAAAGGTAGACGAAAAAGGATTTCGTATCAATTTGGTTTTAAGGTTAATCACAGAAAAATGTTTAGATATCAAGGCAAAGAAGAAAGTTAAAAATAACGAGCTTACAAAATCCAAGAAAGGATTTCTTTGTTGTGATAAGATTTTAAAAGAAGATTGGAAAATTGGTTATAACTCGCTGCCTACTTCCACTTCCAGAGGAAAAGAAAAATGGAAATGGAAACTCTCGAAGAAAAGAAAATATAATATCTCTAAACATAAAAAATATTTGAAGAGAAAGAAACGTTTAGGAACCAAACAAGGTACCAAAAAGATATGCAAATGCTATATTTATAATGAAGAAGGTCACTATGCACCAGAATGTCCTAATAAGGGAAAGAGTGTAAGAAAAATGATCAAGTTCCTTGAATACCAAGAACTTGAAATATACTTTGGAGATGAACTATTAGACATCTTAGAGGATGAAGTATTATATGAAATCGAATCAGCATCTGAATCAGACTATTTAGATGATGATGTGATTTTCATGTTTAATACCATGGAAATTAAGGAAAGCGACAACACTAAAACACAGTAAATCACTTTAAAACATATCATTGGAGAAGAAACAACTTTTACCAATTAAAAATTAAAAGAATTAAACAAAAAACAATTGGTCAAAAAAGAAGATGTTTATAAATCGTCAAAATTTAATTTTCTTTCAAATAGAATTTTTGAACAATTTATAGGCAACACTACTACAGGTTCAATAGATAACGAGACTGCATAAATTTCCATCTTTGATCTAAAAAAGATAAAAAGATGGAAAAAGATTCACCCAAAAATAAGGTATATTCACATAGGTTTAATCAAAATCTGCATAACTGCCTTATTCACATAGGGAATAGATACACCCATAGCCATTCTAGTCCTGGATAAAAAATTCAACAACCCTTTGAATGCCATAATTGGAGGCATCCAATCCAATTTGGTAAATGGAATAATTCAGTTTAACATAAAACCAAGTTTCTTCATACATTGAAGATATTGTCAATATAAATATTCAAACTAAGGGATAGGTATGAAGGACACTTCAAAAAACTTAGCAATTCATTGGAAAATAATCCATGATTTGACAAATTTGCCTAAGATACAGGCTCAAAATTTTGATGAAAACGTTATCAAAATTTAAAACCAAGACCATATGAGATGGCAATACAACCTCACCTCATAAATTAGAGAGACTTGGAAATTCAAAAACAATGGATATTACCCCAAGTCAAGGAAAATCCACAGGACAGGAAAAAACCTGAAGTGGAAATCCAAGTTTCAGAAAATAATGTTTATTTTAAAAGCAAAGAAACAAATTGGCAAACAAATTTTCCAGGTTAAGATTCGCGAAAACTCAGACGAACTATCTCTCTAAAAGAAGAGGATCGTAGTCAACATAGTGAGGACAATCAAAACAAGAAAAACCTTATTATGAGACGCCTTGATCATAATAGGAATATGAAACCAATCATCCCTATTATGCCAGGAACAACATTCCTAAAAGTTGAACATGTATCATCTACAAATAGGCAATGAAGATATCATCTTTTCCCGTAGCCATGGGAAAAAGAGATACACCTATGTTCTTGGATATTTTAACTTTGCATGCTATAAACAATATAGTCTTTGCGCACTAATTAATACGGGAGCTACAATATGCACTTATAGGCCAAATGCGTTGCCACGAGAAAAATGGATAGCAATGAAAAACCCTATTGCTGTCACTCGAATTAGTGGTGCTCAAAGCTTCATCCAGCTAAAAGCCAAAAAAGTGGCAATATGGTTTAATGATAAAAAGTTGATTATACCAAAAGTCTTATGCTTTCCCGAAATGCATGGAGATTTTATTCTAGGTAATAATTTTATCTCTAAATATTTACCTGTGACTATTAATGAATGAACCATAAGCCTTACAATAAAGAAAGAAGTAGTAGAAATCCCTCTACTACAACAACATAAATATAAATGTGAAAAGAATTTTTATCCTCTAAAAAAGGATATTGTAGTTAAAACATTAGTTGAAACACATTGGCTATATACAGTATTAAGTGATAATTTTAGTGAAAAAACACTAAACTTCTGGGATAAAAGGCCTAGATATTACAAGTTAAAACTTCAAAATCCTAATATAATCGTTCGGGTAAAACCAATGGTTTATACAAGACTGGATATTGAAGAATTTGATAAATAAATCAAGGAGATTTTAGAATTAAACTTGATTGAAGACACAACAAGTCCTCTTTCAAACCCTACATTCATTGTGAAAAAACACAACGAAATGGTAAGAGGAAAAGCCCGTATGCTAATCAAATATAAGAGGCTAAATGAATATCTTGAATTTGATGGATACTTTATCCCAAGAAAAGATGTTTTACTAAACCAAACTAAAGGTTAAAATATTTTTAGTAAGTTCGATTGCAAATCAGGATTTTGGTAATTGAAATTAACTGAGAAGTCAAAACCATTGACTACTTTTAGTACTCCAAGAGGTCATTATTAATGGAATGTGATGCCCTTTGGACTTAACACAGCACCGTAAATCTTTCAGAGTTGGATGGATATAATACTCAGAGATCTCAATGACTTTTGTGTTGTATATATTCATGATATTCTGATCTTTTCAAAAAACATTGAATATCATCAGAAACATTTGAAAATATTTTCTGAGAAAATCCAAAAACATGGTATTATTCTCTCACCTAAGAAAATTGATGTGGAAAAAACCGAAAACAATTTCCTTGGAATAATGTTCAACCAAGAAGAATTGCAATTACAAGATCACATAATCTCTAAAATCAGAGATTTTGATGAAAATATTTTTGACAAAAAATAATTACAAAGCTTTTGGGGAATTCTGAATTATGGAGGAAACTTTATCCTAAATTTATCCCATAAGGAATTACCACTTCTTGAGAAACTTAAGAAGAAAAAAGAATTTCCATGGACTAAAAAAGACTCCATGACTGTGAATAACACAAAACAGCATGTTAGTTCACACTGTCCAAAAGTTTATTTTCCTAAACAAGGAGATAAAATCATTCTATAAACAAATGCCTCTGAATTTTGTTGGGGGTGTGTATTAAAAGAAATACCAAATCAGTATTGGGATGAACCAAGTTCTAATACTCTTAGTATTGGAAATAGGAAAAACCCTATTTCAAAATCTGTTTTAAAACATGAGTTAATTTGTGGTTATAACTCTAGCAAATTCAAGCCAAATGAAATCAATTACATAATTTTTGAAGAAGATGTATTAGCCATCAAGTTAGCAATAAAGAAATTTCATATACTTTTGGCACTGGAAGATTTCATCATAAGAACTGACAACCAGTCTATCCGAGATTTGTTAACAAACAAAAGAAATATTATGTAAGGACGTAGGTTGAAATGGTTCAATCAAGTATCCATGTATACCTTTGAGGTAGAACACCTTAAAAGTTCAAACAACTTCCTAGCTGACTTTTTAAGCTGGGAGGATAAAACCCACTTAAAAGATGGAGAAAATTTTCAAAACCCCACTAAACCATTGGTTATATGGTAGAAGTGCTCAGCGAAAAATCGCATGTGTACACCTAAGAATGTTATTTTTACTAAACAGGTGAAAATAGCAAAAATTTTATGACAGGTATGGCAGAGTCTGTAAGGATAAAGGGAAAAACACCCCTGGAGAGATTCAAGGTCCCTGGATCATAATTGATAAAAAGTCAATTCCAAGGGAAAGTAAAAGTACATAGGGTAAACAGCCCGATACTTCCTCTTCTAGTGCATAGCCTAAACAAGGCCCAGTGTACGTGGTTTTTTTTGGAAGGAAACCAGGATTTTATTACTCATGGTTTCAATGTCAGCTCCAAAAAGATGGCTTTCCTAGAGCATGATTTAAAAAATATACAACTGAAAGATAAGCCGCCACAGATTGGGAAAAGTTTATGCAAAAAATTATGCCACCTAATCTAATTTACCAATTTTCCAATCTCCAGAGCAAGAAAAGCACTCCTTGTGAAAGAGTTACAGATTTCTTCAAGCCAAGAATTCCCTTCGCTATTTATCAACATTTAAATAATTCCTGGAATAACTATTTAGAAGGGAAAAAAGAAAGATTTTAGAAAAAATCTAAGTCATTTGGTGTCCAGCATAGCTAAACAAACAGCTGAACTGTATCAACTTAAATCTTTGGCATATCAAATTTTAAAAACCATAAAATTTGAGGATAAAGACTTTCCTCTTGAAAAGATAAATCTTTTCTTGACTACTGTAGATTTTCTGCAAAATAATTTTTCAGACAAAGTCTTCAATACCATCAGAAGAATGTCTTTTCGAAAAAGCGAAATAGACATTACCAAATCACATTTTTCGGGAGCAAATTCTTGCAAAGATTGAAGTGCATGCTCATGTAATAAAAAGTTACTTGATCAAACACGGAGAATTCATCAACGATTATGATGGATTTACTAAGCTCCACATGCATGTTGATGATGAATGGGATACAAACATTTTAGAATGGGGATTAGTCAACAAAATAGTCCACTAAGTGCACTTAAACAGCAAGCTAGATTATCTCCCCATGGTAATCAAAATAATGATTACTCATTATATGGATATGGAGTATCGTTACAATTGACACTTCACTTCGGAAATCATTAGTTCGATAGGATGGAGAATTCGTGAAAGATTTTATTACCCCTATCAAATTTACATTCTCAAAAACACTGAGCCGCATGATTGGGATGAGCTTGATCATCCGGATCAGTAACCCATTACAGGAATACCGTACCTAAATATGGAATTATACTAGATTTAAACCCTTATCTCTGTCACAAACAAAGCTCAAGAGCTCTATAAAAATCAAGAGCTAAAAACAATGGTTACAGATGGTAAAAGGCTATTTGTAACAAATTTACCACATAATTTTTGCCTAACGCAAAGGCACAAAGATGAAGTTCAAACCTTCTTGGATAATTTAAGAGAATAAATAATCTTGATCTCCTAAGCGATCTATTAACCGATGAAGAAATGTATGAGGAAAAGAGATTGAATCCTCATCTCCAAAGTCTGGATAACTTCAATTTTGACGAAGTTGCCGAGGCTAACCTAGCCAACGCAATGGAAGGATGACACGTGGACTAAAAAAAATACCCACATGTATGACTGAAAATCCATCTAGCACATGTCGTGGGCTCTATGTTAACGCATGCAGTAATGAAAGAAAAAACTGACAGAAGCACTGACGTTTTATCAGACAAGATACTGTACCACTGTTCAAAGAAACAAAAAGTAGTTTTTTATTGTTGTAATAGGTGTCCAGATTCGAGAAAACTCTGGAATCTTATCTTTTCTTTTATTCTTATCCTTTTATAAAATGTAACGTAATGTATTTGAGGTCTGTCTGCTATAAAAAGGGACTCCCCCTCAAAATTGTAATCATCGATCAAAATATATATTATCTTCCTTATAAAATATTCCATTAGTAATTAAAGCTTTCATTTTCTTTGAAGATCCTATCTCTTTTTTGAATGGTATCAGAGCCTTGTTAATCAAGGTCTTTCAATATTTCAGTAAGTTAATACTACTCTATTATGTTATGTGTATCTTTAATAATGAATGTTGAGGTGAAGACTATTTTCCTTCACCATCATACTCATGTTTCTGATGAAGATTTTGAAGTAAAATATAAGATGATGGGTATTAAGTGTAGAAATAATTGTTGTATAAAATTTAGATTATATATAATTCTATATAAATGAATATGCTTGTTTTCTGTTAGCCATATCCTAGAATAAACAACTAATAATTTTCTAAAAGTACTGTTACTCTACTTAATTTTCATGAAACCCATACACCTATTAAGGTTGCAAATCCCGTACGTCCTATTATTTGGCCGATTTATGCCCTGTAGAGACTGTTTAAGGCTAGTCACTGGACACTGGTTTTAGGCACCAGCAGTTGTTAATAGGAGGGTCTTAGGTACCATTGAAAATTGAGATGGAAGAACATGATTTAGAAAATGAATTACATTGTATATCTCCATAGATAGACAAGCATGAATCCATATATAATCATAGTTTACATATAGATAAGAAATCTGAAACCCATAGTAGTTATATAAGTTCTACTCTTAACTCCTTAATGGATATGATTTTTGGTTCGTCAAAAACTGTGGAAAATTATCAAAAGTTTAACGAAGATCGTTTGGCAAAAATCCAAACGGACCTAAGCAACATTGAACAAGCTTTGTTAAAATATGAAAACCTACTTAATTTAGATCTAAAATAAGAGACTAAAGAAAAAATTAATGCAATAATAAAAAAAATTAGATGCATATTCTATCATGGAAACAACTGGCATGAATGCCCCATGTGATAGCACAAACGCTCGCTTATACTTTAGGACAGAAGACATCAACACTCTTTACAAAGAAAACACAAAAACCTTTAACTATGAAGAGTTTGTTAATGTTAAGGAAGTGATTGAATACTGGTGACAGTTATGTAAATGTGATAACCCGCAATCCGAGATAAGGGGTGGCCAGCCCGATACTCAAACATAACAGGGATCATGGATGTATATCATTCTCAGCATCACAAAATAAACTGAGTATACGGGAAAACCACCCAATAAATCAGAAAACGAGTTGCCAAAAGTGTAAAGTTTTAAAAAATGCGGTTATAAAAATTTAAACTAACAACCCAATCTGACGAGCAAGTGGAATTCCAAATGATAATATATAATACAGCTAAGGCGAATGTATACAAATGGACCGAATAAGCTGTCGGTCCACAGCTACATATAACGACGAACAACAATTTAAATATCTTACATAGTACATTCATTAATCAAATACAAATGTTTGGGCCACACGCCCGAGTGACAAGACCCGATCATATCTAGAATAACAAGAATAAAAGTGTCTAATACAACGTCCTGTAATAACCCGCAAAATCTTACAGCTCGTCGAAAGTGAAGGGAAATTGGGAAAGTCAAGTCGGGCGTCCTTGCGGTGGAGCACCTGAGCGTATACAATAATATATATATACAACAAGGAAAGTAAACCGGTCAGGGTCGGGTTCTATATGATTACCAGAAGAATAAAAAGCATGATAGAAATGAATAGTTATACATGAATGATGAGGATGATAATATGACATGCCGTCTACAATTACAATCAAGAATTGAAAGTAAGGCACTTTGATTTAAAACCCTTCCTTAATAATACAATTTCCATTTCCTTCTAACATTCCTTATTAGGAATAAAACCATTTTCATTTTAATCAAGGAGTTATAACTTCTATGCATTAATTAAAACTTCCCATATTATCTTTCCATTCCTTATTAGGAATATCATTTACATCAAGTGCTCTATATGGCACACATATTATTTCCGTGCTCTTCATGGCACATATCTATGCTCTTTATGGCATTTATCATACGCTCTTTGTGGCGTTTAACAACCATCAAGTCCAACTTGATGAAAATATAGTTATATTCGTATACATATAACGATATCTAAGACCGCCCGCCGGGGTTTCCCCACTGTGCGCGCCCCTAAATGACCATCATCTTCCAGGGCCTAACATAAGACAACCTGGGCACCTATCGATATGCGTCGGGAAGCGGCCATGAGCCTGCGGGGTAGTCAAGACCACACCCGGAATCTCCTACCCATCGCAGAAAAATAACAATAAGCGCTCCCATGGCCTAGGACTATATCCACCCTGCATTCATTAGCCAGGGGGCTTCACCTCACGAGCGAACTTCCCTTATGATGTCATTTAGAGAGGTGTGTAACAGTAAATTAACATTTACATTTATCATCATATTCATCATCAATCCCATTTCCATTAATCATGAGATTGGTTCCTTTTATTTAAACCTAGCATCATTTAAACAACGGGATTCATTCTAGTTGAACTTATCATCTTTAACACCTATGGGTTCATTTATGCGAACCTAATTCCCATCGAATATTATCATTTATATTTCCTCAAATTACAATTCCAGGCTAGGTCTCCACATGATCATTATGATCCTAGAAATTCCCCAAATTCATATAAATTTGATAAGCCCATAAATCTCCAAGTTTGGGCATTTTACTTCCAAACTTCTAAAAGTTTGAATAAAAGAAGTAATGCCTTAACATTACTTTAAACCTCCCCGAAATAAACCCCAGATGAACCCATTTCTAGTCCAGGGTAACGACCAAACTCCATAACTACTCTAAAACTCTAAGTTTACTTCTTTAAAGAAGTTTCCTAGGTCCTAATCCTAAAGAATAAGGAGGAAAATTAAAAGGAAAAGACCCCCAAAGCTGCTGGAACCGAATCGATTCGCCCTAAGGGCCGAATCGATTCGCCACAGCGAATTGATTCGCTCTGAAAGCGAATCGGTTCGGACAACAAAATTTAGTTTTTACAAATACCGAATCGATTCGGTCTTAATCCGAATCGATTCGGACAACAAGACCTGGGATTCTGCATTTATGCGAATCGATTCGCCCAAGGGGCCGAATCGATTCGCCCCTGCGGAGTAGCCAAGTTTGGGTATGGAGTTCTAAACTCCAAATTTCTACCAAACCCAAAACCAACCAAGCCAACCTCAACTTATACATCCTAAATGTATATAGCTATCATTTTCAATGCAATATATCATCCAAATCAGCTCCTAAGGGTTAATACCCAATTAATCTACCAAAACCCTACTAAACTTTATTCATAACAATCCACAACAAATCATGCAATTTAATCCACTTAAATCATATAAGAGCAAGTAAGTTACTTGCCTCAAGGTTGGAAGATCAGATTTGATGAAGATGAAAGCAAGAACAAACTCCAAATCTTCAATCTCTCTCTTTCTCCAAAGCTTTCTTCCTCTCTAAGATAACAATTTGGGGCATAAAAGGAATAGTAAGTCTTAGCAAGACTAAATCGGGCCATAAGTCTAAAATGCCCAACTCTAATAACTAATGCGCGATAAAATAATACGCGATATCACTATTTAAGCCAAAACCAGTCAAAAGTGCCCGAAATGCCAAAATACAATATGGCACTTATTTTGACTGTCACACACCTACCGGGACTAACTACACTATCCAAATTATCATTTGGGAATTTTATAACTCATTTTACTTCCGGTTTCATAATAAACCAAAATATCATTTTAAATCCTTATGACATTAAAAATCACCACTTGAACATTTTATCTACTCACGGGGTAACTATACAACATTTTAGTAAATATTGACCTTGACATAACAAATTAATATCTACTCAACATCTATCATTTTATCATTAATTACTACCCATAGTAAATAAATATAAAATGGGCTATCAGAAGAGAGGGTTATTACATACTCCCCCCCTTAAGAGGGAATTTTGCCCCCAAAATTCAGGTAGACCTCGCAAGAAGAAGTGCGAATACTATTCCCGTAAGTCATCCTCGCGACCCTACGTCGATTTCTCGACACTACGCTGACTATATAGAACTCATCCCCCAAGGTACTACCAGCGATTCCAAACGTAACCCTACGCTCTAAGATAGCAACCGACTACATCTAATAAGAACCGTCAATTGCATCTACTTCGAAAGGAATGTGCCTAGAGGCATCGTCATATCTCTCGTACTCCCTTGCATGAGAGACAAGGAACAATTTATGAACTTGCCGCAAAATGTTTCGATAAAGCAAGCCAATAGGTTACCGGACCCACCGCAACATTTCTAGGAAAGGTACAACATCATGCGGTGCAAGTTTTCCTTTTTCTCCTCAAAACGCATAATGCCCTTCACAGGCGATACTCACCACAACACTTGGTATAATGACCTCAAACTCCATATGCCTTCTTTTCACATCGACTGAGCTCTTTCGTCGATCTTGGTTATACGAGAGACTCATCATCTCGCACTTCTAACCAACAAGCGGGAGATTCAAAAAGCCTACCATACAAGGCTTTTTCTACAGCGCCGTCCTAATAGTGAATCGACACCAATTCTTATAGGCGAATTCAACGAGTGAAAAGTATTGTCCCCGACTACTCTTAAAGTTAAGCACGCATATAAGGAGTATATGCCCCAACATATGGCTTAGTCCATTGGCTTGTTGTTGATGTTTGCCATCTGGAAAAATGACAAGATGTGATTAACCATAATTCGCTTCCCATGACTTCTTGGAAACTTGCCAAGAATGAGAAACGGAAGTCTTATTCTAGTCAGGACTATAATCAAGGGCACCCCATGTAGTACAACAACCTTACTATGCCCAGCCAATAATACTAGCGACGTACAACTTAGCACATTTCGTCATTACCTTGATGCACCGAAACGTTAGAACCGCGTGATTTCTCCATATCTGCTTTACTTAAGTCCCTTTTGTTCGGGACAAAATTCTTTTACGGGAACGCACCCCACCCTCAATGTCAAGAGAGCAGAGTTCTGTTTCCTAAATCAGCAGCTTATTTATGGTTTTAACCGCCCTTGTTTCCTCCTGCGACATCTTGCAATGAAATGTTGTTCGCACGAAAGACTAAATTCTGCCCAGGAAGTAGCATCTCCCTTCCTATACAGCGATCACCCCCAAGATGGACTTCAACTTAAATAGGGGATAATACTCCTCACAAGTTTAAACTTGTGAGGCGCATCAACAATAAATCGATACTCCAGTATTATCACTCCCCATCATGGCAGAGACTTGCTAATTGAATCTACCTTCGAGCTTAACTACATGGCTCATGGGCGCCAATCAATTCACCCCTTCGTTACCTCTGTAACACTCTACTATGAGAGGCCTCATCTCCTTCGGCCTTAACTACCAACTTCTCGAAATCCTCCCACTTCTCATATCATGGAACCAATCCCTTTTTAGAGGTTACGCATGACTTAGTCATGGTCAACTCCCAACAACCCTCCTAAACTTACGTCCCATACATAAAGACCCTACGTCCAAAAAATCCTAAAGTCTATCTACCTATACCCTATCTAAGTCGTACACCTATTGCTAAGTATATCCCTAGCGCCCATGACCTTCCTCAACTTCCGACATTTGCTCAGTTTCGTGCGTGGGACGTCTCGCCGAAGCGAAATCCAAACAAGGAACCTTCCCATTACACTACTACCTCGCGTTGTCAGTCATCGAGGGGTACGGGTCTAAGACACATGTTCGGGACCGAAATGATTCTACAGCTACGCACTGTCAATTAAATAAAAATAACAACCCAACGCTCACCCTTCGTGAAACCCAATAGTTATATGACTTATAACATATATACATCTCATTAAATAGCCTTCTTATCAAGGCATAACCCGAAGTCTCAATTCGACTTCGTACCTCGGTCTCCCTCACATCGATCAGAGGAGAAAACTATATGCAGCGCTTCTATGTCGCACTTTAATAGCCATTAATCACCCTTCTACGTGATTCTCGACTAAACTTTCCAATCCCACTTTCAACAATAATTTAATAAAACAAAATAAAATAAAAGGAAAGAATAACATATCTCCACTCACAATATCGTTAAGTGTTCATGCGGCGGAGGGTCTCGCAAAGCGAAATCCAAACAAGGAACCCCTCCGACACATGCCTACTTAACTAGTTGATCATGGAGATAGAGCGTAATACACATAAGATAAGAGAAAGGAA
Source organism: Sambucus nigra (assembly GCA_949130495.1). Lineage (NCBI taxonomy): Eukaryota > Viridiplantae > Streptophyta > Magnoliopsida > Dipsacales > Adoxaceae > Sambucus > Sambucus nigra. The sequence goes on along the minus strand of OX422220.1, from coordinate 211,634,782 downwards.
AGGTGGTATATCTCCACTCTCAACGTTGTTAAGGTTCACGCGTGGAGCGTCCCGCAGAAGCGGAATCCAGACAAGGAACCCCTCCTATACGCTACCACTCAACTTGTTGGTCATGGAGATAAGGCATATCAATCACATACTAATATCACATCATACTCGACCATTTTAAGGACGAGTAAATCGGCCTCAAGAAAAATTTAATAAGAGAAATTTCTACATACCTACAAACAAAAGAAATGAGCGAACCATTACCCATAGAACTCGATACAAATAACTCACGTATCTCTGAGTAAACTTACCCTCAATAACGGGCGGTGCTGGCAGAGCTAGAGGAAGCATAGCCTCCTGATTATGACAAACACGCCCATACTGTAGTTGTCCCTAATGCAGAAGAACAACCATAATTGGTACCGGAGGTGGAAACTGAACATCTGGCTGCTACGGAGCCCTAGGAAACTGACCCCCAATCATCTGAGGACATTCCTTCTTGTAATGACCTGCCTCCCCACATTGGAAGCACCGTCCCTTCATGTCCTCCGGACCTCGACCCCTGATATTCCTAAATTGGGAAATGACTCGGTTTGGATGACCTCTACCTCCAGGGCCACCCCGATCTGCCTGATGCAAAGCACCTTGTCCGTGATTATAATTATTGCCACTCGCAATAAACTCTCCAAGCTTCCCTACTTGCCTCATATCAGTAGCTTTCTTGCTACCCTGCATATATAATCGATGCTCCTGGTAATGGAGTAAGGCTGCATTCATAACCTCACCAAAAGTCTAGAAAGCTGGGTTACCCAATAAGTGTTTTCGGATTCTCCAGTTTAGACCTCCCATAAACTTCGAGATCTTCCTCTCTTCCGGAGTCACCTCATCTGGTGCAAAACTCGCTAACCGGGTGAACTCCTCCTCATACTCCGCTACAGACCTCTCCCCTTGCACTACATCTTGTAACTTCCTCTTCATCTCCCTCTGGACCGCGGGAGGAAAATACTTAAGATCAAACAAAGCCCAGAACTCAGTAATTGACATTGTGTCTCTTTGCTCTGGTGTGGTCATCGTCTCCCACCAGTGTAAAGCAGATCCGACAAGCTTAAAGGTGGTAAGGACTTGTTTCTTATCCTCACTACATTCTATCATACGAAGGTGGCGTTGCATGTTTTTCTTCCATTGATCGGTTTTAACCGCATCCGTGCCTCCCTCGAATTCTGGGGGATTGCCCTTTAGAAAGGACTCCCGAACCCTTTCCCACGGAGTAAGTCCCGTAGGAGCTTGAACACCTGGAGCCCATGGCAATTGTTGGATCACTACGGTCATGGCGGCATTAATCACTCCAGCCACTATGCTTGCTACATCCGCAACATTAACAGTCCCTTGTAGTGGCGGTGGAGGACCTACTTCCTTCTCTACGACCTTAATACGTCTCGCTGGGCGACCTCTCTTAGGCAGCATCTGAGATGGAAAAACAATAGTATTAAAATACTGGTTAAAACAATCTATTTTGCAGAAGATCGCAAACATAAGCAACAAGAAGTCCTAGCATTAGGCTCTACATCAAAGAACGCTACGGTAGAACGAGACAAGTCCACACAGATCCTAGTACTCTAGAACCTGATGCTCTGATACCATCTTTGACAACCCGCAATCCGAGATAAGGGGTGGCCAGCCCGATACTCAAACATAACAGGGATTATGGATGGATATCATTCTCAGCATCACAAAATAACTGAGTATACGTGAAAACCACCCAATAAATCAGAAAACGAGTTGCCAAAAGTGTAAAATTTTAAAAAATGCGGTTATGAAAATTTAAACTAACAATCCAATCTGATGAGCAAGTGGAATTCCAAATGATAATATATAATACAGCTAAGGCGAATGTATACAAATGGACCGAATAAGATGTCGGTCCACAGCTACATATAACGACGTACAACAATTTAAATATCTTACATAGTACATTCATTAATCAAATACAAATGTTTGGGCCACACGCCCGAGTGACAAGACCCGATCATATCTAGAATAACAAGAATAAAAGCGTATAATACAACGTCCTATAATAACCCGCAAAATCTTACAGCTCGTCGAAAGTGAAGGGAAATTGGGAAAGTCAAGTCGGGCGTCCTTGCGGTGGAGCACCTGAGCGTATACAATAATATATATATACAACAAGGAAAGTAAACCGGTCAGGGCCGGGTTCTATATGATTACCAGAAGAATAAAAAGCATGATAGAAATGAATAGTTATACATGAATGATGAGGATGATAATATGACATGCCGTCTACAATTACAAGCAAGAATTGAAAGTAAGGCACTTTGATTTAAAACACTTCCTTAATAATACAATTTCCATTTCCTTCTAACATTCCTTACTAGGAATAAAACCATTTTCAGTTTAATCAAGGAGTTATAACTTCTATGCATTAATTAAAACTTCCCATATTATCTTTCCATTCCTTATTAGGAATATCATTTACATCAAGTGCTCTATATGGCACACATATTATTTCCGTGCTCTTCATGGCACATATCTATGCTCTTTATGGCATTTATCATACGCTCTTTGTGGCATTTAACAACCATCAAGTCCAACTTGATGAAAATATAGTTATATCCGTATACATATAACGATATCTAAGACCGCCCGTCCGGGTTTCCCCACTGTGCGCGCCCCTAAATGACCATCATCTTCCAGGGCCTAACATAAGACAACCTGGGCACCTATCGATATGCGTCGGGAAGCGGCCATGAGCCTGCGGGGTAGTCAAGACCACACCCGGAATCTCCTACCCATCGCAGAAAAATAACAATAAGCGCTTCCATGGCCTAGGACTATATCCACCCTGCATTCATTAGCCAGGGGGCTTCACCTCACGAGCGAACTTCCCTTATGATGTCATTTAGAGAGGTGTGTAACAGTAAATTAACATTTACATTTATCATCATATTCATCATCAATTCCATTTCCATTAATCATGAGATTGGTTCCTTTTATTTAAACCTAGCATCATTTAAACAACGGGATTCATTCTAGTTGAACCTATCATCTTTAACACCTATGGGTTCATTTATGCGAACCTAATTCCCATCGAATATTATCATTTATATTTCCTCAAATTACAATTCCAGGCTAGGTCTCCACATGATCATTATAATCCTAGAAATTCCCCAAATTCATATAAATTTGATAAGCCCATAAATCTCCAAGTTTGGGCATTTTACTTCCAAACTTCTAAAAGTTTGAATAAAAGAAGTAATGCTTTAACATTACTTTAAACCTCCCCGAAATAAACCCCAGATGAACCCATTTCTAGTCCAGGGTAACGACCAAACTCCATAACTACTCTAAAACTCTAAGTTTACTTCTTTAAAGAAGTTTCCTAGGTCCTAATCCTAAAGAATAAGGAGGAAAATTAAAAGGAAAAGACCCCCAAAACTGCTGGAACCGAATCGATTCGCCCTAAGGAGCGAATTGATTCACCACAGCGAATCGATTCGCTCTGAAAGCGAATCGGTTCAGACAACAAAATTTAGTTTCTGCAAATGCCGAATCGATTCGGACAACAAGACCTGGGATTCTGCATTTATGCGAATCGATTCGCCCAAGGGGCCGAATCGATTCGCCCCTGCGGAGTAGCCAAGTTTGGCTATGGAGTTCTAAACTCCAAATTTCTACCAAACCCAAAACCAACCAAACCAACCTCAACTTATACATCCTAAATGTATATAGCTATCATTTTCGATGCAATATATCATCCAAATCAGCTCCTAAGGGTTAATACCCAATTAATCTACCAAAACCCTACTAAAATTTATTCATAACAATCCACAACAAACCATGTAATTTAATCCACTTAAATCATATAAGAGCAAGTAAGTTACTTGCCTCAAGGTAGGAAGATCAGATTTGATGAAGATGAAAGCAAGAACAAACTCCAAATCTTCAATCTCTCTCTTTCTCCAAAGCTTTCTTCCTCTCTCTCTCTTCCTCTTTAAGATAACAATTTGGGGCATAAAAGGAATAGTAAGTCTTAGCAAGACTAAATCGGGCCATAAGTCTAAAATGCCCAACTCTAATAACTAATGCGCGATAAAATAATACGCGATATCACTATTTAAGCCAAAACCAGTCAAAAGTGCCCGAAATGCCAAAATACAATATGGCACTTATTTTGATTGTCACACACCTACCGGGACTAACTACACTATCCAAATTATCATTTGGGAATTTTATAACTTATTTTACTTCCGGTTTCATAATAAACCAAAATATCATTTTAAATCCTTATGACATTAAAAATCACCACTTGAACATTTTATCTACTCACGGGGTAACTATACAACATTTTAGTAAATATTGACCTTGACATAACAAATTAATATCTACTCAACATCTATCATTTTATCATTAATTACTACCCATAGTAAATAAATATAAAATGGGCTATCAGAAGAGAGGGTTATTACAGTAAAGACCCAAATCTTCATATAACTGAAAGAAACCAGTTAGTACAACAAATTCAAAATACATATAATGAACATGAGTCACTTCTCACATACTTAAAGTTTGAGTTAAACCAAGACTTAGACAATGAAGAAGTGATATTTCCAGTCACTGTAAACCCGAGTGCCAGAAAAAGAAAAGCAGAAGAACCCCTTCATGAATTTGAAAATTGGGAAGAATATGAAAAACATATGAAAACCAAAAAAGAAGATTTCGTCAAAGCTTCCACTAGTGATAACCCATCAACAAGTGGAATGGAGGGAGAAGAACTAAAATAGTACTTCTTTCGATGTACAAAGGATTTCTATATCCACCATAATTACTTCCCCTACCTCCCTTTGAAGCCCTATCAATGACACTACAAAAAAATCCACCACTAAGATGAAGAGGAAAGGGGAAATTAATATTCTTGACAAATGCCTGTAGTATGCACCTAAGGCAGCCACCCATGCACAAAAATAGAAAAGTTCACTGAACTTACATATCCTATAGTCCACAACCACCATAGTTTTGAAAGAGCATAAAATCAAGAATTACCAGTGCAGATATCACACCTTATTTTGGTTATTACTGGATCTAAATGATTTTGAATATCCACCACTTTGGCTTCTTTTGAGTGGGGCCCTTATTCCTTTAGTTGTAAATTTTTGGGGTTTTCTTGCTCTGGCTTGCTCTTGAAACCCATATTCTGCAGGCTGACATTAATTTTCATTTTCACAAGCTCCACTAGATTCTCAAACACTAATTCTTTTCCTATTTCTAATTTCTAATTTGGCCGTCTGTAACCTCATTTTTCAGTACTACCTCTACACTGGCTTCTTCTGGTCCATTCTTCATTTGCATCTCTCGACCTTCTAGAGTATTCCTCGTGCACCCAAATTTATGCCACCTTGATTCCGGTAGCAGTGTTCACTTTGGTGTCTATCCGCTAGGCCTGAATAATACCCTACGGCCTTCTTTGGTTCATAGTGAAAAATAAATATGGTCAAAATCATTTTAAACAATTTGGAGTTAAAAAAATTGTTAGTAAAAAATTGTAAATTCGTGTGCCCGCTTTAATTATTATGTGATTTTGGACAAACCTGATAAATAAATGAAATAAGCTTCGTCATTTTACTACCAAGGTGAAAATATGAACCAAACAGAACCTATAATCGATTGAAGTCCTCATTCCTTTCATTCTTAAAGGTCACAAAATAAGGAATGAAACCTGATTTGTTTCCTTTTTTTATATTTCTCATAATTAGAGTGCTTCTATCCACTTCCGATAAGCTACCTTCAAAATTTCTCAATTGGTCAATATATGTTGGTTGCATAAGTTATGTTCTAGCTACCCACTGCTAGCCACTCCACCCCCTATAAATACCAAAATTATATTTTCACATGCCCATGCTTGATTCCATTCCTCTAGTTCAACGGTGATTTTTACATCTCAACAAATGGGGCCTAGAGAACTATAATATTTTGCCACTGTGGTGTCAGTTAAAAATGAATTTTAGATATGTTGAAACAGAGCTTCAATAATTTGACTCCATGAGCTGAGCCAACATTGTCTCGGTCAGATTAATAGTTTCTTTTAGTTGACATAATTCAACTCAGTATTTTTCATTTTTCCTGTTGTGATATTTGGGTTGTTTCGAACTATAGGTTCCAGCATCATTGTATCCTATTTCCAACCATTTTCTCCCCCCTGATTTATCTTCCTTTACCCCTTGCCGCTGTTGAAGCTTTTTCTCCCCAGGTTTAACTGATGGAGTATAAGTAACCTATTTACATGTGATAAAGAAAGATAAGCATTGAAAAATCAATATTTTAGTTGCCATTTTTTTAAATGCTACATGATCTTTATCCCTTTAACACTTCATAGTGTAAAAATGAATGTATATCATGTTTAGATGACAATGTGCACGGTGGAATGTCGTGGTAGGCAGTAACCTACGGGGTGATTTAGCAATCACCTTTGTTTATTTTTTTTATGTTTTATTAATATTTAAGTACTAATAATATATTTTGTTATATCATTTTATTCTCTTGTTGATCCATGTGTCTGGAGTGTGTTTTTAAAGCCGATCAGATTCCATCTAGCCCACAGACTTGCTGGGAGATGAAAAATGAAAACTCACACTATAAAACCCACCTTAATTCCATTTTTCCATCCATATCTCTCATTTATAGATGAAATTTTCCGATATGAAAGCTTTTCTTTCTCTCTTTAAGAAACTTATATGATATTAACTTTTTCCTCAATTGATTGAAATATTTTGAGAGAGATTTTTAAGTGTGATTTATCCAATTAAATTTAGAAAATATATATTTCATCAATTGCAATTAAAGATATCTAGTTGATAGGTCAACAAGGAGGAGGATCTATAGCATTGGAGATGTGTTCATTAAATTGGGTGTGTGGAACCTAATTGGAGCGAATTCTTTTATCTCTAAAAATGAGCTTTATTGAGAGCCACTAAATCGAGAAGAGTTTTGAGGATTGGAGCATAGTTTGAGCTTACAAGGGAACTCAAGCTATGTACATGTCTAATATCTTGTAATATCTTCATCTTTATAGTGACTTAGTTGTAGAAACTCCGTGGTTTTTTCCCTAGGTGGTGGTTTTCCTTGTATATTTTGGCGTTGTGAGCAATTTTATGTTTACTCTTATTCACAACACACAATATCACATAATTTCACATATACAATTGATTTAGGTTAGATCTCACATACTTGCAATTTAATCAACCTAATTTGGGCAATTGTCACGTAATAAAAAATTAACTTGAAATCAGGTCTTATTATGTATAAGTGTTGAATTTACATCATGTTTCATTGGAATTGAGTTCAAAGGCTTTTGGATTTTAATTTTATTGGTTTCATAAGGATCTTCCTAAACTAAATTTAGATCTCATCTTCTAAAGAATGCGTGTTTGATATGCCTAAATAAGTTTGAGTTTGAATTTCATTGTACAAAATGATCATCATTATTGAAATTTATTTTTAAATTTGCTTTGATTTCATAAGTTTTATCTAGTATATTTCAAATATGTTTTTGGATGTTTGAACAAGTAACTGGATTTTTTTGGAACAATTTCGATTTTAACAAGCAAAATTTCAATTGGTTAATATTTCTGCATATGTCCTTTTCATCCCCTCTCTAAGACATTAGCACCCTAAATTTCGTGTTTTCAATTACTATGATAGCTTAGTTGCTTTTTTGAGCTTAACATCCTCAGTTATATCTTTGTGTTCTAATTTGTCCTATTTTGCGATTTTATGCCTTTTTGACCATTTGCTTGTGTTAACTTTGCTCGTGTGGCTATTTGATAATTGTTTGTGATTCTTTATGGATCCTAGTATCTGTGACTATATTGTGGGTGATTGTTTTCCTAAATATACTAGACCTTCACATGATAGGAATTTTCTAATGAATGATAAGTCAAAATATCTTGATTCTAAACTTGATGAAAATTAAAGTGTTATTGTTTTAGATTCTCATGTTAATGATGATTCAATTGTTGACGGGAATGTTGAAATTTTGAATCATGAATATCACAAGCTCATGAATAAATTTCTCAAATTTAACAAAGTTAAATGCCTGTTTGAAAAGTAAAAGGATTTGATAAAAAGTGAACTTGATTGATCTAGTTAACCTCTATGTGAATAAAAAAACTTTGTTTAAACATGTCAAGATGCTTAATAATGACAAATGTGACCTTTTGAACTTGACTTGTGAAGCCCTTATACTTTTGACTCATTTGAGTCTAGACTGTATAAGAGCTCATCTAGTTTGGAAATTGTGACAAAATAGTGTCCATCCTAGAAACCAAAGAGCTTCAGAGATTGGGTTGCTTCTTCTTCTATCTATCTTGTAATGATCCTAAGACTATAGCCATCACTCACACACTCAGAATTTGATTCTTGCATTTCATATTGCACCTCTATGTGTATTAATGTTGTGAGTGTGTTTAAATCCCTCAATTTGATTTTTAATAATTTTTTGGGAATTTTAAACCTATTTTAAACCTATTTTAAACAAGATTTTATTTAATTAAAACTTGATTTAAAAAGTCTTGGGGTCAATATATAAATATGGATTATTGTGTTTATTGGCCTAAAGTTACTCTGGGTAGAAACCGAAAGTGCTAGAGACTCTAGGGTTGGCTTTGTAATTATTTTGGGACGCGCGTTTATCTTCGTCCACAGGCCAACACCTGCTGTCTTCTGATTGGCCCAAACTGTGTTTCTTTACAGAGACAAACCTTCGCGTGTTTACAGCCCTTGGATCAACCCTTATCGATGGCCTGCATGTCGCCTGAGTGAATCCCAGTGTAAACCCCTTAGCCAATCACAGCCCTTTTAATCCACCGCCTGTTGTGAGCCCTTGGATTGCAGTCAAAAGAGCTTGACTTAATCACAGCCGTTGTTTTTGAACGAGGCTCTGGAATCTTCTCCTCTTCCTATTTAAAGGCCTCTCATCTCAGCCTTCCAAAGCTTTTGCCATTTTGCAAAGTCTCAGAGAATAGAGAGAGAAGAGAGAGAGAGAGAAGAGAGAAGAGAGAAGTTAGAGAGAGAAATCAAACCCTAGTTAGAAACCCTAACTTCGTCCAAATATTTCTAAAGCCCAAACCACTTACCTCTCCAGAAAAACACCATAACCAGAAAAACACCATCCTTAGTGTTTTCTTGAGTTTATGAGAGTTCGAGTTGAGAGTTCTTGGGTTGCTGAAATCCTTGTGTTCTTAAATCTTATTTCCAACTTAGACATAGACTCAGATCTTGTTTCTGACTCAACAGAAATCATAGATCTGTAGTTTTGCATGTCACAACACACATAGTCACATTTATTTCTCATCTTGAGAATTTCGTTGTTGATTGTTTTCTGTTAAAACATTTTCTTCTTCAAAATCAACAATAGATGTTTTTCTATTTCTGTTTTTACAAAACCTAACCTGACCTAGTTAGATTCGCACTTGGAGGGTTCTCAATCTCCATAATATTTTCAAAACTGATTGAGAAAGGTCTTGACCGACTTCTTAAGCAAGATCTCCGTGGAATCTGGGTTATTCTGAAAGGTCAAATAGGTTCTTGGTTTTGTAAGAAAGAAAATTAACAATATCACTGCATATAGACTTTATATGTGATTTGTTAGGATTGTCTGTAACTAATAAGTGTGTGTGAGTGCATGCATGTGTTTTAGAACACGATTCACAAACATCTTCACACTACAAACACTGAAAGTGTTGGCTATAAGATTTGGTGAACATAAGTCGACGTAAAGTGCTGAAACAAAGGAAGAGTTGACAATCTGAGACAACTACATCAACAAACAAGATCTGCAGAAAAGTTAAGGACGCCAGAGGGTATAATCCTGAACTTGTATAGATTTGTTTTGTGTGCATGTTAGTTAAATAGGTTGTAACTTACATATTTGTTTTAGTGATTGTTTTTGTTTTACTCCGTAGAGGGAGTCGTGGATGTTTCCTCAAGGTTGAGGTTTTACCACGTTAAAAATCCTGAGTATCAATGTTTCTACATCTTCTCATCCCTTTCTAATAGTGTGCTGAGTTTAAAACATTTTAAACTTTTACTAAAACTTGTTATCAAATCTTGTCCATATCTCGTACATAATTTTGTTAACACATCTTGTGTTCAAAATCAGTTTGATTTTAGTAAAGAGTTTCTTCAACAAACTTTCGGAGTTGCTTAAATAGTTTATTTTCATAAACGGCTTTGGCAACGTTATTTCAATTGGTATCAGAGCATTTGGTGAACTTTTTCAAAAAAGATCCTGAGTTTCTGAAACTGTTTTCTCAAAATCATTATGGACGAGAAAAACGAAAGATATGGTAACTTGACCAGACCCCCAGTCTTTGATGGAACCAATTTCTCTTACTGGAAAGTAAGAATGATTGCTTTCATTCAAGGAACCCTGGGAGATGATGTCTGGGATATTATTGAAAACGGATACTCTTATCCAACTAAACCAGCCACTGATGGAAGCAATGAAAGGATTAAGAAAATATTGAGTGAGTTTACTCAAGAAGAGAAACAGGTTTCTCGAAATAATAACAAAGGCAAGAATGCTATATTTATGTCCATTAACGAACATGAGTTCAAGAGAATCTCATCTTGTACCACTTCCAAGGAAGCATGGGATACACTGATTACTGCACATGAAGGAGACTCTAGGGTAAAAGCTGCTAAGACTCAGATGTTAATTCAACAGTATAATACCTTAATCATGTCTGAATCTGAGTCTTTCGATGATTTTTATATGAACCTTACTGATATAGTCACTAAACTCCATGCCAATGGTATAACTTATGATAGACAAGAAATTGTCTCTAAAATTCTGAGACCATTACCACAGAAATTTGACAATAAAAGATATGCTATTGAGGAGATGTGTGATATTAATCTCACTCCTGAATTACTCAGTAGCAAATTAAGAACTGTGGAAATGGAATTAGAGTTTAAGAAAAAATTGACCCACACTCACAAGAAAAATACCAATTCCACCCTTAGCTTTTCCTCTAAGATGACTAAGCCTGAGTTAAACACCTCTAGTAATGATTCTGATGAGGACTGTGACTTAGAAAGTCTAGATAATCAGATTGCCCTAATGACGAAACAATTTAAGAAAATTGTTAAATTTAGAAACAGTATTGCAAATAAACAGGGCAAGTCTAATTATTCTACTCCTTCAAATCACAAGCCCCATGAGAAACCTCATGACAAACAGAACAAGGACAACACAAGACCTCACAGAGACCTCAAGAAAATTGAATGCTATAGATGTGGTAAACTGGGACATATTGCTCAAGACTGTAGAGTTAATTTAAATACCCAAAACAAACACTCTAGAGCCAACCTCTGCAAAACATGGGATGACTCAAGTGACTCTGAAAATGAGGAACCTGAGGCATCTGATGATTTTGATCCCTGTTTATCCTTCTTTGCGAAAATCATATATAATGATAATATGCCTATGCTTGATAGTGAGGATGAATCTAGTAATTCTAGTTCTGTTGCTGTGAATCATACTTTAACTGGTTTAGATGCTTTACTTACTGAGAACACCAATACTTCTTCCTCGGGGTGTGTGAGTCAAAGGGAAATCGATACTGCTGATGTCCATGGGTGCGTGAGTTTAAGAAATGAAACCTTAGGGGTCACTTCACACACTTCACTTAGTGACTCAGACAATGATGATCTCCCAGACATCCACACTCTATATACTAAAACTCTTAAGAAAAGCACTAGACTAGAAAAGATTGTGAAAGATCTTACCAAAAAGCTAGAGGATCTAAGCCTAATGGTAAAAGTGAATGCTGAAGAGTATACTACTCAATGTATGTCTCATGAAAGTGATATCAAAGTGTTTGATGAAAAACTGAAATCTTTGACTGAAGCTAATGAAATTCTGGAGAAAAAATACAAAGGGACATTATTAGAATTGGAACAGACAAAAGAAAAGACAGCAACTGTTTTCAAAAAATTTACCAAATTTGAAAATAATTCAAACTGTTTTTATGGATTTGTTGCTGAATCTAAAACCAATTCTGATGATAGAACTGGAATAGGGTTTTTCCCCAATTTGAAGACACAAACTAAACATGTTGAACCTATCAAGTTTGTGTCAGGAGGCAAAAGACCTATTGAAACGTGTCCAGACTTTCACTCTTTAAAAACTAAGTTTGATCATCAAAACACTAACACTGGAGATGCAAGTTGCTCTAAGCATGAAAATTTACCAAAGGGAAAATATGTCTGCCCCCCTATTAGGAAAAGTGAACATGCTTTCAAACCTGTGCTACCTAGGAATAAAATTCAGCCTCAAAATTTCTCAAAACCTTTGTTTAGAGACTTTCCTAAGGAAAAACCCATTCTGAGCAATCTTTATTGCTCCTATTGTGATATATATGGCCACTCTTTCGATAATTGCTATGCTAGGAGACTGATTAAGCCTACCTACAACACTCCTATGTACCATAACTTTAACTATTCTAGGAGGAGTCGTAACAATTATGTTCTTCCCAGGCCACCAGACAAAAACTCTAACTATAGGAATAGAAAGACTAAACCTAAAAGGACATTTACTAGAAGGATTCCCAGAAACTTATCTAAATCAAATGCTCAGGTGTGTAAATTTACCCAAAATCATGCGCAAAATATTTTTCAACAAAAATCTGCTGCTCGCAAATTTTATCAAATGAGAGCAAACAAGCGCAAACAGAAAACCAGAGCAATTTGGGTTAGAAAAGATGATCTAGTACCCCAGATGAAGTGTAATGTTGTTGTTTCTGCATTAAAAGCTGAACTTACATCTTCTGGTTGGTACTTGGATTCTGGATGTTCCAAGCATATGACAGGTGATGATACAAAACTTTTAAATAAAACCCATTTTGATGGTGGAAAAGTTGTTTTTGGTGATGGAGTATCATCCCAGATCATAGGCAAAGGAACTCTTAAAGAAAAAGGACTACCTATTCTTGATAATGTTCTCTTAGTTAAAGGTCTTAAGGCTAACTTGCTCAGGATTTCGCAATTTTGTGACTTAAACCATACTGTTACCTTTTCAAAGAACAATTGCAAGATTTTAAATGAAAAGGGAGAATGCATAATTACAGGAATCAGGACTCCTGACAATTGTTACACTGTCATGAGTAGTTCTGAAATCTGTAATGTTGCCAGAATGGATGACAACGAAATATGGCATAACAGAATGGGTCACATTAATTATGAAAATTTGAGTAAATTGTCTTCTCAACAGATAGTTAGAGGAATACCAAAAATTAAACCTATTCATAACATTGTTTGTGGTCCCTGTCAAGAAGGAAAGATTGTTAAAGCACCCCATAAAAGAGTTAAAGATATCCTTACCTCTAATCCCTTAGAACTCATCCATATGGACCTAATGGGTCCTTCTCAAACTGTTAGTCTTTGTGGACACAGTTATATTCTAGTTATTGTTGATGACTTCACTAGGTTCACCTGGGTAGCTTTCTTAAAACAGAAATCCGACACTTTCCAAACCTTTTTAAAGATTCTTTTACGGATTGAAAATGAGAAAGACGCCCAAGTGAATAGAATTCGAAGTGATAGAGGTGGTGAATTCAAAGATACTGGTGTTATAGAATACTGTGACTATAATGGTTACAAACATGAGTTCAGTGCCCCTAAAACCCCTCAACAAAATGGTATAGTTGAGAGAAAGAATCGAACCCTTCAAGCGATGGCACGTGTCATGCTCCATGCTAAGAACCTACCTAAGTATTTTTGGGTTGAATCTATTCGTACAGCATGCCATATTATCAATAGGGTCTATCTTAGAAAGAATTCCAAACAAACTCCTTATGAACTTTGGTACAATAAAAAGCCTAATCTTAAGTACCTTAGGACCTTTGGTAGTACCTGCTATGTTTGCAAAGATAGGGAACACTTATCTAAATTTGAGAGTAGGGGAGATAAAGCCATATTCTTAGGTTATTCACCTAACAGTCGATCTTATCGGGTATTTAATCTTCGCACTAAAACCTTAATGGAATCCATAAATGTAATTGTGAGTGACACTACTATAGAAAGCAAGACTAGTGAATTAACTATAGAAGAAGAATCGTCAAATATTTTAGAAAATGACTCTTCTGAAATAGATAATTCATTACCTATTGAGTCACCTGAAGTACCTAACTGGGTTTCTAAAGACCATCCCATTAACAATGTAGTTGGTAACCCTAGTGAACCAGTACGTACAAGATCCCAACTTAGAAATTATGCACTCTATGCATGCTTTGTTTCTCTCTTGGAACCAAAGAATGTAAATGAGGCATTGAATGACACTCACTGGATTTCTGCTATGCAGGATGAACTATTACAATTTATCATTCATGATGTTTGGTATCTTGTTCCACGTCCTGATCACAAAAAGGTTATTGGGACTCGCTGGATTTTCAAAAATAAAACTGATGAAAATGGGATAGTAATTAGAAATAAAGCTAGACTAGTTGCTCAAGGTTATTCCCAAATAGAAGGAATTGATTTTAACGAGACCTTTGCTCCTGTCACTCGTTTAGAATCAGTTCGTCTGCTTCTTGCTATAACTTGTCACATGCATTTTACATTATATCAAATGGATGTTAAATCTGCATTCCTTAATGGAATACTTGCCGAGGAAACCTATGTAGAACAACCTAAAGGGTTCATTGACCCTAATTATCCTAATCATGTATTTCGGTTGAAAAAGGCTTTATATGGTCTTAAGCAAGCTCCTAGGGCTTGGTATGAGCGCCTGTCCAGTTTTTTGCTGGATAATGGTTTCCAAAGAGGTGGAAATGACCAAACCTTATTTGTCAAACATTTTGACAAACACATTACTATCGCTCAAATTTATGTTGACGATATCATATTTGGATCTACTTCTACCTCAGAAGTAAAATCTTTTGCTGAAATCATGAGCAAGGAATTTCAGATGTCCCTTATAGGGGAGTTACAGTTCTTTCTAGGTCTCCAAGTCAAACAACAACCAGATGGCTTGTTTCTTTCGCAGACTAAGTACGCATTAGAGATAGTTAAAAAATTTGGTCTCGAGAGTGCTAAAAGTGCTAAAACGCCTATGAGTACTACAGAGAAATTATCTAAAGATGAAAATGGAAAATCTGTAGACTCTACCTTATATCGTAGTATGATTGGCACATTACTCTATCTGACTGCCTCGCGTCCTGATATCATGTATGCTGTTTGTGTTTGTGCACGTTATCAAAACAACCCCAAGGAGAGCCATTTAAACGCTGTTAAACGCATAATTAAATATGTTAAAGGCACTCTAAATTTAGGAATTTGGTACACGAATGACACACCTAGCACTATTATTGGGTACACTGATGCTGATTGGGCTGGGTGTACTGATGATAGTAAAAGAACTTCAGGCGCATGTTGTTATATTGGTAATAACTTGGTAGGATGGAGTAGTAAAAAACAGAACTGCACATCTCTCTCGACTGCTGAATCTGAATACATAGCCGCCGGTAGCTGTTGTGCCCAATTGTTATGGCTTAAACAAATGCTAAGTGATTATGGTATTCTAGAACCCACACTTCATCTCTATTGTGATAACCAAAGCGCGATCAATATTTCTAAGAACCCGGTTCAACACTCGCGAACTAAGCACATTAAGATAAGACATCACTTTATTCGGGAACTAGTTGAAACCAAGGAATTAGAAATTAACTATCTTCCAACTGATCTACAGCTTGCAGATTTGTTTACTAAACCTCTTGATTTTAATAGATTCATCTCTTTACGTAAATCAATTGGTATGGTTTGTGTTGAATAAATATCTGCTGTTATTTTCCAAGTTTCTTCCCTTTGTCCATTTGAGACAAAATGGGGGAGAAATTTGAGTCTATTTCTGCATATACTAAAATTCTTGATCTTAGTAATTCTTTGCAGGTATTCTCCTTGTACAGTCATTCTCGTTTGTAATAATAGGATGTTGAACTGTATATAGTTGAGTTATGTAATTTTTGATTTCTAGGATTTGGGTAGATAGATCTTTTATAGGAATAGGATTTTCTTATTTGTTGTCACCCTACGAGTTTAGATGACTCAAAGGAGATTTTGTCTCATATTTCCAAAGGGGGAGATTGAAGCCCTTATACTTTTGACTCATTTGAGTCTAGACTGTATAAGAGCTCATCTAGTTTGGAAATTGTGACAAAATAGTGTCCATCCTAGAAACCAAAGAGCTTCAGAGATTGGGTTGCTTCTTCTTCTATCTATCTTGTAATGATCCTAAGACTATAGCCATCACTCACACACTCAGAATTTGATTCTTGCATTTCATATTGCACCTCTATGTGTATTAATGTTGTGAGTGTGTTTAAATCCCTCAATTTGATTTTTAATAATTTTTTGGGAATTTTAAACCTATTTTAAACAAGATTTTATTTAATTAAAACTTGATTTAAAAAGTCTTGGGGTCAATATATAAATATGGATTGTTGTGTTTATTGGCCTAAAGTTACTCTGGGTAGAAACCGAAAGTGCTAGAGACTCTAGGGTTGGCTTTGTAATTATTTTGGGACGCGCGTTTATCTTCGTCCACAGGCCAACACCTGTTGTCTTCTGATTGGCCCAAACTGTGTTTCTTTACAGAGACAAACCTTCGCGTGTTTACATCCCTTGGATCAACCCTTATCGATGGCCTGTATGTCGCCTGAGTGAATCCCAGTGTAAACCCCTTAGCCAATCACAGCCCTTTTAATCCACCGCCTGTTGTGAGCCCTTGGATTGCAGTCAAAAGAGCTTGACTTAATCACAGCCGTTGTTTTTGAACGAGGCTCTGGAATCTTCTCCTCTTCCTATTTAAAGGCCTCTCATCTCAGCCTTCCAAAGCTTTTGCCATTTTGCAAAGTCTCAGAGAATAGAGAGAGAAGAGAGAGAGAGAGAAGAGAGAAGAGAGAAGTTAGAGAGAGAAATCAAACCCTAGTTAGAAACCCTAACTTCGTCCAAATATTTCTAAAGCCCAAACCACTTACCTCTCCAGAAAAACACCATAACCAGAAAAACACCATCCTTAGTGTTTTCTTGAGTTTATGAGAGTTCGAGTTGAGAGTTCTTGGGTTGCTGAAATCCTTGTGTTCTTAAATCTTATTTCCAACTTAGACATAGACTCAGATCTTGTTTCTGACTCAACAGAAATCATAGATCTGTAGTTTTGCATGTCACAACACACATAGTCACATTTATTTCTCATCTTGAGAATTTCGTTGTTGATTGTTTTCTGTTAAAACATTTTCTTCTTCAAAATCAACAATAGATGTTTTTCTATTTCTGTTTTTACAAAACCTAACCTGACCTAGTTAGATTCGCACTTGGAGGGTTCTCAATCTCCATAATATTTTCAAAACTGATTGAGAAAGGTCTTGACCGACTTCTTAAGCAAGATCTCCGTGGAATCTGGGTTATTCTGAAAGGTCAAATAGGTTCTTGGTTTTGTAAGAAAGAAAATTAACAATATCACTGCATATAGACTTTATATGTGATTTGTTAGGATTGTCTGTAACTAATAAGTGTGTGTGAGTGCATGCATGTGTTTTAGAACACGATTCACAAACATCTTCACACTACAAACACTGAAAGTGTTGGCTATAAGATTTGGTGAACATAAGTCGACGTAAAGTGCTGAAACAAAGGAAGAGTTGACAATCTGAGACAACTACATCAACAAACAAGATCTGCAGAAAAGTTAAGGACGCCAGAGGGTATAATCCTGAACTTGTATAGATTTGTTTTGTGTGCATGTTAGTTAAATAGGTTGTAACTTACATATTTGTTTTAGTGATTGTTTTTGTTTTACTCCGTAGAGGGAGTCGTGGATGTTTCCTCAAGGTTGAGGTTTTACCACGTTAAAAATCCTGAGTATCAATGTTTCTACATCTTCTCATCCCTTTCTAATAGTGTGCTGAGTTTAAAACATTTTAAACTTTTACTAAAACTTGTTATCAAATCTTGTCCATATCTCGTACATAATTTTGTTAACACATCTTGTGTTCAAAATCAGTTTGATTTTAGTAAAGAGTTTCTTCAACAAACTTTCGGAGTTGCTTAAATAGTTTATTTTCATAAACGGCTTTGGCAACGTTATTTCAACTTGTGTTTTGTAGAAAGAGGCTAACACTTGAAAAGAGGAAAATGAATATTTGAAAAATCTGAAAATTCAAGCTGGTTGAAAAAGAGAACTATGGAAAGTTTTTAGAACATTAAGATATAAAAAAGGATCTTCAAATGTGCGAAGTGTCCAAATGTGATTTTAAAATTTAGCTTTAAGATCATTTAATGAAACTTGATAAAAAGCTTTTAGAAATGGGTCGAGTTATAAATGACATGCATGGATAGGATTTGACAAATTGTGCCTTCTTCTTCTCAATCTAAGATAATTTTTTTAGAAGGAGTTTCAACATACTAACCAATAAGAACGGTTCGATCCTCTTTGAATGTGAATGTGAAAAATCAAGATTGGAAGAAAATGTGTTTGTTACACCAAGTGTGTTTTCAAAAAAAGAAGGAAAATGACCAAAATGAGTTCGAGGGTCATTATTTTAAAGAATGTTAAGAAATTCTTAAAAGAACTTCCAAACCCTACACTTGCACGTATTGTCATAAGAAATGTAATGTAAGGATTTTTTTTGCTAGTTTCTTAAGAATCAGTCAAATTCTAAAATTGTTCTTAAAAGTCATCCTAAGGTGGTTCACTGCGAACCTTACGTGTGCAATTATTGTCATGGAATCTGATACCATAAAGATTTTAGTTTCTTGCTTAGAAATTTTCATGTTGGTTCACTTTCACATGAGTTTGATCCCTTAAAACATGTTTTTTAATTTGCTTGTCACTAAATTCAATGAATTGGCTACAGGAGATGATAGGGATTTTGCAAGGGAAAACACTTCTGAGAGAAAGATGGATTTTAGACCACATGAAAATGTTTTTTTAAAGAAACACGCCTTATGTTCATCCTTACAAGAGTTGTGATGGAATTTTTGTGAGGGTTGTGGATTTTATGATTTTTTTTTTCAAAATGGAGATAATATAAATTTTAAGCCTTAAGTTATTTTAAGGGTTCTCACTAATCCCAACAATTCCATTTTAAGGGATGTTTGGATGAAGAAAAGTGACTTAGTTAATGGTATGTGTGTTTTCACCCTCAAGGGTGAGTTGTACTAAAGTGTTCCTCCACTTCTTATTGATATAAAAGAGGTTCCTCCCTTCACTTTATTTGTTAGGTGCTTGTTTTAACTAGGAACATCTTGTCTTATGTTCTATATCTTGTCTTAGACTATTTTTAGAAGTTCCTTGTGTGCTCTTTCTCATTTAGGAGTATCATTGTTCCTAGTTGGGTGATTATTTTGCTTTGATGTTTTTTTTTGTGTGAGCAATAGCATTCATTTGATATGTGATTGGATGTCTTACTTTATTTTATCTCTTTAGGTTGATAAAATTTCAAAAGTATTTTGGGTGTACTTTTTTTTGTGTGGGAGTATTCTTAGTTATCCTTGTATGATTTACTTTCTCATACTTTTGCATTTGTATACTTGGGCTTATTTTTATTATACGGTACATAGTTAGTTTCAATGGATAAATCTAGTTAAGCAGAGATAATCATATGTCTTGGTTTCCAAGTGTTTATGTATTTCATGTAAACAATATTTTAAAATTACCACAAAATTCAGTTTTGCAAATGTACCGTGGATTCTTATATTCTATATCACTTACACCGCACTATTGCACATGTTTCAGTAGTTCATTGAGACTAATTATGATGATGGATCCTGAGAGTGCAGTTCCCTCAAAACCTATACCGAGTGAATATACCCCATTAAAATCATTGCGTTAATGTAAACAATATTTTTCATCAATTTATATTATGTACAAATAAGACAACCTAGGACTTTGTCATGAAAAGTTAACCAATTCGATAGCACCAAATTTTATCTCTAAATATAAGTGAGTAAATGCATAATCAAGTAAACAATCACACAACACCAAGTTGTACAAGAAAAATTCTATAATGGGAAACAACTCAGGCTGAACGAAACGATAAATGTACTATGGTAGATTATTACAAATAGAAAACAATGAGTGACAATCACACAACGTACTGATCGACTATCAACACTTTTACATTGCATCCTCTGAGGAGAACGCCAACTGCTGGAGAACACTATGTGACAATAACAAGCCTTAGAGTCATTTAATGTCATTCGAATCTACGCCGCCAATTAAAATCCTCTTTGATGAATAAGGAAAACTTTGTTGAGAAACCACCAATTCTTGGTTTACCACTTTCTAGGATGTGTGTTTTTGTAAAGGTATTGAAAGTGTTTAAAATGATTTGACTTACTCAAACCTCACAATACATTTTTCAGATATTCACATAGTCTCTCAAGAGTAAGAATACAAGTATTCTTATTGAAGAATAAAGGTAGAAGTTTTTAGGCTTCAATAGTATGTGTGATTAAAGTTTGAAATCTAATACCTGATAACTATAAAGATAGATGTGAAGAAGAAAAACAATGGATTAACTATTTATAGTGTTTAAACTGAAAAACAAATATCTTAAAATCTTCCTCTTTAATCAAGTGACTTTTCTCTATAAAAAATTCTCAATGTATTGCGAGGTTTAGAGTTTTGCAAAAGATGGGTATTATGATACCAATCTCTCCATATATATCAAGCTTTTTCGAGTGTGGAAGACACGTATAAGACAAATGGGGAGGATGACATCACAAGAGATACCAAAGCCATTGAGTTTAGAGAATATTTGGTTGCTAAGAAACTTTTCACAGTTTCCCATGAGATATTTTTAAAATATCTACTTTAGTAAAAAAATTCTCGACTAGTGAAGTATATTCGATGTAGCAAATCATTATGCCACTGAGGCGAGTTGCCGGTGAGGAAAGGCATGAGGATAAAAAACTCATTTGGGTAAAAACTCTAGTTGATCACGTGACTAGTTAATTGGTAAAAAAATCTAGTTGAACACATGACTAGTGAACTCAAGCGTTCACTGAATTGAAGTCTTGATTTGTTGAAGCGAGTGACCAACAAAAGTCCCCAGATATTGGCCAGGGCAATAAAATATATGGAAGTTTGAACTTTACTCAAACCTTCAAATGATATACTCATTCAAAGACCATTTTTAAGAATATCTTCTATATGCATAGTATATTTTCATATGCATATCACCTAATACCAAAAACGAAACCAACATATGCACACATAAATCAAATTTTCATTTTAAGAAAAGGTCAATTCAAATATGATAAAGTGTTAGAGTATTTTAAAAATTCCAAATACCTCAACCAAGTGGTAATATAAATATGTGATCATGTCAATGTTAGGTTGAGAACAAGAAGCTTATCTGGGCACTGAGAAGTAAATCTATCACTCTATGATAATGACACAAGATCAACTAGGGGAATACATCACCCTATCAACATATGATCAACAAGAACAAAGTTGAGCTCTTGTACTCTGTTAATTTGTCATACACTAGTAAATAGAATCACGATACTAATGTATAATAAGGTAATTAACCAGATGTAGTTATGATGAACCGTAGATATAAATTAATTTATTTTCATATAAAAACTCCAAATTATCATTAAATTAAAACCCCCCTTAATTTAAACATCCCCCATAATTTCTCCCCTTATTTTGTCATGGAAGTTAATAAAGTTAAGTACAAAAAAAGCCAAGTTAAGAATTTGGTTCGGTTTAAATGAGAAAATGAAAATGTTTATATAAATTAATTTTAAAGAATCATATAGCTTAAAGATATGTAGTTCAATTCATCGATTCTGTAAAGTGATATAAGCACCTTTACTAAAAAAGATATATGAGAAAATATGATAACTAGGCATAAGGATGTGATAATTTAAACATGCTTATCAATTTATATCATAAATACCCAAAAACGTAATCAAGTTTTGACTATCCGTAATGTATCATAATCAAAAGATACAACAAAATTATGACACCCCGCCTAATTAAATATTGGGCGATGAATCATTTATTAAATTAAAATCAAGGTGAACAGTTGGTTCATTCTTAGCATCATTGTCGTAAAATAAAAATATTCCCAAATTAAACACCCTAAATAATTAAGCTAAGTGTCAAAACAATTTAAAACATTATTTCCATTTTTATTAAATTCTAATTTGAAAACCTTTTAAATAACCAACAGTTTAAGAATCACATAAGTGCTATGGATAGTAATAAACACAAAAGAATTAATCCATCTAGATTAACTAAACCAAATTTAAACTACAAATGAAATCATCCTGACAAGAGTTAATACTTAAAGAGTACCAAATACTGAAAATAAATGAACATACATCTCTGAAAAATCTATACTGAATGGGAAATGGGAGACACATGCCCTAACTATGAAGAACTATAACAAGAACCGAATCAATGAAGAGGTCATCTACAACAAAGACCTTCAACTCCCACATAAGCTACAGCGCGTCCAATCCAAAGAACCTATGCATGACGCCCTTGTGGCTGGGCACCTGTAATAGATACACATACACACACACACACACACACACACACACACACACACACACACACACACACACACACACACACACACACACAGATATATATATATATATATATATATATATATATATATATATATATATATATATACATATACATATACATATACAAAAGAGAAGAGATAACAGAAGACGGGTCAGAGCCCGATTGTAAAACAGTTTTAAAATTAGTTTAGCAAGTATTTAAAATGCTTACCTGGTAATGCAATAACCATATTAGTATGCGACACTCTCTTGAGAA
Organism: Sambucus nigra; assembly: GCA_949130495.1. Lineage (NCBI taxonomy): Eukaryota > Viridiplantae > Streptophyta > Magnoliopsida > Dipsacales > Adoxaceae > Sambucus > Sambucus nigra. Next base: position 211,611,918 of record OX422220.1, on the reverse strand, counting down.
TTATCACCTCTCGTCTATTGTGCACGCCTACCATACTAATGAACCTCATAAGTCTCTCTAACTTATTCTCCATATGATTTTATCACTTGGAAATAAGGGTATGATATTTACTTTAGAAAATCAATTTCTTCCAGATTTATTACATTATTTAGAATAAATTTGTACCGTTATAGAGTTTCCGAATACTTATAGTGAAGTTGAAGAATTTATTCATTACTTAACTTCTATTACACACAGTAGAAAATTCTCATATAGATATACGTATATATATTAGTTACACGTATAATATATATACTAACGGCACTCCACATAAAATCTATGGTGCAAGGTTTCCATATATAAGTATATATATACCAATCACTCATATAATATATATACACGATCAGCACCCCACATACAATCTATGGTGCTGGAATACTCTGCTATCAAGTCCCTGTATAACACATATTTAGGGAAATGCTAGTTCGGAATCACTCTCGAACTGCATTAACATAAAACACATACAAATAGAGGCGAAGCATAGTTCCAAGTCACTAAGAGGTCAGCACATACCCTCACGTCTCTTAGGACCGTCTGACTATCAATCAGATAGCCTGTGCAGAGGAATCCTATATTCTAGGGTACGAGTCAATATCCCCCATAAAGGTCCCATCGAGATAAGACCGTCCCGGCGCGGAAACCCCCGTGATAGCAAGTAGCCCGAGTATGGTTTTTATACATATATATAATATATGCACAATCACACAGTCATATATATATACATCCCCATTGCTAAATTGGGTGGGCTCATGACCCATAATTATAATTATTCATATTTTCATTTATTATTCACTTCATACTCACTTCTCCTCTCTCGAAGTATTCTAAGTATAATTTCAGTAGGCAATCACTCCTTTACGTTCTGGTTTAATTCCCTTACGAGTCCCGACCTTTTTATTAAATATACGCATGATATCTTTGTAACAAACCGCGTAATTTTGGGCTATTTTAATTAATTTTTGGAAAATGGAGGAAAATAAAGTTTTTTATAAAATTATTTTTATTGCTCAAATATTTTGGTTATTATTTTTAAAGGTGAGAATTTCAAAAGGTTTCGAAAACGGAGTTAAAACGGATTTTAAAATGATTTTTAATATTTTTAACTCTTGGAATTCTAAGTCGGCGAACATTAAGTAATTTTCAAGAGTTGTTTTGACTTCCAACTCTTCATTTATTTGCCTTATTTAAAGGAGTCTTTTGGATTCCAACTCTTCATTTCTTTACATTATAAAAGGAAGTCATGGGCAAACCTTTTAACATACGTTTGACACAAATTTTGGCAGCAAATATATTTTATATTCCTCTTCTTTTTATATACACATTGGCCCTTGAGATTTGTGAGTTCCAACCTTAGATTAGAGGTATTCTTGGGGCTATTTTGTTGGAGGTTCTTGGAGGAGATTTTGCAGATCTTTTGAGTTTATCTTGAGGATGTGATCGTTGGATTCTCATCATGGTTTGAGGTATGGGGTTTTACACAATATGCTCCTTAAATCTCGCGAGTGTCATTCTCTTTGAATTCTTGTTTAATTGAATTCATATTTGAATTGATAAATTCATTGAAATCTGGAAAATAATTGTTGAAATTATTTTGATTCATGTGGTATCATTATATTGTTGATGAGCACGTTGTCATGAGATTTTAATATGGCACGGATGTTGGGCACCCGCCAAAATTCCTGTTTCCCGGGCTATGGCTTGATAAAGCATATACGGATGTGGTGAGGCCTGGTGACCCATTGATGTGTTGTTGAGAAATTATAATGATGAAATTCTATTGAGATTTGCATTTTGATTTGAATATTCGTACTCATGTTGTTACGTTTTATTCATCGCTTATATATATATTTGTTGAGAATCTTTCTTGTCGTATTGTGTACTTCCCCATATTTTCTTTTAGTGGCAGGTTAGCGCGGATTTTGGGGCGCTATGGAGATTGATTTTAGCGAGGATTGTTAAAGAAAGATTTGTATTATTTTTTTTGTTGTATAGAGCATTGAAGATTTGTATTTTATTTTCGAGTTAGTTGTTGTATGTAATTCGAGAGATTTGGTATTTAATTTGAAGAGATTGAGATTTGTAGTTTCTCTTTTGTTGTTGTGGGACTTAGATGCTCTATACCTTGCCACTTGTGGATTTGAATTTATTTTATCGCATTAGCGCTCCGTTCGCTCTCCCCGGGCGGGTGGGGTGTTACAAATGGTATCAGAGCTGAGGTATACGGCAACCCTCGGGGCTTGAGTTTTGGGTTCATTGCCTGGATAACAATTTTTGGAGATAGAAAATTTTAGGTGATATTCGTCTTAAGTTTCGGAATTAGATGTGAGGACTTTATTTTTGGGAGACGTGATTTATTTTTGGAGTTAGTGTAGTGGCCTGATTTTGAGAGTTAAGCATTCGGCGAATTTCGAGGGCGAAATTCCATTGTTAGTGGGGAAGTGTAACAACCCGCGTAATTTTGGGCTATTTTAATTAATTTTTGGAAAATGGAGGAAAATAAAGTTTTTCATAAAATTATTTTTATTGCTCAAATATTTTGGTTATTATTTTTAAAGGCGAGAATTTCAAACGGTTTCGAAAACGGAGTTAAAAAGGATTTTAAAATGATTTTTAATATTTTTAACTCTTGGAATTCTAAGTCGGCGAACATTAAGTAATTTTCAAGAGTTGTTTTGACTTCCAACTCTTCATTTATTTGCCTTATTTAAAGGAGTCTTTTGGATTCCAACTCTTCATTTCTTTGCATTATAAAAGGAAGTCATGGGCAAACCTTTTAACATACGTTTGACACAAATTTTGGCAGCAAATATATTTTATATTCCTCTTCTTTTTATATACACATTGGCCCTTGAGATTTGTGAGTTCCAACCTTAGATTAGAGGTATTCTTGGGGCTATTTTGTTGGAGGTTCTTGGAGGAGATTTTGTAGATCTTTTGAGTTTAGCTTGAGGATGTGATCGTTGGATTCTCATCATGGTTTGAGGTATGGAGTTTTACACAATATGCTCCTTAAATACCGCGAGTGTCATTCTCTTTGAATTCTTGTTTAATTGAATTCATATTTGAATTGATAAATTCATTGAAATCTGGAAAATAATTGTTGAAATTATTTTGATTCATGTGGTATCACTATATTGTTGATGAGCACGTTGTCATGAGATTTTAATATGGCACGGATGTTGGGCACCCGCCAAAATTCCTGTTTCCCGGGCTATGGCTTGATAAAGCATATACGGATGTGGTGAGGCCTGGTGACCCATTGATGTGTTGTTGAGAAATTATAATGATGAAATTCTATTGAGATTTGCATTTTTATTTGAATATTCGTACTCGTGTTGTTACGTTTTATTCATCGCTTATATATATATATTTGTTGAGAATCTTTCTTGTCGTATTGTGTACTTCTCCATATTTTCTTTTAGTGACAGGTTAGCGCGGATTTTGGGGCGCTATGGAGATTGATTTTAGCGAGGATTGTTAAAGAAAGATTTGTATTATTTTTTTTTTGGTGTATAGAGCATTGGAGATTTGTATTTTATTTTCGAGTTAGTTGTTGTATGTAATTCGAGAGATTTGGTATTTAATTTGAAGAGATTGAGATTTGTAGTTTCTCTTTTGTTGTTGTGGGACTTAGATGCTCTATACCTTGTCACTTGTGGATTTGAATTTATTTTATCGCATTAGCGCTCCGTTCGCTCTCCCCGGGCGGGCGGGGTGTTACATTCTTATACACATGAATCATTCCTCGTTAACCCAAAATCTCATCCTACATAAAAATGTTACTCAACGGGGTTTACCTAGGCCCTACTGGTCATCTCTATATCCCATTATACTCCAACAACAACATTCCAGGGTTCCCACACATCTTAATCGGATTAAACTAATGAATGAGAAATAAGCAGTTTTCTAGGTGGGGTCGATCGATCGAAGAAACGGGGTCGATCGATCGATCGATCCGTCGATCGATCGATGCTCTGGGCTCGATCGATCGATCAAACAGTTCTTGCCCTAAAACTACAAATTAAACCTACGGGTTTCATCTTCCAATTTCTCTAAAAACGTCATTAACAAGTCTAAAATTCTCAAATAACGATACTACAAGTTCTATATACATATATACAAGATTTCCTATAGGAAACATGTATAAAAACATCAACGATATCGAATTCATGGGGTAAAATTGTCATAATCTTCAAGAACCCTAATTTTGAAAGAATTATCCATTCCTCTAATTATTTCCCAGAGTTCTTGTTTCTAAACTCATAGTAATTCGTGGGTAATCCTCTACATGTGATGGGTATATCGAGAATATATTGAATCTCTCTAAACATGCGATTTAAAGCCTCTGAATTTACAATTTCTTTCATAAAACATGATCTTGGCAATCCTAAACTAACAATTAACCAAAAATAAAGCAAGATAGATACTTGCCTGAAATTCAAGGTTCTGACTTCGTGAATGAAATGGTATGGTTGCGTTTCCCATCATGCGATCTACGTTTTGGTGGTGGTGGCAGTGCAACCGGATGAGTTCTTGGCCTTGGATTGCTTGGAAAGCTCTCCAACTCCTTCTCTTATGGCCGTTCTTTGATTTTGTGTTTGCTAGCCCTAAGAGACAACTCCTAAAGGCTGATATATCCTTAGGAAATCCATGGGTTTATTTCCCCAAAAATATAAAATGTCTAAAATACCCTATCGGGATGTCAATTAGGCCTAAAAATGCCCCGAGACCCAAACTAAACCCTCGGTACACTTTTCTGACTATCTCGACCCTTCCGGACACTTTGGCGCACTCAAAATGACCATACTAGTAACTTATAATTTATTCACTTTATATAATAATAATTTAGTCCTGACACGACACAGGCGCGTCCCTACTTAAATTTCCATAATTGCCATTTTATTCACTCGTGATAAATTTAATAAAATAAATCTCATATATTACTTTACTCGTCTAGTAATATTCAACAATTTTCCAATAATTACTAACTCACATCAAGTTAGTAAATATAAAAATAAATTTCTAGATTAATTATTAAATTAATATCTCAATTTAAATTTAATAAATCCCCAATTTTAAAAGCCATAAAAAAAATGAGGTATTACAAAAATGCTAACCGAGTTTAGGAGTAATACTACACATGTCAATGAATAAAAAACAACATAACTCAAAAGAAAAACATGGCGTATACACCAAAATTATATCTAAAAAGTCGTGTGGTCCCCAAAAATATCTCTACCAATCATTGGTCTATCATCATCACCATCGTCATCACCAACCATTAATGCTCGTCCTTATCATTGTCAGTGTTGGATATTGCATCTACATCATGTGAAGAATATAAAATTCAACACTGAGATCCACCATGCTCCTCTCGAGGCTAAAAAACTCATGCTCGTTAAAGAAGAAGAGTGCCTCATAATCAGTGGTATGAGCTTGAACTTGTTAAGTGAGCTCATGTGTTATCCTAGTCAGCTCCATGATATCTGGTCAAAGAAGGTCCATTTTACGCCGCACTATACAGTTGAGCTGATTTGAAAACAACAAAAAATGAGTAGCATATGAGGCTTTTCCAAATCCTAAGGCACTATTGCATTGGTCTTATGGAGATGTGTCAAGGCCTCTAGGACATCACCGGTGACACCACTAGTAACTTAATCACCATGTGCATCCATCCTATTGATCTCATTTTTTTCTTTATCTCTCTTTTCATAATTTTCATCAACCTCTACAACCTCATCCACTTCAGGTTGTCTTTCAGGTCTATCGATCCTTTTCATCCCATCGATATATACTATATATGTGATATTAGGAAGGCCTTTTATGATGTTTCCCTAGTTAACATCTTCACATTTTGATCTAGTAATAACCGACGCACAAACCTCTAGAAAGGTAGAGATGGTCTCACATTCCCTTTACTTTCCACTGCACTACTCATTGTGCAATATATCTCCTCGACTAGATTTTCTTATATGTCGATGCCAATTATATATAAGCAGAGGCAGTAATGTCGGAGAAAGTAATATATTGAGATTTTTTAATGATGTTCCCCCCAAACTATTATATGCAAAAGATAGTAAAAATCGGTGAGGTGTTTCCATTCCAATGTTTTCTTCACATGATGACTCCTCATATCATGTGTAATTTTAGTCCATACTTCATAAATTCTTGGATATTCTTATCCTTAATGAGGAAATCCCAATTTCTCAACAATTGGAAATTGATAATGTTGACAAATGATTTTCTTTGAAATTTCAATTCGAATTCCATGAACCGATATGTGGAAATAAGTTTTTTGGTTGTCATAAACTCATTATTGCAATAAAATTCCTCAACCATGTAACGATATACACACTCCTTGTCATCTATATGCTAACACGTGATTAATCACCCTTGTTCAAAAAATTCATCAGACTTTTGGCATGTCGATTTGAGTCGATGCCTAATTAACCGTCTGTTAAAATTGAATTGCTCTTTCTTTGAAATGAGCATTATAATGTAGTTCATGGAAATGTATAAAAGTATTTATTGGCTTATTCCATGTGAAAATATTTTATTTTTCGTATGTATAATATATTTTATTTTACTTTGCAAACATATCCTTAGACAATCCTTGTGTGTCTAGATGCTTGATTTCCTTACATGCCTCTATTTGTGTTTGAGTCATCTTACATTGAATCTCATCATCGACTCAGAGACTCCGGTGGACTTTTGGTCCATTTTGGATATGATATATGACCTTTGATACACTTTAGGACACCTTCTCTTTGCCCAAATTTCGTGCACTTGTTATTATCCTTAAAAGTCTTATTTTGAGAACACGTGTGAATGGTGGCTTTCGGCTGGTACATTTTTAAAGGTTTTATATTCTACCCAAAATTGTGCGCACGATTGAAAAATCCCTCATGCGTACATATATGACTAGTAGGGTCCATTTTTCTCAATTTTTATGGCGGCAAGCAAGGACAAAAAACCATCCGTACGCATAGACTTTGCCAAAATGGGAAAACATATTTTTTCACTATAAAAAGAATTTTATCTCCACTTTTGATTTAGAACTTTGATATCTCTTTGAATATCTTTTTATATCTATGAGCTTCTCCTTCACTCTCTACAAACCTTATATGAGATTTTATTTTTCCTCATTTTAATTGAAATATTTTGTGAGAGATTCACCAAATAAACCTTCAAAAACTCATACTTCATCATTTTCCATAGAATATCTTTAGTTGAGAGGTCAACAAGGAGGAAGATCTGAATAATTAGAGACGTGTTCTTCAAATCGGATGTGTGGAAGCTAATTGGAGCGGGTTATCCTCTTTATATATAGGATATTTACATGAGAGTCACTAGATCAGGTGGAGTATTGAGGATTGGTAGATTGTGAGAGCTTGTAAGGAATCTTAATCTAGGGTTGATCTCTTGTAACATCTTGATTTTTCTAGTGAATTAGTTGTAGCGTACTGAGGTTATTTCCCCCAAGTGGGGTTTTCCTCGTAGATATTGGAGTTGTGCTCATTTTTTCGTTTGCATTTATTCATAACACATAACCTCTTAGAATGTCAGATCTACACTTTATTTATGCTGCTAGGTGTTTATGATTTCAATTGAATTGAACTAATTTATCTAGATCTCACATAATTACAAATTAACTTGAATTTAGATCTAACTGTAACTAGGTGTAGATTTCCCACCTTGCTAAGTTACAGTTGAAATCAAAGTCTTTTGAATTGGATTTAAATGCTATCATTACACTTTTCTTAAACTAACATTGGATTTAATAATTTTAAGTTTAAGTTCTTGAAAAATTTTGAAAATAAATGTGAGCTTGAATTTCATTCTGCAAAGAAAAAAAAATTAATTGATCATGAATTTCAAATATGTCATATTCACCCCCTAGGAAATTATCACACTGAATTCCTCATTTCCAGTTCACGACCAGGAGTCTGATATCTATTAGGATCTTGTTTTGAATATTTATTGTATAGACGTTTAAAGGATTAAGTCGACATTATAATGGGAAATAAAGAGTTAGAAAGGCATTAAAATACTCCATATATTATATAATTAAAGAATTTAAACCAAAAAAGAAGGGTAATCTATTCCTAAACAATAGGTAGAGCCTCAAACCAAGATATACATATTATAGATTCTCATAGACTTTAGAAAAGCCCAAATTAATTAGAGTTTTTAACTTGCAATTTTCTTGTACAATGTAGCTTAATAAAACTTGCATGAAAACAACTCTAGTAAATAACTTCAATAGCAAGAATCGCATTAATTCCTTTATTTATTAAGTTATTAGGAAAAAATAACCAAAAATCCCAAAAGTCAATTTTTTTGAAAAAAACCTAACCCTAGAGTAGAGGAAAGAAGCTTACCTATTGTTTCAAGATGATGACTGATGTTGGAAATCAATGTAAGAGGCTTAAATCGAAGTACAATCAACTCATAGGGTCTCTAGAACAATTTGTGATCAAGAGATAAAATGTGTTTTCTGGTGGGAAGTGTTTAAAATGAAGGTTTCAGACTTTATAAACCTGATTAGCTGATGCAAACTAATTAGCTTCGCTGACGAGAGAGCTTTTACTAAAACAAATCCAAATTTCGTTGGTTGTGACATCGACCAGAGATTTTTCTCACCTTTGAATGATTTATTCACTGAGGCGAGACACAATTTTCATGAGTTATTTTATATGTAAAATATTTTGACTGGCTTTTAGACCGACTTAGTCATTGTAGCAACATAAATTCTTCACGGGTGGCTTAATTTGTCGTCGGGGAAAATTAACTTTTGGGACTAGACTTTTAATTTTCCATATTAAACGAAAATTTCACAAATAAAATTTAACCATCTATATTAAGGTCCATGTTTTTGAACGCATTGACTAATGAAGAGAACTTACGTGTTTAGAAACAACAATTAAGGTTTATGGTTATATCATATTCCCCAAATAGAGATGAATAAGCATTTAAATGATTAAAAGATTTTTAATTTCGATTTATCGTACGATGTATTGATTATACCATGTGTGAAAGAAAAAGTGAACACATTTGAGCCTTGAACGATTAAACTAAAATTAAAGTTCAATGAAACATACTTTTGGAAACTCTAATTTTATGATTGTCATTAAAAAGTTTCATATTCCTTAAGTGTATAAAATTTTCAAGTAACACTTTTGTCTTCCTCATTTTTAAGAGACTTAAGATTAAAATCTTCCAGTCGCATATCCTTGGTGTTAACCAATTTTGTATAAATTTAATTCTTTGAGACATCAATTATAAAAAAGTTTTCCATGTGACAGCTATAACATAAGAACACTGGTCAGAGAATTGTTTCTATTTTTTCAAAGGTAGATCATGCATACCGAAGTTACATCCCTAAACACATCATCTCTCATGATTTGAATGATTTTGCATGATGACTTTTCAACTACAACCCTAAAGAAACTTCTCACACTCACAAGACATAAAAATGACACTCCTTTTTCAAATCATGATCATTTTAGAAGCCATCAAGAAGAAATCAAATTGCTTAATTTAATCTTTTAATTAAATGATCCTCGAGAATTTTATGCAGTGTTATCAAGATTAAAAGTTTTAATACTTCAAAGCTTTAAATCTCCATATTCTCCATATAGTCAAGTTCATATAGTTTATTGTATATTCTCCATATTAATCAAGCTTAAGAGTTTTAATACTTCAAAGATTTAAATTTCCATTTTGAGAGTATATAGGTATAAATGAACTAGGATATAAATATCATATGAAAGAGTTCATGCATTAATCTAGAAATATGAGCCAATTGACCCACAAGCATGGGATCAACACATATGAGAAAGTATATGTGAAATCTAGATTCAAACCCCGAGGGGATGAATAGGTTTCAATGCAATTTATCCTAATTTAAAAACCACTTACCAACTAATAACATAGATTCATGTCATTTTCAATGTCTAAACAAAAATTTACAAGGAAAAATCCCTTCCTAAGGTTAAAAAACCTTGGTGCATCATAGTCTCTCATCAGATACGAAAAGATAATTTTACACAATGCAAGAAGGTACCTCTCTGTTGTTACCTAACAAGAAGTTACTTATGGATATAGATCATGGCCATATGGAATCAAAAAACACTCAAAGGCATATGCAAATGTGTATATAAGATTCTATCAATTTGAAATGGTACACATGAGATTTGCAAAAAGAGAAGAAAGTAATGCTCTCAGCCTAAAAAAAAATCCTTAGAGTAAGTAAAATTTGAAACGAGGAAAGTGATGTAATAATTTATAGGGAAACAAGGATTAGGTATAGATTTTTCATAAAATCTATCGCGTTCTGCACATAGATACAAATAGCCTCCATGCGCATGATTTTTGATAGGGAACAAACCATGCCAACATGTACAGCCATACGCATGTTCTCAAATTTCATCCATGCATATGAAAATAAGGAGATAAAAATTCAAGGCCAAAATGATATAGCTATGTTTACGGGGACAAAACACATCCATGTGCACAATTTTAGGCAGAATATTCTCAGGCCTTATAACTATGCAATTGTGCACACGAGTATAGAAATCCCCCGTACGAATGACCAGAATCAAAAAACATAATTTTAAAAAACTTCCTTAGAACAAAACTAGGACTTTTACCTTTTGAAAAATACATCTGTCTGGTATGCCTTCCATTGTCTTGTTTAATGGGTTGCAGTGGTACCAAAGTCCCTGTTCCTTATCAAGAAATAGTAAATTGAAGTGGAAGTCATCGTCATGGCACAACGGGATAAATACCTTGCTATAGGTTCTTATGTTTTGAAGCATAATGTCGTACATAATTTTTTTATTCCCGCATTATTATTCTTCCTTACTTCTTCCTACAATATAGTTATGGGATTTCATCCATATCACTGAGCATTAGACACCATACTAGCTTACTATACGTAATCCAATGTTAAAATTTCCGTGTGATTACAATATGACACATTTTAGCCAAACTAGTGTGTGAATGGCTATTTTAAAATTCATTTATAGTTAAGAAGGCATGCTTTAATGTGAGATTTTAGTCATAGACGATCCAAGTTGTAGCAAACAAATGGTTTTCTACAGTTGGAGGCATATTCGGTAGAGTGTAGTTATCTTTTGTGTTTATGGAGTGATAATGGTATGTGAAGACTATGCGCTTTTTATTGAATTAATTATTGAGGGTAATGTCTTGTTACTTTTAGTTACAATCGTAGTTATAACTTCATTAGTAATCTTTACAAGAAACAGTGGCACATTTTTTTTGTTGTTCAGATAATATATACTAGTCAAGTCAAACACATAAATTACGATATATAAACGGTTCTATTTTGATTATGCCAAGATAAATGTGGACGGTATGATGATGAGTTTGTATACATTACACATAATCCATTATCTATTGGAGATTAGTTTAGAATAATGAGTAATTATTGTGGGTAATCGTATATGCCCAACCATACGTTAACATGTAGACGTTTTTTTATATTAGCATCATTCTTGAATTGATCAGCCAATATAGACGTGTAACAATCGATCATTTGTAATTTTCCCATATATAATGACGCATAAATTATATTGGTCCAAAAATATGAAGTTGTCTATGAGATAGGTAGGTGTGCTTGGGTACTTACTTTGTTTAAAATTGGTGCTTGCCACAGTAGGTCTGAGATGTCTCTTAAAGATATCGAGTCATGGTCTAGCTGCCATGATAACATTCTGCATACAAGTTAATGAAGTTATGTTTCTTTAATACGTGTAAATTAAAGTCAGTTAGACTAGATATTAACAATGGTATGCTTACTAATCGAGTGGTGTTTTCTCATAATACATACATAATTTTTCCTGGGTGTTTCTATTAAGCAGATGATATAGAATTGACTTAATAGGGTTTACAATCTTTCTTCTTATTTCAGCTAATCGTGGTGTATTTTCAAATTCATCTGAAATATGTACCCCTTCATTGATTTCCATGGATTCATCTTTCACACACCACCGAGTTTTCGTTTGTGTTGGATGGGACTTGTAGAAGGTTTCGACATTTTTTTCACGCATTTTCCTTGATTTTCTAATATGAGTTTGGTACGTGTATTCAGGTTTTTTGTTTGGAACTCGATTTCTTCTAGTTTTTAGGCATAGGATTTCACTGTTTGGACAGTTAGGATCTCCACCGAGTTGTTCAACAATTATTCAGAGAGTGTGGTTACAAATTCGAAGATCTTTGTTTTTCTTATGACTGCAATTCAACTTACGTCTCTGGTCATCAAGAGCTTTCACATGTTCCGAAATCAATCTTCTAGGATTTTCTTCAAGTTCATATAGTTTCGTAGCTTCAATTTAGAGGTGATCAATCTGCTTCTGTAGGTCCGATACTAACTTGTCAGATTGTGTGACTTTATTTGCACATTCGTCTTTCAATGTCACTATAATTTTCTTCCATTTTTCCTCTGATTCCTCGATTCGTGCATAATCTTGCTCTAATGTGACAAGTGTGCATTTCAACTGAGAAATTTCTTCATTCTCATCTCTTATCACCTTGTTGCTAGTCTCGTTTTGTCTCTCAATCTCAGACTGAAAAACAGAGATTTGTGAGTTAATTCTCGTGATATTTTCTTGATGAGCTTCGAATTTTAAACTAAGTGTTGCATTTGATTCCACTAGCTTATTAACTCTTAGTCGACGCCAATTTTGTTCATTTGTTATTTCACGCATCTACAAAAATAGAAGATTACGTGAGGTTAGTACATTTAACTAGTACGCAGCACGGTTAGTTACGATTGCAATACAAATTTACAATATAGCAGTACATGTTGTTACGTATACTTTTTAGTTGGATTAAACCATTATAATTCACTAGAAATCATTTTTTTTAAATCATACATTCAGTACTTTAATGTTATAGTGGATATATTTAGTACAAACTGTATATTTTCATTCAAACAGGAAGACTTATGTTTCAGGTACATATCAGTCGGTTTATTATTGTCCGAGAGTCATTTTATAATAAAAAATAATTATCGTCGTTTAAAAAAAATTTAGAACAGAGAGTGATCACACTATTATAGTAGAGATGGTGTGATGGCATTGATTACTCAAACTAGTATACAAAAGGAAAATCATCATAAACGAGTAGATGACATTTGTAGACGATATGAAAAAAATATATCTTACAATGCTATACTGATCACAGACCTATCTCGGTTGCCAAATTAGTACCAACTATATAGATGAAACTAAGGAAAATGAGTTGACTACTATGATATCAATGAATCAAAATTCGATGGAGGATTTTAGTTTATTTGTCTACTTAAAATGTTATGAAGGCATGGTGATAAAATATAAGTGAAGGTATTTGAGAGTTTCCAAAGAAATATAAGTGAGCACAACTCTTCTCCTGGAATGTAATAGCTACATATAATTACTAGTATTCATTAGACTCACATTTCTATGGATTCAATAAATGAATTCCCAAAAACATGAGCCATGTACATTATTTTGGCCATTACAGATCAATTATCAAAATACATACATTTCCTCACTCATAGCCACACTTAATCAGATCCGATGGTAGCTCAGTTGTGTTTAGACAACACCAAACTTCATGGTACATGTTATTCATTCAATCAGGAAGAATAATGTTTTAGGTACATATCAGTAGATTTATTATTGTCCGAGAGTCATTTTATAATAACGAATCATCATCGTAGTTTAAAAAAAAATCAGAGTAGAGAGTGATCACACTATTACAGTAGATATGGTGTGAGGGCATTGATTACTCAGACTAATATAAAAAAAGGCATATCATCATAGACGAATAGATGACCTCTCTAGATGATATGATGAAAAAATAGCTTACAATGCTATACTGATCACAGACCTATCTTGGTTGCCAAATTAATACCAACAATAAGATGAAGCTAAGCAAAATGAGTTGACTACTTTGCTGTCAATGAATCGAAATTCAATGGAGGATTTTAGTTTATGTGTATACTCAAAATGTTAGGATGGTATGATGATAAAATATAAGAGAGGGTACTTGAGTGTTTCCAAAGAAATATAAGTGAGCAAAACTCTTATCCTGGAACGTCACGTTAAGTGAGAAAAACTCTAATCCTGGAATGTCACGGCTACATATAATTGCTAGTATTCATTGGACTCACATTTCTATGGATTCAATATATGAATTCCCAAAAACACGAGGCATATACATTATTTTGGCCATTACAGATCAATTATCAAAATACAAACATTTTCTCACTCATAGCTACACTTAATCAGATCCGGTGGTAGCTCAGTTGTGTTTAGACAACACCAAACTTTATGGTACATATTCTTCATTCAAAAAGGAAGAATAATGTTACAGGTACATACTAGTCAGTTTATTATTATCCGAGAGTCATTTTATAACAAGGAATCATGATCGTAGTTTAAAAAAATGGAGTAGAGAGTGATCACACTATTACAGTAGAGATGGTGTGAGGGCATTGATTACTCAAACTAGTATTAAAAAGGAAAATCATCATAGACGAGTAGATGACCTCTCTAGACGATATGACAAAAATATAGCTTGCAATGCTATACTGATCATAGACCTATCTCGGTTACCAAATTAGTACCAACTATGAAGTTTAAACTAAGGAAAAGGTGTTGACTACTATTCTCTTAATGAATCGAAGTTCAATGGAGGATTTTAGTTTATGTGTCTACTTAAAAGTGTATGAATGTATGATGATAAAATATAAGTGAAGGTATTTGAGTGTTTCCGAAGAAATATAAGTGAGGACAACTCTTATCCTGGAATGTCATGGCTACATATAATTGCTAGTATTCATTGGACTCACATTATTCAATAGATGAATTCCCAAAAACATGAGGGATGTACATTATTTTGGCCATTACAGATCAATTATCAAAATACATACATTTTCTCACTTATAGCCACACTTAATCAAATCCGGTGGTAGACACCAAACTTTATGGTACATATTATTTATTAAAAAAGGAAGAATAATGTTACATGTACATATCAGTCGGTGTACTAGTATTCGAGAGTAATTTTAGACAACACCAAACTTCACGTTATGGAAGCCAACATAGTCTCAAATAGAGATTAAACAGTCTTATGTTCCAAAATTGTAGGCCTTATTTTGTAGTTAATGGAGGCCGTACTTGTTCGAGAGTCATTTCATAATAATGAACCATATTCAGATTTTAAATATGTTTTGGATCAGAGAGTCACCACGCTAATACAATAGAGATGGGTTACCAAGCTAATGGGCTTTGATTACTCAATCTAGTATAAAAAAAGGCATAACTAATATAGGAGCAAATGACTTCTCTTGAATATATGACGATAAAATTGTTTATAATGGTATAAAAAACAATAATCCCTCTCTGGATTTTCAACATTAGTACCAACTATGTTCAACATAAGTGCCATTCTTAACGATTGATTTTACAATGTCATTCTACGCATGGATTTTGTTAAAGTGTAGTACATCAAATTGTTGCAACCTTATTAAATGCCTTGATTTTCAGTGTACATCATGTTACTATAAGGATTACATCCTAAATAGAAGTTTTCAACTTGATAATGTCGGAACTAACAAATGTTTGTGGAGCAACGTGGGTAGTATTATCCGGAAAAAATATATCAACAATGTAAAAATGTCACATATCATATACGCAACCAGATTAATAATCCTTTTTAGTAAGTTATTCTTTCTAACATTAGCCACGCAAAGATATAAACAAGGTAAAATAAGATATATATATACCTTTGAGTATAGCTCTTTATGTTGTTGTATTTCAAAATCCAACCTCTTATCCAACTTTTCTGTCTTGATTGTTTGTCTCAATTGCTCTCCCTAAAGTTTTTCCTTCTCCACAACCATTTATTCTTAAAGTTCTCCTATCTTTGATCGTAACTTACTAATTGCATCCTCCAACTCTTCATTGTTTTCCTCTAAGCACTCAACATATTGTGTTGTCTGCATTGGGGTGCCATATATTTCATACTCCCTTTTCTCAATTTCATTCAACTCTTGTACGAAGGTAAGCATTTCTAGAACGATGTCATCATAATTAACCCCTGATAGTAGTAGTCTGTCCCCATTTTCTCCCAATTCAAATACCTCATCCGTACTTTCTTCCATGGTACGAATCGGTGTGCTCAGTATTGATTTGTTTCTTTGTTTCGGGATCGGTGTATTCGACAATGAGATTACTTCATCGTGCAACTAATCATCATTGTTTCCAGAAGTTGTAAAAGGAACATTATTCTCTTTCCCCTTTGTGTTAGATGCATACACGAAATCTTCATCACTATCTTCGTCTACCATTACAATTAGTGGTTGCTTCTATGATTTTCTTACACTTCTTGGTACTTTACGAGGGCTCACTTACAAATCAAAATGTAGTAGAGATATATTAGCATCACACATATGGTCATATTTTTTAAACTGGATATTGACTATTATTTACTTGTATACCTTCAGCATATCCATGTGGATATTAGTGAATTTTTTGTTTAACGCCTGAATGTCCCACCTAAGAAATCTCGGTATAAGACTATTCTATTTTTGAATTGGCTTAATGGCATTTGTGACCTCGCAGAACTAGAAGTGTAAAAAAATTGTTGATTTGATCTTATTTAACACATATCATCATAGTTATAAGAACTAAGTGAAAAACAAAAACATGACATTCAGTTGTGAATGTACATTCATTAGCTGTTATCAATGACATTTGAAACATATACTAACCAGTTTAAATATAAATAAAATTACATTGCAAGTTTTTCATGAATGAACTTTCATTCGAAGATAAAAAACACAAGCTATAATGAATGTATAATACAAACTAATTAAGGTACGTAATGGAAGCAACTTAATAATTATCATACTCAATACAAATCAGAGAGTTGAATTGTATTTGTTAATGTTTCCTCACCAAAAGCAATGGGACACAACCTGTTACCATTGACGGATTGTTATATTTCATTTTCTTCATCAACGAGTCAATCAACCATGTATGTATTGTCGAAGCCCAGTTGTATGTCTTGATTTTTGGAATATCGTGTATGTACTTGGAAAATACGCATCCTAATGAGTTTTCGATGTTAGCGAAAAAGAATGATACACATAAGTGGAGAACGATCAAGCGAACAACATCATACACATCCTCATCTTTATTGCCTTTAAGTGCGAGCACCAATGCATCTTCAACCTTTTCCTTCGATAGTTGGTTATTTGTGTTGAAATATTTACTAATGAAAGTATCTTTAGGTACCTCCCTCTTGTGTATATCTATTTTCCCTCCCATGTTTGGAATCCTCAGGATTTGTGACACATGCTCTGGTATAAAGTCCACCATACCCCGACCAAGACTGAAATTGCGTGATTTTATGTCGAATTGGTTGATGATGGCTATTAGGTTGGAGTCGTATTTCTTGTAATAAGCATCTGTAACGAATCTCTTTATGTAAGTGTCAAGTAGTATCCAGAATGGGGTATTTTTCATTACATCCCAATGTGCATCCGTTACCCCGTTGTCTTTTAGTAGCCGCACCAACGTGTTGAATGTTAACATGTTCGCTCTGAATTGGTTTGATTCCCTCCTTAGTTTTCCCATATCTTTTGACATCTATGAAAAGTAATGATTTTGTATTAGAAAAATACAATGTTTCCCTTTAAACAATTACGTCCCATACACACACTCACGCGCGCACACAAAAATAGATATTAAAAGAAGAAAAAAATAGACGAACTTTAAATGTTAGATTTTGTGACTTTATATGACTGTTATCCCATATTAAATTCCTTCTTTATATGACTGTTATCCCATATTAAATTCCTTCTAATAAATAGGCGGTTATAAGGAACTGTTTTACTTTTTTAATGTATTCTTACCATTTGTCCACTGAATTTTTCTGAATATTAGTATCATTATTTTTTTATACCAGAGCCGACATTTCAAGCTCGTATGTTTTTTTTAAATGTTCAAAAAACTTGAGAGGGCTTTTTATCCCCCACTCATGTTTAGGAGAATATACTAAGTTCTAAGTGGTTGTCATCTTTCTTAACAGTGAGGAAATTATACTATACCTAATCCAAAAAACTCACTAAAACTTAAACATGAAGGAACATAAGTCAATAACAGAGTTCTTGGAGGGACTGTCTACAGATATGTTTTTTTTAAAGAAAGAAACCATAATGTTTGTTGCACAATTGTATTATTTGACATAGAAGGAGGCTGCATTGATTCAAATAGTATGAATGGCATATTCAATAATTCAAAACTAAGTAAAATGAAATGTCAAACTAACCACAAATTGCATACTTTTTAGATGCTGTAAACCAGAAACAGAGAAAATGGTGGTGGCTAATTTGTTTATGACATGAAGGTATGATATAAAACCCATGAATAGTTATTTGTTTGATACAGATGTTACACACGATAATATTGTCTGAGATGATGCTTGGTGAATGGTAAACGAATCAATAAATACAATGGTGTGCAGTTGAGTTTACTGGATAGTGGGTTGATGTAAGTGTTCATGATATTCTATGTGTATGTGGGATGTGGGTGGAAAATTAGTTGCAAGCGTATTTTGATCTATAGCAAACAACTTTTCTTTTGACTTTTTTATGGGAGGATCAAAAACCAAAAAAAAAAATACATGGGAACAGTCACTATGAAATGTCAAATTTTAGGGGTGACAATTTTGGGAACGAAACGATAATACGACACGAAATGAAATTGACACGGTCTTTCATGTTTGGGTTGTGTTCGGGTCTGGGTTTTTGGACCCGCCATCAGGTCCTTTCGTGTTCATGTACAATTTTTGCCACGAAATAAACCCAATAAGGACCCGATAGTCACACGATAGTGACCCAATTAAACACACGATATACACCATATAAGGAGCTACTATTGATCCCATTAGGCCCATTATTAACCCACTATTTTTTAATTCCTCACTAATTGGTCTAATCTTGTCCAATAGTCTCGTGTTGGGTTGGTTCTAATCGTGTTCAATCGAATCATATTCACTTATCGTGTTATCTTGTCGTGGCGTGTTCGGGTTAAAGAAAAAAAAATATCGTGCCGTGTCGTGTTCGGGTCCACTGCTTTCTTATCGTATCGTGTCGAGTCATGCGAAAACACGACTCGTTGACCCATTTTGACACCCCTAAATATTGCACATACTGGTTCTCCGTGATTGTTTCTTATAGCATCCACAATGGGGATGCTAGACTCCATGAAAATTATAAGTTTGCAAATATGCAGGACGACAATGGTGGGTTGAATGGGACGAATTTCGTAGACGAATTTGTAAGGGTTCTCCAAATTTGCGGAGCGGTTGTAGAATTTGTAAAGGCTTCCTCCGAACTTCATTTGTTCGTAGAAATTCCTAGCAACAAATGAAGTTCGTAACAAATATAAATAATCTTTTTTATTGTATATCTGGGTTCCCACGAACAACATTAGTTCGTAGCAGTTCCTACAAACAAATGTGGTTCGTAAGAAGTATTCTTTTATTTCCTACGAACATCAGTTGTTCATTGGAAACATCAACTGCAAATTTTGTTGTATCACCATTATGAACACCTACTCCATAGAACGGGTAAATCTACTTTTTGTTCTGTAAAATTACCTTTCACGAGCTTACCCCACTGTGGATGCTCTTAACAGATATGGGACTCTAAAATAAATAAATAGACTATTAAGGAGTAACTATAACTAAATAAATAGTTTGAAGCCCCACGTGATGCGCGGACACTTTGTAGAAATTATTGAGTTGTATCCGAGTGAATTTCGTCTTCACATTCGAAAACCAAGTGCCATATCGAACAAAGTGGCCAATTAATCAATAAATTAAATAACAAAATTACTCATTATTATTATTATTATTATTATTATTATTATTATTATTATTATTAATCCCATAATATAATAAGGTGGCCAAATTTTATTTGAATTGTACTTTCATTCGATTTATCTTATTCAATTATATTATCCCGAATATAAGGTGGCTATTTAAAATATATATTCTCATGTTTCAATCACTATTGTCTCCCGACTTCAACAAAAATAAAGCTTTGACATCTAGGGAGTGGGGCCTTCCTCAAAACTTTCTTTTGATCTCAGTTTCATAAATCGTCACAGGATTAATCGACAATGGCGTATCAGTGCATGGGCGAATATTCCCGAACCCGGTGATTGAATTTCGTACCCCGACAACATGGTGACCCCTCTCCTTCTCTCCCTCAATAGTTCTTTCGTTCTCTCTTTTATTTCGGTAAATGTCGACATGGCTATTTCACGCTATTTACCCCCGGCGAATATTGACTACGGAAAAGTTTTTCAAACCCAACATTTAAGGTTTGATGTTTCGGCTCTAATGAGTATATGGGATCTTTATCAATCTTTTATGGGTCACGCGTGATGCCGGAGTATAGTGTAACAACCCGCGTAATTTTTTGGCTATTTTAATTAATTTAGGAAAATGGAGGAAAATAAAGTTTTTGATAAAATTATTTTTATTGCTCAAATATGTTGGTTATTATTTTTAAAGGAGAGCATTTCAAACGGTTTTGAAATCGAAGTTAAAACGAATTTTAAAATATTTTTAACTCTTGGAGTTGTTTTGACTTCCACCTCTTCATTTCTTTGCCTTATTTAAAGTAGTCTTTTGGATTCCAACTCTTCATTTCTTTGCATTATAAAAGGGAGTCGTGGGCAACCTTTTTAACCTACTTTTGGTAGAAATTTTGGCAAAAAATATATTTCATAGTCCTCTTCTTTTTATATACATATTTTCCCTTGAGATTTGTGAGTTCCAACCTTAGATTAGAGGTGTTCTTGGGGGTATTTTGTTGGAGGTTCTTGGAGGAGATTTTGTAGATCTTTTGAGTTGATCTTGAGGATGTGATCATTGGTTTCTCATCATGGTTTTAGGTATGGAGTTTTACACAATATGCTCCTTAATCTCGCGAGTTCTATTCCGTTGAATTCTTGTTTAATTGAACTCATGTTTGAATTGTTAAATTCATTGAAATCTGGAAAAAAAATTGTTGAAATTATTTTAATTCATGTGGTAACATTATATTGTTGATGAGCACGTTGTCATGAGATTTTAATATGGCACGGATGTTGGGCACCCGCCAAAATTCCTGCTTCCAAGGGCTATGACTTGATAAAGCATATGCGGATGGGGTGAGGCCTGGTGACCCGGTTAAAGTGTTGTTGAGCAATTATATTGATAAATACTTTGAGATTCGCATTTCGATTTGAATATTCGTACTCGTGTTGTTACGCCTTATTGCTAATATATTTGTTAAGCATCTTTCCTGTCGTATTGTGTACTTCCCCATATTTTCTTTTAGTGGCAGGTTAGCGCGGATTTTGGGGCGCTATGGAGATTGATTTTAGCGAGGATTGTTTGGGAAATAATTTTATTATTTTGATGTATAGAGCTTTGGAGATTTGTATTTTCATTCGAGTTAGATAGTTGTAATTTTAATTTGAGAGACTTGTTATAATTGAAGAGATTGAGATTAGTGAATTTATATTATTGTGGGTTTATTTAGATGCTCTATACCTTGTCACTTGTGGATTTGGATTTATTTTATCGAATTAGTGCTCCGTTCGCTCTCCCCGGGCGGGCGGGGTGTTACAAATGGTATCAGATCTTAGGTATACGGCAACCCTCGGGGCTTGGGTTTTGGGTTCATTGCGTGGATAACAATTTTTGGAGATAGAAAAAGTTTAGGTGATATTCGTCATAGTTTTCGAGATTAGATGTGAGGAATTTATTTTTGGGAGACGTGATTTTTTTTGGAGATTGTTGGCCTGATTTTTTGAGAGTTAGGCATTCGGCGAATTTCGAGGGCGAAATTCCATTGTTAGTGGGGAAGTGTAACAACCCGCGTAATTTTTGGGCTATTTTAATTAATTTAGGAAAATGGAGGAAAATAAAGTTTTTGATAAAATTATTTTTATTGCTCAAATATGTTGGTTATTATTTTTAAAGGCGAGAATTTCAAACGGTTTTGAAATCGAAGTTAAAACGAATTTTAAAATGTTTTTAACTCTTGGAGTTGTTTTGACTTCCACCTCTTCATTTCTTTGCCTTATTTAATGTTGTCTTTTGGATTCCAACTCTTCATTTCTTTGCATTATAAAAGGGAGTCGTGGGCAACCTTTTTAACCTACTTTTGGCAGAAATTTTGGGAACAAATATATTTCATATTCCTCTTCTTTTTATATATATATTGGCCCTTGAGATTTGTGAGTTCCAACCTTAGATTAGGGGTGTTCTTGGGGCTATTTTGTTGGAGGTTCTTGGAGGAGATTTTGTAGATCTTTTGAGTTGATCTTGAGGATGTGATCATTGGTTTCTCATCATGGTTTGAGGTATGGGGTTTTACACAATATGCTCCTTAATCTCGCGAGTTCTATTCCGTTGAATTCTTGTTTAATTGAACTCATGTTTGAATTGGTAAATTCATTGAAATCTGGAAAAATAACTGTTGAAATTATTTTAATTCATGTGGTATCATATATTGTTGATGAGCACGTTGTCATGAGATTTTAATATGGCACGGATGTTGGGCACCCGCCAAAATTCCTGCTTCCAAGGGCTATGACTTGATAAAGCATATGCGGATGGGGTGAGACCTGGTGACCCAGTTAAAGTGTTGTTGAGAAATTATATTGATAAATTCTTTGAGATTTGCATTTCGATTTGAATATTCGTACTCGTGTTGTTACGCCTTATTGCTAATATATTTATTGAGCATCTTTCCTGTCGTATTGTGTACTTCCCCATATTTTCTTTTGGTGGCAGGTTAGCGCGGATTTTGGGGCGCTATGGAGATTGATTTTAGCGAGGATTGTTTGGGAAAGAATTTTATTATTTTGATGTATAGAGCTTTGGAGATTTGTATTTTATTCGAGTTAGATAGTTGTAATTTTAATTCGAGAGACTTGTTATAATTGAAGAGATTGAGATTAGTGGATTTATATTATTGTGGGTTTATTTAGATGCTCTATACCTTGTCACTAGTGGATTTGGATTTATTTTATCGAATTAGCGCTCCGTTCGCTCTCCCAGGGTAGGCGGGGTATTACAAATGGTATCAGAGCTTAGGTATACGGCAACCCTCGGGGCTTGGGTTTTGGGTTCATTGCGTGGATAAAAATTTTTGGAGATAGAAAATTTTAGGTGATATTCCTGATAGGTTTCGAGATTAGATGTGAGGAATTATTTTTGGGAGACGTGATTTATTTTTGGAGATTGTTGGCCTGATTTTTTGAGAGTTAGGCATTCGGCGAATTTCGAGGGAGAAATTCCATTGTTAGTGGGGAAGTGTAACAACCTGCGTAATTTTTGGGCTATTTTAATTAATTTAGGAAAATGGAGGAAAATAAAGTTTTTGATAAAATTATTTTTATTGCTCAAATATGTTGGTTATTATTTTTAAAGGCGAAAATTTCAAACGGTTTTGAAATCGAAGTTAAAACGAATTTTAAAATGTTTTTAACTCTTGGAGTTGTTTTGACTTCCACCTCTTCATTTCTTTGCCTTATTTAAAGCGTCTTTTGGATTCCAACTCTTCATTTCTTTGCATTATAAAAGGGAGTCATGGTCAACCTTTTTAGCCTACTTTTGGCAGAAATTTTGGCAACAAATATATTTCATATTCCTCTTCTTTTTATATACATATTGGCCCTTGAGATTTGCGAGTTCCAACCTTAGATTAGAGGTGTTCTTGGGGCTATTTTGTTGGAGGTTCTTGGAGGAGATTTTGTAGAACTTTTGAGTTGATCTTGAGGATGTGATCATTGGTTTCTCATCATGGCTTGAGGTATGGGGTTTTACACAATATGCTCCTTAATCTCGCGAGTGCTATTCCGTTGAATTCTTGTTTAATTGAACTCATGTTTGAATTGTTAAATTCATTGAAATCTGGAAAAATAATTATTGAAATTATTTTAATTCATGTGGTATCATTATATTGTTGATGAGCACGTTGTCATGAGATTTTAATATGGCACGGATGTTGGGCACCCGCCAAAATTCCTGCTTCCAAGGGCTATGACTTGATAAATCATATGCGGATGGGTTGAGACCTGGTGACCCGGTTAAACTGTTGTTGAGAAATTATATTGATAAATTCTTTGAGATTTGCATTTCGATTTGAATATTCGTACTCGTGTTGTTACGCCTTATTGCTAATATATTTGTTGAGCATCTTTCCTGCCGTATTGTGTACTTCCCCATATTTTCTTTTAGTGGCAGGTTAGGGCGGATTTTGGGGCGCTATGGAGGTTGATTTTAGCGAGGATTGTTTGGGAAAGAATTTTATTATTTTGATGTATAGAGATTTGGAGATTTGTATTTTTATTCGAGTTAGATAGTTGTAATTTTAATTCGAGAGACTTGTTATAATTGAAGAGATTGAGATTAGTGGATTTATATTATTGTGGGTTTATTTAGATGCTCTATACCTTGTCACTTGTGGATTTGGATTTATTTTATCGAATTAGAGCTCCGTTCGCTCTCCCCGGGCGGACGGGGTATTACAAATGGTATCAGAGCTTAGGTATACGGCAACCCTCGGGGCTTGGGTTTTGGGTTTATTGCGTGGATAACAATTTTTGGAGATAGAAAATTTTAGGTGATATTCGTGATAGGTTTCGAGATTAGATGTGAGGAATTTATTTTTGGGAGACGTGATTTATTTTTGGAGATTGTTGGCCTGATTTTTTGAGAGTTAGGCATTCGGCGAATTTCGAGGGCGAAATTCCATTGTTAGTGGGGAAGTGTAACAACCTGCGTAATTTTTGGGCTATTTTAATTAATTTAGGAAAATGGAGGAAAATAAAGTTTTTGATAAAATTATTTTCATTGCTCAAATATGTTGGTTATTATTTTTAAAGGTGAGAATTTCAAACGGTTTTGAAATCGAAGTTAAAACGAATTTTAAAATGTTTTTAACTGTTGTAGTTGTTTTGACTTCCACCTCTTCATTTCTTTGCCTTATTTAAAGTAGTCTTTTGGATTCCAACTCTTCATTTCTTTGCATTATAAAAGGGAGCCGTGGGCAACCTTTTTAACCTACTTTTGGCAGAAATTTTATCAACAAATATATTTCATATTCCTCTTCTTTTTATATACATATTGGCCCTTGAGATTTGTGAGTTCCAACCTTAGATTAGAGGTGTTCTTGGGGCTATTTTGTTGGAGGTTCTTGGAGGAGATTTTGTAGATATTTTGAGTTGATCTTGAGGATGTGATCATTGGTTTCTCATCATGGTTTGAGGTATGGGGTTTTACACAATATGCTCCTTAATCTCGCGAGTGCTATTCCGTTGAATTCTTGTTTAATTGAACTCATGTTTTAATTGTTAAATTCATTGAAATCTGGAAAAATAATTGTTGAAATAATTTTAATTCATGGGGTATCATTATATTGTTGATGAGCACGTTGTCATGAGATTTTAATATGGCACGGATGTTGGGCACCCGCCAAAATTCTTGCTTCCAAGGGCTATGACTTGATAAAGCATATGCGGATGGGGTGAGGCCTGGTGACCCGGTTAAAGTGTTGTTGAGAAATTATATTGATAAATGCTTTGAGATTTGCATTTCGATTTGAATATTCGTACTTGTGTTGTTATGCCTTATTGCTAATATATTTGTTGAGCATCTTTCCTGTCGTATTGTGTACTTCCCCATATTTTCTTTTAGTGGCAGGTTAGCGCGGATTTTGGGGCGCTATGGAGATTGATTTTAGCGAGGATTGTTTGGGAAAGAATTTTATTATTTTGATGTATAGAGCTTTGGAGATTTGTATTTTCATTCGAGTTAGATAGTTGTAATTTTAATTCGAGAGACTTGTTATAATTGAAGAGATTGAGATTAGTGGATTTATATTATTGTGAGTTTATTTAGATGCTCTATACCTTGTCACTTGTGGATTTGGATTTATTTTATGGAATTAGCGCTTCGTTCTCTCTCCCCGGGCGGGCGGGGTGTTACATATAGTTTGATGTTTGACATTTGAATGTATTGAAAAATGTGGTATCCGAATATGATGAATAAAGAAACAATTATTTGAAGAAGGGTGGTCGATGGAATGAGATGGATAAAACTGTTTTCATAATTTATATGCATTGTTAGAAGTTTAAGGGATTTAAAATTTTGTTGGTGTTAATTATTTGTTCACTTTCGTAGTTGGAAAATGAAGAGGCGTTTAGGTTGATAAAGTGAGAGAGGAATTTAAATAGGCATTTAGATAAATAGATAAAGGAGAGGAGTAAATGGATGGGTGTGCGATGTATCACAGATTCACAGCTGTAGGTGTAGGGAATATGAAGGGAGAAAGTTTGAGAGTAATAATTTGTGTAATTTGGTGTGCCACATGTAGCTCTACCTATATATAATACGCTGCTGCTTGGGAGTTCCGATTCAACTACAGAGAGAATTTGAGTGACCAGAACATCCCCCAAGACCCCGACCACCCACCACCAGGTATTTTATTACCTCTACCTTCTCTTTGTCCTTGTTGTATTGATTTGTTTGGTGAACTTGATTTAATTTCTATTGTTACTATGTTTAAAGGTTATGGGTCACAATACCATCCACCAGCTAGTTATCCTTATCAGCCATCCCCATGTCCTGGGTATCAAGGGTATTTTAACGGAGGGTACCCTCCACCTCCACACCAGAATTACCATGTTCACCATTGTGAACATTACGAATACCATGAACGGACGGGTTAATGGTACGTGTTTTCTCCCTTTCCTTGATTCTTTCACTTCTCTCTCACACACACATAATACACCTGTTTTTTGTATTGGGTTCTCTTTTCTTGTATCTTGATCTATTATTATAACTTTGGATTGAAGTTCTGATGTTGCAAACTCCTAGTTTTTTGTTACCCACTCTAGGATGTTTAACTCTATGAAATAGTTGTGGCTTCTAGAACTTGAATTTATTTTGTAGGGCAACTACGAAAGAGCTTCTTTGTCTTGTCATTACATGGAATATAAACATGATTGTGGAGGATCTTCAGATTGGGGAGACATAAATCGTCAGGAATATACACAACATGACATTGTATTCACCATTTTCAATATTTTTAGATTCAAAACTTTGTACCATTTTCATTGGGTATGCACAACATGACAACTTTTGTCTTCACCATTCTATTTGCATACATCACACTTTGTCATTGAATAACAAATTTTTGCACATGTTTTCTACGAGAATCATATAGGGAAAACTTTTATTTGTTTCTTTGCGATGCATACTGTAATACCCCATATTTTAATAATTTAAATAATTATGAGATTAATTATTATTGTGGGATTAATTGAGATTAATTGAATTAACAACTGAGAATTTAATTATTCATTAATCCAGATTTAAAATAAATATTAACTAGTGTGCCAAGGGTTAATACTTATTGATTGAATATTACTGTGTGATATGTGATATGGAACTATACACTTCGGTAAATTGTCATGAATAAGAAATATGACATTTTAGTAAATTAAGTCAGACACGCGTGTGAGTCATGTCGGGACTAATTTAATGGAATAAAAGATGAATTATTTTTGGCGAAGCTCATATTGTCATTTCGAGTGCGCCGTTGAGTTTGAAAGGGTTCAGATAGTCAGAATAGTATATCTAGGTGTTTAGTTTGGGTCCCGGGGCAATTTTAGGCCTAACCGGCACCACGAGAGGGCATTATGGTAAATTATAATTTTGGGCTTAATTAATGGACGAAAATTAGGAGTTATTTTTATCAGCCAAAAGAAGTCCATTAGGGTTAAGAGCTACATAAATTAATAATGGCCATACAAAGTGTGAGGGAGAACCAAATTCGAAGAGGGAAGGCTCGATTAACACCATCTTGCACAACCATCACCGCCACTGTGTAGATCAGGACGAGGGGAACACACCCGTACCAAGAACGTCAAGAAATCAGTAAACTAATTAGAGGCAAGTGTTTATTATTTTATGTACCTTAGAAATTATCATAATCATGTTAGTATAGGGATGTTATAAACATGTTTTGATTCACAAAAGTGATGAAAATTAGAGAACTAGGATGTGTAAATTGAATCTGAGATTTGTTAAATTGAAACCCTCCAGGCATGTAGATTAGAAATCACATTTTGATGAAATTATGTGAAGAACGAATCTGGGAAACATGTGTTCTTGAGTAAGAAATTTAAGAACTAGGGTTTTAATGAATAAAAATTGGGGGATTTCAGAATTCTATAATGATTCGTAATGATATAAAGACTTTAGGATGTTATAATCCATGTGTAACTGTTATGATTCATTTTGGGATTTATTGATTGGAGTTTGGGGTGTTAGTTTAAAGGTTTTAGGGTTAAAACTGGTGGGCAAATGCTGAAATTCTGGGAAGGAGACAAAACAGTAGGTCTCGCGCGAAGTCGTTCAAGCGAGATTGCATCTCGCGTGAAGTCGCCCGAGCAAAACGTGGCAGTCATTCGAATGACATGCCATCTAGTTCGAGCGATAGGGTGAATTACGAGAAATTTCTTAGGGGCAGTTTTGGAATTTTCCAGTCTTTACGAGTGAGAGAAATTACCAATTAACAGAAATGAAACGAAGCAGGTCCACGAGAAAGTATGTGAGTTTTATACTTAAATTAATCTGAAAAGAAGAGTTACTTAGGAAATTACTAAAGAATTGTGGAAATTTAGTAATATTGTAAAATACGTAATAATAAGAATGAAATATGTATGGGACATTTACAAGAAGGTCGGGGAGAATTCCTAATAATATTAATAGGATGTGTGAATGCCTATTACTTGTTTAATATTATTTGTATGACATACCTAGATACTTGCTATCACGAGGGGTTATGTAGAGACGGTCCTGGGTGACCTTAGGGGGGATATTTGACTTGTATCTCATAACATAGTACTGCGAAGACTTATTTGTGAGTTGATAAGTCAGCTGACTATGGGAGCGTAGGTATGTGCGTGACCCATAGGTATGTGAACTATGTTCGTCGCCACTATGTGTGTTTTGTGTATATGGTTCGTGGGAGACTTCCGAACCGACAGTCCTTATTAGAGTACGAGATGTACCGGGACATGATAGCAGAGTATGCAATGCACTACAGGCTTAGCCTTGGGGTGTTGTATTAGTATATGTATATTATAGTGGTGAATGTATATATATACTTGATATATTCCTACTGTGAGATAATTGTAAGTTATTGGGATAGTATAGTCTTAAGTGAAATAAGTTGTGAATACTTAACTTAGTGTGATAACACTTAATCGAATTAATAAATGATGGTATTAATAAGGTGAAAACTGGGAATTATGGGTTACCACCACGAGGTATAACAATAAGTATAAATAATCACCTAGTTAGAAGTGTTACGAATGGCTAGGTGAGGATAGATGTACATTAGGCATGGACAATAGACGAGAGGTGAGAATCTCATGTGAGAGATCGAACTAACATGCATTTGATACTTTCTTTACTGCAAATTTTAAATACTTGCTAAAACAAATATTTTTACACACCGGGCTCTGACCCATTTCTTGCATCTCTTATCTCTCTTGCTATATATATGTATTATATCAGGTTCTCAGCCACAGGGATACCAGGCTTGGAGATTTGGATTGATCGGCGTGCTGCAACTGTTATGGAAGTTGTAGGTCTTTGCATTAGATGCCTCCATCATTTCACTTCCGTTCTGTTTAGACTTTCTATTTAGGGCATGTGTCGCCCGTTCCTTATAGAAAATTATTTGAGATTGTATTCAGACTATTTCCTTTTCATTTCAGTTGGATTTATTATTTCTATGGTAATTGATTTAGAGTTTTAAAACTGGAATGTTTTATCCAGTCTTATCTATTTCAATTTTTTATTCAGATTTAGTATTTACATTAATTAGTTGTAGTGGATGGTTGATGTTTATATTCTCGGATTAATAATTGAAAGATTACAAAAATAAAAAAAATATTTTTACACTAGCTTAATTATTTATTAGGTGGTTAATAAGGTTATTATGTTTTCGACAGTGATGCTAAGAATGAACCAACCGAACATTCTGTTTCAAATTTTATAAAGGACTAATCACCAGATATATAATTGGGCGGGGTTTCACACATACTTATGAAACATTCACACTCTTTTTACTTCCAAACTATATAGGAAGAACTGAATTTAGGCCTAGCCTCCTCTCGGTTTCAAAATATATTTTTTCAAACTATTATTCCCATCCTCAAATAAAAAACTGTCGAGGCTCAAGCATATGTCACTATGAAAGCATACAATAAAATCTTGATACACATGAGAAGCCTTGAGAAACATGATAATCCTACTAGGCGTTATTTACATATTAGCAAAATTGATTTCTTAAAGAATAAATGTTACTTTTTAATTGGGAAAATAACAAACAATTGTTAAATAAAAGCGCAGATCTTCACTTGTTTAAGAAGTTAAATATTTGCAGCTATCGGAGAAAATTGAGATTGAAAATTAACAAAAGATTGATGAAATAATTAGATAAACGAACGATGATTACCATGTTTAATGAAATCCTTAAAATTTCAATTTCAATTTCAACTAAAATAAAAATAAACATTAGCATTCAATTAATATAACTATTTGTAATATGAACAAGTAAACTTACATAACAATTTAATATTTCAAGCCTAAATGTTCATAAAAAATTTATAAAAAGTAATCATAGCAAATAACCATTTATATTTAAGAATAAATATTTATTCAACCTAAATATACATAAGAAGTTCATTTTTCAAAACTATTTTTAAACAAGATAATGATAAAGATCCTACAATCAGAGTACTAATTTGTTTGTTTGAATATCTAAATGCGCGCGTGTGCGTGTGTAGTGAAATGCTCCGAGGCTTATCAAAAACTTCGATAGAAACTTCAACCGGATCACCGAGAAACATATGAACCCAACGTAAAAATCAAAATAGTATGAAGAGGTGCATGCCTTAGTGGGATACCTTGATGGGGACTACAGAATAGAGACCTGAGCTTTCTTAAAACCTAAAAGACTATTATCTTTGTCTCTTTATGTTGTTCCCTCAGATCTTGTGAGGTTGAAATTAAGAGATAAGGCCTAACATGGATGGAGAGATCACAAGGAAAAAATTTGGGTTGAGTGTGGGAGATTAAATATTGGGAGAGGAGGAAAACTGGTGGAGAGAGAGAACAAGGGAGGAGTTAATCTTAAGGTTGAGATAGACAAATGAACATATACACATTAGGATCCCATAGTGAAAAATATTGTCGCTCAATAATAATAATAATAATAATAATAAGTCATGGTAACATAAAAAGACTTTATTTATCTGGATTTTACGTATCAATTAATAATAATTTCGTGACTTTTAATCGAAAAAATGTTTCATAAAAAAAATACAATCTAAAAGTGAGTGAGATGATTAAATGCATGATTTTCTTTTAATTTTTTACCATTTTAAAAACTATGGTATGTACGGGGGGTATGAATAGGTATATATATGAGGTCCTTACAAGAGACTACTTGAAAAATAAGAATAATAATAATACCAAAAAATCATGACTCACCTGAAGAAGACCTCTCAAGACCCGAGTTTGTCTTTTTAATTGGATCGACTGGCATCGTTGAGACAAGAGATCCCCTCATATGACACCAAAACAAATCCCAAGCTCTGGAATTAGAAGTTAATTGTAGAATAAATAGAGGCAAAGGTGGACTATGTCTGGTTAATTTTGGAGGTTATACAGGTATATTATAGGCCATCTTGGTGACTAAGATAGATGATGAGTATAGAAGGTCTTATTGCTTTTTTTATTCAATTATTAGATTAATGAAGAATGCATATATCTTGTTTGATTAGAAATATTGAGAATGTCTTTTTGCATCAATTTTGAGGTTGATATGTACATATCAGAGTAACGTGATAGAAGATATAGTTTGGTATAAGTGGCTGATGCAAAAAATAATCGTTTGGCTCACTTGGAAGGACAATGAGAAATCAAAGAGATGCTGGTAACATTTTCTTCAACCTCGACAAAACCTAACCAATTATTTTAACCTCAAGACAAAACCTACTTGTCACCGCCCAAACCCATCCTCAATTGCCCCTCCAACCATTGGCAACCCTTTCTTAATTTCATCTCCCTTTGGCAACCTGGCCGACCATTTGTGGACCCTACCAGATCCCAACCCCCCTTGCTCGTGCCTATGTTCTACATCACCCCTGCCCCCAAAACTCCATTAAACTTCATATAAGATCCCAATCACACCCCCGTCTACTTCAAATTTGCATTGGCAGAGTTTCAAACCGTCAAAAACTTCAACCTCAAACATCATTGTTGAAAGAGGGTAGTGAATGGTGGGTGAGAATTAGATAAAATACTCTTTGAGATTCGATATGTAACCTATTTCAAAGGGACTTATCAAAGAAAATGGGTTACCAACATGGTTCAAAGTCTGGGTATTGAACCCGATATCGGACACCCGATTTTGAACTCGGTCACGGTGTCAGATGATAACCAAAGATACGATATTTAGAGAGCGCAAAAATCCCCCCCCCCTCCCCCCAAATATAGAAAATTTTAAAAAAATAAGATAAATAATCTGCATCAATCAGATACGTTCAAACCATCATTTAATATGCATTGAATTGTACAATTGGTTATACTGAAGCGCGACGGACTTGGCATATTGCTAATATACAAATTTTTATTTTTATTTTTAATTACTTAAAATCTTTGAATATTTACGTATTGGTGACTAATTGTTGATTTTAATTTATGTAAGTGGAAGAGGATGATTGATCTTTATGGACGAGACTAGACTTATAAAGATTCTTTTTTCCCCAATCTTCGTCTCTTCTATTTTTTGGACATAGTGTTATGTGAAATTATATTTTAAAAGGATATTTTGGTCCAAGTTTAAATATTTTTAATTACGGTGAATGTTATTAGTTTCATATTAGTGACATTTTAATTTTATTACAATTGTTTAATTTAATTTTAGTGTATAAAATTGTTTTGCATATATATGTTATGTGTGCAAACTTATATAGGTGGTGTTTCTGTAAATGTTGCAATATATTTTCAACAACATGGAAATATGATAAAACATTAAAATTCAATCAAAAAATAAAAGAACATGTCACAATTTTCAAATAATGATGCAAACTTTTTTCCATGGGAAAATGATCTAATGTGGCAACAATTTTCTTAGCATTTTTTATTTTTTTTGTACAAAAAGGTGTTTTGAATTGTTTTACAAATATGTTAAAAATGTTTTGTAAAGTAATGTTTTTTGGTACCAAAACAATGTCAAAAGGGTACAAAAAGTGTGTCGTTTGAATCGATTGTCTCGGTTGATATTGCAATTGTCTCGGCCGATATCTCGGCGAGACAACACGATTCATTCTTTTTTTAAAACGCCTCTCGGTATCATATCCCCACACTCCGATTTCGAGTTGACTTGGGCAATACTTTGAACCATGGTTACTAAAGAGTCTTGGAATGAAGGGGGACCAAATCACAATTACTAAAGAGTCTTGGAATTGGAATAAAGGATGGGAGAGAACAAACAAAGTTGTCCAAGAGTGAGTTAAAGATGGGGGTTTGAGGGTGAGGGTTTCGTAGTGGAAGTTAGAATGCTACAGATAAGGTTTATTAGGTGTCAATGGAGGTTTTGTAAATTCTCTAGTTCTGTAGTCCTGGGTATGTGGGGGGTAAAAAAGATGATCCTCATAGTTAATGGGGTTGGATACATATTATAGGGATTGATACAGATTGTAAATCTATGATTGGTACTGTAGAACATTAAGATGAATGTGAGGTTTATTAAATATGGACTAATGCACTATCAAATAAGTGGCTCGAGGTGTCACATTTAGGGGCGTTGGGACATAAACTAGATGGTATCTTTGTAGAGGGTTCGAGGTGGGTTTGATTGGTCCATGGGGGGTATTGTATGTGTATGGACAATGGTGATCTTTCTCCATATTATGTATACCACAATTATCTAGCCCTTACCCCATTCCACCTGGATGTTTCCTAGAACTAATTCAGGAGAATGATGATTGTAAAGATGCTTCCACGAGAGAATGTACTAGCATGGTAGTTTAAAGCATGCCTTCCATTTACAGCATCTTTAACACATTTAGATGGTGTCATTCTTTAGGAAAACTTGTGATGTATTCAGTAGTCTTCCTAGTTCTAGCTCCCATCGATTCCTGTTATTTGTGGAACCCTAGCGCAAATCTCATCAACACATAGAATAACTCTAAGAAATCAGTTCAAAGAATAGAACACGTAGTTAATTTCTGATTTGATTTTTTATAATAAAGATTTGAAGCAAATTAACCATTTATACAATATCCATTATATGATATTAGTTATCCTTGTCATTTCATTAGTTAAAGCATAAACGTTATACTTTTCTATTTTATGTGCTAAGTAATTCAAATGTTTCCATACTGTATATAAAAAGATTGGAACCACTCCAATAATTGAAGAATATTTTTATACGTTTGTGTAAATGTCTGTAATTTTACATTTCTAAAATATATCTATTTTGTGTTTAAGGTTAATCTATTTATCTAGAATATTTTTATATTTATCTGTAGATGTATACAGTATCATATCATATATAAATATATTATAATTATTATTTAAAATAATTTTGAGAATTCAACATTCCACATCCTTGGCCCAAACAAATGAAGAGGTCATGGCGTTAAAAGTCTCCATTTGAGAATTCAACATACATCTTTGGCCCAAAAATTTTTGCACTCTTTTGTTGTAGTTGGTGCAGTTCCACTTATTTTCCTATATATCAAGCAAAAAATCATTTACTTTAAGGGTGTGTTTGATAACAAAATTGGAAAATAACTCAAAATTAGTTTACTTTTACGATAAGTTGGAAAATGAGTGGAAAAAGATACGAGCGAGATGTCTTACTTTTGTAGTCTTCCGTGGAATTCAATTATATGAAGTTTTGGGTAAAAACTATTTTTCATGAAAAATGATAAAACTGTGAAACACTTTTCATATTTATGGCCATTGTTTTTGTAGAATGAATTTGAAAACAAGCATTGCAAAAGTAAAAATGGAACTGAAAAAACTATATTCTATGGAAAACAATTTCATGTCAATCAAACTGACCCTTAATGTAGAAGGCGAAAGAAATCTATAATAGAAACACTCAAGTTCCGACTAATGAAACACCAATGATAAATGAAGATTATGTAATTACTCATTCTCTCGATTTCTTTTATTACAAATAATCAACATTAGAAATTACGTCCATTTTTTGTCATTAAAGTATCTATCAAATCATTCTATGTGTTGCTAGTTGCTATTAAAATTCAACAAAATAGACATCGATGGGATCTATTGATGGAAAGAGAGCAAAATTGGTAACATTTTTCTTGAGGGTGGCACTATCTATCAAGTGTGGCGAAGATGCTACAAATAGCGAGCTACCTTACTTGGCTTCTTAGTACCTGTAGATTTTCTCGTGGAAAACTCTTTACAGTTCATCAATCTGATGAGTCAATTTTAAGAAACACTAGGATGGGCCGGGGGTTAACAAAAATTAATAAAAAGAAAAGTTCATTTGGAAGCTATTTTGTCGAAACTAAATAAACCGAGTATTTACTAAATAATAGCGAGACAGTTTTTACTAAATATACTTTTAATAAACCAAAATTTTAGCATTTTTTCGAAACTTATTGTTTTGGTTCCTTTCTATAAAAAAATATATAGTTTGGGTGTCTTCATGAAATTAAAGCCTACTGGGTTAAGAGTTGGGCGGTGGGCAAAATTGTGCCTTCGAGCAATGTGTGGAAGCTACGCAAGATAACGTAAAAATTCGAATAAATCATATAAAAGGAAAAGAAATAATCAATGACAAGCCTCAAAACACACCTTTGCTCCTTAAGATCCAGCACCGTAATAAGTGAACTGTAATTACTCACTCAGCATGACGAGATTCAAGTGTATTAGGTAATTTTTTTGCCATGACATCCTTTTAACACCATGTCACACTTATGTCACATTCTTTGAGGCATCGAGCAAGGTAACAAATATGTTCTATACAAATAGTTTTATTGTAGTTATAGTTTTGGAAGAAGCTGATAAGGGAGTAATGATTGAGGACCATATCTTAACAACTGTCATAAAAAATGAAGTGATTTGGGCCATTTATTTCATTATATGTGATCTTCATTTTATTATGTGTGATCTTGACCATTCATTATATAATGAGAGACATTTTCAAAATGTGTTGTAGGATATTAAAGATGTGTGTGTTTAACTGAAGGAGTTTAAATAAATCGACCCGTTTCTTTCTTTCTTTTTTTCTTTGAAAAAGATGTCACCCCAAGGTGATATCAGCCGTGATTTCACTTGCTGGAAGCTTCCCCATCTAGTTAGCTTATCTATGGGAATATACCCCTCTCCACACCGTAAATATACTCAATCCCCGTAGGGTTAGATAATTAATATATTTGTGATGATTTGTGCATAGTTGTTATTCTTTCTTTTTGGTGAAATTGATGTATTACGTCATAAGTAAATGTTTATTGATTAATTAAAAGTTTGTGTTAATTCTTTAAAAATTCGGCTTAATTTTAAAATTAATGTTATTTTATTACCTAATGGAAATAATATTTTCATCGCGAACGTTGACTTATGATTGCCCCCTAGCATCCAGATGCTGCTGACTCTATTTCCAGCCACCACAAACACTCTCTAGTATTGGTGAGCCAGGCGTAGGGCCCAAACTCCAAATCTAGGGGGCCGCACGCTCTTGGCCTTCGTCCTTAGCAACAAACGACCCCTTCCATGTCGTGATGGTCAACCCCAACCTCAACCAATTTCAAATAAGGATGCGAACCCTAAACAACCTTCACTTTGAACCTTTGCGATATCCAACCAACCACTGCAAACCCTATTCCAATTATGTTTGGAACCCTGCTTGTCCCTTGCCCTAGGGAAGCCACCACAATGACGTGTGGCTACCCCGTTTTTCCATAACGCACATATAAATCACGAAGGTAGCCTTTTGCCCTCAGGGTTTCCGTTGATGTCTCATCAGACGGGGAGGTGGAAGATGATCCTAATTTTTCTTATGATTACTCCAACCACTTGCCCCGAGTTCTCCAATTGTTGGATAATTGCTTGCGTGGAGACATTATAGCTGATGCCCCATGTTTAACGGGCCCCTTGGCCCTTTTGGTGATTAGTTTATATAGTATTCGAATACAAGAACATTGCCCAGTCAAAGTGCGTTCATTATAGCTATAAAGCTCCAGGGTTTTACAAAGGTTTGATTGGGACCATTCACAAATGTCCGAATATGTGACACCTCCTCTGAGTGAATTTTCTCCCGAATCCTACGAGTACGACCTCTTTTCTTTTGTTCAAGGCCTACAACAATTGTCGTCCTCCTTAGTTCTCGAGTACACCGAAGCTTTTATGTTCTCGTCCGACATTGCGAGAGACTGAGCAACGTATTGGAACTTACATTCTAAGACTACAGGCTTCAGCCATGAGCTCAGAAGATCATCGAGTACACCATCCAAATTGAGGAGTACTTGCGACAACAGAAGATCGACTATTGAGACCAATTTAGGCTCGGTGAAGCCCAACGAGGCCTCATATATTCCAATTGTCATCAAATGCTACGTATGTGGGTAATTTAAGCACCTAAAAAAAGAGGATTTTTCATTGAATTCTATTGAAAATGATCCATGCTTGGAGGATACATAGGACCCACTTGAGTCCTTGATTACCCGCACGGTGCACCCTGAGACCAATGGTGATCAGTTATTTTTTTTTTGGGTTGGGGTGATGTAAATACTAGGGGCTTGATGTGTTCTTTTCAGTTTTTCTTTGTCATACTTGTTCCTAATAAATATAGGGATATACTAGTTAAGAGTAGGGGGATTTAGATTCTGGTCGATGTCTCTCTTAGGTGACATCACCCATGACCTCACTAGTATCACTACTTTCCTTATTTAATTGGCATCTCTAAGGGAATATTCCGTTCCCCATAGCACTAGTAATGTATCCATTCCACATTTGTGAAGATAATTAATACATTTAATGAGATGTACCTAGTTGTTATCTTTCTTCTTGGTGTCATTGACGTGTCATGTCGTAAAGACATTTTTATTTATTAATTAAAAGCTAAGAGTAATTATTTAACATTTAGTCTTAATTGTGAAATTAATGTAATTTTTCATCACCCATGAATTCACTAGTACTAGAAGCTTCCCTATTTAGTTAACATCTCTAAGGGAATTATTCTCTCTCCATAGAATTATTAATTTACCCCTTCCCCATTGGTGAAGATAATACTTTTATTGTTACATTAGATTTTTATTCATTGTCTTTTGGCATTTGAGTAATGTTTTATGAGAATGAAATTTTTGCAGTGTTAAATTTGTTGAAAAAAAAAATACTCAAAAGTGTAGAATCACTGAAAGTACATTGTACTTTTTGAAAAATAACCCATATAATATCAATATTGACAGGTAATCATAAGAATTAATATCACTTTTTTTAGTATTTATCTCCACCGTGCATTAATGGTTGCTTTAAAAATCTTCATTTTAAGCTCAATAAAACCTTGTCACTAATATTTGAAGTGAACCACGCTTTATATGGGTGCCTGGGGAAATTAATTGTATTTTTCCTTATTTTTTATGTCAAGTTTAGTTATTTTCCCTCTTTTAGTTAGCATAGGTAGAGGGTACTATTCCCTCAGAATGTTCTAGTGTGCCTTGTTTAGTGATTTTATCTTTTTGTTTTATCGTGGATAATAACATAACTTAACTTATAAATACGATTAGTGACCTCTTGTAATCACTACCGTTACTTTTATGTTGAATGAGAGAGATAAATCAGGTCATTAACCTCTAAATCATGTTGTACTAAATCGCTTTGGCTCCTTTACACTTCAAATTGGTATCAGAACCACTTCTCTCTTGATGTGCTCGTCGATGTGGTTTCTATATAGTCATGGGTAAGCCTCGAAGGAAGCAGTGAGTCTTTCCCCCAAAACACACACCCCGCCTCCTGCGTTTAAGTGACACCATCACTATTCTTAGCTAAAACAAAACTAAACCTACCTCATACCACAAGATCTTTTTTTTTAATGAATTTAGAATTTTATTAGATAAGGAGAGAAGAGCCCTCTCCAGGAGGCATGTACAAGGAATCAAACACAAGTGATGTTAAAGTCTGAAATAAAAGAAAGAAAAATTCTATCCTTGGATCCAAGATATGGATTTACGTGAAATGCTAAAAAAATATCATCTTTGATTTTTTGGATTATCTTCGAAGAGATCGTAGGAGAATCTTTGAAATGATTTGAATTTCTTGCTTTCCAGATGTACCAAAAAATGAAGGATTGGATGATTTTGCGCTCCGAATTTAATTTCCTCGAGCATGTAACCACCAAAGTATTAGATTGCCTTTAAAAGTCGATGCTCGAAATGATAGGCCTATCATAGATTGAAAGTGATTCCAAATATTTTGAGCTAAGTCGCCAATAAAAAATAGATGTTCCTGAGTTTCTTCTTGAGGAATGATGCAGCATCTACACCTAGATGGGCGACTAAAGTGTATTTTTTTTTAGATACTCATCTATTGGGATACCTTTTAAAAGAAACTTCCACATGAATGTTGACACTTTTGGTTGGATTCTGTAATTCCAAATGCAAAAGAATGAAAGAGTTGAACAAGTTGAATGACGGATAATCTCCCAAGCTGATTTAATGGTGAATCCGGAAGGATTAGGCTTCCAAGTGATAGTATTCCCAAGATTGAGATTGTTATGCATTATTGACAAAACATTTTGCATGAGTCTCCATGTGTGGGATGTCCGAGAAGATAGGCCATGAATTTTGACGCGGATAACATCGCATATTTGGCACGAAGGAATTTTGCTACCAAACCATTAGAAGTATAAAAAGTCCACCATAATTTACAAGCCAGAGCATCACAACAGTCTTCAATGCGTCTGAGGATGAGCCCACTTTCTTGATGAGGAAGACAAATTTTCTCCCAACGAATCCACTGATGTCTACTAGAATTATTGTTACCGCTCCAAAAAAATTATTGAATGAAGATTCTAAATTAGCTATCACAGTGCGTGGAGGGTGAAGAGCTGCGAATAGATGAAAGGAAGTAGAGTGAAAAAAGTATTTTATAAGGGTGATACGGCCAGCAAGTGATATGAATTTTCCTTCCTAACAGTTGGTTTTATGAGCAAGTTTATCCACCAGATTATCAAAAATTCTTTTGTTCCTGCGACCAACATAAAGAGGAATTCCCAAATATTTCAGAGGCATTTCTTTGCGAGAATAACCTGTTACCTCGTGAATGATGTTGCATATGCAAATATCAGTGTGAGTAGGAATAATGAAGAAGATTTTATCACCCCCCAAAAATAAGATTTGAAACTATTTTGAGATCGATGTTAATCCATCAGCCTTCACAGGCCACGTGCGACCTCTATTAAACCAATGTAGGAGTATATCCCTTGTCAAAGTGTTCTCGCCTCCATAAATGTCGCTCAAAATGGTAAATCCACAAAAAAGGTTTGGGTAGGTGCAAACCCTAGATCAAGGGACCCTTTTTCCTCACCAACTTTTGGCGAGCACCATCAACTTTAGTCAACAACAACCTCTAGCCAAACCGAAACCCACCGGCGACCTCAAACATTCCCAAGATAATGAGGTGAAACCTATATTTTCCAAAATTAGCCCTCTTTGTTTAGAAGTTTTTCAACTCCCCCTTTAAGTGTCTATCCCACTTTACAACCCGACCCCTAAAATTTATGAACACCGAACTCTTCACAAA
This sequence comes from Sambucus nigra, assembly GCA_949130495.1. Lineage (NCBI taxonomy): Eukaryota > Viridiplantae > Streptophyta > Magnoliopsida > Dipsacales > Adoxaceae > Sambucus > Sambucus nigra. The sequence goes on along the minus strand of OX422220.1, from coordinate 211,570,932 downwards.
AATTACAACCCCTTCCCAAATTTTCACAAAAATTACACAACCCATCCTCCTACTCCCAAAAATTATTGGAATCCCCTCAACTTTTGAAATTTACATTTTATCCTTTGAATTTTTTGAAAATCACACTTCAGTCCTGAATTTTTCCGCAAAACCCAATTTAAGCCCATCTTCCTTCCCCGACAACACTTATTCCCGTTTCAATTTATTGCGGAACAAATGTGGTGACATCGATTGTGGGTTTGATATGGATGCTTGTGCCGAATTTGTGCGATTGAGTCATACAGTTATTGAGAACTCCAAGATTGCCTCGATCGTTGGGACCGAGCGGGTGAATCTCTATATAGTGAGCCTCGCAATTTCCAATTAAGCTTCATCTCCATTGGGGAGTACGATGAGCGCCATCGCTTCCTAAATCAGTTGTGAACAGAGTTTCTTGAGATGGAGGGGCCGCGTGAACATCGCGAGCGAGTGAGGTGTTTGAGTTGATATATCGACTAATTTTTAGTGAGTGTGATATCCCCTCTAATAGACATTGTTTTTTTATACAACGATGATCTCTGCTACCCTATCAAGTTTGGTGGTGGCTTATCTTAGGATGTCAAGAACCTGTGAGAGAATTGTATGGACCTTAAGTTGTTTCCTTGCAATTTTTTTCCCTCATTTTTTATGACAAATGGATTACCCGTACCTAGTTCCAAGATTTGAAGATTTCGAGCTTGTGGACTTCTTTCCCATCTTCTTTGAAGAAGAGGTTAAGTTCTTTTATCGGAGATTTCTTCATTACTTTTATTGAGGATGGTTGGGTGACTCGCATGCATTTTCGTGAGGTAGAGGCATATGATATGATTGATTTCTTTCCATTCTTTGAAAATGATGATGCTGTCGTGGTTAGTTTGCCGATTGTTTCTCCCACGGTTGGCATGTTGATTTGGGTGGCACAAATTGATTTGGGATATTTTTACCCATTTTGGGAGGTATTTAAGGTACATTCGATAGTTCAGTTGACGCGCCTAGCCTCACAGGTTCATAAGAGATGCAGACCGCATTGGGCATCGTTGGCCCTCCCTGAGGTGAGGTCGTGTTGATTATTATGGTGGTAAGTTTCAGGGACGAGTTGATTTATGTCATGGGATTTTTTATCACCCATTCCTACATATTTGCTAGCCGATATATGGGATGTTTTTGAGGACACCTTCCCCTCATGTGGGGGAGTCCACTGACAGTTGTTTTGCTCCTTAGCCTTCAACCTTTAACGCTTGGGACGAACCTTTTCAAATGGGGGAAAATGATATATACGAGGGGCCCGTGAAATTAATTGTATTTTTCCTTTTTTAGTCTAGTGATTTTTCATTTTTAGTATAGGTAATTAAGGTGATATAATAATCCATTGAAACGTTCTAATGTGCCCACTTTAGTGATTTTAGCTTTTGGGGTTATTTTGGCTAGCAAGATAATGAGGTGGCCGGAGGTGACTTAACTGTTTGCTAGAGTTTAGGGGTCGGTAGCTGGCACTGGCAGCAGCTGGGTGGAGGTTTGTCAGTGGGTTATGGTATTGGGTTCATGGTTCGGTGGGGGTAGTACACAGTTCTGCCTAGATTTCGGGGTGGGGGTGGGGGTAGGGGGTAGGGGGTAGGGGTGGGTGGGTAGGGGGTGAAAGTGGGTCTCGGTTCTCAGGTGCCGCTGGCGCGGACCAATGAAACTATAGGAATTAAAATTAAAGGGTTATTAGTGTTTTTTGTTAAGTCCATTAAAAAGTCCATTCTTTTGGTCCACTTGTGATCCTCCCTATATATATATATATATATATATATATATATATATATATAATAGATTTATATTTTAAACCACAAAAATTTAAGAAAGTAAAGAGAACCCAACTGGAAAGAGGTACTTGTATACATGTACATACCTCATTAAATATACATTAAATATACATGTATACATTAAATATACCTATATACATGTATCATGTATTTTTCTGTATACAAGTATATTTAATGTATACAGGTATAATTAAGGTAGGTATCATGTATTTTTAGGTATTAATATTTTTAGGTATATTTAATGAGGTATGTACATGTATACATGTACATTTAATATCATGTATTTTGAGGTATATTTAATGAGGTATGTTGGGGAGTTTAACTATATATATTATATATGTATGTATGTATACATTCATGTATCCTATATGTATGAAAGTTTTATGTATCTTATATGTATGAAAGTTTTATGTATGCTATATATATACACACACATTATGTATGAAAGTTTTATGTGTGTGTGTGTGTACACAATATAAATATACAAGATTGGCAATTTTATATATACATGTACATTTAATATCATGTATTTTTAGGTATATTTAATAAGGTATGTTGGAGAGTTTAACTATATATATTATATATGTATGTATGTATGTATGTATGTATGTATGTATACATTCATGCATCATGTATGGAGAGCGGATCAAGTGAGGTCCCTCAGTCTGAGGATCCTGAATGAGGTTCATTTTTTTAAATAGTAAGAACAATATGTTGGAGCTAATTTTTTTTCCTATGATTTTTAAACGTTTTAATAGGATCATAAAAAAATAATCAGTTCAAAAAGAATTTTTTACTATTTTAAAAAAATTGGTCAAACTTTGTCAATTTACAACTTGAAAACTAACAAAGTTTGGCCGATTTTTTTAAAATAGCAAAAAAATACATTTTTAGCTCATTATTTTTTTATGGCCTACTAAAATGTTTAAAAACCATATAAAAAAATCATCCCAAAAATATTTTTTTTACTATTTAAAAAAAATGGACCTCATTCAGGGTCCTCAAACCGAAAGACCTCACTTGATGAGGTCCATTTTTTTTAAATAGTAAAAAAATAGTCAACTCAAAATCATTTTTTTACTATTTTAAAAAAATTGGTCAAACTTTGTTAGTTTTTAAGAGCTTAAAAACTGACACAGTTTGATTAATTTTTTTAAAATAGCAAAAAAAATCATTTTAAGTTGATTACTTTTTTATGACCTTCCTAAAATGTTTAAAAATGATATAAAAAATCAACCCAAAAATATTTAATTACTATTTTAAAAAAATGGACCTCAATCAGGGTCCTCAAACTCGGACCTCATATATATATACAATATAAATATATATGACTGCTAATTTTGTCAAATTTTCAAAAAACTGTATTTAAAAACAAGTTTACACAATGCACACCCGTAATTATAAACACAAAAAAATGTAATTAAAAAAATCATATAAATTGAGTTTTCTGAGTAGCAAACCAATCGGGCCCTCAACTTTTTAAAGAAGAAGTCCTTAGTCGGATAAAAGGACAAAAGGATTATTCAAACTCTTTACAAAGAATTGAAAAAAGAATTGAACAAAAACAAGTAATCGCCTATAAATTTAATGAATCTCCTTATGTAGTAAATAAGGAAGGAAAAACCATGGCTAGATGAATTATAAACGATGGATTAGATAAGACTAGTAAGATATCTAGTCCTATCCCAAATATTGGACATGATAATTTTATGATCCAAAGACTTAAAGACTCATCCTCCAATGTTAGAACATGGTGGAAAGAAAGAAACTTTACAAACCCTCTGTAACAACCCGCGTAATTTTTAGGGTATTTTCAAATATAGAGGAAAATAAAGTTTTTGAGAAAATTATTTTTCTTACTCAATTATGTTGAGAATTATTTTTAATGGCGAGATTTTCAAACGACTTTGAAATCGGAGTTAAAACGAATTTTTAAATGATGTTTGTATATTTATCCCCTTATAAAATTTGTAGGCCGAACTACCAAAATACCTGGGCAATCGATCGATCGACGCCAGGGGTCGATCGATCGATCCCCTCAGGTTGCGTGCGCTGCGGGTTTTTAAGAGTTTGTGTTTATTCCAACTCTTATATGTTTTACCTTATAAAAAGGGATAGCGGGTGACCATTTTTGAACCATCTTTTGGCACAACAAAATACAGAAAACATATTTTTATTTCCTCTCCTTCTTATATACACTCTGCCCCTTTGATTTATGCATTCAATCTTAGTTTTGGAGGTGTTATTGGGGTTGTTTTGAAGTTGATCTTGGAGGAGTTTTGTGGATCTTTATGGACTGATTTTGATGGATTATTCTGTGATTTCGCGAAAGAATCTTATTGGTATCTTTCGCTGGTTTAAGGTACAGAACTTACACAATATGCTCCTAAATTCTCTCGAGAGTATTCCATTTGTTTTTTGTGTCAATTGCACTCATGTTGAATTGTGATATTCATTGGAATCCTGAAAAATTATTGGAATCTATTATTTGATTCATTGAGATATATTGTATTGTTGATTTGAGCATAGGGTCATGAGATTTTAATATGGCACGGAGCATGGGCACCCGCCAATAGTCCAAAAACCGTTATATGACTTTGAGATGCCTAGGGGAGGTGAGGTGAGGTGAGGTGAGGTCTGGTGATTCATTGATGTGTTGTTGAGAAATTAATATTGATATAATGCTTGAGTATTTCATTTGATTTGTATATGCGACTCGTATTGTTGCGATTTATTCATTGTGCTAATTATTTTTTAGCATCTATTCTTGTCATATTGTGTACTTTCCCTTATTTTCTTTTAGTGTCAGGTTTGCATGGACTGGGATGCTAAGGCTTATTTGGAGGTTTATTTTAGAGCATGGATTGGAAGATTTATTTTTGATGTAATAATTAGTTGTGAAATTTTTAGTTGGAGAATTTTATATTCGAGAGACTTTATTGTAATATTTTCTGGGAATAGAAATTGTGGATTTATTTCATTTAAACTGTGGACAATTAGATGTTGTATATTTGTTGGTTGATGTATTTAATTTAGTTTTATTGCAGTAGCACGTCGCGTGTCTCTTTTCGGGTGCGCGGGGTGTTACGCCCTCTTCAATGGAAAGAAAGGGGTGAAATTGACAGAAAAATTATAGAAGATTCCACACATAATGGAAAACTTTCAGCAGTTAGATACATAGACTTGTTTAAAGAAGGTGTCACTCCCAAGACTCCTAATTATAATATGACTTATCATTGTAGAAATCATGTGTTAGACAAGTCTTATATTGAGCTTCAAGTTTTTGTCTCAGAATGACTAAGATCAAGAGGAACAAATAGAGAATTCCAGTTCCTAATCTTTTGACTCTTTCAAATAGGAATCCAAGGTTTACATAGCTCAAAATGATATCAATATACTATGTTGCTTAATAGACAAAATATGGAAGGATTTTGAGAAAAATCTTATTGGGATAGCCCAATTAGAAATGTCAGACAATATAGGATACTTTAATATCGTTCCAACATTTACAGTAACCGTAGACACAACCAAACATTTTAAGTCAATTCTATATGCTAGTGACTACGAAGAGTATATTATCCCATATGCTAATATCAATATAGAATTCCAAAGTTATGAAATTTTTTCCCAATTCCCCTATGAAGGAATGCAACTTGAAATTATTAGTGGTAGACTTAATGAAGAACCATATGTTAGAACCAATAATTAAGACTACAACCATACTTACAGTATTAGAAATATTGGAGTAATGAAAGAAAAAATGAAGACTCTTTGGCGATTGCCAGAACTTCAAGAAACTAAGACTATGCAAAATAAACCCTTGTTTATTAATCAAGACGACGTGTCACTAAAAATGTTACCATCCAGATTGGTCCTCCTAAGACTACTAGCAAAAGTATCCATAGTGAAGAAATTAGATTTAGAAATATGGGAGAAGCCGTACTTAGTGATTACTCAGAAAGATAATGTAGTAGTAAGGCTAATTCTACCTTATTATTACGATAAGCTCCAGTAATTAGACCTAGAAGTTCATTTGAACAAAAAGATTTAGTTAGAGAAAAGGCTAGAATTCAAAATTTTGGGTATGAACCCTGAGAACTAGACATAAAGACATTTAAAAAACATCTTAACAGAAGTCATTCTGTTAGATTCCAAGACTAAGATAGATTTAATATGATATTTCAAAAGATATATTTAATATGATATTTTAGGACCATATATTAAAATTAAGAGAATCTAAGAATACCAAAGAACTTCTTAGAAACCTAAGACTAATGGAAGAAGGAGAAGAAAGATTGATGCTAACTACAAAGGTAGGTCATGCTAGGCAGGAAATTGGAACCAATAGTATACTGAGCGATGCCCCTAGACTCTTTAGTAAACCAATAGGAATAAATATTCGTAAATGCTTTGGTAAAGACCAAACCAGATTATATAAGAGATTTTCAAACTGGTGACAAGTTGTACTCCTGTTAAGACCATGGAAAGTCAAGCCATAAACCCAGTAGGATTATACCTTAATTTATATAATGTCCAAGATTGAAAGAAAACCTTATATGAATGGCGTAATCAAATGAATACGTGTTTCGCATCCAATGAACAATGGGATGCAAATTCATGTAAACAATACACTGAGCAATCCATTAGAGGAATTGTTAAAAATTATTTAAACAGTCTATGACAAGCTACAGATACAGAATCCATAGCTAAAGTTGAGAAAATGAGACAACATCAAGATGAAAGATCAATTGAATAATATATTTAATTGTTTACGACGGAATTCATTGGAGCTGGACATTTAGCTAAAATTATTGAACAAGATTTGGCAAAAACTAAGCCAGCTCTTCTTAATATTTGAAAATTAGATAAGATTAACGAATATAGCAATAATTATAACCAACTATATTGCCAAATTAAAGAATTTAATGAGACCATAAAAGATGAATATTTTCGAAAAATACCAGCCATTGGACAAATCCTAATTAATGAATACAAGAATTGGCTGGGAGTTGCTAGAACAAAGGAAAACTCCATTGGTGAAAGATTTCATCCCTGACCTAGTTTGGGATAAGAATCTCCGACCTAGTTTCACTGGAAATATTATTTTAGGCCAAGATTTTATTAGTAAATATCATCCGTATACCCAATATAATGATAAGATCTTACTTATTAATAAAGAGTTTAATATTATCGCCCCTTTAATTGATCACAAGAATGCTTTTGACCTTATGCTGGTCAAACCAAATTATTGACCAATTTCCCATCAGAGTTCTTCAGCTAAGCATGGTGGATCTAGACAACTAGCAAGAAGCCCAAGAAATAACTAAGCTCTTACAAAAAGAATGTATGTGCTCATACCAAAAGTGTGTTATAAGCAAATTGCGCTTATACAACAAGAAATTTTAGACCAAGCCCAGCAATCCTTATTAAGGGCCCAAACTATATCCAAATAAAAGAAAATGGATATAGATACATAAGAAGAAATAATTAGGCAATTAGCGAAGCCTACTCTAGGAGAAAATCCCATTGCTAAGTGGAATAAAGACAAAATTTATTGTGAAGATGCCACTATTAATGGTGTAACTTATAAGAAAGGATATTCACAAGAAGATAGAGAAGAATTCCAAAAAGACATAGATGATATGCTTAAACCAGGGATTGTTAGAGAAAGTAAAAGTAGACATAATAGTCTTGCCTTCTACGTTCAAAATGAGTTTGAACGAAAGAGAGGAAAAAGACATATGGTCATAGACTATAGACACCTTATTAAGAATGATGAATTCGATTTTTATAAAATACCAGACAAGAATAATCTAATCAATCTGATGGAAGATATAATTATATTTATTAAGTTTGATTGCAAGTTATGCTTCTGGAAAAATAAAGATGCACCCAGACAGTATTGCTTGGACGACCTTTAGTGTGCCATAAGAAAAATTTTAATGGTTAGTTATGCCATTTGGATACTTGAATGCTCCCCAAGTATTTCAAAGATGAATGAATAAAATTTTTAGACCTCACTCAAAATTTTGTCTTCTTTACATATATGATATTCTTGTAGCCAGCAAGACTGAAATAGAACATGTAGACCATCTTAAGAAGATTATGTTAGAATTAGATAAACATGGAATTGTTATTTCTAAAAAGAAAATGCTTTAATTCCAGATCGAAATAGACTTTGTGGGAATGCATATTAATAAGGGAAAACTATCCTTAACAGAACACATAATCAAGAAAATTCTTGAATTTTCAAACCAACTTAGAGATAGAAAATAATTACAATCATTTTAAGGATAGGTTAATTGTGCTACAGATTTTATTAAGAACCTTGCTTCAAAAAGACAAAGATTAACATCCAAATTAAACGGAACAGATAAGACTAATCCTTTTAAATGGACTAAAGACGATTTTGAAGTTTTAAAAAAGATAAAAAAAAAGCAGTCAAGAATATTCCTCTACTTGAATTATCTAATGATGAAGATATGTTTATAGTAGAAACAGATGCTTTTGACAAGAAATGGGGAGAAATGTACTTTGCCATTGATCATCAGACTAAAAAAAAGAAGAAACTTTGTAGATACAATTTTGGAACTTTTACTAATCCAGAAACAAGATATACTGCCCCTGAAAAAGAAGTTCTAACTATAGTTTACGCTTTAGAAAAATATATGCTTTTTCTTAGACCTGAACATTTTACTATTTATATTGATTCATCGTATGCAGTAAAATTTAGAGACTTGAACTTATCAAAATCTAGAACCAATAGATTAATTAGATGGCAGCAATTGCTTGGTGGATATGACTTCTTTGTTATTCATATTAAAGGAAGTAAAAACACCATTCTCGACATTATATCTAGAGAACCCGTGTTTGTTAATACTAATATTAGTTATTATTTTATGATGCAAACATATTTCGACATCATGAGTTCCTCTGGAACAAGCATACTGGACAAAGAATACGTTGCAAACTATCTTAGACGCGTAAAACCAAATGCTAGTATAATGAAAAAATAGACTCAGACTCAAATCCAAGATACCCAAGAAAAACCAAATCTGGAAAACTTCTATGATATTCTTGTTCCTCTTGGAAAATCAAGAAATGAAGTTGTTGCCCAGAATAGACTTATTGGGAAAATGTATTTTCCCCAATATGGACCGGACCAAAGATATCCAGACTTAATAAAATATAGACGAGAATTTTCTGATGATGAAAATACTCTTATAGACGCCATGTGGTGGAATGTAAAGAATAAGCTATGGGTAGAATTCAAACAGCATTTAGTGGTTGTTGCTGCTAGATTCATGAGAACCTAAACACTTACAGTTACTAAACTTAGTAGTACTGCTATTCCTAGACCTCAGACTCAGACATATGCTCAGAATCTTGGACAAATCTCCAAAGCTAGATCTGTTGATAATTTTTATTATCAGCAAAAGACTTTTAAGACTAAGATTGTTATACCATTTGGTAATAATAATTTTCCATTTTCAGAACACTATTAGAAGGAGGGTGATAGTATTATTGATCATTTCAATATGTTATTATCTGAAATTAATGGGGATGCCTTAATAATTAATGGCTTCTTCAAAGAAATTCAAAAAAATTATCTTTTTAGAGAAATAAAAAAAGGCACATAAAACTCCTGCAAACCATAGTTGTCAAATCGTGAATCGAATCATGAATCAAAAACCAAATGAATCGTGAATCGTAAATCAAATAGTGAATCGAATCATAAGAAGAGACATAAATGAAAAATATGTAGGAAATAATATATAAATGCAAAGAGAACACATTTAGAATATGTGATAAAACATATTATGACCTAAAACCAATTATAAGACATGATTCCATTAAAATATAACTAACAAAACGAACTTCCATGTCCAAACTCTGATCAAATTTTAACAATATATCTATCTACAATGTCCAAATTCAAACACAACAATATATTATACAATATAATAACACAAATAAAGATTATATATAACACAATTAAAAATACGATATAATAACAATATTATATTATATAACTTATAAAATCATTACACAAGATTTGTTGGCTTCAATTAAACACAAAGCTACCTCCCTCTCTCGATCAACTTCAAACAGGTTAGAAGAGAAGAAAAAAGTGATTGCTACACGAAATAGAGGAAATCGTAGCTTTGAACAGGTTTAAGGAGAAGAAGAGAAGTGATTGCAATTTAGGTTTCATTCTAGTATGTTCTTTAGTCACTTTCTCTTTCGTAAAGTATAACTTAAGTTTATACTAGCTTCTTATTATTCTAATAATAAAAAAAATTTAGTCTTACTTTAAAAGGAATAAAAAATGATCACGAGCTTTAAGTCGGTTGAAAATACCATCATCCTTCGAGAAACATGAATCGCACCTGAATCGTGAATTGGTACGATTCTCGATTTCGGCCTGAATCAAATGATTCAGCCCGATTTTTGGAGTCCCTCCAATACTATTCACGATTCATATTGTTTAGTATGTGAATCGAATCGAATCGTATGAATCGAATCGTGAATTATAAGATTCTGATAGCTATGCTGCAGACTACAGATTCATTGGACTCATCCATATCAGACTGTAGAAGACTCTATTACTCTTAGAAAAATGGTCCACGAGTATGCCAAGAAAATAGAAGAATTTTTTCCTTTGTTTTCTTGAATTTATCAGATTCTTCCAAGTTCTTACAGGGTAAAAGGGTTAGATTTTCCACTTTTGTGTTTGAAGACATTAAAATCCTTTCTAAAGACAAAACTAAACACTTAACCTGTTGACAAGTCCAAATTCCAGATTGCCTAAGTCATGGAAACAATCGAGATTATGGAGCTGTTAACAAGCCAAGAAAAATGGTATACTGCATACCATAATGCAGACTTAATCATTCAAGCTTATGCGCCATTAAACAGAAGGCTCAAGAAAGAAATTAAAGAAGTGGTGGAGGTAGCTTTTCCAGCTAGCATCAAAGTGGAGGGCTTTATTAATGTACACTTCTGTATTAACAGTGCTCCACCAAAGGAAAAAGACAATTCATAAAAGGCAAAAGATGACAAGGAAGGGACAAAGAAGGGCCCCATGCCAAAAGAAAATATTCCTTTTTATTTGAGGAATTATTAAAGACTGAAGTCGTATGATAGAAAAGAATCAATTATCAAAAGATGGTAAGATTGTTTCATGAAAAGCAAAGTGAGGGCTTTATTTTTTTTCTTTTCACTGGATAACTTTTGGCAATCGATTTCCAATCATTGTAGTGCCGATAATCTATAAAAGGAAGCATTAGTCAGTTTGTAGAGTGGGCAGAGGGAAAGTGGAGGGGAAAAAAGAGGTGAGGGAGGTGGTAAGAGAGAAAGAGAATAATAAGTCAATAAGTGAATAAACCTCTTGTTGTTAGGGGAGAGGTGGGAGTTGTATTTACTTATGCTATGAAATAAAATTTATTTTTTTTCCAAAATATATTTTGTTAAGTTGTTGATATGCTTTAACTATTTCCAACTTTCTGTTCGTAGAGGACTGTTGTGTGGAACCTCGAGTGTAGCACATAGGTGTTATTCTGCTGAACTATTGAGGTGTGACACATAAAAAGAGAGTTGTAGGAGCTACAAACTGGAGAAGGATAATAACAAGCTGAAGAGATAAAGGGAAGAAGTGAAGTTATTGCAGAACAGAAGGAAGGTATAAAATTAAACCAAAACCCTAGCTATTTTAAATAATATTGTTAAATTTCAAAAGCATTTGTATGAGCCTTCAAATAACTAAAGACTTTAGCATTTGTTAATCAGGCAAACCCAGACTTAACAAGAGAAATCCATGAGTGGACTCTCTCAGACCCCTTATAGAGACTACTCATAGAATCTGCATTAATATTCAGAGGAGGTACCTTCACATATATAAACCAGATTATTGTGTGGTTAATACGCGAAGTACCTAGAATAGGAATAATTAGAATAGAGATCCGTGATCTCTTCAAGCAAGACTTAAGAACTGAAGAATTTGCAGAAGAACTTTCAGAACCAGAAAAATATTAAGAATATACTAGTATACTTAAGGACACTATAGACATATTAAGATATATTAGACGCAAAAGGTTAGCCAAAATAAGAACTATCTTGATTAGATCAGGAGGAGATCGTCCACTTCTTAAATACGTAGGAAAACTCCACTAAGAACTTATCGTAGATTTTTGTCATCCTACAGTGACATTGATTTAGATGAATTTATAGAATATAACCTAATCCCTATTATTAACCAAATATATAAAGAAACTAGATGAATAAAACCCCAATTTTGCATAAGGTGTTTAAGATTAGATTATTTTCCTTCAAAACCTCTTGAACTTTCTAGACACCTTAAGGGAGATATCTTGATAGATAATTCCCACTGTTTCGAAATATAACACGACAGTGATGGATAAAGCTTAAGAGGTAGCCCCGAAACTTCTACACTTGGGTTTCCAAATTAATTAGAATTTAAAATATGTGTAATAGATTTTAGAATCCATTGGGGTAGAAAACCCTATTCCAAAAACCTTGGAAAAAAGTAATAGTATAACAAACAAAGTGGTCCTTAAACTTTTAGACAAAGTGGTCCCAAGAATTTGTGGACGATATTAGTCCGTCATTTAAGTCCGCTAACGGATGTCCATCGGAGAGCCGGAGCATGTATATATATATATATATATATATATATATATATATATATATATATATGTATGTATGTATGTATATATATGTATGTATGTATGTATGTATGTATGATCGAAAAAGAGCTTCCTTCTGAATTTTATGGACATTCTACACTAAATTTGGTTAAAAAGACTGAGATTACAAGAAGGAAATAACTTGAATTGTAAATGTGTAAAAAGTATGTTATAAGATAGACCTATATAAAGATTTTACAAGACTTGATAAAAGAATAAAATAACCCTATAAGCTTAAAGGACTAAAGTAGCCTTAGATTACAACACTCCCCTTCAAGTTGGCGTGTAGATATCAATAAAGCCAGGCTTGTCGTTGAAGAGTTGAAGAAGAGAAGGGCTAACATGGTAACAACCTCCATAACGATGCATAACATATGAAGTCTTCTCGGGAGATCCCAACACCTAAAATCTAAACCAGCTTTCTCTCTAAAATGTAATGCACAAAAGTGAGAATAACATCCATTATAATACATGTTCCAAAAATGACACCCACTCGTATGAAGTTGTTAGTGAGACAAAAAGGTCCGATCCAAAAAACACTATGCCACCGAACAAATCAAATCGGAACACAAACCGAAAGTTGATCTTGAGATGAAAAAGGGCCAATCCGGTCAACACAATGCCATCGAATAATTCAAACCAAATGGACCATATGGCGAGTAACATATATGATTCCTCAAATACGATCAATGTAACAGGGTAATGGTAAATAATCTCTAGGTCGCAAGAGATGAAAATGAGTGAAGAATACCTTCAATTGCATATAAGCACCGAAGAAATTAAACTTCACAAATCCAGAACAATATCGCTGCTCCAAATGGACCAAAAAATGTACTCGGGATACGCTTATATAGATTCACATTTTTTGGTCCATTTGGAGCAGCGATATTTTTCTGGATTGAGGTTGAAAAATTTCGTCCTCGAACTTTAATATTGAGGTCGAATGCAAAAATTCCCCAAAATTACGAAAGAGACAAAACTTGAGGGGCCAAAATGTAATTTCTAAAAATTTGAGGAAGACTCAAGTCTTGCATTAATCTTCATCTTCTTCCTCTTATGAATATTCAAAAAGATCTACCCCGGGGTCAAAAACCAAGGTTTTGGTGTCAAACCCTAGTGCTTGAATTTGTTCTTGATAATTTTTAAGGATGGGGGTGGGTTGACTTGTGGGTATATGTGTTGGACTGGATCCAAACACGAGAGGGTAGGTGGTAAGGTTAGGGTTTATTCTTGAAAAACTAGGGTTCACAACTTGTGTAGATTTTTTTGGAGAAGAAAAGAAAATTCCCGTGTCTCTTGGGAAGGAAGACACATAGCCGCGACTCAAAGGTAGCATGGTAAGGGTTGGTTGACTTTGGTTGGCGAAGTATTGGATGCTGTCGAGGGTTCCTCTCAGGACCATATGAGGATTCGTCATCAATTGGCAGTTCCGATCAAGAACGAGGGTGATCAAGGGGTTATTGGTGGCTATGGGGATATCCTGGAGGACCCCCCACCCTCTACAGATGGGGGCTAATCATATTTAGTTTGCCCGACGTTAGTTTCGATCGGCGTACCTGCTCCTGGATGATTGCCGAACAGTGAAGGATTGACTGGGGCGTTGATTTCCTATATTCCAGCAGTTAGACAGAATTCCGACAGTTTATTGTCCATTTAAGAGATGCGTTCTGCCCGTGATGGTGGTGGAGAAGACAAAATAGGTCGGTCTTGTAAAATAGGATCGACGGACTGCTGATCTGGGAAATCTGATGTGTGTATGAAATCGGGAAGGTTGATCGGAAGCAAACCCGCATGGGTCGGGTGGTTGGTGGTGTTGGCAATAATTTATGGAAGTTTTCGGTGGTATTCCGCCTCTTCTACAAGGTGATTGGCCCGGTAAATCACGGTTGATATTCCAGCAGGTTCGGTGGTTCTTGATACGGTGATGGGTGAAATAGAGTTAGTTTTTTTTGGGCTGAAGATGGGAAATGGGTTGCGGAAGCATAGGTAGAGGTTTGGGGGCTAGGGTTAGGGTTAATAGAGGTGGGTGGAAATTTTGGTGGTGGCGGGTTTCGTGCATTGAGCTCATCCATTTGAGCCTTCAATTGTTTGAGGGCTTCCATGATTTGATTGAAAGGATTTTCCGCGAAGGTGTTCATCTTTTCTTCGACCCAGCTCGACGTTGTTTACGAATTTTTGTTTTTTTAAACAACAATAACAACCACCACCGGTATAGAGAACTAGGCTCTGACACCAATTGACGTAATTGACGTCAAATGGGAGCAAAAAAAAGATAATTCTCTCTCAAACTCTCTTATCAATATCTCAAAATATGGAAAGAGGTTTCTTGGCGTCTAAACTAAGAATCTAATTACATTTATGTCCCTAGGAGTCAATAACCTTCCTTCTTCTAAATACTAACAAAAAAAGAAAATACAATGAAATACTAAAAATAACAGAAAGACTAAAATTTAACAAAAATACAATAAAACCCTAAAAATAATTCCTAATTCTCAGTCACATTCACATCAATCCTCTATAAAGAACCCAACATATTTTTTCTCAAAGATTGGAAAGAAGTCCCTAAGAGCAAAAGTCTCCAAATTCTAGGGGCTGAAATTAAATTTCCAGATATTTTGAGGGCTGAAAAATAATTTTTAGAAGTTTTGGGGGTAGATTCGGGGATTACAAAAATTTTAGAGACTAAGATGCAAATTTCAGAAGTGGAGGGCCAAAAAAATAATTTCTGAAAGTTTTTGGGACATAAGTGTAAATTTCAGACAATTCAGGGGTTGATTCCTAATTTTTAGAAGGTAAGGGGGTTGAAGGTAATTTTCAAAAATTTAGAGACTTAAAAGTAACTTTCTGAAGTGGGAATGGAGAGAGAGAGAGTCAAGGCTCATAGCCCCACTCCCGCTGCTAGTTATGTAGAGAGAGAGAGAGTGAAGGCTCAAAAAGACCCATTCGTGCAATTCGTCAGTGACTAAGGGTTATCTCCGATGACTGGTAATGGTGGGATAGGGAACATAGGACAAGGATGCTACCCCCTTTAATTCACAGCTGTGAAAAGAGGCTGAAAAACTCCTCACATGTCTCATAAGTCACGGACCAAACCCGGGACCCGATATTAGGACCCATTGAGAACTATCAGAGTTTCGATCAGATCAACATTGCATCGATCCACGCACAGAATCTTGACGCCGACGAGGCATCTCGCGCGTAACAGCATCGAATATCCATTGGAATCAGAAAAACAAGATGGGCAAACCAACCATTCTAATTTTTTGGAATTTTTTTGCACAATTTTACCCTTTTAAAACCAACCATTCATAACTTCCTTGAGGAAGTTACATAAGTGGTTGAACTTTTTTTTAATCTTCAAACGATCATAACTTTTAATTGACATATCGGTTTCTCAAATTACTATTTTTGAAATCTTCTCTACGAGATCTATCAAACAAGATCCATGAAGCCTATATAATTTCAAAGAAAAAAAATTACACAAACAATAAACTTTACTGTAAGCAGTAGAAAGAGAAATAGGTTTATATCTATAACATTTTCAAAAACAGTAGCATTTACTGTGTTAATATTACACAGTATATCTATATACACACACACACACTCACACACACAGTGGATCCAAACCCTTTTTTTCAAAATTATCTTATTTTTAAAGGTCCACGCTATCCAACAACCTTCATAAGAGCTTCGATTTAGTGTGGGTATCGTTGGCATTGGGTTAGGTTTATATCTGTAACATTTTCACAAATAGTAACATTTACTGTGTTAACATAATGTGTGTGTGTGTGTGTGTGTGTATATATATATATGTACATAAATGGTGGATCCAAACCTCTTTTTTCGATATTATCTTATTCTCAACAGTCCGCGCTAGCGACATACAATCCCCACCACCACCCACCCCCATTGTCGAAGCTACAACAACGTTCATCAGAGCTCTGATTTTGGGTGATATGGGGTGCTACTAGCACGGGCCTTAGGAAATAAGAGATTATTGGATAAATGGGGTTTGGATCCATCGGAGCTCCGGTTTGGGGTGAGTAGGGTTGGCATTGGGTTAGGTTTATATCTGTAACATTTTCATAAACAGTAACATTTACAGTGTTATAACATAGTATATATATATATATATATATATATATATATATATATATATACACGGTTGATCCAAACCTCTTTTTTCAAATACTGTCTTTTTTTAACGGTCCGCGCTAGCGGCATCCAATCCTCACAACCACCCACCCCCATTGTCGGAGCTTCAACAACCTTCATCAGAGCTCTGATTTGGGGTGACATGGGGTGCCGCTGGCGTGGACCTTTGGAAATAAGAGATTATTGGATAAATGGGGTTTGGATCCACCGGAGCTCCGGTTTGGGGTGAGTAGGGTTGGCATTGGGTTAGGTTTATATCTGTAACATTTTCACAAACAGTAACATTTACTGTCTTATAACACATTTTATATATATATATATATATATATATATATATATATATATATATATATATATATATATATATATATATATATATATATATATATATTATACGGTGGATCCAAACCTCTTTTTTATGATATTGTCTTATTTTTAACGGTCGGCGCTAGCGGCATCCAATCCCCACCACCACCCGCCCCCATTGTCGGAGCTCCAACAACCTTCATCAGAGCTCTGATTTGGGGTGACATGGGGTGCTGCTGGCTGGACCATAGGAAATAAGAGAATATTGGATAAATGGGGTTTGGATACACCGGAGCTCCGGTTTGGGGTGAGTAGGGGTAGCATTGGGTTAGGTTTATATCTGTTATATTGTCACAAATAATCAATGTTACTGTTTGTGAAAATGTTACATCGGCATCCCATACCACCTCAAATCAGAGCTCTGATGAAGGTTGTTGAAGCTCCGACAATGGAGGTGGGTGGTGGTGGGGATTGGATGCCGCTAGCGCGGACCGTTAAAAATAAGATAATATCAGAAAAAATAGGTTTGGATCCACAGACACACACACGCACACACACACATTATATATATATATATATATATACTGTTAGATGAACACAGTAAATGTTAATGTTTGTGAAAATGTTACAGATATAAACCTAACCCAATGCCACCCTTACTAAGACCAAACCGGAGCTCCGGTGGAGCAAACCCCATTTATCTAATATTCTCTTAATTTCAGAGGTCCGCGCCAGCGGCACCCTATGCCACTACTACCCACCCCAAATAATAGCTCTGATGAAGATTGTTGAAGCTCCAACAATGGGGGTGGGTAGTGGTGGGGATTGAATGTCGCTAGCGCAACACTTTAAAAATATGGTAATTTCGAAAAAAAAGAGGTTTGGATCTACTGTGTGTATATATATATATATACATATATTTGTAATACCCCCTATTTTTATGACTTTTAAATTTTGGGGATTTATTAAATTTAATTAGAGATATTAATTTAATATTAATTCGGAAATCATTTAAATATTTACTAGCGTGATGAGAGTTAGTAATTATTGGAATTTTGTTGTAAATTACTTTACGGGTAAAGTAAGATGTGTAATTACATTTAGTAAAATTATCACGAGAATCTAATTTGATAATTTTGAAAATTTCATCGGGACGCGCCTGTGTCGTGTCGGGATTAAATTCGAATTATTAGAAGTGAATAAATTATAAGTCACCTGCATGGTCATTTTGAGTGCGTCAATGTGTTCGGAAGCGTCGAGATAGTCAAAATAATGTACTCGGGGATTTAGTTTGGGTTTCGGGGCATTTTTAGGCCTAATTAACATCCCGGGAGGGCATTTTAGACATTTTGTATTTTTGGGCATGGAAACCCACGAATTTTCTAAGGTTATATCAGATGGTAGGGGTTGTCTTCTAGGGTTAGCATAACCAAAAACCAAAGACGACCATTGGAGAGGAAGAGGAGAAGTTTTCCTAGGAGTTCTAGGCCAAGAACTCCACCGTTTGCACTGCCGTCACCGCCAAATTGTAGATCGCGCAACGAGGATCACAACCACACCAATTTCTTCCACAAATTAGAAACAAAGATTTCCAAGAAAGTATCTATCTTGATGGAATTTTGTTATGCTTCAATTATATTAGTCTAGGGTTGATTAGAACTAGTTTTCGTGAAAGAAAGCATATATTGGAGACTAGGATTCACATGTTGTAGAGGTGAAAATCATATTCTGGAAATCTAGTTCATATGTAGAGGTTGGACCACAAATTTGCATTGAGTTAGGAGTAGAAAATCTGGGAAAAGAATGGTAAGAACTAAGTTAAAGAAAATATTAGGGTTCTTGATATTTATATGGATTTTGGCCCTTTTAATTCGTTATACTTGATGAAAACTCACATGACTTACGTAGAATATTATTTATTTGAGTATATAACACATGTAGTATCAATTGTTGGGAGTTTGGGAGTAAAAAATGATGATTTGGATGAGTTCGGAATAGGATTCCCGTAACTGATATTTCTACAGTTTCGCCATAACTGCTTGATCGATCGATCGACCCGAAAGCATTGATCGATCGATGATTGATCGATCGATCGACCCCCTTTCATCAATCGATCGACCCCTCTTGGAAAACCCATATTCCCCTTTTAAATAGTTTATTTCGATTTAAATGAGTAGTAACCTTTGAACATTATTGTTAGAATATTTGGGGACATAAAGAGGACCAGTAGGAGTTTATAAAAAAATGGTGCATTTAAAATAAGATGAAATTAGGGTTAACGGGGAGTGATTTACACTTAAGGAATAATAGGAACGTGTGACTAAAGGAGTGAGACTCATAAGGTAGTTACGTCATAAAATGAGAGAGTACCTACTGAAATTGTACCTAGGGAGATAGAATACTATGAGTGATACGAAGTAAGTTTGGAATAATCCTATAAATAAGAATAAAAGAGACGAACCGTTATACAAAATAATCTAGTAATGTGTACTAAGAACGTATATCCTAAGTATGGGTCATGGGTGTACCTAATTTAGAAATGGAAATGGTAGCATATATATATATGACTGTGTTTGTGCATATACTCTATACGTGTAAAAATCATGCCCGCGCTACTTGCTATCACTGAGGTTACCGCGCCGGGACAGTCTTATCTCGATGGGACCTTTATGGGGGATATTGAATTGTACCCTAGAACATAGGAATCCTTGGTACAGGGTATCGGATCGATAGTCAGACGGTCCAAAGAGACGTGAGGGTATGTGCTGACCTCTTAGTGACTTGGAACTATTCTTCGCCTCAATTTGTATGTGTTTATGTTAATACAGTTCGAGAGTGATTCCGAACTAGTACTACCCTTAGTACGAGTGGTACGGGGACTTGATAGCAGAGTATGCCAGCAACATAAATTTTATGTGGGGTGTCGATAGGATATATATATTATATGAGTGATTAATATATATATAGACTTGCAATTCGGGAACTTTCTACTATGACTAAAAGTAGTTAAGTAATGAATAAATATTTCAACTTTGATATAAGTGTTTGAAAAGTTTGAGTAAATACTGAAGTACTTTATAATGAAATTAAATTCTTATGACAACTTTACTCTCAGAAATTAATTATCTTATCCCTAGTAATGGTCGGCATGAAACCTTATAAGGAATGTAAGATAAGCTTAACTTGTGGGGATTTATAGTGCGGTAGGTGTGCACATTAGAAGAGATGTGAGAAATTTCTCAAAAGAGTGCCGCATACTAATATGATTGTTGCATTAGCCGGTAAGCATTTTAAATACTTGCTAAACTAAATTTTAAACTGTTTTAGAATCGGGCTCTGACCCGTTTCCTGTTATCTCTTTTCTCTTGTATATATATGTATATATTATAGGTGCCCAGCCATAGGGGCGTCATGCTTGGGAATATTCGGAACGAATGTGAGGCAACTTAGGTGGGAGTTTCAGGCCTCTTTGCTTAGACGACCTCATTATTGATTCCACTCCTAGTTCTGTTTTATCCAGTTGGGCATGTGCCGCCCTTTTATTTATTCGATTGGTTTTTTCAGAGATTGTGACTCATTTAATTTCAGTATTTTTACTTTGGGATTTGTTACTGTCAGGATGTTTTCCTTTGAAGTTTTAAAGTTGGAATTAGTTATTTGAATGTTTAATTTGCTTGGATGATATTTTCCAGTCTAGTTATTGTGTGATACTTAAATAATGAATTATGAAAGGTTTTTATTATTGGGCTTAAATTTAATATGGAAATAAAGTTTTTAAATGGTTTTGACACTTAGCTTAATTATTTAGGGTGTTTAATTTGAAAAGTTATTTTGTGACAGTGATGCTAAGAATGAACCAATCGTTCACCTTGGTTATAATTTAATAAAGGACTGATCACCCGGTATTTAATTAGGCGGGGTGTCAGAGGTGGTATTAAAGCATCAGGTTCTAGTGTACTTTAAGATTTGTACAACTCATTTCTCTTTCATCTTAGCGTCTTTTATATAGAGCCCTATTTATAGGATTGTTGTATTCTTACATTTTACGCTTACGTCTTCAGCTATTCGAGACTTGTTACTAACTGTAGACTAATAAACTTCCTTCTCGTTTCAGATGCCTCCGAGATGCGCCCCCAAGGATAGACGTGCCCAAGCAGAGCAGCTAGCAACTCTGGCTCAAGGAATGATGAACGCAATCGAGGTAGCCTCTATCGTTGCTCAGGTGATGAATGCCGCATTAGCAGTAGTGCAGTAGGCTCCACCCCAGGTTCAGGCAGTGGCGCCAGTACCAACACAGCTTCCATATGCATGGGAGCGGGTTGGGATGCCTCCCAGAAGGCGCATCCCCCAGAGTTCGCGGGCAGTTCGGATATCATTGTAGCCAGCCAATGGAAGAAAGATATCCAGAGGCATCTGCGCATGTACGAGTGCACTGATGTGCAAAAATAGCTGTTGGCTTCCTTCAAGCTAGTGGGGGCCACTTTGTAGTGGTGGGAATCCACCACCACCTTGGAGGAGAGAGACATTATCACGATTCGATCATTTTGGGCGCGGTTTGACCGCAAATACTTTCCATCCGCCGTGCAGACTGAAATGAGGCAGAAGTTACTGAATCTGAAATAGGAGAATACGATTATTGCTGAGTACGAGGAGGAGTTCACTAGACTTCTCACTATAGTTCCAGATGAGGCACCCACTAAAGGGAAGAAGATATTGTTATTTGTGGACGGGTTGGCCTGGAGGATCTGTCAGCACCTCATAGGCAATCTGTCACTGAGTACCTACACGGATGTACTAAATGCTTCTTTATTGCACTGTCAGGATCACCGCTTCCATCTGTAGGGAATCAAATGGGCAGGAAAATCTAGCCAACAGGGCAGGACAGGGGGTAGTAGTACTGGTGGAGCACCGACATCTCAGGGGCAGACTCGTTATAATGAGCAGAGTTCCCATCAGGGGGACCCTACCAAGCGGTTCAAATCAAGTGACTCCAGGCAGGGACTTGGGGGATTTAGGCAGGGCCAGTCTAATCAGCAGGGCCAGCAAGGCCAACACCGTCAGCCGCAGGGTTAGTAGCAGGGCCATCAGGGCCAATGGCGAGGTGGTAACGGCCAGCAGGGCCATAATCACCAGGGACAGAGGGGAGGAAATTTTAGAGGCCGATGCTTTGGGTGTGGTAAAAATGGCCATAGGCGCCAGGATTATCCAAAGGGAGATAGGGCCCCACAGCAGTAGGGTGCCCGTAATGAGCCACAGAGGCCACTTTTTCCAACCACCCTTCCAGCACCAGCTCAGCCACCAGCCCTACCAGCCATCCCAGTAGCTCCAGTACAGTAAGGGCAGTTGCAGTACGAACGTGTTTATTACGTCCACCAAGAAGTAGCTCCTCAGGCACCACCCGCGATTGAGGGTACGTTTCCTATCCATGGCACTATGGGTCGGGTTTCATTTTATACTGGGGCGACACACTATTTTATACCTACTCATTTTGCGAAGTCTTTAGGATTATTAGCCACAGCAGATAGCACTGTGACATGCGTAGACTCACCACTAGAGAATGGGTCGCTTATGTTCTTTATATGCCGAGGCGTGGGAGTAGAGATTGGTAGCTTAGTCTTACCAGCAGACATGTTAGTTTTAGATATGCATGAGCACGATGTTATTATTGGCATGGATTGGCTCGCAGCATACAGAGCCATGATAGATTGTTTTGGTGGGAGTATTATCTTTGCCATTCCGGGGTATGTGATGTTTTTAGTGGTGATGCCTCGCCCAGAGGGAGGCTCTTCCGCTCATTTGTATTACATAGAGGAGGATACCTCTAAGGAGGTCGTGATTCCCTTAGACTCGATCCCAGTTGTTCGTGAGTATTCTGATGTATTTCAGGAGATACCAGGATTACCCTCCAGTCGAGAGATAGATTTCATCATTGATTTATTACCGGATACTTGACCGATAGCACACTCTCTGTACCGTATGGCTACAGCAGAAATGAGGGAGTTACGAGATCAGATAGAGCAGCTGTTAGGTCAAGGCATCATTCGTAGTAGTACCTCACCTTGGGGCGCTCTAGCTTTGTTTGTGAAGAATAGAGATGGTTCACTGAGGTTATGCATGGACTACCGGGAGCTGAACAAGGTCACGATATGGAATAAATACCCGTTGCCTCGAATCGATGATCTGTTTAACCATCTGAGGGAAGAAACTTTCTTTTCGAAGATAGATTTGAGATCAGGATATCATCAGCTATGAATTAGGGAGCATTATGTTTCGAAGACTACTTTCTTGATGAGATATGGGTCCTATGAGTTCAGAGTGATACCATTTGGGATCACAAATGCTCCAGTCATATTCATGGACTTAATGAACCGAGTGTTTAGAGAGTTTTTGGATCAGTTTGTCATCATCTTCATAGATGACATCCTGATATATTCACACACTGAGGAAGAGCATGCTGAGCGCTTGAGGCAGGTCCTTCAGACTATATGAGATCATCATCTGTATGCTAAGTACGAAAAGTGGGGATTCTGGTTAAAGGAGGTGCAGTTTTTGGGACATGTTGTATATTAGGGATAGCGGTTGACCCGAGTAAAGTGTCAGTAGTGAGGGAGTGGGGACATCCCACGACATCGACGGAAGTGCGTAGTTTCTTAGGGTTAGCCGGGTACTACAGGAGATTCATCCGAGGGTTCTCCAAGATATCGGGTCCATTGAAGAATCTGACTCGCAAAGGGGTACCATATATTTGGGACGATGCTTGTCAATTGGCTTTCGATGAGATGAAAGATAAGCTGACTGCAGAACCAGTTCTTTCCTTGCCCAAGACGGGAGTGGAGTACCTGGTTTACACCGATGCCTCCTTACAGGGACTTGGGGAGTACTTCAGCAGGAGGAGAAGGCTATAGTTTTTGCCTCCCGCAAGCTTAAGTCGCAGGAAAGAAATTACCCTACTCATGACCTTGAGTTAGCAGCGGTCATCTTTGCATTAAGGATATGGAGACATTATTTATTGGGGGAGAAGTTTTGCTTGTTCACAGACCACAAATCACTACAATACCAGTTCACTCAGCAAGAGCTGAATATGCATCAGCGCAGGTGGTTAGAGTTTGTGAAAGACTATCAGTTCGACATACAGTACCATCCGAGGAAGGCTAACGTGGTTGCTGATGCGTTGAGACGTAGACCGGTAGACGACGTAGCGGACGTCTGGAAAGCAAAGTGGAAAGAGTTGGGTCACCAGGACGCGGTAGCCCGTTCCTTCATATCTTTCATGATAGTGACACCTGAGATTGTTACAAGGGTAATACAGGCACAGACAGCAGACTCATTTTTCCAGGAGAAGATTACACGGCTTTTAGCTAAGGGTGTTGAGTCCTATTCAGTTGGTTATGATGGAGGTTTGAGGTTTAATGGGAGATTAGTGGTCCCAGAAGGAGTAGATTTACGTCATGCAGTGATGACACAGTCACACGAGTCCAGATTTACAGTGCATCCCAGGGGAGATAAGATGTACCAGGATATGAGGCGATAATACTGGTGGAGTGGTATGAAGAAAGACATTGTTGAGTTTGTGTCCAAGTGTTTTACTTGCGAGATGGTAAAGGTAGACCACCAGAAATCATCGGGGTTACTTCAGCCGTTGGAAATACCCACATGGAAGTGGGAGAGTATTTCCATGAATTTTATTACTGGGTTGCCTACATCACAGTGGGGCCACGACTTCATTTGGGTGATTGTGGACCGTTTGACCAAGATGGATCACTTTCTGCTAGTACGGAAAAACTATACCACGGGCCAGTGTGCATAGTTGTTCATTATTGAGATTGTTAGACTACATGGGGTGCCCTTGTATATTGTGTCAGGTAGAGACAAGATTTTTGTGTTGCATTTCTGGGAGAGCTTTCAGGAGGCCATTGGTACAGAGTTGAGGTTGAGTTCAGCTTATCATCCACAGACAGACGGAAAAACAGAGCATACTAATCAGATGTTGAAAGATATGCTACGCATGTGTATCCTTGATTTTGGAGGAGGATGGGAGCCACTCCTTCCACCAGTGGAGTTTGCTTATAATAACTCCTATCAGTTCACGATTGGCATGGCTCCATTTGAATCTTTATATGGCAGACCTTGTCGTTCTCCAAATTTTCTGGCTAGAGGTGGGGGACAACAAGTTGCTAGGACCAAAAGTGATTCAGGAAACCTCAGCAAGGATTAAGCTTATCAGGAGTCGCATTCGGGTAGCCCAGGATAGGCAGAAAAGTTACGCCGATGCAAAACAGTTTTTTTGAGAATTTAATGTGGGGGACCAAGTATTACTACGTGTATCTCCTATGAAAGGAGTGATGAGGTTTAGGAAGAAAGGGAAACTGGCCCCATGGTACGTGGGACAATTTTCCATTATCGAGGGGATTGGGCTGGTAGCATACAGATTGGGACTGCCAGAGCATTTACACCGCATTCATGATGTATTCCATATCTCGTCGTTGAGACAATACCTTCGGGATGACATGGCCCACACCCACATTGCGATTGAGGAGATTGACTTACAGCCCGATATCTCTTACGAGGAGAGGCCAGTGGCTATCCTAGACCATAGAGAAAGGAGGTTAAGGTCTAACATAGTTCCACTTATACGGGTCGAGTGGGAACATCATAATGTGGAGGAATCCACTTGGGAGCATGAGGCAGACATACGGGAGAAATACCTAGAGTTATTCTTACCAGGTATACTTTTTTTTTGAATTTCGGGATGAAATTCCGTTATAAGGGCGGAAGTATGTAATACCCCATATTTTTATGACTTGTAAATTTTGGGGATTTATTAAAATTAACTAGAGATGTTAATTTAATATTAATTCGAAAATCATTTAAATATTTACTAGCATGATGAGAGTTAGTAATTATTGGATTTTTGTTGTAAATTACTATATGGTTAAAGTAAGATGTGTAATTAAATTTAGTAAAATTATCACGAGAATCTAATTTGATAATTTTGAAAATTTTATTGGGATGCACCTGTGTCGTGTTGGGATTAAATTCGAATTATTAGAAGTGAATAAATTATAAGTCACCCGTATGGTCATTTTGAGTGCGTCAATGTGTCCGTAAGCATCGATAAAGTCAAAATAATGTACCCGAGGGTTTAGTTTGGGTCTCGGGGCGTTTTTAGGCCTAATTAACATCCTGGGACGGCGTTTTAGACATTTTGTATTTTTGGGAATGGAAACCCACTAATTTTCTAAGTTTATATCAGATGGTAGGGGTTGTCTTCTAGGGTTAACATAACCAAAAACTAAAGACGGCCATTGGAGAGGAAGCGGAGAAGCTTTCCAAGGAGTTCAAGGCCAAGAACTCCACCGTTTGCACCGCCGTCACCGCCAAATTGTAGATCGCGCAACGAGGATCACAACCACACCAATTTCTTCCACAAATAAGAAACAAAGATTTCCAGGCAAGTATCTATCTTGCTTTAATTTAGTTAATTCTTCAATTATATTAGTTTAGGGTTGATTAGAACTAGTTTTCGTGAAAGAATGCATATATTGGAGACTATGATTCACATGTTGTAGAGGTGAAAATCATATTCTGAAAATCTAGGCATATGTAGACGTTGAACCACAAATTTTCATTGAGTTAGGAGTAGAAAATATGGGAAAAGAATGGGAAGAACTAAGTTAAAGAAAATATTAGGGTTCTTGATATTTATATGGATTTTGGCCCTTTTAATTCGTTATACTTGATGAAAACTCACATGCCTTACGTAGAATATTATTTATTTGAGTATATAACAGTTGTAGTATCATTTGTTGGGAGTTTGGGAGTAAAAAATGATGATTTGGATGAGTTCGGAATAGGATTCTCGTAACTGATATTTCTGCAGTTTCGCCATAACTGCTTGATCGATCGATCGACCCAAGAGCATCGATCGATCGATAATCGACCGATCGATGATCGATCGATCGACACCCTTTCATCGATCAGTCGACCCTTCCTGAAAAACCCATATTCCCCTTTTAAATAATTTATTTTGATTTAAATGAGTAGTAACCCTTGAACATTATTGTTAGAATAATTTGGAACATAAATAGAACCAATAGCACTTTATAAAAAAATGATGCATTTAAAATAAGACGAAATTAGGGTTAACGGGGAGTGATTTACACTTAAGGAATAATAGGAACGTGTGACTAAAGGAGTGAGACTCGTAAGGAAGTTACGTCATAAAATGAGAGAGTACCTACTGAAATTGTACCTAGGGAGATAGAATACTACGAGTGATACGAAGTAAGTTTGGAATAATCCCATAAATAAGAATAAAAGAGACGAACTGTTATACGGAATAATCTAGTAATGTGTACTAAGAATGTATATCATGAGTATGGGTCGTGGGTGTACCTAATTTAGAAGTGGACATGGTAGTATATATATATATGACTGTGTTTGTGAATATGCTCTATATGTGTAAAAATCATGCCCGCGCTACTTGCTATCACTGAGGTTAGTGCATCGGGACAATCTTATCTCGATGGGACCTTTATGGGGGATATTGGCTTGTACCCTAGAACATAGGAATCCTTGGTACTGGCTATCGGATTGATAGTCAGACGGTCCTAAGAGACGTGAGGGTATGAGCTGACCTCTTAGTGACTTGGAACTATGCTTCGCCTCAATTTGTATGTGTTTGTGTTAATACAGTTCGAGAGTGGTTTCGAACTAGTATTACCCTTAGTACGAGTGATACGGGGACTTGATAGCAGAGTATGCCAGCACCATAAATTTTATGTGGGGTGTCGATAGATTATATATATTATATGAGTGATTAATATATATATATATATATATATATATAGACTTGAAATTCGGGAACTTTCTACTGTGACTAAAAGTAGTTAAGTAATGAATAAATATTTCAACTTTGATATAAGTGTTTGAAAAGTTTGAGTAAATACTGAAGTACTTCATAATGAAATTAAATGCTTATGAAAACTTTACTCTCAGAAATTAATTATCTTAGCCCTAGTAATGGTCGGCATGAAACCTTGTAAGGAATGTAAGATAAGCTTAACTTGTGGGGATTTATAGTGTAGTAGGTGTGCACATTAGAAGAGAGGTGAGAAATTTCTCAAGAGAGTGACATATACTAATATGATTGTTGTATTAGCCGGTAAGCATTTTAAATACTTGCTAAACTAAATTTTAAACTGTTTTACAATCGGGCTCTAACCCGTTTCCCGTTGTCTCTTCTCTCTTGTATATATATGTATATATTACAGGTGCCCAGCCACAGGGGCGTCATGCTTAGGATTCATTGAAGGGAACGTGTTGCAACTTAGGTGGGAGTTGCAAGCCTCTTTGCTTAGACGACCTCATTATTGATTCCACACCTAGTTCTGTTTTATCCAGTTGGGCATGTGTCGCCCTTTTATTTATTCGGTTGGTTTTGTCAGAGATTGTGACTCATTGACTTTCAGTATTTTTACTTTGGGATTTGTTACTGTCAGGATGTTTTCCTTTGAAGTTTTAAAGTTGGAATTAGTTATTTGAATGTTTAATTTGCTTGGATGATCTTTTCCAGTCTAGTTATTGTGTGACGCTTAAATAATAAATTATGAAAGGTTTTTATTATTGGGCTTAAATTAAATATGGAAATAAAGTTTTTAAATGGTTTTGACGCTTAGCTTAATTAGTTAGGGTGTTTAATTTGAAAAGTTATTTTGCGATAGTGATGCTAAGAATGAACCAATCATTCACCTTGGTTATAATTTAATAAAGGATTGATCACCCCATATTTAATTAGGCGGGGTGTCACAATATTATGTAATATTAACTCACTAAATGTTACTGCTTGTGAAAATGTTATATATATAAAACTATTTCATAAATATATTAACATAGTAAGTGTTATTGTTTGTGAAAATGTCACAGATATAACACTATTTCATTTTCTGGTATATACATTAAAGTTTAATATCTGTGACATTTTCACAAATAATTACATTTATTGTGTTATCACATTATACTATATATATATATATATATATATATATATATATATATATATATATATATCCAATAGGTTCCTATTTTTAAAGGTCTGCGCCCCCAGTACCTAATGCCACCCCTACTCACCCCAAATCTACGCTACGGAGGATCCAAATCTCATTTATCCATTAGTCTCTTACTTTCAAAGGTCCGCGCCAGCGGCACCCCATGCCACTCCGGTGGATCCAAAAGCCATTTATTCAAAAGTCTCTTATTTTCAATGGTTCGCGCCAGCGGAACCACATGCCACCCCTACCCACCCCGAATCGGAGCTCTAATGAAGGTCGTTGAAGCTCTAACAATGGAGATAAGGATTTTCTGCCGCTAGCGCGAACCTTTAAATATAAGATAATTTTGAAAAAAAAGGATTGGATCCACCGTATATATATATATATATATATATATATATATATATATATATATATATAGGCAGGCTCCTGTGCACACTAAGTTTGCACACTAAGTTTGCACATTACTTTTTTAAAGTAGTAAAAAAAATATTTTTGAGTGCTGGCGCACACCAATTTTTTTATGTGATATTTTAACATTTCAACGGACTCACATAAAAAAATTAGCTGAAAAAAACTTTTTTTGCTATGTTTAAAAAATCGGTCAAACTTTCGCAGTTTTTAAAGGGCTTAAAAGCATAGAAAGTTTGACCGGTTTTTTAAACTAGCTAAAAAAAAATTTTGAGCTGATTTTTTTATATGAGTTCCTTGAAATGTTTAAATATCATACAAAAAAAATCAACTCAAAAATATTTTTTTTACTACTTTAAAAAAGTAATGTGCAAACTTAGTGTGCACAAGAGCCTACCTCTCTCTCTCTCTCTCTCTCTCTCTATATATATATATATATATATATATATATATATATATATATATATATACTGCGTAATATTACCACAATAAATGTTATTGTCTGTTTGTGAAAATGTCACATATATAAAACTATTTCATATTCTAGTGCATACAGTAAAGTTTACTGTTTGTGTAATTTTTTTTCTTCGAAATTTTATAGGCTTAATGGATCTTATTTGATAGATCTCGTCGAGCAGATTTCAAAAATAGTAATTTTGTGAAAAAAGGATTTCTCAATCAAAAGTTATGATCATTTTAAGATAAAAAAAAAATTCAACCACTTTTGTAACTTCCTAAAGGAAGTTACGGGTGATTGGTTTTAAAAAGGTTAAAATTATGAAAAAATTCACTAAAAAGTTGGAATAGGATCTATATGATTGTTGAAAAGTCAATAGGACTTATATGAATTTTGACCCGACAAATGTGACTTAAATATAATTATATCTTAATATATCTTAGTGGGTTAATGTTAGTGGGGATAATGTTTGTGTTGTAAAGGCCGTCTTTATTGTCTTTATTTCTTAGTGAGTGGGTTTATATAAACTTCTAACTTTTTGTAGAATTTTGATGGAATATAGAAAAGTCTAGGTTTGGATTTATGATATGTTATAATTAACATTTGATTATAACGCATTTTGACAACCTTAGTGAGAGGTTTAAGAGAGTGATGGGATTTTGATGTCAACTCAAACTTTTTTTTCATCTTTTAATCTCAACTCTTATATTCTCTATAACACAACACACAACACTTTAATTAGGAACCATGTAGATTTATTTAACAATTAAAAAAATGTTTCAAAACTTAGGGACAAGATGTCTACTTAGAATTCTCTTTGAACTGAAATATAGGAGATAACACACACTAATTGGGGACAAAAAAATCCATCTTGTAATTTGAAATTAGATATTATCCCGAAGAGGCCTTTATTTCAATATTTTTTTCCCAATAATTTTCCCACAATAATGCACCCCACAATTATCATTGATTTTTCCCCTTCTGTTGGAATGAGAGTACAACAAATGCCTTGCCTCAAGACAACGAAGTTGAGTCAATCCGTAAAAGATTAAAAGTTTACCCTCCCTAACACCAATTTGTTTTAGGTGAGATGGTGGCTTGAGATACGACAAGTGGTATTAGAGCCAATGGTTACGGGTTCGACTTTTGTCCATGTCATTTGTTGGGGGGATTGTGCTGGAATGAGAGTACAACAAATGCATTGCCCCAGAACAATGAAGTTGTGTGAACCCGTATTAAAAGTTTATCTTCCATAACAACAATTGGTTTTAGGTGAGCTGGTGACTTGAGATCTGACATACCAACAAGATATTTATGAGGTAATGTCTTATCCAATTCGGAGTCCAATAATTATATTTATACTAAACATATTACAATTCTTGAAGGTTCTAGAGACTGCAAAACTAAGACTACACAACTAAGACTCAAAACACGGAGGACCCAATACAAAAGGAAAAATACTACAATAACATGAAATCCAATACTCCCCCTCAAGCTGGAGCGAAGATATCTATTAAGCCCAACTTGACAATGGAATATTGAAGAAGAGAGGGCCTTACTGATTGACTGAAAAAATCCATCGTCTGATCCGAAGAAAGGACACAAGTTGTACGAATGATATCGGACCTCACATTTTTTTGAATGAAAGGAATATAAACCTCCATATGCTTCATTCTCTCATGAAGCACGGGATCAGGTGCAAGTAAAATAACAGACTTATTATCACAAAAGAACCTCGATGATTTTTTTTTCATAAAACCCCTCCCCTTAAAATCGACCGAATCCATAAGATTTCACATGTCCCATGAGCCATTGCACGATAATCGGCCTCTGCTGATGAATGTGAAACTACCGCCTGTTTTTTGCTCTTCCATGAGATGAGATGGGAACCATATAGTGTACAAAAGCATAAAGTGGACAGTCTATCTGTCTTACACCTTAGTAAAGTATGAGAGGCATGTCTGACTCCTCAAGGCATAAAACATTCCAAGTCTTGGACATGACTTGAGGTATCTTAAAATGTGGCACAACATCCAAGGTATGATGCGTGGAGCATGCATAAACTGGCTAACCATACTAGGACAAATCTCAAATCTGGCTTCGTATTGGCCAAATAAATGAGGCGACCAACGAATCTATGATAAACTGACGGATCGAACTCACAGATCAAGAATCAAACCACACGTCTCTGGTGAGAACTTCAATTTAGGGTCCATAGGTTTAGAATTTGGATGACAACCTAGCATACGGGTATCCTGAAGAGGATACAAAGTGTACTTACGTTGGGATAAAGATATCCTGTGTCGGGACCGAGCCACCGTAATCTCAAGAAAGCAGTGGAGAGGGCCTAAGTCCTTTACATTAAACACCTTGCTAATATCTCATTTTACTTGGACTATCCCATCACAATCATCTCTTATAATAATAATATCATCCACATACACCAATAGGATGATGCATCTACCATCGCACTGACGAAAGATGGAACATGTATGATCAGAATGACACTGAGTAAAACCCATGGAGAGAACCACCTCACTAAAACGACTAAACCAAGTCGAGGTGATTGCTTAAGTCCAAAAAACACACTTTTCTGATATACTCTCCCTCAACCCAAAAATCAGGAGAAGGGTCCATATAGATGGTCTTGGATAAATTGACATGTAAAAAAGCATTCTTAACGTCCATTTGATGTAGAGACCAAGAATGAGAGGCCGCAAGTGAAACTAATAATTTAACTGAAGTGAGCTTAGCCCTAAGGGAAAAGGTAGCACCAAAATCCTTTCCTGGGATTTGAGTAAATCCCTAAGCCACCAACTAGGGATGGAAATTTTCCCCGTAAATTTGATTCTCCGCGAATACCGAAAAAAAATCCCCCAAAAATCTCCAAAAATTCTGGGATCAGGTCGGGTTCGGGGAGTAAAAAAATTCCTTGAAAAATTTTGGGTCGGTTTCGAGTATACCCTCTAGTCTCCACAGGGATACCCGAATTATTAATACATAATATATATATATATATATATATATATATATATATATATATATATATATATATATATATATATATATATATATATATAAGCATCTAAATAAAATAATAAACCTTAGATCTGATCCTTTCTCACTCACGCCGCCTTCTCCCTCACTCTCTCACGTCGCTCTCCCTCGGTCCCCGCCTCGCTCTCCCTCACTTCCTTTCCTCATCTGTCCAGATCACTCTCTCACGTACTAGTAAGGTAAATTGATTGTTATACCCATATCTCATCTCCATGATTCTCTCACTCACGCCGTCCCCGATTATTAATGTTGAACTGATTTATAATGTTTTCTGTTAATAGGTTTTAACATATCAACATAAATAGTATCAACTGATTTATAATGTTTTGTGTTAATAGGTTTTATAACGTAAATCCTCCCCAAATTTCTCCCTAAATTTTCTCTGATTCAATTTCCAACGCTATAACAGAAAACTCTATTGTTAATGGATTGACTAGTTGGGTGTATATATTACTTTAGTTGAAGATCGAAACAAATTACAAAGGGAAGCAAAATCCCTAAATGGATAAGGGATTTAACTACTGTTAATAGGGTACTTTAGCTTAGAAAACGTACCGTTTCTTTTATTGATCAAATGGTTATGTAGTTATTGCTTGCTTATGTAATTTCTTTCTAGTTTTCCACGTATTGATTTTAGTTGAAGATGGTTTAGTTATGTTATAATACTGTAAACTATTTTGGATATTTTAGAGTTACACTTTATTTGTGTTTAATCATTTCTAATTAAGATGTAATTTAAAAGTAATTTTTACTTAGGTGCTTAAAGAGGGAAAAAAATCAAAACGATACCCGTTTAGACGGGGACGGGGATCCCCGAACCCTTTATAACGGGAAAAGGGGCGGGGATGGGGAATGGTTTTTCTAGTGGGGATGGGGAGTTAAAACTCGACCCCGAACCGACCCGTTTCCATCCCTACCACCAACCGCGCCTTAGAGCTATCAACGGATCCATCGGCCAAATATTTCACACTAAAAATCCATTTACATCCATCTGTCTTCTCCCCAGGATGTAAGGACACAAGCTCTCATGTAGCATTTAGATCCAAAACATCCATTTCCACTTTTATAGCTTTTATCCACTTAGGATTCTGGAGAGCCTCAACCACATATCGGGAAATAAAAATGGAGTCAGGTTGGTCAAGATATGCTTGATAGGGACCAAAAAGACCATCATAAGAAAGATGTTGAGAAAAGAGGATTAGTGATACAAGAGTGGCAACATCGGGAAGGGGGGCGACGAATATGAGAAGGATAAAAAGGTTGGAAATCCATAAGAAGTGGTAAAGGAGAGGGTGAGCTACCCGAGTCTGGAGAGGGAGATGGCGGAGGTGGACGAGGGTGATGGTACACCTGCAGGGAGGGTTTTGCAAGTGGGGAAGAAAGGGTCTCATCAAATAAAGGAACAGGTCGGGAAAAGGGTGAAACCTCATTGGAAGACACCTGCAGGGAGGGATCCGGAAGTGGAAAAAAAAGAGTGTCAAGAGGTGAAGCCTCATCCTCGAGTGACATAGAAATAGGTGATTTTATAATGGTCCCTCCCACCTTCGTCCAAATAAAGGAGGCCATTCAACAATGAAGCAACTTGTGATCTAGGTCTTCACTTTGCACTGAAATATAGGAGATAGAACACACAAATCAGGGGATGGAGCTCAATTTGTTCTTCTCTTTTGGATCAAAGCATTGTTATTTACCTTTCATTGAGCCACTAGCCAAGAAAACTCATGTACCTAGAGGGAATGTTGGTAGTTTATGTAAATTTAAATGGAAGGAGATGATGAAAAAAGGTAATTGAAATTTGATTCGAATGAAAATTCCTCCTCACTCACGATATATCACCAATCATTCTTTATCCCATCCTTATTGCCTAAATTTTAAGAGGTTGAGAAGAGAAATATCTTGATTTTGTTTAGGTTTCTCTTGAATTGAAGGTTTCAAACATTTGAGTTGTGATTTGGAGATGCCACTGAAGTGATTGAATTATTTTTATTTAGGGAGCGTTTATAATGTTGTGGGTAAATAAGTTAAAATGATGAATCTCGCCTCCAGTTATCTTTCCAAATTATACTATTCACTCTGAGATAAGACCTTTTGAAGTAAAAACCAGAGGGCTTCCATAGGCTTACCTCTTAACCACTATAGTCTCATCCACTCTCGTGTAAACCATGAATGCTCTTGATGATGGATTATCAAAGGGATTCATTTATCCTTCTTATTATTGGGAAATATCCATAACTTATTGCTAAAGAGAGCCTTAACTTTAGTATTAAGTTGCCAATTCCCAAGCCTCTAAATTTATATCTTTTGAGACCATTCTATGAGGTGGTTTTTTTTTTTCCCTCGTACCATCCCCAAAAATCACTCATTTTTCCCACTCAAGGTTTTGTACTTTTATTGGAGGTTTGAAGATAGATAGGCTCCCTCGGATGGACAACTCTTGTTTCGCCCATCTAACTTTTTCTTAGCTTCATCTATAACGAAGTTCCAAATTTCAAAAGACAAAGCCCCCCACCCACCACCACACACACAACAGTGGCATGCCAAGATAAATCAATGGTCGCCGACTAACTTAGCATCCCACAAAAATTAGCCTTTTTCATCATCTGCTACTATTTTGCATTGATACACGACAACATATTTTTGATAAATTGATTTTAATCCCTTAGAGCATGCTCAAAAGTTTTATTATGTAAAAAACATTTCTATCTCTAACATAATTACTTCCTCTACCCTCTGTCTCCAGCCCTATCAATAGACCTACTAAAAAAATCCACCACTTAGATGAAGAGGAAAGGGGAAATGGATATTCTTGTCAAATGCATGTAGTATGCACCTAAGGCCGCCACCCATGCACAAAAATAGAAAAGTTCACTGAACTTACATATCCTCTAGTGCACCTCCTCCATATTTTTGAAAGAGCATAAAATCCATAATTACCAGTGCAGATACCACACCTTATTCTTGTTATTACTGGATCTAATTGATTTTGAATCTCCACGACTGAGGCTTCTTTTGAGGGGGGGCCCTTATTCCTTAAGTTGTAAATTTTTGGGTTTTTCTTGCTCTGGATTGCTCCTGAAAGCCATATTCCACAGGCTTACATTAATTTTTATTTTCACAAGCTCCACCAGATTCTCTAACACTACCTCTTTTCCTTTTTTTGATTTCTAATTTGACCGTCTGTAACCTCATTTTTCAGTACTACCTCTACACTGGCTCCTCAACCAAGAAGGATTACAATTACAAGATCACATAATATTTAAAATCAAAGATTTTGATGAAAATATTTTTGACAAAAAATAATTACAAATATTTTTGGGAATTCTGAATTATGGAAGAAACTTTATCCCAAATTTATCCCAAAAAGAATTACCACTTCTTGAAAAACTCAAGAAGCAAAACGAATTTTGATGGACTAAAAAAGACTCCATGACTGTGAATAACATAAAACAATATGTTAGTTCACACTATCCAAAAGTTTATTTTCCTAAACAAGGAGATAAACTCATTCTAGAAACAGATCCTCTGAATTTTGTTCGGTGTGTGTATTAAAAGCAATACCAAATCAGTATTGGGATGAACCAACTTCTAATACTCTTGGTATTCGAAATAGGAAAAACCCTATTTCAAAATCTATTCTAAAACATGAGTTAATTTGTGGTTATAACTCTGGAAAAATTCAAGCCAAATGAAATCAATTACATAATTTTTGAAAAACAGTTATTAGCCATCAAGTTAGCAATAAAGAAATTTCATATATTTTTTGGACGGGAAGATTTCATCATAAGAACTGACTATGATAACCTCGCCTAATAAAATACCAGGTGATCAGTCCTATATCAAATTAAAACAGAGTCTCATATGATTCATTCTCAGCATCACTGTTGAAAACCAATTTAATTCAAATATCCTATTAGGCTGGCGTCAAATTTTAATTAACTAATCTTTTTAACCAAACCATTCAAATAAAATAATTACAATAGTTGTATGCAATAACTTAAATGAAATAAAGTGACCGAACACTCGGTACAAAATAATACAACCAAATCTAATGTCGCACAAAAGGCGGTAAATGAGTATAGTTGGGCCATCAACCCGAATATGTATACAATACCTCCTATCTAGATCTCAATGACAGAAGCATCTACAATAAACCTGCTTGCATCCACAGCTGCTGCAGCAAACGTCTGACTCGAAAAAATCATCATCCAGGCATTCTGGACAAATATTATATATATATATATATATATATATATATATATATATAGCAAGAGAGGGGAAAAGATAGAAACGGGTCAGAGCCCGAGTTTTGAAAACATTTTAGCAAGTGCATAAAATACATATTTTTAAGATATGATATTTCTCATATTTAAACTGGTATCGCACTCTCGTGAGATATACATCACCCATCTTCTAATAGTTCACAACTATCGCATATCTTTTAAACAACCTAGTTAAGCTACACTGCCTAACTAATGTATTTACCATCTTCTAATAATCCTTATTAAACTCAGTACGAAGAACTAAACTTCTCCCCATTCCCAACATTATGTTACGTTCGTGCGTGAGGTGTCTCGCAAAGCGAAATCCAAACAAGGAACCCCAACGATACACTACTACTTGACAATGTTGATCGTCGATATCCATTAGGCCCTCAGTACATACAACATCTTATACTATCTCGTATATATATTTAGTTCTCAATATAACCTATGATTCATAATTCATAAACATCCGAATATAAATTTGCCGGAAGGAGTATACCACTTTTATTCATTATTTTTCCTTTTATACAAGGTTACTTTATATGACATCTCATCTCATATATAAACAGTATACTATACACCACAAGTATATTAATCAATCCACCGATCTATAATGTAGGTGGCTTAGTCATTTTTATCTACTAAGCAACGGTGGAACATCTCAAGTATACATATATGCAATTATCAGTACATATATAGAACCCCGAGGCTAAGCTGTGGTGCACACATACTCTGCTATCAAATCCCAGTACATGACGTACACAAGGATCACGCGTTCCTAATCACTCAGGAACCGTATCAATACAAATCACGCATATTGGAGGCGAACATAGTTCACGTACCCATGGGTTACGCAAATACCTACACTCCCATAGCCAGCAGACTTATCGACTCACAAATAAGCCTTTCACAGTCCTATGATCTTGATGTACCAAATCTAAATCCCCCGGAAGGCAACACAAGATAAGATTGTTCTCTTTCAAAATTCGTCCTCCCGTGATAGCAAGTATGGTAGGTATGTCATACACATAATAAACAATATTATAGGTGTAAAATATGACGTTGTGTGATAATTGATTAAATTTGCGAATATCCAATTTGGCACACTTATTTAATTAGAGTCTATTTTTAAACTAAATTAATTCAGCCCCCAAACATGCAACTACATGTGTATATGTGTTAATAAGATATAGCATGCAACAAAAAAAAATGCTGACACATAAATACTGAGGAAAACTCCCCGAAAGGCAAAACCTTTTATTTCATTATAATAAGTAAATCGCAAATTACATGGATTGCAATGAAATACAATGACACACGAATACCCGCATGCGTCGATAGGTGTCATCAGTAATGAATCGACACGCAGCGAACCCAAATGGGCCGCAATCCAATCAGTAAAGGAAGAACCACAGCACTCCTCAATGGTACGCAACCATAAAACTTCGTAGAGACTCCCTCAGTAATAACACGCAGCCCTCGGTTGCAGAGATCTCCCAACAAAGATGAACAAAAGCAAAGTAGTGTTCTTGGGTTCCAAAAGGATTCACAAAAATATGGGAATGATGTGTGAATCAAAACATGAGTTTTGGGGAATAAAAAATATGAAGACTTGAGCTAATAGAACTCTAAAAAACGTCTCTCCAAGTCTTAAAAAATAACTCCCCCGAATTTGGATTTTATAGGAAAAACAAAAGAGTTTTGAGTTGGTGGGACTTTTGCTGTGCATGTACCCCGAACCGATTTACTATGTGGTTTGCGGTACCTCGCTAGTTTGGGCAAAAAAATCAGCATTCTTCTAAGGAATTTTCTCCATCTTCAAAAGGTCATAACTCCTTCACCGTAGCTCGGATTGAGGTGCCGTTTCTTCTAGTATCTTTGTGACATCGAGCTATTGAAATTTACAGTTGACCATACCTCTGGACTATGAATGTAAAATTAACAAAATTTCCTTTAACTTTCTTATCTTGCATTTCTTTCATTGTTTTGACTTTTCTTGCGTACCACTTGCATAAAATCCCTAAAATTGTGGAACGTGAAGTTTTTAGGCAGATGTGGGACACTTGATGGAGATGTTGAATGCTTGATTCCTAGAATTCGGATAGAAGCCGTCATGTGATATCGTGATGTGACATGCCAAATGCGGCGTACGACATACACAAATGTAACAAATCGGACTTGAGAAAAATGTCCTTACAATAGGTACACTTCCACCTATATAAATATAACATCAATGAGGTATTTATACAACCATATGATAACGATATATATTTATCTTTCCTATATAAAATTCCCCATAGTTATTTACTTAACCCATAAATATATTAATATCAGGGCATACGCATAACCCATATAATAAATCCCATACATAGTATATTTATGTCTCGAATATCCTACGCATTTATCGATTATAACCGATACTCAATATATTATTTACTAGATTTTCTCACCGCACGATAATAATACCAATAACATCGTTATTTTTATTTATTTTATATTATATAATTTAATGACATCTTCTACATAATCTATATCACTTCTCAATGTATTATGCCATAATTTCCAAACTCTATAGCAATAGAGAATAACCTCTAGTGTCCCGTTTCGTAATAATATAAACATTCATACATTTAAAATACTACCCCAATACATACTCTCTTATTTAATATTCAAATCACTCCTTAATCACTTCATAAAGACTTGTACAAATAATTCCCGAATGTACCAATTCATAATAATTAACTACCATACGCACTACGTCTCTTAATTCCTGAGGTATCTCCTCACTTATAATAATCGTCGTCCATAGACGTATAGGGTAATTGCTTAATTCTTTGTAGTACGTATCCTAAATTTCATCCAAGTCACCTCGTAGGATTTTACTTAACCAAGGTCCGTATATAAGTACCTTTTCTACACGCACAATTACTTATATAAAAGTACCCACCTAAATACCTCTTTAAGTATTACTCCTCACGAACACCCCTATTTGGGTAAGTCTTGGATTTTTACTTTCAAATAACCTAAAATACACATTTCACTTCAATAATTATATATAAGTCCTCACACTATTTTTAGGAACCCCAAATGTCTCACTCTACAATTTATTTTCTTCAAAAATAAACATTATGTGCCACACCATTTTTACACTTTCCTAACCCCAATTATCTTCCTGAAATAGTTAGAAATAAGTTCCCCTTGTTGTATATTTATTGCATCAAATAAACAAGCTCGGAATAATTAAATCTAAAATTTAATCCATATATACATAACCAACCGAAACTACCAGAATTTTTGAAGCATCGATCGATCGATGCCAGGCCATCGATCGATCGATCGATCTGGGCAGCTTCTTCTCTGAGAAGTTGTCCAGCCATTAAACCTTAACCCAAGCTTTTATCTCTTGTTCTATCATCGTTCAACCTCAATCAACAACATATATATACATCAAAGGTTCTAATCATCCTAGATTCGATTTTCAACAATTAATTTCAATAAATTCAAAGTTTCTCAAATTGGGTATTAATCGAGTTATATCCGTTTTAATCTTCTGAAAACCTGTTTGATCCATGAAATACCAACCCAAAAATATGTAGTTTTATACCAACTACAATATGAGAAATTAACACACTCAATCATAAAGCAAGTTAAACACTTGCCACGTGGATAAAATCCGATGACCCCGAGTCGAATCCCGCGAAGTATGGCCCGAAATTCCTTTTCTTCCTTCTTATCTTCTCTTCTTACTCTTCTCTTCCTTCTCTCTCCTGTCTCTATCTTAGGGAAGATTTTGCGGAAGAAATGAGGGTTGCCTCTTATTAAACCCTAAATTGGGTGTGTACCTAATTGTAAAATGACTCATGTACTCCATTACGAGTCCCTACTAGTCCAAAAATCCCCGGAACGTAAACACTACCCCCGGATACTCTATTTTAACTATCACGGCCATTCCGAACCCAACGGAGCAGTCGAAATCTCCATCCGAGTCACTTAAGTAAAATTCTCTAATTAAACCCAACATGTTCAATATGCATGTTTTCCAATTAAAATATTTTCCTTTGTCGTTTTACCTAACTGTGACATGTAATAACAAGAATATACTCATATACTTAGTCTCGTAAGAAAATATAATCCATGTAAATATTTATCCGACACTTGAAAACTAATATTTACTATTCACTTTATAATATTAAATTTATTTAATTTCACTAATAAATTCCAGAATTACTATTCATAG
Source organism: Sambucus nigra (assembly GCA_949130495.1). Taxonomy (NCBI): domain Eukaryota; kingdom Viridiplantae; phylum Streptophyta; class Magnoliopsida; order Dipsacales; family Adoxaceae; genus Sambucus; species Sambucus nigra. The sequence continues at coordinate 211,529,468 of OX422220.1, read as the reverse complement.
AAATTCCTCAAATTACCAAATCACGTCCACAGTGTAATTTAAATACCTTTAAAAGTACGGGATATTACACTGACAACCTGGTTGTCCGAGATTTTTTAACGAACAAAAGAAATATTCTAGAAGGACGCAGGTTCAAATGATTCAATCAAGTAGCCATGTATACCTTTGAGGTAGAACGCCTTAAAGGCACAAACAACTTCCTAGCTGACTTATTAAGCCGGGAGGATAAAACCCACTAAAAAGGTGGCGAAAATTTTCAAAACCCCACTAAACCAGTGGTTATATAGTAGAAGTTCTCAATGAAAAAATGCATGAGTACACCTAGGAATGTTATATTTACTAAATAGGTGAAAATAACAAAAAATTTATGACGGGTATGGCAGAGTCTGGTAAGGATAAAGGGAAAAACATCCTTGGAGAGATTCAAGGTCCCTCGATCACAATTGCTAAATAGGAAATTCCAAGGGAAAGTAAAAGTACTCAGGGTAAACAGCCCGATACTTCCTCTTCTAGTGCACAGCCTAAACAAGGCCCAGTGTACGTGTTTTTTTATGGAAGGAAACCAGGATTTTATTATTCATGGTTTCAATGTCAGATCCAAACAAATGGATTTCCTAGAGCATGCTTTAAAAATATTCAACTGAAACAGAAGCCATCACAGATTGGGAAAAGTTTATGCAAAAAATTACTCCACCCAATTTGATTTACCAATTTTTCCATCTCTAAAGCAAGGAAATCACTCTTTGTGAAAGAATTATAGATTTATTCAACCTAAGAATTCCCTTCACTATTTATCAACATTTAAATAATTCTTGGAAAAACTATTTAGAAGGGAAAAATAAATATTTTAGAAAAAATCTAAGTCTTTTAGCGTCCAGCATAGCTGAACAAACAACGGAACTGGATCAACTTAAATCTTTGGCATATCAAATTTTAAAAATAATAAAATTTGAGGATGAAGACTTTCCTCTTGAAAAGATAAATGTTTTCTTGACTACTGCAGATTTTCTGCAAAATGATTTTTCAGACAAAGTCTTCAATACCATCAGAAGAATATGTCTTTTTGAAAAAGCAAAACAGACATTACCAAATCACATTTTTCGGGAGGAAATTCTTCCCAAGATTGAAGACCATGGGCATGTAATAAAAAGTTACTTGATCAAACACAAAGAATTCATCAACGATTATGACAGATTTCTAGTCTCCACATGCATGGTGATGATGAATGGGATACAAACATTATAGACTGGGGATTAATCAACAGAATAGTCCACCAGGGGCATTCAAATTGCAAGCTATCCTATCTCCCCATGGTAATCAAAACAATAATTACTCATGTTATGGATATGGAGTATCGTTACAATCGACACTTCACATTGGAAATCATCAGTTCGATAGGATGGAGAATTCGTGAAATTTTTTACTATCCCTACTGAATTTACATTCTCAGGAACACTGAGCCGCATGACTGGGATGAGCTTGATCAACAGGACCAGTACCCCATTCTAGGAATACCGTACCTAAATATGGAATTATACTATATTAAAACCCTTCTCTCAATCACAGAGAAAGCTCAAGAGCTCTACAGAGCTGAAGAGCTAAAAACAATGGTTACAGGTGGTAAATTATTGTTTGTAACAAATTTACCACATAATTATTGCCTAACCCAAAGGCAGAAAGATGAAGTTGAAACATTCTTGGATAATTTAAAGAGAAAAAATAATCTTGATGTCCCAAGTGGTCTATTAACCGATGCAGAAATGTATTAGGAAAATAGATTTAATACTCATCTACAAAGTCCAGATAGCTTCAATTTCAACGAAGTTGCATAGGCCAACCTAGCCAACGCAATGGAAAGATGACACATGTACTAATAAAAAATACCACATGTACGACTGTAAATCCATCTAGCACACGCTATGGGCTCCACATTAACGCATGCAGTAAGGCCAAAAAAAACTGACGGAAGCACTGGCGTTTTATCAGACAAGATACTGTACCACTTTTTGAAAAACAAAAAGTAGTTTTGTCTTGTTGTAATAGGTGTCCAGATTAGAGAAAACTCTGGCATCTTATCTTTTCTTTAATTCTTATCCTTTAATCAAATGTAACTTAATGTATTTGAGGTCCGTCTTCTATAAAAAGGGACTCCCCCTCTCAATTGTAATCATCGATCAAAATATGTATTCTCTTCCTTTTGTGAAATATTCCATTAGTAATAAAATCTTTCATTTGCTTTGAAGATCCTATCTCTTTTCATTTTCTTTGAAGATCCTATCTCTTTTGTGAATGGTATCAGAGCCTTGTTAATCAAGGTCTTTCAGTATTTCTATAGTTAATACTACTGTGTTATGTTTATGTGTATCTTTAATAATGATTGGTAAGGTAGAGATTGTTTTCCTTCACCATCATACTTATGTTTTCGGTGAATATTTTAAAGTAAAATATAAGATAATGGGTATTAAGTGTAGAAATAATTTATGTATGAAATTTAGATCATATATAATTCAATATGAATGAATATGATGGTTTTCTGTTAGCCATATCCTAGACTAAACAACTAATAATTATCTAAAAGTACTGTTACTCTGCTTGATTTTCATAAAATCCATACACCTATTAAGGTTAAAAAGCCTATATGTTCTATTATTTGGCCGATTTATGCCCTGTAAAGGTTGTTTAAGGCTAGTCATTGGACACTGGTTTTAGGCATCAATAGCTGTCAATAGGAGGGTCTTAGGTACCATTGAAAATTGAGGTGGAAGAACAGGATTTACAAAATGTGTTACGTTGTATAGCTCCATGGATAGACAAGAAGGAATCCATGCATAATCATAGTTTACATATAGATAAAAAATCTGAAACCCAGATTCGTTATATAAGTTTTACTCTTAACTCCTTAATGGATATGATTTTTGGTTGGTCAAAAATCGTCGAAAATTATCAAAAGTTTAACGAGGAACGCTTGACAAAAGTCCAAACGGACCTAAACAAAGTTGAACAAGCTTTGTTAAAATATGAAAACCTACTTAATTTAGATCTCAAATAAGAGACTAAAGAAAAAATTAATGAACTAATAGACAAATTAGATGCATATTCTACCATGGAAACAACTAGCATGAATGCCCCAGGTGATACGACAAACCCTCGCTTATACTTTGGGATAGAATACATCAACACTCTTCACACATAAAACACAAAAACCTTTAATTCTGAAGAGTTTGTTAATGTTAAAGAAGTGATTGAATACTAGCGACAGTTATATAAATACCTGAATCTGAATATAAATGAAAGAAACCAGTTGGTACAACAAATTCAAAACACATATAATGAACATGAGTCACTTCTCACATACTTTAAGTTTGAGATAAACCAAGACTCAGACGATGAAGAATAGATATTTCCAGTCACTGTAAACGCAGTGTTGGAAAAAGAAAAGCTGAAGAACCCCTTCAAGAATTTGAAAATTGGGAAGAATATGAAAAACATATGAAAACCCAAAAAGAAGATTTCATCAAAGCTTCCACTAGTGATAACCCATCAACAAGTGGAATGGAGGGAGAAGAACAAAAATCGTACTTCTTCCGACGTGATGATTTAAATAAATATAACGTTACAACAAACTCTATTTATTTAGATTTTCGTAATGTTCCTTTTAAAGATCAGGAACAACCCATCAATGATTGGGCACAATCCATGTCCATCTTGATTACTAATTATAAAGCCACATAATCTAAAGAAAAATTCTTAGACTATCTTTCAGCCACGTTACAAGGTGACTGTCTGCAATGGCTTCAAAAATGGGAAAAATCATCACTTGGTAGAGTACAAAAAGAAGAACTCCTAAAAATCGGAACTTCCTTCGATCAGATCCTAAACGGATTTGCTACTCTAATAAAAGAAAACATCATTGGATATACGAGAGAACCCCAACTCCAAACTGATGCATGTTACATACTCTCAAAACTAGAGTTATGTGACATCTGTAAGTTCGAGGAATTTGCTGAAATGTATAAGAAATACTATTTCAAAATAAATCCTCCAGATAATGTTTTTTGGCTAGAACAATTCTATCATAAACACCCACACCCATGGGATGAAAGAGCCACAAAAACATACAAGTGGTTAGCTGAAATCTAAAAGGAAGACGGAATAGGATTTCATATCAATTGGGTTTTAAGGTTAATCACAGAAAAATGTTTAGATATCAAGGCAAAGAAGCAAGTTAAAAATAATGAGCTCATGAGATCCAAAAAAGGATTTCTTTGCTGTGATAAGATTTTAAAAGAAGATTGGAAAATTGGTTGTAACCCGCTGCCTACTTCCATTTCTAGAAGGAAAAGAAAATTCAAATGGAAACCCTGGAAGAAAAGAAAATATAATATCTCTAAAACTAAAAAATATGTTAAGAGAAAGAAACCTTCAGGAACCAAACAAGGTACCAAAAAGAAATGCAAATCATATATTTGTAATGAAGGAGGTCACTATGCACCACAATGTCCTAACAAGGGAAAGAGTGCAAGAAAAATGATCAAGTTCCTTGAAGACCAAGAGCTTGAAATATCCTTTGGAGATGAACTATCAGACATCTCAGAGAATGAATTATTATATGAAATCGAATCAGAATTTAAATCATACTATTCAGATGATGATATGATTTTCATGTTTAATACTATGGAAATTAAGGAAAATGACAACACTGAAACACAGTCAGTCACTTTAAAAGATATAATTGGAGAAGAATAAACTTTTACCAATGAATAATTACAAGAATTAAACGAAAAACAATTGGTAAAAAAAGAAGATGTTTATAAATTGTCAAAATTTAATTTTCTTTCAAATAGAATTTTTGAACAATTTATAGGCAACACTACTGCAGGTTCAACAGATAATGAGACTGCAGATATTGCCAACTTTGATCTAAAAAAAAGATAAAAAGATGGAAAAAGAATCACCCAGAAATAAGGTATATTCATGTAGGGTTAATCCAAATATGCATAACTACCTTATTCAGACAGGGAATGGATACACCCATAGCCATTCTAGTCCTGGATAAAAGATTCCTATATTCATGTAGGTTTAATCCAAATATGCATAACTGCCTTATTCAGACAGGGAATGGATACACCCATAGCCCTTTGAATGCCATAATTGGAGGAAGCCAATCCAATTTGGTAAATGGAACAATTTGGTTTAACATAAAACAAAATTTATTCATATCTATTGATGAACCCAACATTGAAGATACTGTCAAAATAAAAATTCAAACCAAGGGGATAGGTATGAAGGACACTTCAAAAAACTTAGCAATTAATTGGAAAATAATCCATGAATTGATAAATTTGCCTAAGACACAAACTCGAAATTTCGATAAAAACATTATCAAAATTTTCGAACCAAGACCTTATGAGATGGCAATACAGCCTCGCCTCATAAATTGGAGAGACTTGGAAATTCCAAAATAATGGATATTATCCCAAGTCACAGAAAATCCCTACGACGGGAAAAAACCTGAAGTGGAAATCCAATTTTCTAGAAATAATGTTTATTTTAAAAGAAAAGAAACAAATTGGCAAACAAATTTTCCAGAACAAGATTGGAGAAAACTCAGAAGAACTATCTCTCTAAAAGAAGAGGGTAGTAGTCAACATAGTGAGGAAAATCAAAATAAGAAAAACCTTGCTATAAATCACCTTAATCATAATAGGAGTATGAAACCAATCATCCCTATTATGCCAGGAACAACATTCCTCAAAGATAAACATGTATCATCTACAAATAGGCAATGATGATATCATCTTTTCCCTTAGCCATGGGAAAAAGAGATACACCTATGTTCTTGGATATTTTAACTTTGCAGGCTATAAAAAATATAGTCTTTGCACACTAATTGATACGAGAGCTATAATATGATCTTAAAAAACCCTATTGCTGTCACTGGAATTAGTGGTGCTCAAAGCTTCATCCAGCTAAAAGCCAAAAAAGTGGAAATATGGTTTAATGATAAAAAGTTCATTATACCAAAAGTCTTATGTTTTCCTGAAATGCATGGAGATTTTATGCTAGGTAATAATTTTATCTTAGAATATTTACCCATGACTATTAATGAAGAACCATAAGCCTTACAATAAAGAAAGAAGTAGTAGAAATCCCTCTACTACAACAACATAAATATAAATGTGAAAATAATTTTTATCCCGTAAAAAAGGATATTACTGTTAAAACATTAGCTGAAACACATTGGGTATATACAATATTTAGTGATAATTTTAGTGAAAACCCACTAAAATTATGGGATAAAAGCCCTAGATATTGTAAATTAAAGCTTCAAAAGCTAAATATAATCATTTGGGTAAAACCAGTGGTTTATACAAGACAGGATACTGAAAAATTTGATAAGCAAATCAAGGAGGTTTTAAAATTAAACCTGATTGAAGACACAATAAGTCCTCATTCAAGCCCTGCATTCATTGTGAAAAAACACAGTGAATGTTAAGATGAAAAGCCCGTACGGTAATCAACTATAAGAGGATAAATGAACATCATGAATTTGACGGATACTTTATCCCAAGAAAATATGTTTTAATAAACCAAACTAAAGGTAAAAAGATCTTTAGTAAGTTCGATTGCAAATCAGGATTTTGGCAATTGAAATTAACTGAGGAGTCAAAACCATTAACTGCTTTCAGTACTCCAAGAGGTCATTACCAATGGAATGTGATGCCCTTTGGACTTAATACAACACCTCAAATCTTTCAGAGATGGATGGATACAATATTCAGAGATCTCAAAGATTTTTTTGTTGTATATAATGATGATATTCTGATCTTTTCAAAAAACATTGAAGAGCATCTGAAACATTTGAAAATATTTTCTGCGAAAATCCAAAAACATGGTATTATTCTCTCACCTAAGAAAATTGATGTGGAAAAAACCGAAATCAATTTCCTTGGAATAATCCTGAACCAAGAAGGATTACAATTACAAGATCACATAATCTCTAAAATCAGAGATTTTGATGAAAATATTTTTGACAAAAAATAATTAAAAGCTATTTGGGAATTCTGAATTATGGAAGAAACTTTATCCCAAATTTATCCCAAAAAGAATTACCACTTGTTGAAAAACTCAAGAAGCAAAAAGAATTTCCATGGACTAAAAAGACTCAATGACTGTGAATAACATAAAACAATATTATCCAAAAGTTTATTTTCCTAAACAAGGAGATAAACTCATTCTAGAAACAGATGCCTCTGAATTTTGTTGGGGGTGTGTATTAAAAGAAATACCAAATCAGTATTGGGATGAACCAAGTTCTAATACTCTTGGTATTCAAAATAGGAAAAACCCTATTTCAAAATCTATTTTAAAACATGAGTTAATTTGTGGTTATAACTCTGGAAAATTCAAGCCAAATGAAATCAATTACATAATTTTTGAAGAAGATGTATTAGCCATCAAGTTAGCAATAAAGAAATTTCATATACTTTTGGCACTGGAAGATTTCATCATAAGAACTGACAACCAGGATGTCCGATATTTGTTATGAAACAAAAGAAATATTCTGGAAGGACGCATGTTGAAATGGTTCAATCAAATAGCCATGTATACCTTTGAGGTAGAACACCTTAAAGGTTCAAACAACTTCCTAGCTGCCTCTTTAAGCCGGGAGGATAAAACCCACTAAAAAGGTGGAGAAAATTTTCAAAACCCCACTAACCAAGTGGTTATATGGTAGAAATGATCAGTGAAAAAACACATGAGTACACCTAGGAATGTTATTTTTACTAAATATGTGAAAATAGCAAAAAATTTATGACGGGTATGACAGAGTCTGGTAAGGATAAAGGGAAAAACATCCCTGGAGAGATTCAAGGTCCCTGGATCACAATTGCTAAAAAAGCAATTCCAAGGGAAAGTAAAAGTACCCAGGGTAAATAGCTCGGTACTTCCTCTTCTAGCGCACAGCCTAAACAAGGCCCAGTGTATGTGTTTCTTTATGGAAGGAAACCTGGATTTTATTATTCATGGTTTCAATGTCAGCTCCAAACAGATGGCTTTCCTAGAGCATGCTTTAAAAAATATTCAACTGAAATAGAAGCCATCACAGATTGGGAAAAGTTTATGAAAAATTATGCCACCCAATCTGATTTACCCATTTTCCCATCTCCAAAGTAAGGAAAGCACTCCTTGTGAAAGAGTTACAGATTTCTTCAACCCAAGAATTCCCTTCGCTATTTATCAACATTTAAATAATTCTTGGAAAAACTATTTAAAAGGGAAAAAGAAAGATTTTAGAAAAAATCTAAGTCTTTTGGTGTCCAGCATAGCTGAACAAACAACTGAACTAGATCAACTTAAATCTTTGGCACATCAAATTTTAAAAATCATAAAATTTGAGGATGAAGGCTTTCCTCTTGAAAAGATAAATCTTTTCTTGACTACTGCAGATTTTCTGCAAAATAATTTTTCAGACAAAGTCTTCAATACCATCAGAAGAATATGTCTTTTTGAAAAAGAAAAATAGACATTACCAAATTACATTTTTCGAGAGGAAATTCTTCCCAAGATTGAAGACCATGGTCATGTAACAAAAAGTTACTTGATCAAACACGGAGAATTAATCAACGATTATGACGGATTTCCTAAGCTTCACATGCATGTTGATGATGAATGGGATACAAACATTTTAGACTGGTGATTAGTCAACAGAATAGTCCACCAGGTGCATTTAAACATCAAGCTAGCCTATCTCCCCATGGTAATCAAAAAAATGATTACTCATGTTATGGATATGGAGTATCGTTACAATCGACACTTCACTTTGGAAACCATCAGTTCGATAGGATGGAGAACTCGTGAAAGATTTTACTATCCCTATTAAATTTACATTCTCAGAAACACTGAGCCGCAAGACTGGGATGAGCTTGATCATTAGAACCAGTATCCCATTGTAGGAATACCGTAACTAAATATGGAATTATACTGGATTAACCCTTCTCTCAGTCACAGACAAAGCTCAAGAGCTCTACAGAGATCAAGAGCTAAAAACAATGGTTACAGATGGTAAAAGGCTGTTTGTAACAAATTTACCACATAATCTTTGCCTAATCCAAAGGCAGAAAGATAAAGTTGAAACCTTCTTGGATAATTTAAGGAGAAAAAATAATCTTAATGTCCCAAGCGATTTATTAACCGATGCAGAAATGTATGAGGAAAATAGATTGAATCCTCATCTCCAAAGTCCGGAAAGCTTCAATTTCAATGAAGTTGTAGAGGCCAACCTAGCCAACGCAATGGAAGGATGACACGTGGACTAATAAAAAATACCCACATGTACGACTACAAATTCATCTAGCACACGCTGTGGGCTCCACGTTAACGCATGCAGTAACGCCAGAAAAAACTGACGGAAGCACTGACGTTTTATCAGACAAGATATTGTACCACTTTTTGAAAAAACAAAAAGTAGTTTTGTCTTGTTTTAATAGGTGTCCAGATTCGAGAAAACTCTGGCATCTTATCTTTTCTTTTATTCTTATCCTTTTATCAAATGTAACTTAATGTATTTGAGGTCCGTCTGCTATAAAAAGGGACTCCCCCTCTCAATTGTAATCATCGATCAAAATATGTATTCTCTTCCTTGTAAAATATTCCATTAGTAATAAAAGCTTTCGTTTTCTTGGAAGATCCTATCTCTTTTCGTTTGCTTTGAAGATACTATCTCTTTTGTGAATGGTATCAGAGCCTTGTTAATCAAGGTCTTTTAATATTTCTATAAGTTAATACTACTCTGTTATGTTTACGTGTATCTTTAATAATGAATGTTAAGGTAGAGATTGTTTTCCTTCACCATCATACTTATGTTTCCGGTGAAGATTTTAAAGTAAAATATAAGATAATGGGTATTAAGTGTAGAAATAATTGTTGTATGAAATTTAGATTATATATAATTCTATATAAATGAATATGATGGTTTTCTGTTAGCCATATCCTATACTAAACAACTAATAATTTTCTAAAAGTATTGTTACTCTACTTGATTTTCATAAAACCCATACACCTATTAAGGTCAAAAAGCCCATACGTCCTGTTATTTGGACGATTTATGCCCTGTAGATGCTGTTTAAGGCTAGTCATTGGACACTGGTTTTACGTACCAGCAACTGTCAATGGGAGGGTCTTAGGTACCATTGAAAATTGAGATGGAAGAACATGATTTAGAAAATGTATTACGTTGTATAGCTCCATGGATAGACAAGTAGGAATCCATGTATAATTATAGTTTGCATATAGATAAAAAATCTGAAACCCAGATTAGTTATATAAGTTCTACTCTTAACTTCTTGATGGATATGATTTTCGATTGGTCAAAAATCGTCAAAAATTATCAAAAGTTTAACGAGGAACATTTGGCAAAAATCCAAACGGACCTAAACAAAGTTGAACAAGCTTTGTTAAAATATGAAAACCTACTTAATTTAGATCTCAAACAAGAGACTAAAGAAAAAATTAATACACTAATAGACAAATTAGATGCATATTCTGCCATGGAAACAAGTAGCATGAATGCCCCAGGTGATAGCACAAACCCTCGCTTATACTTTGGGACAGAAGACATCAACACTCTTCGCACAGAAAACACAAAAACCTTTCATTATGAAGAGTTGTTAATGTTAAATAAGTGATTGAATACTGGCGACAGTTATATAAAGACCCAAATCTTAATATAACTGAAAGAAAGCAGTTAGTACAACAAATTCAAAACACATATAATGAACATGAGTCACTTCTCACATACTTGAAGTTTGTGTTAAACCAAGACTCATACGATGAAGAAGAGATATTTTTAGTCACTGTAAACCCCCTGGAAAAAGAAAGGTTGAAGAACCCCTTCAAGAATTTGAAAATTGGGAAGAATATGAAAAACATATGAAAGCCCAAAAAAAAAGATTTCGTCAAAGCTTCCACTAGTGATAACCCATCAACAAGTGGAATGGAGGGAGAAGAACCAAAATCGTACTTCTTCCGATGTACAAAATATTTCTATCTCCACCATAATTACTTCCCCTACCCTCCCTCTGTAGCCCTATCAATCAACCTACTAAAAAAATCCACGACTAAGATGAAGAGGAAATGGAAAATGGATATTCTTGACAAATGCCTGTAGTATGCACCTAAGGCTGCCACCCATGCACAAAAATAGAAAAGTTCACTGAACAAACCTATCCTCTAGTCCACCACCTCCATATTTTTGAAAGAGCATAAAATCAAGAATTACTAGTGCAGATACCACACCTTATTCTGGTTATTACTGGATCTAATTGATTTTGAATCTCCACCACTGAGGTTTCTTTTGAGAGGGGCACTTATTCCTTAAGTTGTAAATTTTTAGGGTTTTCTTACTTTGGCTTGCTCCTGAAACCCATATTCCACACGCTGACATTAATTTTCATTTTCACAAGCTCCACCAGATTCTCTAACACTACCTCTTTTCCTACTTTTGATTTCTAATTTGACCGTCTGTAACCTCATTTGTCAGTACTACCTCTATACTAGCTTCTTTTGGTCCATTCTTCATTTGCATCTCTCGAACTTCTAGAGTATTCCTGGTGCACCCAACTTTATACCACCTTGTCTTCCTTGCTATAACTCTTGCTGCCGGTAGCAGTGTTCACTTTGGTGTATGGATTTTCCATGCCGCTTTTTAAACTATAAATGGCATCCGATCTCTAGAACATGGCGTCTCTCCGCTAGGCCTGAATAATACTCTTCGGCCTTCTTTGGTTCGGGGTGAAAAATAAATATGGTCAAAATCATTTTAAACAATTTCGAGTTAAAAAAAAAATTTAGTACAAAATTGTAAATTGGTGTGCCCGCTTTAATTATTATGTGATTTTGGACAAATCTGATAAATAAATGAAATAAGCTTCGTTATTTTACTACCAAGGTGAAAATCTGAACCAAACAGAACCCACCATCGATTGAAGTCCTCATTTCGTTCATTCTTAAAGGTCACGACATAAGGAATGAAACCTGATTTGTTACCTTTTTCTATATTTCTCACAATTAGAGTGCTTCTATCCACTTCCGACAAGCTACCTTCAAAATTTCTCAATTGGTCAATATATGTTGGTTGCATAAGTTGTGTGCTAGCCACCCACTGCTAGCCACTCCACCCCTCTATAAATACCAAAATTATATTTTCACATGCCCAAGCTTGATTCCATTCATCTAGTTCAACGGTGATTTTTTCATCTCAACAAATGGGACCTAGTGAACTAAATTATTTTGCCACTGTGGTGTGAGTTAAAAGTGAATTTTAGATATGTTGAAACAGAGCTTCAACAATTTGACTCCATGCGCTGAGCCAACATTGTCTCGGTCAAATTAATACTTGCTTTTAGTTGACATAATTCAACTCCGTATTTTTCAGTTTTACTGTTGTGATATTTGGGTTGTTTCGAACTAGAGATTCCAGCCTCATTGTATCCCATTTCCAACCATTTTCTCCCCCCTGATTTATCTTCCTTTACCCCTTGCGGCTGTTGAAGCTTTTTCTCCCCAGGCTTAACTGATGGAGTCTAAGTAACCTATTTACATGTGATAAAGAAACACAAGCATTGAAAAATATCTACTTTCCATTTTTTTCACTTGAAAATCTTATCAATATGTTGTATAAAATCAATATTTAAGTTGCCATTTTTTTTAAATGCTACATGATATTTATCCTTTTAATAAAGGATAACAAAAGGAAAAAATATGATTTTTCTATGGTGTTAACTAAGGGCACCATGAAAATTACTTTTACACTGCATAGTCTAAAGACGAATGTATATCATGTTTAGATGACAGTGTGCGTGGTGGAATGTCGTGGTAGGCAGTAACCTGCGGGGTGCTTTAGCAATCACCTTTGTTTATTTTATTTATGTTTTATTGATATTTAAGTACTAATAATATATTTTGTTATATCATTTTATTCTCTTGTTGATCCATGTGTCTGGAGTGAGTTTTTAAAGCCGGTCAGCTAATTTGAGTGAGGTTTCAAAACATTGAAACATGAAATTACTTACTCCAGAGAAAAACTCTGTTATGCGCATGTTATAATAATCTGTACTCGCAAACTCATGTAATGAACAAGCAGGTGTTGTAATGCTTTTGTTTTAAAGATAGGTATTAAGAATTTGGCCAATGGTTTGCCCGTTTTGCGGTGGTAGTGGTTTCTGTTCCAAACAATTATACATGTTGATGATTTATTGCTTGGTCCACTATGTCCATGTTGGACTGAAATTTTGTAACCAATTGAAGAGTTGCCAATTATTTATCAAAATTATCACAATATAGTATAATTTGTTGCCAAGCCTCAAAATGTTTTTTTAGAATTAATACCGTGGTGTTCTAAGCTCAATAGATAGAATTTTGCTCACATTTTCTCTATGATTAAGAGATAATTGTTTGATTTGCATTTGCAGTCTGGCTGCACTTTGTTACTGCTGTATGATGGAGGAATGCTGCTTCTAAAGCTTAAATGGGGCTTACTTGGTGTATATGGGTGTTTAGTATTCTGTGTGGATCTGTTGTTGGAAATATGCTCTTCTCTCTGTATTATTTGTTGGAAAATTGGAATTGAATGGGAATTATAATGCTGTCCAGATTTTCTCGACACATTTTTGAGCAACTTTGAGCTCAAATTTAGGTGGAACCCACACTACGAAAATTGTGGGAGCATATACGAATGCGTTCACCTCCGCAAGGAGATTAACGTAATATATTCATATGTCCAATTTCAATAAGTTATGAATGATAAATACGTCCCCAAAGTGACTCACAAAGCAATGAAAGTTAATGAATTGGGTATGTTTTAACTCTTGTTCCACATTGGAAGAGTCGTGAAATTTTGATGAGTTAATAACACCCCAAGTATGGACTAAGGCTTGGATGCCTTGGGGGTATCCCAACTCTTTGAAGGGGAGATGACCTAAGCTATGCACGGGTTGACTTTCGGTCAAAAGTCCACACACGCGCATCCGACCGGTTCGGCTCGGGCTTGGGCTTATAAAAATCTCCTACATTTTTTGGCCGAATTTATTTAACTTTCTGAGCTTTAATTATTAATTAATTACGAAATTAATTAATTAATTAATAAACTGTTGGCAGTTATTGCCAACAGTTAATTCGTTTAACTGATTAACTGTTTTTGACAGTTAATTTCGGTTGACTGTTCGAACAGTCAACACAAAAGCTATAAATTAAACATTTTCCCTGCAGAATTAATTACTGAAAAATTTCCCTCCTTCCAGAATTGCTGTCATTTTTGTCCCAGAAAATTCCTGTCCTTTTCTTGCATAACATATCTTGCATTGTTGTTGAATTGAGTAAAAGCCACAGATTTGAGTTCGTTGTAATTAATTATTGTCGCGCTATATAATTAATTAGAAAATCCGTTCTATCTTGGGAGACAATATTCATCAACCTCGAAGTACATTGGAGGGAATAATTTGTCTTAAGGACACTGTGAGATTCACAGGGCTCGGATTATATTTCTATTTTTATTATTGTTTCTGCAAATTCAAGTAAGTGTTTCATTTCTGTAATTCTGTTTTAATTCCGAATTATATTATAATTATTAATTCTGTACAATTGTTATTTATAAATAGTAGACATAACAATCTTAAGACAAATTATAAAAGTCTACTGTTTTAGTGTACATAATTTTTTATTACAGAAATTTATTTGTTGGAAATAAACTTGTATTGACAGAATAAAATGAATTAATTTACTGCTTTCTTGTAGAAATTAGTAAAACAGTTTTGAAACAGAAATTAATTTTTATACTGTTTTTATGTTCTGTTTTAGAAAATAAAATTTTATGTGTGTATTCTTGTTAAAATTTGTTTATCTAAAAAAAATTAATCTTAAATTATAATTATGTTTTGTACGGAATTCTTTTTATTATTAAAAATCAGTATGACACAGATTTTATAATTTAATTCTGTTTTGTACGGAATTCTGTTTTTATTATAGTTTAATTCTGAATTATTATTTGAATTCTTTTGGAATTCATTTATTGTGAATTATATTTGGAGGAAATTGGTGCACAGAATTTTGTATTCTGTTTTGATTAATTCATTATATATGAATTTTATCATTGATAAAAATTCTGTTTTTGTAACAGAAATGGAATCACAAAGTACGAACACTACTCCTACGAAACTGATTGTCACCAACACAAATGTGACTGCACCCGTATCTATGCCACACGGGGAGAAACCGGAAAAGTTCATTGGGGCTGACTTCAAACGTTGGCAAGGACAAATGTACTTCTATTTCACTACCTGCCAACTGGGCAGGTTTGTATATGAAGATTGCCCCTCTATTCAAGAGGGAGATGACGCTGAAAAGGTTGTTGCTGTCGATGCTTGGAAGCATTCGGATTACCTATGCCGAAATTATATTTTGGCCTACTTGGACAAGACTCTGTATCATGTCTATTGCACTATCAAAACATCCAAAGAATTATGGAATTCTTTGGAAAAGAAGTATAAAATTGAAGATGCTGGGATGAAGAAATTTATCGTCGGGCGTTTTCTGGACTTCAAAATGGTTGATTCTAAATCTGTAATCTATCAAGTGCAAGAATTCCAAGTGATCCTCCACGACATTCATGCTGAAGGAATGTCAATTAGTGAAACTTTCCAAGTTGCTGCAATTGTTGAAAAGTTGCCACCATCTTAGACTTTGTTCAAAAACTATCTCAAGCACAAGCGTAAGGAGATGAATGTGGAGGAGTTGGTGGTCAGGCTAAGAATCGAAGAAGACAACCATGAGTCTCAAAATAAAAGTGGGAAGAATCCGATGGAAATAAAGGTCTATGTCGTTGAAGGTCCTAAGAAAAACAAACGAAAGTATGATGGGGAAGGCACTTCCAAACATAACAAGAAAAAGTTCAAAGGCAAATGCTACAATTGTGGTAAACCTGGACACCGCTCAAGCGAGTGTCGTAAGCCGAAGAAGCAAAATCAAAACAATCCTCAATCAAATGTAACTGAGGGTGTGAATATCGTCAATGATTTGGCGGATATGAATCTTTCTGCCGTTGTCTCTGAATGTAGCTTGGTTGGAAATACCAAGGAATGGTGGGTGGACACTGGAGCCACACGACACATTTGTGCAAACAAATGGATGTTCTCCACCTATAAGCCTTTGGAAAATGAGGAGAACCTTCTTATGGGAAATTCTTCCACTTCTAAGGTGGTGGGACAATGAAAGATTGCTTTGAAAATGATTTCTGGAAAGGAACTTACTCTCAACAATGTTCTTCACGTGCCTGATATCCGAAAGAGTCTGATTTCTGGATCTCTCCTTACTAAAAATGGTTTCAAGCTTGTGTTTGTGTCTGTTCGCTTTGTGTTGTCTAAAAATGACATGTATGTAGGAAAGGGCTACCTAAATGAGGGGCTATTTAAACTCAATGTTCTTACTGTAACCCCTAAAACATCTATTTCAATGAATGAAACTGCTAGTTCTTCTTACTTGATTGAGTCATCTAATATTTGGCATGCTAGATTGGGACATGTTAATTTTGATACA
This sequence comes from Sambucus nigra, assembly GCA_949130495.1. Classification (NCBI taxonomy): domain Eukaryota; kingdom Viridiplantae; phylum Streptophyta; class Magnoliopsida; order Dipsacales; family Adoxaceae; genus Sambucus; species Sambucus nigra. The sequence continues at coordinate 211,512,878 of OX422220.1, read as the reverse complement.
TTGCGTAGATTAATTAACTTGGAATTTTTGCCAAAATTTAATATTGATAAAAATCATAAATGTGAAATTTGTGTGGAATCTAAATTAGCTAGATTACCTTTCCATTCTATTGAAAGGATAACTGAACCGTTAGATTTAATTCACACCTATATTTGTGATTTGAAATTTGTTCAAACTAGAGGTGGAAAAAAGTATTTTATTACTTTTATTGACGATTGCACAAAATATTGTTATGTATATTTGTTACATAGTAAAGATGAGGCTATTAATGTATTTAAACAATATAAGAATGAAGTTGAGAATCAATTAAGCAAAACAATAAAGGCTATTAGGAGTGATAGAGGAGGTGAATATGAATATCCATTTGAGAAATTTTGTTCTGAAAATGGGATTATTCATCAAACAACCGCTCCTTATTCTCCTCAATCGAATGGTGTTGCTGAACGCAAAAACCGTACTTTGAAAGAAATGATGAACTCAATGTTATTAAGTTCAGGAGCTCCACAAAATTTGTGGGGGGAAGCCTTACTTTCTGCTAATTACATTCTCAATAAAGCACCTCACAAAAAGACTCACAAGACACCTTATGAATTATGGAAAGGTCGAAGACCTTCTTATAAATATTTACGAGTGTGGGGGTGCTTAGCCAAAGTGATGGTTCCTAAACCTAAAAAGGTAAGAATAGGGCCAAAAACCGTGGATTGTGTATTCATCGGTTATGCTACTAATAGCAGTGCATATCGATTTCTAGTTTGTAAATCTGAGATTTCGGACATTCATGTAAATACGGTTATTGAATCGAGGGATGCTTCATTTTTTGAAAATGAATTCCCGTATAACATGACCCGAGAATCTGGTCCTTCTAAAAGGAGAAATCAAGCTACTACAAGTGGTACTCATCAACCTATTGAATCAATAGAGGATGAACCAAGACGTAGTAAAAGAGCAAAAACCTCGACTTCTTTCGGTCCAAATTTTCTAACATATTTGTTAGAAAATGAACCTCAATCGTATAAAGAATCTATATCCTTACCCGATGCTTCCAATTGGAAAGAAGCAATTAATAGTGAAATTGAATCCATATTACAAAATCATACATGGGAACTAGTGGATCTTCCACCAGGTTCAAAACCGTTAGGTTATAAATGGATCTTCAAAAAGAAATTGAAGGCCGATGGATCAACTGATAAATATAAAGCTAGACTTATAGCTAAAGGCTATAGGAAAAAGGAAGGGTTGGATTACTTCGACACATATTCACCGGTAACAAGAATAACGTCCATTCGGATGTTAATAGCAATAGCTGCTATTAATGGACTTGAAACACATCAAATGGATGTAAAAACTGCATTCTGAAATGGTGAACTAGACGAGGAAATTTATATGGAGCAACCTGAAGGGTTCAAAGCTCCCGGACAAGAAGGAAAAGTATGTAAGCTTATTAAATCACTATATGGATTAAAACAAGCACCTAAGAAATGGCATGAACAATTTGATAATGCAATGTTATCAAATGGTTTTAAAATTAATGAATGCGATAAATGTGTTTACTTTAAATACATTCATAATGGATATGTCATTGTATGCCTCTATGTTGATGATATGCTTATCATGGGTAGTAACTTGGAAATTGTAAAAACTACAAAACAAATGTTGAGTAGTAGATTTGACATGAAAGATATGGGAATCGCCGATGTTATATTAGGAATTAAAATTTCTAGAACATTAGATGGACTTATATTATCTCAATCTCATTACATAGAGAAAGTACTTGAAAAATTCAAGAAGTATGATATTAGTCCTACCAAGACACCTGTAGATGTAAATTTACATCTAGCAAGAAATAATGGTGAAAGCATATCTCAACTAGAATATTCTCGTATTATCGGCAGTTTAATGTATATCATGAACTGTACGCGATGGGAGATAGTATACTCAATAAGTAAGATAAGTCGATTTACAAGTAATCCAGGAAGAGATCACTGGAAAGCTATATTGAGAGTTTTGGGTTATTTAAAATATACTCAAAACTATGGATTGCATTACTCAAAATATCCAGCTCTTCTTGAAGGACATTGCGATGCAAATTGGATATCTGATACAAAGACTCTAAGTCTACAAGTGGGTATGTGTTTACCCTCGGAGGTGCAGCCGTATCTTGGAAATCCTCAAAACAAACATGCATTGCTAGATCAACAATGGAATCTGAATTCATTGCACTAGACAAAGCTGGAGAAGAAGTTGAATGGCTTCGAAATTTCTTAGAGGATGTTCCAAATTGGTCTAAACCTGTGCCCGCAATATGTATATATTGCGATAGCCAATCAGCGATTGTAAGGGAACAAAATCACATGTATAACGGAAAGTCACGACATATTCGTCGTCGACACAATACCGTTAGACAACTTCTCTCAAACGGAATTATCTCAATTGACTATGTAAAGTCAAAAGATAATATATCGGATCCACTAACGAAAGGTTTAAACCGAGAGCAAGTTGAAAGATCATCGAGAGGAATGGGTCTAAAGCCTATAAATAAATAAGAATCAATATAGTGGAAACCCAACCTAGCTGACTGGAGATCCTAAGATCTAGGTTCAATGGGCAAACCGAACTACATTGTATTCAGTAAGCACTGGAGGATACTTAATCCTATCCATTCCAAAGATGAGACAGTGAACATCTGCTGCGAAATTAGGATAAGTTATGCTTTTAATGACATCTATATCTTAGTACGTCTAAGTGGGGTATTGCAGAATACTCTTTATGGAAGTCACCTACGTGAGTAAGAAGGGGGCCACTTCTATGAGAATAATGAAAGGCATATTCTCTAAAATACTTGCGGAACCAAGTGGTGTTCACGGCCAAAATGAACACAAACGTGAGAACCAACTGTGTTGAAGAATTGTTATGTGAATATTGTTGTCTAGGTTTACAAAAACGGTTGACGGTTCAAGGACGTGAAGTCTACTGATTAACCAAGTAAATCCGATAGTATATCACTAAGGAAAGTTCAAGGCCACTAGGCTACTTCTCCCGATGCAATAAGTCTTCAGTTTTACTCAACTTGTGTCTGCATCTGCATAAGCATCTGTTTTGTTTTATTTATAGCGATATATCATTAATGTGGGGGATTGTTGGAAAATTGGAATTGAATGGGTATTATAATGCTGTCCAGATTTTCTGGATAGATTTTTGAGCAACTTTGAGCTCAAATTTAGGTGGGACCCACACTACGAAAATTGTGGGATCATATACGAATGCGTTCACCCCCGCAAGGAGATTAATGTAGTATATTCATATGTCCAATTTCAATAAGTTATGAATGATAAATATGTCCCCAAAGTGACTCACAAAGCAATGAAAGTTAATGAATTGGGTATGTTTTAACTCTTGTCCCACATTGGAAGAGTAGTGGAATTTTGATGAGTTACTAACACCCCAAGTATGGACTAAGGCTTGGATGCCTTGGGGGTATCCCAACTCTTTGAAGGGGAGATGACCTAAGCTATGCACGGGTTGACTTTCAGTCAAAAGTCCACACGCGCGCGCGCACGCATCCGTCCGGCCGGCCGGCTCGGCTCGGTTCGGTTCGGCTTGGGCTTATAAAAATCTCCTACATTTTTTGACCGAATTTATTTAACTTTTTGGGCTTTAATTATTAATTAATTACGAAATTAATTAATTAATTAATTAATAAACTGTTGGCAGTTATTGCCAACAGTCAACAGTTAATTCGTTTAACTGATTAACTGTTTTTGACAGTTAATTTCGGTTGACTGTTCCAACAGTTAACACAAAAGCTATAAATTAAACATTTCCCCTACAAAATTAATTACTGAAAAATTTCCCTCCTTCCAGAATTACTGTCATTTTTGTCCCAGAAAATTCCTGTCCTTTTCTTGCATAACATATCTTGCATTGTTGTTGAGTTGAGTAAAAGCCACAGATTTGAGTTCGTTGTAATTAATTATTGTCGCGCTATATAATTAATTAGAAAATCCGTTCTATCTTGGGAGACAATATTCATCAACCTCGAAGTACATTGGAGGGAATAATTTGTCTTAAGGACACTGTGAGATTCACAGGGCTCGGATTATATTTCTATTTTTATTATTGTTTCTGCAAATTCAAGTAAGTGTTTCATTTCTGTAATTCTGTTTTAATTCCGAATTATATTATAATTATTAATTCTGTACAATTGTTATTTATAAATAGTAGACATAACAATCTTAAGACAAATTATAAAAGTCTACTGTTTTAGTGTATAGAATTTTTTATTATAGAAATTTATTTGTTGGAAATAAATTTGTATTGACAGAATATGGCAAGGATATCTACATAGTTATTATTATATGTTCCTTGATTGATCTGTCTTCCTTGCATCTTGAAATTTGTAAACATTTGCTATCGACTAAGTATTTGTAAAGCTTTACTTTCCTATTTAATGCGGTTTCATTTTCTTCCCATTATCTATGTTGTTTTTCCTCTTTGAAAACTATTCCAAATTAGTGGAATAGTAAAAATACTACTACAAGGCATACTTTCACCACACCAAAAATAGCAATCTGGCACGGTTTTGAACTGTGCCAAAATCAGGTGTTCCAAAATGGTCAGTTTTTTCTGGCACGGTTTAAAAGTGTGTTAATTTTGACCAAACATGTACACTTCTGGCACACTTCATAACCATGCCAGAATTTAAAATTTTGGCACACTTTTGGCACACTTTATAAGTGTGCCAGATTGAGTAAATTTTGCTACACTTTTGGCATAGTTCAAAACTGTGCCAAAATTTGATACACTTTTGGCACGATTTTGAACTGTGCCAAATTTTTGGATCAAAGAAAAAAAATAATTATAAATAATATTACCCAAAAAAATCAATAACATTTCCACTATTTTTTGTACTTGTTTTAGAATAATAAAAATTCAATAATAATCTAAAACCAACATGGCAAAAATAGTACAACAACAAAACAAATAGTCCGCAACAACACTAATACACGTAGAACATGCCCACTAAAAATTATTGGCTCAAATTTCATTAATAAAAAATTCATGTCAATACATATCAAATTCATCTCAATACATGCACAACCATCGATCCTTTCGAAGAGATTCTCGCTTGCCAACATCTTGTTCGTGGAAACTCAATTGCTTTTGTTCATGAATTGATCGTAGTCGGTCAAAGCGTCAACGTCTTCGAACATTTCTAACCATTTGCAATAATCTCCAAGCCTACTTGAGTGAACTCTAATGAGTTGGTACCTGCAGATGCAAAGCAATAACTGGTATTAGCACTAAAATTGTGTGTATAGTCATTATTACTTAAGAACCTGAAAAAGACTAAAATATGCATAACATGTTGGTAAAATAAAGAAAGTAGCAAGTAAGCATTTTACAGAACTAATTCCAAAGTTTCATGTTGAGATAGATGTGAATTGCATACAAGTTGAAAACAGTTTATAAAATATGGGCAGAGTTCCGTTTGTTTATAGGACTATCCACCCTGTTTAACGACTAAAAACTACTCAAACCACAGCAATAGTAATATGCAACAATCGTGCCCATTAGTCAGAGGCATACATGAAGATGATTTCTCAGTAGACATACATTAATGTCCATTAGTTACACGCCTTGATGATTTCTCGGATAACTGTTGAAGACATTCCGAAAAAAATTGATATTAGTAAAGTCGGATAAAATTTGATAAGGTGAAACAATCCGTAAACATATATAGAAATTAGAAGTGTAAAACTTTGACTTGATATGCGCATATGAATCTAGAGGCTACATCATATGGATCTCATAAACATATCACAATACCTAGTAGCCCGTTGCATCTCATAACTTTCTCTCAAAGACTGGCCATAAGGTGATCTGAAAAAATAAAAACAAACATTGATTAATGGTAAAAAAATGCATAACATCGATTAATGATCGGTAAATATGAATCCGTACAAAGTAGGATTATATATATATATATATATATATATATATATATATATATATATATATATATATATATATATATATATAATCCTACTTTGTACGGATTCATATTTACCGATCATTAATCGATGATATATAATAGTAGTGATGTGCTCCTAGCTCGCGGAGCTACATACTGGAAAAATAAAAAGACTCTCTATTACTTTGAGAAGAGAATCGTTGGTTTGACCGATGGACTACGTGGGAAATACAAGGATGCTTATAGAGTTCATTATGAACATTCGTGTTATAGAGCTATCAATTGTTTTATGGACTCCAACAAATAGAAATCACTGCATCGTCCCTTAGAGATTGATGTTGAATTTTGAAACAGAAAACTTGATCTTCATCATGAAGAACCTACACTTTCATATCAAATGAACCATATTTTGTTAGTACAATTGAAACTTGACCCTACAAAATCCCATTTCCACTGACATTTTTTTAATTTTAGTTGAATCTACTTTAGGTTCAACCAAAGCCATTGCAGGAACCTTAAGAAATCTTATTAACTTTTTTATTGTTTTAGAAGTAGGTCTATTTGCAGCCCCTCTAACATTCCAATATAAGAAACTTATCATTGATACTTCCCCAAAGTGGAATTTGTGGATACCTCAGCTTTGGATCTTGTAATTCTTCTAAAGAGAGGATCGTAAAGTGTAGCAGCCGGAGAGGGCGGCAGCAATCGAAGAGCCCCATAGTAACCCCGTTGCAGCTGCTATCATAGCAGCCTCCACCATAGCATCCTCATCAGTGGTTTACTTCAAATCAAACCTCATCAGGGAGACTTCAAGATTCCAGACAATTAACTCTTATACTACAAATAACATAATTTAGGAAGGAAAATCGTTACCTCTTATATGGAAAAGTTAAAGAGTTTGTTGAAACTGAACTTGATTCAGTGGCTCCAAACGAATCAGATCAAACCACCAATGGTGGACTTTAACCTCAACTTGTCTATCTCTCATTTTCTCCACCAGAGTTGTCATTTGGTAAGTACCAGGCAGATGAACAAATATGGGTGGACACAATAGAATATGTGGGACACAGTGAAACTGTTAGAATCAGTATTATGGATTGTCTTGGTCAGTCATAATACTACTCATAAAAAAGGCCAGTATACCTGAGATAACTCTATTGAAAATAACTGTCAATCACCCAATTGAATATATGCTCTGTATTGCAACACACAACTGGATCAAGTAAACTAAACATACATGTTAACAAATGAATGAACCACTGCATTGACATCCTCGTCCAATTGAATAGCGGTCTCAACACCATACTCAGCTTTGTATATCAGCAATCTTAGTAAATCAACTCTGAACCACTACATTCTCTGCTATGAATGCCATATAAATGATAGATTTTATATTCTTAATAAATCAACATGTCACTACGTTGTATGTTTCACAGATCTACATATATAAATAAGTATGTCATTATGCTAAATTATAAAAAAAAAAAATTGAATTTGGGTTTTTGTTGACACACATATAAAACACATATAACTGAGTTCTATTCACCTTACACACGATTGGATGGGTTGGAGGCTATGCGGTCCATAAGCACCATCTTATGGAAAATACAGGTTCTTTACCAATTATTTTGTTCTTGAAGAGTAGTTGTATTGGTCGACCGAGTCGCATCGCAGCAGCGTAACCACCACCACCACCATGTTGTGGTGTTTTGAGCAATCACCTACCTCCCTGTGTGTGCGCGCGTTGAAGTATAATGACCAAGTTGAGGAAGTTGAATCGTCTCTCGCCCTCTTCCTCTCTTTATCTTTTCATCTCCCTCACCATCTCCCTCTCTTTCAACACTTTCTTGAGCGATAAGTGACACATTGGACTAGTTTATCCCCATAAATGTTTGCAGTCACCCTCCATAGACGGCTCCCATGTCCATAGCGTTCCTCACATTGAACTAGTTTATCCCCAAGACACTTATATATGACTTGGTAACCACACATTTCCAGTGTTCATAATCTGCAGTAAAATCCTGTGGTGCGGGTTTCCCATAAACTCCAACCTGTGAACTCGACAACCAGTAAGGTGACGTCTCCACCCTTGAAGGCCATTATTTTGTTCATTATGACCCGCGTTCTGATTCCCCACTTTGTGCATTCACGCTTGCAACGGCATACTCCTACACACATTACATTACTATGGTGCACATTGATTTTGTTAGTTTCTTCATTTCTGCCAACAATTTCCAGAAGAATGCACAATTTTTAACAATCAGTGAACAACATCTCTAATATTATGTAAGAGAATCAATCACCAACCCCGAAAAATCTCAACATCTTCAGGAAGTTTTTGGTAGATAGAAGTAGCAGACCACACAAAGAAACCACGTAATAGACGATTCAGCTCCAAAAGAAGTTTACCGCCTGCATGTAATACTCGTGTGACTAATTTCAAACCAAAATTAAAACAGGCTATAATGATATTTTGAAATAAAAATATAAAGATACCTTTATTGAATTGGAGGAATTGAAAGAAAAAACTTTGTTATGCAATCAAGAAGTATCAGGTCTTTGATAATCAAACTCAAAAGCTAGATTACTTAGTGAGTAATGGAAAATCAGGGTATGATAAAATTGGACTTGGTTTTGAGGCTTCATCTTCAAAATATAAACAAAAAGTCCCTGCAAAAACTGTATTTGTTACTAAACATTGGACATGTATTTTTTATAGCATGGAATTGCCTAAGACATTTAAAGTCTTTATCCTGAAGACATGAACTATGTTTACTGAAAACTGTTCAAATAGATGAACCAATATTCCTAGATAATCAAGTAAAACATTTAGTACCTGGTAGGGTGCTTCATAGGGTATAGTTTACCTTATTCCTTATGTCATAAACATAGGCCTCAACATCATTCTTTCTGTCTTTTGATTCTTCCATAACTCAATCTTGCAACTCCATTTCAAACTCCTTCTCAACTGCTTTCTGCACATCTGCAGGGAGCATTCCTCCATAAACCAACTCAGTTACAGGTATGTTTGTTTTCTTAACCTTCTTCTTTGGATCCTCAACTTACATGACAAAAGAATATGCTCGTTAGATGTCTAAAAAATCTTACTTTCTTTATAAAAGCTTATAAGAAAGATTGATACCATTACATAGAAACATAACAAATAGTTTGTGTAAGATATTAAAATGAAAACTAGAAGAAAAGGTTAATCAAGGCTAAAATCATAATTGCGAAGAGTTGTATCTGTCATGTACAGACTACAAACTGAAGCTCGGGTTATATAAAATGATTACTCAAAATTTTGCTCGACGTGACTGCCTATCTCACCTCCCCTCAAGGTAGGGCCTTGTCAGTCAGAAATACAGGGAAGAAAGTAGTGTGAATTAATCCACCGTATAATTAATGCAATGAGTAAGTTTGGGAATCAAAACGTGTTGGATTGTAGAATAATAACTACTAAAATTATGCGAGCTATAAGAAAAACATAAGCATACATACATCATCAAACCAATTTCAGGCGTGTCAAGTATTTGACAATCCAAAAATTGAATAAATTTAATTTCGCATCATTTAACTGATCACAGATTATGTGAATAAAAGAAAATTAACACAAAGCAAATTCCCATTGCTCAATGTTGTGGGACACTATATCAGTATTTGTTTTTTTACTCTAATGCTCTTTGAAACTAATTTCATCCATAATCCCCAAATTAATAGATAATGATAAAGAAGTTAAAAGAAAATATACTAAAGCATTTAGAACATCTTTAAATTCAAATGATGAATCAATCTATTTTCCCATATTAGCATTATTAGTAATTTATCACACAACTACTAAGATAAAATTCTACAAATGACATCAAATAAACATACAAGTACAGCAAGTAAGTTTTTAGCACTGACCTGCAACAACTTCAATGCCCTCTAAAGAACTTCGCAACCTTTAATGTAATTCGACAGTGACACGGCCATAGCATATCTGGACATGTCGACATATGCAAGCGTCATTGCCAAAACTACATCTTGCTTGAATGATTTGGGAAGCCTCTCTTTCAACAAACTCTCACCGATTTGAAAAACCATCTCAGTCTCTCCTGCTTCTTAAAATTACTACAAAAACTAGGTGATTAAGGAGGAATATGTAACTTAAGTGGTATTGTCCTAATCAGATCTTTTGTGAGGGACACTGATTGTTTTTCAAATTATAGCATTGTGAATCATCATGTAAAAAGTCACACTTATGAATAAGCACAACATATACGTTTGTATGTAATTATGGTTAACATATGTAAATATAATTAACAAAGACTATCAATGTTGTAAGATAACTATCCCTTTTTTTGTCGAAAGAAGAGAGTTACATGTCAAATACTCTCCTTACAATTTACCCTGCTTGAAATGAAATATCTGATATGGTTCATTACTACTTCATGTGATGATATAAATTCTGTAGGATGGGAAAAATGACTCTCCGGGAATTGTTCCTCGGGTCCTTGAGGAGCTGTTTCACCAAGCTTCTTTACATAGCACCACATCATTTACCTTCTCAGCTTTATGGAAATACCCTCCCCCCCAGAAATAACCCCTTGAATATATGTCTATTACTAAACACTAGAAGCGACTGTAAAACTAATTTACTGTGTTTTACTAATGATTCAAATGCCTAAGGGATCGGTGGAAATTGAGGGTCTCATAGAAATGGAAATCTCAAATAACACAAAAGCAAGTTGGTACACTAAAGGGAGGAGGGGTATTGTGGATTATGTTACCGTAGACACCGCATTGACCAATGCACATGCTTCCTTCAGTTATTTAGAGGAACATAACACTTAAGTCTCAAATTTTATAGTTCAGTACATCCACCCCACATGTTACAGTCAAGTCCAAAGTTATATGGCCATTACACCTATTAGACGTAACTATTATATTAAATCGAATTTGTCGAGTTTCAAATGTGTTTTTTAGTGGCCTCTCGGGGATGAAAACCTTGTCATTTAACACGTATATACTCATATACAATCACACATACTAATAGGTACAAATAATTAGCAAAATCTAATAAGGCCCTGATATCAATTTGAAAATAGTGAAACAACAAACTAATTATCTCGACGCCTATTAGTACATTTAAAATAATGTGATTTAACCAATCTGTACAATTCATTCAACATTTATCCAATGGATGTATGCAAATACTCACAAAATGGTATCAAGGTATATAAGCGATGTGTGTGTGTGTGTGTGTGTACTCTTCCCGTAAAACCCATATATAGGTTTTGAATTCGAGCAAGTCGATAAAACACGATGAAAGTCCCATTCAGTGTCTTATTGCATCCATCAGTTTTTCAATCCTGCCACCTCTTTTGTTGTCCCAAACAATTTGATTAATGACAAAATAATTATGTTAAGGGCTAACCCCATACATCACAACCCATGGATCTAATCTATATTCTCAAACTACTATGTTAATGAATCATCCATGACTTTTAGGAAGCCTGTTTGTTTTAAAGCCAAAACCAACTAAATGTTCAATGGTTCCTAAATTGATACATACGGGGGAAGTAACGTGTGACGGCCAGAAATGGGAATGAATTGGATATAATAGACCATGCCCTCTTCCACATTTTCAAATGCGATACAATTGAATTGAATAAAGTGCAAATTTCTAAAAACAGAGTTGAGGCATTGGAGGCTTAGGTAGAATAGATAGATGATGGCTTGGAGCGACCTTTTAGGCTCGTGATTAAAATAAGGGCCTCTCCCTTAAAAATTGCTCCCAACTAATGACATGACAACACAATGCTCAATAGGAATATAGTTTTATTCACATTTAGCAATGCATACTAACTCATTGTAGTGATTAGTAAAGTATTATGTGTATACGTATGCATTGTAGTGATTACTCCCATCTTTTTAGGTAGTAAGGATTATGTGTATACGTATGCATTGTAGTGATTAGTAAAGTATACCTGCTGCTTATGTTACGTGAGAGAAGAGCACGGGGAAATATCGATTCATCTTCCATCCTTGATTTCTAACATCACCTTCATTTTCTAAAATCCACACAAAATATAATTTAATAAAAAAACCAATAAAGGAACACAACAATTAAGTATTGGGTAATCATAAATAGCACAAGGACAGATTTGATTCAAATATCAAAATGGCATGCAATTTACCAGACTAACAGACTCCAAGTCCAAAAATATGTACAAGAACTTATTCTTCCCTTCAGAAAGTCAAAACACTCATCTGATCAAACACATAATAGAATACAAACTGAAAAAGGTGATATGATCAGAGAGGTTTGAGATACTATTTGTCTTTAGATTGTTTTGGAATATTGCAATACAACACAAATGTAATCAAACAAACACACTGGAATAACTAAATACACACTAAGGGTTCCATAACTCTCTTTCATATATACTCATAATAACTAATTTCAAAGCATGGGTAATCAATCAATGATAAATACAGAAGACAACACTTTGTTTCGTATATACTCGCAGAGCTAAAAACATATAAAAAAATAGATACAACACTATAAAATTATGGCTAATAAATTAATATTATTCAATAATTAATCACAGTCGCAATACCATTACTTGTAACTGTTAACAATAGTGTACATGTTAAATCAAATTACCTTCAATTTTGGAGAAAGTGTTGTGAACAGAAAATAAGCCCTAGCTCAAGAATCGCATGGGTATAAATGCAAATGGTAATATATAAAGATGAATGTCAAGGATAAAAAAGATGAATGTCAAGGATAAAACATGAAGTCTTCAAGTCCTTAATGGATAAGCACACATTTATAATCATACTTCTATAGGTCTAAAAATGAATATATAAGAACCATACATTCCGGAAAAAAAATTAAGGTTCTCAAAAAGCGTGTGGGGATTTTAGAGAGAGTGTAGGTCACGGTTTCGAACCATACATGCATCACCAACCATAGACATTCCATAAACAACAAACATAAAGAAATCAAATATAAATCGGGCATGAAAATGAACTACCAAACATATTATTCAGAGGGAGTTCCAAACTACTCATGAAAGACCTCCACATACATGCATACATCTCCATAAATAAAGAAATAAAAACATAAAATCTACTATATCAAAAAATATTGTCCATCCAAATCCCAAGAATGGACTACAAATTTTAGGCTTCAACTCAAACCAAAAAAAATAATAAAACCATGTTGTAACTTTACATGATCCATCTTGTACTGTACTATATAGCTATGGTGAGAAGGATTATCAACCATCGGATATAACTATCCCAAATTTTGCATCTGATATAACTATCCTATATTTTGCAAGAGAATCCAAAGTAAATAAATCACACAACAAAGTAATCCATTAACCTGGGCATTTTTCCATATACCTTTTGTGCAATGTAGAAAATGAAACATATCCAATGAAAACTAAATGTATCATCTGATGAATAACTGGAACAAAACATGAACGAAGATTAGAAACCCAGCAATAAAGTCAAGAATCACCAAAAGCTGAACAAAGAGCATTAATTACCTCCAAAGTATATTAGATCAGAACAAACCAAAAGAACAACTTGAAGAACGTATGGGTGGAGCAGTAGGAGTGAGAGACGACCGGAGAATGAGATTAGGGAGAGATGAACGACAGAGCAGCTGTAACCAAAACGTGAGAGAGAGCGCCTAGCGGGAAGGTTGAAAAATGAGAGGGATGAGTGAGCGGGAGCCTACAAAGTGAGTGAGTGTAATTTTTTTAAGGCATTTTATATTTTAGTCAAGTGTACTTAATTTTGGCACACTTAAAAACAATGGCAAATTTTGGCACTGTTTTAAAGTGTGCCAGATTGTCATTAAACCGTGCCAGAATTTGGCACAATTTTAAACTGTGCCAGATTTTTAATATCAGAGTGTGCCAAATTATTGTTTTTGGTGTAGTGTTTGTTGAGAAGCCACCAATGCCTGGTTTACCACTTTCTAGGATGTGTTTTTCTAAAGGTATTGAAAGTGTTTAAAATGATTTTGCTTACTCAAACCTCACAATACATTTTTCAGATTTTCACACAGTCTCTCAAGAGTAATAATACAAGTATTCTTGTTGAAGAATAAAGGTAAAAGTTTTTAGGCTTCAATAGGACTTGTGATTAAAGTTTGAAATCTAATACCTCAAAACTATAAAGATAAATGTGAAGAAGAAAAACAATGGTTTAACTATTTAGAGTGTTTAAACTAAAAAACAAATTATCTTAAAATCTTCCTCTTTAATCGATTGACTTTTCTCTATAAGAAATTCTCAATGTTTTTTTCTTTAGAGTTTTGGAAAAGATGGGTATTATGATACCAATATCTCCATATATATCAAGTTTTCCAAGTGTGGAAGACACGTTTAAGACAAGTGGGGAGGATGACATCACAGGAGATACCAAAGCAATTGAGTTTAGAGAATATTTGGTTGCAAATAAAGTTTTCATGGTTTCCCATGAGATATCTGTAAAATATCTGCTTTAGTAGAAAAAACTCTCGACTAGTGAAGTATATTCGCTGTAGCAAATCATTATGTCACTGAGGCGAGTTGCCAGTGATGGAAGTCTTGAGGATAAAAAACTCATTTGCGTAAAAAATCTAGTTGATCACGTGACTGGTGAATTGGTAAAAACTCTAGCTGATCACGTGGCTAGTGAACTCAAGCCTTCACTGAATTGAAGTCTTGCTTTGTTGAAGCGAGTGATCAACAAAAGCCCCCAGATATTGTCCAGGGAAATAAAATATATGGAAGTTTGAACTTTAATCAAACCTTCAAATGATATACTCATTCAAAGACATTTTTTAAGAATATCTTCTATATGCATAGTATATTTTCATATGCATATCACCTAATACCAAAAAAACCAACATATGCACACATAAATCAAATTTTCATTTTAAGAAAAGGTTAATTCAAATACGATAAAGTGTTAGAGTATTTTAAAAATTTCAAATACCTCAACAAAGTGGTAATATAAATATGTGATCATGTCAATGTTAGGTTGATAACAAGAAGCTTATCTGGAGCAAATGTAGCGTAGTTGTGCTATGCCAGAACGAACTCAAGGATAAAAGACACAAAATATATTTTGCAAATGAAATACGACAAACTAATTGTGTGTGGGACACACAAATATATATATATATATACACTCTTATAATCTCCCCCATTTGTCTATTCCGAGACAAAATATACAAACCAAAAGATTATAGGCACTAAGAAGTAAATCTATCACTCTATGATAAAAATGACACAATATCGACCATGGAAATACATCATCCTATCAATATATAATCAACAAGAACCAACTTGAGCTCTTGTACTTTGCTCATTTTTCATACACTAGTAAAGAGAATCACGATACTAATGTATAATAAGGTAATTAACCAGATGTAGTTATGATGAACAATAGATATGCATATAAAAGCATTGGTAATCTAATCACATACAGTATATCACAATCCTAGAAAGTACACATCCTAAAATATCATATTTAATGCATTGTACTTCACTTCTAATGTATATATATGTTCCCTAAGATATTTTCATATAAAAAAACCAAATTATCATTAAATTAAAACTCCCCCTTAATTTAAACACCCCCCATCATTTCTTCCCTATTTTGTCATGGAAGTTACTAAAGTTAAGTACAAAAAAAGTCAAGTTAAGAATCTGATTCGGTTTAAATGAGAAAATGAAAATGTTTATATAAATTAATTTTAAAGAATCATATATCTTAAAGATATGTAGTTCAATTCATCGATTATGTAAAGCGATATAAGCACCTTTACTAAACAAGATATATGAGAAAATATGATAACTAGGCATAAGGATGTGATAATTTAAACATGCCTATAAATTTATATCATAAATACCCAAAAACGTAATCAAGCTTTGACTATTCGTAATGTATCATAATCAAAAGATATAACAAAAAATACTAACCGAGTTTAGGAGTAATACTACACATGTCAATGAATAAAAAAATCATAACTCAAAATAAAAACATGACATATACACCAAAATTATATCTAAAAAGTCGAGTGGACCCCAAAATATCTCTACCAATCATTGATATATCATCATAATCATCATCGTCATCACCAATCATTAATGCTTATCCTCATCATTGTCAGTGTTGGATATTGCATCTACATCATGTGAAGAATATAAATTTCAACACTCAGATCCACCATGCTCCTCTCGAGGCTAAAAAACTCATGCTCATTAAAGAAGAAGAGTGCCTCGTAATCAGTGGTATGAGCTTGAACTTGTTAAGTGAGCTCATCTACCATCCTAGTCAGCTTCATGATATCTGGTCAAAGAAGGTCCATTGTACGCCCCACTATGAGGGTTTCAGATGAGCTTCATGATATCTGGTTAAGTTGAGCTGATTTGAAAACAACGAAAAATGAGTAGCATATGAGGCTTTTCTAAATCCTAAGGCACTATTTCAATGGTCTTATGGAGATATGTCAAGTCCTCTGGGACATCACCGGTGGCACCACTAGTGACTTCATCACCATGTGCATCCATCTTATTGATCTACTTTTTTCTCTCTCTCTTTTCATCATTTTCATTAACCTCTACAATCTCATCCACTTCAGGATGTCTTTCGGGTGTATCGATCTATTCCATCCCATCGATATATACTATATATGTGAGATTTGGAGAGGCCTTTTATGATGTTTCCCTAGTTAACATATTGACATTTTGATCTAGTAATAACTGACGCACAAACCTCTAAAAAGGTAGAGATGGTCTCACATTCCCTTTACTTTCCACTGCACTCCTCATTGTGCAATATATCTCCTCGGGTAGATTTTTCAATATATCGATGCAAATTATATATAAACAGAGGCAAATGTCAGTGAAAGTAATATATTGAGATTTTTTAATGATGTTGCCCCCAAACTATCATGTGCAAAAGATAGTAAAAATCGGTGAGGTGTTTCCATTCCAATGTTTTCTTCACATGACGACTCCTCATGTCATGTGTAATTTTAGTCCGTACTTCATAAATTCTTGGATATTCTTGGCCTTCGTGAGGAAATCCCAAGTTCTCAACAATTGACAATTGATAATTTTGACAAATGGTTTTCTTTGAAATTTGAATTCAAATTCCATGAACCGTTATGTGGAAATAAGTTTTTTGGTTGTCATTAAACTCACTATTGTAATAAAATTCCTCTACCATGTAAGGGTATACACACTCCTTGTCATCTCTATTCTAACACATGATTAAACACCCTTGTTCAAAAAATTTATCAGACCTTTGGCATGTCAATTTGAGTCGATGCTTAATTAACCGTCCGCTAAAATGGAATTGCTCTTTCTTTGAAATGAGCATTATAATATAGTTCATGGAAATGTATAGAAGTGTTTCTTGGATTATTCCATGTGAAAATATTTTATTTTTCGTATATATAAGATATTTTATTTTACTTCGCGAACATATCCTTAGACATTCCTTGTGTGTCTAGATGCTTGATTTCCTTACATGCCTCTATTTGTGTATGAGTTGTCTTAGATTGAATCTCATCATCGACTCAGAGACTCCGGTGGACTTTTGGACTATTTTGGATATGATATATGACCTTTGACACACTTTAGGACACCTTCTCTTTGCCCAAATTTCCTGCACTTGTTATTATCCTTAAAAAGTCTTATTTTGGGAATGCATGTGAACGGTGGCTTTCGACTGGTACATTTTTAAAGGTTTTATATTCTACCCAAAATTGTGCGCACGGTTGAAAAATCCCTCATGCGCACATATATGACTAGTAGGGTCCATTTTTCTCAGTTTTTATGGCAGCGCAGAAGGATAAAAAACTATCCGTACGCATAGACTTTGCAAAAATGGGAAAACATATTTTTTCACTATAAAAAGAATTTTGTATCCACTTTTGATTTATAACTTTGATATCTCTTTGAATAACTTTTTATATCTATGAGCTTCTCTTTCTCTCTCTACAACCCCTATATGAGATTTTACTTTTCCTCAATTTAATTGAAATATTTTGTGAGAGATTCACCAAATAAACCTTAAAAAACTCATCCTTCATCATTTTCCATAGAATATCTTTAGTTGAGAGGTCAACATGGAGGAAGATCTGAATAATTAGAGATGTGTTCTTCAAATTGGATGCGTGGAAGCTAATTGGAGTGGATTATCCTCTTTATATATAGGATATTTACATGAGAGTCACTAGATCAGGTGGAGTATTGAGGATTGGTAGATTGTGAGATCTTGTAAGGAATCTCAAGCTAGGGTTGATCTATTGTAACATCTTCATTTTTCTAGTGGATTACTTGTAGCATACTGTGGTTATTTCCCCCAAATGGGGTTTTCCTCGTTGATATTGGAGTTGTACTCATTTTTTCATTTGCTTTTATTCACAACACATAAACTCTTATAATGTCAAATCTACACTTTATTTATGTTGCTAGGTGTTTATGATTTCAATTGAATTGAACTAATTTATCTAGATCTCACATAATTACAAATTAACTTGAATTTATATCTAACAGGACCTAGGTGTAGATTTCCCACCTTGCTAAGTAACAGATGAAATCAAAGGCTTTTGAATTGGATTTAAATGCTATCGTTACACTTTTCTTAAACTAATATTGGATTTAATAATTTTAAGTTTAAGCGCTTGATAAATTTTGAAAATAAATGTGATCTTAAATTTCATTATGCAAAGAAATTATTGGTGTTTCATTTTTAAACAAGAAAAAATTTAATTGATCATGAATTCCGAGTATGTCCTATTCACCCCCTAGGAAATTATCACACCGAATTCCTCATTTCCAGTTCACGAGCAAGAGTCTGATATCCATTAGGTTCTTGTTTTGAATACTTGTTGTATAGACGTTTCAAGGATTAAGTTAGCATTATAATGGAAAATAAAGAGTTAGAAAGACACAAAAATACTCCATATCTTATATAATTAAAGAATTTAAACCTAAAAAAGAAGAGTAATATATTCCTAAACATGAGGTAGAGTGTCAAACCAAGATATACAAATTATAGATTCTCATAAACTTTAGAAATGCCCAAATTAATTAGAGTTTTTAACATGCAATTTTCTTGTACAATGTAGCTTAATAAAACTTGCATGAAAACAACTCTAGTAAATAACTTTAATAGCAAGAATCACATTAATTCCTTCATTTATTAAGTTATTAGGAAAAAATAACCAAAAATCCCAGAAGTCAATTTTTTTGAAAAAACCCTAACCCTAGAGTGGAGGAAAGAAGCTTAACTATTGATTCAAGATGATGACTCATGTTGGAAATCAATGTAAGAGGCTTAAATCGAAGTACAATCAACTCCTAGGGTCTCTAAAACAATTTTCAATCAAGAGAGAAAATGTGTTTTCTAGTGGGAAGTGTTTAAAATGAGGGTTTCAGACTTTATAAAACCTGATTCGTTGATGCAAACCAATTAACTTTGATGACGAGAGATCTTTTACTAAAACAAATCCAAATTTCGTTGGTTGTGACATCGACTAGATATTTTTCTCACCTTTGAATGATTTATTCACTAAGGCGAGACAAAATTTTCATGAGTTGTTCTATATGTAAAATATTTTGACTGGATTTTAGACCGACTTATTCATTGTAGCAACATAAATTATTCATGGGTGTCTTAATTTTTTGCCGAGGCAAATTAACATTTGGGACTAGATTTTTAATTTTCCATATTAAAGGAAAAATTCACACATAAAATTTAACCATGTATATTAAGGTCCATATTTTCGAACGCATTGACTAATGATGCGAACGTACGTGTTTAGACAACATAATTAAGGTTTATGGTTATATCATATACCCCAAATAGAGATGAATAAGCATTTAAATGCTTAAAACATTTTTAGGTTCGATTTATTGTACGATGTATTGATTATACCATGTGTGAAAGCAAAAGTGAACACGTTTGAGCCTTGAACGATGAAGCTAAAATTAAAGTTCAATGAAACATAGTTTTGGAAACTCTAATTTTATGCTTGTCATTAAAAAGTCTCATTTTCCTTAAATGTATAAAATTTTCAAGTAACACTTTTGTCTTCCTCATTTTTAAGAGATTTATGATTAAAATCTTCCAGTCTCATATCCTTGGTGTTAACCAATTTGTATAAATTTAATTCTTTCAGACATCGATTATGGAAAAGTTTTCCATGTGATAGCTGTCACATAAGAATAGTGGTTAGAGAATTGTTTCTAATTTCTCAAAGGTAGATCACGCATACTAAAGTTACATCTCTAAACACATCATCTCTCATGGTTTGAATGATTTTGCATGATGACTTTTCAACTACAACCCTAAACAAACTTCTCACACACACAAGACATAAAAATGACACTCCTTTTTCAAATCATGATCATTTTGAAAGCCATCAAGCATAAATCAAATTTCTTTATTTAATCTTTTAATCAAATAATCCTCAAGAATGTTATGCGGTGCCAAGTTCATATAGTTTATTGTATATTCTCCATGTAGACACCCCATTCTATTACCCCCTAACTCTCCCTAGGTCCCTAGTACCTCCCTTCATAACTGTAAACCCAGGTCACGTCCCGAGTACTAACCTGAAAGCCATCGGGCACTCCCCGACTCAGTTTGACCCAAAAGTCAAACTCTTCGTCTTGACGGAGACTAAATGAATCTTCGAAGGGCACTAAATACCCTTTCTAACGGTTCGCCCCGTGCACGATTCCGACTTGCCATGCGGACGAACGGTCCATTTGCGTTCGAAACCTGACTAGAGGCCACCGGGCGCTCCCGAGCTCTTTTTGAGCTATGTCAACTCTTCAGCTTGACCGAGGCTGTATGAATCTTTGAAGGGAACTGAATACCCTTTCCAATGGTCATCCCCGTGCGCGATTCCAACTTTCCATGCGGACGAATGATCCGTTTGACTCCGGGAGGCTATCGATCGCTTCCCGTGTCTGGTTGACCAAAGTCAACTCTCCAAACCACGTCAAACTCTTTGGAATGTAGAAGTACAACTCCTAACCTTTCCAACGGTATGCCCCGTGCACGATTCGGAGTTAACATGCAGACAAACGATCCGTTTGTGTTCGAATGATTCCCCGTCCAATGGACCAATAAACTCCTTCGAGCCATATTTGACCCAAAGTCAACTCCCGAACCCGGGAGCGGTCCAAAGGACTTTTGAAGGTCTCTAAATTACCTTTCCAACGGTATGCCCCGTGCACGATTTTGACCAACGATTTGCCCTCGGCGGTCGATTTTCCAAAAAATCCTGAAACACACTACCAAACGGCAAGTTCTGGAACCTGCCTATCGACACCTGCCTGCCGATAGGCAGGAAGGGGTCTATGTCGATCGTCACTGACCTGAGCCTATAAAAGGAGGCCTTCAACTCATTTGCAAGAGGAGCCCAGATCTGATAAAAATCCCTCTCAACGAATCACAGAAACCTCTCTCGAAGGCAGCGTGATTTCAACTTCCAAATACCCTTTTTACTTCCACTTTTCATCATCCCCTTCATCAAAATTGGTGAATTAGCCACTCTCCATCATCATCCAAAGTGAAAGGGCTGCTCCCCAACATTCAAGATAAAGCTCAAGATCTTCAAGAAGGTCCAACTTTCTCAAACTCTCTCTTTAAATTCTCTTGAATTCTCAATAACTTGTTTTCTTACTTAGCACTTTTATTATCCCATTTCACACATCCTAATATACTTTTTACTTAGTATTATTGCACATCTTTTATTTTCATAAAACCCAAAAAATAAGAAAAATAGGGTTTTTCTCATAAATTCAAATAAGGGATTCTCATATTTTCCTCACACTTTTCTCACAACTAAAACACTTTTTTCTACACACACACATACACACTCATAAATAAGAGATTACCCATTTTGGATTTATGGGATAAACCCCACCCCTCATTTTACACGCAAACTACATGGACTTTGATGCCTTTATAAGGCTACATAGGCATCTCCGGGTAAAACTCGAGACTCGAGTCCCTTTTCTCACTTTTTCTCTCATTTTCTATCTTCTCTAAATCCATTTTTCTTATATTATACATATACTTGTTCTTAGTGACGCATTACCCCATATGCGTTATCGTTCCCTTATAACGATCAACGTAGGGGTAATCGCGTAAATCTCATTTTTCTAATATTACTCTTATATCTTCCTACGGACGACTCGCTTTAATTTTTCCATGATACAAGTCGAGGATTCCTACCTCCATTCTATATATATACACATGCACACATATCACGGGGGGAAACATAAAGGAAAATAGCATATATTCATGAGAGATCAAAAGGGCGGAATGGGTGCCTAACACCTTCCCATTTCGTAACTATGCCTCCGAACCCTTCTCGAATCATCTTCGTTTCATATGCACCAGTATGTCTTTGGATGCCACTCTTCGGGGTGGCTTTCCCTTTTTCTTTTGTCTGTTTTAAATAAAATAGATTGGCGACTCTGAATCTCTCTACATTTTTCACACCACAAATGACGTCGGCCGAAGCGCTCCTGAGAGGGACGCGCGGGACCCGAAGGATCCTTTCCTCTACGCGCCGGCCTGCAAGGATCAGGATCGGGGATGTGCACAGTGGCGACTCTGCTGGGGACATGTGTTTTTGCTTGTGGGCTTGACTATATTTACATGGATGCTATATTCGTTTATGTTTCCTCCCATATCTTCCTATTCCCCTTTCTCACATGTATCCCATGCTTACGCTTATGTTCACACACTTGTAGAAAATTATTCGTGTACACTTCTCACCACGTGCACCTAGGATCACATGTATATCCCCATGTTGCACGTATCACCCATCCATACTTGGCGTACCTTTTGGGGTACTTGTACTTTGTTCCCTATTTGGCATAATCAAGAAAGGCACTCTCATCATAAGATACTAATAAGAGAATCATGCATGATTCACACGATATCACCAAAGAGCATTGATATTGACCAAATTTTACCCAGTAACTGGAGGGTCACTTCGTGATGGGCGTTGGTCCGGCAGGTCGCAGTTAGCCTAAGCGATATGACTCTCACCTTCCATTGGCCAAGTACCTTCGACGTATATCGAACGGTTCCCCCGCATCGTACCGCTTGACCGAAGTCATGAAGGGAGGTCTATCGCAGGAAATTCGTTCACATACGCTGAGTATATCGAATTCTCTCTCACACGTACCATCCCCACGAGGTATATGGTGAGGCAATTCACGTACACTTAGGTATATCAAATGGCTTGTCCACACGTACCGATTGCCCGCAAGAGCAAGACGTATATCGTGGAAGTCACGCCAAAAGGGGGAACCCATGCCGATTCACCCAACCAACTGCATACCCGCATATAGGTGTCAAACTTAGGACACGCACTTTAGATTGCCAGTTTCAACCCGAAACTCTTCTAAAATTTCGGGTCGGCCTTCCGCCCAATTTTTGCGCATTTTTTAAAACGGGACTCTGTCCGCGAGCCTGGTTACAAGTCCAATCCGTAGCTTTGCATATATTAAAAACCTCACTTTTCCAGGCTCGGGTCCCGTCCGACATTGCATTTAGGAGAATTAAATACAAGTGAGAATATAATAATCATAATAATCATGCTGAATCCCGTCTCCAAAAACATTTCTCCCTTCTTTATTAAAAATCCAAAAACATTTCTCCCTTCTTTATTAAAAATCCAAAAACATTTCTCCCTTCTTTATTAAAAATCCAAAAATATTTCTCCCTTCTTTATCAAAAATCCAAAAATAGTTTATTCCCTTTTTCTCAAAAATAAATCTTATCCTACGCCTTCTCAGGTCGATTGCGAGCCCTTGGCCTGGCTCCCTATTGGCTTCAGTCTTCAGTCAAATCACCCTGGAGTTTCATCCACTTCTCTACTACTTCTTTCGAGTTCAGAATCCATCCATCCTCCATGGAGAATGCAGATCAAGCACCAGTCATACAACCGGATCTGCCGACAGTCCTAGCTCAGCTCGTGGCCAAGATTGACAACCTCTAAGCCGAGGTTCGAGAAATGCAACGAAACGAAGCTCATATTCCTCAAGAGCTCGAGGCCCTATTCCCTCATGCTATGGGTCCACCCGAGCCTATCTGGGTCCTGAAAGAATATCATCACGCTCCACGTGCCCCTCCTGCTAATGGGCCGCCGCTTACCCAGCTTCCAATGCCAAACATTGCCCAGCCTATGGCTAACCTGCCTATGGTCGCTGATCCAAAGGAGGAGCAGTTGAATAAAGTCAAAGAGGATCTGAAGATGATCACCAAGAAGTTTGACCAAGTCAGGATCTCTAGGAATTACATGGACTACACCCACATGTCTCCTTATCCTAAATCGAGGTTACCCGAGAAGTTCAAGATGCCAAATATCGAGAAGTTCGGGGGGAGTGGTCCCCCAATTGTTCATCTTCGTAGTTATCATCGTTCCATGACTCTACTAGGGGCTTGTAAAGAAGTGATGGCCCAATTGTTTCAGTAAACATTGAAGGATAGTGGCCTCCGATGGTTTTTATCCCTTGAGGAATGCAGAATCCGTAGCTAGGAGGATGTAGCCCGAGAATTCATGTCGCAGTACAAATAAAACGAAGAGCTTGAGGTCACCCATCGTGATTTAGAGCTGCTCAAACATAATCCTAGGGAATCAGTCAGTAACTTCATAACTCGGTGGAGGGAGCGAGCAGCTACCATGACTAATCGTACATCCGAGGAAGAATAGGTTAACATAGTTAAGAAGAACTTCTTGCCCCATGTCCGAGCAACGATGGGAGGACAATACTATCCCCACTTCAGAGCTCTCAGAGAGGCTGGAGTGGAAATCGAGGAAAGCCTCATTAAAGCAGAAATTGAACCAAAGAAGGTGTCCGGACAGTTCACCCCTAGAAAGTATGACAAGCCTGCCAATGCTACAGTCTCAACCATCAACAACATCTCTCAACCAACCACATCATGGGCACTAGAAAGCCGCCCTGCTCCCATCCAAAGGGAATACACTGAGCTTCATGCTCCCCTCTCCAAAGTTTACCAAGCCCTGTTAAGCCGAAACCTCATCAAACCCTTGGATCCATGTCCATTGCCAAATCCACTCCCAAGAAACTTCAAGACCGACGCTCATTGTGCCTTCCACGAAACTGCTGGCCATACCACCGACCAATGCTTTCACCTCCGAAACATAATCCAAGATCTCATTGACCGGGGTACCATCGCCCCACTAGCTAATCCTAAGCCAAACACTACTCATAACCCACTCCAGAATCACACCAATGCCATCTTCTTGGAAGAAAATCCGAATTTCGATCCATCAACCCAAATCACACCCCAATACCCTTCTAAACCTCTTCAAATTTGCCCATATTTCCTTCTACACCCTACTAGCCCCGCTGATCAGGCACTAGCACTCCTTATCAGAGCATGCATCATTATCCGTACCCGTTTTGAAAATGGAGGTATGGAATTGTCAGAGGTGTTAAACCAACTCCTAGAATTCGGGCTGAAATTACCCTCACAGATGGTCATTGATTTCCAGAGATTCAGTACACTATTTTTGGAAGCACAGAGATGGGCCCGAGATTCAGACAGATGGGTGGTACCAACCGACGAAGTCAGCTTAGATGATGTTGTCCAGACTATGGAAAAATTATTCAGGAAAACCAACAACATTTGCAGTATCACCGGGTTACTTGACACTTTGAAGCTACAAGGGCGCTTGGTCCCTTCAATCACACATATCCCCACAGAATGGGAGAACTTGTATGAAGAAGCCGTTAAAGTTGTGGAATGCATCGACTTTAGAGGGAAAGACAAAATTGTTGCCACCGGATGGGGGGAAGGATTCGAAGATTCGAGTGAAGAACAAGCTTCAGGAAGAGCTGGCCTAGTAGTCGACATATGTGGGATGATCTCATTTGAAGAACTCCTCGGAGAAATAGATAGGGTGTCAGAACAACCTGGGATTGACGAGGAAATGAGATTTATGTTTTTTCTTTCTTCAGTAAATCACATGACCAAATTAGGGAGACATTACCAAGTTCCAAGCTCACTACTAGCAAATGACAAGGGGAAGGGCTTTGAAAACCTTCCTATGCCAGAGATGAACATCGAAGAAAGTAAAATCCTCAATCAACTGAAGAAAACTCAAGCTAGCATCACTCTATGGGGGCTTTTCATGTCTTCCCATCTACACAGAAATGCTTTAATCAAATTACTCACTGGACCTATAGTTCCTCCCTCTACCACACCAGAGGAGGCGGTAAATCTGGTCGGATCCTTAACCTCTACCCGAATGCTATCATTTTCTGAAGAAGAAATCCCTAGAATTGGGTCGAATCACAATCATGCACTCAACATCTCCGTCGAAGTTATGGGAAAGGTCGTGCCACTCTCTCTTGTCGATAACGGATCCACCTTGAATATTTACCCATTGAGAACCTTCAAGTGTTTAGGCCTGAAAAAAGCGACCTCGCTCCAACCTCCGCCACTGTGCGTGCCTACGATAATACTCATCGTGAGGTGATGGGATCCATAAAACTTGCAATAGGGGTTGGACCTATAAACCCTGACATTGAATTCCAAGTCATAGACATCCCAGCTTATTTTAACCTGTTGCTCGGACGCCCCTGGCTCCACAATATCAAGGGCGTGTCTTCCTCACTCCATCAAAAATTAAAATTCTTCGCCGACGGGCGAGTCATCACCATTTTGGACGACGAAAAAAATGTCGAGGGTGCAAGCACCAGCAGTCCAATTCTCGAGATACAGCACGGGTAAAATGATATGCTCCTATCAGGATTCTGAGTCGAGCCATTCCTACTCCCGGCAGGGGACGGTTTCAAAGAAAGGGTTTGTCCAGAATATGACCCTCATGGCAATGTCAATGTTATTCAGATGTTCAGAAACATGCACTTCATGCCTGGACTTGGGCTAGGGCAAAGGCAGCAAGGGATACTTGAGCCCATCGAACTGAAGAAAGCTTTCCCTCCTTGCGGCTTGGAGTATCAACCATCAGAACAAGAGCTCGGAATGATCGGCCAGTCTCGACCAAAGAGAGGATTAAATTGTATCCGAACTATCTCAGGAGACTCCTTAAATGTATGATTCATCAAAGAAGGTGAGGATTTCCCCTTTTACGGTTTTCCGGAACCGTGGTACGACCACACTGACAAGAAGATGAAGCCTGGATTGGAGATCTTTTTCCAAGATAGCTACCCATGGGCCGAAAGTTTCCCACACCGCGTACAACTGCTCATCAAAGATATCGAAGAGACTGAGGAGAGTGATTCTGAAGACTCCTTCCACTTACTGATACTGGGGCTGGCACTCTGCATAGTTCATTCAGGAACTACATCAATGGACCCATCTCGTCTGATTAAAGCTGCTGATACACCTCTCCTCAATTGGCATGCTGTGCTAGTTCTACCTCTTGAAATCTCCCCTAACCCCAAGGTTTACCCTATTTCTTCTTCTGTTGTCTATCCTTGATCAAATGTAACCGAGACCTCTTTTGATGAGGTTCTCAATGCTGTTTTTCCTATCAATAAAATAAATGAAGATTTTGAGTATCTTGCTTTGCCTTACATTAGTTGTTTGGATTCTAATCGAACTTTTGATGATGATGATTTTGCAAATGAACAATTCTTAACTGATCTAAATAAGGTTAATAGTAAACAGCATAACCACGTTCAAGTTAATGAAGAAGAGACTGTTGTTATTAATCTCGGTTCTAGTAGTCAACTGCACGAGATTAGGTTAGGGGCCACCCTGACGAGCATGAGCATGCACAACTCGAAGAATTGTTGAAGGAGTTCGTAGATGTTTTCGCATGGTCCTATGATGATATGCCCGGCATCGATCCTGAAATATCACATCACGAGATCCCCATTCTCTCAGATTATAAGCCAGTTAAACAAAAATTGAGAAAACTTCGCACCGAATGGTCGCTCAAGGTCAAAGAAGAGGTGGTCAAACAGTTAAATGTGGGTTTCATTCGACTGATCGAATATCCCACATGGCTAGCCAACATTGTACCTGTACCGAAATCAGGAGGAAAGGTTCGAATGTGTGTGGACTACCGAGATTTAAACAAAGCTTCTCCGAAGGATGATTATCCGCTACCCAACATCGATATGATTATGGACAACACAACCAATCATGCTCTCAAGTCATTCGTCAACGGGTTTGCCGGATACAACCAAATCAAGATGCACCTAGACCACCAAGAAAAAACCGCATTCATCACCCCATGGGGAACCTTTTTCTATACCGTTATGCCATTCGGTCTCAAGAATGCTGGGGCTACCTACCAAAGGGCTGCCACAACCATCCTGCACGATTTGATTCACAAAGAGGTCGAGATTTACGTGGATGATATGATTATCAAGTCCAAAACTAGAGAGGGTCATGTTCTCTCTCTCCGAAAGTTCTTCGAATGACTGCGACAGTATCAAATGAGACTTAATCCACAGAAGAGTGTCTTTGGCATTACAAAGGGAAAACTCTTGGGATTCATGGTCAGTGAAAAGGGGATAGAAGCAGATCCTGTAAAGCTGAAGGCCATACTTGAGATGACACCACCCCGAACAGAGAAAGAAGTCCGAGGTTTTCTTGGGAAATTACAATATATCAGCTGGTTCATCAGCCAGCTAACCCCCATCTGTGAACCAATCTTCAAGCTCCTCCAAAAGGATTCAACCAAGGTCTGGAACGAGGCCTGCCAAGAAGCTTTTGATAGAATCAAACAATACCTGACCCAACCTCCAGTACTCATGCCACCACATTCTGGTCTCCCTTTACTCCTATACCTAACCATAACCGACACTGCAGCCGGGGCTTTGCTAGCCCAATACCTTGAAGACTCCCTCAAAGAAAGAGCCATCTATTATGCCAGTCGCAAATTGTCCAGGTACGAGGTCAACTACACTGCTTTAGAAAAGGCATGTGTCGCACTTGTCTAGGTCACCCAAAAGTTGCGACACTGCATGCTCGCCTTCCCCATCAAACTTGTATCCCGAATAGATCCCATCAAATACCTGCTTGAGAAACCCTCCTTATCCAGCCGAATGGCCCAATGGTTGATGCTCCTAATCGAGTTTGGTATCGCGTACGTCACACAGAAAGCTGTTAAAGGAAGAGTCATCTCTGACTACCTCGTTGACTACCCTGTAGAAGAAGCAGATGTTTGGATCTCCGAATTCCCAGATGAAAATATCCTCTCCACCACTCAAGACCGCCTTAGATGGAAAATGTTCTTTGATGGCGCTGCCAACAAAAAGGGATATGGCATTGGGATACTTCTGGTCACCCCAGATGACTCCCACACACCCATCACCATGAAATTGGATTTCCTTTGCACTAATAACATGACCGAATACGAGGCATGCATAGTGGGACTCAAAGTTGCTCTTGAAAAGGGTATTCAACACCTTGATGTCTACGGGGATTCTGCCCTCATCATCGGTCAAGTGCTCAGAAAGTGGAAAGTCAAGGACGAAAAGCTCCAAACCTTTCATGCCTAATTAGAAGAGTTAGCCTATCAATTCCGAGATATCACCTTCCATTACCTACCCCGAGCAAAGAATAACCTAGCCGATGCTCTCGCCACTTTGGCCTCCATAGTCGACATGCCCGAGGGAATAACAATGATCCCCTTCCTAGTTCAAAAGCAAGACAAACCGACCCATTGCTTCCATGTGGAGCTTATCTCCACCGAAGATCCTGAACCAGCCGATTGTTGGTGCTATGATATCTGGTGCCTCCTCAAACATGGTAGGTATCCCGAGGGTTCCAACAAGAAGGACCGAACAACCCTCCGAAGACTGGCCGCCCAGTACATCATCTGTCATAAAGCTCTACTCAAGAGGAATTTCGATGGAACTCATCTACACTGCATCGCAGGGGTTGAGATTGAGAAAACAATGCAAAAAATCCACAGTGGGGAGTGAGGACCCCACATGAATGGTCACATGCTCGCCAAGAAGATCATCCGACAGGGCTACTACTGGACCAACATGACCCAGGATTGCACCGCCTATGTCCGGAGATGCCTCAAATGCTAATAATTCTCCAATCTTCAGCACTTGCCTCCACGAGAGTTATACAACATGACCTCTCCCTGGCCGTTCTCCACCTGGGGTATCGACATCATAGGGAAGGTTACACCAAAGGCTTCAAACGGACATGAGTTCATCCTGGTCGCCATCGATTACTTCACCAAATGGGTCGAAGCTGAGTCATACACAGTGTTGAACGCCAAGAAAGTGGCCAAATTCATCAAGAAGAATATCATCTGCCGATATGGGGTCCCGCATGAGCTAGTGTCAGATGACGGGTTACACTTCGAAGCAGAAGTCACAGAAGTTATCAACGAGTACGGGATTCAGAGACATAAATCTTCTCCCTACCGACCTCAGACCAATGGTGCAGTTGAAGCCGCCAACAAGAACCTCAAAGCCACTCAAAAGGCCGATTGTGCCACAAGGAGACTCGACGCATGTTGAAGGCATCATAGTCGACATTATAAGAGCACATAGCTTCCAAGGCTTCGAGGTAATTGACAAACTCAGTGCTACCAGGGAGAGCCATCTTGCAAGACTAAAAGATAATGGGTAGGTAGATAGGGATGCAAAGGTGTGATGAGAACACTCCACCCTTCTCCCTTTTTATACTTAAAAATCCTCAGAAGGGACATAATCCCTACAGAAATCGGAGGGAATCCTACCCCACAAGGTACCAAGGGCTGAAGAGGGTACCAATCAAAGCCTTCAAATGATGGGACTGGACTAAACTGCCGATAGGCAGGTCAGGGTGCTTGCCGATCGGCATCCCCCCATTTTTAGGAATTTCCTCCTTTCCCCTTTTGATAGATCAGAAAACTCAATAAAAATAAATTGATATTCTCAAAACAATTTCAAGAATCCTGTTTTCTCCTTATAGGATTCCCCTTTTAAATAAAAGCTTTCCTTCAAAAATTCCAAAAATATTCCTTTTTTACGGTCTCAGTAGAAAAGTAAAAAGCGCATGTGCATGCATTCATTCATCATTAATAAAAGATAATAATAAAAAAACTCCCATTGCATTGCATATATTTGTGTTCCGTGTTACATCAGTTTTGCAGGAAACAAGAAAAGAAAAGCCAAAAACAATGGGACTCAGCTCGAACCCATATTTCATTCCCTCTCTCTCTCTCTCAAGAGCTTCCACCCCCTCGACGTGCTCTCTTCCCCCTACGACGAGACGACGCACCACCACTACCTGAGCCCGAGTCATCTTCGTACGAAGCATACGGCACCAGGCAAGAAGGAATAGGAACTGCATCCCGAATATGGGCAGTCACCGAAGATATTCAATCTCTAATGTCCCTGATCCAAGTGGTCCACACCCGGACTTGCTGCAAGGAAAGGCAAAATCAGTATCAAAACAGGAATGACCAAAACAGAAAAGAAAGGGAGGAACAGAAAGGTATACCGCAGGTCAAAGGACCTCGTCTGTCAAACCCAACTCCTCCGGATCCACCGCATGAGGACGGTGCAGCATAGGCACCATCCCTCCATCAGCCCGTCGGATGTTGTATGAAGGGGTATGCAACCACACAAAAGGGACCTACGAGGTTGCCGCCACTGCAGATGCCGACGGACCATCACCACTATGGGAAGACCCCACCGCCCGACTCGAACCTGCCAGAGGAAAGGGCAGAGCATCATATATGTTGGGCGCCATCAAACAGCTCGTCACAAAATCCATATAGTCATATGGCGCGGCCGTATCAGTGTACAGCAAGTAGGACTTGCCAATCATCCCCACGATCCTCTCATCCTCCAACATCAGTCGCTCATGCCTCATAGACTAGGTGGCTGTGCGGGTGGCACCACCACCTCCTCCTCGGAAATCTGACGAACTACCCTCTCCCCGAGATACTAGGAATGGCCAAACTCATGCGCCAGCAAATGCCTCATCCGCGTGTTCACCCCGGTCACCCCCACATCCTAAATGGCTGTCCCCCAGGGATAAAAGGTCACCTGAAAATCTCCAAGAAAGCACAAATCAATATGAGATCAAAAGGTGCAAAAACTAAGACTGAAATGGAAAGAAGTCTTACCCTACCACTGGTCAGGTCATTCAAGACCTAACGCACCGCCTCCAGGGAGAGAGATCCCTTCGACTGCCGATTGGCCTTACGCCATCGATACAAGTGACAGAAGTCCCCAACAGTGTCATCCTTCAAAGTAATCAGTGGGGTATTGCACCCAATCACCTCATAGAACCACGTCTGAATTCACAAGCAAAAAAGAGACACATAAGGAAAATGCGAATGCATGAAAGGAAAATGCGAATGCATGAAAAGAAATGCACAAACTAAAGAATACCTCAAGAAGGTACGTGTCCCCAGTAAAGGTCTGTCGGCAGCACCGGCTAAATGCATCCAGAGAAAAGTAAAGGGTCGCCAAAAAGTCATAGACCCCCCACCATACCGATCAACACTGACCCCTTGCCTTCCCGAGGTAGCCCAAAAGTCCGTGCCACTGCCGAATGGCACCCTTCATACTATGACGACCGGCACCACTCCTAAAATTTTGTACAAAAGTTCCCAGAAAATACCAAAAAACCTCGAAAAATCCTCGGAAAATTACCAAAAATCCCGGGAGGGATTTATAGCCATTTTACGAAGAAAATTTTGTATTTCCTCAAGCGGAACCCCTCTTCCCCAGCAGAATCCTCAAAAGCTAAGTGAAAACTCCTCCCGGTAAAGCTCCAGAAAATCCCTAAGGATCACCTGATCACTTCCCCAGCAGAATTCTCTTACAGCACCCAAATTAGGTTATTCCCCCCCCCTGCGAGGTCTCCTAAAAGCTTCCCCAGCTATCAGCTCCCCATCTCAGACCAGAATCACAAAGCTCTTTCCCCAGCAAAACCAAAATCTAATCCTCAACCACTCTTGGGTCAGAATTGACCCCGGTCTTGGATCGTCACCTAAACTAGGTCAGAATTGACCTCGGTCCTCGGTCGTCACCACTCTTGGGTCAGAATTGACCCCGGTTTTGGATCATCACCTAAGTTAGGTCAGAATTGACCTCGGTCCTCGGTCGTCACCACTCTTGGGTCAGAATTGGCCCCGGTCTTGGATCGTCACCTAAATTAGGTCAGAATTGACCTCGGTCCTTAGTCGTCACCACTGTTGGGTCAAAATTGGCCTCGGTCTTAGATCGTCACCTAAGTTAGGTCAGAATTGACCTCGGTCCTCGGTCGTCACCACTCTTGGGTCCTAATTGGCCACGGTCCTAGATCATCACCTGAGTTAGGTCAGAATTGACCTCGGTCCTAGGTCGTCACCACTCTTGGGTCAAAATTGGCCTCGATCTTGGATCGTCACCTAAGTTAGGTCAGAATTGACCTCGGTCCTCGGTCGTCACCACTCTTGGGTCAGAATTGGCCCCGGTCTTAGATCATCACCTAAGTTAAGTGAGAATTGACCTCAGTCCTCGGTCGTCACCACTCTTGGGTCAGAATTGGCCCCAGTCTTGGATCATCACCTAAGTTAGGTCAGAATTGAACTCGGTCCTCGGTCGTCACCACTCTTGGGTCAGAATTGGCCCCGGTCTTGGATAGTCACCTAAGATAGGTCAGAATTGACCTCGGTCCTCGGTCGTCACCACTCTTGGGTCAGAATTGGCCCCGGTCTTGGATCCTCTCCTAAGATAGGTCACAATTGACCTCGGACCTCGGTCGTCACCACTCTTGGGTCAGAATTGGACCCGGTCTTGAATCATCACCTAAGTTAGGTCAGAATTGACCTCGATCCTCGGTCATCACCACTCTTGGGTCAGAATTGGCCCCGGTCTTCGATCATCACCTAAGTTAGGTCAGAATTGACCTCAGTCCTCGATCGTCACCACTCTTGGGTCCGAATTGTCCCTGATCTTGGATCGTCACCTAAGTTAGGTCAGAATTGACCTCGGTCATCGATCATCAACACTTTTGGGTCAGAATTGGCCCCGACCTTGGATCATCACCTAAGTTAGGTCAGAATTGACATCGGTCCTCATTCGTCACCACTCTTGTGTCAAAATTGGCCCCGATCTTGGATCGTCACCTAAGTTAGGTCAGAATTGACCTCGGTCCTCGATCGTCAGCACTTTTGGGTCAGAATTAGCCCCGGTCTTGGATTATCACCTAAGTTAGGTCAGAATTGACCTCGGTCCTCGGTCGTCACCACTCTTGGGTCAGAATTGACCCCGATCTTAGATCGTCACCTAAGTTAGTTCAGAATTGACTGCGATCCTCATTCGTCACCACTTTTGGGCCAGAATTGGCCCCGGTCTTGGATCATCACCTAAGTTAGTTCAGAATTGACCTCGATCCTCGGTCCTCACCACTCTTGGGTCAGAATTGGCCCCCATCTTGGATCATCACCTAAGTTAGGTCATAATTGACCTCGGTCCTCTATCGTCACCACTCTTGGGTCGAAATTGACTTCGGTCTTGGATCGTCACCTAAGTTAGGTCAGAATTGACCTCGTTCCTCGGTCGTCACCCTTCTTGGGTTAGAGTTGGCCCCGGTCTTGGATCATCACCTAAGTTAGGTTAGAATTGACCTCGGTCCTCGATCGTCACCACTCTTTAGGTCAGAATTGATCTCACTAGACCTTTACCCTAAGCCCGCAGATTCGGCTTTGATCCGCAGAATTGATCATCCCCAGTACACTCCTTAGGTCCTCAGAATCGACCTCAACCCTCTGAATCGGTCATACTCCCTCAAAAGCATCATGTGGTGTCTATTCGAAAGTCATCATTTGTTACAAACTCACCCGTCGAGGGGCTCTGTAGATACCCCATTCTATTACCCCCTGACTCTCCTTAGGTCCCTAGTACCTCCCTTCATAACTGTAAACCCAGGTCACATCCCGAGTACTGTCCTAAAAGCCATCGGGCACTCCCCGGCTCAATTTGACCTAAAAGTCAAACTCTTCGTCTCGACCGAGACTAAATGAATCTTCGAACGACACTGAATACCCTTTCCAACGGTCTGCCCCGTACGCGATTTTGACTTGCCATGAGGACGAACGGTCCGTTTGCGTCCGAAACTTGACTAGAGGCCACCGGGCGCTCCCGGGCTCTGTTTGATCTATGTCAACTCTTCAGCTCAATTGAGGCTAAATTAATCTTCAAAGGTCACTAAATACCCTTTCCAATGGTCCACCCCGTGCGCAATTCCGACTTTCCATGCGGACGAACAATCCGTTTAACTCCGGGAGGCCACCGAGCGCTTCCTGGGCCCGGTTAACCAAAGTCAACTCTCCAAACTGGGTCAAACTCTTTGGAATGTTGAAGTACATCTCTTAAGCTTTCCAACGGTATGCCCCATGCGCGATTCAGACTTACCATGCGGACGGACGATCCGTTTGCGTTCGAATGATTCCCCGTCCAATGGACCGACAGACGCTTCCGAGACATATTTTACCCAAAGTCAGCTCCAAAACTCGGGAGCGGTCTAAAATACTTTTGAAGGTCTCTGAATTGCCTTTCCAACGGTATGCCCCGTGCACGATTCTGAACAACGATTTGCCCTCGGCGGTCGATTTTCAGAAAAAGCCTAAAACACACTGCCAAACGGCAAGTTCCAGAACCTACCTATCGGCACCTGCCTGCCGATAGGCAGGAAAGGGTCTATGCCGATCGGAACTGACCTGAGCCTATAAAATGAGGCCTTCACCTCATTTGCAAGGGGATCCCAGATCTGATAAAAATCCCTCTCAACGAATCCCAGAAACCTCTCTCAAAGGCAGCGTGATTTCAACTTCCAAATCCCCTTTTTACTTCCACTTTTCATCATCCCCTTCATCAAACTTGGTGAATTATCCACTCTCCATCATCATCCAAAGTGCAAGGGTTGCTCCCCAACATCCAAGATCAAGCTCAAGATCTTCAAGAAAGTCCAACTTTCTCGAACTCTCTCTTTAAATTCTCTCGAATTCTCAATAACTTGTTTTCTTACTTAGCACTTTTATTATCCCATTTCACACATCCTAATATACTTTTTACTTAGTATTATTGCACATCTTTTATTTTCATAAAACCCAAAAAATAAGAAAATGAGGGTTTTGCTCATAAATTCAAATAAGGGATTCTCATATTTTCCTCACACTTTTCTCACAACTAAAACACTTTTTTCTACACACACACACACACACACACACACACATTCACAAATAAGAGATTCCCCATTTTTTATTTATGGGATAAACCCCACCCCTCATTTTACATGTGAACTACATGGAATTTGATGCCTTTATAAGGCTACGTAGGCGTTTTGGGGTAAAACCCGAGACTCGAGTCCTTTTTCTCTCATTTTCTATCTTCTCTAAATCCATTTTTCTTATATTATACATATACTTGTTCTTAGTGACGCATTACCCCATATGCGTTATCGTTCCCTTATAACGATCAACGTAGGGGTAATCGCGTAAATCTCATTTTTCTAATATTACTCTTATATATTCCTATGAACGACTCGCTTTATCTTTTCCATGATACAAGTAAAGGATTCCTACCTCCATTCTATATATATGCACATGCACACATATCATGGGGGGAAACATAAAGGAAAATAGCAAATATTCATGAGAGACCGAAAGGGCAGAATGGGTGCCTAACACCTTCCTATTTCGTAAGTAAGCCTCTGAACCCTTCTCGAATCATCTTCATTTCGTATGCACCAGTATGTCTTTGGATGCCACTCTTCGGGGTGACTTCCCCTTTTTCTTTTGTCTCTTTTGAGTAAAATAGACTGGCGACTCTGAATCTCTCTACATTTTTCACACCACAAACGACGCCGGCCGAAGCGCTCCCGAGAGGGACGCGCGGGACCCGAAGGATCCTTTCCTCCATGCGCCCGCCCGCAAGGATCAGGATCGGGGATGTCCACACTCCATATTATCAAGCTTAAGAGTTTTAATACTTCAAAGCTTTAAATCTCCATATTCTCCATATAGTCAAGTTCATATAGTTTATTGTATATTCTCCATATTAATCAAGCTTAAGAGTTTTAATACTTCAAAGCTTTAAATTTCCATATGAACTAGGATATAAATATAATATGAAAGAGTTCATGCATTAATCTATAAATATGATCCAATTGACCCAAAAGCATGGGATCAGCACATATAAGAAAGTATATGTGAAATCTAGATTCAAACCCCGAGGGGGTGAATAGGTTTCAATGCAATTTATCCTAATTTTAAAACCAATTACCAACTAATAACATAGATTCATGTCATTTTCAATGTCCAAACATAAATCTAGATTATTTGTTTAATAAACAAGCACAATTAAGGTAATCAAATCAACAAATAGTTGCGCAACAAAAAATTACGAGGAAAAATCCCTTCCTAAGGTTAAAAAACCTCGTTGCATCATAGTCTCTCATTAGATACGAAAAGATAATTTTACACAATGCAAGAAGGTACCTATCTATTGTTCCCTAACAAGAAGTTACTTATGGATATAGATCATGACCATATCGAATCAAAAAACACTTAAAGGTATATGCAAATGTGTATATAAGATTCTATCAATCTGAAATGGTTACAAAAAGAGAAGAAAATAATGCTCTTAACCTAAAAAAAATCCTTAGAGTAAGTAAAATTTCAAATGAGTAAAGTGTTGTTATAATTTATAGGGAAACAAGGATTATGTATAGATTTTTCATAAAATCTATCGCGTTGTGAACACAGATACAAAAAGCCACCGTGCGCATGATTTTTTATGGGAACAAACCATGCCAAAATGTATAGCCATGTGCGTGTTCTCAAATTCCATCCATGCATATGAAAATAAGGAGATAAAAATTCAAGGACAAAATGATATAGTTATGTGCACGGGGACAAAACACATCCATGTGCACAGTTTTAGGCAGAACATTCTTAGGCCTAATAACCATGCAATTGTGCACACGACTATAGAAATCCACCGTACGAACGACCAGAGTCAGAAAGCATAATTTTAAAAAACTTCCTTGGAATAAAACTAGGACTTTTACCTTTTGAAAAATACATCAATCTGGTATGCCTTCGATTGTCTTGTTTAATGGGTTGCAGTGGTACCAAATTCCCTATTCCTTGTAAAGGAATAGTAAAGTGAAGTGGAAGTCATCGTCATGGCGCAACGGGATAAATACCTTGCTACAGGTTCTTATGTTTTGAAGCATAATGTCGTACACAATTTTTTTATTCCCGCATTATTATTCTTCCTGACTTCTTCCTATAATATAGCTATGGGATTTCATCCATATCACTGAGCATTAGACACCATACTAGCTTATTATACGTAATCCAATGTTAAAATTTATGTGTGATTACAATATGACACGTTTTAGACAAACTAGTGTGTGAATGGCTATTTTAAAATTCATTTATAGTTAAGAAGGCATGCTTTGATATGAGGTTTTAGTCATAGACGATCCAAGTTATAATAAATAAATGGTCTTCTACAGGTGTAGGCATATTCGGCAGAGTGTAGTTGTGTTTTGTGCTTATGCAGTGATAATGGCATGTGAAGACTATGCACTTTTTATTGAATTAATTATTGAGGGTAATGTCTTGTTACTTTTAGTTACAACCGTAGTTCTAACTTCATGAGTAATCTTTACAAGAAACACTAGCAAATTTTTTTGGTTGTTCAGATAAGATATACTAGTTAAGTTAAACACATAAATTACGATATATATAAAAGGTTCTATTTTGAATATGCCAAGATATATGTGGACGGTATGATGATGAGTTTCTATACATTACACATAATCCATGATCTATTGGATATTAGTTTAGAATAATGAGTAATTATCGTGGGTAATCGCATACCCAACCATACGTTAACATGTAGACGTTTTTTATATTAACATCGTTCTTGAATTGATTAGCTAATATAGACGTGTAACAATCGATCATCTGTAATTTTCACAAATATAATGACGTATACATTATATTGGTCCAAAAATATGAAGTTGTATATGAGATAGGTAGGTGTGCTTGGGTACTTACGTTGTTTGAAATTGGTTCTTGCCACAGTAGGTCTGAGATGTCTCTTAAAGAAATCGCGTCATGGTTTAGCTACCATGGTAATGTTTAGCATACAAGTTAATGAAGTTATGTTTCTTTAATACGTGTAAATGGAAGTCAATTAGACTGGATATTAACAATGGTATGCTTATTACTCGAGTGGTGCTTTCTTATAATACATACATAATTTTTCCTGGGTGTTTCTATCAAGCAGATGATATAGATTTGACTTAATAGGGTTTATAGTCTTTCTTCTTATTTCAGATGATCGTGGTGTATCTATAAATTCATTTGAAATATGTACCCCTTCGTTTATTTCCATGGATTCATCTTTCACGTACCACCGGGTTTTCTTTTGTATTGGATGGGACTCGAAGAGGGTTTCGACATTTTTTCAAGCATTTTCCTTGATTTTCTAATCTGAGTTTGGTACGTGTATTCAGGTTTTTTATTTGGAACTCGGTTTCTTCGAGTTTTTAGGCATATGATTTCGCTATTTGGATAGTCAGGATCTCCACCGAGCTGTTCAACAATTATTCAGAGAGTGTGGTTACGAATTCGAAGATCTTTGTTTTGATTATGACTGCAATTCAACTTATGTCTCTGGTCATCAAGAGCTTTCACATGTTCCAAAATCAATCTTCCATGATTTTTGTTCGAGTTCAGATAGTTTAGTAGCTTCAATTTAGAGGTGATTAATCTTCTTCTATAGGTCCGATACTAACTTGTCAGATTCAGTGATTTTATTTGCACATCCGTCCTTCAATGTCGCTGTAATTTTCTTCCATTTTTCCTCTGATTCCTTGATTCGTGCATAATCTTGCTCTAATGTGACAAGTGTGCATTTCAACTGAGAAATTTCTTCATTCTTATCTCTTATCACCCCATTGCTGGTCTCGTTTTGTCTCTCAATATCAGACTAAAAAATAGAGATTTGTGAGTTAAGTCTCGTGATATTTTCTTGATGAACTTCGACTTTTAAACTAAGTGTTGCATTTTATTCCACTAGATTATCAACTCTTAGTCGAATCCAATTTCGTTCATTTATTATTTCACGCATCTACAAAAATAGAAGATTGCGTGAGATTAGTACATTTAACTAGTACGTAGCACGGTTAGTTGCGACTGCAATACAAATTTACAATATAGTAGTATATGTTGTTACGTATACTTTTTAGTTGGATTAAACCATTATAATTCACCAGAAATTATTTTTTTCAAATCATACATTCAATACTTTAATGTTATAATGGATATATTCAGTACAAACTGTTATATCCTTCATTTAAATAGGAAGAAGTATGTTACAGGTACATATCAGTTGGTTTATTATTATTCGAGAGTCATTTTATAATAATGAATCATCATCATAGTTTTAAAAAAATTTCAGAGCAGAGAATGATCACACTATTACAGTAGAGATGGTGTGACGAAATTGATTACTCAAACTTGTATAAAAAAGAAAATCATCATAAGCGAGTAGATGACATCTCTAGACGATATGACAAGAAATAGCTTATAATGCTATACTGATCACATATCTATCTCGGTTGCCAAATTAGTACCAACTATAAAGATGAAACTAAGGAAAAGGAGTTGACTACTATACTATCAATGAATCAAAATTCGATGGAGGATTTTAGTTTATGTGTCTACTCAAAATTTTATGAAGGCATGGTGATAAAATATAAGTGAATGTATTTGAGAGTTTCCAAAGAAATATAAGTTAGCACGACTCTTTTCCTGGAATGTCACATCTACATATAATTACTAGTATTCATTGGACTCACATTTCTATGGATTCAATAGATGAATTCCCAAAAACATGAGCCGTGTACATTATTTTAGTCATTACAGATCAATTATCAAAATACATATATTTTCTCACTCATAGCCACACTTAATCAGATCTGGTGGTAGCTCAGTTGTGTTTAGACAACACCAAACTTTATGGTACATATTCTTCATTCAAACAGGAAGAATAATGTTTCAGGTCATATCAGTTGGTTTATTATTGTCCGAGAGCCATTTTATAATAACGAATCAGCATCTTAGTTTAAAAAAAATTCAGAGTACAGAGTGATCACACTATTACAGTAGATATAGTGTGAGGGCATTGATTACTCAAACTAGTATAAAAAAGGCACATCATCATAGACGAGTAGATGACCTCTGTAAATGATATGACGAAAAAATAACTTACAATGCAATACTGATCACAGACCTATCTCGGTTGCCAAATTAGAACCAATAATAAGATGAAACTAAGGAAAATGAGTTGACTACTATGCTGTCAATGAATCGAAATTCGATGGAGGATTTTAGTTTATGGGTCTATTCAAAATGTTGTAAAGGTATGATGATAAAATATAAGTGAAGGTATTTGAGAGTTTCCAAAGAAATATAAGTGAGCAGAACTCTTATCCTGGAATGTCATGGATACATATAATTTCTTGTATTCACTGGACTCACATTTGTATAGATTCAATAGATGAATTCCCAAAAACAAGAGGCATGTACATTATTTTGGCCACTACAGATCAATTATCAAAATAGAGATATTTTATCACTCATAGGCACACTTAATCACATCCGGTGGTAGCTCAGTTGTGTTTAGACAGCACCAAACTTTATGGTACATATTCTTCATTAAAAAAGGAAGAATAATGTTACAGGTACATACTAGTCGGTTTATTATTATTCGAGAGTCATTTTATAATAACGAATCATGATTGTAGTTTAAAAAAAAATTGGAGTAGAGAGTGATCACACTATTACAGTAGAGATGGTGTGAGGGCATTGAATACTCAAACTAGTATTAAAAAGGAAAATCATCATAGACGAGTAGATGACCTCTCTAGATGATATGACGAAAAAATAGCTTACAATGGTGTACTGATCATAGACATATCTCGGTGACCAAATTAGTACCAACTTTGAAATTGAAACTAAGGAAAAGGAGTTGACTACTATGCTCTTAATGAATCAAAATTCGATGGAGGATTTTAGTTTATGTGTCTACTTAAAATTTTATGAAGGTATGATGATAAAATATAAGTGAAGGTATTTTAGAGTTTCCAAAGAAATATAAGTGAGGACAACTCTTATCCTGGAATGTCATAGCTACATATAATTGGTAGTATTCATTAGACTCACATTATTCAATAGATGAATTCCCAAAAACATGAGGCATGTACATTATTTTGGCCATTACAGATCAATTATCAAAATACATACATATTCTCACTTATAGCCACACTTAATCAAATCCGATGGTAGCTCTGTTGTGTTTAGACAACACCAAACTTTATTGTACATATTCTTCATTAAAAAGGAAGAATAATGTTACACGTACATATCAGTCGGTGTACTATTATCCGAGAGAAATTTTAGACAACACCAAACTTCACGGTATGGAAGCCAACATAGTCTCAAATAGAGATTAGATAGT
Organism: Sambucus nigra; assembly: GCA_949130495.1. Classification (NCBI taxonomy): domain Eukaryota; kingdom Viridiplantae; phylum Streptophyta; class Magnoliopsida; order Dipsacales; family Adoxaceae; genus Sambucus; species Sambucus nigra. The sequence goes on along the minus strand of OX422220.1, from coordinate 211,470,383 downwards.
CTTAAGTTCCAAAATTGTAGGCCTTATTTTGTTCTTAATGGAGGCCATACTTATTCGAGAGTCATTTCATAATAATGTACCATCTTCAGATTTTAAAATATGTTTTGGATCAGAGAGTCACCACGCTAATATAACAGAGATGGGTTACCAAGCTAATGGGCTTTGATTACTCCATCTAGTATAAAAAAGGGCACAACGAATATAGGAGCAAATGCCTTCTCTTAAATATAAGACGATAAAATAGCTTATAATGGTATAAAAAACAATAATCCCTCTCTAGATTTCCAACATTATTACCAACTATGTTCAACATCAGGGCCATTCTTAACGATTAATTTTGCAATGTCATTCTACACATAGATTTTGTTGAAGTGTAGTACATCAAATCGTTGCAAGCTTATTAAATGCCTTGATTTTCAGTGTACATAATGTTACTATAAGGATTACATCCTAAATAGAAGTTTACGACTTGATAATTTTGGAACTAAGTAATGTTTGTGGAGCCACTGTAACACCCCGCCCGCCCGGGGAGAGAGAACGGAGCGTTAATGCGATAAAATAAATCCAAATCCACAAATAACAAGGTAAAGATCACCTAAATAAACCCACAATAATATAAATCCACTAATCTCAATTCTTCAAATACAACAAGTCTCTCGAATAAATACAACATCTAACTCGAAAAATAAATACAAATCTCCAAAGCTCTATACATCAAAATAATACAAATCTTTCCGAAACAATCCTCGCTAAAATCAATCTCCATAGCGCTCGCGCTAACCTGCCACTAAAAGAAAATATGGGGAAGTACACAATACGACAAGAAAGATGCTCAACAAATATATATGTTAGCGATGAATTTAACGTAACAATACGACTACGAATATTCAAATCAAAATGAAAATCTCAAAGCATTAATCAATATAATTTCTCAACAACACATCAATGGGTAACCAGGCCTCACCCCATTCTCATATGCTTTATCAAGCCATAGCCCGGGAATAGGTATTTTGGCGGGTGCCCAACATCCGTGCCATATTAAAATCTCATGACAATGTGCTCATCAACAATATAATGATACCACACGAATCAAAATAATTTCAACAATTATTTTCCAGATTTCAATGAATTTATCAATTCAAATATGAGTTCAATTAAACAAGAATTCAAAGAAAATGACACTCGCGAGATTTAAGGAGCATATTTTGTAAAACCCCATTCCTCAAACCATGATGAGAAACCAATGATCACATCCTCAAGATCAACACAAAAGATCTACAAAAGCTTCTCCAAGAACCTCCTAAAAAATAGCCCCGAGAATACCTCTAATCTAAGGTTGGAACTCAAAAATCTCAAGGGCCAATGTGTATATAAAAAGAAGAGGAATATAAAATATATTTGCTGCCAAAATTTGTGCCAAAAGTATGTTAAAAGGGTTGCCCACGACTTCCTTTTATAATGCAAAGAAATGAAGAGTTGGAATCCAAAAGACTCCTTTAAATAAGGCAAAGAAATGAAGAGTTGGAAGTCGAAACAACTCCAAGAGTTAAAAACATTTAAAAATCATTTTAAAATCCGTTTAACTCCGTTTTCGAAACCGTTTGAAATTCTCGCCTTTAAAAATAATAACCAACATATTTGAGAAATAAAAATAATTTTATCTAAAAATTTATTTTCCTCCATTTCCCAAAAATTAACTAAAATAGCCCAAAATTACGCAGGTTGTTACACTTCCCCACTAACAATGGAATTTCGCCCTCGAAATTCGCCGAATGCCTAACTCTCAAAAATTAGGCAAACAATCTCCAAAACTAATTTCGTCTCCAAAAATAATTCCTCACCTCTAATGTCGAAACCTAACATGAATATCACCTAAAATTTGCTATCTGCAAAAATTTCTAACCACGCAATGAACCCAAAACCCAAGACCCGAGGGTTGCCGTATACCTGAGCTCTGATACCATTTGTAACACCCCGCCCGCCCGGGGAGAGCGAACAGAGCATTAATGCGATAAAATAAATCCAAATCCACAAGTAACAAGGTATAGATCACCTAAATAAACCCACAATAATATAAATCCACTAATCTCAATTCTTCAAATACAAAAAGTCTCTCAAATAAATACAACATCTAACTCGAAAAATAAATACAAATCTCCAAAGCTCTATACATCAAAATAATACAAATCTTTCCCAAACAATCCTCGCTAAAATCAATCTCCATAGCGCCCGCGCTAACCTGCCACTAAAAGAAAATATGGGGAAGTACACAATACGAAAAGAAAGATGCTCAACAAATATATATGTTAGCGATGAATAAAACGTAACAATACGACTACGAATATTCAAATCAAAATGCAAATCTCAAAGAATTTATCAATATAATTTCTCAACAACACATCAATGGGTAACCAGGCCTCACCCCATTCGCATATGCTTTATCAAGCCATAGCCCGGGAATAGGTATTTTGGCGGGTGCCCAACATCCGTGCCATATTAAAATCTCATGACAACGTGCTCATCAACAATATAATGATACCACACGAATCAAAATAATTTCAAAAATAATTTTCCAGATTTCAATGAATTTATCAATTCAAATATGAGTTCAATTAAACAAGAATTCAAAGATAATGACACTCGCGAGATTTAAGGAGCATATTGTGTAAAACCCCATACCTCAAACCATGATGAGAAACCAATGATCACATCCTCAAGATCAACACAAAAGATCTACAAAAGCTTCTCCAAGAACCTCCTAAAAAATAGCCCCAAGAACACCTATAATCTAAGGTTGGAACTTAAAAATCTCAAGGGCCAATGTGTATATAAAAAGAAGAGGAATATAAAATATATTTGCTGCCAAAATTTGTGCCAAAAGTATGTTAAAAGGGTTGCCCGCGACTTCCTTTTATAATGCAAAGAAATGAAGAGTTGGAATCCAAAAGACTCCTTTAAATAAGGCAAAGAAATGAAGAGTTGGAAGTCAAAACAACTCCAAGACTTAAAAACATTTTAAAATCATTTTAAAATCCGTTTTAACTCCATTTTCGAAACTGTTTGAAATTCTCGCCTTTAAAAATAATAACCAACATATTTGAGCAATGAAAATAATTTTATCTAAAACTTTATTTTCCTCCATTTCCCAAAAATTAATTAAAATAGCCCAAAATTACGCAGGTTGTTACAGCCACGTGGGTAGTATTATCAGGAAAAAATATATCAACAATGTAAAAATGTCACATATCATATACGTAACCAGATTAGTTCCTTTTTAGTAAGTTATTATTTCTACCATTAGCCATGCAAAGATATAAACAAGGTAAAATAAGATATATATACCCTCGAATATAGCTCTTTCTGTTGTTGTATTTCAAAATCCAACCTCTTATCCAACTTTTCTGTCTTGATTGTTTGTCTCATTAACTCTCCCTGAAGTTTTTTCTTCTCCACATCCATTTATTATTAAAGTTCTCCAATCTTTGATCGTAACTTCCTAATTGCATCCTCCAACTCTTCATTGTTTTACTCTAGGCACTCAACATATTGTGTTGTTTGCATAGGGGTGCCATATATTTCATACTCCCTTATCTCAATTTCATTCAACTCTCGTACGAAGTTAAGCATTTCTAGAACGATATCATCATAATTAACCCCCGATACTAGTGGTTTGTCCATATTTTCTCCCAATTCAAATACCTCATCCATACTTTCTCCCATGGTATGAACCGGTGTGTTCAGTATTGATTTGTTTATTTGTTCCAGGATCGGTGTATCCGACAATGAGATTACTTCATCGTGCAACTAATCATCATTGTTGCCAGAAGTTTTGAAAGGAACATTATGCTCTTTCCCCTTTGTGTTAGATGCATCCACGAAATATTCATCACTATCTTCGTCCACCATTACAATTAGTGGTTGCTTCCCTGATTTGCTTACACTGCTTGGTACTTTACGAGGGCTCACCTACAAATCAAAATGTAGTAGACATATATTAGCATCACGCATATGGTCTTATTTTTCAAACTGGATATTGACTATTATTTACTTGTATACCTTCATCATATCCATGTGGATATTAGTGAATTTTTTATTTAACCCCTGAATGTCCCACCTAAGAAATCTCGGTATAAGACTATTTCATTCCTGAATTGCCTTAATGGCATTTGTGACCTCGCAGAATGAGAACTGTAAAAAAATTGTGGATTTGATCTTATTAACAGCACATCATCATAGTTATATGAACTAAGTGAAATACGTAAACATGACATTCAGTTGTGAATGTATATTCATTACTTGTTATCAATGAAATTTGAAACATATACTAACCAGTTTAAATATAAATAAAATAACATTATAACTTTTTCCTGAATGAACTTTCATTCGAAGATAAAAAAAACACAAGTCATAATGAATGTATAATAAAAGCTAATTAAGGTACGTAATGGAATCAACTTAATAATTATCATACTCAATACAAATTAGAGAGTTGAATTGTATTTGTTAATGTTTACTCACTAAAAGCAATGGGACACATCCTGTTATCGTCGACGGATTGTTATATTTCATTTTCTTCATCAACGAGTCAATCAACCATGTATGTATTGCCGAAGCCCAGTTGTATGTCTTGATTTTTGGAATATTATGTATGTACTTCGCAAATACCCATACTAATGAGTTTCCAGTGTTAGCAAAAAAGAATGATTCACATAAGTGGAGAACAATCAAGCGAACAACATCATACACATCCTCATCTCTATTGCCTTTAAGTGCGACCATCAATGCATCTTCAACCTTTTTCTTTGATAGTTGAATATTTCTGTTGAAATATTTGCTAATGAAAGTATATTTAGGTACTTCCCTCTTGTGTATCTCTATTTGCCCTCCCATGTTTGGAATCCCCAGGATTTATGAGACATGCTCTAGTATAAAGTCCACCATACCCCGACCAAGCCTGAAACTGCGTGATTTTATGTCGAATTGCACTACACCAAATCTGCCTAATTGTCACGGTCATTGACATTGACAAGTTCAACTTGTCAAGGTCAATGACCGTGACAATTCGAGGTTAGACAACTTTTTTTGTCATGGACGTGTCATAGTCATTGACCGTGACAAGTTCGTTAGAATTGTCACGATCGTGTCATGGGCCATGACCGTGACAAGTTTAGTCACGGTTAATAACTGTGACAAAGCCTTGACCCTTTTTAAAAAAATTGTCACGGTCATTGAGTGTGACAATTTTGGGCAGAATTTAAAAAAAAATTGCTGGGCAGTATGGCCAGTGCCACTGCCTAGCAGTATATTTGTTCCTGTTATAGAAACATCATATATCCAAATAAACTAAAGATAATACAAATATATATTCAAAATAGAAACAATATACATGACGATATAATCCAAATATAATTCAAATGTACCAACTTAAAAATAATGTCACTACATGTCTGGGGTAAATGCGAGGAGGTGAGTAGGCCACACGATATACGAATTAACACACCCACTAATATACATCGTGCCTCATTGTTTGCGCAACCACAAGAGGGAGTTCTCCTTCCCGAGTATCACATGCGTGACGAGCACTTTGGACTCGATCTCTTAAAGCTCACGTCCATGAACTGTAATACCCCGTATTTTTGGCTATATTTATTTTTGGGATTAATTAATTAAATGCGTATTAATTGGAAATTAATCCGGGTTAAATATACTAACGAGATGCGAGTTGGTATTTGATTATGTGCATACATGTTTTTATATTAATATTGAATTATGAAAAATTTGTCGTGAGATTGATATACGGCATTTTGGGAATTTTGTTGAGACGCGTGTGACCGCCGCATCATGGTGTATTATTTTAATTATAAAAGTGAATTTAAATCCTTTAAATCGTATGGTCGTTTTGAGTGCGCCAACGCGTCCGGAAAGGTCGAGATAGTCAGAAAACACTAGCCGGGGGTGTAGTTTGGGATCCGTGGTATTTTTAGGCCATACCGGCAATATAAAGGGTATTTTGGTAATTTCGTATTTTTAGGAATTAAAAATGAAGAAAATTAGAGGAGTAAATCTGATTGTGAATAGACCCACTAAACCCACTAACCAACCTTTAATGACCCAATAGGCTACGGAGGTTATCATTTAGGTTTCCAACTTTCCCAAAGAAAACCCTAGCCACCATAGCCACCTTTGGAGAAGATAGCTTGGAGAGGGAGAGAAAGAGAAGGAATTCTGCAGAAATCTTTACAGAAATCAACACCAAATTCAGAGACAATCAAGGCAAGTGATTTAAATTCTTTTAATTCAGTGAATGTTTCCTCCATGTTAGATAATTTGAAGATTTACAATTGTTCTTGAAAGATAAATGAAAACCCATGTTATTTGGACATAGAACTTGAATATTGAGGACAAATCGCATGTAGAATCATATAGAGATGATTATTCTGGTATTAACATACGTTGGATGTAAGAAAAACGGATCTAGATTGGACTAATTGATGATTTCAAATTCTAGGGTTTATGTTCTTGAATAATTGGGGAAAAAGTGTAGAGATTTATAGTTTGATTGATGTTAGAGTGATATAATCCTTGAAAACGTGTTAGGAGGTGACTATAATATGTTTAGGATTAATTAGAGACCTTAAAACAATCATTGGGACTAATTTTAGAGGAGATTTGAGGAGTAAAATTGATGAAAAACGAAGAAGGAAAAATCTGGGCTCGATTTGGTCGTTCGTTAGAAGAGCCTCCCCAGGTCGTCTGAACGCACTCGTTCGAACGAGCTTCTAACGAATTGACCAGTCGCTTCTAACGAAAGGGAACTTCGTTCGATAACTTCGTTCGAACGAGATCTCGTTAGAAGGTACAGTTCGTTCGAACGAACTGGATCTCGTTCGAACAGCCTCGTTCGAACGAGACTTCTAACGAGCTGACAGTTTGATCTCGTTCGAACAGCCTCGTTCGAACGAGACTTCTAACGAGCTGGCAGTTTGGGCCTTTTTGGCCTGTTTTGATTTTTGGAGTCCCGTAAACTTGTTCGAGGGTAGAGTTAACATTCCTTTGATGATGTATTGATAGATTTGGGACTTTTGGGTTATTATGAGGAGTAAATTATATACGAGTGATTTAAATCAATGAACCGTTTGGGTTGAGACGTGAGTGTCTACTACGACGTGAGAATAGATTATAGCGCGTATGATTATAAACCGGAATCGTATAAAGTGTGTAAATTATATATTGGTACTGGAATGAGATAGTACTACAATTAAACTACGGGATTACTAAGACGTGTGTTTACTTAGTATTGGTATATGAATTGTGTGTATGACATACCTACCATACTTGCTATCACGGGAGGTTTGCGTTCGCTTAGGGCCCTCTAATCCTTGTGTTGCCCGGATTTAGACTGGTTACCTTGATGAACATAGGTCATAGAAAGACTTATTGGGATATTAATAAGTCCGCTGATCGTGGGAGCGTAGGTATGTGCGTGACCCATGTGATGTGACTGTGTTCGCCTCCATTATTTGTGATGTTGTTATCTGTGAACTATTCCCGAGAGATTCAGAATATGTAATCCCTATGTACGTGATGTACCGGGATGGATAGCAGAGTATGTGTACACCACAGCTTAGTTTTCGGGGTGCTTGTATTGTATATTTATGATGTGAATAATATACACTTAATTAATGGGAACCTTCATGTTAATGTTGTGGATATAATTACGGTATTGTTTCGAGAAATATAACGGGTTAGCTGATAGTGAAATATATTGCATATTGAGCATCTGAGTTTACGTTAAACCCCTACTTAATTACGAGCGTTATAATGTTAATAGAACCGAGTAAAAAGGGTAGGACCTATGACAGTCTAGCTAGATATGATGGCACTTAGCTAGTGGTTTGTGTCGTTGTAGATGGTTACTTACGTTAGGAGTGCACAGTTAGACGAGAGGTGAGAATATCATGTGAGTGCACGTCCTAACATGTACTTTGCATTTAATGTTTTAAATGTTTTTAAAGCACTTGCAGGTTTTTAAAATATCTCCACATTCGGTCTCTGACCCGTTTGCTTTCAAATCTATTTTCTTTGTAAAACCATTTTAGGTGCCCAGCCACAAGGATTCCATGCATAGGATACTCATTCTGGTGACGAGCTGTAGCTGTTTGTGGAAGCTACAGGGATTTGCTTGTAGACGCCTCTATCACTTGGATTCCAGATTCATTATCTATCAGTTGTAGGGCATGTTGCCCATTTCTATTAGAGTTACATTTCCATTACAGTTTTCAGACATTGGCATGTATTGATTTAGTATTCAGTTTACTTATATCAGTTGTGGGATTTGTAGTGAGGAGTTTTCCTCCAGACTTTATTTACTTTATGTGATGGTTATTTTATTTACTTCATTATGGTGAATGGTGTTATTATTCTTTATTACACTTGTTGCATGTTAATCAGACTTTAAATAAAATTTGGCACTTACTTTTTAAATACTAGGTGGTTAGTAATAATAAAATGTTTTCGACAGTGATGCTATTAACTGAGCCAACTTGGCATTTTGAATTAATTTAATAAAGGAGTAGCTACCCGGTATTTAATTAGTTGGGGTGTCACATGAACTATTCCACCTTGGACGATATTAGGGTCCCTCAACCCCCGCCTTATCCGCTGGCCATCAAATACGTCCAATATGAACACACTTGGCCAACCAAGTGTTGACATCGGTCTGTTGAAGGGAGCCAAATAGGGAAGTGGATCATCGAAGTACGCTTATGTCGGTGATGGAGCAGCGAGGTCCACATCCTCGTCATCCTCCGCCTCGTTCTCCCGCACCTCCTCCTCCACCGCCTTCTCCTTCCCTTTCCCCTTACGACCTCCGCCCAATGTACGCTTCATGAATGAGTACATATCTTGGACCGTCACCTCCAAATGGGATAGCTTCGCGTCATGTGAATCCACCATTTGAGCCAATCCAGTGTCGCTCGTCTCCAATCCGATGATCCTAGTTTTGGTCACCCGCGAGCTCACCCCCTTGTCCTCCCCTTGCGATCAGAGCCAAGCACTTGTCTGAGTGCGTCTGTGGACAAAGATGCCTTGTCGGCATCAGACTGCGACTCATGCACTTCCTTAAGCTTTTCCTGAAACGATAAAAAGCACATGATTAGTAAAATAAATAAACTAAAAAATTATGACGTAATTAACAAGAAGTAAACTGTCGGATTACTTATAATCGTGACCGCGACGCTCGGGGACACCTCCTTGTCCTTACCCTTCTTTGTTCAAAGAGCCACATAAGTATCGAGCCTATGTGGCTTACCCCCAGGGCCACTCCCTACCCCCTGAAATAAAATAAAGTAAAATTAGTATCGGCGCCACAAAGTAAAATAATGCAGAATAATATATTTCTGTAGTTATAGAAAAATTAAATCTTACCTTCATTCTATGCTCCACCTCGGCGTAAGATGTCCGGCCCCGTCTTTTTGCCCGATTTTCCCTCCCCGATTGGCGAGATGCCAATTGTCGCTCCCCGATCTCATTGTCAACGAACTTTTGCCATTGTGCCAATGAGATCGGCTCCTTCGGCGGGACGGATTCACTCCATTGGATAATGGATTTTCGTGTTTTCCCAAAGTACCGTGTCCGCATATTTTTCTTCCACATCTTTTGTTGCTCCCTCAACTACTCCAAAAGGGAATCGCGTAGCTTTGGATCCAAGTTGAATTGTTCCTGTCCAACAAATACAATGTTAGTTGCAAATAAATATAAATATAAATATAAAATGATATTGAAATCGAAATTCAAATTGAAATATAAATATAAATATAAATATATTACCTGTAGTGCCTCCCAAACAGCTAACTTGAGCTCATATGGCACCTCCTTACAACTCATAAACCCCGGGTCGATGACCGTCTTTAGCAGCTCGAGGGATCTCGCTAATAGCTCCGACTTGTTCTTGATGGTAATCCTAAATTTGCCATATTTGGGGAACCTAGGGGCCGAGGATCCCTCGTCGCCTCCGCTACCACTGAGCCCAGACGACATCATCATAACCAAAATCATCATCCTCGCCTTAATACCTGAAAGAGACAATTGCTGTAAAAAAATGTTATTAGTACAAATAAAAAAAATTGAAGAAGACATGCAAATATGTACAATTACTACAAATAAAAATGATCACTAATTATTAATTTACTTTCATACACCCCTCTCCCACCACACACACGCACACGTACACGCACTAACTATTAATTTACTTTCATCTAAAACTATACAATTAAAATTACAATTAAAGCTATACAATTTATTAATTAAAGCTATACAATTGTTAAGATTGCCCCACCACACACACACACACCACAGCCCCACCACCACCACCACCACCCCACCCCCGGCCCCCTCCCCCCTCCCCCAGCCACACACACACACACATACTATATATATATATTGTTCGATATACAAAGTAATATTAAAAAAAAGTTGAAAATCCCACTCCCATATGGACAATAATCCAGTGGTCATGCCACTTTTAAAACTAACCAACCAACATTTACTAAACAAAATAATCCAACAGCAATGTCAACAACAAATGTGTATCCCGTACTCCTTCTAATTCATCTACTCAATTAATTCATTTCATCAATTAAACTAACAATTAAAGTATAAAATTATTGATTTACTAATTTACAATCAGGGGCAATCCTACTTTCATATGAAATGGGCACTAATTATTAATTTACTTTCATCTAAAACTATACAATTAAAATTACAATTAAAGCTCTACAATTTATTAATTAAAGCTATAGAATTGTTAAGATTGCCCCACCACACACACACACCCACCACACCCCCACCCCCACCACCCCACCCCCTGCCCCCACCACATACACACGCACATACTATATATATATATTGTTCGATATACAAAGTAATTTTAAAAAAAAATTGAAAAATCCCACTCCCATATGGACAATAATCTAGTGGTCATGCCACTTTTAAAACTAACCAACCCAACATTTACTAAACAAAATAATCCAACAATAATGTCAACAACAAATGTGTATCCCGTACTCCTTCTAATTCATCTACTCAATTAATTCATTTCATCAATTAAACTAACAATTAAAGTATACAATTATTAATTTATTAATTTACAATGAGGGGCAATCCTACTTTCATATGAAATGGGCACTAATTATTAATTTACTTTCATCTAAAACAATACAATTAAAATTACAATTAAAGCTATACAATTTATTAATTAAAGCTATACAATTGTTAAGATTTCCCCACCACACACACACACACACCACCACCACCACCACCCCACCCCTTGCCCCCTCCCCCCGCCACATACACACGCACATACTAGATATATATTATTCGATATACAAAGTAATTTTAAAAAAGTTAAAAAATCCCACCCCCATATGGACAATAATATAGTGGTCATGCCACTTTTAAAACTTACCAACCCAACACCACCCCCACACCCCCTCCCCCCGCCACACACACGAAAACACCTATACACACACTCACACCCCACCCCACCCCCCCTGCCCCCCCACACCCCACACCTGCACACACACACACATGTACACACATAGCCCACCTCACCCCCACCATCCCCTGCCCCCTCCCCCACCATACACCACCACACACATATATACACACATATACACATACATATACACACATACACACACATATAGAAATGAAAGAGAAAGAGAGGAAAGAAACATACCTTAGAGAGAGAGAGGAAATCGCTTAGAGAAAGAGAGAGAGAGGGGGGGGAAACCAAAAAAACAGTGGGAAAAAAAAGTCTAGGGCTAATTTTACTGACGACATTGTCATGGACAATGATCGTGACACAAAACGGTCTTGTCACGGTCAATGACCGTGATACAAAATGCGTGTTTGTTGTCACGGTCAATGACCTTGACAACAGTGACCGGATGAAAGGTGACAGTTTGGCCGTTTTGGTGTAGTGTTGGTTGATGATGGCTATTAGGTTGGAGTCGTATTTCTTGTAATTTGCATCTATAACGAATCCCTTTATGTAAGTGTAAAGTAGTATCCATAATGGGGTATTTTCCATTACATCCCAATGTGCATCTGTTACCCCATTGTCTTTCAGTAGCTGCAACAACGTGTTGAATGTTAACATGTTCGCTCAGAATTAGTCTGATTCCTTTCTTAGTTTTTCCATATCTTTTGACATCAATAAAAAGTAATGATTTTGTATTAGAAAAATACAATGTCTCCCTTTAAACAATTATGTCCCATACACACACGCACGCGCGCACACAAAAATAGATCTAAAAAGAAGAAAAAAACAGATGAACTTTAAATGTTAGATTTTGTGACTTTATATGACTGTTATCCCATATTAAATTCCTTTTAATAAACAGGTGGTTATAAAGAACTGTTTTAAACTTTTTTAATGTGTTCTTACCATTTGTCAACTGAATTTTTCTCAATATTGGTATCATTATTTTTTTATACCAGAGCTGGCATTTCAATCTCACATCTTTTTTTTCAATGTTCAAAAAAACTTGAGGGGGCTTTTTATTCCCCACTCATGTTTGGGAGAATATACTAAGTTCTAAGTGTTTGACATCTTTCCTAACAGTCAGGAAATTATAGTATACCTATTCCAAAAAACTCACTAAAACTTAAACACGAAGGAACATAAGTCAATAACAAAGTTGTTGAAGGGAGTGTCTACATATATGTTTTTTCTTTAAAGAACGAAACCATAATGTTTGTTGCACAGTTGTATTATTTTACATAGAAGAAGGCTGAACCGATTCAAATAGTATGAATGGCATATTCAATAATTCAAAACTAAGTAAAATGAACTTTCAAACTAACCACAAATTGCATACTATTTAGATGTTATAAACTAGAAGCATAGAAATTGATGATGGTTAATTTTTTTATGACATGAAGGTATGATATAAAGCCTGTGAATAGTTATCTGTTTGATCCAGATGTTACACACGATAATAGTGTCTCAGATAATGCTTGATGAATGGGAAATGAATGAAGAAATACAAAGGTATGCAATTGAGTTTATTGGATAGTGGGTTGATGTTAGTATTCATGATATTCTCTGTGTACATGGGATGTTGGTGGAAAATTAGTTGCAAGGGTATTTTCGTCTATAGAAAACCACTTTTCTTTTGACTTTTTTATGGGAGGATCAAAAACCAAAATACAAATACATGGGAACGGTCACTATGAAATGTAAAATTTTAGGGGTGACAGTTTTGGGAACGAAACGATAACATGACACGAAATGAAACGAAATTGACATGGCCTGTCATGTTCGGGTTGTGTTCGGGTCTGGGTTTTTGGACCCTCCATCAGGTCCTATCATGTTCGTGTCCAATTTCTGCCATGAAATAGACCCGATAAGGAACCGACAGTGAAATGATAGTGACCCAATTAAGGAGACGATATATACCCTATATAGAGCTACTATTGACCCCATTTAGAACCATTATCAACCCACTATTTTTTTAATTTCTCAGTAATTAGTCTAATCTTCTCCAATCGTCTCGTGTTGGGTCAGGTCTAATCGTGTTTAATCGAATCATATTCATTTATCATGTTATCGTGTCGTGTCATGTTTTTAACATGGCGTGATCGGGTTAAAGAAAAAAACACGCTATCGTGTCGTGTCGTGTTCGAATCCACTGATTTCTTATCGTGTCGGGTCGGGTCGTGTGAAAACATGGCCCGTTGACCCGTTCTGCCACCCCTAAATATTGCACATACAGGTTCTTCGTGATTTTTTTCATAGAGCATTCACAATGGGTATGCTAGACTCCAAGAAAATTTGTAAGTTTACAAATTTGCAGGACTATAATGGTGGGTTGAGTGGGACAAATTTCGTAGACGAATTTGTAAGGGTTCTCCAATTTACGGAGCAGTTGGAGAATTTGTAAAGGCTTCCTATAAAATTATAACTAAATAATAAGACGTATATGTAGAATTTTTCAATGCGGTGGGGAGTTCCGATTCAACTTCATTTCGGGAAACAGAGAGAAGATGAGTTACCAGAACGTCCCCCAAGACTTGTACCTTCTTTTTGTCCTTATTGTATTGATTTATTTGGTGAACTTGATTTAATTTCTATTGTTACTATTTTTAAAGGTTATGGGTCAAAATACCCTCCACTAGATGGTTATCCTTATCAGCCACCCCCATGTCTTGGGTATCAAGGGTATTTCAACGGAGGGTACCCTCCACCTCCACCCCAGAATTACCATGTTCACGATTGTCATCATTACGAATACCATGAACGAACTAGTTTATGGTACGTGTTTTCTCCATTTCCTTGATTATTTCACTTCTCTCTCACACACACATAATACACCTGTTTTTTGTACTGGGTTCTCTTTTCTTGTATCTTGATCTATTATTATAACTTTGGATTGAAGTTCTGATGTTGCAAACTCCTATTTTTTGTTACCCACTCTAGGATGTTTAACTCTATGAAATAGTTGTGGATTCTATAACTTGGATGCGGCAAAATTAAGGCTCTTTGCCTTCTATTAAAGAAGGGATTCATCCAAGTTGATTGTCTAATCTCTTTCACTTGTACATGGGGTGGCCATGGGCCTGACCTGGGTGGGCTCAGTGGGGCTCAGACCGGGCCATTAAAAATTTGAGCTATCCCATGCCCGCCAAGACCCGAGCCGGGCTTCGTTGTGTAATCCCAAGCCCGTCCAAACCTGAAAGATTCTTGCCCAAGCCCGTTATCGAGGCTTGGACACGTATATTTTTTTTACCTATATTTTCTATTTTAGAAAATTTATGACATACTTTACTGTTTAGCAAATTTATTTTAAATGTACTCTTAAGACTAAGAGTAAATAAAGCCTAAAATTAATATTTTTAAATGTTCCCTATTTATTTATAACTTTTAAACTTAAAGGAATAAAAACTAAACTACTAATATACATATACACACACACACACACACACACACACACACACACACACACACACACACACACACACACATATATATATATATGATCAATATTATATCTAATTCTTAGTCCTCGGGTCGGGTCGGGCTCAAGCGAGCCTAAGAATACATACCTAAGCCTGCCCAGAAAAATTGTCTGGTCTATAAAATTTTGCCAAACCGCTTCGCGAGTCAATTTACCTTACCCAAGCCCTATTTTTTTTGGCGAGCCTCGGGCCTATGGCCATTGGACACATATAATGAGAACCACAGAGAGTCTTAAGGTTTAAATCTTTTTAGATTCAAAACTTTGTACCATTTTCATTGGGTATGCACGACATGACAACTTTTGCCTTCACCATTCTATTTTAATACATCACACTTTGTCATTAAATAAAAAATATTTGCACATGTTTTCTAAGAGCATCATATAGGGATAACTTATATTTTTTTCTTTGCAATGCATACTTATGAGACATTCACACTCTTTTTTCTTCTAAACTATATAGGAAGTACTAAATTTAGGCCTAGCCCCCTATGGGTTTCAAAATATGTTTTTTCTAACTATTATTCCCATCCTCAAATAAAAAATTGTCGAGGATCCAGCATATGTCATTATGAAAGAATATAATAAAATCTTGATACACATGAGAATCCTTGAGAAACATAATAATCCTACTAGGCATTATTTACATATTAACAAAATTGATTTCATAAAGAATAGACGTTACTTTATTAATTGGGAAAATAACTAAATAGTTTTTAAATAAAAGTGCGGATCTTCACTTGTTTAAGAAGTTAAATATTTGTAGCTATCGGAGAAAATTAAGATAGCAAACTAAGAAAAGATTGATGAAATAATCAAATAAACAAACGACGATTACCATATTGAATGAAATCCTTAAAATTTCAATTTCAGTTTCAACTAAAACAAAAAGAAACATTGTCATTCAATTAACATACCTATTTGTAACATGGACAAGTAAATTTACATAACAATTTAATTTTTCAAGCCTAAATGTTCATAAAAAATTATAAAAAGTAATCATAGCAAATAACCATTTCTATTTAAGAATATATATTTATTCAACCTAAATATACACAAGAAGTTCATTTTCAAAACTATTTTTATACAAGATAATGATAAAAATTTCCTTTTCACTCATTTCTTTACCCTACAAAACAAGTAAATATTGACCCTAAAAATCAAGAGAAAGATAAAGAGAGAGAGGTGTATTGTTGAACGGAGAAGAGGAATTATGGAACTCGTTGTGAAGAAGTGGAGTAGCTCGCAAGGGCTTGAAACCCTATAAATTAAGTAACTGAAAACCCTACAATCAGAGTACTAATTAGTTTGTTTGAATATCTAGACGCGCGAGCGCGCATGTGTGGTGAAATGCTCCAAGGCGTATCAAAAAATTTGGAAGAAACTTCAACCGGATCACCGAGAAACAGATGAACCCAACGTAAAAATCAAAACAGTATGAAGAGGTGCATGACTTAGTGGGATACCTTGATCGGGATTGTAGAATAGAGACCTGGGATCTCTTAAAACCTAAAAACCTAAAATACTATTATCTTTGTCTCTTTATGTTGTTCACTCGGATCTTGTGAGGTTGAAATTGATAGACAAGGCCTAACATGGATGGAGAGATCACGAGGAAAAAAGTTGGGTTGAGTGTGGGCGATTATATGTTGGGAGATGAGGAAAACTAGTGGAGAGAGAGAATAAGGGACGAGTTAATCTTAAGGTTGAGATAAACAGATGAACATATACACATTAGGATCCCATAGTGAAAAATATTATCGCTCAATAATAATAATAATAATTCATGGTAACATAAAAAGACTTTATTTATCTGGATTTTACGTATCAATTAATAATAATTTCGTGACTTGTCATCGACAAAATGTTCCATCAAAAAAATACAATCAAAAAGTGAGTGAGATGATGAAATGCATCAATATTTTTAATTTTTTACCATTTTAAAAACTATGGTATGTACGGGGGTATGTTTAGGTATATACATGAGGTACTTACATGAGATTACTTGAAAAATAACAATAATAATACCAAAAAATCACGACTCACCTCAAGAAGACCTCTCAAGATCTGAGTTTGTCTTTTTAATTGGATCGGCTGGAATCTTTGAGATAAGAGATCTCCTCATACGACACCAAAAACAAATCCCAAGATTTGTAATTAGAAGTTAATTGTAGAATAAATAGCGGCAAAGGTGGACTATGTTCGGTTAATTTTGGAGTTTATACAAGTATATTATAGTCCATCTTGGGGGCTAAGATTGGTAATGAGAATATAAGGTCTTATTGCTCATTTTATTCAATTATTAGATTAATGAAAAGTGCATATATCTTGTTTGATTAGCAATATTGAGAATGTGTTTTTGCATCGTTTTTTAGGTTGATATGTACATATCAGAGTGACGTGATAAAAGATATAGTTTGGTGTAAGTGGTTGATGCAAAAAACAAGCGTTTGGCTCACTTGGAAGGACAATGAGAAATCAAAGAGATGCTAGTAACATTGCTTCAACCTCGACAAAACCTAACCCATTATTTTAACCTCACGACAAAACCTACCCTTCACCACTCAAACCCAACACCCCCCCCCCCCCTCGTGCCTATGTGCAACATCACCCCCACCCCCAAAACTCCATTAAACTTCATACAAGGTCCCAACCACATCCCCTTTACCCCTCGTCTACTTCAAATTTTCTTTAGCAAAGTTTCAAACCATCAGAAACTTCAACCTCAAACATCATTGTTAAAAGAGGGTAGTGAATGGTGGGTGAGAATTAGATAAAATGGTATTTGAGATTTGATATGTAACCTATTTCAAAGGGCCTTGTCAAAGCACATGGGTTGCCAACATGGTTCAAAGTCTCGGTATTGGACCCGGTATCGGACACCTGTTTTTGAACTCGATCGTGGTGTCAGACGATACCCAAAGATACGATATTTAGAGAGTGCAAAAAATCCACCCCAAAAATATAGAAATTTTTTAAAAAATAAGATAAACAATGTGGACAAATCCGATACGTTCAAACCATCATTTAATATGCATTGAATTGTACAATTGGTTATACTGAAGCGCGACAGACTTGGCATATTGCTAATATACAAATTTTTATTTTTATTTTTAATTACTTAAGATCTTTGAATAATTACGTATTAGTGACTAATGGTTGATTTTAATTTATGTAAGTGGAAGGGGATGATTGATCTTCATGGACGACACTAGACTTATGAAGATTCTTTTTCCCCCAATCTTCGTCTCTTCCATTTTTGGACATCGTGTTATGTGACATTATATTTTGATAGGATATTTGGTTCCGGGTTTAAATATTTTTAATTATGGTGACTATTATTTGTTTCATATTAGTGACATTTTAATTTCATTGCAATTGCTTAATTTAATTTTAGTGTGTAAAATTATTTTGCATATATATGTTATGTGCACAAACTTATATAGGTGGTGTTTCTGTAAATGTTGCAATATAGTTTCAACAACAAAGAAATATGATAAAACATTAAAATTCTATAAAAAAATAAAAGAACATGTCACAATTTTCAAATAATGACGCAAACGTTTTTCCATGGGAAAATTATCTAATGTTGCAACAATTTTCTTAGCATTTTTTATTTTTTTGTACAAAAAGGTGTTTTGAAATGTTTGACAAAACATTTTTTACAAATAAGATAAAAAAATGTTTTGTAAAAAAACATTTTTTGGTACCAAAAAAATGTCAAAAGGGTGCAAAAAAATGTGTCGTTTAAATTGATTATCTCGGCTGATATCGCGATTGTCTCGATCGATATCTCGGTTAGACAACACGATTCAGTCTATTTCTAAAATTTCGGTCCGTATTGTATCACCACACTTCAATTCCGAGTTGACTCGGACGATACTTTGAACCATGGTTAACAAAGAGTCTTGGAATGAAGGGGTACTAAAGCACGAGTACTAAAGAGTCTTGGAATTGGAATAAAGGATGAGAGAGAGCAAACACAATTGTCCAAGAGTGAGTTAAAGATGGGGGTTTGAGGGTGAGGGTTTTGTAATGGAAGTTAGAATGCTATAGATAATGTTTGTTAGTTGTCAATGGAGGTTTGTAAATTCTCTGGTTCTATAGTCCTGGGTATGCGGGGAGTAAATGTAACACCCCACGACTTTGGAGACTGAGAAATTTAATTTTGGGGAAGATAAAATTTAATTAAATTGGAGAATTTTAGAATTTGGGAAATGAGGTCCAAAAATAGAAAATATTTTAAAGTATTCCGGATGATGATTTTGAGGGTACCATCGATCCCGGAAGGGTCGACATAGTCAAAATGACTGTCATTGGGTTTTATTTCGGCTCCGAAATATTTTTAAGTCAGTTTGACTCTAATTGGTCTAAGCGAGTCATTTAAAGTGTGTATTAACATTTAAAACTGGGTTTGTTGTTTTAAAGGATTGGAGGCTTACAGATGAAGCCTTCTCAAATAGAGAAAGAGAGAAAGAAAAAGGAAGAAAGAAAGAAGAAGGAAAAGAAGAGAGAGAGGAAGAAAAAGCTTGGGATTTCTGGCCCAACCACGACATCGAGGATGATCGAACCTCTACAAATCTGAGGCAAGTGTTTAATCTTGCTAAATAGCTATTTGTGTATTTTATTTCATAATGTGTGGGGTAAAGAAATGGATTTTTGGGTATTAACATCAAAACCTAGATTTTTAGGTTTAATCTTGAAATCAATGTTTAAATTGAGATTTAATGGCATAGAAATGGTTGGGATAAACTTTGGGGTTGATTAATGGGCTTAGAATCATGATTTGATGAAGGTTTGGGGGTTAGAATGAAAATTTAGGGTTTATAATTCGTGGGTTTTGATGAAGAAGAAGAACCCTTCAAAAATTTGCAGGTCCGAATCGATTCGCCCCCTTAAGCGAATCGATTCGGTTTAGTGAAATTGGCAGGTCTGCATTGACCGAATCGATTCGGACCCAAGCCGAATCTATTCGGCCTATTGTAGAAGCCCAGGTCTTTGGACCCGAATCGATTCGCCTTGGGGGCCTAATCGATTCGGAATAGGGCCGAATCGATTCGGAAACAGGGCATTTTGAGATATTTTCTCCATAGTGATTTCAAACCCTTTTTGGTTGGGTTTATTGATTTGGGGGCTTTCTCTAGGATGTAAAAGATATATTCTTGGAGTCATATAAGGAGTTTCTCACATATTGGGATTTGGGGACTCCTTAGGGTAACTTGGGAGAAATGTACCCATGTACGTATTGGAGTTACATATGGATATCGGGGAAACCTCTTCGAGGTTGGAATTACCAATTATAGATAAAGGTATATATATATATATATATATGTTTGAGGTTGAGAACTCTTAGAGAGTGAGGGGTATCCTATCCTTAGAAATATTTAGACTAAGGAACAAATGATAACCCGATAGGAGTAAGGGTTCATATAATAAATTGAACCATAGGTAAAAATGGGAAACAACTTGGTGGTGTACTATCGACTAGGATAAGCGGTAGCGTAAATTCTAGTTAGGATAGTTTATACGCAATTATGGGGATATGGCCATTGAGATTTCCAATACTTGAAATGAGGTTTTAGACTATTAAGTCATGTTTATGCCTATGGTTAGATAGTACTAAAGATAATTATGTACTTTCACATTTAGAGGTGAAAGGTGTAGTGATGGATTCCTACACAAATTCTTGGGTGATAACCCTAATGTTGAATGTATATGTATAGATATATACATATGGTTTTGGGAGACTACTCATCATAGGAAGATGATTGAATATGTTTCAAGTGATGGATTATATTCACATATCGAGGTAAATTTAATGGAAATTGTGGTGACGGCTTGTGTATTGAGTATTATGTATACTTATAACCGAGTTTATATATCTTGTACATATGAACGATACTTAGTTTATATATATAGATATAAGGATATGTGAATATGTGTTGATATATATATATATATATATCTGTATGTATATAGATATATAGATATCTGCATGTTGTAGACATACATGGTATGGATATTTAAACCGTATACGATGGTTTATTATTTGATCATATGATTGGATCATATGGATTATATATATTATGCATGTAAATGATATATATACTTAATTGGTTAAGCATGCCCCGCTCATGCTATCATTGGGAAGTTGCGCGCGTAGTGGGTGAGCATCCTGGCTAGAAAAGCAGGGTGTGGATATTCCCCAGGTCATAGTCGTCCCGTGTGTTACCATATGATATATATATTTATTTTGGGATGAGACATGATGGGTATGTTTCGTCTCATTGCCGGTTTGGAGCTATGACCGCTTCCCGGGACGTCGTGTGCGTGAGTTTACCACGAGATGGGTGTCGTTTAGTCCCACCATGGTGGCCCCAGTTTTGCTACGTGAGCCGGGCACTGGGAAGATGATAGCATTGATGCAGTTTATCGGCGATATATATAGCCGGGCATATTGTGTGCATGGCCTTGTACATCATATGTAGTATGTACACTTGGCTATTGGATTGATGATGATATATATATACGGTTAGAAATAAATACCTATATATATATATATTTATATATATATATCCTATAGACGAAAGGATATGGACTTTTATGAAGTACATCTTAGATGATTATGGTGTACTAGATTGATGGGGGTTGATGTATCGCACATAAGGTATAATTCGGTTACATCATTCCAAGGATATTATTGGAGATTCTTTTATTTTATTTTATTTGTTTTCTTTTTCTTTTCTTCTTTCTTTCTTTAGTAGTTATAGTTAGTAGTAATGGTAGTATTAACTTGTATGTTGAGGATTATGTATCTCTAGGATCGACATTGCCCAGGAGTAGTGTAACGAGGTGGTTCCTTATTTGGATTTCGCTTTGCGAGACACCTCACGCACGAAACGCAGTGCCATGTCGAGATTTGAGAGAAGTAATTCCATAGGTGGCATCTCGGATCTCTGGTCTTGACCTTGTCAGGAGTAGTGTAATGGGGCGGTTCCTTGTTTGGCTTTCGCTTTGCGAGACTCCCCACGCACGAAACGTAGTACAATTTTGGGATTAGAGAGAAGTCTTGCCAATATTCCATGTGCATGTTATTAAGTATATTAATTCTTACGTTTTTAGCCTATATATATATATATATATATGTATATGTATAGGGGAAATGTTTTAGGAATTATGATGATTATAATTCATAAGATTATTAATAGGAATTCACTAAGCCTATTACGGCATAATTGTTTGTATTCATAATCTAGTAAGATTAGAAACAGGGTGGATTCTTGGGCTATGTTAGGAAGGCAAATTCTCGTGGGGATAAGCTAGGCCTATATTAAGTTAGGTTGTCCTAATAATGTGGGGGTAATTTAACTAAAACTTGAAGACGCGAATAGGTGCGCGCCTTTAGATGAGAGGTGAGTTGGGGTTTCGCGAGAGTGCGGTCTCACTTTAATTATGAAATAAAGTGCATCGATATTTATTATGCACGGTTAACACACTTGCTAAATATTTTACACATTCAGGGCTCTGACCCGTTTACTTTTCTCTCCTCCTTGTATATATATATGTTACCACAGGTATCCTACCGCATGGATGCCGGATGACCTTCTATCCTGAGTCTTGGGAGCCGTGACAGGTGCGGACTGTTGCGGGATGTTTCATGTAGCCGCTTTCTACTTCTTTAAAATTCTAGGTAGGATTCATGTTGTATATCGGGTTTGTACCCAAGGGATATTTACATACATGTTTACATTTATTCCATTCAGTTATTGTATTGGCTGTGATCCGACAGCTTATTCGGGTCTACTTTTTGTAGTACATTCGGTTGTATTTAATTGGTTCTTTTTATTTCTAGCATTTTATTTATTATAGTTCTTTCCTGCATCTCTCCTATTCATTAGTAGTTTTATGGTGTTGGGTTGTTGTATGTTGCAAGTTTTAATTTATTATAACATCTCGCTTATATGATTTCGGGTAGTTAGTCCTATATTATATAGTACCGTTAGTTGATGTTGAGACTGGACCATATGGAATTCCTGATTTAATATAGTATAGGGCTGGCCACCCGTTATTATTTTAGGCGGGTTGTTACAGTAAAAAAGATGATCCTCGTAGTTAATGGTGTTGGATACATATTATAGGGATTGATACGGATCGTAAATCTATGATTGGTACTATAACACATTAAGTTGAATGTGAGGTGTATTAAATATGAACTGATGTAGTATCAAATAAGTGGCTCGAGGTGTCAATTTTTGGGGCGTTGGGACATAAACTAGATGGTATCTTTGCAGAGGGTTCGATGTGGGTTTGATTGGTCCGTGGGGGGTATTGTATGTGTATCGACAATGGTGATCTTTCTCCATATTATGTATCCCATAATTCTCTCACCCCATTCCACCTAGATGTTACCTAGAACTAATTCAGGAGAATGATGATTGTAAAGATGCTTCCACGAGAGAATCAACTGGCATGGCAGTTTATAGCATGCCTTCCATTTGCAGCATCTCTGACACATTTAGATGGTATCATTCTTTAGGAAAACTTGTGATGTATTCAATAGTCTTCCTATTTCCATCTCCCATCGATTCCTATTATTTGTTGATCCCTAACGCAAATCTCTTCAACACACAGAATAACTTTAAGAATAGGTTCAAAGAACATAACATGTAGTTAATTTCTGATTTGATTTTTTATAATAAAGATTTGAATAAGATTATCCATTTATACAGTATCCATTATATGTTATTAGTTATCCTTGTCATTTCATTAGTTAAAGCATAAATGTTTCCATCAAATTAATTGTAGTTTTCCTTTTTTAGTCTAGTGATTTTTCATCTTTAGTATAGGTAATTGAGGTAATATAATAATCCATTGAAATGTTCTAATGTGACCGCTTTAGTGATTTTAGATTTTAGGGTTATTTTGGCTAGCAAGATAACCTAACCTATAAATAAGGCCATTGGCCTCCTTTTGTAATCACTACTATTCTGAATTAGAGAGAGAAATTGGGCCCTTGGCCTCTAAATCTTGTTGTTTTTGTTGTTGTGTAGTGTAGAGTATATCACTTCCCCTTCCAACTATATATATATATATACACACACACACACACACACACACTTTTTCTCTTAAACTGACTTCTTAAAGAACGGACTTAACAGACTTTGTCCTTTTCCCAATGTGGTCCCCTCGTGGTCCCAAAGTCAAATTCATCATCTTTTCGTGGTGGTCCCCTCTTGTCCTATAGTGAAATTCTATTTTAAGACTCTATATATAATAGATTTATATTTTAAACCACAAAAATTTAAGAAAGTAGAGAGAACCCAACTGGAAAGAGGTACCTGGTAACCTCTCCATTCAGACTTTGAAAGATTTTTACCAAAGAATTCTCGAAATGATAAGCAATGAAAGATTTTACTACTAGATAAATGAAAATGAGATTGCAAATGCTGCTAAAGCATCAAGACTTATACTTTGAGCGATTAAATTTTATCTCAGCATCTATAGCATCCAAACAAGATTATAATAGTAGCTTTGTTAAAGAGTTACAGTTAACTTTAAAGGTTAAGACATAAGGCTTAATCACATTCTATACAGATTTTGTTAAATTTCAGGAGAGTTTAGATAGTTACCTTGACAATATGGAAAAACATAATCTATCAAGAATGGATAGTACAGTTAATG